>CM059624.1:6900890-8370512 GCA_030435675.1 Steinernema hermaphroditum | reverse complement strand
GGCTCATTCTCGAAGTCCTCCTCGACCGTTTCTAAGGAAATGAAGGCGTTGAAAAACTCACGCAACATGAAAACTTACTTTGTGAAGGTTGTGAGGGCATAAACATCTGGCCTCCTCCGCCGTAGATACTGTCCTGATTCATCTGGGCTTGGGCGTTCACATAGTAGTTGTTTGCCGTACTGGGTGCCTGCGACTGCTGGGAAGGTGTCTGCGAGTAATCGAACTGTCCCCATCCCTGGGAGGAGGCCGAAGGGTCGAACCAGGCGTTCGACTGATTCTGGTCGTAGCCGCCACCGTACATCTTCTGCGTTTGTCAGTCGGAAATTGTCTATGAGACAGAGACTCACAGACGGCCTGAAACGAGAAGATTCACATTCACACACATTCGGGAACCTTGCACCGCTTCGGAGAGGTTGCTGACACGCAGTCAATCCGCCGCTAACAAATCCACAGTATACCCGCGACGCGCTCTCAGGAAACGCGACGTCGGATGGCTCGTATAGGATGTGGGACTGAATTACCGTATTCATCAAGAGGTCCGCTTAAATCGAATCTGTGCCTCTCCTTGGGACTTCTCCGCAGTGATCGATGGTGATTGTAAACGTGACTGATCAAATGGATTCCGTCCGAATCGTGATGCACCCGCGGATCATTCTGCAATGACTACTTTTCGATGATCTACAGTATACCAAATGACTAGTATGAGCACCGTTTCTGTGAGTCACTGTAAAGTAGAATGCGTCGATTGATCCTCTCCCGCCAACAACAGGCGCAACTGGTACAACTTCTCCCCAAAGGACATTGTGTTTTGTAAACTCCCCCGGGCCTCTTCTTCACCGGCGGGAGGAGCACCTGCAGAGGCGCGGCTTCCGTGCCTCTTTCACTTCGTCGTGTTCTTCGGGGAAGACGTAAAAAGGGGCTGCGAGCGGTCAGCACGCTGTTTGCGCGCTTTTACCATCGCCGAAAGCAAAACATTCTTCTTTGGATCTCTCTGATCGGAGTGGCACTGTCGCGTCACTTCCACCCTTCGGCCCCTCGGCGGCGTCTTTCCGTGTCCGAGCGGCGCTGACGCTCTCTCGGCCCTTGTTCGGAGGGAGAGGTGATCTGCGCAAAGACGATCTGCGGCTGACTCACGACGACGCTTTGATTCGCGACGCTGATCACGAGAGATAAAGGAAGACGCCCTCGGGCCGCCATCTTGCGCGTCTCTCCTCCCCTTCGGCTCTCCTCAGCCCGCTTGGGGATCGCGCTCCTTTCCCTCTCCGACGGCTTCGGAGACTGTCGCCTCCCTCTATCGCTCTCCATCTTCAGATGGCCAACGCCACCTCCACTCCCTTCCCTTCGTGGAACGTCACCAGCGACGACACCGATACACTCATCAAGTAGGTCCCCTCCCTCCGTCCGATCCTCCGTTCCTTTCAGTGATATGCGTTCGGCGTCGACCGTCCTTTCCGATCCTGTGAACACGGTGCCTCTCCTTTCGGAAACTTTCCCATCGTCCACCGTGATGCCGGTATTTTAGGCCCGTACCCTGTCTGTCCCCAGTGCGAACTTTCAGACCATCGGAGAGGACGTCGCCGGCTGCTTCGCACACAAAGACTTCCAGCAGCTCCTCGGCGCCATGGAGTGTCGCTTTGTGCTCGGTCTATTTATGGGTACCGTAATCGCAACATGCGTCCTTCTCATTGTCGCCTTCGTCCTTCTCTGCTGCTTTCTCCTCTGTCGCCTTCGGCGAAAGCGCAAGATGCGCAGGAATCTGTGAGTTGCACCGGCGCTTCATTTGCATAATCGATTTAGGACGGTGCGATCGGACTCGATGCTTGATCTGGCCCTTCCGAAGAAGCTCTCGCCTCCCGGAGTCGTTCCTCCGCGCGCCACCATCCAGGAACTCCACATCCCCCGCGTCGCGCGGCGCATCTCTGCCTATGGTCCTCCCAACGAGGAGATCTACGCTTCCGAGGTGCCGCACCGCAGCCTTGGGACTACGGTACGTTCCCACGCGTTCCCCCCAACTTTTCCGATTTCAGAACGGCACCACCAACGGCCAGCGCTTCTCCTCCTTCTCACCCTACGTTCCTCCGAGCTACGGCAAGACTTACCGTATCGCCGGCGGTCCTCCAGAAGAGACCTACCCCCTCGGCGTCATGCAGCCGACGATGGCGTCGATCTACGCACCGCCCGACCTCTTCGCCGAGCAGAATCGCCGCGCGTTCCTCAACTACTCCAGCCACGTCGCGCAGCCCAAGGTGCCTCTGCCCTCCGCCCTCAACCCTTTACGCACTTTAGACCTCTGAAGATAACGACTATGACGCCACCCCCCGACGTCCTTCCTCGCAGTACGGACCGAGGGTGCGCTAGGGATGCGCGCTACCGTAGTAGTACAACTGTCCTTTTCAGAACTCGATGCACTTCGGCGAGGCCGATGTCGTGTTTCGAAATCACTCGGGCTCCACCACCGACGGAGAATTCCGGAACACTCGTTGTTAGGCGCGAAATCGAGTTCTGATTTTCCATCTCCCATATGCTTATTTGTCATCTCCGTGTGTCCACTACCGTAATCTCATATTTCCAGACGCCAGTGGTCGGTGATCCACCGTGCGTCGGCATAAATCTGTTCCTCTGTGGGTGGGATCCTCGAAGCGAGAGAAAGAAGCGAAGGCTCCTCAACAGCGCCTTCCGCTGCAGGGAATCTCTGTGGGCTAGAGGCACCGCTTCCTCTTGGAACCGGGGCGAAAGGGGTGAACCTGCTAGGGGCGGAATCCATCTAGAAGCGCTGGACTCCGAAGGTCTGTTGGGATTAGGAGCCATCTTCGTGAAGCGTTCGAAGGAATCGCTTTAGAACATGAACTGCTAGTAGGGACTGTTTTATTCCTGTGGAAACCTCGCGGAAGACGCTCCTTAGATCGCCTCTCCAAACCCGTCGTCGAAGGATTTGTGCAGAATTCTCACCGCTCGCTCAATTCGCGCTGCCACAACTCTTCGGGCAGCGCCGTCCGGAGGCGAATCGCCATCGCCGCGTCGAAGAGGTCCCTGTCGGCAAAAAACTCGAGTCCCGTGGCCAACTCGATGTCGCGTACTCGTGCTGTGTGGTGGAAGAGATACTCATCGGAGTCCTAAATGGGTACCTGAAGGGCGCATTCTGAAGAACGCCTACCAGGCAGTTGTAGTCTTCGGGAATAGTCGGCAGTAAAAAAGAAATAACCCGAGAATTACCAGGATTCGAGCAGGAGACGCCCGATGACGTCCAGAGGCCGTCGGCGCAGCGGAACAGAATCACGAAGATGTGTGTCGGAGAGGAAGCGTTCGATCTAAAGGGTTGTGGAGTTGCAGGACTCCAACCCTCACCTTCTCGAAACGTCGTCTTCGGAAGGGGCATTTCTGCCGGAGTTGAAGTTGTAGATTGGACCCGAGAACATTATCAGCCGCCGGTAGTGTTTACGGTATTTTTTGATTAGTTTGAGAAATTTCTCCCAGATCCCTGAAGAGAAGGTTAGTTCTGCAGTCTTCGCCGTCGCTACCGTTGGGTTTTACAAATTTTGGATCCGCCTGGAGCTGTGCATCAACAACGAATCGGTAGTCGTCTAAATCCGGATCTTAGGACTTCAGCGAGGTGCAGGACGAACCGTCGTCGGAGAATAGAATCAAAGAAGGTTTCCGATTCATCTCGGAGCAGTTCCTGAGGTGCTCCTCGTTGGAAAACGCGGAGACGGCAATGCGACAGTCGGAGCGGTGGTCGACGTTGCGGATAGGAGTGTCCAGGATGCTGACCGCCATCTTGGAGCTCTTCAGCCTCCGGTCGAAGAGGAGAGAGGCGTTGCAGAGATCGATGGCACAGAGGGCGTCATTCGAGAGCACCGATGGCACTCGGAGCTTCGGTACGCTTCGGCATGACCCCGAAGCGGATCGCGCGAACTAGAAGCAGGCTCACGAGGGCATCTAAGAGGGCCTACTTCGACCGTAGGGCACACATGGCCGCAGCTGAACGTCTTGGGCTGCTCTTCACAGTCGGGTACGGTAGTCATGTTGGTCTCTTCTCTCTTTGGAGGGTTTACGAGCAGGGTGTCGAGAGTCCCTTTTGTGCCGTTATTGGGGGCGGAGATGGGGAGCTCTAGGAGATCTGAAGGGTACTGTAGGGGCGTTCTCCGGAGTAGGAGCCTACTGGCGAAGAAGTTGTAGAGTTCAATGTTCTGGAAGGGAGGGACCGTGACTCCGCTCCGGATGCTCGGCCCGAAGGCGCCGAAGATGGCGCGCATAGACTTCAATCGGTTATCGTAGCCGTGGTCGCCCTTGCCGCTCCAGGGGTGACCCCGATCACTAAAGTAGGCTGAAGAAGGTCCAAGGGGCAGCTGCTCACATGTAGAACTCTGTTCCCTCCGAAGGGTCGAGGAGGATCGCCCCGATTCTTTTGTTATCGGTGTAGTGGAGGCACATCGGAGTGGAGTGCCGATCGTAGACGCGGAAGAAGTCTCCCTTCTGGCACTTCAGAAACTCGCTGCTCAGAAGGGCCGACAGATTCGTTTTCGCTGTGATTCGCAAGAGTTTAGGACACTCTCTCAGCCCTGCCTACCTTCGTCGACGAGTTGCACCCTCCCGATGGAGCTGTCGAAGACCTTCACGTTTGGATCAGAGATGTCCAAGAAGTCGTCGTAGTAAACCTTCTGGTCCTCACGAACGCTCTGCATTCCTGAAAAGTGGTAGGTGACTCGTTATGTGCTGCCCCCTGACCGTGGTCGGAGACGATGACCACGTTAACACATCCAACGAGGCCGTTTCGATCCAACTCCGACATCAGATAGTTGAGCATGGCGTCGACGTAGATGATTGCCGAGTTTACCTGAAAAGGATGATCGGAGGGGAAAAGGAACAATGCCACCTTGTCGGATATGGGTCCCCCTTGGTGTCCCGATGAGTCGGGTTCGTCGAAGTAGATGGAGATAAAGGACATTTCCCCGGAGGGGTCGAGCAGCCACTTGACGACCTGGTCGACGCGTTGGGAAAAGGGTACCGTGCTGTTGTAGGGGAGGAAGGCCGGAGGAGGCATCCCCTGTATAGGCACTTCACTGCCCGGCCAGAAAAAAGACGACGCATTTCTCCCCTGCTTGCGCAGCGTATTCCAGAGCTACAAAGTCCAGTTGGGGTAACGCGGGCAAATGCTCCAACTTACGGGTTCTCCTCCGTACCAGTCGGGGTTCTTCGATCCTTTCGTGAAGGTGCTCTAGAAGAGTTTCAAGAGTAAGAATTCTGAAAGCGATGACTGACTTCGCCGCGCACAGAGCCGTCAAAGAAGGCATTCGTGACGATACCATGAGATTCGGGATAGAGACCCGTAATCTGGAGAAAACTCTGTCGAGGCAGAACCTATGGGAAACCCACAATCGTGTAATGGTTGGGGAAGGTGATCGAGGGGTAACTCGGGAATATGTAGTCCGCCTTGGAGCCGCAGTCGAAGATGCTCTTAATGGCGGGCGACAGATTCCTCGAGAGGTAGCCAGCCTGGAAGCCGTCAAAGCTGATGAGGAGCAGCGGAGGCGTCGAGAATCTAAAGGACCATCGACACAGTCTTGCAGAGGAAAGCTCACTTTTTCGAGCATCTCCTTTGGCAGCTCGCCTGCCAGCCGCGGTCCAAGTTGTAGAACTCTGTGGTTTCACCTTCAGGACTTCTCGTGATGAGGACAAAGATGAGAACCACGAGTGCGATGGCTACAAGGAGGAGAAGGAAGGCGACAGTCCCCAGAAGGATCAGTTTCAGGCGGTGGTGCTCGCTCTTAGGACGTTCCAAGCTGACCACCGAATCCTTCAGGTCCATTCTGAAGGTCTCTCCGGGGAGGGTGGTCATTTGGAGGGCGCGGGAAGTAGGTGACAGAGGAAAGCTTTTTGGTACGGAGTTGATCGATGGACGACGATCGTGTTCGTCTGGAGGGAACACTCGGAGAAGGCGATACATCATCGGAGGGGGCAACACGCACACAGGACGACAACATCGTTATCAAAAAGTGGCCGCTGATAGCGAGTCCAGCGTCCCGCCAGCGGGTCGGGGCCATGTGAGAAGGAGCTCACCTGAAGGTTTGAGGACTTTTTGTTTGTGGAAAGTAGCGAATTGTGGGAAGAGTCACTGGAGGATGATGATAAGCGGATTAATAGAGAGGCGAGGAAGGAGCAGGAGGGTGATAGGGCACAGAAACAAGAAGCATTTCACGGAATTTGCACGTTTGCACCACCTCTGAGAAGCCGCGTGTAACGGATAGAATGCTTAGTAGGAACAGCATCCATTTTTAAATTTTAATATACGAATGGATACTGTTTGCAAATGGATCATATTTTGACTCCTAGAAACAGTATACATTTCCATATTTTGATCGCGAAACAGTGCCTTAATGTTGTGCAACTGTGCAAATCAGACGCAAATCAGATTTTCTGCCAGTTTCAATCGAAAATTGAATCATTATGGTTTTAACATGTGTTTCCTCGAAGGCTTGAGCTCACCACTTGTCCCTGTCTTCCCTGGTCTATTCATACCACACCCCTCCAGTGATAATGATGCAAAAGTACTAGGTCCTCTCCCCTTGAGACATATTTGTAACAAGTGCTCCTGATCTTACTCAATATGCCTTATGGTAGCATAGCTTGGAACTTCTACAATCGCTATGGCTGTAGGAATCTGATCATTACGCCGATCAGCATGGACGATGAGGATCCTGCTTATGTCTACACCTGGACTAAGCTTCGGGCCAATTATACGACGGCTTGTGGACAAATCAAGGGCGCTGACATGTGCACAGGATGTCGTGCAATCCTGAAAAATCGGCGAACGGATCTTCCTACGATCGTCATCGATGTTGGGGAGAACGTCTTCCTCACGAACCCGCTAAACCCCCATAAGCCGCCAGGGAAGACGCTGCCTTTGACGTCTCGTCATTGGATATAGGATCACGGATTGGATCATGGATTGGATCACCATCTTCGTCACACGAAGGAACAAATATTATATGAGAAGATCGATGTCAGTGATACTTATTACTATTCAGAATTGTTCCGTTATATTCCGAAATGAAGTATAAAACCGAAATCTAGAATTTACAAATACTGCCGCGGAAATTTTGAAATTCAAATGTAAAAAGCGATGCTATTCCTTTGTGCAAACTGATCATTTGTGCAAACTGAGAGTGTGTCTTTAATAAATATATAATAAATACAAAATATAAAGCGAAATTCTCCCAAGAATAATTTAGGCTCAAGCATCTCTGAAGTCTACGCGGTTTTTCGCTAATCAACCACTTTCTTCGACTAAACTCTGCAAAGTCTAGGCGTACCATTCACAGAACCCCCTAGAAACTCAATTTGTATATTTTGATCGTTTAACTCGTTCGATACTTGCACTACTTTCAGTCAAAGTGTTCATCATTCTTATGTACATCTTCAGCCCTTTTTTGGCCAACATCAGAATTCCTTGTTCGTAGAATACGCACGGTTTAAAATCAAGAAATGTTTTTGGTCCGATTTTCGACCTCTTCACCTTATTCTGAATGGTTTCCTTTGATACTGTCACTTACAAATTGGTGGTAAGATAGAGCTTTCAGAGTGCTGAGATATGAATATACAAACAGGGATCTCTCAACTCGAAGTGGAGAGTCTTTGTGGATGTCAACTTGGATATACATACACGGCCTCGGGCAGTAGGCAGCATTTTGCCTCTTTTTCTGTAAAATAGAAATTACCTTGTGAAGTCGTTATGGGCATGGTAGGTGTGAGTTAGTGGGCTGTGAGCTACCTGCTGCATATTCGTTGTCTGCTATAGTACTTAACCAGATGGAAACATTGGAAACATCGCATTTCGCAATGTCGAGGTACCAAAATGAGAAAAATTAAGATACCATAGCCCTTTAACATCAAGAGAATGTAACGGTTCACGGTGATGCTGCCGATCACGGTGTAGAGTGCGAGTTCATTGTACTCCGCAATGAGCTCATCGGTTATGCCTTGGGAGTAAACGTTGCGAAATAATGCCATATTTATATCATGGGCCATTTCCCATGCACGAGCCCAATAGATCTATGAAACGAAAAAGCAACAAAGAATTGCGTAAATCAAGCAATCTAAATGTCATTTGACAGGAAATAGACTGCGCTTCCCTAGTGTAGAAAAACTTTAACATATCAAAATGACGGCTGACTCAGTCTTCATTGTTTCTTTCATTCCAAGAACGACGAGGAACGCTCTTTGGCGTCGACAGTCCCCTCTGTCGTTCACTCCCATTCGTCGTTTGCCCTTCGTTTTTGTGTCCCAAATTCGTCAAGATGAACGCTCAAAACACGCCTAACGAAACCAATTGTTTGGACTGCGTCCCGAAGGAGGAACTTGATTGAGAGACAAACAATGGGCGAGGGCGTTCCGGAGTTGCAAAGTGCGAAAAAAGAAAACAAACGGCGGAAGCAGCCCTCCGACGGGAATTGGAGTCAAAGAAACGAGTTCGACTACCCTCGCCAGAGGTAATCTCTCGGTTTGTCGACTCGGTTTACAACTCTCTACGACCTGTACGACCTCCAAATGCGGGAATCAGTTACGAGAGCTAACAACATTGACTATACAGTGAAAATGTCACAGTTCTAATCACGTCGTTGAACAATGGAACTTTATGTGTTTGTTCAACATCAAGATTCACCTGCTGTTCTCATCCCTAAGAACCCTTTTTTGACCCTTTTTAACCCTTCATTTTCCTAATCACTTCCTCGCGAGTTGCGCGATCTCGCTAGAATTGCTTTGACTTTGTTTTGTTTTTTGTTCAGCATCGTTTAGCGCGCCGAATGAGCCCGTGTTTGTGCCGATCCGAGCAATATCCACAGAGAAATAAGCTTTACATCAACTTGCGTTTTCAACAACCCGGATTTCGACCCATTTCTAGTATAGGACAGGGAACTTTCAGCAAAACATCGCGTACAACATAAATAAATGAGGGTTCACCCAGCCAAATCCCCTGAAAGTTCCCTGTCCTATGCCAGAAATGGGCCAAAACCCGGTATGTTGAAAGGAGAACCTAATGTAAAGCTTATTTCTCTGTGGATATTGCTCGGATCGGCACAAATCTGGGCTCATTCGGCGCGCTGAACGGTGCTGAACAAAATTACGCTCAGCAATTCTAGCGAGATCGCGTAACTCGCGAGAAAAGTGAACAAAAACTGTGACAATGACCAATTTCTCTTGTAAATCTGCCGATGGCGGGAAATGGCGCACCAATTTTTCGTGGTGGGAGCTTTTGAAGAGTTTCGTGAGGGATACAATAATCGCCTCTCACCCCTTTCGTCGATCGTTTCTGCTGTTCGGCAAGCCTGCGCAGTTTCGCTTTCGTCGATTGCGCAATCGAGCGATCGAAGAAGCGGCGACCGGTTCCCTCGGGCGTCGCGCGAATCTGGTTTCCCCCTTGGCGTCGACGGCGAATTGTCAGAGGGCTTCCTCGAAGGCACACCGACCTGGCCGCCGCCTCCGTGCCTCTCATTTACCGGCTCTGCATAACGTTGCGCCAATTATCACGTCCTAAGGGAGTCAAGGCCGTTATTCCCAACCGACTGCCGCGCGCTCTCTCTTTCATTTGAATAATTCCGCCGCGCGTAAACATTCGTTTGTTTACGAAAGCGCCGTCCAGATGCACCTTTCCCGCGCGGCTTCTGCTCCTCTCCCTCCCGACGGTCCGATCGATCGTCGGCGCAACATCTGGCGACAAAAGGCCGCGCGCTGCTGGCCCTTGTCGGGATTATTGCCCAATCGGCGCCCTTAACCTGCCACTGATAGACTCCGTTTCAGCGCTCCCACTCCATCTGCTCGTTCATGTCATGAGATGGTCCTCCAGGTAGGTTCTCTTCACTTGTAGTCCCGACCTGCCTTGTCTTCGCACTTTCTGTCGTAATTGAACGACTTCAGCTGCCTCGCGCCACACAAAACGTGATGTGCAGATGACCACTGATCGAAGCGCAGAAATACAGGCCACGCCAAGCCAAGCACTAGGAATTCATTTACAGTTGCCGATGTGGCATGACCTGTTCAGAATTACCTATTGTGTTGACATAAACATCAAGCCAATCTCTGCTTACGATTCTTCTTTAGAGTGCCGATTCCTCTCCTCGTTTTAATCTTCGTTCTCTTCGCATCCTCGAATGGAAATGAGGAAATGACTAAAGAATGTCTTTCTCAGGTTACTGTTCCGTGTATTGTCCATACCGTAATCCTCCTTCAGGCCTCCTTTTCGGACTGCATGGTCTTCAATCGCTGTTGCGACGTCAAGTGTGCTCAAGGAGTCTCCAAAGCGAACCCCTTCTTCTTCAAACAGAGCCACTCGTGCATGTCCATCCTCGGCCAGATCAGCGTCGACCACACGAACTGTTTTTGGTATTTCGTTCTCTCTAGCTACCGTAACCTAGCAAAGTTTAAGTGAAACGCAGACGTCATCGGCGGAGTCCTCGATGGAGTACAGTAAGCGGCGCTGGGCTAAGATGGACATCGTAGCCGGCGTCCTCCTCATATTCATCGTCGACATGCTTCTGCTGAGTTTCACTTTCTGAGTGCCTTTTGAGCGAGAATAAACGGGTGATTTGCGCTGGTTCTAGTGCTTAGTTTGGCGGTCCCGAGGGGATCTTCGGGAATCTGCCCACGATGACATCTTGAAGGGACAATCACCACCAACTTCCATAAATAGCGCTTGCCGAGCTCGGATCGAATGGAAACAAACGGCCCCAATCACGTCGATGTTTTGGCCCCTCCCGGGGTGCCCGAAGTTGCGACTTCTGCGGACTTTAAGCCAAGCCCCTTACGCGCGGTTTAGAGACGGCCGAGCGCCTCGGGCAATTCGATTTTTGAGCCGATGGAAACGAACTTTGGCGATGATTCCGCGATGAAAGGAAAAGTTGGCTATGCGAGTCGAGAGTGACGTCGTCACTTCCTCTTCCACTCCTCTCCTGCAGTCGCCTCTTTTAATCTTGTTCTGTTTTGGCCGCTTTTCGGACATCCGCCATCGGCCAGAAGGAGCAACGTTACCGTACTTGACAAATTTCTCTCCTTTCGGCCCAAAATTTGGGTGATACATGTGATGTGTGATTGTTGAGCAAATTCCTCGGCCCAGTTGCTATGAGTATGCACCTGGAATTGAAATCAAGTCTAATCTATAAAAGGTCGGCGAACTATGTACTTGAGTAGTATCAGCTGCTCTCCTTCTGATTGCATCAACGTAATCACTTCACTTTCGACCTCTTAAGTGCTCTTAATCAACGTGCGCGGGGAGAGTTCTCATGGAACTAAGAGCGGCCACAGTCCGCCGTGACCTCCATCTACGGCTCCGAAGTAACTTGGCAATAGCTGTGAAAGCAAAACCGCTCGAAATTGCCTAAAAGGAGCCATTTGCCAATTTGCGCGCGCCCGATTTTCAGCTTTTTTTGAAATGGCGTTCTCTTTAAAGACGTCACCTAAATGGCCAATTTTCAGCGTGCGTTATTTTGAGATATTCTCTTTAGGAACAGTCGGGACTTATAAAGGTGTTTTGACGGAGAATTTTCTGGAGACGTTGTGTGTAAGTTTCGCGTGGATATTTCCCGACGGAGTGCATGAGTAATGAGGAAAAGTATTGGATACAATCAGCCCAAACGACGTTAGCAATGAACACCTGTGGAAAGTAAGAGCAGATTGTGGCTATAGTGAACGAGGAACAAGTAGCTCTTGCTTGTTAGGAGATCGACTTGACGGTCTTTGCTGCTAAAAAATCACGAATACAATTTGTGACAAATCTATTGGGTTGATGCATTGAAAATGAGCCCCTTGGTAAACATCCTTTATTTTTACAATATTTACTCCTGGGGTATAATTGATTGGTGCGTTGTTGAGTACATTTAGCTCTCACTCTACATCATCATTGGCGGCTTGTCCGTTACATTCCTCTTGATGTTGGGGGTCTATTTTGTTTTTATGATCATTTTTTGGCACCTCGAGATGGCGAAATACGAAGTGATGTATGGACTTCCTATGGTAGCATTTGTGTGATGGACGGTGACTGCCTTCTACCACGTACATCCTTGGTTCTTGCCTATTGAATGCACCTACCGCTGCGGTCGTCGTATATCACAGCATGGGCTAACTCAAAAAGATGGCCGTTTCGGATCACCATGTTCCATCAACTCCAATGTTTCCAAATGGTTAAGTACTATAACAGGGAACGGGGACATGCAGCAGATAGCCATCGCTCACAGCTATCATGCCCACATAGTGACTTCACGAGCTCATTTCTACTTTAAGGAAAAAGAGGCCAAATTTAGAAAAAATGGCCCTTGTATTCCTAAAAAATACGACTCTCCGAGGCCGTGTATTTTCAAGTTGACCCCCACAAAGGCTCTCCACTTTGAGCTGTGAGACTCATGTTCGTTGTTCGTATAGAGCTCTGTTAGCTCTATCTTACTGTCATCTGTACGCGTCCGTAAATGAAGACATCAGAGAAAGCCACTGAGAATAAGGTGAAGAGGTCGAAAATTTGACCAAAACCATTTTTCGATTTTAAACCTCGGGTACTCTACGAACGAGGAATCCGAATGCGGGCCATAAAGTGGGCTGAAGTTGCTGATGCTAGCGGCAAATACCTTGATTAGATTGTGTGCCTTTTTGGTAATAAATATCTACTTTCAAAAAGGCTCATTTATTATGCATCAACCCAATAATTTGGATTAACGATTATGGTAGATACGATCAAACCAAATAATGAGGGTCTCGCTACCTCGTTGGCTGTTGTTCACTGGGAAGCCGAGTTGGGGTGTGAAAATACTGTACTATGCTGAGCTTCTTTGGCGAAATAGGACGCAGGTTGTGATAATTTGTTCATAAACACTTCAAAAAGCAAAGAGGAGACAAAAACACTCTTTTCCATGTTGAACCTACTACTCTTCTTCTTTCTTATGCAGGAGTGTACCATAAACCCTTGCATCACCTCATCCGTGGCGCGTCCAACACAGCCTACCGCTAATCTTCGACCCTTCTGGAGAAACCACTTCCGCGGTCCAATCAACTCGTTTTACCGAAATTGGAATTGGCTCCGTTTCTCTGTTTGTTTTCGCTTCCGACTCGGACACAATAAACGACGGCGTAAAAACAACGTTAAGTTAATATTCGGCTCCTCTTCGTTCCCACGCAATTTGAACGTCTGACGGATCTCCCGTGGTCTTTAGAATCTAGCATCCGTCCCCTCAATTAGACTAGGTCTAGTCCTTCTTTGTCCTATACCGTAGTCTTTTGACTCCAGACACTGTTTTCTGCGAATTTGGAATCCCTCCCTCAAACTTAGTCTTTCTTTCAGAATTCGTCGTGTTTTGGACAAAGACAGCGCCAGTGCTAAGTGACGTTTTCCCTTTTTATACGTCGTTTATTCGTTTCGCTTTCCGAATGTTTTCCATCTGTTTTTCCGACTACCGTACCTGGGCATATTACCAAAGCCTGCAATCCCTCTAGCACTCCAAGCTCTCCCACTGAGTCCAAACATCGGCAAATCGACTTCTTGCCGGGGCAGTGGTCACTCTGCACTCCTTTCGGACAACCCGAGCACCTCGAGGAAGGGCGCGAGGCCTTAATTACGCGTTTATTCAGTTCTCCCGTTTTGCACACGGCTTCCGTTCCCAGGAGCCCCCGGGGAACGTCCGCGGGCGCCGATTCGCTGCAAATTGGCCTTGTTTGGTCAGTTCCCTCAAAATGTTATTGGACCTCGGTGGCCATGAGTCGCTTTAATATTCGTCCGAGTGACTCCTCAGCAGCGCATCGCGAATCGAGCTAAGTGGCCTCGACGTCGCCCCTTCGGCGTTCTTTTGACGGAAGAAGAACTCGGCCGTGTTTGTTGACGCGGGTACATCGGAAAGGGCGTTTCGAGGAGAATCATCCCGTGTTTTGCATTCCACCGTCTTCCGCGACGTCATCCGCCATTTACCCGCGCCGACTCTCCCTGCTAATGACCACTTTCTGTCTTCCGATTGCTCTTGGCCCCTTCACTTCGAAATCTTCGCTGATCAACTTTTACGATCAACTAAAAGGTTTTTTGTTCACAATTTGGAAAAATGAAGACCGCTGAGCTTTATAGTCACTCCACACAGTCAGTGATCCTCCCGCAACATCGATCCTCCCGGGGGAGCCGGGCCATTAGTCTCATGTGGCGCCTAATTTCGGTGGAGCTGCCTCGCAGTCCACGAACCTTTTCTGCTAGGCACAGATTGCACACGTTTCGAAGTCTCTGAATCTCTTTTTCGGCTGGCGCTAAAAATATCTTCTCGGCAAAGTCAGCAAAATTAGATAGAGCGTCTAAAAAGTGCCCACAAGGCCAAAGACGTTGTTTTCGCGAACGTTCTCCTTGAACAGAAATGGTTATTCTTCCCGAAATTGTATACTCTATGTTTGCTCCTAACTCGATTCGCAGAAGGTACGTAATAAGGAATGCTTCTCCGTACCCCCAAGTGGATTCCAAACGTTCCAAGCGGGGAAATGGCATGTGCACATCTCCGTCAAATCATATTTATTTTCCAACGCGTTCCAGGAACGAAGACAACGTCCTCTTCTACCGTACCCCTTGCCATGCTAATTGTGGGCGAGACTAAGATCATCCGATCTGCGCTGAGTCACCCCAAAACAGAATCGCTCGCACGGCGATTTGGAGGACGTCGCGCAGCGCCCGAGGCTCCACTTGATAGGCAAATCTGGCGCCTGTTTTGGCGTCGAGGGGGCGGACGGCCACCAATTCGCGACTTTTTGAGTTTTGTGACTCGATTAGCCAGCGGCGCTTCATTCGGTCGGCGCACTCATAACAGAGTCCCTCTTCCGGTGCCGATTTCGCATTGTTTTCGCGATTTTTTCTTCCGATCTCCCTTCGACGATTATCGCCTCCGTCATTAGGCGCCCGCGAGTGTCATCGGACCCCCCAGCCGATCCTCGAGTAGTTCCGCATCGCTTCGCGGCAGAAATAACCTCAGGACGAGGATGAAAGGGAGAAGCCACTCAGCCGTAAACAAAACAACTCCGATCATGTAAAATTCAAAAGAACTTCGCCTCGCGCTCTTCCGTTCGGTGTGCTCCGACCTCATCTCTCCGTTCGAACTCTTTGATTTGTGAGCATCTGTCGCGGTATCTTGGAGGTATCTCTATAACACCAACAATCCGTCCCATCGCAGAACTGCACACTTTTTCATCGGGACAGTCTCCTTTGCATAAACGGAAATTCGAAAACGGAAATCCGAAAGCACTGGCCCTGTACCACTTCCGAGCTCGAGGTCCGCGGCTGATTTGAGCTTTGTTTTCGAGTTGTTTCGAGTTGCTCGTCACTTTTTGTGACACTTGGAATTCTCTGACTCCGTCATTAGCCATTTGCCATCAACGCCTTCAGTGTCGATCATTCTCCAGCTCCAAGACTCCCCAACCTCGAACTCCTTGTTCCTTTTCTATATCCTCGTGTCTCACTTCTCCAGCCACAGATCATTCCACCGCAGCAGTCTTTCATCTGGCATACGCCAAGGGGTGTAATTTCCACTTGGATACTGTAGATGCCGTATGGGCGAGCAAATAAATCTCTGTTCGAATCACCGCGCCCGTAAGTGGCCTCCGCTCGTTATTCGCATTCCTCTCGGACACAATAAGACGCCCGAGCCTACAAATCCGGGTATTTACCACACCTCCCCGGCATCGGAGGGCGCCTTTTGCCCGATTCGTCAAAAGTTGTTTTCGTCGCGCGCCGCGCACTCTGTCTTATTATTTTTTGGCGCACCCCTGCAGTGAAGGTCGTTTCCGCAGGTGGACTTCTAGAGTCCCCTCCGGAGCCACTTCTGACCACAACTGTTGTCTCTTGACATGACCACAGAGTTGGAAGCAGGGCGCCACTAAAGCGTGAAGGTCTTTGCCCAAAATAGAAGATCGGACAATAGCAAATAGTTAATTTTTGCCTCACGTTAGGGAAGTGCACTGCCTCCTGGCGCCTCTAATTGATCTTCTTATCGCTCCTTGCCTTTTGTTTTTCGGGCACAGCGCTCTGTCAGCGGAGATTCTAAAAACAGATTCGCTTCCAATCAGCTGGATTCCTATTCGGAACTTTGGAAATGAAATTCGGACTCGCAAAACCACTCCGAGAGTACAACTTCCCTGAGTGCAGTTCGGCACGGGTCCCGCCACGAAGGGAAGTGCACATCTGAACGCAGAAGGTCCTATAATTGTTTTCGGGAAATCAGCGGCGCAGTCCGTCGAATTAGGATGGCTCTCGCGCGATAATCAATTAACGCGATACCCACCGGGTTCTCGAACACCCCTAACGGCCCGTTCGGTTCAGAATCCCAGTAGGAGCCAGGATTATGAGATTGAGTCGTCGATGACTAACGAGACCGCCTCTGAAGACTCGTGCTTCTACCAGACGCCCCGCTACCTGACCGAACGCTTCTTCCTCGTCACCATTGTCGGCACCTCCGTGGCCATCGTCGGCGTCGTCGAGAATGTCTTCCTCTTCTTCATGCTCGCCAGGAAGTGAGTCTCTCCCCACTTACCGTAATCCAACGCTTGCCAGGCGCGAGCACCGCAACTCGTACTTGCTGTACCTCATGCTGCTTGCCTTCTTCGACGTCTTCGTCAGCGGCGCCTACATCCCCCTCATGTCGGTCAGTCTGCTCCTCGACTATGTCGAGTCCATTGTCCTGCTGCGCGCCTGGTTCGCCTACATGGTCAGTTCTGTGGCTGCCTGATCGTCCTATTTGCTTCTGACAGGTCCCGATGATAACCATCTCGCACATCGCCATGACCTCTTCGTCCTTCCTGATTCTCGCCGCCAGCTTCGAGCGCTACATCAACACCGTCATGCCCAGCAGGACCCGCGTACTCCGCAAGTACCGGAGGCAGATAGCCGGCGGCGCCGTCCTCCTCGGCGTCATCACGAAGGTCTCCCTCGCCTTCGAGTTCAGTGTAAGTCAACGTTTCCGGGAATCCGGCGCGCCTAATGAGACGTCCTGAATAAACATCAGTCAAATTAATTGTCAAAAACAGGAGACTCAGTCATGTCCCATTTTGAAACTTGTGGACGGCTTTCGCGGGACGTCTACCCCTAGCCAACTATACACAGAATACGCCCCCAGTGGCTTTGACTGTACTGTAGATGCGCATGTAGATCACGTTCAACGAGGAGTGCGTGGGCACGATGAGCGAGTACGCCCTGTTGCTCTCACCGCTGGCCCTCGACCACCACTACAACCTCGTGTGGCGCCTCTGGTTCCGCAACATCATCACCTGTCTCCTTCCCTTCTTTATGCTGGTACGTCCATCGGCCATAGCTCAAGTTCTGGTTCGCTTCAGGCTTTCATGAACATGCGCATCGTCGCCGTCCTCCAGAAGACCGACTTCGAGCTTCTAACCGTCGAGAAGATCAGCGAGGCACAAAGAAAGGTCGGTTGTACTTGACGCTTCGCTGCCCCCGACACATCGTGGCCAAAAGACATTGACATTCCCTATGCGAAGTCGCGTGAAGCAGCAGATATAAAAGCTGAGCACGCATATATGTTTTGGCATCCAGTTACTCAGATTCTCTTCTAGTTCTGACACAACACAGCCTCCACAAAATCTCTTGAAATGCGAGAATATCGATCCACTGAGTCTTGTGCTCCCATAATGGTATTTCAGTCCCGAGTTCGAGCTGCTACACGTACTCTCCTCCTCGTCGTCTTCATGTACCTCCTTTCCAACGTCCTCAACGTCATTGTCACCATCTGGGAGTACATCGACATGAAATCGCTTTCCGACGAGTTCCTTCCTTTCTACATCTTCTCCGTCGATATTGTAAGTCGTCTTTGAGAATGGCGTTCTTAACCACAAATTCGCTTTACCCCGGTGACCTTTAAGGACTTCCAATTCAAATTGTAGTCAGAAAAATCAGTTCGAGTGCTTGCAGGTCTCGCTCCTCACGATCCTCGCGGGTGCCCTCCGTCTTCCCATCTACATGGCCTGCCAGCCCCATCTGCGGAGGGAGTTCGCCGAGTACGCGAAAACGGTCTTGCGACGGAAGCAGCCTCAGGTACCCAAGGTCCTCCATGTCCACACGTACTCGGTATTTTGAGGACGAGCAGCTTAAGAGGATTTCGGGAATCGGCTACACGGCGATCCTCATGAAGATCGGGGCGGCACTCATAAAGCAGCCGCCCTTCGAGGCCATCGAGACGACTTCGGTGATTTCGTCGGCGTCCTGTGACAGCACAAGCGAAGAAGTCTTTCTCTGACCGTGTGATGGGTACTGTACATAAAAGTCTTGATATAAATCTACAGAATGTATCACTCGGAGTTCATTAATTACTCAATATACATGTCAGAGAGCTGACTACTGTAAGCCAAAGAATCTGGCGGCATTTCGGACCTTGCTAGCGAACCTCTTGAGGACGTGCGGCTGTTCCGTGGTGGCGGAGGAAGTCGGAGCCACGGGAGCGTCGATGTCCATGGTCTCCTCCAGAGGATTGTTCGGGTCGCAGCCGAGTTTCCCGAACGACGGCACCTAGAGGGTCGAGTCTAGGCTGAGGCCTGCGCGACCTACCTTGTGGTCGAAGTAGTGGCGGTGGTCGCTGATATAGGTGTCGTACTTGGCAAATTCGAAAGAGAGGCTGTCGGAACAGTCGAAGTCTTCGTTCTTAGGCTCCCCGAGACACTCGTAGTACTGTGCGTTTGCACCCATGCCGTAGGGATACCAGATCTCAGTGCCGTGGTGGTAGGCCTTCTTTTTCGAGTTGGGGTTGCACGGCTTGCTGTCGTCCCGCTGGTTCGTCCGGTCCTTCACCTTCTTGCAGGCGGGGAGATGTGGAACAATGTCGAGGCGGTGAACCACACGGAAGGAGTACGGTACCAGTTCGTCGTGCTTCATCGCGAAGTCGACGTTTCCGACACGAGGCTGTCCGAAGGTGACCAGTTTCACCTTGTCGGAGGTCCTCCTACCGTCAACGACGCTGCGGATCGCAGCGATCGAAGCCAAGGCGCCTCCAAGAGAGTGGCCCGTAAATGTGACTGGGTAGTCCTGGAAGATGTAGTTCTATACGACCCTGCGAGTCAGTCAACCTTGAGGTGAGGATCTGTGAGTGCTCTGTCCACATTCGACCACATTGTGTTGAGAGCCCGGAAGAAGTACTTGTTCACTTTTCCGAGGCCGTAGAACTGCACTTGGTCCTCTGATTCCAGGCCTTCCACAAACAACTGCGACTTCGTCTTCGTGCCTCGGAAGACGACGATGATCTCCTTCCGGACGTCGGAGACCAGCGTGTAGAAAGCTGCAGTGAGCGGAGGTTACCGAGAGCAAACGGCAGTTCAGAAGCACCGCAGTTGTTGTCGTAAGCGTCGCAGAGGAGATTCGACGATGTGTACTCGCGGTAGCGGTACTCGGCGGGGAATGTCCTAAAGTCGTGCATCTTAGCATTCCAGAACCTGTCGTCGGGGAGACTTTGAGACACAACATGAAACCTTCTTCTTCACAATTTTCGTGTGCAGAAAAAAAGAATTTGGCGGGTGAAGGCAAAGTTGATCTGTCTATATGGGTGTTAACCTGTTTATACATCCTTGTGGGGAAACAGCATAGGCCCCGGCAGCGAGGTTGAGCAATTTCCTCGCGAGGCTTTCGTCGTAGCGCGTCTTTCGTACGAGCGGTTCTCCTCCAACGATAAGCAGGCAGAAGGCGAGGAATCTGAGGCCGACCCGCATGGCACTTTCTAGATGCATCTTATAGGCCTGTCGAAGAGGTCTCTGAACACGAAAACACATATGTAGTGGAGTGAGGATGGCGAAAGGAGGTACGAATGCAGGGAAATGGATCGACGGCGGAGGGAAAACTCGTTGGCGCGTGACCCAAAACGTACAAATCGAAATTCGATCGAACCCCGACGAGTCAACCCGGACGGAAAACTCAGTCAGAGGTGATTCACTATCGTCGACGGGAGAACCGAGAAGAAGGATTACGGTTGGAGACCGAAAGGTCGCTTCCGAGCTGCTAGGGCAAATGTTTATTCAAACGGCATAAACAGATTTTGTGTTTGACAAAAAGCTCAGAGGCACTCAGGAGAAACGATTTGGACAACACAGGTTGGAGGAGCGAAGCCAGCCTTCGAAGACCTTATGCCATCGCTAGAAGTGCGCGAAACGGAAAAGTAAAAGGGAAAATCAATGAGAAGGTGTCCCGTCAAACATCAAGGACAAGTCTCCGATCAAAACAAAACTTCATAACTTGTTTCCTCACGGACTTTAGGAGATTGTGAGGGATTTGAAGGTATGGTATACATAGTCCGCTATTTTCTCTCTTAAGATGTTTGCACATTAGTGATAACATTTTGATTTTAGGCTTTGGATTTATCTGACTAACAAGGGAACGGTCAATCATGTAACGCTAAGATCGACACGAGACTAGGGGCAAACGGTAGGCCTAGGTGTGCGTATTAACCGTGCAAAATACTAGGTGCCCTCGCTCAGACACCAGCGAGAAAAAGAGGTTTAAAGTTATGGGTAACGGGGTATATGCGAGCATGGCGGCACGAAACGCCATCGTCAATGTGGCGCAGTGGTATGTCGTCTGCCTACCATGTTTGCGGGGTTCACGGATTCGAATCCCCGCACCACTCATTCTTTTCCATTAGGTCGTTAGCGCCCTTTTAACAGACACATACAACACAAAAAACTGGCAACTGCTATATTCAACGCAACATTCTGCGTGACATGAAGGTTCTACAGTGCAGTAAGGCACTTTGTTATAAATGAGCACTACTGTGAGTGGTTATTTTTGCGTAGAAAATGTTTGTTTTTATCTTTCATACGTTATGAAGTTGATTGGAAAAGAATGAGTGGTGCGGGGATTCGAACCCGTGAACCCGCAAACATGGTAGGCAGACGACATACCACTGCACCACATTGACGATGGCGTTTCGCGCCGCCATGCTCGCATATACCCCGTTACCCATAACTTTAAACCTCTTTTTCTCGCTGGTGTCTGAGCGAGGGCACCTAGTATTTTGCACGGTTAATACGCACACCTAGGCCTATCGTTTGCCCCTAGTCTCGTGTCGATCTTAGCGTTACATGATTGACCGTTCCCTTGTAAGATGACGATTCTTACCTACTCATATCGCCAAGAAAACAGCTTAAGCGGTATGAGAACAACAAAAATGTCCTTGGACGAAATAGCATTTCTTGCGATCCAGGACCGTTACAAGCCTGACCCGACCCCGCCAACTCTATACATATGCGTACTTTATGTCATTTTTTACAGAAAATCGCTGAAAATGGCATTGACACATCACTGTCTGTCATGTTGGGTGTCAGTTCCTGTATCGTCTCAGATTTTGACATGTATGTTCGTACATCACAAACAACCTAGCCATCAAGCGTGCGCAGTGGCCACACGTGTTCCCTACATAGTTCCACCCTTCCTAAGCTGCTGTAGTCTCTAACCAACAAAAATCCATTGTACTATTTATCTTGTGGGGCAAACATGTCGCACACCTTTGCGATGATGTCGCCTGTCAGCGTGGTGTACCTAAAAGACGCCTCCTGTCGAGAAATTCCATCGCGGCGGTCATGTTGCGACTTCGGTTGAGATAAATGACCCGCAGAGGCTCGTCACAACTGTCACTACCTACCCGTCATGTTTAACCTGCAAACATTCGGGTTCTGGTGTTTGGTGCTCTTTTCGTGGGGGGACTTCCGCACTCGGTGGACAAGTGTGCACTGGTGGAATTAGCCCCACGTGGTTTCAATGTGTCTGCGGCAGTCACGTGCTGATCAAGAGATCAAACAACATATGAATCGTCGCCGTCTTCGCGATCGAAAAGTCGCCTGACTCGAATCGAACCACTGCAGATCAGCGGAAACCACGTGCTGGCAGCGCGGTCGCAGTATTCCCACGTCTTTCTCCTATTTCAGCTCCTCTTCGGGTCGGGGATACATCAAGTCGGCTCGTGGGCCAAACGCCAAAGACCACGCGCTCCCTGGCACGTTGTCGTTCTCTGCGAGCTGGAACGTCCGAGTTGCTTGCGCGCTAGGAAAACAAACGTTTTCCTTTCTTCGCGCCTCCGATAACCGGTTTCTTATCAGTACAAGACCGGTGGACGTCATGGTCGTACATTCCCTCCGGATCGAACCTTCCGAGGGCTCCTCGATCCACGGTTACCCGATAAGCATGCCACTACATCTGGCGCCCAATGTGTTTCGGCGAGGCTCGATGGCGTGGTCCCTCCCCTCAGCCGCCTTCCCTCATAAGGGTGTACGCAAAGCACTCTATGTTAGCCGAATCCATCGCGCGCTCTTCTCCGCCGGCCGACGGGGATCACCCCATCTCGCCACCCGCACTCGCCTCTGCACTTTGCCTTCCTCTTCTGCGGTAATTGCACTGTTGGCGCGCAGCAGCTGAGTGGGCTCACCCCTCGCGTCCTTCCTCTCCCCCCTCCGGCTACTACAGAACGATCGACTGGTTCTTGCGTTTGCTATCCGATGATCCCTTCGCTTTCTCTTTTTTTCCTTACCGCTATCGCGTTTTCCACAGACGGCCGATCTGCAGCCGACAACTGTGGACGTCAACCAGTGAGGGCGATGTTTAAAACTATGAAGTGCCCGATAAACAAACAAGGCTGCTCCCTCGTGTACGGATCGCTGATTAAACGGGTTTGTGTATTCCTAACGGAATCTCGTGTGATGGCGTGATCCGATCGGACTATGTCCGTCCGGTCGTCGGGGAGCTCCTCGACGACAGATGCGTTCATCTTTAATCTCAGAGACTGTGGACTTACTCCTCCAGTAAACATCTATTTTCGTCGTATAAAGACTCGGTTTTTGTTGCGCTACACCTGTGGTGATCAACACGAACTGCCCCGGCCTCTAAATCATCGCAATTTCGCTAGGTCAAAGTCCAGCACGCCACTCTCACTCCACACGTTCGTTTAAATAGCACTCTCCGAAAACATCCTATTTGTCACCGTACGGAACTCCCCAAAAGCGTTTCCGAGGCGGCCGGTGACGGTTTTGTCGTTACGGTAGACAGCTCTCAAAACAACGCTTGCGAAAAACTTTGATCAGTTCTGTCCGTGCTTAGCACTACAGTTGTGTGCTCTCTGATCAGCTGGGCCTCGGCCACTTGCCCTTTGTTCGCATGGTGCGAGCCGTGAGCAGAGCGCTGTACAACCATGTGGCAAGACGGTTTAGAGGCGCAAAGAATTTCCCGTCCCCATGCGTTCACTTCATCTTTGTATTTTGCTCCTTTGATGCGTCCTTCCAGCAGCGCCCTCGTTAGCTCGACCCCGCTCACTCAGCGCATCCATTCATGTGTATTTAAAAGTCGCCGCTACCGCGCTGGAATATTCCATTCAGCCGGTTTCCTATTTTCTCTTTCCCCGGCGATCACACCAGAAAGCGCGCCATCAAAGCATCTTGTTAAAAGTCGGAAAACGAGCTTAAGGTTGGCTGAATGTCGAGACCGCCGGTATTTCCCTCATATTCATCTCGTCTGTCGTCTATTTCGAAAGAAACTCACTTTATTGTCAGCTGATGATCAGCTGCACCCAGAAGGTTCTTCTTGTCATGCTATGGTTGCTGTGTTGATTCAGCCGTCGTGGCGCGGTCTGTGTGTCGCCTTGTCACTTCCTCGGAAACCGCTATTTCGAAATATTTTCAGATCCCCATCTCGAATAGGACTGAAGTGATTTATATGCTTTGTAAACTGGGGGCCGTCGACTCTTTCTACTTCTGAAGCCATGGAGTACGCTTACCGTTTGATGAGGAATGTGAAGTACTTCTACAACACCATGAATCCAGCCACGCTATCGGGCGCGATTGACGTTATTGTCGTTGAGCAACCCGATGGTACGTACCTTTGGTATTTTAGGTATTTTAGCTATCGGTTTAAAGTGTGATTCCGCTGCTCTCGCACAATACATGGAGGTGACTTGCAGGGTGTATATATATGCACCCTGCAAGTCACCTCGATGACTTCTCCGTAAAACTGAGCTTCTAGGTACGTACCTTTCAACGCCATTTCATTGCCGTTTCGGCAAATATGGTGTATTCAACAGTGATGAGAAGGTAAGCCACAGTTTAATCCCTATCACTTGGCGACCTGCTTCATTTCAGTACGTCGATATTACGATAAATGGAGTGGAAATCGATTTGCAAATGAAATTGGGAGAAAATGGAATTGCATTTTTCGTCGAAACAACAGAGGAGGACGACATTCCTGGTAAGCTTTTTCATTTCACAGTTCAAGATTGGACTTGCCATCGTTTGAATGGATTCATTTTAAACAGTTCTGAAATAATATTGAGGACAATATTCAGTTACTTGCTTTAATTGATCTACTTTCAGAATACCTTGTCACAAGTCCTTTGCCAGACGCGCCCTGTCCAGAAACTGATAAGGTGCTGGCAGAAAGTGCTAAAGTGCTGAAACGGCAGCAGAGAAGTGAAACACGTGCTCGAATTGAGAGCAAAAGAAGCCAGCACAACCTCTCTGAAAGTTCGAGCATATCGCGCTCACCTTCTCCTGTCAATCGATTATTGAAACCCTCCAAAACAGATAGGTACTTCCTAGTAGATGATAAATACAGAGACTGATGTTCCGATTTAGGAATCCATCGCCGAGAACTGAACGGCGTTCTTCGCTGAGGAAACTAAAGCTTCCATTTTCGTCGTCCGTGTTCAGTTCACGACGCTATCGCTCACTGCCAGATCTTTCTGCTGTAGTCCAGTCAACTGAATCTGGTGAACATTCACCCCAGTCAAGGTAAGTTTTGCTTTTTTTCTGTCGGCACACAATTCAGTTTCAGTAAACTGAAGCACTCGCGTTCAACAGTGCTCAAGCGAAGTCTATCGAAACCTCCGTCCGATCGAAGACAGCCTAAGGTGACGTTCAGCATTGTTCCTGATGCATTGTCAGGTTCGATACCCGAAAAGCGTCCCAAGCGTGATAATTCGCTGAACGAGAGTGAGGACGAACGTTCCTCCACTTCGTCCGACCAGCGACAAAAGGAATCATCCTCTTATGAGGACCGAAGCCGCATTGCTGATGGTGCCTTGAGCGACTCCGAAGTTGACCGCCAAAGAAATCTTCCAGTATGTTCTATATTTTGTGAATGCACTTATTTACTTTGTACAGGCTGGTAACGATGTTTCGGTTTGGAATTGGGGCCAGATTCCTGATTCCACCACCGATACGAAACCTAAGAAGAGTGCAGAAGAGAAGAAACAGGAAAGTGGCTATTCATGGTGGTTTGGCTGGAGAAGGAAATCCGCTCCTAAAGCAGAACCGGAAGAGCAGCAGGGGATATATTTAGACGACCTAACCAATGACCCCGAGAAAATGGAAAAGTATTTGGGAACTTCTCTGCAAGATACGCGCGTTGATAGCGGGAATGGCTCAATCGCGTCGCCAGTTCCCGCTTCTCCAACTGAGCTTTCACCTGCGACTTTGGAAGAAATGGTAACGCAGTCGGACGATGAAAAAACACCTACAACAGAGAAGGTGCAGCCTCCATCTGCCTCGTCTATCGAAAATGGGCTAATGAAGGCCGATGTAGTCGAGGCTCAGTTACTCGCTGGAACAACTTCTTCGGAAAATGCCGCGGAGATCGAAGTGTCGTCTACTTCTTCTGGCGAAAGGAAACAGCGACATGTCAGCGGAGCCTCGTCAGCATCTGATTCAGCTGTCGTTTCAAATGATGAGGGCTTCAATTCTGACAGTGTCCCATATTCGCGCATTCGCTTCATCCGATCCCTTCGATTGCCTTCGGATAAGCTGAAGAAGCTAGGCCTGAAATACGGCAGTAACGAAGCACGCTTCAGCATCACCACCAAGTTCCAGGTAACACACATTTAAAGAGTTGTGATATAATGTGCTGCATAGGGCACGTCATGGTGTTCATGCCACATTTACCTATATAAGTGGAACGAACGACTGGTGATCTCCGACATCGACGGAACTATCACGAAGAGTGACGTCCTCGGCCATGTAATTCCTGCTATCGGAGGCGACTGGGCCCACGCTGGAGTTGCTGAGTTGTACACGCGAATCAAGAACAATGGCTACAATCTGATCTATTTGTCGTCTCGTGCAATTGGACAAAGTCATTACACTAAGAAGTACCTCCAGAGTGTCGCCCAGGATAGTAAGGTGCTTCCCGATGGTCCTGTTCTACTGTCCCCAGACTCCGTTCTTGTGGCTTTCAGAAGGTTTGTTAATCGTCTATTCGTGTACTCAACAAATTGCTTAGGGAAGTCATTGAGAGAAAGCCTTACGAATTTAAAATCGCTGCCTTATCTGATTTGAAGAATCTGTTTCCCGTCAAACAGCCATTCTCAGCAGGCTTTGGAAATCGTGATACGGTAGCTATCCCGATTTAGAATTAGTTACGGCGTGTCTTCTTTCTAGGATGTGAAGTCATATACCGCTGTAGGAATCCCAGATGAACGGATTCTCATAATTAACCCGCAAGGCAATCTCAAAAGGGCAGACTCGATAGGATACGTGTCGTCGTATGAATCGATGGCGATGGAAACCGTCGACTACCTGTTTCCGCCACTTGTAGCCCAAGACGCAGACGACCACATAGTTTCAAATGCGGATAGGAGTCAGAAGCGTGTTCATCTTAAGCCGCTGTTCACGAAGCCTGAGAAATTTAGGTAGATTTTTCTAGAAAAAGGTCAGTTACAGTATAATCTCACTTCAGTTCGTTCACTCACTGGCACATCAAGCCTCGGGAAACGTTGCAGCTCACCGCCACAGATTTTGCTGATTATGACGCAGAGCAGGCTGCGAATCAAAAGAGGTTAGAAGAGGCGAAGAAAGTTAGCAAGAAGAAATGACTTATATCATCGGGTTCCAGGTGCCATTCCCAAGTGTTCGAAGAGAATACTTCATAGCTGTACATATTTTGTAATGCCGATTGTTTACTATGCTGGATCTATACCGGTTAAACCCTCGTGGAGTTGTTGTACATTTGGTGCCTCTCATCACTGTTGTATTTTAAATCTGGGTTCCTGCTGCCTGTAAATGTATTTTTGCAGAATCTGGGTTTGTTGGTTGCGTGATGTTCGTTCGCTTGTTACCTTTGCCGTACATAGATGCCTTCTTTCCGGCCAAGTTGTTCTCATTAGGTGAAGCGTAAAAAGTGTTTCGTTTTCACAGAACCGAAATAGGAAGACGCTCGAAACGGAAGAAGTTAGTTCCATAGAATTCGGATCGAACCAGCCGAAACGATCGATCGGTTGACTCTCGCTCGCTTTTCCGCGTCCATAATGACCTTTTTCTCGCTGTCCCGTCCAGATTCGTTTCCCGCGAAATTCGTCCACGCGCGCCGGACTTCCACACCGCGAAAGAGTTCGGCACCCTTCGGATTCCCGAGACGACACAGCAAGGGCGCCAGTGACGAGACTCAATTTGCTGTTTGCAGCAACGCGATGGAAGCCGTTGTCCCGATGGAGCAGGAGATCGTGAAGCACCCGAAGAGCGCCAAGAAGGTGACGTGGTCGCCCACCATAAGCGTCTACATGATCCACCCCGTAGCGGACCCACAGACCACGCCGACCCGACTTTCGCCGTCCGCTCGACGCTCCTGGATTCAGCAATCCTTGTAAGCATCTGACTTCTCATGCTCGATCTGACGATGTGCTTTTGCAGGGGGATTGTGAGCGATGACGAGGAAGAAGAGGAGGTGCTCAGATTGTAAGTTACCTTACGTTTCGGTGTAGTCGAACCGAGCGATTTAGATGTGGATGGGACGAAGACGTCGTTCTGGTCGACGAGGCTCCCCCCATGAGAGGTAGGTGCAGAATCGAGCACCTCGTTCCATGCACGTCTTTTCAGAATCCCCGAAAGGGTCAGTCGCTCAGCGAACATATCCTCCCGCCCGCAAAATGATGCGTCGCCATTCCTCCATTCGTGCTACATCGACGTCGGCTCCTCCTGCTCCATCCACATCTTCGAATTCCGTCGCCAGTGACATGGCGCCCATGGCGCGCAAATGCACCCTAGGAGCGAGAGAATCATTTCTCGTAGAATTTGAACGAGAACTTACGCTAGAAAGTAAAAGTTTCTGTCTTGCACGAGCTTATTCGCCGGATTTCAGGTTGGCCGCCCGCGTCAGCGTCGAACGAAAACAAAGAAAACCTATCGTTTCTCCGCAATTCGTCCCTTCTGGAGCGTGCCTTCAATGGCGATGACGTCATGGATCACGACGAATCATCGAGGGAATCCGCCATGGGAAGTACAATTCCTAATGCAGAGAAACCGTACGACTTTTGGGACGACGTCACTTACTGATTCTTGTATCTACATTCCTTCTTGTATTGTTCCGCTTGTCCGTTATCCATTACAATTTGAAACCAGCTGTGGTTAGTGCGCGTTTTTACGGCGTCCGAATAATGAGGTGGTAAATGACGTGGATTCGCTTATTTACTTCCGTGAAGAAGGTATTTGTGAGGAAGCGGCCCAACGAGATGCCATAGAGAGCGATGAGCGGCACTACGGAAGTCGTGAAAACCCCATTGAAGTTACTTTAGTATTGCTTCTTCCACTCGTGTTCTCTTTAAAATTGTCCTATCGTGAGTGAACATGTCAGATCCAAATTTCCCCTGTAGCATCCTATTCCCGCCGCCAGGTCGTTACAGACGAGGAAAGACAGAATCTTCCATGGTAAAGGGCACTTCAAAACTTCAAAGAAGACCCGCGATGCATGTGATGCATGCAACGCCGCTGCTGACAGCATTGAGGCATCTGTGAGTGGAGGAAAATGGCACGGTGCCACAGCAGTGACTCTAGTTGAGTCGTCAACTCTGTTCGCAAGGACGGCTCCGCATATATTGGGTTGATCCATAAAAAATGGCCGATTATTTTTTTGATAATTTACTGAGACAAAACACGAAGATTTCAGTCAAGGTATTCATCACTCTTATGTACAACTTCAGCCCACTTTATGGCCAACATCCAGATTCCTCAATCGTGAAATACGAGGGTTTAAAACCGAAAAATATTTTTCGTCCAATTTTCGACCTCTTCATATTATTTTGAGTGGATGCGTACGGATGCGTACAGATGACAGTAAGATAGAGCTAAGAGAGCTCTATACAAACAACAAACAGGAGTCTCACAGCTCAAAGTGGAGAGACATTATGACGGTCAATTTGGAAACTCATGGTCTCGGTTAGTCTGACTTTTTGGCAATCCGAGGGTCATTTTTTTCACATTTGGACTTTATTTCCGTGAAGTAGAAAATAGCTCGTGAAGTCACTATGTGGGCATGGTAGCTTTGAGCGATGGCTATCTTCTGCATGTCCCCGTTCCTTATTATATTACTTAATCATTTGGAAACAGTGAAGTTAACGGAACATGGTGATCCGAAAAGGCCATCTTTTTGAGATTAGCCCATGCTGTGATAAACGACGAGCGCAGCGATAGGTGCATTCGGTAGGGAGGACCCAAATATGTATGTGATATAAGGCAGTCACCGTCCATCACACAAATGTTAATATAGGAAGTCCATACATCACTTCGCATTTCGCTCTCTCGAGGTGCCAAAAAAATGACCATCGTGAAAGAATGGACCTCTAACACAAAGAGGAATGTAACGTACAAGCCTCCAATCATGGTGTAAGGCGTGAGTTCACTGTACTCACAAGGGAACCACCCGAAGTGATACGCGCCGATCGAGCTGCGGTGTGGTGGGCCGGATGGAGGGTGGGCTGGGGAGTCGAATGCACGTAAACTCCGCTGCCCGAAATTAAGGCATCTACCCTAAACATGGCCACGACGTTGAAAAAATTCACAGCACTCGATACTAGTACGACCGCAATGCCCATTTACAAGAGTGCGCATGTGGTCGAGTGGTAGTGATCCCGGACACCTGTGTTTTGAGCGGTCGGGTTCGACCCCCTGCCGGTCTAGACTTCTTTTACATGTCTTCCATCAACTTCTCTTATATCTTTTGTGCGTTACTCTGATTGGTTTCCCACAGTCTACCTCGCTGCATAAAGGAAAAAAGCGCTTTCCATGAAGATGGTCCTGCCGCGATCACCCTGATCTATGTTTTTCCCATCCGTCGCATTCTGTGCCTACTCCTTTTGCCAGGCTAACATTGTGCAGAGCCGAGCTGCGGCAAATTTCAAAACAAGCAAATTAAGCATTTTTGATAGAGTTTGCTGCCCGGGTACAATAAAATTCGACCTGAAACGGCAAAGAAGTTCTGTAAGATGGCGGTGGAAGACCTTGAGTTGCCAATTGAAAACACTCCGAGCGCTTGTTTCATCTCCCGTCCCCGTTTAAATCGCCTAAAAGGCAACAACAGGGAAGAAACTAGCGCTTTGCCGCAGCAGAATTCGTGTGCATCTACATTATTGTATGTGGATAATTTCCGGGTCTGAGAGAAATGATCTTTTTTCCTTTATGCGGCGAGGTAGACTGCGGGGAAATAATAATGAGGGTAATACGTAAAACATATGAGAGGCGTTGATTGAGGACAAATAAAAAAAGTGTAGACCCTTAGGGGTTCGAACCCGAGCCCTCAAAACATTGATAGCCCCAGGGCACTACCACTCGACCACATGCGCACTCTGTCAAATGGGCATTGCGGTCGTACTAGTATCGAGTGCTGTGAATTTTTGCAACTTCGTGGCCATGTTTAGGGTAGATGCCTTAATTTCGGGCAGCGGAGTTTACGTGCATTCGACTCCCCAGCCCACCCTCCATCCGGCCCACCACACCGCAGCTCGATCGGCGCGTATCACTTCGGGTGGTTCCCTTGTCAGCGTTGTAGGAGAAAAAAACCCTGCGAGAAAAAAACCCGCGAGAAAAAGACCCTGCGAGAAAAAAACCCGCGAGAAGAAAACCCGCGAGAAAAAGACCCTGCGAGAAAAAACCCCGCGAGAAAAAGACCCTGCGAGAAAAAACCCAGGAATGCCAGTGAGGACAGGTCTAATCCACGGCCACAGCTCTGGCCATTCACAGTCGCGGTTATGGCCATGGATTAGACCTGTCCTGACACTGATACCTTCAAAACTTAGGCAAAACCCGTCATGGGATAAGTTTTGGATAACTTATAGGCATAAATTCAACCAGTTTTACGTTTTAGTCTGAGCCTCAGCCAAGCCTTGCCTCCAGGCTTGTAGTCGTCGTGGCTTCTGCAAACCCGGCTTGGCTTAGGCTCCGGCCGATGACTATGTATATTTGATAGATATTTGAGGTTGTGGGCGAGCGAAGAGAGCCCCGTATTCATTTTTGCGCATTGCCTAACATCCGAACTTGGCTTAGGCTCTGGCCTAAACCTAAGTCTATTAATTTTAAGCGAACCCTAGTCTTGGCAACTTATCGTACGTTACAAAATTCAGCTGGCCTTTTTTCCAGCCATGTTTAGACACTTATACTTTTGGCTATTCCGAGTTTTGACCGCTATTTGTTAATAGTGCAAAGACCCTGCTGTGCACATTTTCGAATCGGCGAAAAACCACTGTTTTCATCAAATACATAACAAAATCATCTTGTCATCTGGCATTCCTGGGTTTTTTTCTCGCAGGGTCTTTTTCTCGCGGGTTTTTTTCTCACAGGGTTTTTTTCTCGCGGGTTTTTTTCTCGCGGGTTTTTTTCTCGCAGGGTCTTTTTCTCGCGGGTTTTTTTCTCGCAGGGTTTTTTTCTCACATAATCCCTTGTCAGTAACGCGCACATCGGTTATGCTCTAGGAGTAAACGTCGTGAAATTATGACATGTTTACAACATCGGCCATTTTTATGGATCAACAGTATAGATCCAGATCTACATTCTGGCCACGTGACGAAGGCAGAGTCTTCCACGGTAGGACACTTCAAGAAGGCCCGCATGTGATGCATGCAGCGACGTTGCTGATAGCATTGAGGTATGTGACAGTGGCGCGGTGCCACAGCAGTGGCAGCCAGCTGAAAAGGGAGGTCTCGAAGACTCTAGTCGGGTCGTCAACTCTGTTCGTAAGAACGGCAGATCCAGATCTTGCAACTGTTCTCTAGGGGCAATATACACTTTGACACATGACTTCGATTTGCATCTAATGCTTGGGTTTAGCACATCAGAGATATTTCAACGCCTCTTTTGCCTCGATTCTATTCATTGTTACCGTACACAGTAAAGGAGGGTTAAAGGACTTTACTATTTGTCTATGGTGTAAAAACAGTACAATGTTTAAGGTGACTGTTGTGTGACGTTCTGACGAGCCTTCTTTTTAACTATTCTAAAAGGTTGGTCAGAATAGCTCCTGCCTGGAAAAACTCACTTCACTTCCCTCTTGTTAGCGCTCTTCTTCTCACACTCGCAGTTGTCGCACTCCCGGCATTGCAGGAAATTGTGAAGTTGAACGCCGAGGAGGACCCCGAGACCAAACAGCGCTCCCGCGCAAACGATCAGTGGGATCGACGATGCCATGACCGGTCACGTCCTGTGCGGGCAAAACTCCGATAAAATTGAGAAATCAGGAACGCTTAGCCCCAACTCAATACGAGAAACACTATTGCAGAACACGTCAACCAAGCAACCCCAAGGACACTGCGTGGCCACAACCGTATGATCAATGCACAACCTGAGACAAGGCACATTCATCAATCCGCATTTATGTGATCGAAAGCAAACATAGTCGTTATACATTATCAACACTCAATGCGCACAATATCAAAAACGACGTCATATTTTGATACATTAGTGCACACACAATGAATTTGAACGAATTTAATTGATGGTGACGATTCGCCCAAACACTTGCTTCCCCTGAGGGGCCAACGACTCGGCCGAACCCACGGCACAAGTTGGCTTGGTGCCGTGGTCAGCCGCCACGACTAGTCAGTAGTCATCGAGATCAATACCGTCAAGCTCGTCATCGACGTCCATAGATTGGAAGTCCACACGGTAGCGCAAGAGGCCTAAATAATAGCGATCAGCAAATGCAAAGTTATATTGTATCCATACCACCGATTCCACCAAATCCTCGCACATACTGAGCACCTTCCTGTGAACGGTCAGTGATGATCTCCAGAGTTGCTCCAAAGGACTTATACTCGTTGGCAAGCCACTCTAGCAAGGGCTTTGATTCAATCAGTTCCATGTCGTTTCCGGTCTAAAAGAGCGAAATCATAATGGGTTCACGTAAGCACAACAACCTCTGGGTCCGTGAAATGCTCCTTATTCTTTTCCTCCTGCGGTCGAAGAAATAAGACCTTCTCCTCTAAAACAAACCAAATTAAAATCAAATTTTAAGGGAATACCATCTTATATTGGTCAACGCCATAATATGTGTACGGATCAACACTAAGGTCCATGAGTTAGAAAATACCGAGACAGGTTGCTCATGGACCAACTCTCGAGATCCCAAAACAATGCTCACACCAACCCTCCATCAAAAACTGACGAAGAAAAATTGTTCACAATGTCCAATACTATCCCACCACTGTAACGCTCACAAGAAATAGTCCCTGAGGGCTGACTAGGCAGTGGGTTGCGCTTTAAAAGAATCGTAGACAAAACATACCCCCGCTGGCGGTCTTCAAAACATGTCGTGCAATATCCAAATTCTCCCAGCAGATCAAAGTCTCGACGGCACCCATTTGGAGACCCTGGAGAGTGTCATTGACTCCAAAGCAGTACTTTCCTGTGTCTTGCGACACTTCGTCGAAGTACGACTGAATCAATTTCTTTTCCTGTATAAACTTGACATTCGATAGAGCGTCGGCCGCCAACTCGATGGCTTGATTGAAGCCATTCTCACCACCGTAAGACACATCAACCGTCTTAATGATTTTTGCTTGGAGACGCTGCAAATAAAAACAGATATAACGAAACAATTAGCCTAGCTCAAAATACCTGGTCGAACATGTCACTCTGTCCCAACTCGGTCTTGAAATCAGCAGATCCGGCAAGTACAAGGCCGGCCACAGTTACTTTGTCATTCCGGATGAACATTTCCACAGCGGTTTCAGCAACTTTTCGCACGTAGTTGTGCCTTTTTTCCATACGCAATCGCGCGAAACGAAGGGCCGACTGACCACCTCGACCGTGCTTCTTGGGCAAATCGACGGTAAACTTGTGGAGGACCTCACGAGAATTTCCTTGAAGGGTGCCGAACAGGGATCCGTTACCGTCCATTACAATGAAACCGAAACGGTTATCGTCGGCAAGGAGTGCTTAAATATGCCCCATTGAATATTAGCAACCAAATTAAAACTAATACCTTGAAGTGCTTCTGTGTGGAACTTGTTGTCGCACAAGTACAGCGACGTGTTAATGGGTTTGAACGGCTCGAAGTCGATGTTCACCTTCTTTTCTTTGCCTTCATCGGTCACGATTGTTCCGCAATAGATCACAAGTCCATTTGGCGGTACTTTCGTGTACAACTTCAGTCGACCTTGTACGGATGTAATTGCACCCAATACTGAGAGCCTGTTGACACGCGACTTAATGTTTGAAGCCGTTCCGTATTCATCTGCCAGCATCTTGGCAATACGGTTGATCTGATCACGTGGTGGAATGATCAACGAAATCATGGACGTACCATTTCTAGAAATACGGCAATGTCAAATTTCCGGAGAGCATTTTTCGCTTACCCTCTAGCAAGCTCGAGACTTTTGATAAGTTTCTTAATCTTCCAGATCTCGACATTGCGATCAGCAGAGTCTTCGGCGGACAACATCTTGCACGGTTAAACCGCTGTACCACAAGATCTGGAAAATAATATCATGAAACCGAACTCATTTTGTACAAGCCAAAAAACACGACCCGATACTATACGAAGCGCAAGTGACCGTACTCGATTTCTGAGCAAAGTGATGACATGGCTGTTAGACTGAACACAACCAAAGCGCTTTTCCCAAACTACTCTCTCCGCCCTCCAACACAAGATTACCCAACATTGCAGCAGTCGCAAATCGCCAAAATTGGGCGCCACCGCTCCGCAGCAAACAGCCCAACACGACTGCACGGCGTCCGACCCTCGCTAAGAATAAAATCAGACCTGATACGTTGGAGCTTTCGTTGTGGCGATTAGGACCACTCAGGGAATGGCGCTTCGCCGCGCGAGAGTCGCCTGAATTGAAACGGTCTACAGTACTGATTTGAAATGGCAAATTCAGCCAATCGCTGTAGGACGCCCGTTCGATCGGAACATCGCGGTTTCCGTCTCGTATAAAATTAAACATCGTCGGTTTTGCCGAGTCGAAGCATCGGAGCGTCTTCGATTCAGAGAGATCCTGGGAAGCTACTCTTCGTTGGACTTGTGATCTTCAGCAAATGCCGTGCGTTGTTTTCATATGTGTGATGTTGCGAATCGCAACTTGCGATACTTGACGCGGTTTCCAATATTACGTAACTGCTTGAACGAGTAATAACTCTACTTGTTTTCTTCTCAGGTGGCAACGGGTTTTCCTTCCGCCCTGGAAAGATTTTTCGGTTCACGTCACTTATTCAACCTCTGCGGAGAAGCGTTCTTCATTCTGTGATGGCCACCGATGCAGTGAGTCCATTTCAACTCTTGACGTTCGACCGTAGACATTATAGGTTGTAGAGAACTCATCCAAAAATGGAGGCGCGCTGAACAGCCTTATCGAAGGAAAAGCCAAAATCACGTTTACTGGGCCTTCAAGTGCGTTCTATAACCCCGTCCAGGAATTTAATCGTGATATGACGTACGACAGAAATGAGTTCTTTCTTACACTATTGCAAAATTTCAGGGTTACTGTTCTTCGTCAGTTCGTCGAAGACAGGCAAGAGTTCCTGAAGCAAAAGAAGGAAAAGGTTGGAAATGAGCCCACAGCAAAGAAACCCAAGCTAAACACCGTAAACGATGTAAGCGTCTCCTTCAGCATCTTTTATTTTCATTTTCCTCTTTAGTCCGATGGTATACGAATTTTGGATGCGCTCTCAGCCAGTGGTCTCCGAGCACTGAGATTTTCAAAAGAGGTTAAAGGAGTGGAATCGATTACCGCAAACGATTTTTCGCAAGAAGCTGTCGAAACAATCAAGCAGAATATAGCCGTAAATGACGTTACACATATTGTGAACCCTCACTTTGGTGACGCCATGTAAGTGTTTTGTTTTTTTATGTGCACACGTATACTTGTCGTCTTCAGCGAAACTATGATGGATCACCGTACACTGGATAAACGGTTTCACGTCATTGATTTAGATCCGTACGGCTCCGCCTCTATCTTCCTTGATTCCGCGGTTCAGGCTGTTGCGGACAGGGGGATTCTCATGGTCACTTGCACCGATATGGCTGTTTTGTGTGGGAACACTCCGGAAGCCTGTTTCAACAAGTACAACTCGATTCCACTCCGTCATAAGTCTTGTCATGAAATGGCGAGTGTGTGCTTATTGCATCAAAATAAATTGCGCATTTTCAGGCTCTGCGGATTCTTCTTCGTTCGATCGATTCACACGCCAACCGTTACTCGCGATACATTGAACCGCTGCTCTCGATGAGTGTCGACTTCTATATTCGCGTCTTCGTTCGCATTCATACTGGTGCTAAAGAAGCGAAGGACAGCGTAACGTAAGGACCGAAGTGGACGGGCGTTAGTCAAATCTGCGCAACTGTTCTAGGAAGCTTTCGAACGTTTGGGCCTGCACCGGGTGCCACGCTCTTCATCTGGAGCCTCTTATCAAGAAGATGGTTCATGGCAGCAGTGTTCGGTTTACACCGAATACTATTCAGGCAGGGCTGGTTGGAGCAGATGGCAAGTGCGTCCACTGCAGCCATACCGTACACCACGGAGGTCCACTCTACACAGCGCCAATACACAACAAAGATTTTGTTGACAGACTTCGGCAAAGAATTAAGAATACACCCGAAGAAGAGCGATTGGGAACCCATGAACGATTACTTGGGATTTTAAGTGTAATCTCTGAGGTAGGCTAATGGAGTTCCTGGTGTTCTTATTACCTTTTTGTTGTTAATTTCTAGGAGCTTCCCGACGCCCCTCTCTATTACGAGCATGATCAATTGATGAACGTGGTCAAATCCCCCGTAATGAGAATTTTGAACATCAGGTCGGCCATTCTTCATGCCGGATATCGTGCCTCCATTACTCATTGCAATCCAAAAGGGTTGAAAACGGATGCACCGGTCTCGTTCTTGTGGGATATTGCCCGCGCTGTTGCTAAACAGCATAAAGTTTCCGTAGAACGTTTTGATGACACGGCACCAGGGAAGAAAATTTTGTCAACAGAGTCTACGTAAGTCTTTAGCCTCTGATGATGATCTTCGTACTTTCAGGCAAGAAGTAAATTTCTCCCTTCACCGTGAGGCGGCTTCAAAGAGCAAGACCGAATGTCTTGTGCGGTACCAGTACAACAAGGGGAAGAATTGGGGACCGAAGCCGAAAGCCAAAGGATCGGTCAATTCTGTACAAGCAGGTTTCCAAGTCGCTTCTTGATTACCTTGTTAAGTTGTTATTGTTGATTGTTTTTTGTTATAACAGATTTGTTGGTGAGTTTGTCCGTATGGTGAAAGCAGAGATGGATTCTCACCCCGAAAACCGATTCCTCTGTTTTGAAAGCGGATCGGGTTTTCTCGTGGCGCAAAAAAGGACGCCTGAGGCGTTGGTACCAGGATTGCGGCGGTGGGAAAGTGTTTGTTTGGCTTACTTTTTGCAAGACAATGAAGGATAGGGGACGACCGGAGAATCAGTGAAGACTGAGACGCGCTTTCGGAGGACTCGAGGGGCATCGAGAGAAAGGGGCCTCGGAGATTCCGGCCTCGCCTGGAGGGCGGCTTCTCGCGCGGACTTCATTCCTGTATGCGCAGCCCTGCACGCTTAAAAGATGCGTCTTCGCCTCAGGGCGGTCATTTCGCTGATCCGAATGATTCGATTCGCTCTCCTTATGCTCTCGATTCTCGGCGTCGAGTCGGCCCGTCCGCACGCGGAGACCGCTGGCGCGCTGAACCGGAAGTGTCGGGACCTGCTAACCTGCGCCATCAAGAAGAACTGTGTCCAGGCGAGTGCTTCCCTACCTTCTCGGTTATGGTAGCTTTTAGATCGGTTGGTTAAGTGAACGTTTCGAAAACGCCACTATCACCGCGCAGCTCTATAACGATCTCGACCAGGTAGGCTTCTCGCCTACAGTAACCCAAACCCTCTTTAGGGCATAGATTATGGGTGCGTCTTCACGAGTGGGTGTCTCGACGAATGCAACAGATGTCCCTTGTGTGACTCCTCCAAGAAACAGCTAGTCGACGTCCTCTCAGGCAATAAAAGGGAGGATGGAGGTAGCGAAAAGCCCTCGTCATGGCGGTCTACCATACCTCTTCAGAGTGTTCAGTGCTAGTGAACTGTGCCACGGAGTGCGTCGCGAGCGCGGGGAGCAACGTGACTCAGATCAACCGCTGCCTCCGCCACGACTGCGCCTTCCACTGCTTCGACGGCTCTTGTCCCAAGTGTTCGGCCTTCGTTACCAGGGTCTTCAACCAAGTCTGCGCCTCCGCCAACCTTCGGAACAGGGTCGTCGACTTCCAGGTTCCCTCGTCGCTCCGCTCTCTGTGACGCTCTCATTCCTTTAGGGTCAGTGCTACCAGATGTTCCGGGCCATAGTCTTCGCCAAGTTCGAAAGCGACTTCAAAAAGGCGGGCCTTACGCCCTCCATCGGACCCAAGACCTCTGCGCTTCGTGTGGTCTGAGAGCGACTCCCTTGTTTTGTTATTTATTGAGATGACCTTTAGATATATTTTAATAAATTCGTTTTCCGAGTTTTGAACATTCGAGTCTTTCTGTGGAGGATTCTATGATGAACTCTAAAGAAAAGGTTCGAGCAGATATTATAAATAGACAATCATAAATCTCCAGTGAGGAAGATTACGATCTGAGAACCGAACCCATCGCCAGTCCGTGCATATTCGAAGCCAATGTGCAAACAGATCAAGGAAGGACCACCTCTGGATTCTAAAATTCCAAACAACTTGGTTGCTTTGACGTTTAGCTCAGAGGCGCACGTTTCTATTATACATGTACCTGGCGCGTGGATTGTAGATTCGACTCCTGCGCGAAATTCTCTCCAATGATTTTCTCTGCGATTTAGGACATCTTCACCCCCAGTATTTCGAAAGCGCTCCGAGCACGAGCAACGCACAAGTAGCGCAGGCTCAGCGAAGCATGCAAATCGTCCAGAAATCTGAATTTGGCCGCCGTCATCCCACTTCTTCCAAGTTGGCACATTGGCTTCGACCTTTCCTTGAGGCGCTCATTAATCCCCTGTTTTCGGACAAATTTCATTTCTCTTTCCGATTGGACCTCGAAGAACCCAGTCGTCCGAAAACAACTTTTATTTATTTCGGCAAACACGACTTCTTCTAGCGGAATTCAGCTGCTTACATATGCATCTAATCCGAATATCAATCTAGTTTCGCTCAACGACCCTCTCATCGGCCGCCGGACTGCTCGCGACGCGAAATAAATGTTTGCCGCATTGTTCGTTCCATCCAGATCATTTAAACTTTTTGCGACTCGAAGGCAGCTCCTGCAACACTCAGGGCTCACTAGAGCGTTTAAGGGGAGGTCTCCGCGTCCGCTTTTGAGTCGATTAAGGGGGCGAGGACCGCTTTGCTGCGTGGAGAGTATTTAAAAATATGCGTCGAATAATGTAAACACATTTTACACAATTTGAATTATTCGGTGGAGGAACGCCGATTTGGTCGGCCGTCGCCACCGAAGACATCGTCCGGCTTCCACGCCCGAACCCTCCGGCGAGTACTCCCTGAATCTACGCGCGGATTGTAATATTACATCCCGGGTGACATCGGATAGAGAGAGCGAAAAAGATCTTTAGAATAAACAATTGCTTTACAACGACTTCTCTGCTGGCGACGACTCATTCCGCGGTGATATAAGTGGGCCATCGGCGTTTTTGAGACCCCTTTGTTTTTAATTTGAAACCGTCCTTTCGCATCGGACGTTCTACTTCGCCCCTTCTGGCACATTACCTCTCCTAACGACGTTCTTTGTTAGGCAGTGCGATCGCTTTCTCACTTGATTACGGTGCCCTTCCTCCCTGGTTCTCTTCGTTCTAATGAATTTCGGAATCCAGCAGAAGAGACGTTTTGGGTAATTCGCCGTCGAAATCGCCAAATCCCATAATGCGACGACGACGAGCGAAAAAACAGCGTTATTTCGCCTATAAATCGCAATTACAAATCAAAGACGACATTTCTTCTAACGGACGTCCTCTTCTCGCGACCAGTTCGGCTCCTCACCCGCCGCCTCGAGGAAAACCCTCCGCTCCGGAGATCCCTTTGTCCCCCAGGCGACTACAAAGTGCACTTGCAGTTTACTTTGTACGCGTCTTTGTAATGAGAGAATCAAATGATTTTATCGGTGCGCCATAAATCGAATTAATCCAACCCAAATTCCGCGCCAGCATAACCTCGAGTAAGTGGTCTCCGCTCTTGATGCGACGCCTTCGGGGAAGAAGCCTCCGGCCAGCTCGATCATGCAGATATTAGTAGTAATTGGCCGTGATTTATTTGTTTTGCTACGTCCGAAGTGTCCAAAATTGGGATAACAAATGGCGAATCGTTTGTTTATTCATAACATCCATACAAAATTCACCGCGCAGTGGCCGTCACGCAATCTCCGCACGCTCAAGACGCCCAAAGAGGTCCGCGCTGTGCAAATACGGCCTCGTCCCTCCGAGTGACCTGACCCTGAACGCGTTTTATGCAAATACTCCTCTCGTGGATCCCCTCCACGAATCGATTTTCGGCTGTAAAAAGTGTTTTAATTGTCGAAAGTGCATTACATAGTCGCGACTGAAGAAGTCGACGACCACTTAGCGGCGCGATATTTGCGATCGAGGGTTGACCGGTTTTCGCATATGTAAAGTGAAGAACGCGCTTGTAAAGTACCGTAGCCCGCAGCGGCCTCCTTAAATGTGCGTGTGGGCCTAAAAAGTGAAGCGCGCTGATTTAGTGATGTTCGTCGGCGATGAGTGATTTATTTGAGAAGCGGACGCGTCGTCTGACAAAGAGTTTTCCTTTCTTCACCGAATATCGAATCGAATCGATCTTATCTCGGCGGATCTCGCTCATTCCAATCGAATTACAATGCACGTTTCCGCCGCCACCCATTTCGAAAACGAGCGCCGAAACCCGTTCCGCGCCACAAGAAGTTGGACTATTTGAGTTCTTAGCCCAGCGAGTGATTCACCGCTGACCACCGTGCACTCCTAACCAACAAAGTGTACAGTCCCAACTGAGAACTACTTCCAGAAGAGTCGTCTTTTGCGTGAGGGTTTATGGCCCGACCGGAGCACCCGAAGACCGAGTCGTGTTTGGGGCAATTACATTCGGAATGATGGCTGCGGTAGTATAATAAATAAGTGCGGCCTTCCACCATCATATGTATAGAGGGAAAACATTCTCTTGTTTTGTTTATGTAACATTAGCCGCCGGCGACGACAATCGTCCGCCACCATCGGGCTTTCGGCCCTCAGGTCGGAAGCAGAATCGCCCTTCCCTGTCCATTACCCGAAGGGGCCAAGGGGTCGCGCCACAGCTTGTACGCGGAACTAAATCGGCATATTTACTTTGTGACTCGGCGCCTAGGCTCGTCTATGGCCCAGCGCCCCTCGAGACGATTATTGTAATTAGCTCTGATTTTTATTTGCGCGATGTCAGTTGGACGTTTTCTGCGAAAAGTGATCGAAGGTCGTGAAGGGCCGACGGCTGCGGCGGACGCGCGCTTTCTTTGTCTCTAAACTCAAAATTCGGCGATATTTTATTTCGCGTGTGCGGTGAAGTGTCAAGGATACGGTACTCGATCTGCGTTTCAATCGCCGGGATCAATTTGCCTTGCAGATGCCAGGGCTCGGAGACGGTAGTCGGCGCGGATAAAGTTGTACCAGGCAGAAGCCGAGGGAATCCGGGTGGACGATTGCAATAATCGGAAGCCCCTCGGCGCCCTCTAGGGCCTCCCCCGCTCTGTATCGCCTGAAAGACTTTCTTTGTGCTGCACTCTAGTACCCATGCTGTATCGTAGTCTGACAGTAGTCGTCTTCGGTGTTTGGCGCGCGAACACTCATGACATCGCGCGACACAAAATGTCGCGCAGAGTTAATATGTAAAAAGAGAGCAAGTATGTTTGCTCGCATGTGGTCTCTTCTCCGCCGCCCCTTAGTCGTCCCCTCTTCTTTCTTTGAATGCGTATTTGCCATTTGTATTAATCACCACAGCGGCGATTATGCGCCTACAACCGCGTTCTCCTTAATTACTTCTAAATTCCCAACATTTCTTCGTATCATGCCCGCACGCATCAGCTAAACCCGATTTCGATCCTCCACTCAAAACTCGTTTTGGTTACATACAATTTAGGACCCATTTCCAATTCCCCTTTCTTCTTTTGTATGAATACATGCCTTCGGAGTGCTTCGACAGTTAGCGGCGCCCCAAGGACCTTCGAGTCGTGCACGTCTGTAGACGATTCTCCGCGCTCCGAAGTCCCTCCGGAGCTGCTCACCACTTCGCCGTCAACGGGGCTATAAAAAATCGTTTTTTATTTGGAATATTAAATCTATGTAAATATTGAGGGGCGAGCGCGAGTGAGGCGAACAGAGACGATGTCACGACTCGCCGCCGCTCGCAAATATAAAATTCTCGCCCACAGCTCGTTCCCCTTTCTTTACATCTCAAATAGTACTAAAATCCGGCCGCAAATGGACTGCCTCGCCGTCCCTCGGGTCTCCTCCGCTACCGTTTCCGCGCCGCAATTCGATACCTTCGCGCTCCCCTAAACACTCCGAGGCCATCCATATTTTATTTAATATAACTCGCTGTAGGGTGGTCAAATAATCGGAAAAGGCGCTCGGTTTTGACGCTCCGTCGATGCATCGTCGTGTCGATACGATATTATATAAAATTAATTTCAAAACGCGAATGTTAGGGGTGCGCGAGCGTGCGAAGAAGAACGAAATAAAGGACAGGTTATGGGGCGGCGAGGAGATGAAGGAGCGCCCGCTCCCTTTCAAAGTATTATTTCTTTCTTTTCTCCGCTGCTACTCTTCTCCGACCACTTAGTAGTGGTTCCTCGCAGTACGGTTCGCCGGACCTCTCCGGCCCCTCCAGAGAGACACCTTGTGGGTCCCCTTTGGGCAATTAGCTAATTGGGCGGACACCGAATTCGATTACTTTATCTCGGCCCGGGCTACTCGCCCGCATATTCAAATGCACAACGTCTTCGGCGATCGATCGGAGAGTAAATAAATGGTACTGGAGGACCGCCTGTCCGCCGCGCGAGGACCTCGAACAAACCCTTTTATTAATTAATGTCTTTTATTGTAGAGTGAGGGTCGATGAGGCCCTCGTCGACCTCGGGCTCTCCGTTGTCCTAATGTGACGAAGACGCGCCCGGCGCCGAGATGATTCGAAGGAGGACCGGATTTATTCCGTTTATTATTTGAGGCGCACCCAGAGCGCGCGTTTTTCGGCAGTTAGCCTTGAGCTGCACAAAATTTAGAGATGCCTCGCCGCGCCCCTTTGTCCCCCACACCTTCTTCTAACTCGGCGATCCCTCGAAGACCCCTTACAGAAGGGGCCCGAGGGAGCCTCCTCGAATATTCAAAACGCAACACGAGCGTTTTCAATTTCTTGCCTCCGCTTCACTTACTTATGTATGAATATATAATATTTATGTATGTAGAGTGGATTTTATCGAATGCCCTCTGCGCCCCTTCGCGGCCATCGGCAGCCCATTTAAGCGCGAATATGACTCCCTAAAACCAAGATATTACACCCTGGGCCGGCCCCGTGGACACCGTCCAGTAGCCGAACTCTGCAGACTTCACCTGGAGCCCGACTCCCTTGTTTATGGCCGTTGGTTTTAGCAAAATTGCCAAATGCCTCTTCAAATTTATTACATTCAAATCGATTTGTTGTTCGCACCATCTCGCCTTCTTCCACTCCTATCACCCGACGGAAATCACCGAGAGCGGCCCAGCTTATGTCCCCGCGCTGATAATGTGCCTTATTTAAATAGAGCTCAATTCCTCCAATGTAACGCTCTCTTTTATGGTTTTGTGCTCTGGCGCCGTCGCAGCGGCGGCGCACAAGTGGCTGCAGGTGGTCCGATTTGGGAGCGGACCCGGATCTTCTTTCCGGCTTGTCGCTTTCCGATCGATTAATTTATATGTGAAGTACTTTGTAGAGTGTAATTTAGAAGTAGAATGTGGTGCACGTGGCCGAAAACTTTCGTAATTATTGCATCGAGTCGGGAAGGTGGGGAGGTTCTGGGGGACAAGGGTGCGCGGTCCTGTAGGCTTTCCCGTAGCCGGCGAGATTGGACGGTCGCCCGTTGATTATCTTCTGCAGCGAGTAGCATTGCCAAGCGCTATCTGCTCGCACGCCACGATGGATGACGTCTTTGTTCTCCTACATCGAGGAGGGTGCGAGTGCCGAAAACACAGTGATCGTCGCACAAAGAAAGATAAATGAAAGTGTGAGAAGAAATTTACAATGAAACGACGCGATCGCCGTTTGATTACATTATGCGCAAAAGAACGTGCATCGCTCTGTTTATCACTGAACCACTGCGTCCCGTGCTGTTAGGGCCGCAGTCCAACCCGGTACCTTTGCAGAATGAGCTCCTTTGTCGACAGTCTCCTCTCGCTGGCCATAGCCAAGCAGGACAAGCTGAAGGAGGACTCTCCGGACGTCGACTCGGACCACGAAGGCGGGGCCGGCTCGAGTCACACGAGCCAGAACGAATACAACGGAACGGCGTCACAGCAAAGCACCTCGGCCGACGAACTCGAGGTTACTTTGTTCTTTTACGGCCTTACATAACAAACTGCTTTTGTACAGAACGAGGAACCCGCCACCAAGAGGTTCCGCTCGGGCGCCGATGGGACCCCGGCGCCCTCTTCCCACGTCAACCTCGCGGAGCTCTTTCAAAACGTCAAGGTGCTTTCCCACCAGGTTTCGCTACACACATAATAGCAGCTCTAAAGAAAACTCAATTCAGATCGATCTTGTCATGAAAAAGCTCAATGTGAGGCCGTGCGAATGCAAAGATTGTTGTGTGAGCCAGAAGAGGTTGATTTCGGCGCCCCTAAAACGGCCCCGGCCTGCCACAGCCTCCACTCCAGCGCCCCGACCCTCCGTCCAAAACGGAGAAACTGCCGTCTCCACCACCTCGAACGCCTCTTTTGCCGCTCAGACGCCCTCCGCCGCGATGACTCCTCCAGTGAACCTCATCCAGTCCCTTCAGGAACAGGTGAGTCTTTCAGAAGTAGCCTGGATCCGACACTCTTCTTGCAGACCCACTGCCCCACCATTCGCGGACGAGGCCGCGGCCGGCCCATGCTTATCGGAGACGAGCTCCACAACGCCCTCGTGGATTACTTAGTCAATGTGAGTTACTGTACCCCCAGCCTCGTTCATCCCCGAGCGTTTAGTACGAGATCATGCACGGCACCCGACTGTACCCGATGGATGCTTTCCGGCACGCGCAGAGCTTCATCAAGCAGCACTCGCCGGGCCTCCTGGCTGAGGAGGGCGGTTCCGTAGTGCTCAAGCAGTCTTGGGCGGTGAAACTCGTCACCCACGTGAGATCCCGCAAACAGAAGCTCATCGAACTCGTCAGCCAGTCGGCCAGCGAACAGCCCGAGGATATCGTCTCGAAGCTCAGCGGAGAGGTGGCGTCCTTCAAACAGTCCCACGAGAACGTGAACTCCTTGAACGGCCTCGTCGCCGCCCACCAACACGTCGTTCCGGAGCATTTCGGTTCGCCTTCACCTCCACGCGCAGCCCTCTAATCTCTACTTTCAGGCACTAAACAGGACTTCTCGAACGACTCGACAACTCACTGTGACTCTGACATCGTCGTCGAGAAGGTGGGCCTCGAAACCGACTCCTCGAAGCTCGGTCTCGATGCCGATCCGGCCCAACTCGCCTCGTTCGCGTCCCTGCTGGCCTCCCTACAGCAGCCGAACCAATAGTGCTCACCCAGTCCTAACGTCCTCCCACGCTTTATCAGCGCGCGTTGCCTTCCTAGCATTTATAGTCAAAATCGCTGTCAACTCGCGTTTGCTCGAATCGGTTCACGGGTCAATTCATCATCTGCTGTTCATGTTCACTCTAATGTATCCTCTCTTTTGTATGATTCCATTTAAACAGATCAGTCCCCCGAGTTGTATATTTATGTTGCATATTTTTTTTTCGAAAAGACATATAAACACTTCATATCATCCACATCTTCATATGTTGACCTTAATCGATGTCCGATGATTCGACATACCGTAACATTACGGTAGCACACATATAAAAAATTTGAATGGCATTTGACAGTGGTTGTCCGCTCATGCAATTTTCGCAAATTTCCGTGTTTTGGTCGTGTGTAGGGTGGGGAGCGCATTGTTCATCTCTGAGTCACTCATGAACTCATCTGATCCTTTCGTCAAATACATGTTAAAAACAAACTGAAGACACGACCCAGGAAGTCCCCGGGAGGGAGCACGTTTAGCCACCGCGATCCCTGAAACAATCGAGCCGACTCCTTCCTGCGCTGGGAAACCTTACTCAAGGGAACGAATCGCGTGGAATGACTCACAGCTTCAGGATCATGCACTCCTCCCATCTCGAATTCGCATCGTGTCGTCGCTGTCAAAGATGGCAGAAAACGAGCTCAAGACACCTGACCAATTGCAAACATGTGCTCCAACTGCTCCGCTCTCGTCAACCCGAAGACGGTAGAACCTCAATAACCCTCAAACGGCAATGCAGCCATAATCCTCCAACGCGAACCTTTGTTTTCAACAATAAAGACATGAGATGAGAACGTCGACAACATGTACAACATAAAGCAGAGATGAAATGCAAATCACCAACGACCACCGCTTCGAGCTGCCGCTCCGCCCCATGAAGATCCACCGTGACCGCCATCGAATCGGCCTCGCTTCATATCACCATCGTAGCCCGATCCGCCACCGTATCCGCGCTTCACACCGCGGTTGCCACCAGGAGGACCATATCGGCGACCACCGAACGATCTTCCTCCGCGCATGCTCATCATGTCATAAAGCTGAGGAGGAACCTCTTGCTTTGCTTCTTGAAGGATTTTGACGAGATCGGCTGCTTTCGGGGCGTTAGTGGGTGTGAAAAACGTGTATGCCGTACCCTGAAAGGAAACATTGTTACTTGAACGCAATTAAAAAGAGCGCTTACCTTAGTGTCCCTTCTGCCCGTGCGCCCAATACGATGCACATAGTCTTCTGAGTTGTTACTGTAGTCGTAGTTAATGACAAACTTGATGTCATTAACATCTTAAAGACGTCGCATGAGAACCGCCCCAACAATAAGAGACCTGACGACCAAGCTGACCGAACACTAAGGTTCAACGACATTCTCGGTTCTCGACCAGTGACGCCTTCACTCACGTCAGCAGAGAATCTCCGTTTCCGTATCCGAACACGGCGCTCATGTACTTGCTGGACACCCAGCAGAGCATGTTAGTAAGAAGGAAGTCGGAACTCCCTTCGAGTCCACTCCTCAAACGCCATGACAGATATAATAGAAACGTCACGAGATGCCGTATGGTGCAACAGTTGCTGTCACAAGAACCTCCTATGGACATTCGACGATAACCTTAGAGGTCAAAGAACATCCGTAGACTAACCCACTCAAAGCGTTGGGAAAGCCGGGTTCGGTCACGCAGTGCGTAAAATAGAGAGCCATTATGTTTATTTTGAAAAACAAAACAAACGTCGGCACTCAAAACAGGTCCAAAAAGAGACGAAATAAAAGACTTACCGAGACCACGAGCAGCCACGTCGGTGGCGAGCAGAATAGGGGTAGATCCCTGCTTGAACTCTAAATACCATTTGACGTTAGCAGAACTAGAACCGTGACTGACCATTCAGAACCCAGTCACGCTCGTTCTGGTTTTTGTCTCCATGGATGCACAGGGCAGGCCATCCGTCACGGCGCATGTTGCGAGTGAGTTCATCAGCTTTACGTTTGGTTTCAACAAAAATGATTGTTTTACATTCACTCTGAAACAGCATGCGACGTTCATGGAAGAGACACAGTTTTCACTCACCTGCTTCAAAATTTCATCTAACAGTTCCATCAGTCGGCGTTGTTTCTCATTTTCATCTAAGATTTCAACCTTCTGTGTGATGTTGTGGTTTGCCGAGAGTTCCATTGATCCAACGTTCAAGAACGCCGCATCGTTTTGGAAATCAGCGGCCAAAGCACGCACTTCTTTGGGCCAAGTAGCCGAAAACATCATTGTCTGACGGTCGGGGCGAATCTGCAAACTTTTCAATGAAAACACATCACGAAAAGATTTTATGAGTGCGTATGAATTACTGCACTCCAAAATCAGTAACCTCTGAGGGCTGAATTTGAATTCTCAAACAGATGGTTCCGGTTCCGGAATTTGATCAGAAAAAAAAACTAACCTGTCCAACAATTTTGCGAATTTGAGGCTCGAAACCCATATCCAGCATTCTATCAGCCTCGTCGAGTACAAGATATGTGCAACGACGCAGGTTGGTGGTGTTGTTTTCCAAGAAGTCCAGCAGGCGACCAGGGGTGGCGATGATGACGTCCACACCTCGGCTGAGATCGCGAGCCTGTTGACCACGAGCAGCTCCTCCGAAAACACAAGCCAACGACAAGTTCATCTCTTTGCAGTAATCGCGAGCTACTTCTTCAACCTGCTGTGCCAATTCGCGGGTAGGAAGGAGGACAAGAACACTAGGACCTTCGCGGTATTCACGCTTCTTCTGTTGAAGGGTGTGAACGATTCCAGGAAGCATGAACTAAAAGCGACGTCCATTACACAAGCACATAATGAATACAGCTTACACCAAGGGTCTTTCCAGAGCCGGTCTTGGCAATGGAGATGATGTCACGACCGCTCATAGCGATAGGCCATGAGATCGACTGGATTGTAGTGGGTTTCTGGTAAGCCCCGTAAAGGCGACTGACAACAGGTGATGGAAATCCAGCCTCGCTGAACTCGAAAACAGGGCGTGGGATATCGCGTCCTTCAAGGGTCACTTGATTTTCCGTAATCCACTTGTCGATTGCGAACTGATCACGTTCGGTGACGACGGCTGCCTCCGTGTAGAAGTTCTTCTTGATCGGCTGCAGATCCTCACGGCTCCAGTCGATGGTTTGAAGGTTCTTTCCCATTCCATCGCGACCAGGTGCGGCACCGCGACCTCCGCCGAAGCCTCCTCCATATCCGTTGGAATTCCCTCCGAAGCGTCCGCCAGCACTGCCGCCACCGCCGTTGCCGTAGCCGCCTCGACCTCCGCTAAACGAAAATACGTGATAACAACCAAAAGTGAGCGGGAACTTACTATCGATCATCACGTCCGTAGGAACTCATAGTTGTTCGATGGTTCAAGAAATCGAGTTAGCTGAACAGACAACGAGTGTTTGGGCTACCGCGCGTTTCCGTGCTGCCCAACAAAGTGACGAAAAGATTCGTCGCCGACTGCGTCGCGCGTTTGAGCCAAGAATACGGTAGTTTTCGTGTTAGGACGAATTCATCTTTAAATGTGTGGAAAAGCGATACGCCGTCCATCCCTGAACGTAGCTTCTAGCCGTCGAAGGTGGGAGCGAGCATGTGCATTGCATATGTTCTACACTAGCACGGTATTACGATGTTTATTGAAAACAGAGGACTTAAGGACATTTAGTACCAACAATCAAAAGGTTTTCAGGGGAAACAGAAGAATCCACGTAACGGTAGATCGCTACAGAGTACCCGATGGTCTCCAGATACCTTCCTCTTCCAACCTCCAGGATGGTTTTGGCCTTTACACCAAGATTCTCTTTCTTCTCTGGTGGTAGTTCATCGGGGTTTTCAGGCAGATAGTCCGTTGGTTGGTCGCTTCGCATCATTCCACAAGTGGCCCACGTCGCAATATGCCTGAGAGCGGAGAAGTGGCGCGATGTCTTGATTCCCAGGGATTTCAAGAAGTCATGGCCAGCATATTCTTCGAAAGTAGACCTGTGGTGGCAGCACGGGGCCAAGGCAAATCCGGCCATGTGGAACCCGTTGTTCACAGCGTTGACTAAGCATCGAATTCCTCCATCAGTCGCATTGCCACAAAAATGTTTACAAACGGAAACGGTACGCTTCACACCCTAAATCAGTGCTATTTAAATAAATGGAAGAACGCGCAAACGGGCCTTTAACGTGTCGACCTTTGACAAATCAAGGTGCTCAATGGAACAGCGCAATCGGCTCATCTTCAAAGCAGCATCCTCCTGAAACCAGGATGATGATAACTGAGCACCCAACGAAGATTACCTACCCGAATAGCCTTATTATCCCACTTGTTTCTAGCTCCCATTCTATCAATTAAAAGAAACTGACATTTCGGGGTCGTCTTTGCCATCCAGTAAGCCAACTGCGCCTTTCCAGCACCGAGCTCGAAAATCCCATGTGCTTCATCGTCGTGTAGAAGGTCATCAGCCAGAAGATTTCCTGGAACATCGGTGGATGAGGGGAAATGAGCGTGTAACTCATGCCTATGATCGATGATATCTGCTTCAAGTGCTTTATATGTGTGGCATTTACGGTACCAAGGACTTCGTTCAGGTGCTTTTCCACCAAGGGCGCCTCTAGAATCCTCGTTTTCACCACAGATTCGGCTGTTGCATATCCCTTTTCGACCAACTCAATGACTTCTGCGAGTTCCTCTTCAGAAGGACGAAATTCCTCATCGCTGTCTTCGGTTTTCTGGAAGACTTCCACTTAAATGAGAATATTTAGAGCAAAATGCGTAATACCTGCGAAACAACATTTATGTTCTCGACAATCCAAGGATCGCCTGAAGAAATTCGAGCGTTGCATCTGTGCGCGAGATGGTCCTCCAATTCATTTGTCGCCACGGTGTGCTTCGGATCAAGGGGACAAGGGATACGGTCCTTTTTTAAGTCTGAATGAAGAAGAGATCAACGCAATGGGCAATGATTTACTTTTTCGCTTGGATCATGGATTGCATGCTCGCCACAGAACCTTTTGCCGTTCTTAACCTAAACGTCACAGGTTAAACCGAGTATTACGTGGCGTCCAACCATCATTCTGCATTTCCGCTTCTTCTTCGGCAGGATGTACGTGCAGCGATTGTTTTCGTCCATAACTGGCCAAAGGAAAGTTAACTTCAGCTACTTAACACGAATCCGCACAGTAGGACGAGAGGAGATTCTTGAAAATGAAGAAGACAAGGAAAGAGCCATGAATACCCAAACAAGATGTCCCTGAATTGTGTGGAAGGGATTACTGTCGCCGTCTAAACTTAGGTTTCTCGTGCCTCACGTAAAGTTTCTGAGATGAGTCGCGGTTCGTAGCGTGGGTGTGGCTTTTCACACTTTTCCAGGCCAATTTTCATCTTGCGTGCTTCATGAGCCGTTTTTTGAGATTTGTGTGTTTTCCAGAATGGGAGCTCGAAAGAGAAAGTTAGCCGAGTCGTTGTTGGCTGTCAATTCAGGACCAGCGATCAAAGACGAGTTCAGGGAGCTTTGCCAAGAAGTTGCCAAAGCGGAAAAGTTGGACAGGAAGATGTTGAAGACTCTGAAGACATTTCTCCTGGACGCGAAAGATGTAAGTTCGTCCCGTGTCTGTCTGTTTATACCGATTGTGAATTTAGAGCTCGGGGTTAGAGTTCGTCCCAGCAATGATCGACTTCAAATTACTCACCTCCCTGCTCAGTAATTATACTGCTACGCAATCGAAGAATGATCGCTTGATTTTGGACATTCTGTTCACACTGGAACGGACGTTCTCGATCAATTTGCAGTATGTGAGGACAAATGGCTTCTTTCTTGATGTTGCATGTCTTTGTAGAGCACTAAAACCACTTGCATTTGGTCCAACGTCGAAGGAAAACTACGATAGTTTGTTCAAATATGGTCATGCACTGTTTTCCCGTATGAAACCGGACAACGTGCTAGATTTGTTTGATGCGAAGAGTATGTGGTTTTCCATTATGAACCTCGATGACTCCCTTGTCGCTGCCGACCGCATCAAACAAAACAAGGAGCGTGTATACGACCCGGAATTTGTTTTAAGACTCTTCGCAACGTTACTTGAAACCGGCTCTGAGGTATAATGTGGGACATCACTGGGTTTTGCTCAAACTTTTTCTTTCCAGCTAAGCACGTACAAGTTCGTTGATTGTAACGGACTCGGGTTTGTTTTTGCTTGTCTTAGCTTGCACAACGACAAGCTTCGCTCCTTGGCATACTTCACAATGCAACGGTTCCTCGCTCACCTGAACGCGCTGACCAACGAAGTTTTCTCGGAGAGAGCTCTCATTCTCTACCTCGTGCGTACATTCAAAAATAGTGTCACAAAACAAAATCAGCGCCTCTCTCACAGTGAGTTTTTTCTCCTTACTTTCACAATCCACACTAATTTCTATTTTTTAGTTATATCGCACTTCTTTGCTCGCGTGTCGAAGTTACTGCTAAATCCCGATGATCCCGTTTATGGGCCGATCATGGCTTTCTTGACCATGAAGCCCACCATCGACTTGGAAAACGTTCCGGAGATGTACAAGTTGTTGCTCTCTTCGTCAACTCTGCACAACCGTCGCGAACGCCAATGGATTTTGAAGTTGATTGCTGCATCCTTGATTGAACCTCATGACTACCATGTCTTGGAGAAGCGGTACGGGATGAAGCTATGTATGTCGCTGTACGGCAGCTGCATTTCGGATCCAATCAGCCGCGAAATCATTGTCAATCTAATGGAAAGTTGCGTCCAGCTGCCGTCGGTTGCGCGTGATCTCTACAACCGTCTCAATCTTCATACTTGGGTAGCGCTCATGATCGAGAAGACTTATCTGAAGAATTCGGAAACGCTGTCGCTCTACCGCTTGTTTTACAGTCTTCTTGAGCGTATCCGAGCAATCTGCCTCGAAGACGTGCAACCGGGTTCGCCATTCAACGTTTCCGTTGCCATGAAGGAGCGAATGGCTAAAGTAGTCGGAAAACATGTAAGTTATGGCCATGTAGGAGGAAAAATACTTTACTTTTTGCACAGGTTGTGAGACAGCTGGCGAAGCTTAACGAGAAGGAGGGCACTGAAGGTGACCGGATACTTCTGGAGAAATTGGAAAAGTTGGTGGCTGCTCCGTGGCAAGAAGAAGAAAAGAAATGCGGTACAAATGAGAGTTCTTCATCTAGGCGAAAGCGAAAAGGCAGCCTGCTCGATGAGAGTTTCGATGACGGTTCAAAGAAAAAGAGGCAAGATTGAAGAATATGAATTCTGCCACTGTTATTGTTGATTTTTGTTGCCTATTGGAATCAAAGTTAAGTCGGAGAGTTTCAATATATTCAGCACTCAAATCGTTTGCATTGTGCTTTGCGTGTTATTGGTAGTGAGCATGGGCAGGAAGCTCCTCACATGGTCGGGAGATTCTCTGTCTGCTTTCGTGGTCTTGAGTATTTCCAAGTTTATTGGTTTTGGGTCATGGGCGCAACCGTTCAGAGCAATCACGTGTCATGTGACAGAAAATAAAATAGGTTATACGAGAAGGTACTGACCGAGAGAAAAAGTATCCGCTGTAATGTTTCGAGGTGGGACCCTTTGTCCAGAACGTCAAAACTGCCGAATTCCGTTCTGCCTCGTTGCGCGCCTTATTACCACGTTACGTCGCGGACAACCGGTAATTAATCTCGCCGATGGCTACTCGCGGGCTCCTTGGGAAATCGAGAATTGAGTTGTGGTGGAACAATGGAATGCAAAAGAGGCCGCGGAAGAAGTGCGAACGTTTTCCGCGACGACCGCCGATTCCCCGAAGTGAGCGGAGTTTCTCCATTAGAAGAAGCTGATTCCAAACAGCGAGGGTCTACTTCCATGCTAGAGTCTAAAGATACAAGCCGTGGGAGGGGAATGCATCACGGCAGTCTCTGAACTATTGCAGAAACCCGTACTGTACATGGAGAAGAAAATCGGGACTTCCATATTCCACTGCGCAGCAGTAATTCTTTTCCTGGCGCCCTCGTCCGATTCTTTTTCATCTGTCGTTTTCTACGGGCTTTTCAATTTGTGGAATTCGCCTATTTGCACATTTATCGAAAGAACGTTGGCAATTCTGAGGAACGGTCTTTCTATATGTGGGTCAAAATGTTCGGGAAAGCTGAGTTTATGGTTGACAAACAATCAAATTCACTCAGGTATCAGTTCGAACGATCGCTGCGGCGATCGCCTTTGTGGGTCGAAGCGTTCATCGCCGTGCAGAGACGTTCTGGGGGGCACAGCGGCGCTGTTGCACAACCGTTGGCGCTTATCACCCAGATCTCGGAGATGCTCCGAAAACACCGCGAATTTATGATGAGCACCGAGGTGACATCCGAACGTCGAGCTAAATGTAGTATTCCCACGTAGAGGATAAGAAGACAAAGAGAAGCGGATGAATGGTGAACCGAGATCAAAATGCAGACCTAAGTGCCGTTTGTTAGGAAAACTCTGCGAACGGAATTGGGAGGGAACCCACGCTTCACTCATGTAATCCCTACTTCGGTCTTTTCGATAATGTGTTATTTTTCGCCATAAGACGAAAGTCAGAGTTCTTTTGTAGACGGATACGAAGGCATGCCAGCGGACGAGAGTTGAGAACTGCCCGTAAATCAGCTGGCTGGGTGACCGCTTTCACACTCCGATCACTGAGGCCTTCGCTAATTCGATTTGGCGCACAATGTAACTTCGGGAAATCGCCTTCGGGTGTCTTCGGATACGATGCGTGGAGGATCGCGGGATTTCCGCAAAAAAGGCGCAGTGGCCGCTGGCTACTGCGGTCATCGGTATCTCCAAACCGCACAGAGAGGGAGAGCAGGGAAGAGAGCACTGGGGGTTCGGAGATTCGGGGGACGGAGATCTCGGCGCGGAGGCCGGATCGAGAGCGACCCACTTACACGGCGAAGACCCACCCGCGTGCAGCACAGATATAAACAGTCTTCGGCTGCACCCAGTCGACATCCTCTCATTCACCATCTCCAGGAGTTTGAGTAGTCAGGATGGAAGCCGACGGTCGCATTAAGGCCTACAAGTTCGTCGCCTACGCGGCGGTCACCTTCTCGGTGGTCGCCGTGCTCTCCGTAGTCGTCACCCTCCCCATGGTCTACAACTACGTGAGTCACGTGCGCCGTCAGATGCACCACGAGATCAGCTTCTGCAAGGTGAGTTCCGTGACGTCCTCTTTTCGAACCTCAATCGCTTCAGGGATCCGCCAAGGACATCTACACCGAGGTCCACCACATGAAGAACATGCCCCAGGGCGCCCACAACCGTACTGCCCGTCAGAGCGGCTACGGAGCGGAGGTGAACCCCGCGCCCAACGTGCAATGCGACGGATGCTGCCTTCCAGGTCCCCCCGGACCTGCCGGAACCCCCGGCAAGCCTGGCAAGCCCGGAAAACCCGGAGCTCCTGGTGAGAACATAGATTTTGCCCAGTGGGATGCATACATTACTTGCAGGAACCCCCGGTACTCCCGGAAAACCGCCCACTACTCCCTGCGAACCAACCACTCCTCCTCCTTGCAAGCCCTGCCCTCAGGGTCCCCCTGGCCCTCCTGGACCCCCTGGCGCCCCCGGAGACCCAGGAGATGCCGGAACTCCTGGCCGTCCCGGAACCGACGCTGCCCCTGGAAGCCCTGGACCTCGTGGACCCCCTGGACCTCCTGGAGAGGCTGGCCCCCCTGGACCCCCTGGAGAACCAGGAACTCCCGCTCAGAGCGAACCTCTCACCCCTGGAGAGCCCGGAGAACCCGGAGACGTCGGACCACCTGGACCTCCCGGAGCACCTGGAGCCCCTGGTTCCGACGGACCCCCCGGACCCGCTGGCCCCAAGGGAGCCCCCGGTCCCGATGGCGCTCCTGGAGCCGATGGACAGCCTGGACCTCCTGGGCCCCCTGGACCCGCCGGAACGCAGGGCGAAAAGGGTATCTGCCCCAAGTACTGCGCCATCGACGGTGGAGTGTTCTTCGAAGACGGAACTCGCCGATAAAGTTCTCCGCGAGGTTGACGATGTTATGTCTCACTGCGTCGTCCTTGCTCTTCTTCTGTCACTCTTGTCTTTCAAATCCCTCTAAAATTGCCTATTTGTAAGTTATTTCGCGTTTCCCTCCACAATTCCGTCCGCCGCCGCTGCAGCGGAGAGTGTTTTGTAGTTTTGTATTGATTGCTGAGAGCGAGCGGCCCAAATACAAATCGTATAATAAACCGATTCGTCTCTGAATACGTATCACAACGAAAAACGCGACAACTGGTCTTGATTTGGACCGTTCTCTCCACAACCTAATTACCTAATTCGGGGTGTTTACAGCACGAGCATGCGCCACTCTTTGTCTGTGAGAAAGAGATAATCATCGCCACCCGCTGTTGTATCAGCGTAGTTCGTGTTATCAGAACACGAATCCGGGTCACCGTCAAAACAAATCCAAAAATAAAATGAAAACACTCTCTTGCCCCGAAACAGCTCAGCTCATCACGAACAAAACTTACATCTGTTTGTATCACTGGTTTCGATCGCTAACGTCGCGACGACGGTGACCGCTGAAATTCCTAAGCAACACCATTATTGCAAAACACAGACCTTGCCCAGAACAACACTATATGAGAAGTATTAAGTGACCCATAACTTGAAGACTTGAACCACAAAACCGGCGAATACTCCGGAAAAGTTAAGAATAACACTGAAATATGTCTCACTTTGTTGCTCACTGCAAATTTCAGACATTTCTCTTTGGTCCTTATACCGAAAAAGTTAAGAATAACTGTGAAATATGTCCCATTCTGTCCTCTAGCCCATATTTCAGACATTTCTCTTCTGGTCCTTATACCGAAAAAGTTAAGCCCATATTTCAGACATATCTCTTCGGTCCTTATACCGAAAAAGTTAAGAATAACTGTAAAATATGTCTCACTCTGTCCTCTAGCCCATATTTCAGACATTTCTCTTCTGGTCCTTATACCGAAAAAGTTAAGAATAACTGTGAAATATGTCTCACTCTGTCCTCTAGCCCATATTTCAGACATTTCTCTTCTGGTCCTTATACCGAAAAAGTTAAGAATAACTGTGAAATATGTCTCATTCTGTCCTCTAGCCCATATTTCAGACATTTCTCTTCTTGTCCTTATACCGAAAAAGTTAAGAATAACTGTGAAATATGTCTCATTCTGTCCTCTAGCCCATATTTCAGACATTTCTCTTCTGGTCCTTATACCGAAAAAGTTAAGCCCATATTTCAGACATATCTCTTCGGTCCTTATACCGAAAAAGTTAAGAATAACTGTAAAATATGTCTCATTCTGTCCTCTAGCCCATATTTCAGACATTTCTCTTCTTGTCCTTATACCGAAAAAGTTAAGAATAACTGTGAAATATGTCTCATTCTGTCCTCTAGCCCATATTTCCGACATTTCTCTTCTGGTCCTTATACCGAAAAAGTTAAGAATAACTGTGAAATATGTCTCATTCTGTCCTCTAGCCCATATTTCCGACATTTCTCTTCTGGTCCTTATACCGAAAAAGTTAAGAATAACTGTAAAATATGTCTCACTCTGTCCTCTAGCCCATATTTTAGACATTTCTCTTCTGGTCCTTATACCGAAAAAGTTAAGAATAACTGTGAAATATGTCTCATTCTGTCCTCTAGCCCATATTTCAGACATTTCTCTTCTGGTCCTTATACCGAAAAAGTTAAGAATAACTGTGAAATATGTCTCATTCTGTCCTCTAGCCCATATTTCAGACATTTCTCTTCTTGTCCTTATACCGAAAAAGTTAAGAATAACTGTGAAATATGTCTCATTCTGTCCTCTAGCCCATATTTCCGACATTTCTCTTCTGGTCCTTATACCGAAAAAGTTAAGAATAACTGTGAAATATGTCTCATTCTGTCCTCTAGCCCATATTTCAGACATTTCTCTTCTTGTCCTTATACCGAAAAAGTTAAGAATAACTGTGAAATATGTCTCATTCTGTCCTCTAGCCCATATTTCCGACATTTCTCTTCTGGTCCTTATACCGAAAAAGTTAAGAATAACTGTGAAATATGTCTCATTCTGTCCTCTAGCCCATATTTCCGACATTTCTCTTCTGGTCCTTATACCGAAAAAGTTAAGAATAACTGTAAAATATGTCTCACTCTGTCCTCTAGCCCATATTTTAGACATTTCTCTTCTGGTCCTTACACCGAAAAAGTTAAGAATAACTGTAAAATATGTCTCACTCTGTGACCCTAGCCCATATTTCAGACATTTCTCTTCTGGTCCTTATACCGAAAAAGTTAAGAATAACTGTGAAATATGTCTCATTCTGTCCTCTAGCCCATATTTCCGACATTTCTCTTCTGGTCCTTATACCGAAAAAGTTAAGAATAACTGTGAAATATGTCTCACTCTGTCCTCTAGCCCATATTTTAGACATTTCTCTTCTGGTCCTTATACCGAAAAAGTTAAGAATAACTGTGAAATATGTCTCATTCTGTCCTCTAGCCCATATTTCAGACATTTCTCTTCTGGTCCTTATACCGAAAAAGTTAAGCCCATATTTCAGACATATCTCTTCGGTCCTTATACCGAAAAAGTTAAGAATAACTGTAAAATATGTCTCACTCTGTCCTCTAGCCCATATTTTAGACATTTCTCTTCTGGTCCTTACACCGAAAAAGTTAAGAATAACTGTAAAATATGTCTCACTCTGTGACCCTAGCCCATATTTCAGACATTTCTCTTCTGGTCCTTATACCGAAAAAGTTAAGAATAACTGTGAAATATGTCTCATTCTGTCCTCTAGCCCATATTTCAGACATTTCTCTTCTTGTCCTTATACCGAAAAAGTTAAGAATAACTGTGAAATATGTCTCATTCTGTCCTCTAGCCCATATTTCAGACATTTCTCTTCTTGTCCTTATACCGAAAAAGTTAAGAATAACTGTGAAATATGTCTCACTCTGTCCTCTAGCCCATATTTTAGACATTTCTCTTCTGGTCCTTATACCGAAAAAGTTAAGAATAACTGTGAAATATGTCTCATTCTGTCCTCTAGCCCATATTTCAGACATTTCTCTTCTTGTCCTTATACCGAAAAAGTTAAGAATAACTGTGAAATATGTCTCATTCTGTCCTCTAGCCCATATTTCAGACATTTCTCTTCTTGTCCTTATACCGAAAAAGTTAAGAATAACTGTGAAATATGTCTCATTCTGTCCTCTAGCCCATATTTCAGACATTTCTCTTCTTGTCCTTATACCGAGAAAGTTAAGAATAACTGTGAAATATGTCTCATTCTGTCCTCTAGCCCATATTTCAGACATTTCTCTTCTTGTCCTTATACCGAAAAAGTTAAGAATAACTGTGAAATATGTCTCATTCTGTCCTCTAGCCCATATTTCAGACATTTCTCTTCTGGTCCTTATACCGAAAAAGTTAAGCCCATATTTCAGACATATCTCTTCGGTCCTTATACCGAAAAAGTTAAGAATAACTGTAAAATATGTCTCACTCTGTCCTCTAGCCCATATTTTAGACATTTCTCTTCTGGTCCTTACACCGAAAAAGTTAAGAATAACTGTGAAATATGTCTCATTCTGTCCTCTAGCCCATATTTCAGACATTTCTCTTCTGGTCCTTATACCGAGAAAGTTAAGAATAACTGTGAAATATGTCTCATTCTGTCCTCTAGCCCATATTTCAGACATTTCTCTTCTTGTCCTTATACCGAAAAAGTTAAGAATAACTGTGAAATATGTCTCATTCTGTCCTCTAGCCCATATTTCAGACATTTCTCTTCTGGTCCTTATACCGAAAAAGTTAAGAATAACTGTGAAATATGTCTCATTCTGTCCTCTAGCCCATATTTCAGACATTTCTCTTCTGGTCCTTATACCGAAAAAGTTAAGCCCATATTTCAGACATATCTCTTCGGTCCTTATACCGAAAAAGTTAAGAATAACTGTAAAATATGTCTCATTCTGTCCTCTAGCCCATATTTCAGACATATCTCTTCTGGTCCTTATACCGAGAAAGTTAAGAATAACTGTGAAATATGTCTCATTCTGTCCTCTAGCCCATATTTCAGACATTTCTCTTCTTGTCCTTATACCGAAAAAGTTAAGAATAACTGTGAAATATGTCTCATTCTGTCCTCTAGCCCATATTTCAGACATTTCTCTTCTGGTCCTTATACCGAGAAAGTTAAGAATAACTGTGAAATATGTCTCATTCTGTCCTCTAGCCCATATTTCAGACATTTCTCTTCTTGTCCTTATACCGAGAAAGTTAAGAATAACTGTGAAATATGTCTCATTCTGTCCTCTAGCCCATATTTCAGACATTTCTCTTCTTGTCCTTATACCGAAAAAGTTAAGAATAACTGTGAAATATGTCTCATTCTGTCCTCTAGCCCATATTTCAGACATTTCTCTTCTGGTCCTTATACCGAAAAAGTTAAGCCCATATTTCAGACATATCTCTTCGGTCCTTATACCGAAAAAGTTAAGAATAACTGTAAAATATGTCTCATTCTGTCCTCTAGCCCATATTTCAGACATTTCTCTTCTGGTCCTTATACCGAAAAAGTTAAGCCCATATTTCAGACATATCTCTTCGGTCCTTATACCGAAAAAGTTAAGCCCATATTTCAGACATATCTAAAGCGCCGGCGCGCGGTCGCTTGCTCTCGGGGCGTTTGTGGAGATTCTAGGGGCGCTCGCCGTACCGAACTGGGCTTCTTCAGCACGTAGAAGATTGTCCGCAGTCCGTGCCACGCGGGTTTCGCTCCCTTCCTTGTCGATGACGTTGATCCGGAACGTCAACTGAATTACCGCAAGTAGTCACAGCACGTAGTGATCTACTGAGTCCGAAATACGAGGGATTGGTAATCACAGCACGTAGTGAAATACCGAATCCGAACAGAATAGAGTTTGATAGTCACAGCACGTAGTGAACTACCGAGAATTGCAGGTACACGAGAATCGCGGTTACAAAACGATTTACTCGCGTTCGGAATAGCAACAATAAAAGCCGCAAATCGCAGAAAATACTGCGGTCACTCAAAACGGTGAACAACAACAATCAATCGCAATAAAATCCCTCCTTGCACTTCTGCCTCTCGCGCGCTTCTTCCGGAATCTTCTCCGGCCTCGCTCGCCTGGTGAAAGTCTTCTGTTCCTTCCAAATTGCGCGGGAAATCAGCAGCTCCGTGGTTTGAATCTTGAATTGCGCGGGAAATCCTGCCGCTCCGAGTCGCGTGCAGCGACAGTCCCGCCGCCTAGAATGGTCCGTCGAGGGTTTGCTTGAATCCTATTGGTTCGATAAGGCTTCTTCCAATCCATAGCTGATAGCTAAACCGAGATCTTGGCACCGATAAACCGTGTTGAACTTGAATCCGAATGTAGTAGTGACTGGTCCATGGGCTGACTCGTTGGCGAGCCTCCGGGGCCCTGACTTGAGTTCGCAACCGTCCGATTTGTGGAGTCCATGAGTGAGAGACTTGGCGCTCTTCGAAGCTTCTGATCCATTCCTTTCATCTTGTGAGCTCTTCTGACTTCGTTGTCCACATCTGTCAGCGTCACGTTCGCTTCTGAGGCTTCCTTATCTGTCCGTAACCGATACACTTCCAGAGAACCGCAATGCCTGCAAAAAAGCATCGAAAATACATGCAAATAACCATCGGCAATGCATAAAACGATTGGTAGTCGAAGCGAAGTACTTGACGATCTTCTCCGCAGCGTAAACCGAAGTATTTCCACGCAGTAACCGAAGAAGCGTTGCGTTGGGCTTGCAGTTTGCGGCTGATCCATTTGCTGTTGCGTTTGAGCTTGGTCCGTGATTGCTGATTGCTGCTGTTGCATCCGAGTCCGCTTTCTTCGAGAGTTTACCGCATTTTCCGAAAACAAAAACAAGAAATTAAACGATGAACAAGAACACGAACGCATAAACAAGAACGAAAACAAAATAAACTGAAATCAACATTTTTTCTTTTCTTTTCTCTTCCGTTTTTTCCATTTTTTCTTTTTCTTTCTTTTCATTTCCCTTCTCCTCCTTCTTCTTCCTCTATTCCGAATAATTGACTCGCTCCCGATCTCGCAGACCGTAGCGATGGGTTCTGCGTCGCGAAGACGTGTCCGTGAGTCCGTTGGCACATTCAAATCATCCGGCTTCCATGGGATCTGTTCTTTCTTGCCTTCCGAGTTTGATTCCTCCGACTGTTCTTCTTCGTTGTGCAGGATGGCCGCTTCATCTGGGCGCTGCATTCCGCTCACTGTGCCTGAGAACATGGCTCCGAACGTCGTTGGTGTGGCGTAGAGTCCGCTTGGCAGTTTGTGGCTCTTGCCTAAAATAAATTGCCAACAATAATCCGTACCGATCAGAATGTCTGGCGTTTTTCGCATCTTTTCGGCTTTCCGGCTTTCCGATGGCTTCAGTCCGAGTTCTTCCACGAACTTGCGATCCTCGTCAGCGAGTTTTGGCCGCTTGATTCCGTACGGCATAATCGCTTCCTTCTCGATTGCCTTCATCTGGAGCGTTTTCCCGTCTTCTGTGATCAGATTCAGCTGCCGAATTTCGTAATCTTCTTCCGGCAATGCTTGTCCGAGCACGTTGACCTTCAGCTTCGTTTGTTCCACGCTCTTCAGTCCGAGCTGGCGCGCTGCTTCACTGGTCACGAATGATCTGCTTGCCGCCGTATCGAGAACCACAGTAAGCGTATTGTCACTCAGGTTATCCTGCCCGAGAACCGTTGCTTCTCCAGCGAGAATGAAACCTCGTTCTTCTTCTTCATCTGGCGTATCCGAGGTGACAACTGGGTCCGTGCAGTAAACCTCTGCGGTGTCCGTGCGCTTGAACCCGCTTGACTGCTCATTCGACCCTTGGAACGCTGAATTTCGAAAAGATTCCGAAAAGTCCGACCGGTTGTTTCGCCTTGGCTTCTTGAAGCAGTACGACACATGGTGTCTACCGGAACAGAGCTTGCATCCGCTGTCCGTGCAGTCGCGGCTGCTATGGTCCGAGCTCAAACAAATGAAACATAGGTTCTTGGACCTTAGAATGTCCTTCTTCTTCCTATCATCCGTTACTTCCTCGCATTCCGATGCTTCATGTCCGCTTTGATCACAATAAACACATGCGGCTCTCGGCTTCACATAACGCGAGAGATCCGCTGGCCTGTCCGAAGTGTCCAACCGTCCGCCGAACCGATTCATCACTGACTGCGTCTGTTGGAACCTATTTTCTTCAAAAATAGACCGTTTCGCTTCTTCGAGGCTTTTCTTGAACCGAGTGGCTTGCATTTCCGTGCCTTTTCTTTCGATCCGTTTCTGATCGACCGTGTCACCGATGATGGACTCCATCTGCTGCAGCCACTTGATCGTTTCGGCGGTGTTCTTCAGCAGCTGTTCAACGTCGTTCTTGTCGAAAGTCTTCATCTGGTTCACCAATTCCCGTGGCGTTTGGACTGGGAACTTCTTCAAGATCATTGTCCACGTCTTGCGGTTGTCAACCGGCTGTCCGGCGCTTTTCATTTGACAATAGACCGCTGTGATTTCATCGAGTAGTCCGCGTTGATCCCTCAGCGTATCCGACCGCAAACGTATCCGTTCTAATCGGTGATACAAAGTATCAACCAACTGATCCGTATCACCGAACCGATCTTCAAGCATCCGCCATGCCAGGTCATAATTATCAGCCGTTGCTTCAAAGTATTTGACGACTGCTCTGGCTTCTCCCGCCAGATGCTTCAACAAAAATCCGAATAGAACCGTTTTCGACTGCTTGGAGCTTCCATATGCTTCTTCAAAGAGCGTTTTGAACTGCTTCCATTCCCACAGCTTTCCAGAAAAGATCGGTACAGCTGACGTCTTGATCTTGACTTCATCGTACGTGAGCCGAATGTCCGATCTCTGGTTTTGCTGAACTGTCCGAACCGACCGTATTGACCGTTGAAAATCTTCCAGTTCCTCGTTGAAATCCATCAGAGCATTAATAACCGATTGAGCCATTTGCTCCGCTTGCTGGATGTTGACCGTGAGCTTCTCTGCTGCTTCAAGATTGCTGTAGTCGCTCCACACGGTCCTTCTTTCTTCCTTGATGTTCTTCAACTTAATTTCCAGTTGGCTGAGCGCTTCTTTCGCCGCTGCCGACTTTTCGAAATTATCCAATACCGTCCAGTCCGAGCTTTCCGAGCGGAGCTTCTTCAGCCAGCGTTCCGCGTACTTGCATTCCGCTTCCAACTCGGAAATGCACAGCGATAAAACCATAATAATTCAATACAACCGCAATATATCACAACTTCTTCCAAAATCCGAATAATCAGCTACTTTTCGAGCTCTTCCTGCTCAGTCCGAAACTTCAGTTCTTCGCAAATAATTCGGGAACTAGGCTCTTGTGCCGTAGTTGGCCGATGCACCATAAAGCGCCGGCGCGCGGTCGCTTGCTCTCGGGGCGTTTGTGGAGATTCTAGGGGCGCTCGCCGTACCGAACTGGGCTTCTTCAGCACGTAGAAGATTGTCCGCAGTCCGTGCCACGCGGGTTTCGCTCCCTTCCTTGTCGATGACGTTGATCCGGAACGTCAACTGAATTACCGCAAGTAGTCACAGCACGTAGTGATCTACTGAGTCCGAAATACGAGGGATTGGTAATCACAGCACGTAGTGAAATACCGAATCCGAACAGAATAGAGTTTGATAGTCACAGCACGTAGTGAACTACCGAGAATTGCAGGTACACGAGAATCGCGGTTACAAAACGATTTACTCGCGTTCGGAATAGCAACAATAAAAGCCGCAAATCGCAGAAAATACTGCGGTCACTTAAAACGGTGAACAACAACAATCAATCGCAATAAAATCCCTCCTTGCACTTCTGCCTCTCGCGCGCTTCTTCAAGAATCTTCTCCGGCCTCGCTCGCCTGGTGAAAGTCTTCTGTTCCTTCCAAATTGCGCGGGAAATCAGCAGCTCCGTGGTTTGAATCTTGAATTGCGCGGGAAATCCTGCCGCTCCGAGTCGCGTGCAGCGACAATATCTCTTCGGTCCTTATACCGAAAAAGTTAAGAATAACTGTAAAATATGTCTCACTCTGTCCTCTAGCCCATATTTCAGACATTTCTCTTCTGGTCCTTATACCGAAAAAGTTAAGAATAACTGTGAAATATGTCTCATTCTGTCCTCTAGCCCATATTTCAGACATTTCTCTTCTTGTCCTTATACCGAAAAAGTTAAGAATAACTGTGAAATATGTCCCATTCTGTCCTCTAGCCCATATTTCAGACATTTCTCTTCTTGTCCTTATACCGAAAAAGTTAAGCCCATATTTCAGACATATCTCTTCGGTCCTTATACCGAAAAAGTTAAGAATAACTGTAAAATATGTCTCACTCTGTGACCCTAGCCCATATTTCAGACATTTCTCTTCTGGTCCTTATACCGAAAAAGTTAAGAATAACTGTGAAATATGTCTCATTCTGTCCTCTAGCCCATATTGTCGTGGTGCAATGAGAGATGTGATTTTACAGCGGCGAGAGACGTGCCGAACGATCTCACCGCCTGTTGGTTAATCACTTGTGCGGGAAGTGCTCGCTGTTAGCGGTCGCTTCCCATCCGATCTGATAATATTAATAAACGCCTAAGCCTCCGAATTCCCCGCCCCGACAATATTTCAGACATTTCTCTTCTTGTCCTTATACCGAAAAAGTTAAGCCCATATTTCAGACATATCTCTTCGGTCCTTATACCGAAAAAGTTAAGAATAACTGTAAAATATGTCTCACTCTGTGACCCTAGCCCATATTTCAGACATTTCTCTTCTGGTCCTTATACCGAAAAAGTTAAGAATAACTGTGAAATATGTCTCATTCTGTCCTCTAGCCCATATTTCAGACATTTCTCTTTTTGTCCTTATACCGAAAAAGTTAAGAATAACTGTGAAATATGTCTCATTCTGTCCTCTAGCCCATATTTCAGACATTTCTCTTCTGGTCCTTATACCGAAAAAGTTAAGAATAACTGTGAAATATGTCTCACTCTGTCCTCTAGCCCATATTTTAGACATTTCTCTTCTGGTCCTTATACCGAAAAAGTTAAGAATAACTGTGAAATATGTCTCATTCTGTCCTCTAGCCCATATTGTCGTGGTGCAATGAGAGATGTGATTTTACAGCGGCGAGAGACGTGCCGAACGATCTCACCGCCTGTTGGTTAATCACTTGTGCGGGAAGTGCTCGCTGTTAGCGGTCGCTTCCCATCCGATCTGATAATATTAATAAACGCCTAAGCCTCCGAATTCCCCGCCCCGACAATATTTCAGACATTTCTCTTCTTGTCCTTATACCGAAAAAGTTAAGCCCATATTTCAGACATATCTCTTCGGTCCTTATACCGAAAAAGTTAAGAATAACTGTGAAATATGTCAGTGACGGGCTTCTTGGCAAGACGTTGGAACTACGGCTCCCTGGTGTTCCAGGCCTTCTGGGAGCCGGGGCGATCACTATGCAACCAACAATGACGGATGAGAACGACCGCTCACTCAACTCAGTCGGCCCCAGACAGCCTCAGAGAGAGCGAGTGGACGACCCGAAAAAGTGGACGACCCGAAAAAGTTAAGAATAACTGTGAAATATGTCAGTGACGGGCTTCTTGGCAAGACGTTGGAACTACGGCTCCCTGGTGTTCCAGGCCTTCTGGGAGCCGTAATAGCCGCCCGACTCCACCCGCGCCGCCAGAGAAGCCGAAGAAGCGTTACAACTCCGAAGTCTGTGCCGCCAGCTGCCTTGATGGTTCCCGGTTTGCCCGTTGTGCTCCACCGACGCGTTTCGCCCAGATGCCGTTCTTCGCCCGTGCTGCCCGCGGAAGCCGCCGAAGAAGCTTCTCAACTCCGACGTCCGCGCTGCCACCCGAGCTGAAGATGGGCTTGCTGTGTTCCACTGTCTCCGGGGTCAACTCTTCGCCTCTCTGATGCCCGCGCACACTAATGGGATCGTCGCCTTCTACTCTGATGCTGTGCCCTGCGCCGAAGCCAGAAGACCGACGACTACGGAGTGACAATGTGGTTTTTTTTGTGCATATATATGACGTCTCGCAAGGCGTAAGCCTTAGATACGAGAAATAAACTGGTAAACTGGTAAACTGGTGAAATATGTCTCATTCTGTCCTCTAGCCCATATTTCAGACATTTCTCTTCTGGGCCTTATACCGAAAAAGTTAAGAATAACTGTGAAATATGTCTCATTCTGTCCTCTAGCCCATATTTCAGACATTTCTCTTCTTGTCCTTATACCGAAAAAGTTAAGAATAACTGTGAAATATGTCTCATTCTGTCCTCTAGCCCATATTTCAGACATTTCTCTTCTTGTCCTTATACCGAAAAAGTTAAGCCCATATTTCAGACATATCTCTTCGGTCCTTATACCGAAAAAGTTAAGAATAACTGTAAAATATGTCTCACTCTGTGACCCTAGCCCATATTTCAGACATTTCTCTTCTGGGCCTTATACCGAAAAAGTTAAGAATAACTGTGAAATATGTCTCATTCTGTCCTCTAGCCCATATTTCAGACATTTCTCTTCTGGTCCTTATACCGAAAAAGTTAAGAATAACTGTGAAATATGTCTCACTCTGTCCTCTAGCCCATTTTTCAGACATTTCTCTTCTGGTCCTTATACCGAAAAAGTTAAGAATAACTGTGAAATATGTCTCACTCTGTCCTCTAGCCCATATTTCAGACATTTCTCTTCTTGTCCTTATACCGAAAAAGTTAAGAATAACTGTGAAATATGTCTCATTCTGTCCTCTAGCCCATATTTCAGACATTTCTCTTCTTGTCCTTATACCGAAAAAGTTAAGAATAACTGTGAAATATGTCTCACTCTGTCCTCTAGCCCATTTTTCAGACATTTCTCTTCTGGTCCTTATACCGAAAAAGTTAAGAATAACTGTGAAATATGTCTCACTCTGCCCTCTAGCCCATATTTCAGACATTTATGTAGAGACGCACTTGGGTCCTAACACGACCGTCTGTGCAGGGTCTCTGTCTCTGTAGACAGCTGTGTCTCATTGTACCGGTTATTTCTCATTTAATTGTCTATGTCTACGTGTTGTGTATTTAAAGAGCGAGAGTCGCAGAAGCGACAGCTCGGCTCCGGATAAAGGCTGTTTTGTTGCAGCGTTTTCCCTCGTTAGCACAACACCTCCGCGCCTGCTAATCCCTGTATTCCCGGCGAATACTACATTTGGTGCCCCGACCCGGCTCGTCACTCCACGACCGGAAGAAGAACTTCGAAGCCGCCGCCGTACTCACAGAGAGCCGAGAATCCCCGAGAGGATCCAGAGCTCCCGAGTCACAGCCGGCACCTTACTCACAAAGAGCCGAGAATCCCCGAGAGGATCCAGAGCTTCCGAGTCACCGCCTGTCGCCTTGCAACGAACCTCGAAAGCGCCGAGAATCCCCGAGAGGATCCAGCGCGCTCAGAAGGTCAGTACCGGCAACAGAGCATCATCATCAGAGCGAGCATAATGCCCACCCGTAACGATGGTCATCTCAAGCGTAACGCACAGCAAGACGCGCGCCGTCAACAACAGCCGATTGCTGGAAACGAGTCGGTAATTGCCGAAAGGTGCGAGAAGGACGAAAGACTTCAGAAGAGCTCAGAATTCCCTCGAGAATCGAAAGCACTCGAAAAGTCTTAGATCCTCCAGACGCCTCAGAGCATAAATCCGACTCACGACGACGGTCACCCCAAGCGCACCGCAGCGCAGGACGCGCGCCGCCGACTGCAGCAAATTGCTGAGCACGAGCGCAGCAGATCAGATGAAGAAGTCGTCACAGATTCTGCAACGAAGGACCGAAACGCCGAACTCGCTGCACCCAGCATGACCGTCAGCGCCGACAAGCAGCAAGAAAATTGGACATCTGGACAAATTTTGGACAGCTACCGCAAGGCTGCCAGTGTCAACCTGAGCAGCAATTGGCAGGACACCGCCCGCACTCTGATCGAGATGCGCCCCGACTTAGCGCCGGCCCTTTCCGCCATCCTGCAGGGACCTGATACAAAGATTCACAGCGCCACGCATATCGCGCCTTCTGTGTCGGCAACTTTGTTCGTGGAACCTTCTGTGGTAGGTGCGCCCGGTCAGCAGACCATGCAACAACAAGGTCAACCAACAGCACCTCCGCAAGGACCTTACGTATTTCCAAACTTGTATCCTCCATACGGATCAGGAATGACTCCACCTTGGGCATATCAGCTGCCACCTTCACACACTGTCCCGGGCATGCTGAGCTACCCGCCACATTGGCAGCAGCCATCGCCGTACTTCGCGCAACAACCGGTGGCTGAAAGTCAGCAAATGGCTGCATTGACAAATCAGTTGAACACCGTTCTTAATCTGCAAGCTTCCGCGACTCGCCGTCAGGAGCTGAAAGAGCTGAAACCATTGAACGGATTTGAAAATATGGGCAAGCTTAAGGAATTCTTCGTGCGATTTGAGGAGATGACAGCAGGATGCGACGCTGACAAAATGTTCTCCTACCTACGAGAAAAATGCAAGGACAGAGCGAAGCGTATTTTCGAGAAGCTGACAACCAATATGCAAGCTGACTACGAGGAGATCAAACGCAGGATGATAAAGCAGATCGCGGACTCCAGTACAGATTCGGTTGAAGCAGTGCACACGTTGACGCAAGGGCTGAAACGCGCATATAATGAGTCAGTTCGCGATTACAGCAACCGGGTTGCTCGCACAGTCAAGACAGCATTCCCAACAGCTGATGAGAGCAGCTCGGAGATGTTGCTGTGTTACTACTTCCGTATCGGACTCAACAACGCGCAGCTATCGACGGCCATGACATCTCTGCAAAATCTGTCATTCGAAGAAATGGTCGCGCATGCAATTCGCATGGATACAGAATTAAGTGCCATTCGAGGAACACTTAGCAGCAGTCATACTCGCTGGAATGTATCCCAACGTCCAAGCCACCGACAACAATTCGCTGCACCCAGATTTGCTGAACAGGCACCGCCGCAGTCATATACTCGGATTAAAAAATTGCTGACATTTTTTCGATTTGGTCCCACAACGCTTTTTTTTGCGCGCGCCACGCCATCTTCGTGTGTGGTACTGCATTTTACAATGGGAAATGCAAATCGTCTTCATGTTTGAACACTTTTGACGGGGATATCACACGAATCTCAAAATTCTACAAGCAAATCAGTATTGCCTGGTTAATTGCGAGTCGATTGAGCCCAAAATTGTCGAAATTGAACGCGTGTACAAGAAGTTATTCACATTTTCATCGCCAGATGCCGCGATATCAATGCACAAACCATGGTTTTGCGGTGTTTTGCGGTTTCTTTTGGAGTTTTCCCCGGTACAGGACATCTTTATCGGATTGAGATCACAGTAGTATAGCGGAAGTTACGACAGTTCCACTCCTGACCCCCTATTCCCCTCGTCGACGAACCGTGATATGAAAGAATCTCGTGCCAAAATAGTTTCCCAAATTTCTCGATCAGGACAGTTCTCGACTCGTCCTGTGTAGCCCCAACCCATATTTCTGCGAAACCTCCAAAAGAAACCGGCGAAACACCACAAAACCATGGTTTGTGCATTGATATCGCGGCATCTGGCTATGAAAATGTGAATAACTTCTTGTGCACGCGTTCAATTTCGACAATTTCGGGCTCAATCGACTCGCAATTAACCAGGCAATACTGATTTGCTTGTAGAATTTTGAGATTCGTTTGATACCCCCGTCAAAAGTGTCCAAACATGCAGACGATTTGCATTTCCCATTGTAAAATGCAGTACCACACACGAAGATGGCGTGGCGCGCGCAAAAAAAAGCGTTGTGGGACCAAATCGAAAAAATGTCAGCAATTTTTTAATCCGAGTATACCAGCGGCAAGCTACCGCAGGCTACCGTACGCCTGGCACTCAAACTCAGGACAGTCAGTACGGACAGCGTCCCATTCACGCTAACATCCCGTCTCAGCGCCCAAATCACTTCACAGAAGTACGTCCGACGAATAACCGCGTTAATCAGGTTTCGTGCAAGCAGTCTGACAAGAAAAAGGATAAGCAAAACCCCGGTCAACCTGGATACATCCCAACGCTGAAATTCATCGTAAATGGACAGCTCGTACGCGGATTGATCGACACAGGCGCTTCGCTATTAATAATCGCGCAAGGATCATTTGCAAAAGTCACAGGATCGGAACACGCAATGGCCAGGTTATCAGGCAGTCGCCCCTGCTTAGCATCTAATGGCCAGCCTATGAAGTTAATTGGCGAAGTGCACTTGCCGTTGGAGTACTCAGGCCGGAAAATCGAAAAGGCCAAATTCCTGATCTCCGCTGACACGTTTGGACACGACATGATCGTCGGAACCGATCTTCTCAGCCTTCTTGAGTTCGCACTGTTCGACCGCAGGAACAACGAATATCACAGCTTATCTCCGCTGCCCAGTACTCCACAAATGGGAAAGACAAAGAAAGTGGAAGAAACAGTTCGCGTGCTTCAAAGTACAGTAGTGCAGCCTGGAGAGCCGAAAGTTATCGAAGTCAAATCCGACAATAAATACGAAGCGAAACCAACGGACAAGCCTGAAGAGCAGAAAGATGGGCCGGGAAAGCAGTCAGCTGAAGAGGAAGCAGCAAATCCCGATAAAGAAGACCATTTGGGACTGCCTGCTCGGACCGCTCTCCGCCGACGTCATGGGACTCATCCACCTCCTCCTCATCGCCATCCTCGTCGCCCTGGGTGTCGCCTACAGCCCTCTAGAAATCAAACGCCAAATCAGAGACCGTCCCCGAACGGCACGGTGAGGCTGCCCCGACATCGAACGCCTGTCACCAGTAGGCTGACACCAGAACTCCCGACTCAGGCTCCCTCTCCAGGAACGATTGATTGTGTCAGAGCGAGGACGCTCCTTTCTATTGGTGGAGGGGGGAGTTGTAGAGACGCACTTGGGTCCTAACACGACCGTCTGTGCCGGGTCTCTGTCTCTGTAGACAGCTGTGTCTCATTATCAGAGTTGTCCGGGTACCCGAAACCGAACCCGAACCCGAAAAGACTTATCTTAAGATGCTCAAAGCAATCAAAGATCTCAAGCCGTCATTCTCTCCTTCAAGTCTGGTCGTAGGTAAGCTTCAGAATGGTGTAACGTATATTGGCTGTGTATTTGCAGATTCACTGGTCCTTATACCGAAAAAGTTAAGCCCATATTTCAGACATATCTCTTTGGTCCTTATACCGAAAAAGTTAAGAATAACTGTGAAATATGTCTCACTCTGTCCTCTAGCCCATATTTCAGACATTTCTCTTCTGGTCCTTATACCGAAAAAGTTAAGAATAACTGTGTCGGAACGTCGGTATACCACATTTGTATACCCCTGTTTTCGGGGTTGCTGAACACGGTGGTGAAGTCGGTTTCTCGGAAAACATGATAGTTTCCGAGAAATAGCAAAAAATAGACAAAAAACGTCGTGCAAACTTTGCCTTGAAGTGCAAGGCAGAGTTTGAGGTTCGTCCCAAAAACCTTTTTGTCCCTTCTTTTAGAGGCTGCCGAACATCATGCTGAAGTCGGTTTCCAAAAAAACCCAGTAGTTTTCAAGAAACAGACCTTAGGATCCACATAGTTTTACTGTCTAATTCTCGGTCTGCCGGTCCCGAGACGACTACCATGACGAACACGACCGTAGTTCCCGTGTTTTCTGCGCACTTATCCAATCTAGGCGAGCCTGGGCTCATTCGACGCACCAGAAGCTGCTAAGCAAAATGTGACCAAGCGCGGACCTGGTCGTCACTTATTTCGGCCAAAAAGAATGGAAATATTGTGCAACTCGTGCCACGCCGGATAGATCGTGTCGGGACCGATGGTAAAACACATTCTGGATCCCAAGGTCTGTTTCTTGAAAACCACTGGGTTTTCCGAAAAACCGACTTCACCACCATGCTTCAGAAGATTTGTAGAATTTTTTTATCCATGACCGGGTCCCTTTAATTAACACTTTTTTCGATTTGTTCTGTGAAGTTGCAACATCTTCATCTTCAAATTCTACATCTTCACGAAACGCAAAACCTTGATTAACCACGACTTTTGCATTGTTTGAGAATTTGAGAGACGGTAGCGGTGGGATACGTGTAAGCAGCGTCCACTTAAAATAACGGGTGCATTGAAAGTATCTCTTTCGCATTGTCGCGTGCTTCTTCTGAAGGGTCCTTGGCGACCGAGGAGCTGTCCGCCCGGTGACCACGCGCGCCTAAGCAAACAGAACATCGTGGGCGGAGGTGTGAAGCACCTCGAAAGACAAAGCGGGCGATAATTTCGCGTGAGGTGTCATCTGAGCACTTCCTCTATAGCGGTCCCTCCGCGCAAGCCTAGCGCTTTCGTGTCCCGAAGGTCCGGTTTGGTTTGTTCGAAGGCGGGACACGTCTTTGGGACTTCGAAGACGTGCAGACGTCACCGATTTTTGCAAAAAGCAGTCTCCTACAAAAGAGATCAGTTTTGTTTTAGGATCATCTTGGCTGGCCACTTCGTGCTGGCTCTGTGATACGCTCTTGATTTGCATAGGCCTCGGCCCTCCTAGAAGTTCTGCCAATACGATTTCTCCTTGATATCATACGATAAGGAAGTGCTGTACTACCTTAGACATTGGCTAGTCGAGCCACTTGACAAATGTTACCAAACATCTCGTTGTTTCCTCCTCCCAAGAAAAAAAACATCGAGGGCCGAGCGCTACTTCTCGAAAATTCCTTTTCGTGTCATCACTTGTGTTTTTGACCAAAACGTCGCCATTCGCTGTCCCCGTGGCGCTCACCAGTGGCGAAATATCCTGCTCTGAGGTCGTTTTTCCTTACAGAATATGTTGCTCGTCTCTGTTTACCTCGGTATTCTTGTCGCCCTCTCCGCCGCCAAACCTTCCTGGGACTACGTCGCTAACCGTGCAGGTACCGTACCGACTTTCAAGAGGCAAAAACTTGGGTCTTTTTTCCAGAGCAGCCACCATATGCCGCATGGTACCAGGTGCCGAAGTCATCCTCCAACTACCCATCCGACGCCGGCTATGACCGTCCCTCCAGCAACTACGAACGTATCCCTGGCTACGGTAGACCCTCGCAGGGATATGCTGCCTACACACGAGGCATGAAAAACCCTCCGATTGAGTACGGTAGCGAACTGGCGGTTGCTAACAACGTGCTCCCTGGCGGCTCGCGCAAACCCATTGCGCCGTACTACGGAAACGCTGTGGGTGGACAGCCGGTGATGGCCGCGCAAGACGTAAGTGTACCGTTGAGCACCAAAGTGGAAGTTCTCTGGGAGACTCTGAGCGGTATCTACCAATGGAGGGACTGGATTCTGTGGGGAGGGCGTCGCTGGATCCAAATGAACACTTCGACTATCCCGCGACTTTTCTGATCGCTGTAAGACCCCTTAGGACTCAACATCCTCGTTCCTCCTCTTGCCCCTCCAGTCCGTGGTCGTCGAACAAGTTGTGTTTCGGAGGAATAAACTAGTAAAGAAGCTTGTTCGACCATAGAGGACGAACCTTCGCGGGTGGTCTTCTTGGTGCTTCTATCGCTTTCTATCGTTTCTGCAGATCGATGATCGCCGTTCAGCGATCCTCAAGTACCATCCCCTCCTGGTGCGTCGACCCCCGAAGACTCCCGCAACAACACCCCGGACTCCCACCACGAAAGTCCCGCTCCCGTCGCGTAGATCGCTTTACAACCGCGTCACGATGGGTCCGGTAGTCTCCAAGAAGGTAGTCAGCACTGGAAGCGGCCGCCTGGAGTCTGTGGCGCCCTTCACGCTGAAGCCGTCGCGAGCCACTCCTCCCAGAGTAAGCCTTGGGTACTCGACGCCGCTACCTTGGCTCCCGATCCGACTTCGCGGCAAGACTACTCTTCGCGCCACTCCTTCCACGACTACGGTAGCACCGTTAGTCACAAAGGAGACATTTCTCGACTATCTCTCTCGTCTATGGGTTAGCGACGGCTCTTTGTAACCACCACACTCTTTTCCTTTTCCCTGCCACCGTAACTACCGTAATCCTCCCATGAGCGACTCTCCAAACAATTAAATGCGAGTAGCGTAATTCCAAGACTCATTGAACGTATCCTCATTGCAGATAATCAAAAGCATCCAAACAAAAGTAACGTGAGTGTGTGCAATACCCCTCGCTTACCATAACCCACCGCTGTTTTCCCATTTGACTTTAAAGCACCAAAGCACGTAAATTGGCAACGCAACATCGCCCCACGAGCATCCATAACCGATCCCAGCCGTGTCTCCGCCGTTTTACAAAGCGTTTTTCAGCCAAACACCGAACTGTTCGCTTCTATTAAAGACGTCGTGAGCAAGCTGAGATCAAGCCTTGACCAAGCAGGAGTAGAGCAGGACGTCAAGAAGATGGGCACACAGCTGGAGAACACGTGGCACGAGCTCCGAAGAGGTTTGAACCGCACTTACTCCTCTGTCCGCCACTCGCTCGAACACTCCCTGCAGTCCGTTCCGCCCCAGCGCCGCATTTTCTCCTCCGAAGATCCTAACTTTGCTCCTTCCGATTTAGGATCGCATGGAAGAATCGACCGACTCTTCGAGCGCGCCCAGCAGATGCTTCAGGACCCCGCCGCCCAGCGTCCCTAGATTCCCCGAGCCCAAACACTCTCTTTTGTTCTGTTTGCTCCGATGCACAACAGTTTGATTGTAATCTACTCGACTTTCTTTGCTCATCCAACATTGTTACGCGATCACAATATTTAATATTGTTATAATAATAAATAAATAATGTTTCATCAGAAAGAATATTTCAAATAAGGTTGTAAAAAAATATAGAGGCTCTCTGGGTGCATCAAGTTATGACTTCACCAAGTCTGCGTTAGATCGCGATCGCGGTGGGACCACCACCAGTCGTTTGCTTTCAGAGAGGTCGTTGCTCGTGGCAACGGATCCGCTTCCCCTGGCGGTCATTCATTTGGCTCTTCCAGTCGTCATGTTGGACATCTGGTCTCTCGCAAAAGAGCGTCTTCAGAGCGCCAAACAGCGTTCTTCCGATGCGGAGCCGGACTTCAGGTCTCGAGGTGTGTTTGGTGCCACTTTCTCCAAGAAGAAGTTTCCTTCAGAAGGTGGCCAATCTCACGAGGCGCACATCGTCATCTGCGGCAACAGATCTTGTGTCCGTTTGACCCGCTCAACTTCTGCGCATCACCTATTTAGGGTAAAACAACTCTGATCCAACGTCTTCTCGAAGTCAACGAGAATCCACGTCCCACGGTCGCCCTCGAATACACCTTTGGTCGGAGCACGCGGAACAACGTCAAGGAACTAGGTCACTTTTGGGAGCTCGGAGGTGGAGCGTTGCTCTCTAATCTCCTCAACGTTCCCTTGTCAGTAAAGAACATCGAGTAAGATACACTTTTAATCGCGTGAGGGACACCAGAGCGTCAGAACGACCTCCCTGCTCATCATACTGGACCTTTCCAAACCGGAGCACCTGTGGGGCGCAATGGAGGCTCTTTTGAAGGCGGCAATCCGTCGCGTCGACGAGGTCCTTCGCGAAACGAATAGGTCGAATCCGACGCTCCACGACCTTCTCCTCCAGAGGGCGGCGCAGCGCATCGGGAGCCATCGCGTCTGTTCCCTCACAGTTGTCCGGTTTGGAAAAAGTGTAATTTTAGGATATCGAGAGCATGCGAGTGTTCCCGATCCCGCTGGCTCTGGTTGGATCGAAGTACGACGAGTTCCAGAACCTGGACACCGACTCGCGGAGGTCGATGACGCGCGCCCTCCGCTTTGTGGCGCACTACCATGGCGCCTCCCTTCACTTCTACAGTAACCGAATGGAGAACCTCGTCTCCAGAGGAAAGGCGATCCTCGGTCACTTCGCGTTCGCCAAGTCTTTCCCCAAAGGCTTTTCCACCGACTTCAGCAAACCGCTCGCGGTACCCGCCGGCAGCGACTCCTTCGAGGTGGGCCAGTCCTAGAAAGAAGAGAAGATGTTCGCCTTTAGGACATCGGCCTTCCCGTCGACAGCATTAACCACTCAGCTATCCGCTCCTCGAACGCCTACGAACTCTGGAAGGACAACTTCAACGAGAAGTTTCCGCAAGACGTGCGGAGGAGGTCCGTGCACTTCTAAGGGCGTTCCTTTTAGAAACAGTTGGAGGACGTGGAGGACGATCCTTCGAGCGACGCCAAGTTCAACGAACCGGAAATCGACAAATTTCTCGATGAGAAGATGAGGGTGCGAGGAAAGACGTTCGGTGACCCATTTGGCGGTAATTCGATTTAGGACCTCGAGATGTACGTGAAGCAAAAGAAGGACAGAGAGCAGCTGCAGGCCAAGACGGGCGCCGAGGATGGCGCCGTCGAGAGGCGCTCCGTCCCCCAACAGCGTCCTTTCGAGTTCGACTGACGGAACGTTTTTTTTGTCGCAAACATAACAATTAAATAAACGTCTGTACAGAATCGCCCGAGGGTGTACCCTTGGTTCTTTGAGTCGGGCGGCTCACATCGAATTTGTGTGTAGGCGGCGAATTCGGAGTACAGAGCGATTCAATCTGCGCTGCCCTGGAACTTCAAGGAAGCCCTAGCATGTCCCCTCAACGAAATTTTAGAACTAATCATCTATGTAGTGGACACCCGAAAGCGAATGAGTTAGAGTAGCGATGCGGAGATGTCGTGGTCTGGAGAAGTAGATATCACAGAAGGCATATTAAAGTATATCGGAAGGTGGGGATAGGGAGTACTCGAGAGTGCATGGCAGCCTGGTGGCCCCGGCCGGACTGAGCAACAAATCGAAGGGCGCACATGGGTTGGGGCTATATACAACATCACATCACAGTAATACGGGATGTGGCGAAAAAGTGATTTTCAAGTTAATCTGGAAAAAGTTCTAAGTCACTTTCGGGACTGCCACCGAAAACACTTAAGTTTTGCCGCACCCTGTACAGGATCGATATCACAGAAGAGGTAAAGTAGAAGTTTCATAGGTTCCTAGTTGGCGAGCGAAGCGCTTCCCTTACTTCGGCGCATCGAGCTTCGCTTCCGCTGAAGCTTTCCAGCTACCTCGTGTTTCTCCCCGCGGAGGATCTCCCTGACCAGGTGCCGCATGGTGTCCCGGACGGCCTCCTCGATATCGGCAGCGCTCTCTTTCACGGCAGGTCCCTCCTTTAGGATCTCTTTCGGCTGTCTCGGCTTCTCCGCTGCGTTAGCGCCTCGCTCCAGCGAGGGAGAGCCGCAGGGAGGCTTTCGTGGATCGTCGAGCTCGTAGACGCAGTAGTTGACAAGGTCGTTGACGACTGCCTTCACGCATTTAGCGATGCTGTCGTCGGACTCCTTGACTTCTGTAGCAGAGATGACCGTCAAGGCTGTGGCAGCCTTCGACGTCGAGGGAAGGACGATGATTCCTCGCGGTGTGTCCCCCGAGTGCCACGTCATCGAAGAGCCGGCAGGACACTCGGCCAAAGGAGACGCCTTCAGGAAAGCACGGACCTTCTGGGCGGCAGTAGCGGGGCTGAGCGAGAGAGTCGTCGGTTTCAGGGGCACCGCCTGCACCTTGAACCGGCTCGGAGGGGCATAGAAGGCGGCCTCGCTGGTTGAGGGCGACACAGAGAAACGCCGCCCCGCCCGCCTCACCGGTGGCGTTGTTCCGTTTTCGGCCGACTTCGGAAGGTCAGGGAGGGAAGGCGACCTACCCCATTCACTCTTCGAGAGGTTTGAAATTGAGGGTCGACTCTCGATGATTAGGGGCTTCTTGATAGTTGCGACCGATTCCGCGATGGTCTCTTCCAAAGAGGACGTAGAAGAACGCATCTGACGCACTCGCTCCTGAGGGTACGGTAGAAGGCATTAGCGAACGAAACCTACATTCAGATCCTCGACCATCTCGGTGCAGGTGAGAGAAGAGGACCTGTGGAACTTCTTGAGGTCCTTCTCCTTGTGTCTCCGAGACATCTTGGACGTCGGGAGAGGGATCTGTTCAAGTTCTTTCGATGGCCGGACCTCGAAGTCTTCTGACGACGAGGGAGAAGGCTCCTCGCCTTCTTCATCGATGGGAGCGACTTCTGATTTCGTCTCTTTCTTCACCTCGTGGGTCTCCGCCTTCTTGGCGTCAGAGTCTTCGTGGACCGAAACGGTCGACGAGGACGCCGTGGACTGCACGGAGAGCTTTTTGAGTGCGTTCTGGCGGTTCCGCTGGCAGAACTGCTGAATCTCGTCGTAGTAGAGCTGGAACTGCTCCTGGTACTCAACGACCTTGCTGTTCTTCGAGAGAGTGCACGACGCATCGAGGTCGAGCGAGGTGATCGACGTGTTCATCTTCATCGCGAGATGGAGCGCAAGGAGCCCAGCTGAGGCGATGCCCTCGTTCTCCCTGAGGTCGATCCGCACGAGGACGTCGTTGTCAGCGATGCACTCCGCCAGCACGATCGCTGCTGAGAAGAAGAAGGTCAAGACACAAAACTCGCACGATTCTTACATTGACAGTTAAGTTTGGTGTGCTGCAGCCCGAGCCTCTGGAGCATACAGCGGCCGCTCTGGAGTGCGGGCTTCAGAGCGTTGACTCCGTCGACGGACAGGCCGTTCTTCCCGATGTTCAGCGTCTCCAGCTTTGTGTTATTCATCTGGAAAGGGAAGTTCAACTTGAGGTAACTTTGGCGACACCCTACCAAGGCTTGAGCGAGGCAGTCCATGCTAGCACTCGTGATACCGTTATTCCACATGACCAGCGCCGAAAGCGAGCTTCTGGAGATTGTATCCGGGTGCTTCAGCGCGTCGCAGATGTGGCGGAAGCCCTCATCCTGGAATCTCACGGTACCCGGTGAATCGAGAAGGCTGCCTACTCCGAGCCTGTTGTGGCGCAGATCGACCATCTGGAGGGAGGAGTTCGCCGTGATCAGCTGGTAGAGGTGAGTGCCATCGGTGGACATGAGGCCGCAGTCACCCAAGTAGAGCTCCCTGAGTACGGTATTCGACTTCAGGCCGCACGTCAGCAGCAGGAGTTTCTTCCCTGTGAGCTCGACGTTCTCGAGATGCAAGCTCACAAGGGAGGGCTGAGTGCGGAAGGTACGCGCCATCAGACTCAACACTTTGTCGTTCACGTTCGTGTAGCGCATGTTCAGCTCCTCGAGGCACGAGTTCTGCAGCGCACAGGAGGTAAGGCGGTGGGCAGCCCTGGGGACCTACGTTCTTCACGGCTCGGAAGATCGCCTGCCAACCGCGCAGTTTGATTTCGCTGTTGAACGACACGTTCAACTTGACGGCCGACTCGTAGAATTCGATCATCTCCCCTAAACTGACCGCCATCTGAAACCATTCGCTACGCTGTGATTATCGTAGCGCGTCACTCACATCATCGTCGAGGAAAGTGTACTGGAAGTCAACGACGTCAAATTGGACCTTCCGGAAAATCTCCTCGAGGCAGTTAATGTGGTCGTTCGACATTCGCATCCCTAAATCGAGCAGCACTCCAATTCAGAACGGCCTCCTGGAGCTCACCTTTCAGAAGAAGGGACTCCTGGCGCACGGAGCCGAAGCGGTGGAATGCCTGAAAAGAAACGTCTTCTGGACGCCCTCTCCTTGACTACCTTGATTTGCTCCTCGATGGACTGGTCGGGAAAAAGACGATTCACCATACAGGCGACACGGTAGGCATTCAGAATCTCGTCCACGTCCACGGCTCCTGGAATCGGGTTATACGTGAGTAGTTAGCACGAAGCGTGATTACGGTTTTCATCGAAGAAGGGGCGGTGTACGGGCTCGTGGAAGCCGGAGACGAGTTCGTCTTCTGGAGGGAAGTGGACACGTCGGCTGTGGGAGCATCGGGAAATGCGCTCGCCGTCTGGAAAGATATTCAGAAACCAGAGGAGAAGAGGCGACCTACCGTCTACGACGGAGGAAGGGGTGAGGATGGCCCCCTGCTCGAAGGCATCGGCGCTCCAGGAGATGGCCGGCGACTCCGCCGGGGCGCTGTCAGGCATCGATGAGGAATCGTGGAGGCCTAGGAAGTCCTGGATGCCGGAGAGCAGTTTCATGGACATCGTGGCACCGGCGACGCTTCGTGTACCGACGGGGGCTCCGGTCTCATGCTCCGCGGAGGTCACAGTGGTGGTGGAAATGGTGGCAGCCGATGAAGATTCCGGGGCCGTGCTCGCCTAAGTCTTCTGTTAACCCTCGTTGCTATCGCGGCGACGACGCACGCGAACACGCGACGCGCTGTGCCAATCGATTTCGCGGCGCTCTCTCTTTCTCCGAGAAGGAACTCTTGATCGTAGCCCACTAGGACGCTTGCTCGCCGCTGCTTCAAGCCAGCCTCTGCTTTTCTTATCCTCCGCGAGCTTCTTCGGCGTCGTCCCTGTTCGGGCACATAAATGCGCCGTCCCGCTGGCGCTTCGCTGCTTCCTGTCCTCAGGTGCTGAATCCGGCCGCGGAAGCCGCGCCGCAGAAGCCGGTGGCGGCGCCCCCGTCGCCTTCCCCGCGACCTCGTGCGGCACCTCCGCGGCGTCTCTTCCTCCGGAGCCTCCCCTTCCTCCCTTCCTTCCGTTCGCGTGCCGAATCATGCGACCTCGCCAGGGTCGCGAATCGCTCCTCGACCTGGTCGAGGGCTACCGTATATTTGAGGCGCGCCGTCGGCACCTGTGCCGAGGTCGGGTCGCCACGCGGCCGAGGATCCACCGGCGCCACCGGCGGCGGCGACGGAGGCGATGCTCTTTTCGGTGCCCGAAGGGTTCATTTTGGGTTTTCACGGGCGACGCTCGAAAAGCGCTTGGATGGGATTTTATTTGACGAAGAGCGGCCCGTATTGATTGCCTCGAGGGCGAACAGAGGCTGCGAGTGAAATTTTAACGGCGTGTGAATGCCCTCAGGGGCTCCTTGCGTGCTCGTGGCGACCGATTCGCCCTCGCAGCCGAATCGTTCCAGCTCAGCGATGGCGGCCGACGATAACTGATAGGCGAGTGAGTGCATGGCAGCAGAAGAGTCACTCCGACGCCCGTGCTTCTGAGGTATCCGACGCGCGACTACCGTAGCAGTCCGAGATGGCGATCCCGCGGTTGCGCGTCACATCCGCCGACAACCCCTCGTCGGCGGCGGCGCAGCACCCGAACTACATGATCTACCTGAAGATGGAGGCTCTGGTCACGATGATGCTCGACCAGGTGAGCTACAGTGCCCCTTGACGCTTCGTTCTGTATCCACCTACGGCAAAAGTACTTTTCCATGGATTTCGAGGTCATCCGGGGTTGGTGGGAGACACCGATCGTTTTGGGACCCTCTTCGAATCCGACTTTAAGCTTCCCTCCCTCGTTTTGTTTGACAGACTCAGACTTTGACAGAATTTTTTCTTGGGCTTTCAAGCGGTTTTTGCAACCATTCGCCTTAGAGAGAACGACGACGTTAGCCCCTTTCGTCTTAATCAGTTTTCCGAACTCGGGTGGTGCACTGCTAGAGACGTCGGGCCGCGTATGGAAACGCAATCTTCGGTGTCTCCCACTTTTTGCCGTAAGCCAGCGGATTTATTTTCTCAGAATTTGTTATTGCGCAAATCGATGGAGATGAAAAACAAGAGAATCGATTGGAGTGACATTTGCCTTCCAGGAAACGGGAGTTCCCATCAAGACGGTGAAGAGCTTCTTGTCGAAGGTGCCTTCGGTCTTCACGGGGCAGGACCTCATCGCCTGGATCATGAAGAACCTCGACATGGCCGATTTAGGCAAGTGGCCCTCCTTCACCACTCACAAATAGGTTCCTTCAGCCGACGCGCTCCACCTCGCGCATCTGATCGCTTCTCACGGGTACCTCTTCCAAATCGACGACCACGTCCTGACGGTCAAAAACGACGGCACTTTCTATCGTTTTCAGACGCCTTATTTCTGGCCTTCCAACTGCTGGGAACCGGAAAACACAGATTACGGTAGGTCGGCGCTCGTTCGCGTTCCCACGGAACCCGTTTGTAGCGGTGTACTTGTGCAAGCGCACGATGCAGAACAAGGCCCACCTGGAGCTGGAAGACTTCGAGGCGGAGAACCTCGCGAAGCTGCAGAAGATGTTCAGCCGGAAGTGGGAGTTCGTCTTCATGCAGGCGGAGGCACAGTACAAGTAGGCACCTCGTCATTCTCCGCCCCCCTCAGTGCCCTTTCAGAGTGGACAAGAAGCGGGACCGCCTGGAGCGGCAGATCCTGGACAGCCAGGAGAGGGCCTTCTGGGACGTACACCGACCCGTGCCGGGCTGTGTGAACACCACGGAGGTCGACTTCCGGAAACTGAGTCGTTCGGGACGGCCAAAATACAGTTCCTCTGGCCATGCGGCTCTGACCGCGGCCGCTGCAGCCGCCGCCAACGCTGCCGGCTCCACACACCCGCTGCCGCTTCCCTTCTCCTCTTCGGCCGCCGCAGCGGCGCTCCACGCCTCCTCGGCGTCGTGCTCCAACACCACGGGGAACGGAAACGTCCAGGGAAGCAGCGGGTCCTCCTCCATCGACAACGCCGCCTCAGCATCCGTTCCGTAAGGCCTCCGAATTTGGGTCTCCGAGACGAAGTTGCTCACTTTCAGAGAGGTGAAGCCGACCCAGAGGACGTACAGCCAACGACCGGGTTTACGCAGGTGTACTCAGGTGCAGGACACCCTCAAACAAGAAGTAAGCATCCATCCCCATCCTTAGGCTACAGTCAGACTCCTTTAGATCAACCTGCTGCAGAGTCGCCTGGCGAAAAACGTTCTGAGAACGTCGAAAGTCGTTGAGAAGTGAGTTCACGCGCCTAGCGCCCCGTCCCTTAAGGCAGCTTCTTTCAGTTACCTACAATACTTCGACCACAGGCGTGTCTTCGACCCCTTCTTCACAGCGCCGGGCTCCGCGATGGACCCCTTTCAGGGCCAGCCCAACCCGTGGATTTCGGACACCGTCGACTTCTGGCAACACGACAAGATGTAGGTCTGCGCCTCGGGGGTCAGAAGGTCTCTTCTTTGCAGCACGGGTGACATCTCGACGCGGCGCCTGAAGTTGTGGGAGGAGTCGTTCGAGGAGCTACTCATCGACGTGCTGGGCCGCGAGACGCTGCAGAAATTCCTGGACAAGGAGTACTCAGGCGAGAACCTCCGCTTCTGGTGGGAGGTCCAGAAGCTGCGGAAGTGCAGCTGCCGGATGGTGCCCGTCCTGGTCACAGAGATCTACAACGAGTTCATCGACACGAACGCCACCTCGCCCGTGAACATCGACTGCAAGGTGATGGAGATCACCGAGGAGAACCTCAAGAACCCTAACCGGTGGTCCTTCGACGAAGCCGCGGTGAGTCGCCGTTGGCGCGCAGCTCTAATGCGCCGCCGCTCCAGGACCACATCTTCTGCCTGATGAAGAACGACAGCTACCAGCGCTTCCTGCGCTCGGAGATCTACCGCGACCTGCTGAACCAGTCAAAAAAGAAGGTGAGTCTTCGGTTCTTCCGGTTGGCTTCTGGCAGAGCATACTGCATGCCTAACACGTGTCCGTAGCTTCTCGACCCTCTTTTCCGCTGTCCTCTTCTCTATGGACGCCACCTGAATGCCGCCAGTTTTTCCATTTTAGACGTCCTTTTCGGCGTTGATTTCACGGAAAACGTCGCGGAAGGTCCCGACACGGCCCTTCAAGCCGCCGACAGCCACGTCGCCGTCGCCCGTGGGCAGCGGTGCCCCCTTCGGAGTGATCTCGACGAACCAGAGCGCGCCCTCACTCCTGCAGCTGCCTTCGACTTCCTTCAGCAATAACCACACCCACTAACAGAGATTTCTCGTGTACTAATGGCGATTCTTGGTACCCATGAGTGAGTGTGTTTGGCTTCTTCTTCTCCGCTTCTCCGCGTCCGACGACCACCCCGAAGCGTGCCCTCGCATGGATTTGTTGGCATGCCTCGCATGGAATGACCTCGACTTCTACCGTAGCCACTCACCCACCGGCATCGGCGTATCTCGCAATCTTTCGCTGTCCCCTTCACCCCCTAACAGCCCGTAGCACTCCAATACCCGTTCCGTTTAGCGATCGTCGCGAAAGTAGCCCTCCTCGGCGCCCCGATTGCGAGATATCCCGACTGCTGAGTCCCTCCACTGCCCAAACAAATTCTCTTCCCGCTCCCTTAGCTCAGCTTCCTCTTTCCGTTCGGTCAGTCGCAGATCCCAGAGGCCCGGCCTCGCTTCTGCGTCCGCTAACGCCATCGCTTTCAGGCCCCCGCCAAGATGACTCGCGACATCGGAATCCGCTTCCCGAACCTCCCTGGCTCCAACCTCTTCTCGTCAAATACGGTGCGGGCATCCCGGGGCAGCGACAACGCCTCGGGCGCCACGGCGGCCAACGCCGTCGCTACAACGCTCCAGAGCAGTAACTCGACGAACTCGGCGAACGCCGCCTTCAGCGCGCTTCCGACCCTCACCGGGCCCCCCACCACAGCCGCCCCGCCACACTCCTCGGCGCCTTCTTCCTCGTAGACGTAGGCCCCTCCCGGTTTCGCCTGTTCCCGTGTTGTGCCCCGGGCTCCGCTCCCTCCGCTATCGTTCCGCTCCGTTCGCCTCCCTTAGTCTAGTCCCTCTTAGAGCTTTAAGACTTGTCGCCGCAGAAATCTCATCCTCTCCCTCACTGATCTGATCAGAGTTATCTCTCGGGTCCGGAGCCGTTCGCGCTTTTGGCCCAGCGTATTATCTCAACACTTATAATGTCAAGTACATACTGTGTGAATTCATCCTGCATTTCGAAAGCGAATATAAAATTGTGACAAATATGTTGAAGCGCTATTTACAAGGGTTCGTTGGGCATCTGCAAGCGTCTATGTACAGAATTGGAGACGGTCACCATCCTCCGCCACCGCCCTCGTCGTGCACTTTGGCTTCGGGATAGAGCCCGCCTATATTAGATGGATGAGTGTCCAAACTTGCCTCTCGCAACTACCTGTATCCTTGGGACGACTCGGATGATAGGGTTGCTGACCTCCGCCGGCCCCGCCTCTTTCAATTCCTTCTGGAACGCCACAGCTCATTTAGGGCATCTCAGATGAACAAACCTCCTCTGCGACCTCTACCGCCGCCGCCTGCTCCTCCACTAAGCAGTCGTCCAACGAGGGAGCCGATCCCCGCGCCTCCGAGGCTACCTAAGAAGTTGTTAAGCCCGCCACCGCCGCCTCGAGAGGTTCCTCCGCCGCTGTCGACGTCGGCCGGAGTTTGTCGTCGAGGACTAGAAGGTCCACCACTCTTCTTGCAGCAGCAGCAGTAGCAAAGGCAACAACTGAGATGGCACAGATTAGAGACCGAATCGCGGACAATCCAATCACCAGCAGAGGAGGGGAATGACCACAAACAGCACTGCCATCCACACCCAGCCAGGAATCTTCGGAAACTTGAAGGAGGGAAGTCCGCCTCCACCTTTGCCTGAATCTGCACGAGTTTTCTTTAAATCTGCGAAGGGGCCACCCACTGGGACCTGGGTCAACGAACCCTCTTCCGCCACCTCTTCCCGGTGGTTCAGGCTGGGAACGAGGACCCTGCTTCGAGAGGGCGAGCTCCCATGTCTTCTGGAGGACGTTGGTTAGCGCCTGTTGGTAGTCGCCCGTCTGGAAGAGTCCTTTCTGTTGAGTGAAGATGTCCGTGAATTCCTTCAAAACATCATGTAACTCAGAAGACGTGGCAAATGGCCCACCTGTGCGTAGACCGGAACGGCATCTCCCCGCGCTACCCAGAACTTCCGATCCTCAGTGGCGACGACGATGACCACCGCCTTTTGACACTGGCCATCGAGATTCCATGACTGAAGCATATCGTTGGCCATGTTCTTTACCGCCTGAATGCGCGCACGTGAAACGGTTTCTCTTTAGCTCAGTACCTTGTCGCTGCCTCCGCGAACGTGTTTGGCTATCGCCATCGCCCCCGTGATTCCTTTCTTCTGACAGAACGTTGCGCCATGATCCTGGAATAGGCGTTACCTAGGCTTGCCGGCCTAGCGTCTTTACCTGGCGAGTTCTGCTTTCCAGCTGGTTAAGTTCGTGGTTCAGACGGTACCTCACCTGCTCTCCGAGCACTTTGTCAGGATCGCAAATCTTGGCTGTCGTCGGCATACTGCATCGCTAAAAAAGACATCAATATGTTGAACACGTGTGTGATGAACGCTCACGATCACAGCCTACGGTTCTTTTGACCTACTCTATAATCCCTCGCCGTGGGATTTGGGTAGTTTCCGACGTCCCATTCCTGAGAGGCCCGACCTAGTGGAGCTAGAAGCACCGTAAGAGCGATGAGGAACACCAACGCCGAAAAAATCGGCGGCTTTTCCGTGATCATGCTGAAATCCGAACACAGTCGCCCACTTATGCTCAGCTGACAGCTAAAAACCTGACTTTCGGCGGCTATCACGATGCGAAACGCTGAGCCGAAGGGAACTATCTTTCGCGTGGGTGAAATGGAAACTCGGAGGGCCACGCGCCTGGACCAGTTGAACAAGAGATAATCAGAACCAGCGCGCAATCGATGGAAAGCAGCCGTCGTGCCCTTCGACGTAAACAAGAAACCGCCGCCGGGCTCGCGCCTAACAAACGACGCGAAAGACACCTCTCCACACAGGCAGCCGAGTTAAAGAGCAAATGTTTTTGTGACAACATCTGAACGGCCCACACGTCCTACCCGAGTGCGCCGCTGCACCCTCTCCTGAAAACATCCTTTCCCAAACGGCAATGACAGGAAGTTATCGTGTGAAAAGACGCATAACTCGCAAGCAGATATATACGGCGCAGCGAATCCAGTAGAGTCACAAATACAGCATACAACCTACAATCGCATTTATCTAGTAAACAATATGCATTATGAATAAACGAATTGGACTCGTTCCAAAAATAACCGGTTACAGAAGTCGCTTAGGAAGTGGTAACAAGCGTGTAGATCAGGGCATACAAATAGTAGAAGAACGAGATCAAGTAGAACCCGAGCTTTACCCAACCTTCGCGGTAGGCCTTCGACAGATGATCTTGATTCATGATAGTAGTCGGGTCGTAAATACCAGGTCCAGTCATGACAGGTCGGTTCATATAGCTGCAAGAATAAAGGGTTAATTATGTACATAGAGCGTTGACCGCCTACCGATGAATATGATATGCAAGCAGCGGAAGATTCCAGATAACAGCACCCATCTGGACCGACAGGACGAAGAGAACAGTGAACACAAGGTGGATGCCATATTCGGGCAGAATCAACTAAAATACAGCTATGGATCTGAAGTGAAAAGAGCTTTTCAGTACCTGGTTCAAATTACGGCATTGCTCGATCGGGTTCTTGTAGTCAGTTCGCAATTCATCGATGCAGATAACCTGAAACAGCACATCTCGATATCAGCTAATTCGTAGTATTAATTTAAGTCTTCAGTATAGCTGATCAAATTCAAATTTCTAGACAGAAAGCCTTCATCACAAACGGAGAGAAAGTAATGGCAACATCTTGATTCGAGGTTACAGATGAATGAGATAGCGAAAAATAACGTACCGTGAAGATGGCGAAGAAAATGCAAAAGGCAATGGCGATAAGTGCTATGAGGTAGCAGAACGCCGCAAAGGTGAATGCCATTCCGGCACCTGAAATGTTGACAGAAAGGTGAGCCAGGCCGTGAGCCATCGCAATTGCGATCAACACGACGCGCAAAGAAACAACTCCAAAGACATAGCGCGCAGCCGGCTACTCGACCAACTTCGAAGTCACAAACCCGCCCTGGCCGACACCTCCGAACGACGACATCGCAACCCAACTTCTGAGATGCGGTGCCATGGTGACGAAGAGGAGAAGTGAGAAAGCGACGGAAAGCGATAAGATTCAGTGCAGTCGTGGCGGGACCAACCCGCCCTAGACAGTCTGCGGTCAAAGAACGCCGATGCAAATCGCGGTTTCGCGGAGTACTACGGCGGCGGCGCAAGAAGGCGCTTATCCTCTCACGTTGTTAGTGACGATAACGGTCGACACAGTTCCAATTTCTCGGCTAATATAATATAACGAGTATTTACTCAGACAATTCATTGCGTTAAACAAAAATTGAGTATCGGTGCATCTAATACATCTCTTCTAGGGACATTTTTGCAAGGAACAGTTCAGAAGATAACAATAAATATACAAAAGGGGCATCTCGTGGCAAGAAGAAGGCCGCACGCTCCACATCGATTTAGGCGATTGTTTGGATTGATTCTGTCGTCTTTTCTTGGGGCTTCTCGGACCACTCGATGGCGAGTGGTGGGATAGGGTTACTGTAAGGCGTGCTCGTTTTGGGCGCTGGACTCGCCCAGGACTGCCTCTCAGCTGATCCCCACAGCGTGAAGACGGCAACAGGAATGAGCGCGATGACCGTGGATATGTTGAAGACAACGTTCCACTCCATGTTGGACCCCGTCTGAAGGATATGTGGACCAAGAAAAGAAGCTACCTTACCTGGACTATGATCTTGGTAATAGTGGGGTTTACGATGCCAGAAAGGGCGACGAAAAAGAAGGTGAGGCCGGTGATGGCACCGGAGAAGGCGGGGGCGACGGCGACGAGGGCGTACTGGCAGCCGGGGGTATGGAAGCCCGCCCAAAACATGCTGAAGCAGAGGAAGACGACGGCGAGCCATGCATGCGAGGCGTCGAGGAGCGTCGTGAGGAAGAGGAAGAGGCCAAGCCCGATTGAGCCGATGGCATTCAGGACCTGAAGTGGGTTTAGGTCGGTGACGGCAGAGGACCCACCTTGCAGATGGCGTTGGGTGACATAGACGTCTTTTCCTGCATCCACGTGTTCACGTACGAGCTGATGATCTTGGCCACCCAGAGGGAGAGCGTCGGCAGCGAGCTGAGGATGCCGTTCTGCGTGGAGTCGTAGCGGTGGACGTCATGGAGATAACTGGGAAGGAGGGGTTAGGGCTGAGCGGGGCTAGGGGTACCTGGGGAGGAACATGATGAGCGTCATCAGAGGGAACTCGTGGCACACGACCGAGATGATGCCTGCCCACACGGGGACGGACTTCAGGATCGGCAGCCAAGGGACTTTGCGCTCGTTACGCTTCTTGCCGAAGTCCTCTTCGCTGTTCGACTGTGTGATGAAGCGCAATTCGCCCTCGCTGATGCAGTTCTAGGGGGACGTGAGGAAGAGCTTCAAGGAGAAGAGTACCTGTTTAGAAGGCTTGTCGGCGCCGATGATCGTGTAGAGAACGACGAAAAAGATGCCGACAGCGGCGGAGGCGTAGAAAATGGAAGGCCATCCGCCGAAGAAGAGCGTCTGGGAACAGAGGGCGCCGGAGGTGGGCACGATGAGGAGCGTGCCGATCTGGCGGCCGCCCGTGGCCAGCCCGAGGGCGTAGGAACGCTCCGAAGCAGGGAACCAGCGCGTGACGAGGGAGTTGACCGCTGGCTGGATGAGGGCGTCGGCGAATCCGACGACGAAGCGCGCCCCGATGGAGAACCAGACGCTGAAAAGAACCCTAGAACTGGATTACGGTAGGTGGCGCACTTCATCTCGGCCATGAGGGGGATAGCAACGTTTGCGAAGGAGGCGAGGACGACGGAGATGACGATCATGACCTTCGCGTTGAGTTTGTCAGCCAAGAAGCCCGTCACGAGCATGCAGAGGATGCCGGCATTGAAGGCGCTGAAGATGTAGCCCTGCTCGTCGGGGTTCCAGTTCACTTTGGGCGCTGCCGCGGGATCGGCGTCGAGCGTAGAGTTAGCGTCGTCGAACTCCGTTGAGTTCACCATGCACACGATCGCCATCCCCATGTTGCTGTTCATCATGTGGACACTGAACAGTCTCGAATAGGGCTGCCTTCCTCCAGGAGGTTACCTCGCATAGCACATGCAGAGAAGGACGGCGGTGAGCAGTCGGAAAGACGGAAACCAGCGGAAGGGTTTCGGGGGCGCGTGTGGGGCGTCGGATCCAATCGGGTGTACCGAGGCTGCCATGTCGAGGAGCGTCTCTGGAACGCGCGGTTTAGGAGTAGGGTGTGCGAAACAGTCGGTGACGGAGAGTGACCGTCGGGCGAAAGCGATCCGTTTGCCCTCGGAATTAATTCATTTCGCGCGCCCAGCGACTATCAGCTGATGCTAATTATCCCCTCAGACGCTCGACATCTACACTTTCGGCCCCTTGCCATCAGTATGGAAGTGTTTGATCAAAGAGAGGAAAGCGCTCCGGCGACACGTATCCCGCTCAGATCCCTGTGCGCAGGCCCTAAAATTAGTCCAGACACTCTCGGCAAACAGGCGCTTCGAACGTCACAATTGTTTGAGGAGGCGAACCAGGGGAAACGGCGAAGATGGCCGAATATTCAGGAGGCCGCCACGTTTTATATAACGGCGCCGCTTATCTCCGGGTTCCGGTTGCGCCTCGGGCCGACCTGTTCTTCCTCGAGGCGGCGAGGAGGGACGCTGTGCCGCCACCGCGGCATACCGTACTCCGACGGACCGGCGGCGGTGGTCATTTCGTTGGAGACGATCATGCGGTCCTTCGCAAACAGAGTACTAAGCCGATTGGGTGCGCAGAAGCAGGAGCCGAGTCCCCGAGGCGCCGCCAGTGACGCTTCCTTCCGGCGAGCAGAAACAAGTTGTGGTCAGCAGTCCCCAGTTTTGTAAACAGTTTTGTTTGCCAGAAGGTATTAGGCGACTGTTTTCAAAAGCGTTCGCAACTAGCAGCCAGCTTCTTGGACTCTTCTTGCTCTAAGTACTTTGGGGAAAGACTTGAATCTACGTGTTTTCTTCTGGTCCTCTGACTAGTGTTTCGTAGCCCACGCTTCGTAGGGTAGAACGTTTGTTGCATACTTTCGCATACTTTTTTGCTATCAGAAGAAGCACCCACAAAAAGTGTCACGATCAAACAAAGTGACTCAAGAGGGCCAGTTTCGTTTTTTTTTGCAAAGTGACTCAATATCGCTTCCGTCTATCTGGCCATCTGACAGCAGGAAGTGTCCCTTGGTGACTCAGGTGGATAGGCAAACCAAGAGGCCAGGGCTGGTTTCATTGGTGTGGGATTTCGCAACTGGATTGTGGTCATAGGTGACGTAATGGTGCAACTGTGTCCTCTGTTCGTAACTATCTTGGTGAAAAAGTACCAGGAAGTCGTGAAGACGACCAATCTTATTACCAATCAAAGCAGTGTTGAGTGTGAAAACACCTTCAGGCTCGAATGACTTCAGATTCAGATCAAATGTCACGAATTGCATGTGAAAGACTCTAAGTATGTGTCCAGCTTGCGAAATCTTCCATCGATGCGGATCGCCATTTTAAAATTGTTCGCATGTAGGCTCTATCCACGTACCCTCTTCCTGGTCCTCTACGTCACTGTTGCTGGTGTCGCTTGCAGAGTCTTAGGATCAGCAGCATTCCAGGACAAATGGCCCGTAATCTAGTTTCAGTGGTCATCGGCGGCGCGCATCCCATGGACTCATGTCCGCCCAGTCGAGCAAACAGGTGCACCGGTGGGTATAAAGGCCGTCGAGGAATCGGTTCTCAGGCAGTTCCTAGTCCCCATCACCTCCCGAGGACTCACCGGTAGCCGAGAACTTCTTGTAGTCGAACAGACCCTTCGTGGAGCGCATCGCTTTCACCATCGCTGCTTCTTCTGGCGTATGCTTCTGCCGCCGCCGAGCCCTTCTGAAATTGGGACCGAAATGAATGAAAGGCGAAAACAAGGGCGCGTTGTTTGAGCGATGGCTATTTATTTGAACTCCGCTGAAGCCCTCTAACCTTTGGCCCCTACGGTCCCATCTCTGGGGTGTCACGACACGACCGCCCGGCGCAAGTGGAACACCGGCTAGTGGCAACGGGCCTCAGAAGGCTGGCCGGATCCGAAGGAGGAGCCGGGGAGACGCCACTCGGTCTCGCGTGCGCCGAGTCCAAGTAGAACGAGGGCCACGCCGCTCTAGTCGCTCTATTTGCACTCGTATTTTGGGACTGCCACGACCCCGCTGGTCCCAAAACGACGTCATTCCCTACAGAGTCCTAGCGCGAAAAAGTTTCTTTTTTGGTCCCACCACGATCAGGTGGATCTATTTCGGGCCGCTTTAATTGAATCGGCTGCGCCACTTCGTGATATCGCGCTTCTTGCGCGGCGACCGAGGCTCCGGTGTTTGTCTTGGCCACCGTTTTTTGAACGGTCCGCCCCCGAGGCCTCCCAAATCCGAGGAGACCTCCTCAGGCAGGCCCTCATATCAGTGCTCCCGTTCGGCTCCCCGCGTCACTTTGTCTGCCCGCAAAAATGCGCGTCTATTTGCTCTTTCTCTTCTCCGGGCGATTATCTTCTCGGCCACCGAGTTCTTCTTGAGCCTACTTTTTATTGTATAAACACAAGGCTACATTGAACGAGGAGAACGCGAAGGACTTTAAGAGTGCGCGACCGCTGTTCTTTCTCTCCAGACCCTCCGACTGCGTGTGTTTCAGAGTTGCACGGCGCCACTCCGCATTCCTCGTGTTCCAAATTCCGAAGACTCCCTTGCTGACCCCTCGACATGTGCGGAATCTGGGCTCTTCTGGGCGCCGAGTGCTCTGAGAAGCACTCCGAGGCCTTCATGGAGATCGTCGGCCGCGGCCCCGATCTCACCGTCGTCTCCCAGGTGCAGCCGAACGTCTTCCTCGGCTTCCACAGACTCGCCATCGTGCAGGTAGCGTGCCGCCGAGTGCACTTCTAGCCCTCCGCTTCAGCCCGGCCACGTCGCCAGCGAGCAGCCCATCGTCGCCGGAAGTCTTTCCGTGGTGTGCAACGGCGAGATCTACAACCACGAGATCCTGAAGAAGAACTCGCACCTGGCCGAGGACAAGGTGAAGAACGGCGGCAGCGACTGCGCCAGCATCATCCACGCTTTCAAAACCCACAACGGTGACCTGAGGAAGTGCTGTGCGGCCCTCGACGGCGTCTTCGCTTTCGTCATGGTCGACGAGAAGTACGTCTATATCGGAAGAGACCCCATGGGTGTGCGGCCCCTCTTCTACGGCTTCGACTCCGAAGGTACACCGTCGCTCCCCCTCCTCCCTCTGACCCTTCTCCAGGCGAACTTGTGCTCGGATCCGAGGTTAAGTGCATCCACGACCTCTGCGACCGCGTTGAGATATTCCCTCCGGGCCACTGCGGCACGATCTCCCTGGCCGGCGCCCGGAACGACATTCGCTTTCAGCAGTACTTCGCCATCCCCACGACCCCTGAGCGCATGATCACCATCAACAAGCAGCTGGTTCGTCCATTCCTGACCTCTCCTCTAAGCGACTTTCCTTAACAGATCCTCACACAAGTTCGCGAGATCCTCGTGTCGGCGGTCCAAAAGCGATTGATGGGGAACCGCCAATTCGGATTCATGCTCTCGGGTGGTCTTGACAGCTCGTTGGTCGCCTCTATCGCCACCAAGTACCTCAAGCAGAAGCCTGTCGCCTTCTCCGTCGGATTCGGGGACTCGCCTGACCTGGAAAACGCTCGGAAGGTGGCCGAGTACCTCGACATTCCCCACAAAGTGCTCGTCATCACTCCAGAGCAGTGCATCGACATCGTCCCAGGTGAATCACCAAGTCCTCGGGACCCGGTGTACGACAGTTTTTCAGATGTGGTCTACGCCCTGGAGACCTTCGACCCTCTGATCATTCGCTGTGGAATCCCCCATTTCCTCCTCTGCAAACACATCGCCGCCACCTCCGACGTCAAGGTGCTCCTCTCAGGAGAAGGTGCCGACGAGCTTTTCGGTTCCTACGCGTACATGCAACGCGCCCCGAGCTCCACTCACCTCCACAAGGAGATACTCCGGCGCCTCACCCACCTGCACCAGTACGACGTGCTCCGCTGCGACCGTGCGACCTCGTGTCATGGCCTTGAGATCCGAGTGCCGTTCCTCGACAAACGCTTCATCGACCTCATCGCCCGGCTGCCGCCCTCTTTCAAGCTCATCGCCGACCAGATGGAGAAGTTCGTCCTCCGCAGCGCTTTCGAAGGCTGGCTGCCGAACGAGGTCCTCTGGCGCAGCAAAGAAGGCTTCAGCGAGGCCCTCGGCAAGATCGACCTCGGCGACGTCGTGCACGAACACGCCGACCGCCTCATCTCCAGCGAACAGTTCGAGCTCCGGTCGCATCTCTTCCCTTGGAAGACGCCCGACTCCAAGGAGGAGTTCTGGTACCGCATGCTCTTCGATGCCTTTTTCAGCCACAAGAAGATGACCAACGTGGTGCACACCAAGGTCTACAGGTACATCTAAACGAAAGATCCCGTCCCACTGACTTCGTCTCTTTAGGACTGCCGCCTGGCATATGGTCGAGGAGAAAGAGAACTGCAAGGACGAGCTGACTGCCGTCGAGAAAGTACGTCACCGACGACGGTCCACCGGGAGCACGACGCTTTCCGGTGTTGCCTGAATCCCCTCCACTCTCCTACCCCCTAGTCACCGTCCGTAGTGCCCCTTTCCAAAGCCGGTAATCCATATTTCCAGAACACTAGTCGCTTTCCACAGCCGTCCTCTGTTGTACATACTGATGTTTCCCGTATTTATCGTTAAAAGAGATCCTCCGAATTCCGTTCACTTCCTATCTTAACTGTATCTGATATACTTATCAACAATAAACGATAATGTGCGACTTTCTCCGATCCGTCGACAAAGGCACAACGGATCCACCCTACGTCGTCTTCTCGGTTGTTTTCTCGAGATCTATTAATAAAATTTGTTTACGGTAATCTAAAAATAGAGCGAAGTGGAGACGGTCCGTCCACATGCAAAACAGCGAAAATATTTGCCGTCGGCCGGTCTGCACCACGAGAATGCGTTTGTTGTTTGGCGACGGCCCGCATCCGTTGGAAGACTGCCACAGGGATACGGTAGCCATAACAGACGGTGGCAGTTCCAGTTTGGGCTTTCTCAAGGGCGATCTAAAGGGTCGGTGCAAAAGAGCTTCTCGTGAGTGGCCCGAAAACAAAAAAAAAGACCGGCGCAGGGTCACGACTGGCCACCACGAGAAGGCCAATGAGTCATCTCCGAGAAGGCTGGGGAATGAGTGCAGATGACGCATCGCGCGCATAAGTGGGTGCATCTGCAACAAACAAAAACGGTATCATCTTCGTGCACAAAATCTGTATTCAAACAAACAGTCACGCAAAATGTCCCTCCTCAGAGCCTGGCGAACGATCGTTCGCTTTCCAGTGGCACGTTGAACTACACAACGCACTGCCGAAATCCCGAATGTCGAGAAAAGTAGGCCTGACACGCGGAAAATGGAGACGGTCGCTGCCAAAGTGTCACTCAGGGACATCCACTAGAAAACCTCAAATTTCTCGGACGAGTGTGTTCCACGCCGTAGGTTTACGGATTGAAGATTCAATGCGTGGAGCATGGAATCGATCTTTGCGCCTGGCACATGCATCTAAATGTTCAATCTGCGCGGTGCAATTCAAAACCTGGAGCGACTTGCCAAATGCACTTCGTTCGAAAATTGTCGTGATTTTATTTCGCTTTGTCAATGTACTGTGGTGACTTGCAGGAGTACAGCCCCTCGACTACGTTTTTCGAGAATGCGATCGTTTTGTTCCTTGGTGATTTCACGATTTTTTTTCAAAGTCGTTACGCCTTGTATGACACCGACTAGTAGACAAACAGAGGTTATCGCTTGCTGCAGACTTCATCCCGGGCGTCGAACCGGTGGGTGGCTGCGCGCTTCACGGGGCATCCGGGAGTCGACAAAACTTCGGATGCGGCATCTTCATCTTCTTCGGAACATCTTCTTCGCGGGAAATTCCTAGGTGAACAGATTCTAAATATCAATCAGCTATACTTCTGCAATGATCATCAATGATCAATGACCCGGGGGCGTTTTCGAAGTAATCGCCATCACCATTGACTCCGATCTTCGGTCATCGCCGCGTTAGGGCAACGATAAGTTGCCATTATCTAAAAGGGGTATCGGGTAAATTCCGCGGATGGAAAATTCCGCGGATGGTAAATTCCGCGGAGTGGGTAAATTCCGCGGATGGAAAATTCCACGGAGTGGGTAAATTCCGCGGACGAATTACGCGAAATGATTCTGGATCGACTCAATTCTCGTGTTTCTGTCACTGTATCTCGACTGATTTGATTGTGTTTTCAGATTTAAATGAATCAAGTTGTTATCTGGGGGATCTCCGAAAAGCAGCGCCGCATTGCACTCTTCGAGAGTGTCATCCACAGTGGAGTTACATTTGAATTCCGAAAAGACGTTGTCAACAAGGATGGATCGGCGAAGTTGAGATGTACTTACTGCGAGAAGGCAAATCGGAACCGGAAGGCCACTGGGGACCATTTTGAACGTTGCGCATATGCGAAGACTAGCACTTTTGAAGATGGCGCTGTCTGGATCACAGACCCCGATTCAAACCACGGCTGCATCGGACACATCAACATTGAAAGCGAGACCGAAAAAGTTGTTGCTCGTCAAACATACCTATAAGCAATGCCGAACCTGCTCATTTTATCGACTATCGATTTAGGGTCACATCCCAGGCTCTTGAAAGCGATCCACGAACGGCGTCAGTGGCCCACCAACAAGCATTACGCGTTGTCTCTGCTAACGCTAGAAGCGAGGAGGAAGCCCATAACGTGAGACTAAACTTCCCGAGTAAGCGGACAGCAAGAAGAACATACCAAAACCACGCGCGTAAGGCATACCCGAAGGCGGATTCCGGAAAGATTCCCGAGTGCTTCAAGGTACGCACATACAGGGTGTTCCATAAGTTCTGTAACGCCTCAAAATGAGCATATCTCGCGCGAAAATTGGTGTACCTATAAAAGAGGACCTTCAAGGAAGGCTTCAATGGTAGGGTTTTATCAAAACGACTTACATACGGCACATTTTCAGAAGGACCTTTAGAAGACAATAACTCTGAGCTGGTATATTTCCGTTGGCTCGTTCCCTGAATTATTCATAGCGCCTTCCGATCTATTTTCCGACGATGTAGCTCATGATGATTCGCTCTTCCATTATTGACAACTTCCATTTTGTTACACTGTTTTCACTGTTATTTGATAAACCTGCTACTTCCACTGTTTAATTGCGAAAATTTGCGAAATCTTTGAAGTTTACCTGATAATCCGCGGAATTTACCCACTCCGCGGAATTTACCCACTCCGCGGAATTTACCCACTCCGCGGAATTTACCCACTCCGCGGAATTTACCCACTCCGCGGAATTTACCCACTCCGCGGAATTTACCCACTCCGCGGAATTTACCCACTCCGCGGAATTTACCCACTCCGCGGAATTTACCCACTCCGCGGAATTTACCCACTCCGCGGAATTTACCCACTCCGCGGAATTTACCCACTCCGCGGAATTTACCCACTCCGCGGAATTTACCCACTCCGCGGAATTTACCCACTCCGCGGAATTTACCCACTCCGCGGAATTTACCCACTCCGCGGAATTTACCCACTCCGCGGAATTTACCCACTCCGCGGAATTTACCCACTCCGCGGAATTTACCCACTCCGCGGAATTTACCCACTCCGCGGAATTTACCCACTCCGCGGAATTTACCCACTCCGCGGAATTTACCCACTCCGCGGAATTTACCCACTCCGCGGAATTTTCCCATAATCTCTAAAGGGTTATCTTTAAAGTGATTCACTCAAAATACGTATGGTCTCAGAGCGATAAGAATGAAAGGCGCGCCACACGGTAACTTTCGTTTTGATGTTTAGTTTGAACGTTCCGACAAAGCTGTTGCGGAGCGTGGATTCGTTCTTTATCGCTTTGGTGTGCCATGTTCGTGTATCCTAAGTCCCTCAATCCGCGTTATCGTAGTTCTCAGGAATGTAGTAATTTGTTAAGGTTCGAGAAGAACTTAGGAGACGACGATCCTCTGCGCCTGCGCGATCCCCGATGAGCAGCCGTAGAAATCTCAAATTCATCCGCGTCGGTCTTCCATTTTTCTCCATTGTTTTCGGCGGTGCTTTCGGCCTTCACTACTTTCAACAGGTTCGCTACGATTTCCGGAAAATCCGTGCAATTGACGATAATCTCGAGCATCTGGTGCGTTGTGCTGCTCGTGTCTTCTTTTTGAATTTTGATTGTAGCGAGGCGACCTGAAAGAATCGGGTTTGAAGGTTCGGAACGACGTTTCCATTGACACCGTTTATAAGGAGGTGGTAGAGCTTGACACGGACAGCTGGGAGAACATTCGCGGACCGCGTGAATTTGAGGATTTAAGCGGATACGAGCGTATTAAGTTCGTGCTCTGCCTGTTATGCATCTTTTATCTTTTCTTCGTTTAGGCAGAACCAGAAGGAAGTCAACGCGGAAGCTCGCCGTAAGAAGGCAGAAACCTACAACTAGCTCTGATTTCCTGATACTGTGTCAAAATGGGTGGATACTTCTCTTCGCTGATTGGATCAAGTTCTGTTCCTGCTGCATTGAGTTCGAAGTACTCCCGGGATGCTTACTTCAAGATGATATTTGTGGTCAACATGAAACTGAAAATGGGAGTTGGCAAGGTTGCCGCTCAAGTTGGTCATGCAACTTTGGGATGCTACCAAGCCGCGCAGAGGACTCCGGAGGTACGAGTGCAGACTTTATTCTCAGCAGTACTGGATTCTTTCAGGGAACTTCAGCCCTCGACTCGTGGGATTACAAAGGAGCCAGGAAAATCGTCGTAAGGGGAGACGACACAGAACATTTGATTGCGCTCCAAAGAGCCGCGCGCAGCATAGTAAGCATTAATATATTGTTTTCTTCTGGGTTTCATGTTCGTTTTTAGGGATTGTTCACGTGCCTAGTGCAAGATGCTGGCCACACGCAAGTTGAACCTGGATCCAGGACAGTTCTAGCTATCTTCGGCGAAATCAGTGAAGTTGATTCAATCACCAAAGATCTTAAGCTCCTTTAAGTGGATTGTTTTCGTTTACTTTATTGTTGACTTTTCAATTTGTTGTTGGAATCATAAACTTCGGGAATCACATATCCGCGCGACGGTGCTTTCACTTGCCTTTGAATAAGATGAATCGTTTTGGCACCGCCTACGAGAAGTACACAATACGAGCGGGCGTCCCATTTTGGAGAATTAGCCAGCAACGGACACTGAACGGGCGGGCGGTCCTCTCGTGTCCTTTGGTTGCTACCTCCCTCGTTTTCTTTCTCTGACACGAAAAACGCGCTCCTTGTTACGTCGTCGTCCTGGGGCACTCGCTTCGATTGGCAAGGATTACATTTGAATGCGCTCCAAGTCGGATGCCGTTGTGATTTCCCTCCGGAATATTCATCGACTCGAATATGTTTTTTCAATTACAAGACACTTCGCCGCGCAGAGGTAAGGAGGAGCTTCGGCGATGCGCTTCATTCATCCACTGGTTAACGATCCAATAGAATGCTCACAGAGCTTTAGGCCCCCGATGTCCCTCCATTTCCGCTTTTTCACCTGAAGCTGCCCTTTTATAGCATTTTCCTCCCACTGAAAGGTGCAATTGACGGATGACCTCCTGGCCAGGAAAGGGCCGTCCCAGGGAAATTTTGATGAGATCACTCTCGTGATGGTCAGGGGGTCCTTGATGGGGGTGCCCGATTACCGTAATCTACGTGATTCAGACGGTCGTTTGCTCAGCCCGAGCTACGGTCGGGAACCGCCGTCTTATTCGCTGTTCCTGCGGCTCCCGCGGACGCCTTCAAGTCTTTCCTCGGATTCCAGCCGCCATGTGGCGTCTTCCCAGAAGCCCGCGAACGGTCATCTCCCCGTAGAGAACGCCCCCTCGCAGAAGCCGTCGGAGGAGATGTGCGGCATCTTGCAGAGCGGCATCTGTCGCTTCACAGAGCTGACCCCGGGCCAGTTCGGGCTCACAAAGCAGTTGGTAAGTGTGTTTAGGCGCGTACTTTCGAAACGAAAGCGCCGCCGGCGGAAGAATTCCCCCGACGCGGCGGAGGCTATTCGTCGCCAGCGTCTTCTCATATCTCTCGACGCTAATTCGATTGTCGCCCTTTTACGAATTGGGTTTAACGGCCCGTTCGGCGATTACCCTCAGCCTTCCAGGTGCTCCGAATCGCCCTTCCACACATCAGCCTCCTGGTGGGGTCCATCCTATTCGCCGTCGGCTGTAGTCTCGCCCTCACCGCCATCAAGAACACCGAAGATAATCAGAAAAATGCCGAAATCCTGCGTGAAATCGATAAGTGCGCCTCACCTCCCTCACTCGCCTTCGAATATCAATTTCAGCGCCAAACTTCGTTTTTCCAAGAACCTTTTCATCCTCGGGTTGGCGAATCGTTCCGAATGGACCGAGAACGTGCTCAACTACTCAGAGCGGCTCCATGGCCTTTATGAGCGGTACCCGAAGGCGGCGACGCTCTACAGCCTACAAGCAGTGCGTTTCTCTCCGGTGTACCCCTAACCCCCTGTTTCAGAACAGTACATATGAATCTTCTCAGGGAACGCTAGCCACTTTCGCGTGGAATATTTTCTTCGTCGCCACAACGCTCACTTCTATCGGTGAGTGCACTCCTGAGGCTGTCCCAGTTCGGCTCCTTCAGGGTACGGTGTGAATGCTCCAGACTCCTTCATTGGACGCCTCTTCTGCGTCGTCTACATTCTCTTCGGAATCCCACTCTATCTGATCACGATGGCCGACCTAGTAGGGTCCCTAGACCACGACAGTAGACCTCCTTTCAGGCCAAATTCTGTACAGAGGCGATCAATCGTATTTACACGGAGGTCCTCAAAATCAAATTTCAACTCACGCGGAGGTACCGGAGGTGGAAGAGCGGCCGGAGACGGCGCGACAGTGTCCGGATCGGCGAAGTCATCATCGCGGGTGGAGAGGACGAGGTGGCGGAGTTCCTCTGGACGCACCTGGAGAACACGCAGTTCGTCGAGGTTCCCTTCATGCTCATCTACGCCATCTTCCTCTCCTACGTTGCCTTCGCCTCCTACACAATCGCCTCGATCGAGGAATGGAGCACCTACGAGGGGTTCTACTTCGTCATGATCTCCGTACTCACTGTTGGATTCGGAGGTAGCCGCCCCTCGCCTGTTCAAGTCTCTAGAAGCACTCAGATATTGTACCCCGGAACGAGACCTACATCCTTCTCGAGGCGCTCATCATCCTCGTCGGCATCATCATCACGACTATGTGTATCGACGTCGCGGGCGCCTACTACATCAACCGGCTGCACTTCGTCGGCCGGAGTTTCGACGAAGACCCGCTCGCGTGGCTGAAGGCCGTCCAGCAGAAGCGTATCGAGGCGATGAAGCGCGAAGCGATGCGCAAACTCTTGGAGACGGTCACCGCCCTCCACCACATGAACTTTGGCAGTGAGTGCCCGATGAGCGCCACCCCCAGTGAGAGCCTCTTTCAGATTTCAAGAGTTTCAGCGCGCTTAGTGACACCACCCAGAAGGAAAAAGAAACCATCAAAGGTAGGCTCCTCAGGCAGGATCCTTCTAAGGAGGCTTTCCCTTCCCAGACCTTCCCGACCCTCCCAGGGAAATAGTCGCCTATAACGCGACGGCGGAATCCGTGTGTCTCAAGTGGGAGGCACCCGTCTATGTGGAGGAGGGCCGCCGCTACTGGTACACGCTCTCCTTCAAGACCAGGACTCCACAGCGAAGGAACCACCTGACCGTCATCGACTTCATCACCACGAACCGCTACGAGGTGATTGGCCTCAAGAGTTTCACTCTCTACGAGTTTTCCGTGGTCACGGCCACGCGCTACGGTAACTCCAGGGCTGTGAAGTGTCAGGAGTACACAGGTAGGGACGAGTCTTCTAGCCTTATCCAACCAATACAGAACCATGCACTGTCCCTCAGTCCCTGAAGCTGGACTCCGTGAGCAGCGAGACGGCGACGATTTCGTGGAAGGCGCCTCGGAAGAACAACGGCCCCGAGGTATGTCTCCGTTACTGGGTGACTCTATTGCCTTTCCCTAGAGCTACGTGGTGCAGTTCACGCAAGAGCCCGCACCCCAGTTTCATCTCTGGAGGAAGTACAGATGCGGAAAGTCGAAGCGCTTCACGCTGACGGATCTGATTCCGGACACGAGGTATACGGTATGCGTATCGGCAGAGCACAACTTCGGACTCGCCGCCATGAGCAAGAGCGTTCGTTTCGAGACGCGCGCCTGGTGGAGCGATGCGACGCTTCTGCTCACCCCCCTGATGCCCCAGAAGAAGCTCAGCGAAGACGATATCATTTCGAACCTGTCGGCTGCGTTACGGTGACTAGCTTATAAAGTGACTTCGTCCTCCACCCTGTCGATAAAGATTTGCACATAGTAATACATGTATCTCGTGAACGAGGAGAGAACGCCCGAATTACTGCGAATTCTTGGTTTTTGCCGTTGGGGTTATTAGCCCGATGTCGGCTAGTTTAGGACATGACTATTTCGGTCATTTCAGTGGATTCACGTTTTATGTTTTCGATTAAATTGACCTCTCGTCGGGCACATTCTCCGTTTGTGCACAGCCACGTGGGAATTGCTTTTTCCATCGAATTCGTATGGGTCGCATCGGTCGGCGCTGTATCGGATGCAATCAAAATCAAAAAGCAGATCACTCGTGTTTGCTAGGTGACGGTGTGTTTTGGTCCTCGCGCGAAAGCACTGAGGCCGAGTGCATCCCTGGCAATCGATAGTGTCATGTTGAGAATTGCGCTTCTGGATTCTACGACGCCTTCTGCGCGCCGCGCCGTTTCTCCGCCGTGGCGCTGTGTCGTTGAGCTACACTCTATCTGCTCCGAAGCTATCTTATCTGGAGCACCGATCACCTTCCGATACCAGTCGTGCGCGGCGCGATCGACTCCCTCCGTCGGCGACGACAACTGACGTCGCCGGATTAACGTCATCTTCTAGACGTTTCGCCGTCCTCCTCGAGTCCATCGCCGCTTCTTAATTAGTGCATTGCAGGATCTCGAGTTCGGATGCTGCCCATCCCGAGCCAGCTCGCGGCGGCGGCCCCGGGTCAGATGGATCCGGAGATGGCGGCGATGGCGATGAACGGTCACTGGCCCCTACCTTCGCTCCCACAGTCCTCGCAGCCTTCGGTCTCCGCGGCCACCTCCACGACGGCACACGTTGTCGCTTCTGTGGCTGATTCGGTCTCCACGGCCTCCATTATGGCGTCGGTGGCCCCAGCACCACCTCTCCTCCAGACGTCCGTCTCTTCGACACCGTCTTCACAATCGACGCCGAATCCGCTGTCCGTCTCTGGCAACCTCATCTCGACGATCACTAGCTCCGCCACTTCGGGTTCCATCACCGCGGGCACTTCGGCCGCCGCTGTTGCCGCCGCCTCGGCGCCCTCCATCGGCATCTCCGCTCCCGCCTCCACCCCTATTCCAGCCTCGGCCGCCTCGATCCCCATCGGCATCAAACCTCCCGGTAGGACTCCCTTCGTTCGTCCTCACAGCTTCCCTCTCCATGCAGCGCAATCTCCGGCTCCAGGAACGCAGGCCGCCGCCAAGCGCAGGGAGATCTACAGATTCGAGTCGACGAAACCGCTGTTCGCGGCTGCTTGGTCCTACAAGTCCTCGAAGAAGTTCCGGTTGGCCGTGGGCACCATCGAACAAGAGGTGATGCCGAACAAGGTCTCCGTGATTCAGCTGGACGAGAACACGGAAGAGCTCGTGGAGAAGGCCTCCTTCGAGCACCAGTTCGCCGCCAACTGCATCGGCTTCATCCCCGACAAGAACGACCAGTACCCGGACCTGCTGGCGACGAGCGCCGACTGTCTCCGCATCTGGCGCTTGGGCAACGACAACTCCGTCGTCCTGGACGCTATGCTCAGCAATGTAAGTGTGAGTACCACCCCCGAGGTTCGACGTACAGAGTGAGGTTAAGAGCCGCTCGGGGAACTTCGCCTCCCCACTGACTAACTTCGATTGGAACGAGATGGACCCTTCCCTCATCGGCACCTGCAGCATCGACACAACCTGCACTATCTGGGAACTCAGGGTGAGCTCGACCCTCCCAGGGCGCAGTCCTAGCTTGCTGCTTTCAGACTGGCAAAGCGATCGGCACAACGACGGTCGATCGTGGGGGCACCACGGGAACCGTCAAGACACAGCTCATAGCGCACGACAAGCCGGTGCACGACATCAAATTCTCGAAACTTGCCAACGGACGCGACCACTTCGCCACCGTCGGTGGGCTCCTCCAGTGGGGGACCTCGATTCAACGGCGTCTTCTTCAGGGGCCGACGGAAGTGCTAGAATGTTTGATCTCAGAAACCTGCAGCACTCAACGATCGTCTATGAGGATCCCAATCACGCGCCTCTGATGCGGCTGGCGTGGAACAAGCAGGACTCGCACTTCTTGGCCACCTTCGCCCAGGACAGCAGCGAGGTTGTTATCATCGACATCCGCCTTCCCTGCAACCCCATCGCCAAACTGAACAATCATCGCCTCTGCGTCAACGGCGTCGCCTGGGCGCCCCACTCCACTTCCCACATCTGCACCGCCGGTAGCCCCAACAGGCTTGACTTTCCTCTGATACCGTAATTCAGGTGACGACCATCAGGCGCTGATATGGGATTTGCGGACGATGCAGCAGCGGAACGTGGAGGACCCGATCCTGGCGTACCAGGCGGGCGGCGAGGTGAACCAGGTGCACTGGTCGAGCTCGCACACCGACTGGATAAGCATATGCTTTAACAACTGTCTCGAGATCCTCCGCGTGTGACGCGATCTGTTGTGATTGTACATAAGCCGAACAGTCCTAACCCTCCATATTTGTGCATACTTTTAATTGTTAGAGTCGGAATAGCGCGAATAACTTATTGTGAACTCGTGATAAAAGCAATTCTATCGGCGCGATGGCCTCTCGTTGAAGTTCTCCGACTTTCCGATACCTTCTCCTCGCTGAGGATTCCATTTGGATTACCGTAGCCCGTGTGCGCGCCGTTTCAGAGGGGCGAAAACCGTCAGTGGCCGTTTTCGTCTCCCGCTGTCAGAGAGTCCGAGGGAGGAATGGCTGCGGTTTCGACCGAGCTGCACGGTACAGCCAACAGCTCCAGCACGTCAGCCCCTAACGGCTTCCACCGCTCCGCCCTGGAGTGCGCCGAAGTGCTCCGTGAGGACCCGGCGCTGCTGCTCCACCGCGCAAAGAAGCAGCCTCAGAAACACAAGTTGGACCCCAACGCGCCCACCCTCTACCCAGTGGACATGGCCGGAGGCCCCCCGCCCGGCGGCGCCCTCCGTCACGGCTACGTGGACCAGCAGCATCTGGCCCACACGATAGCGGGAGATAGCCTCAAGGCGGCTCAGGCCTCCCTCGAGGTGCCGTCGGCGAATACCGCGGGTGTCACCGCCACGGGCGTCTCCAAACGGAAGGAGATCTACCGTTTCGACGCCTCCTTCAATCTCTACACCTGCGGGTGGTCGTACAGGTAACCGCACGGCTCCGTAGCTCGTTCCTAAGTCGTCGTGCAGCCCCGACCCGGCGAAGAAGTTCCGCCTCGCGACAGGAAGTTTCATCGAAGAGTACAACAACAAGGCAAGTCGCCCCCTACCTCTCCCTCCACGGTCCCTTCTTCCAGGTAATGGTCGTTCAACTAGACGAGCCGGAGGGCGAATTCCGGCACCTGTGCACCTTCGAGCACCCTTACCCGACGACGAAGGTCCTCTGGATCCCCGACACCCGCGGCGTCTGCCCCGACCTGTTGGCCACCACGGGCGACTACCTCCGCATCTGGCGGGTAGGCGAGCAGGGCGCCACCCTCGATTGCCAGCTGAACAACAACCGCAGCTCCGAGTACTGCGCACCCTTAACATCGGCCGACTGGAACGAGGTGGACCTCTCCCTGCTGGTCACCTCCAGCATCGACACGACATGCACAATCTGGCAGATAGAGACGGGCCAGGCACTGGGACAAGTGGGGAAGGTCGATGGCAACGTGAAGACGCAGCTGATAGCACACGACAAGGAGGTCTACGACGTCGCCTTCTCGCGGCTCGGCAGCGGAAGAGACATGTTCGCCAGCGTGGGCGCCGACGGCAGCGTTAGGATGTTCGACCTGCGCCATCTGGAGCACTCGACGATTATCTTCGAGGAGCCCAACCGGAAGGCGCTCCTGAAGCTCGCCTGGAACAAGCAGGACCACAACTACTTGGCCACCTTCGGACACAACTCCAACGAGGTGTTCATCCTGGACATCCGGATCCCATGCACGCCTGTCGCCCGTCTGGAGAACCATCGCGCCGGCGTCACTGGCGTCGCCTGGGCCCCCCACTCCTCGAGCCACATCTGCACCGCAGGTACGGTATCCCAAGCGACCTTTGACAGTAACTGGCTTTACAGGTGAGGACAGTCAGGCTCTGATCTGGGACATCCACGAGATGCCGAAGCCGATCGACGACCCCATTCTGGCCTACCAGGCCGCAGGAGAGGTGCGTTCCTGGCCGTGCAGCCCTGATTTACCCCCGAGACTTCAGATAGGACAGGTGCAGTGGTCCACACAGCTGACCGACTTCGTCGCCATCACCTACGGCAAATCGCTGGAGATCCTCCGCGTCTAAAGCGCCGAGTGTTCCAGGAGAACCCACTCTAGTCGCGAACCAAGGGAATCTAAAGGAAAGACATATGCTCAGAATCTCAGTTCTATTTCTCCAATCGATATTCTCAAACCATGCAATGTGCTCATCTATCTTAACCCTATACAAACAAAAGTGCCCTTTTTTAAGTGCGGGAACCAAACGATTTTTGTAGATATATTCTTATTTATGCGAGTGTCTCTCTTTAGCGTCTGACTGTAAATACTGATTCGCCTTTCATCTGCGTGCCTCCGACCCCTCGTTGCAATTAAAGTTTTCTTGTTCCCCGGCAATAGGACCATGGGAACTTCGATGTAACTTTGTCGTAATTGAAAACTCTCTAAGATCAGATCTAGGATCGCATACTGTACCAAAGTACGTCCACATTTCAAAGTGGAGATCGCCCATCACAGACGTGACAGAACAAATAGTGTCATTCTGACGATGACATGGTCATCTGTCACAACAGGATACAGATCCCGATCTTATCTCCTGGCGACCAAAGAGGTCCTCTTTCGCGACGGTCAGTTATAAAATGTATTTCGCCGAGGTCGTATTCCTCTTCATCTCCGCTGCCGTCTTAAATTCCGAGGCGATTTCCGATGCGTCTCTTCGGGAATCGCTCGGGAAAGCGAACAGTTTTAATTGGTACTGCAAGTGGCGCTCTTATTTGAAGCTCTCAACGACGAGTCTTCCATGCTTCTTTAGTGGGTTCAGTCTTACTTGATTCTTAAATAACGTTTTTTGTTTAGATTCCCCTCCTCAGAAAGCCCCCAAAGCGCCGATCGGGTGTGCGGAGCTCAATTGGGGTGCAGATTTTTGGTCGGAATGGGGTAGACTACTCCGTTCTGGAAAGCAGCCTTGCTTCGGTAGGCTCCTAAGGAGCTGCTTGCCTAACCATACATTCAGGCCCTACTAAGGAACTCGATCCAATGATATCATCCATGAATCCCCTGAAATACCTTCCAAAAGAGTCGAAAGACTCTCTGGGACCTCTAGGAAAAGGCAGCACTCCACAGAACGCAGTGAAGAAGTCATCCAGTCCCATAGGCCACGGCACGGCGATCGGATTCTAGATGTATACTTTTGTTGTGTATTTTGTTCATTCACGTTGCATAAACGAAGGAAAGGAACGCTGCGGGGCATCTCCGACGGCCGTCGGGCTAACAGGGACTGACAGCGTCGGAGCATCCATCCGACGAGGTTTCATTGCGGCGAAGACAAAACAGAATTGTTTCCCCGGTGGAAGTGGGTCATCCGCGCCAGAAGAAAGAGAATCGCCGAAGCGTTTTCGCTTTCGTCGGAACGACTGTTTCTTCTCTGTGCAAAACAAGTGTCCGAAGTCGTTTACCCGACGACGACGAGGGGGCAATCGGAGCGAGAAGTCGAAGTGGTTCGGTTCACTGCCACCCGGAGTCTTTCCACTCCGTAGTTTACACAGATTTCCATAGTGCACTGAATAAGCTGATATACGACAACTCGGCTTTTAAAGGTTTGCAGTGGCCTCGCTATCTATCGCTCTCCTCTGGGACCACCTTCGAAATGTACGTGAATATTGTACTACATGGTCATGCGAGTCCTCGAAACCAACAACGCCAAAGTCTTCGCAAATCTTCGACGAACGCTCCTGAGTCATCGGAATTTCTAGTTCTAGGAAGACACTCGTTTTTTATCTTTATTATTAGAAAAATGGTGGATTCAGGAGTGCCAGAAGCTACCCTCAAGTCACCGCTCGCTGGACCCCACAGCTACTTTTTTTCGTCTATTATTCGGGAGCGCAAAAAACGATCCGCTCGATCCACTTAGATTCTATCGTCCCGCTGCATTGCGTCCATTTGCGCGAATTAGAATTGCATAACGCATTTCTTCCCAGATGTCTATCGCCGGGATCGCCCGGAGGCGCGCGCTCCCCTCCGGTACACTCCTGAAGGGTTTTTTGATTGTCCGACCGCCACTGGGCGTGATCCAGATCGCCGCCTCACAGCTCCGGCGGTCATTATCGCCGCTCGTTCACGCATTGTTCTCCCAGTTCCCGCTCGTCTCTTCTGAATCACTTAAGTGAAAACGAAATGAGACGGCGGCTCGCTTTCGTCTTCTCGATTCTCACTTTCTTCGGCCTTGGGCACTGCAGAAGTACCGTCTATCCTCGGTGGACAGTCTTTTAACCGTCTTCTTTAGGTCTGGGCCTACCCGTAACCCACAAATGCGATCTCGAGAGCGACCAGATCCAGATCGGACGCTGCCTCCGGGGCTACTTGGATCTCTGGGAGCTCGTGAGGTCCTACGAGTCGCACGCTATCGACATCCTCTTCCCGGTGCCCTTCTACAACCGCAACTCGGTGCTATTCCTCTGCGACGCCTACTTGACGAGTAGGACGCACTGTCTCCAGGAGGGTGTTCTCAAGAAGTGCGACAGCGAGCTCATCACCTTTGTGCAGTCGCACATGCAGTACTTCTGTGGAGAGAAGGCGCCTTTGGCTCTCGAGGAGTTCACCTGCATCAGCCGGTAGGCCGCCTTCCAAAGCACCTCTAATCGCCGGAAAGATCCCTTCGGAACCAGACGAAGTGCCACTCGCACGTACGTGGAGTCCCCCACAATCACCCCGGAAAGTGCACGGAGATCCCGAAGTTCCTCGACTGTGTCGAAGAGGAGCTCCGCGCAGAGTGTGGCGACAGAGGTTTCGCCGTCGTCGTCGATGCCCTCCGGACGTTCGGCTGCGCCGTTTCCGAAGGTTGGTCCCGACGAAACGTCCACTAATCGAAGTCCTTCAGATCGAGCCAAGGAGGCCGCCAAGATCGTCGCGAAGTTCAACGCCACGGGCGCTCTGACGGAGGCCGTAGCCAAAGGTGCGCTTATTCAGGGACACTCTCTTAGAGTTGACTCCTTTTTAGAGTACATAGAAAGGGAGAAACCCTCGAAGCTGCCCGACGAGCTTCGTGTGCTGGAAGCTGGTGGGTTACGGTATCTGGCTTCGGCTTTCGATTGTTTTCGCTTCCTCACTCACGCTTCGCTTTCCTCTCGGGGGTTCTGAGCCCGATCCGAGTGATTTGTCACCGCTTTTGCAGTTCTTCGCCACCGTAAACGCGTCCCCCGCCGTGTGGCCTCGCTTGCACTCGCGAATTTGCCGCCCCCGAGTACGGTAGCCACTGGCGGCATCTGGATGGACGTCACAAGCCGACCGCTGAATCTGCAATGTCAGCTTCTTTCTCTCCGTTCGGCCCTTTCTCGCAAAAGTCCTTTCGTTTCGCCGCAAAATTGCACCTCCCTTGCACCTTGACGCTTTTTTACCGTAGTTACAGCCCAGACCATGGAGATCGTTGTGGGTGGTCCCCCGCCGGACCCGAACTCACTGTCAGAGGTCGTCCGGAGGTACTTCGAGCGGAAAAACGCAAACGTGCGCAGGGCGCCGCAGGGACGGACTCCGGTGGACGAAAGTAAGCCTTCGATTACCGCGCGGCGTGCGCCTGGAGGGGCGATCAGGAAGTTCCGAAACCGGCCGGAACTAGATCGCTCCTCGGCGACAGTTTCTTCGTACTTTTTTGCGAAAACGGTAATGGATGCGCTGATTGTAGTTGAGAAGAACGCATTCCTGGAGACGGATCCGAGTGTCGAAATCGCCTTCTCCGAGGACGATGCCGCCCAGACGCATGTTAACGCCCCCGAAGGTACTCTGCCATGTGGCCATTCCACTTAGGGGCCATTTCAGAGAATTTTGTGCCGAAAGAGGAGAAGTGCGACAATAAAAAGCGCGCGCAATTGGCCCAGTGTTACGCCCCTCTGATAAGGTAGGCGGGGACAGATAATCTGGCAACATCGGCGCTTTTCAGGCGATGGGACGAAATCGATGCGAAGAGTCAGAAATCGAAGGCTGTCCTCCTCCCGATCTACAACTTCTCGCTGGCGCATATCTCCGAGTTGTGTGAGGTCTTCCAGGTAACCTTGGAGGAGTGTCTCACACCGAACCTCCTCGACTCCTGCCACGATAACGAGGTATAGGATGTTTCCAACGGCTTCCTAGCCCTCTCCAGATGATCGAGTTCGTCGACGAACAGCTGGGGAACGTGTGCTCCCACCAGACGAACAAGAAGTTCTCGACGGAGTTCCTCTGTGCGCGCGAGGCGATGATTTCCTCGCCGGTGGGTCGAAGATCGCCCTTCCTTGATCTCGCCTCCCTCTTCAGCACTGCTTCGAGCTGATCCTCGGGCGACACGAGCCCGGAATGAACAAGGAGGAGAAGTGCGCAGGCATGAATGCCTTCTACGAATGCCTCGAGGGGCAGGTGGCGAGCACGTGCCCCTCTGAGTCCCTCAAGGTGCTCCAGACGACGATCCACGGATTCGGCTGTCCTCTGAAGACAAGCAACGCCGACACCTCCTCCAACTCTGTCGCCTCTTCGGAGACGAAAACGACAGAGACGACAAGCGCGCCGCCGTCCACGAAGTCTCCTGAACCGCGAAACCACTCGAGCGACGCGGAGATCCTCGAGGGAGGGCTCTTCAGCTACCGTCTCTCCCCCGAGTGCACGAAACCGATGCAGACGAAAGCACGACAGTGCGTCGCGCCCCTGATGCGCACATGGATCAGTCTCCGCGAGCAGAGGCCCGTCCTTTCCGAACTCACTTTCCCCGTGTACAAATACACGCGCACCGAGCTCCTCGAGGTACCGCCACCGTAGTGGAACAGAGTCGTCACCGTTTTCAGCTGTGCGACGCCTACGCGAACGTCTTCCTCTGCGCCGGCTTCGAACCCATCATGCGCTGCCTCAACGACGAGTTGGTGAGTCCTGCTATCCCCTTTGGGGTGAACTTCTCTGTCTCCAGGTTCGTTTTGCTCGCGACCACCTCGGCTACCAGTGCAGCCCCCAGAACATTGAGCGCTTCATGAAACATTACGACTGCATCATGGAGCTCGAGGTCGTCGACGCCGGAGATTGCCGCAAGTTCGTCCTCGGACTGGCGGAACCCGGCAAGGACCAGGTGCCCCACACTCCTCTGCACCAATACAGCTCCTTTCAGAGGAAATGCCGCGGCGTCCGACAGTACCACGACTGCATGAAGCCGCAGATAGCGGCGAAGTGCGAGAAGGGTGCTGCCGAGGAGTTCGAGCAGACGATAAGTGAATTCGGCTGCGAGTTCTAGGTCCCCGTGCTCGCCTAACCTCTTTCAACGACTCAGGAGTTTTATTTATTGTTCTCGTGGAACGCATACGTCTATGTCTTCTAATAAACACACATCCTTCAAACTAGTACTACTCGCAATCAAAGCTCGTCGCCGTCGTCGGGCTCCTCGGGGTGTGACTTCAGCGAGCAGACCGATCGCGCCACTGACCCTCGACTACTGACCAGTGGCTCCCTCTTCAGGATTCGAGTCGCCTCGACATCGACGCTCATACCCCGATGGCTGCGGATGTCGACGCGGCTGACGCCGGAGCCCTTTCTCCTGTCGTAGATTGCCACCACGGGCATCGAGGCTCTTCGCACACCGTATCCACTGCTCAGCGCCCCGTACTCCCTCTTTTTGTAGATTGTCCCGTTGATCGCAAAGGCGGAACCCCGACGCGCCTTAGGGACGAAACTCTCGGGGAAGTGGGGCGAACTCTGGCAGATGACACTGTCATCGCAGTAGACGTGCGTCGAGGAGCACTTCTCGAAGGCGCAGGCCTCCTGGCGGACGCTCGTCCGTCGCGAAGCCGACAGAATCCGAGGAATACAGCAGTCGCCTTCCTCGGGACCTGAACACGTCTCCGACGCTTGTGTTTTGCCGACTTCCTACCGAACATCACGAGAAGAGAGCCGAAGAAGAAGAGCGCCGATATCCAGCTGATGAGCGAGCTGAGGACCATGAAGAGACCGATCTAAAGCGCTCTTTCAAGAAGAACCTCGCAGAGACAAACCTGGAAGAAGGCGAGCGTGTTCGCCGGGAGCATCGCCGCTCCGGTGACGGCGGTGGTGAGCATTGAGAGGCTCACGGGGGCGATGGTGGAGGAGATGGCTGTCATCGTCCTCGGGAGACGCAACGCCTCGGGTGAGTGGCGGTAGGCGACGGCGATGTGGAGCACGAAATCGAAGGAAAGGCCCACCGCCAAAAGGACAATCGTCGACTCGACGACGTTAAGTTCCCAGCCTAGAAGCACCTGAGAAGCTCCGTGGAGCATTACTAGGGTGCAGCGAGACCTACTAGAGAGGCGAGGGTGGTGACGATGACGGTGAAGATGACGAAGACGGCCAGGCCACAGATAACGACATTGCGGACGGCGAAGAGGAGGACGAAGAAGGCAAAAACGAGGCCGACGGCGATGGAGACGGCCGTGTCGTTCAGGAGGGAGAGGTGCAGATCGTAGAAGAGAAACGGTTCCGTCCGCCAGAAACCCGTGCGGAAAAAGGCCGGAGCCTCTTTCAGGTGCTCCTGCAACGAAGTACTCGAGAGGAAAGCAGCGAGGAGGTACCGCAATGAACTCCTTCAGTTTCGCGTAGTTGAACCGCATGGAGTTGAAGTCGAGCGAGAAGTTGAGTTTGGTTGGAATCGCGGTGAGCTGGATACCGTATCTTGTAGTGCTGAGATGCTTGAAGTTCCTGACGAAAACGGGTCTTCCGATGGGGTACTGTAGCGTATGCAGGTGTGCTAAAGGGGTTTCTAGCCTCGAAAACATCCGGGAAACACAGTAATCGACCACCCCTAAACAAGTCTTTTAAGGGCCATAACGCTAACAAGGTTAACCTCTCGAGAAAGGGGCTATCGTATCCTCGCAGCAGATATCCGTGAGGTTCGAACATTTCCTGCTCATGTAGAAGTCCAAAAAGATGTCGACGAAGCACGGCGACACACGGCTATCGTACAGCCTATGTGGCGCCTTAGAACTGTAGGGGAAGAGGGACGACATACGTGGAGTTCATCGCGAAGTCGGCGTTTCGTAGGTCTGAGCAGAAGTCCTTCAGCCAGGCCAGGTTATCGTACTCCCACAACGAGGAATCGCGCGACTCGAGGAGCATGACGGATTCGGAAGGGGCGTTGGGATCGAAGGGGTCCGAGCGGCCGGTGGGCTGAAGGCCCCAGACGAACTCGAGGACGATCGGCCTTGCGGTCCTTGAAGTCCGCATGAAGGAGAACTTGTGGCTGAGGGAGTTGTCGAATCGCTCGAGGAAGGAGGACTCGCGGAAGTACTTGAAGTACTCGTCCGATGGCAGGCGGATTCCCGGAGAGTGTACAACGCAAAATCTGAAGTGTGGGCATGTTGGAAGTCGCAGCGAAGACGCTTACATGGCACCGAAGGCGATAATGAAGAAAGCGAAGACGAAAAAGGCGGAGAAGTGCGCCACGGTTGCCTTCAGACGCGCCTCGAGGACCTCTGCGAACGAGGCGACTCTTTCGCGGACGACGGAGAGCTCTACCTGGGCGAAGAAGAGGATCTTCTTCGGAACGCAAAGGGATGTGACCTGCGAAGACATGGAGGTTGTTCCGAGTCAGCATAAGGCACCTACATGGCTGTATTTCTTCTGGAAGATGAGGCAGGCGGGGAGAAAAGAGATGACGAGGAGGTAGTTGGCGCAGAGTGCCATCGACGCGAAGACGGCGAAGCACTTGATCGCAGTGACGTGCGATATCAGATTTGCCTGAAGGGATACCCGCACTGAGCATGTTGGCCTAGTACCTACCAGAACAACAAGTACCGTAGTCTCCGTTGTGACTCCCATGCTAAGAATCGAGTGCGAGAGGCATGTTTCCACCAGTTTTCCCATCGGGGCTTCGTTCACTCCCCTTCTGAAGCACTACGGGTTACGGTGGGATCGCGGGGTCTCACCTCTCCCGCCTCCAATACTGTCGGAGGATGAAGGCGTCATCGGCACCGATGCCGAGTAGGAGGACGATGGTGAGGAGATTTATGAAAGGGAAGAAGTTGAGCTTGAAGACGACGCGGTAGAAGAAGTAGGCGGCTACGAGAGACTGTGCAATGGTCGCCACTACGGATGTCGTGAAGAAGAGGGACCCGGAGGAGACGAAGAGGACCAAAACGACGAGGCAGAAGGCGACAACGCCAAAGACGACGTCCGCCTTCAGCAGCGCTAGGAAGTACTTCTCCTTAAGCCCCGCGTCGACGCCGACCAGAGCTAGAAGTTAGGTAGCACTGTGCTACAGTGACCTCTCCTACCGTGTCCAAAGCGTCTTCTGAGATGTTCTACGTCGTCGACGGAGAGTTTGCGCGAGAAGGGAAGGAGCAGAGCGGTGATAGGCTCATCTCCCTCCGCGACGAAGTGCGTCAAGAGGTCGGAGCAGCTCGACTGTTTCTGCGAAAAAGTTGTCCCGGGGAACTACCGTAGTCAAGGCTACCTTATGTCCTTCCGAGAGACAGCCACGAAGAAAGACTTGGATGGGGGTGAAGTTCTCCTCGTCGACGTCGCGACAACTGGAGAATCCGAGAAGGTGAGCAGCGTGGCTCGCGATGTGCCACGGCTGGCAGCAGTTCCCTCGCTGCGCACACTCTTGGCTTCTGTGGAAGATGCCTCGGAGTGCCAGAAGCCTTTCGACGTCGCAGAGCATTCTGAACGTCTCCAGAGAGTCGAGATGATGCACGCGGAACGCGATTTTGTCCAGCACGTCCGAGTCTGTGGCACTACCGTATCACCACAAGCACCACTGGTGAGTACCTGGACGCAGGGCGCAGTACTTCAGCGAGGAGGTTCTTTTCCTGCGGGTCCACTCTACCGTACCCGCGAGGGTCCAGCTGGAGTAGTTAACGGCGTCGGCCCTCAGGGGGAAGGGGAGGAATCGCCCGTTTTGTGAGCGGAACTCCCCGTCGAAGAGACGGTAGCTCTTCGCGAAGCGGCTGATCTCTGTGTTCTTCGTGGCGAAGCCCTAGAAGAAAACCTTTCTGGCGTCCCGGTGCCCATCAAACCTCTATTGGATTGGAGAAATCGGGAAGATCGGTTAGGACCAGGGCGGCCATGTAGAAGGTGAAATGGAGGACGAGCGACGCCGTGATGACGACCCCTGGAAAGCACCTGAGGAAGGTACTGTAGCTGAAAGAGTGCTGATGATAGAGAACACGGACTCTCGTTCTGTTACCATCTGAGAAGACTCATTGAGGATGCAGAGCGAAGACGAAAATAGAACTGAAAAACACGCCGATTAATTGCGCGCCACAACAGCGCCGAGGAGGGAAAACGGAATAAATCTCGATGTCCAAAGCGTCCTCATTTGCATGTCGAGGACAGGAGACACTACGTAAGAAGAGGAACGGGAATGGGGATAGAAGCACGGATCGAAAGAGATTATGGAATCCAGCGGCGTCGATAATCCGTCATCGAAGCGAATGTTGTCCTTGATTAGTCCAATGTTTGGGGCCTCTCTGAAGAGGGGCGATTAACACCAAGCAGCGGAGCCAGTCAGAGAGGCGAATCTGTCCATTACCTCCTCCGGAGCCTTATGGGACGTCGGGACGCGGCCGAGGGCGCTGAAGCGTCAAAATAAAGGATCAAAAAATGTCGGAATTCTCAAATCGAATTAGACGGAAAGGGAAGGGAGAGAAGAAGCGAGTGAATCCGGTGACGGCACCGCTTCCGGCAGATGCCGAGAATGAAGCCTGCCATGAGGGTTGTTATCACTTTCGGAAGGATTAATGGGACGTCACGGCGACGTAAGACTTCCGAAACCCGAGGGAGAGGTTCCAAGAGATGAGAAAAGAAGCAAACAATTAAGGGAATCCTCCAACGGAATTACACAAATTTGTTAATTACGAGCAAAGACCAAAAGTCATCGTCATTTGTCACCGAAGAACGAAGGAGGCTTACAGAGGAGAACATGCCTCTGGCCGCCAAGGACTGAGCTCGGGTACGCGCAGATTAAAAGCGCACCTGTTGGTGGCGTCAAGGGCACCGGTCAACTGGCTGATTAACGCATGCCTAAAAGCAACGCGAGAGGCTAAATTCGCCGGAGGTCGGCGGTGAGTTCGTCTAGGTGGATTCCGCGCCTGCGCAACGATCGATCCCGGCGCCCAAGGTCAAAAAGCCGTCGGAGTCACTCTTCCGCAGTGTTTTTACGCATTCTGATCCCAAGATAGTGTTGTTTACTCCTTAAGATGCGAAAAGTCGAAATCTGGAAATCTAGAAACAACAGCGCTCCGCCCCTCGCCGCTGGAGCTTTGTTTGCTTCAGCGATGGCTTTGCACCAAAAAGCGCGCAGTTAAGGCACTTTATGTTGATGTTTACGATATTTGGTTCCAGCACTTTGACAAGCAGTTCGCCTTCTGCTCTGCAAGCGAACGCGATAGCGCAGTGGGTACAGTCGACGCCCGCTAGTATAGCCGCTTGGGTTCGAGTCCCAGGCATGGTCCGTGACGAAAAGTTTATCTGAAATTCCATGACGCTAAACCAACTTATGCTCAAGAATTACACAGAGACCTTTTTGCAGCCCACCTTTATCAAAAAAGAAAACAATAAATAAATAAATCTATTAGCGGTCCACCCGATAATTTACATATAAAACTTCCGCCGCATAACATAAACATTCAAAGTTGATCTATCCATTCAATCAGCGGCGACAGGCTCGAAACCTCGTTGTCTTCACTCTGAGCAGTGCATTCGATGAATTCGATTCGAGTCTTCGGAACGTCGTCCCACGCGAACTCTTTGCCGGAGTCAGTCAGCACGCGTCGCAAGTCCGATCCGTCAGTGGCATCCAGCGCGGCCTCGCGAGATGAGTTAATCAAACCGATCTCTCGTTCGAGGGCTCCTTTCACAGCCTATAATGACAAGCTAACAGTTTTCCTGTGAACTTGTGAGCAGAGTCACCTGTGCACTCTTCGACACTGCAAGGTCCTGCTTGTTGCAGGCGACAACGACGGGGAGAGATTTGCCGGTTTCATAGAGGACATCATACAGCAATTCAGCGACATCGCGGGCCTGTTTTCCAAACGTGGAACTATCCACGACCATGACAATTCCGCGTAGAGTGCCTCTTTGCTAGAAGGATTTGAACGATAAACCACAGTGCGGGAGAAGTAAACATACCGATCGACATATTTTAGTAAACATCTGCTTGCGTAAGCGCTCCGCTCCAGGGTAGTCAACCAATCGAAGCGAGCGTCCATTGTTGGTAAGATACCCGATGTACTCGTTGGCCACTATGGAGGTGTACGAGCTCACGACATTGCCTGCAAGTAAAAATCAGATCAGTGACGAGTACATCAAACCAACTCTGATTAATTAGTCGGGAAAAGAGGACGGTTTTCCCGGATCCGTTTAGTCCCACCAGCAAGATGGTGTCCGCCTTCCGAGAAAAGCATTTTCTGAGGATGACGAAAAGGATCGAAATAGCTACTACAAAGACTCCGACGACTATGGATAGCACGGTCGGGTCAGCAGTTAGAACACCGCCGTCCATGTCGAATGCTGCTATCTGAAAACATATTACCTTCAGAACAAGATGATCGTGAACGACAAAATATAGCGAAATGGTAGAGTAACCACGGTTGAGAGCGTAGCAAAGAGCGGCCGACGACAATTTAATCAAACTTCTAACAACAACAAGAACGAAACAATCAAACTAGCTCTCAATATTATACATCTGCTTGACCTTCTTGGACAGTTCCGCTTTTCCCTTGATCCTTTTCGACTCCTCAAATAAGCATTCACGGCCAACTGAAACGCATTTTTTGAATACAACCAAATGTATAATAATGACGACATACTCGCTGGATCGTAGAATATGCCTGCAAATTTCTCCGCCATCCGTTCTCTCACCCAAACGCGCGTCGATCCAGAGATAACACTTGCTAGCTGCACAATAACGTATCTGCAGGTATTGATAAATTGCACAAAAACGGGTGCGGCGAACACTTACTTCGACTTCGCTCCCATTGCATGCGATTAGGAAAGCAGTTATACTTCTAAAATACAAAAAACGTAACTAAAACACGGAAAATATTAGGGTACATGGGCGCGGAACTCCCCAGAGAAAAAGGCGAACAGGAACACCCCACAGAAGAAGCTCTGGAGAAGCTTATATAAGACGGACTGAAGCGTCCGAGGGAAAGAGAGTACACGTGAGTCTGGAGAATTGGCAGATTCCAACATAAGATTACAGTACACCGCTTTTGCCCAGGCTCTCCCTGTTGGGAGCCCTTGGACTCGAGTGACGGACATTTGTTTACCGTACTGAAGAGCAATCCGGAACCTTTAATCCTTTCACTCCTCTGTCCCCTTTTGGATGTGATCTTCTCGTTCACTTCTGCGGCCCAGTGCCTCGGGCGGCTTGCAGAGAAGCGCCTCTCGAAGGGTTACGTGGCGGCGGCGTTAATGTTTGTACTTTGCGGCGAGGAGCCTCTTTCCCGCTCGGAATCAGCATTCAGCCAGCATCTGATGTCTTCTTGTTTGTGGCTGCTGGGGTACTCGGACCATTCACAGTCAGTCAAAGCCGCCCGCGCGTCGATGCGTCTCCGAGAGTGAGCACAATCGTGACGCGGCGCGCGGCGACGTAGAGGGGAGCGAGCGAGAGAAGGAGAGCGAAATCCTCTCTGTCGCCAACCCTGCCTGCATAAGTTCATGCATGACGACTGTTTTATTTTAATTTCCATCGATTGTTTTATCGCTTCCCCTTCGTCGGCACTGCCCGGACGTCGTCCCCTTTCCAGCTGCGAGTAACTCCGTTTTTGCAGACGGATGACCGAAACGGTCTCGAACCCGGCGACGGCGGTTTCGACTTCTGTTCAGCACTCCGCCGCATGGCTTGATTCACCTCCCAGTACGGTAATCCGTATGATCCGGAATCACTATGTAGCTGTCGTTGCAGGTTAGGCTGTCCGGCGCTTCGACCTCTGGCAAACACCACAGCGGAGGACACCACCTCCACCATTGCCACACTCAGATGAATCACCACGAGCCATCTCCTGCCACCCCACGATACCCGCAGTCCGTTCATGTCGAGTAAGTTCGATTTCTTCTTTGAAATTAATTGGAATAAACGCGGCTGCGCGCGAATTCGCGCCCTTTTTTTTTCTGCGGGCGGCCAGACACCATAGCCTTGTGGGCGGCAAGATTGGTACTCATGCAAAGGTCTGAAGTTGGGGCTAAAAAACTGTAGCCCTGCGGACGGCAAAATTTGCGCTCGTGTATATGGCTGAAGTGGGCCAAAAACTGTAAAATTTCAGGAAACTCGAACCGACATCTCTGCTGGTTGCAAAATAGGCAAAAAAAATCACTGAAAAACTGCAAAAAAAACTCAAAGCCTAGCATCGCTAGAGACATAGTGGAAGTAGAGCGTTACCATCTCAACTGTCTGTGTAGGGGATTTCATAAGAAGCGCTTGACAAATCCGTCCCCTTTCAGGATAGAGCACGAAGTAATGGATGCGGCGAATTCCTCCTCCTCTTCCCGGACAAACTCTTTGTACCGTATCCATAGCGCGAGTGCCCACGAGGTGAGTGGTGTCGCTTGGCTTCTGCTTTCGTGGACAGTGCGCATCGCTTTCAGTCGGTGGACCCCTCGCGGCTGCACAACGTCGCTGGATCGCTGCATTTCACACACGGTGCTAAACGATGGACTCAGTTTGAGGACTCGGAGGAGTACGGCAGCGGAAGCGACGACGATTCGAACGAGGATACGGATGACGGGCACACGGTTGACGATTACGACGACGAAAGCGATAAACCGCGTATGTTTCACTCTTCATAATTACTCTGTTGCTGCACTTCGCTGCAGTACCATCCCACGCAGAACGCGACGGCCAAAATCCCCTCAGCAGCTGTGCGCCGTTCAAAAGTGGATTCAGAGGTCCGTTTTAGAAGATTTTCGACCGTTTTTGTTTATTCCTTGTTGTTTTGTTTATTGGCGAAACAGTATGCGTTGAAAGGGACCCATCAGCTGCTCGCCCTCGAGGCACCCACCCGGCTCGCTGCCAGCGTCGAATGGCCACGGGGTCGGGGCTGTTGCATTGCACTCCCTGATTACGCAGTTTGTCTTTGTAGAGCGCCATTAACAACCTCCGTTTCAGATATGTCGAGCGACACGGAGACGCGAAATCTCCTGGAAGACGCCGACGTCGGAGAGGACGATGACGACGATGCGGAGCTCCACTCCTCCGACGATTCGGAAGATCTCACGGAAAGCGTGGACATGCCAGATTCCGGTACTCTCACGGCCCCAAAGAAAACGAGCGTCCATTCTGCTTACTCTCAACAGTACGCCGTAGTCGGGCCAGTCGTCAGCGATACTCTCTATGAGATGAGTCCTGACCAGAAACAGTACTACGAAAGGTGTTTCATGATGCTGCAACAGGCTACTCAGGTTTGCGATAAACACCATGGAATCAAACACAAGTGTGCACGTTGTAGGGGAAAGCGACTATCTCCGGAGCTGTCAATGGAGCCGACGACCGCGTGGTGGAGTTTTTCAAAAAGAGCTATTTGGACTCCGAGCAGCTTTCGCGCATTTGGATGCTGTCGGACGTCAACGAGGACGGATGGCTGAACCTGGAAGAATTCTCGATGGCGATGCACTTGGTCGTCCTTCACGTCAAGGTACTTATTTTTAAGCGTTCGCGATAAACTTACTTTCGGTTAAGGGTCGAAATCCGATCCCCAGCGAACTGCCGGCGCGGTGCCGTCCGCCGCTAACTCCCGTCCGTGGAATCCTTATGCACGTGCCGACGCACTCTGCTAATGCCAACGGCACTCATGCTTCCTTGTGGACATCGACAGCCAGCGACCCGTGTGCGGAAGTATCGAGTACTACACCGAAGAGCGCCACGATGTACACTTCTGCGAAACAGAGCTGGAAGCTGTTCGACTTCGACAAAACGGATTCCGGAGCGCCTTACAAGAACTACTCCTTCTCAGATGAGCAACTTCACCTCCAGGATCAACCACCCGTATGTTGCCAGAAATTGAAAATAATATAAAGCTATTCCTGTTCAGACGACGTCCGCCCCCTACAAAGCGCCTGTAGCGCAGTTCTCCGATGTTCCTCCCATTCTGGTAGACAGCCGCCCAACGCCCGTGAGGAGTCAGCGTGAGCGTTTAATTGTGCTGTAAATATGTGAACGAAAGGCGCGTTTTCAGCATTGAGTGGTACGTCGACCGCCATCTCCATCGCCGTCAGTGAAGGCGCTTCGCAGCTCACTGGCATCAAGTTTCCACTAAGTCCGCAAAACGGGCCTAAAGGCCCCCCGCCGAAGCCTCCCCCGCGACCGACGAATCGAGGACACGGCAGAAGCGCCAGTTTGGATTTGAATTCGATGGCGTTTACTACAACTAACCATCCCGTGAGGTACTACTATTTGTCACCATTATTTTCGCCCTACCACGAGGAACAAAACCTGTTTTAGTTGCAGCATGGGCGCGCCCTCGAATCAGCTGCCTTCGCCTCCAGGTGTTGGAGGATATCCGCCGATCCTCGCGAAAGACCGCGGCTCCACCCTTCCGGCCTCTTTACAACTGTCGTCCATGGTCTCCAGAAGTCCGCTGCCTCCGCCCGTGGTCCCTCCCCCTCGGAGAGCCGTTCCCCAAACACCGGCGTCTTCCACGCCCATGATGGTCGACGCCACGAGCCAAACTGACGAGGAAACTGATCGGATGCAAGAACTCATCGCCTTCAACTTGCAGCTAGGTATCATCCCAGGTCCCAAATCTAACAAGGCCGCCCTTCCCGTTTTAGATGACCGACTAGAACGGCTAAGTGCCCCCGAGTCCGAGAAGATGAACTGGAAGGAGCGCTGTGAGATGATGCGGTGCCTGAACACAGAGCTCGAGGCGGAGCGGGCCAAGCTAGCCCAGATTCGGCTACAGCTCGAACTTCGTCTTCAAGAGGCCGAACAGGGCCGTGGTCCCTCCAAACCGACGTCCCTCTGAGTTTCTAGAATTCGCAAACTGGAACTACAGGTTTTCCGAATGCTCACTTAGGGTGCGCCTGCCCTCTGTTTCATGTCACTTATCCTTCCGCCCTTGTTTCCGACTTCCGATGTGTGCAATATTTCTGGTTCCTTCTATTATGCAGTGTACAACCAGATTCCGGTGTTGATTTCACAATCTGAAAAATGATTTAAAAACGTACATAATATTAGTTATTTATTATTTCTGATGATTTCTGAATACTTACACATACTTTGTGTTCCGCGATTCTGTGATAGATTTGTTCTTGATAAAATGGCTTCCTTCACTTTTTATGCGCATGGACGTTCACTTACACTCTCGGAACTTATCCAATTGTTCGACCTCAGTCGCCTGCATGAGATGCGGAAGGGTCGCTTTCCAGAGTACCAAACGAAATGAAACAAAAGAACGCTTTTTCGTGATGTGTAAATGGAATCTACACTGCATAAATCCTGTCATGGTCCCGCAGCGAAGGCCTGCGATGATTGGGCGCGAAAAACGGTTTCACCGCGTGTTTGTCTGGTCACTCGTTCATTTGGCGTCGCGGTCGGCGGTGATGCTTAGTGGCCGCGCGGGAAAGCGCGGATCGCACCTTTCGCGCGCGACGCTTCAGGTGCCAATCCGTTCGCATCACGTTCGGCTCCGTTTATTCTCCGATTCGTTGCATTTCGTGTTGTAGTCCTGTAGCCTCACTTGTTCGCCTAACACTGTCGTTCCATTTCAGAAATCTCAAGAATTTTTAAGCAACGATGGCCGGAGGAAAGGGAAAAGCCGGAAAGGACAGCGGAAAGTCGTCCCGCAAGGGAGGCGTCGTCTCGCGCTCCGCGCGCGCTGGACTCCAATTCCCCGTCGGACGTGTCCACCGTCTTCTGAAGCAGCGCAGTACCAGCCACGGACGCGTCGGAGCCACAGCCGCCGTCTATGCCTCCGCCATCCTCGAGTACCTCACTGCTGAAGTGAGTTTTCCCCGTTGGGTGCGTCCCTAATCTGACGAACCCTAGGTCCTCGAACTCGCCGGCAACGCCTCGAAGGATCTCAAGGTGAAGCGCATTACCCCACGCCATCTCCACTTGGCTATTCGCGGTGACGAGGAGCTCGACACCCTGATCAAGGCTACGATCGCCGGCGGTGGAGTCATCCCGCACATCCACCGGTATCTCATGAGCAAGAAGGGACCGCAGCAGCCTCAGCCTGGTGCCGGACAGCCGCCCATGGGTCAGCACTAACTTCCTTGTTTATCCGATCTCCTCCTTAATTAATGTGTTCCTGGGCACGCCACTTGTAGGCGTTCACTACGGTTAATCCAACGTTCTATGATCCATACTTGTCATTGTACTTATCCTTACTTTACGGCAAATAAATTCAAAGCGAAAACTTGGCCAGCTCCACCTCGCAGTCCTTGAGACTGTTCGCTATCGATTCGTCGTCGGATTTGGGCTGCAGCTGGCGAACGACTTCGATAAGCTCCTGCGCTGCCTCGTAGAACTCGTCGCACTCCATGATATGCGCGGTGCTTGGGCCTTTCTCTTCGGCATCTACCTGTTAGACGTCTTGGGTGCTGATCGAGGAAGCTGACGGACTGACATACCTTGACGGAGGCCGTGTCGCTCTTGTATCCACTGTCCACAGATTTCGAGAGTTCGGAAGCCTTCGATTCACAGTCCGTCTCGATTTCATCACACCGTGGGGCTTTCTAGAAGGTGAAAGAAGTCATCAATTTCTACGAGGCCAACGATTTCGTATTTTCACAGTCACAGAAGGAAGGCACTCTTCGACTTCAAGCTGAACCCACCTTGTAGAGGGGATTGTTCGTCCAAGTGACGGTCTTCCGCTTGCGCTTCTTGTCACGCGACGCCGAGATTTCCAGCTGGTGAAGACTCGCGTTCAGCTGGCGCAGATCCTCCTTCAGCTGCGAACGACGACTGCAAAGAACGGGTGACAAGAAGCCCAGGTTGCCCTACGGTTCGTCGAAGTCCTTCTCGAGGAGATACTTGACGGTATTCTGCGTGCCAGACGTTCTCTTCGGGGCCTCCTCGAGCGCCAACTTCGAAAGCATAATATGTACAGAAATGCAAATCAACGGGCCACTGGCATCGATCGGCGGCAGAGAGACCGATAGATCGGAGGGCCGCAGGCGGACGCCTTCGCCGCTGTAACTCGACGATCGATGGCGCGCGATTAGTCAGCGCCGACCGTAATCTGTGGGGAACACCGGAGAACCACGGAAGGATAGTGTTTATTGCAACTCGATGAACCGGTAGGGGCTAATGTACACATCGGCTACAGGGCGTTTCTTTCGACCGTCGCGCACTTGATCGCCTTCGAGATCGCCTGGGTACGGTCGTGGTCCACGTCGACGTAGTCGATCTTCTTGGCGAGGGGAGAGCGAGGGGCACAGGGTACGACGCTGTCCAGCTCCGGAGGGGGAGTCGCCAGATCGTTGGGGGAGTGGGGCTCGAAGTAGTCGAGCACGAAGTTCGGAGTGGGCGCCGGGGAGCGAGAGAAGGGGGAGCGTGGCGACGGACGGGAGACCACTGGCGAGGAACACTGCGAGAGGGCCTCGCGCATCGGCAGGGGCTGAAACCGGAATCTGTCTTCTGGAGAGTCCAAAGGGGCGCTCACTTTCTGGGGGCGGCTGAGAAAGAGATCATTGGAAGTGAGCTGTTTGTTGAGCACACGGTTCTTCGGGTTCGTCCTCGGAATAACCGGAACCACGCGGTCCACGCTAGAAAAGGGCCGATTACGGAACTGAGCGAGGGATCTTACTCTCGGAAGTTGAAGAAGTTCGGCCGAGTGGCGCTGTGCGTGGAGAGGGGCGAAGCGGGGGTTGACTGGTACGAGGAGCTTCTGGAGACCGTCTGAATACGCGCGGGCTTCGTTGATCGGTCGATCGGAGGCGCCGTCCAGGTCGTCTTTGGAACTGGCACCGCTTCTTCCAGCGGAGGAGAGGGCGTTCTTCGACGCACGATGGTCTCTCCGGAGGTGTCGATGTCGTAGTCGTCGGGAAAACGCGCCGGGACCGCCGTGTCGAGGTTGAGGATCCCCGGGATCGGAGGCGCTAGAGGCAGGGGAGGAGAGCCTCGAGAGAGGCTTCTGTTATCAGAATAGGCCATGGAGTCGATGCTCGAGCGGGCGGAGATCTTCGGGGGTAGCGGGGGAGGCACGGAACCAAAGGAGTCGAAGCCGCTGGAGGACTCTGTTTCGGGGTCCGTGTGCGCGATCGAGCGCTGACTCGAAGAGGGCGATGTGTCTTCGGAGAAGGCGCTGACGCTGCTGAGGCTCGGCTTTTGGCTGTGCTGCGAGGTCGTCGAAGGCACCGAAGAGAGCGTCGCCGCCCCGGAGCGGACGAATCGTTCCTTCGGGGGCATCGTACCGCACTTGTACAAGTGCATGTAGGGGTTTGTGTTCTCCTTCGAGCGGACGTCTTCTCCTTCGCTGACGCGCGGTGGAAGGGGCGCCCTTCGAGGCAGCGAGCCGCACTCTCTGATGTGGATGTAGTTTGAAGATGCGGTCGCCTGAAAAACGCATCGTTTTGCAGGAGCGAGCCGGAGTGCACCGAAAGAGTGGAAGCATGCGGCAGAAAATAGCAGAAGACACGGCACCAACAACGCAACTAGCCTTGGAGACCGCGGCGACTATCGAGGCGCTCCCGAAGGCCGTCGGTGGATTTTCGTTAGAGGGGGAGACCAGGGGAGAGCTCCGGACGGTGCACTTTCGCGTCGAAGCAATGGGAAACTGAATGACGAAGAAGCGCTCGCGCTCCTCGTCGTCTTCGATGTGCAGGTCGATGGAGGTCTGTTAGCGGAGAAGCAACTCTCGTTTAGTAAAGCGCACACAAGCAGGGGTTCGGAGGGGAACCCACCTTGGGACGGGCGGTGAGAGGCAGAGAGGCGGTAGCATCTTCGAAGAGGCGTCCGATGCCGATGCTGCCGGTGCCGCACTCGGACATCGGGGTGTCGACGAGGAAGGAATCTTCTGAGTGGAGATCGGAGAGGGGCAGGCGCGCCGTCGGGCGCCGGGAGCGGTCGAGGAGTGGAGTGACGCCGTTGGATGTCGAAGAATCCAAGTAGGAGTCCGCGTCGTCGGCGAGGAACTTGCAGCACCTGCAGAGCTCGAAGACCCAGGAGTCCATCTCCTCCTTCGAGTTTGCCGCTAGGAAGAGCTTCGCCCGGCGCTCTGAGTCCCGTTTCGAGTAGTGCAAGGCGAAGATCCACTCGAAGTTGCCCTGCCGGGCAGCGCTCTCACTGAGCTTCAAGTAGCTCTCCACCTGGAATCCGCGAATTAGCCTCTTCCCCGGGCACAAAGCCCACCTTCGTGCACCGGTCGAGCTCCAGCGTCTTCTTGATCTTCCTCTTCGACTTCTTCCAGTACTGGTCGAGCACATACTGCCCAGAGGCATCTACTCGTCTGAGCACGAAGTACCGGGCAACCCATTGGGCCTAAAGTCTCTCTTAGGGAAGCACTTCGGAAAGGTGTACCTTGAGGAAGGCCAGACGCACTCCGTGGTTCCTCGATTTCACAAGAACGCCTTCTTTGACGATCATCGTCGACTCCATCGCTTCCTTCGGCATCTAAAGCTCAAGGCCTAGCTTGTGAGCACTCCAACGACGAGAACTTACAGTATGGGGGTCGAGTTAGTTAACATTAAAATGACCAAAGCTACTGTAGTTTGCAAACCAGGGCTGGGGCTTCAATCTGTAGCAAGTGCAAAAGGCTAGGGTCAGTCTCCAGTGCACGATGGAGGCAAAAACGCGCGACGGAGACGATCGGACAATGCGAAAGTGCATCTGCACAAATCGATGCGAACGTCCTGTGGAACGCCGAGGAGGGGCGCCCAAGGGTCAACGATCGACCGTTTTGACTAGCGTTTTGGAGATCGGCCATGAGTCACCGAGCAAGACGATCCAAATAGAGGAGATAGGGGTGCTCGAGGTCAGAAAACGGGCGTTCTCCGGGAGCCGGGTGGGGAAAGTGCGAAAACAAGTGTAGCACATGGGAAATGCTGATTCGGAAAAAGAGGTGTCTCCGATGGAACCGAAACGCCGCGGACCTTAAGAAGCGGCGGCGTTCCGAAGTGAATATGATCGGCGAAAAACGCAACAAAGAGAGGCGATTGAAATGGAGAGGAGAACGCTGATTAGGCACGACCCCGACGCGCCATCAGAGGCGCCGTCTCACGAAAGGATTCTTCGGACCGGGCTCCGTGCGGTATCAAGAAGTTCTGAGATGGCATCTCGAGGAAATCGATTGTGCACGAGTGCGCGAAGTATCGCAGGAATGTCGGAATTCGCAGAGATTACGCGACAGTCGGGTCGGGAGGCAAGCAAGTAAAAAGCGCCGGCTCTCTCTCCTTCTTAATAATCAATTAACGCGTCGTCGCCACGCGAGGCGACCGCCGCGGAGCGAAGGCCGGAGGATGCGAAGGAGAAGAGAAGGGGCGATCCGCTGGAGGAGCTTGTGTACGCACGCGGCCACAGTGTTTAGGGCTGCACCGGCTGGCTGCCACCCGGGGAACAAGTACCGTTCGCCGCCCGCTGACGTCACCGGTCGTGTCTTCTTCGTCTCGAAGGCGGCGGCGCCCGTTTTCGGCGAAACGGCGTCGGCAGTGCGCGGGGCGCACCTTCCTGGGTTCCAAAAATAGAAAGCGCCACGGTGGTGTGGCATCGAGCAGATCAGAGGTGATGCGAGGCGATGGATGAAGCGTCCTGGAGACCTCTAGCCCGAAAAGCGGAAGGTGATGGAATGTAGGGAGATGGCGAGGGGTAGTTTCTGGAAGGCCTCCATCCCGAGATCATCACATCGGGGGATACTGTACCCCAGACGGAAAGGCTAGAAGCAAGGAAGGAACAAGGAAGGGGCTCACTCACACCTGACGGGCAGCTCTTTGATTTATGAACACCGAGAGCGAACTTGTCGTAAAAGTTGCCGACTCCAAAGAACGAGGAAACGAACAAATTGTAGGTCTGCGCATGCAATACCTCGCTCGGACTCGGGCACAAACGTTCTTTTGACAAACCGTCACATCTTGCACCATTGTTTGGCGATTTGTTTTCTGTCGGCTGTCAGACGTCGACGTGATGCCACATATCAGGAACGGTCAGCCTCCTCCTCCGGGGAACAAGATGGCCGTAGTGGCCCGCTGACTTCATTAGCATACCACCGCCTTAACAATCGCCCATCTTCTTCTTTTCGGTCGGCTTTTATATAGTCAAGGCGATTTTGTTGTTCCACTTAGGCTTCTCTTCTTACTCAAAGTCTTCGGGCTTTAAAGTGTGCCTCCGCTATAGGATATCAGATGCTCCTCGATGTGAGTCGTTGCTTCGGCGCCCGGTCTTGTGAGGATCCTCGGATGATCGCTACGATAGGAGGTCCTAGAGGCACGCTCGTCAGTGGGGACATTTGGTTGGCCGTGGACGACCCTCCGCTGTACGGAGAGAGTGGATTCGCTCTGCGCTCCACAAACTTCACCGTGAGTCCACTTCTGTTCAGTTACGACAAAGTGAACGACAGTTTAACGACATGATGGAGTACGATCCTTGACGTCTTTATCGCTTTTTTCTGCATACGCGCGACTAACGGTGCAATTTTGTCAGTTCGAGCGCCCTCCTCGGGGCTTATCATAGCCTTCATCTTCGAATAAATTCGTTTGCCCTCGATGACCTCCTCGGCGCCCCTTCCCACCACAATTTCCAGCCGACCTTTCCTCCGCTTTCGCGCCAAAAACTCGGAAGGCGCTGTCGGCGCGCTCCTTCTTTCGGAGCCCTTTGGGGCATCTCGGACCGCCTGAGGGGATCTGGGTTATCGGTTTTAATCTCGGCGCCGATCTAAGCGAGACCCAGTTGTTGAATAATAGACTGCCTTCTTCCGCTTTTCTCTTCCTTCTAAGAACGCATGCCTTTTCAGGTCCTCAAGCGAGTACCCCCGGCGTCGGCGTGGTTCTCCTCCGGTGAGGTGAGTTCCCTCCAATGGATGAAGTTCCCGATCTGGAAAGGACAATCCTATTAGTTCTTGTCGGACCTCTTAAAAGCGCCACTTCTTCGACTCAAATCGAATTCACCGAACGATCTTCCCCACTCCGGTCCCCTTCGCCTCCCGAAAGCGATCGGCTGATTTGCGCAACGTCTTCTTTTTCGATCTCCAGCCTCCTCCATCTCCTCGAAGACGATCGCGCGACGCTCGTTTTCGGCGTTTTTCTGCACCCGCGTGTCGCCCCGGGGGATTCTCCGCTCTCGCCCTTTCGGCTCCCGACCACCTAACCTTCCCCTTCCAATTAAACTCTGCGCGTCGCTAATTCGCTCGCGCGTCTTCCACGCTAATCCCACGCGAATCCTCAATCAGCGGATCGTCTTCCCTTCCGCCGCCGACATCGATTGAACTCTGACCTTTTGTGTTCACTCTTTGCTCCGGACAAAGCAATCGCATGTCCTCCTTCTTCTCCGCTCGTCACTGATCCACGTGAGTTTTCCTCCTTCTAAGCCCCGAAAATCGATCAAGAATCGTGTTTTTCCGAGCTTTTCTCCCAGCGATTCCAATCTTTTCCCACGAAACGAACGCCTTTTCGGCGTGCTCGACTACATCCGAACGACTCGAGGCTTCTGATCTACAGCCGGCTCTGTTTACAGCCCTAATCCCGGGGCGCCACGTTCTGTTTATTCAATTTCTGAACCGAAACGGGACCGTGTGCCCATGAGTCACCTGTGGTCGTCGGGGAACCTCCAGTGGCCCAGCTTCGGGCGCCTCCTCGCGGGCCAATTGGGCCCTCGACCCTCGAGAGAAGAGCCTTTAAACGGCGTCAATTAAGTTCTGTTGTTGGTGGCCGCCGAAAACGCCAAACTAAAGGACTAATGCGTGTTTTCGTCGTTCGTTTTGTCGCCATCGAATTGATATTCGCGCGCCCCGGCGCACCCACTCCTAGAGGCCGTCGTTGAGCACTCCTGAGGCTCCGGGGTTCCGGGGCTCTGCTAGCGATGGAGCTCGGAGACGCCTTCGCGAGGCGCAATTTAATCGTCGCGTCGCGCGGAAGGAATAATCCCGTATAATTATAGCCCTTTCGCTTTTTCCTACAAAACCTCTTAGAACTCCTCGGGGGCTCTCCGCCGGCGGCGACACCTCCGGAGTACTCTTCGGTTTCACTTACTCCGCCGCGATTGTTTGGGTCCGTCGCGCGACACTCGAAATGTCACTTTTTGAAACAAAGCCCGTCCGTCGCTGTTTTGCCCCTTTTGGCGCCTTTTGATTGTCTCCGCGCCATCAAGGCCACCGGCTTCACGCACGTCTAATGGGGCCACCCGGGTGGTTTATGAGGTGCAAAAAATCGGCGTCTCCTCAAAGCTCTCCAATTATCGCCCATTGGTTTCTGCCACATCGTATGTGTTCGGACGCCGGAGGGTCGGAGAAGCCTCCGACGAACAAGTCCCCTCTATCGTTTAATTGCGCAATCCTAGCCAATATTCATACTTCTTTGTGCACACTTCCACGGATCCGGTTGCTCGATTCGGGGAAGGAGCGACTTCATCTGATCGAATTATTCGCCTCCACCTAATGGAGTGACCCAAATGGGCTCCAATCCTCTGCGCCGTGATTCCACCGCTGACCCTGATCTAACCTTTGCCCTCGCAGATCCGGCGATGGCCGCCAAAGGGCCCCAGTCGAGTGCTTCGGCCCTAGAACACTTCCTGATGACGAAGTTCCGCACGGTTATGCCGCCCAGCTCTTCGGTACTCGCTTCAGTCTTCGCAATCTTTTTTCACTCCTCCTTCCTTTTCTTGTTCCCTGAAACGAAGCAAAATCTCCCTCCAATCCCCACTTCCTCCTTGACTATTCTTCATGTTTAGAACGAAATGCCGTTCGAGTCGAACACTCTCACGTTCCGAACCTTTCGACCCTACGACTCCTCGGCCAGCAGCTACAGGTACCTTCTTCACCCACAAGACGTCCTCTCATCCTTCAGATCCTCTCCGATGTCGCCGTCGCCCCCAAGCTACCTCTCGCCCCTCGGAGGACTCTACCAAAACATCCCGGTCACCCAGATAAGCCGTCCCGGCTACTACATCACCAGTGCGAGGGAATCGGCTAATCTGTACGACCCCGTCGAGGATTTCGCCTCCGAAAACGACACCCTTTTCGAGGAACAAACCCACTTCGCCAGCATCCACCACCTGAACAGAGTGCGTCCCCTGCAGCCCTTCCAGAAGAGTCTTTTATCTGTTTAGAGGGTGTACACCTATTCGGAAGAGGACATCGTTGTTGAGCTCCAGAATCCGAACGAGAGGGTTGGCTTCGCAATGAGTGGCGGCGCCGACGAAGATATAGCCTCCTCTGTCAACTCCGTCGTCCCAGGTGGGTTCTTCACAGGGGAGGGCAGTGAGTGGGAATCCAAGGGCCTCCGGGGACACCTTGGCGACTCGAGGACGACGACGATCAATTGTCCTCTTTTGTGTACTTCCGAGGGTCTCCAAAACAAAGCATTCCGGGCGCGCCGTTCTTCGGACGTCCCCTCCCCCGGCGTCGTCCTTCTCGACGCCCCAAAAATCGAAGAATTCGCGCGTGGAATTTGCATTTATATTGTTTTGGAGTTGGCGCCGCGGCGGATTTCCGAAATCGTCGGCGCCACCGGATGTCGGCACTTTGCCTCCTCTTCGCCGGCCGAAAGGGAATCCGGGTCCATTTTCGGGATAAGGAGGCCCAAGAGGTGCGGCGCGGCGACTCTCAAAAATTGGGGCCCGGGCCTTCTTCCTCCCACCGCATAATCGACTCCTTCCGCCCGCGTCAACAACAATTTGGCGCCTTGATTGATTCGCCCCTCGGCTGATCGATGATGCCGCTTGATCTCCCGACGATTGGATCCGGAAGTGCTTCCTCCGGCGTCTCCTTTGTTTTCCTTGGCTCCGAGCAGATCAATGTCCGTAATTCGGTTTGTGCCGACTTCGGTGCCGACGCGTCGCGCGAGTCGTTTCGCACGAGTTAATTGCCGCCCCATGCAGCACAAGGTCCCTCGAGAGGTTTGCATATTCTCCCCTTCGCGAGAACGTCTCGAGGGCGATGCCCCAAGTGCAGCTTCCTCTGAAGCGTCCCGAGTCGATCCCGCTCGGCTCCTTCCGGAGGCGTCGGCGCCAGCTCACCAACTGCCCCTCCACCGCCTCCACCTCCTCGACGACCTTCGGAATCCGCTCGCCACTCCCCGGATTCGTCATCCTCGTCGCCAGGAACGAAAACGATCGTGTGGCGCTATACGGTAATCCCCTTGTAGTCGGGATGAATGGGGAGAAGCATGCTCTGGGAGGGAATTCGATGCGGTCGAAGATTCGTCCATTTACACAACTCTGCAAGACCCTCTCTGCTCCGCGTGTGTGTAGTTGTTCTGAGAGAACCGTTTTTTCTTTTTATTTTACGCACACCCATTTTCATTCAATAATAAAATCGAAAAGTCACTTTTAATTGAAAGGGATTTAAAGTGCCTTTTCTTCTAGGAACTCCGGCCGACCGCGCCGGACTCTGCGTTGGCGACGAAATCATCGAAGTGAACGGACACAGCGTCGAAGGTCGAGAACACACCGAAATCGTCGACCTGATCCATCGAGTGAGTCTTTAAGACCAGTTTGCCTTTCCCTCCACTCGTAGCGCCTCTTGAGGGGATCGAGGCGCCGTCCCGGCCTCGGCGCCCCACTAGGCGATGGGGTCTCCCGGGAATCTGTCGGTCGCCGACATCTCACCCCACTCTGTGCTTCTGCTCCTGTCGACGACCCAGGTGCGAAACCACTACGGTTTCCGGTTCTGCGAATTTGTAAATCCGACGATAGCGGAACCGGACTGCGCGGCACAAATCCCCAATTGGCGGTTAGGCGTGCATCACCGGGACTGTGCGAGCCGGTTCATTTCGGCTCGGAGATGTCGATGGATATCGCCCGCTACTCCACGGCCTCCACGAAGCGCTCGGAGATTTCGCTGGCGCTGGAGGTCGTCGTGCCGACGGAGGAGCTCCGCTGCGGTCTCCACGGGCCTGCGGATTGTGCCACGGCGTCGGCCTCGACGTCGTCCCTGGCGGAATGCTCGTGCGACCTCGTGGAGAACGAGCTGCTTGTCTTCAACGAGTTCCAGGGAGCAAAAGTGAACCATTTTCGGCCCCAATCAGCCTCGGCCGAGGACAAAGCCCGGCTAATGCGTCTCTTTTCAGTGCATCAAATCGCGGATAATCCAGTTGCGCGTCCGCCGAAAACACGACCAAAACAATGAAGAAGGTGAGTGCCCCTCCCCCGCCACTTAGCCCGGACCCGGGGGCCGATAGTTTACAAACGCGCATTTGGGCCAGATGTGGGTGAATGCACTTAATCGGGGCAGTTCCGGCGCCACAGCCACTTGCCGCCATGCGCTATCGGCACTCCATCCGCCAGAGGACGAACCTCCTCGGCCCGGCCCGGCGCCACTCCTCGGCGTACATTCCAGGTTCGTTGTCCCCGCGCGTTGTTTACCGCTTTCGGGCAGTCACCCGTGACCTCGCGCGTTCTCGCCACACTGTATATTAACAAGGTATTAGTACAACCTGCCTGACTGTCCCGCGCAATCCCCATTGACCTTCGCGCGGCGGTTGGCACGACAACAACGCGCGGATCTGCGGAATCCGCGGCTAATTATACCGAAACGGCGGCTGGAGGGCGGTCGGCTCCGCTGCTCCGGGAGAAGCACTCTCCTCGGCGTTGTTTGTTTTGATGAGAAGGCGAAGACGAAGCGGAGACGGTCGTCGGACACGACGACACGAGTTCGTATTTGTTTTGTGTCCGTACGGGGAGGAGAGGCTGTCGCCACTCCGCGGCAACTCCCCTCCGCCCTTCAGCCCTTTACCTAACTAGTCGGGGCCACCTTCGGATGGCCCTAGTCCTCCTGGGTCCTCTGTTCCCAAATGCAATTTTTGAGAAAACAGCCTCTGGCGGCGATATCCAAATATTTGTTTAATCCACTTTGTCTCCGGACGCCCTCCAGATTCCTTCGGCGCCTCGCGCGTCGTCCCCTCCCGACGTTAATCGAATTACGCAAATGGGAACGGTTCATTTTACCGCGCGCAGATTGAGTCATCGCCGCTGCTGACAGTCGAGATTCCGCGATAAGGCACTTTTAGGGAGTGCGGGCGCGGCGCCGTCGATTGATTGATCGGACGCCCGAAGGCAACTCGCGGAAAGCGCAGGCGTCTGAGTAATGCTTATCCTTCTGTTGCCACTACCCGACGCTCTCTGACGCTCTCTTTCAGAAGTCCGAGCCGAAGCGGCGCCACCCCGAGTGTCCGACGCCTACTTCGTCTCCGTCGACAAGGACCACATCAAGGAGGTCGGCAAGAGGCTCAAGAGGTGGGTCGCGCACCTTTTCCGCTCCATCGCCCCTTCAGGAACTACCCCGGCCTCAAAACGTACGACATGGAGACCGTGGCCGCGCTGCCGTCGGGGCGCCTTCCGGAACCTCTGAGCGCGCGGAGTTCCAACGCTGGCCAGATGCCGCTCAACCAGACGAACCTACAGGTGCACGACGAGTTCCACGGCGTCGCCTGCAGCCCTAACGGCGAGGAGATTGAGGACAGTGGCCACGGAAGCAGCGGATCTCCCACCCTCGATGACCAGAAGGAGCGTCTTCGGAAGTACGAGGAGGACCTCCGGAAGCGGCGCGAGAACGATGAGAAGAGGGCGAAGGAGAACGCCTTTCTGAGGTGAAGAGGCTTCTAGGGATGCACTCATAAAGAGGCACTGCAGGTCGTCCGTCAGATCGTCGAAGAAGCTCCAGCAGCTGGAGGCGTCGAACGGGGCGACGAAGATCGTGAAACCGATCGTCCTTGGCGAGGCCGACGCCGCGAACTACGTAGACCAGGAGCCTCCGGAGACGATCGAGGGCTACACAAACGAGTGCTACGTCACGGGAGAGTACTCCTTCCGAGAGGACGCGAAGCCTCTCCACGCCGAGGAGCAACTCGGCGAGGCAATCCGTGAGTGTTTCCATCCCCAACTACCATAACCCCCCATCTCCAGCCCTGGAGCAAGTGATGGTGTCGGCGAACCGCGTGGCAGAGCACCTGGAGCAGGCCGAAGGACGGCTCGAGGACTCGCGCATCATCCGCGACTACTTCTCCCGGGAACCCGTACAGCAGGCCATCCAAGCGACCGCAGTCCACCGCTCCAGAGAGGTCCGTGCACACCTCCGTCCACCCACTAGTGCCCCCTTCCAGATGATGACCCAGCAGCCGACGACCTCTTCCTCTTCGGAACTCTCATTCGACCAGGTCTCCTCGGAGGCCCACGGGAATCTGAAGGTGGTGAAGTTCTACAAGTCGGAGGACAGCTACTTGGGCGCCACGGTTCGAAACGACGGCGAGCGGGTCATCATCGGCCGCGTCGTGAAAGGGGGCATCGCCGAGAAGTCGCGCCTTCTGAAAGAGGGCGATGAGCTCATCGAAGTCAACGGAAACGATCTTCGCGGTCGTTCGGTCGCCGACGTCTGCGATCTTCTGGTAAGGGACTCCGGAGGCCGTCGGAATTCTAGCGGATTGTTGCAGAGAACCCTCTCCGGCGAAGTTACCTTCGTCTTCGTGCCTTCAGAGGAGCCGGAGGAGGCGACGGCGGAACGCACGAGCCCAGGACAGAAGACGCCGGCGCCGGTGGTTCAGCACATGCGGGCGCTCTTCGACTACGATCCTGAGGACGACTTCTACATGCCCTGCAAGGAACTGGGCCTCTCCTTCCGCCGCGGCGACATCCTCCACGTTATCAGCATGGCCGACGAGAACTGGTGGCAGGCCTACCGCGATGGCGACGAGAACCACCAGTCCCTCGCCGGCCTCGTGCCCAGCGCCTCCTTCCAGCAGCAGTGAGTCCTCCTTCTTCCTCGCTATGCATTCCGACGCCTCCAGGGTCATACAGTACAACCGGGAGATCGACCGGGACAGCGGACATCTGATCGGGAAGGAAGGCGATATCTTCGGGTGCGCGAAGAAGAAGTCGACGGTGAAAGGGAAGAAGGGGAACGGCAAGAAGGTCGCCAACGAGCTCAAGTCAAAGGACGAGATCGTGGACAGCGACCAAGGTACGACCCTTAGGAATAGCCCTGCAGAATCAGGCCTTTCCAGAGATCCTCACCTACGAGGATGTATCGCTGTACCTCTCGCGAACCGGGCGGAAGCGGCCCATCGTGCTGTGTGGGCCCGAGGGCGTCGGCAGCCTCGAGTTGAGGCAGCGTCTCATCGAGAGTGACAAAGAGCGCTTTGCTAGCGCCGTGCCACACACAACGCGGCCCAAGAAGGTGGGCGAAGTGGACGGCGTGCAGTTCCACTTCGTCTCCAAGGCGCGCTTCCAGGAGGACGCGAAAATGGGCAGCTTCGTCGAGTTCGGCGAGTTCCAGAAGGCACTCTACGGCACCTCGGTCGCCGCCATCAAGACCGTTGTCGAGCAATCGAAGTCTTGCCTCCTCTCCCTGAAGCCCGAGGTAAGTCCCCAGAACACGGGCCTTAACCTGTTCCTTGCAGTCCCTGAAGGCACTCCGCATGACCGGCCTGATGCCCTACGTGATCTTCGTCGCCCCTCCGTCACTGCAGCAACTCCGGCGCCAGAAGGAGATGCTCGGCCAGCACAGCGTCAAGGACGACGACCTCAAGGCAGTCCTCAACCAGGGCAAGCAGATCGAAATGGTGGGTGGCTGCCAGAGCGCAGTCTTGACTGCTGTTTCAGGAGTACGGTCACCTCTTCGACACGATTATCGTGAATGTCGACCTCGACCGGACCCTCAAGGAGCTGACGCAGGTGGTGCACCGCATCGACACGGAGCCGCAGTGGGTGCCCTCCTTCTGGGTGGCCGGCAACAACTCGCTGAACGGCCGAGCGCCGAAGTGACAGAGCTTTACTACCGTAGTCCCGCCGCCGGGACGTCCGTTCTTTCGCAGACTTCTATCGCAAAGCTTTCATTTCCATGACTTCTCTGGCGACTCTCCGCTTGCATTCTGTTCTGTTCCCGAGACTGGTAAAAGTAGGCCTACACTGACTGAAGATGTATTTATAAAGAAGTTCTTACTTTCCCCTTTGTCACTTGGCGCCAATTAGCGCTTCCAGAAATAGCTTGGTTGCGTTTTCGAAGCCGATCTTTAGCGGCTCCCGGGGGCCTCAAGGGGAGCGAACGTCCTCATTACAGCGCGCGAATCCGCCCTCGGCAGGAGTCGGTGCCGTCCCATGACGCAAGTCGCGCCGACGTCACTCGAGTTGCTCGCTTTCAAGGTGGATATTAGCGATGCGCCGCGCGGCTCATCACCGCCTCGTACCTATAAAACGCGCGCCTCCTGCCTCTCACCTCATAAATCCCAATTAGCGCCGATTCGAGCCCAGAAACGCACGATCCTCCGTGATGCGATCGTCTTCCGGAAGCGGCAAGATGCTCGGCATCCCCTTTCCCAACTTCATGAACCGCTCTGCTAGGTATCCGCCCAGAAGCCTTCCTTTTACGGTCCTCTTCAGCTCGACGGATGTCCGCATCAAAAAGGAAGGCTTCGACAGCCTTGACGCCGGGCCGTCCTCTGACGGTTTTCCCGGTGGCTCCAAGCTGAACAAAAACGCCTCCAAGTCGGCGGAGAAGTACCTCCCGAAGTGCGAAAAGTGAGGAACGCGTTGTTTGTGCGCATGGCCTCGGCCTCTTCCTTTCAGCTCCAACGGATACGATCTCCTCCAAAGACCCGCGTCAAGCCACGAGCGCCCCTCCAGCAGCTGAAGACGCGTCCCCCCGAGCTCTCCTTTGTCTTCTTGTGAATGGCCGACGCGTTCGGTCTTTGAGTGACGATTACACGATAAAGTGTCTCAAAGAAGGCGCCTCCACGCAGTACAGAAACTCACAGACCTAAACACCTGTTTCCCATTAGGAATGCGTTTCTAATTTTGTACTGTGATGTGGCTCAGCCGTGGGTTAGTTGTGAGCGTAGTGAGTACGGTTGCTAATCTGCATTGATTCGTGGATTTGAGACGCTTCGCTAATTTGCAGTTACATTCCAAACGCTTTTGTGAAGGAGGACATAACAATTTTGGAAATAATCCCACGAAACATGCCAGAGTGTGGCAAAACCTGATAGATTTGATCAGGTAAGTAGCGGGTTTAAGCCTTATTTCATGGTTAATTTTGCCCTTTGCAATTGTAAGGTCTCCTGGTATGATGTCCCTAATGCCACAAAAGATATAGGACATTGTTCGTCATTGTAAATTAACAAGCAGAATAGAAAAAAGTCAAAAAATGATGACGCGAACTCGCAAGTTTCCAGAACCGGCAAGTACTACAAGGACAGATCCGCGACTCGCGATCTTCGGATACAATACTCTCCGGAATCACACTGATGTCCAGAAAGAAAACAAATTACTAATGCAACGATATTGTAACGTAACGATAATTACTATGCGACGATATATAGGCACGTTATTAGGCACTTAGGCGTCCAGAATTAGCGTGCGGCTGAAATCCTGCTGAAATTCCGAGATTCGAAAGGCCGCGGTCGCTTGTCGCAAGATGCTTCAATCTTTCTTGAAAGGTGCGAAAACTGAGAGTTACAAGACTTGCAGAAGACCGTAGTCGAGGTCGCGGGTCAGAGGAATCCTTTGATACGACTGGATCATGTGACGCGAACGTACAGAGAGTTGTTGATACGTACATTTTCTGACAGTGCACGAAGTTTGCGCTCAACACAAGATTCAAGTTTGCTGTTCAGCACCTTCGTAATTGAAAAAGAGACACAGATGCAGCAGGACTAACCTCCATTTTTGTATACAGGACAGCGCACTGGTCGTCCGTGGTACATCCGTGTTCACTTCAGATGACCTCTGAAGTGTTCGAATCTGTGTGCGCCCAGTAAATCCGAAGGTTCCAAGGATACTAACTTCTATTTTTGATTTTCGTTGAAAGGTCACCGGAGTCTAATTACCAGAACGAGAGTACAACTGGTGCATCAGTCGCGAAGTTTGTCTTCATGACTTGAGGAGAAGATGTCCTTTTCTCCGATCGTTCTTTTTAGAATTTAAAAAGGTCGGCGATGATGTGTCAGCTCAGCGAAGTCTTAGAGAATGACCGGTGAACGGAGAACGCCTCGACCGAGCACGCCTAACCCCTCTCGGGAGCAGAAGCACCGAACGGCCTCCAGCCACCCTGGAGCGAAGGACCGCCTTCTGTCACTCGGCGGCCGGTTCTCCTTTTTGCTGAGCCATTCACACGTGCAGAGTCGTTTTGAATCGACAAAAACAGGCAAATGGGATGGCGATTACGGTCATTCGAAAGCCAAAAGACATCGGCTGCTAATCCCATTGGCGTTCCGGTCTGGAAATCGGGGCGAAGGCGCGATTATCGGCTGAATCAGAGCAGCGCGGACGCGTGGGTACTAAAAGCCTGCAGGCAGAGGGGAGCCAGGGGCCGATCCTGATGGGTGCTATCGCTCCGTCACTTTTGCGCTGATACCGTGTCTCCAGAGAAGGACCGTTTTCGGCGACCGATTCGTCTCGTCTTCGATGACCGTCACGCTTGTCCGCGACGGCCTTCGCCTAACCCGTAAACCCAGAGACCCCGTTATCGAACAGCCGATCAATCACCTCGCGGCGCTCTTTTAGGTCACCACCGACCGGGCGACTCTCCAAAACAATCTACTTGGAGACTTTCCACTGGACAGTGCCCCTCCGCTCCTCTGTCTCGCGCTTTCCTTCGTGGTCTCTCATGAATCCCCTTTCAGAGACGATGAGGACCGTGCTGGCCACCGCTTCGCTCCTTTTCGTAGGTCTTCTCCACTGCCTCAGAGCTGATAAAGTGTTTAGATCGCCGTAACCCTCGCCCAGGACTGCTCGAGTCCGCAGTCGACGCGCGCCGCATTTGGAGGCTACCTCCAGTGCATCAAAGACGCCCTCGACGCCGACTACGGCTCCTACGAGGCCGAGGTCCGCGAGCACAACCGGTAGGTCCCCCGGAAGGCGCTCCTTCCTAGTCGTCCTCTGCAGCCGCGCTGCCTCCTCCTGCTTCTCTCCGACGATCTCCGAGGCGAACGCGAAGGACCGCTGCGTCCTGGCGCCGTCGGACCTCGACTCTAAGGCTTGGGACAGAAACGGACCCCTCCGCGACTGCTCTATCTGCCGCACGTTCGCCTCTGGCGCCATCAAGGCGATTCTCTCGACGCCTGCCGACGACCAGAAGTGCATCCGCACCGAGATCTCGAAGGCGATCGCCCGCGAGGCCGACTTCTGCATCCGCAAGAAGATCGCCGACTTCCCCGGCGTCCCCGAGATCCCCGACCTCGAGGAGGGCTCCTTCGACTTCAAGGAGAACGTGTAGGCCTGGCCGGAGTCCTTCCAGTCTGATGATGCCTTTCAGCATTAACTCCATTTCCGACTACATTCTCATCCACAGCCGCCTAGCCTTCTGCGGAGAACGGAAGCCGGCTCGCGCCTCGGCCACTCGCGCCTGCCTGGAGAACCCCTTCAGCGGCTACTTCGGCAAACACTGCCAAGTGTTGAAGGGCTGCGATGCCTCCATCTCCACCGGCTGCGGCGCCCAGATTGCATCGACCCGCAAGGCTACCTGCGAGTGCATCGACGAGGCCCGGAAGGAGCTGAAGCAGCGCATCTCGGGCATCGCCGACACCATCAAGGAGGTACGTTGCCCGGTCAGAGACCCCGCTGAAGCCCGTATAGGCCGTGAGTGGTAGCGGACGCGGCGCCGCGGCTATCGGCTCCGGTAGCAAGGTGGACACCTGCGTGGCCAACATCAAGGCGAAGCTGGTGACGCCTGTCAACGACTGGACCACCGTCATCGACTCCGCGCTGAGCACGTGCATCAAGAACAAGCCCACCGGACAGTCTCTCGGCATGGACTCCCTTCTGAACGTCGGCTGTCGCAAGGTGATCGCCGACACCACTGGACAGGCTTCCGCCCAGCTGAAGACAGGCTTCGACTTCGTCAACAACCTCATCGACGCCATGGTGGATCGTTCGGGTCGATTCTGCGGGGGTCCCTTCTGTGCCTAATTTATCTCTCCAGGTCTCTTTTCTCCCTAAATAAACTCTTCTAATAGCTCTGTGTCTCTTCTCTCCCTGAACCACCGAGCATCGGTGCTTCAGGCCTACTGTGAATCTACCGTGAATATTCCATTTGAGAAACATTCGAGAAGACATCTAATCTTTTTTCTGCCGAACAAGGTCGTTTAGGTCTTTCATCTGACCCTCTGCTGCGATCAGCAACGCTGATAGGATCGAGAAAAAAGGGATCTTCTTGGCAGAATAAATGTTTCAAGAAAGTAGCGGACATGGCCGAAGAAGGTGTTTTGTACAAGTATCACGTGAATTTCGGTTTTTCACTCTCACAGATTTGGCACTCGTGGAAACACCATCCACTTCAACAGACCTCGGAGCTAAAGAGGGAATTGGAGCGTTTTGTGTTGGGGTGTCCAGATACGTCACCCTCGTCTTGCTGCTGTAGCTAAGAAGGTCCGTGAGGAAACGCTTTATTGCCAAAGGATAGAGCTTTAGGTAGAATTAAATAAAAGTTTAGCATGGAACTCTCCGTGGGTAAGTACATATCACATCACTGGGGAAAACGCGGAAGGCGGCTTCAGGGGGCGGACACGGCGAGCGGAGGTGCCGTCGGAGCTTCCGAGGGGGTAGCCGGCTTCTCCTTGGCGTCGGCGCCGTGCTCCTCCGCGCAGCGGTTCTTCTTGTGTCGCAAGAGGTTCCGCTCCTTCACCTTGTACTCGAGCGTGGAGTGGGGCACGCCGAACAGGGAACCCGCCTTGTGCACAGACATCTCGCCGCGGCGCACCGTCTGCACCGCTTCCTCGAGCTTGCTTTTACCGTACTGCCTACAAATGACGAATTAATGAGATTCCATTAGCGGCGCATAAGTGAAGAGCGCTGCATTTGTTTTGGACGTCTAATCGAGGAGGCCCTAATGATTTATGCACCAATTCCCGCCGGTGAGTCACCCGGGTCCCGCGCGGATTACCTGTAGTGGCCCCGTTTCGGGCGCGTCTTCTTGCCATCGCCCGTCTTCGGACTCATCTCAGAGGGTGGCGGCGTCGGCGTCGTCTCCTCATGGGAGGCCTCCTTCGGGAGCTTCTCCGTCTGCGGCTCTTCCAAGAAGGCCGACTTCTCCGACGTCGGACTCTCGCTCTCCTCCTTCGCCGCCACAAGCGGCCATCTGCCACTGCTACCGTATCCAGCTTCTGGGGAGTCCGAGCACGCGTTGTCCGAGGTTACGATCGCCTTCTGCGCCTCGCGGACACTCTCTCCGGCCGTCAGCCTCTCCTGAAGGGTCTGGCCACCTGCCCGACGCCTCTTGTACTGGCTCGGCTCTCCACTCAGCTCCGCCGCCGCCTCCAGCTTGTAAATTTTGTTGCGGAGCGTCGAGCGTGGGATGCCGTACACCACAGAGGCACGACGTGTCCCCAGACGTCCACTTCGGATGTCCTGCAAGAGTCACTGAGATGGAGAGGCACCTTCCACCTCACCAGAACAGCCTTCTCGAGGTCGATCTGACTGTAATTTCGTTTCGTTCCCACGATCAGAGGCATCTTCGGAGGTGCGAGCCCGTTTTCCCTATACAGGTGACTACCGTACTCCTCTAGAGCGAACTTACTGCTTCGAGTCGATCTTCATGGTCATCGGAGGCGAATCGGAGGGCGAGTCGGAACTGACGTCCTCGACGACTATCTTGATCGTCGACGACTTCGAACTGAGGTCGAGTGGCTGCTCCTCCGAGAACGCCCCGTTCGTTTCCGGCTTCGCTTCCTTCGGCTTTGTCACCTCCGGCTTCTTGTGACCCGTCTTGTGGGCCTCGAGGGCCTTCTTCTTTGAATCGGTCAGGGCGGCTGCGAGCATCCCGTTCAGTGTGGACTGGCTGGGCCACGTCGGAGGGAAGGGCATCGGGAAAGGTGGCGGACGGTCTGAAAAGAGATTCGAAATCCGGATGCAAAGAGTGCATTAGTGATGCAGGGCCGGCGCTGAGTCAGAGGGCCGGCGACGGCGGAGGGAACACTCACACTCGAGGCCGAAGTAGCTGTGCAGAGACTGAATCATCGGATTTGGAATCATCCCGAACATCGTCGGCGTCCAGGCGTTTGGCGGGAAGGCGGCGGCCGCGGGGTGCACGCCGAAGCCCTTCATGAAGGGGTTGAACTCGAAGTCGGCCTTCTGGGGAGGCGCTACCGGGAAGCTCCGGCTCTTGGTGAGGTCGGAGATGCTGAACGACGTCGTCTTCTTCTCGGCGGCCTCCTGAAAGAGCCAATCAGCCACGGAGGGGGGGGGCGCCGCACCTCGGGAGTCGCTTCTGCCGATCCTGCCGTCGTCCGTCTACATTTGCATACTTCGCACAGAGTCGCTTGTTTCCAGTCCCGCGCTGCTGAATTGATCTACTTTACAACGCCCCCCGAAGCCACCTACCGTAGTCCGGCGAAACTTTGACCTCCGCGGCTCCAAACGATTCCGTGTCCGATTCTTTCGCGTACCGCTGGAAGACGGTCTCGAGCCCTAAAGACGCGTCTAGAGGATGTGCAGGCCGAGGAGGGGTGGGCGATCCGAGGAAGCGGCGGGGAAAGACAGAAGAGGAAATAATAAAAACGAAGGTGCGCGGATTAGCCGAGGTCCCGAAGGTCCCTCGAAGGGAGTGTTTGAGGGATTTGCTGCCTCGAGGGGAGGGTTCAAAAGTACAAGCTACTGTACACTTCTTCGTAGGCCTTTGAAGAGGATGGCTTCGAGCCCTGTTGCCCTGACGTGTTGGCCCCCTGGCGCCTCCTGGATCCGCTCCTCCTTCGCCCCAACTTGCTCCGTTATGCGTGCACACGTCACCGGAAAGTACAATCCGGCTTTCGAAAAACATTTCAGATGGTTCCCTCGGCGCGGTGATAAGCCCCTCGCCGGAGGTCCTCTTGGCCTAATGAGCGGTTGAGTGGCGTGTTGCCACGACAACGCTTCTACGAAAAATAATCTCGGCCGTCAGAGGGCCCCGCGGGCGCCTCGATTCGATTACCACAGGTTGACTTCGGCAGGAACACAAAAACGCTTCCGGAGTACGGTAGTGGCCCTCTCGCTCCACAAAGATCGGCAAAGTCGTTTGAGCCCGTGGCGAGGGCCCTCGTCCAAATCTCGGACGTAAACACGCCGCCGCGGCCCTCGGAGACTCCTTCGGGCCCTCGCCGTCTCGACCAATCGAACTCCCTCCGACTGCCGAAAACTACCGTAACCCTCGCCCCCTCGCGACTTCAGAGCACTGTCCTCGCGACGCGTCGGTCATGTTCCGGCTTCGCCCCTCATCTCAATCCAAAATTTGCGTCTCTTAATTATTCATAGTCTCTAGCGGCGTCCCAAATATCGCGGCGCCTTCTCGGCACCTCGTCTTCTAATCAATCAAAATTATACTCTCTCAACACCCGCAGCCCTCCCGCGGACCGCCGATCGACAAACTTGGCCCTTAATTGGACGCTGGCCACAACACCCAAACATCTTCGCCCGACCCGAGGGCCGCCGAGAGAATATGAGAAAGGAGACCATTAGATATGCAAGGCGAGAACTCGCAGCCTCGGACCAATTAACTAGCCAAATTTTGGCCTCGACGTGTCAGGAACATTTAGCCGGACGCCCATCGAAGGTGGACCTCGCGAATTCGGCTAACGGAGAATCCGAGGATTTAGAGGGCAGGGAAACACATGCGAAGGTGGATTCTCCAGGACGGTCTTTGGTAGGAGCTGCATCCTTCTGGGGAGTACAAGACGTGGTCTCAATGTCGTCTTCCGTGGCAGTGTCCTCTGGAACCGACTCAAGGTTCCTCGCAACTCCAGTGAACTCTTCGTCTGTGTCCACTTTGCCCCTCTAAAGTCCTCTTCTTCCACTCTGTTCCGCTTTCCGGAAACCTCAGACACCCAGAGCACATCCCTGTTCACCTGATCCTTCGGAGCCCGAGACCTGGGCGGAGGCCCCCTCGAATCCGTCGGCGTCCCTGTTTTCCTCCCGCTGCCTCAATCTCCTCTGCCCACTTTTCTCTAATCGCATCATCGACAAATTATCGCCAAACTTTTCATCGCTCGCCAAAACAGCCGCCGACGGCGCGTTTCCACGGAGACGGCGTTCGCCCTCCAATCACTACCGTAACCGAGCCCTCCACTTTTGGAGCTCGCGGCGTCCCCCCGCATCTCGAAAACAGCCGCGCACCTGTGCGGCCCGGACAAATCATGGGAATCGACGACATTTAATTATATTTTCGCGCGACTCCTGAGCGCCGCTCGCCGCCCGGCCCTTCCTTCCGTCTCCGTGCCGGCGCCACCCAGGGCCCCTAATCTTCGGCTTGCGCGCTGATACACGCCCGATGAGAGGGAGGCGACGAAGAAGGCGAACACACCTGATTATCGCCCGGCCTGGCGGCCCCCGAGGGTCTCATAATCTCGGCCCTCATCTCGACTCGACAAATCAATGTGTCTAATGAGCGCGCGGCCCTCTCCGGCCCGCGGCGAGTGCGCCAGAGATTTAGACTCTCCAAGGAATCATAACCGCCGCTTAGGGCTGCACTCCCGAAATTAATTGCGAAATGTAATAAGCAGCCGGACGCGCGCCCTTCGGCGCCTCGGAAACGGCGCCGATTTGTCAAAAATCGCAAAAGGTGCGTCGAGGGATTCCCAATTATCGCGCAAGGGGGAATGGGAGGAATTTGGCAGAGGAATTTGAGGGTGTCCGGTGAACCAGATCCCGTGGGACGCTTCTGGAGGCACACAGGTGGACGGAAGAAGGACTCGAAGGATCGCAATCACTGTGAGAGAATGCAACTGAGGGCCAATTAGGGGTGCTGAATTAGAAGGCCAGAAGGACGGCATTCGAGGGTGCGAGGCGAGCCAGAGGGCTACAGTAGTGGGGCGGCTGATTAGTGAGAAAACAGTCAAAATAGAGTGCCGAAATTAGACGACGCCGACATTAAGTATGCACAGAAGCCCTAAGAGAGAGGGAATCGACTCGCGCCAAATTAGCATTCGGAATCCAAAATAAATTAGCGACCGCCAGTGGCGCGAGAAGGCCATCGGAGGCGCGGGGGTCGGGCCTCAGCTTCTGCGGCTTTTAAGATACAGACGGCGATAAGCGACGTCGAGAAGGCCGGCGCCTGGGGTCCTCTCCCAAAATAAAGAGACCGTATCGCTTGCGGGGATCTCGGCTTGTTTTCATCGCGGAAGCCGGGGCCGTGGGGAAGCACCGAAGAACGGCAAAGACGCCGCTGAGGGGCCGAGAGGCATCTCGAGGCGCCTGGAGTCCTCCGGACCCCGTCTCCCCGGAGCCATCAGTAATCTCACGCGATCCGAAGAAAACAAGTACCGCCACCCTCAGTGGCGTCGCGATGCTTAATTAAGTTTTGGCCCGGATCCGACCCTCCCGGCTAATTAGTCGTTGCCCGAGGCGATGCCCGTGACCCCAGGAGCACTCACCGACCGCCAGAAGCATGCTCCGATTCCAGCGCTGCAGCTCACGACAGTATGACCTCCGCTCCGTCGAACACCGTAATCCGCAGAGCGCCGCCATGGTCCGACGCCAGTTGGTTCTTCGACCACCCGCACAGGTGAGCGCGACCCGAGGACAATGGAAAAGGCCGCCGCGAAGCGCGGCTAGCGCGGCCGTCGAGAGGCGGTCTCCGAGGCGGCGGCGGAAGAAGCCGGCGCCCGGTCCTCAGGCCCGAATCCGACCCCTCGCGGCGTCTCGAAGACGGCCCACGCCGGATTACGGTTGTTTGGCCGGCCGACGGCCCTCCCAAAAAAGACGCGCAGTCCTGGCGCCGCCTTCGAGACGCGCATCGCAATTATGTCTCCCCGGAGTAGACCCTTGTGGAACCTTAGGGGTGTCCTGAGAGGAGGGAAGGGCACGCTTAGGTGACTGTTGAATGGGTAAATTCGGGAGAGAAAAAGAGGTCAATACAGGAAGGTGCTGACTTCCAGAGTAGGAGTGAAGGATAAATGGTCTGGGCTAAGAGAGAATTAAACGTCTAAGGGTCATTCCACAGCAGAATTAACCGATCTAAACACTAATCTCGAAAAGGCAGAGCGACAAAGAAGGTCACCACAGCCCGAGTTCTCACAAACAAAGAAACGCTGGTGAGGACAAAAGACTTCTTGGACACAGATGGGCCGAAGGCATGGGAATCGGTGGATAAAGAGGACTTCCCTACGCGGGGTTTGACTAACGTTGCGGACATCAGGTCTAATCGAGCGGGCGGAGATTAAACATTTACGAGAAATCAGTGCGCTTTGGGAGTTGGGAGACGAGGTGTTCCTCGGGATCTCCTTCGAAAATGGAGGCGATGCGCGAGAATTGCCCTTCCGCGGCCCCTTTCGGGCGCACAGTGCATCAGCGGCGTCTTTGGATCCTCCCTCCTTGTACTTTCCGAAGTTCTTTGTCGTCTGGAGAGCATCTGGCGTTTAGCCCGCCTCCGTTGCACCACCAAAGAGTCGAAATACCTAATCGTCGGGCCTCTTTCGAAGAGGGTAGGTTGTAGAATTGCATGATGTAGTCGCCCTAGTGATCAGTCTATGACCGGGAGAATCTAGAAGGTGTACGGAAGGCACATGAATGGCAAATTCTGTCGGTAGAAAGAAGTTCTCAAAATATTAAGAAGATTCAACATGATTCTGTAGAAGAGTTATCTCTAGCCGTCAGAAAAGAAAATTTTGTCGACTACACAGCAAACAAGCAGCGGTATTTCGATGAACACGGTTTGGCGTTCATAATGCTTGCAGACTTTCTCACTAGACCTATTTTCCAATCCACTAACATGCTCTTTAACATGGCAACTTTCTGATCACTGTTGAGATGTGGGGAACGACCGGTTTAGTGGGCTTCATCTTTATCAACAATCACATCCCTTATATGTATTGGGTTGATCCATGGAAAATGGCCGATTTTAAAAGTGAGTATTTATCACCAAAAAAAACAAACATTTCACTAGAGGTATACAACATTTAACTACACGGTCTTAGCGCTTTTCGCAGGGCAGAAGCCTGGCCACCTCACTGCAGAACAGGAGAGGATCCAGGTCGAAACATTCCATTTAGTCCGTTTTTGGCGCCCTTGCAAACTTTGACTCTTTTTCGTTGCTGATGTTTGCGACAGTCCCGTGCAAGTCTTTACCAGATAAAGCTCTGGAAGGTCTACACGCTCAATAAGTATCTGAAACCCAGCTTAAGATGAGCAGCAGTTTTGAGGGCAATCTAAAATATCAAACATTGGGTGCTCCCGTTGGATATAAAAAGCAATGGTCAATGAGTTGCGCTGGCGGATCAAGGGGTCGGAGAAGTCATGGAAAATCGGAGCTTCCAATTTGCACTTGTGGCCTAAGGCATCCGAGCATCAGTAGGTATGGCATGCAAGCACCACAGCTGGCCGTCCATGTTGTCTATCTAACCTTCGTTAAAGTAGTTAAATCGGCAAAGAAAAATTTAGTTAGTTCCGAGTCAAGTGCTTTTTGATCAAATTTTTAGTCTTTTTGGAATTTGGTCTTATTTTGACACTACAAGAAGAGAACGGCATACGCACTTAGAAGCTAAGCTCCTGCTGTAAGCGCGACCAGTATAGCATACCACCAACGGAATAAATAGTCCCTCGGAAAGGTCCTTGAAGGTTCGGTGTTTCGGATCTCCAGGTGGTGCTTCGCGGACCATGAACATAAAATGGTTCGGAGAAATCGGAGAATATGCAAGAAGTCATACAAACTCACAGTCTGGAGACACAATCAATCAACCTTACGGATGCGCTAACCCATCTTGTCCCAGGATCACACATTGCGAAAATGGACGTAAATGAAAAATCGGCCATTTTTCATGGATCAACCCAATACAATCATAGACACAAAAGGGGACTACTACCCAACAATCACTCTACAAAACCTGATCAAACCGGGCGCCTCTTAGAACTTTTGTTATTCCCTTTAACCGTTAAGCCTCTTAGGCTAATGAGGGAATTCAAAGGATGCTGTCCACGACATTAGTCCTCTGAGCCCTCTTCGAACAAACTGCCGACTTTCTTAATAAGTGTTTGATCAGGAAAACGTTTGGAGGAGTGGCGCTAAACTTCTGCAGCACCGAAGAGACCACAGGTCTAAAATGTGGCTCTTGGTGCTGCTCTTTTGGTGCTGGAAACAAGCCTTTGTGTAGTCCTGGGCTGTGTTCTCGACAAGGGTTCAGGCTGCACCTCTCAGTTCGCTTTTAACCTACAAACTCGGCTTCCCCGATCTTTCAAAAAGTCTGCTATATGGAAAGATTTATCCTTTGCCTGTTAGAGTCAAAATCTGTTGTTGTGCTTCGGAAACACACCTAAACACGTTGTGCAGATCCTCCGCTGATTTTTTGTTTTGTAACCGTGTACGGTAGTTGGTGTACTTTTTATCTGAACCGAGATGTATCGATCAAATGTGACTAATGGAGTGATAAAATACAGACGACATTCAAACGGAAACATAAGTCAGAAGAAAGAACCGAAAAGAAAAGAAAGGAACAAGGGGAAAGCGAGGGAGAGTACGGTAGAGAAGGAGGGCGCCGAGTTACAGTAGTCGTCGCTGCAGACGTTGCAGCGCCCGACGCCGCCGTTCTGTTGACAGAGGCGATCGGAAGCCGCGCAAGGGTCGTCGCTGGACTCGGCGCAGGAGCGGAGGTCGAAGGGGTCTAGAAGCGAGAGAGGGTGACTGGAGGAGAAGAAGGCGGGTTCAGTTGTTGCAGCCGTCGCCGTCACACTTGGAGCACGATCCCTGGCCTCCGGAGAACTTGCAGACGCGCGGTCCTGCGATGCATCCCTGGTTCTTGCGGGCGCACGTTCTCAACACGAACGGGGCTACAAACGACGGACGACCACAATACGACACCGAGCTGGCCTAACTCACCCCTTCCGCCCTCGCAGACGAACTTCTGACACGTGTACTCGAGGTCGTCGCCACCTGTGGAGCACTGCTTCTTCACGTAGCGGTTGTTCTGTCCCGAGAAACAGTACTTAGCGCTCTCTGAATACAGGGTGCGGTTACTGGCAACTGAGCTGTTTTATGGGAGCTATTTTTCCCTACCGTATAACTGGAAATGTCAGCTTTCTTTTAGTACTTTAGTCTTTACACTATCCAAATAAAAAAGACATAGTGCGGAAGTTGATTTTTTAACGATCTCCGATCAGGTGACCTACAGCTTTCCTTCAGCACATCACCGTTTTTTTTTCTTTCCGTTTTCACTTCGTTTTCCATGATCCGGCACATACAAATGATATTCAAGGCATACGGTAATTTTGTGGATTCAGCTCAGGACTCACTCAAAAAGGACACGCTAGCCGATTCGGGTGTTTATTCGGTTTACCTGTGAACAGGGGAAGAAGAACGAGGAGGGAGAGGAGCAAGACGGTCGCCCGCGTCATCGCTTCGGTTTCTGAAATCGGGTACCTTCGCAGTCGTAAGAGATTAAATCGGCGATTGCGATCGCTTCGGAGCAGGTTTTAGGAGGAAGGCCTCGGAGGACACGAATCGGCGTGCACAAACAAGTGGCCCTCCGGAACCGCGGAAGCAGCTGCCGGGCGCTTTGATTGATCGCGAGTTCATAAAAATCGAGTGACGGGGCCAGGCGACGTGAGTATCTAGCGAGTTCAGAAGAAGAGCCGGAGCTTCTCCGAACCGGTTCCAAAGGGAAACCGATCGGAGTTTCATGCCGCCCTTGAGTCACTCGCCGCTGATATCCCCACAGAACGGATCGATATGCGATGCTCTACAGTTGCACTGTACATGCGCTGAGTTGTTTTTCAGAACTCATCAGGGGAGTACCCAAAAAGAGTCACTTCGCGTTCCACAAATTCGATCTGAAGTTAACTAGACGAAGAATCCCGAGTGACGAAGCAGTAAGCAGATCACAAACATTTTTCGGCGACGCTTTTCCAAAATTACGCCGAAAGCAAATGGAGAAATAGATTCGAAGTTCTGAAGAAGCAGTTAACAGTGACAGCAGCGGCCGCCTCTCGGCTTTTACGATTGCGGCACCAAAAGACGGAGAAGCGATCGGAAGGAGGTGAGTCAGCCTTGTTGACAGAACAGCGACAGTTGCGAATCCGGCCGGGCACAGAGCACCCAATTAAGCGATCAGCCGTCGCCGGCGAGGACAAGCGGCCCGAATGGCCCACTCCGGATAAGGGCCACCAATTACGCGGATTACGGTGTCCGGTTACACGGATTTTGGAGGGCGCCCTCGACCGCCCCCTTCGAAGAGCTGTTTGTTTTAAATTAAAATTGCAATCGGCGATTCTGAGTTCGACAAAGCGGAAAATAGAATTTGCATGAGATTATAGGTATCGTTGTTTATGCTGGTGCTGCGCCGAGTCCGATCCGCCCTCGAATCGCACTTCGCGGCACTGGGCGCCGCCTCCTCGGGAGTACTCCATCGTCTCCTCCTCGTGAATCACTTCGAAAGAGTCCGGACGACGGCGGCGGCCGAAGGCACGAGAGTCCGAGAAGAAGGAGAAGAGGAGGCAGCAGCAGGTGATCAGGATCAAGACGACGATCACGACGACGGCAATGAAGAGGCCAATCAGAAGAGGGGACGCTGCAAGGGAGGGCAGTACTGTGGGAGGACCGCTCGCTACTCACCCCAGATGTGGCTCCAGGATAAGCCGCAGACCGATGCCGTGTAGAGGCCGAGTCTTTCGGCGCCACAGTTGCCACAACATGGTCCCACCGATTCGCAACATCCCTCCTAAACAGAGATTGGGGAACGGGCTTCTAAAGGCCCACCTTCTGCGAGTTGACGACAACGTTGTGGACAACTTGGACGGGCTGCTGAGGCGGCTGGAGGGGAGCGCTCACGTGGACGTCGAGGACGTTCGGTGGAGCGGCGATCCGACGGCACACGTCCGAGCAGAAGCATCTGACGGGTCTCTAGGAGATTGAAGAGGATTCGCTCACCTTGAAGGCTGCAGATAGGGCGCAGAGGTCACGCAGCTCTCCCGGGGACAGGTGGCGCAGCAGCACTCGGCGCTGCAGCAGTGCTGCACCGGATTGGCCGTGGCAACGGCCAGGAGTAGGAATAGGAGCAGCAGCGCTGTCGTATCCATCGCACTGGAATGCGGGCTTCTCGGCTACAACCGCACAAAAGGCTTCTCGTGAATGACCATTCATTAGTCATCGCCGAAACGCGCTGGAACATCCCACAGCCCTGGAATTCGGCCTCTCAAATACTAATAGTGTGAGGAGAACAACGCTTTATCAGATCCTACAAAACAGAAAACAACTTAACAACGGTATTTCTAGTCTTCTAGTCCATCGCTCTGTTCGCTTCCACGACTTTACACTTATCGTCGAGGCTCTGGATGCCCAGCAGATCGCGAACGGACGCCGAGTAGGAGCGTGTCGATTCGGCTGTTTCCTTCTGAAACAGGGCAAAGCATTCCGGGTCAGACACAAAAAGAGATACCTCATTCCGGTACTTGTGCCACACTTCGGCGAATTTGCGAATCTTCGGGTTCTTATTGATATTTCCCTTTTTCAGATCTTCTAGTCCATCGCTCTTTTCAACTATTTCTTTCAGATGCTTCTCTCCCTGAGAACCTTCGAATTGCACCTTCAAGTTATCTCTTCTTTCAGCCAACTGCTCCCAGGATTCGCGCTTTTTCGACTCTCGGAAGAGTACGGTCAGCAAGTACATGGCGTAGTCACGATTCTGCTTCCTGGTGTGGCATCTGTCCGTTACGATCGTAAGCACGTCCGATTCTTCATCGTAACGGCTTCCGACAAGTCGAATGAACTTCTCCCGGGACTTCTCATCCAGCTTCAAGTCAGCCAGCTTCATTGTAACGGTGCACAGTCGCGCTCGTCCATCGCGAAGAGACGTTCCTTGGTGAATATAGTCACTGTACGAAATTTGCATAGGTAAGTACTTGTCGGACAACTCAGGCACTTCTTTCAGTTCTTTAGGCCATGGAGTGCAAAATTCTAAACGAATCTCATAAGTACGACCCAAGCAAGCATTCGCAAACTACTTTTAATGGCGTTACACTGTCTTTCGATGGCTTCTGGCGTCAAATGGAGGAAGTTGGGAATCTTGACAAGCTCCAAGTTACCGACCTTCTTGAACGGCGGTCGGCGGTCAGGATTGGGACGAGATCCCATTCGAACGGGAAGAGGAACAACAGAGGCCTTGAAGGACGCCGCTGTGGGCCACACACTTGGCCAGTCTTGGTCCGTCGACATCTCTTCATGGCGAGGTCTGCGAACCTATACAACCAAAAAAAGTTTAGGTAGCTTGCTTGAAAGCCTACCGCAAGACGGTCCATGAGATCGGTCCTGCTGAATTTCTCGACCTCTGCACGGCCCGTCATACGCTCCAGCTGGAGCTGCGCGTTGAGTTTGCGCTTTGGCTTGACGAAAGCTTCGCGGAACGGTTCGCCCTGAAAACTGTCCACATGATGTGTTCTTTTCCCACTGAGCAAACCTTGTCATCAAGTTCATTTTCCACGCGCTCGCGCTGCACAGCTTCAGTTTCCTGCTGGTCAATTCCCATGGCAGCTCTCTTCATTTTCTCGGCCAACGTCGCCTCCGTCCTAACGGAGCTGAGCGACGGCACAATACGGCAACTTACACTGCCTCGGAATATAGATAGCATCTGCTACAAAGGCGAAACATCAGAAAACACTTCTAAGATCACTCTTGAAATATGAAACTGCAAAGAACAAGAAATTACCACATACAAGGAAAATATCTACTGCGTTTATTTCTCTCAACTGGAATGATCAAAAACTAAAACCGGAATGTGAAAATATATCACAAAAGTGGATCTAACAGGCATGATCTCATATCTTTGGGGCTAAAAACGGTTGAGTATCTTTGTAGGAACAAATAATATGTGATAAAACCCCGCCGGGCTACTTTTCACGGGCCTCGATGAGTTCAACATCGTGTTGAACGACGGTTTGTGACGCGGTCACAAGGTGAACAAGGCTGATAACGCTCTTCACGAAAGCCACTGGGAAGAAGACGAAAGCAACAAGTCCCATGAGATGGACACCGGCGAACAAAGCCGGACCTTGCCAGAAGGCGTTCACGTAGAGGAGACCGAAGAAGGCTTCGTTGCCGAAGCACATGAAGAAAAGGAATGGCCGGGATGTGTAGTAGAGATTCAAGATAGGATTGCTTGACGACTTGTGACTGGCTTTTCGGGTAAGATCGGTAGCGTGGAGGTGAAGCCAGTGAGAAGCGATGTCGATAACGGCCGTCATCTGGAACCAGAACATCCATCGTGGGTAGAAGTGGCAAAGAGCCATCAGAAGAGCCATGAAGGCGCACCGATCGGTCAACTGATCGAGCATGGCTCCGAAACGAGATCCTGCAAAATGTGGCAATCAACATATGGACTTATGAGCAGACCTCACCTTGGTTATATATGCGGGCAAGATGTCCGTCGATGGCGTCCAACATGGCGCTCAGAAAGTAGCACAGACATGCCCTGAGCGGATTGGAGGTCATGTAGGCGAACGAAATGATGGCCAGAACGATTCTTGCGTATCCGACCAAGTTCGGGTAGAAGAGGAAAACGGTAGTGTCGGCCATTCTTCGCGAATTCCTTCTTAAAATGGTAGCAAATGTAGGCGAACTCAGGGCGCGGAGAGGCGACACGGCCGAGCAAGAATCAGAGGAACGTACGGCGTGGCCGTCTTGCCTTCCTTATCGATCGCAACATTTGCCTCAACTTGTTGACAGCCGTAAATCTCGCGCACTAATGATTCGCTAATGACGAAAAGTTGTGTACAACTCGCTGAGCCGCGATGCTCCGCCGGTGATGGAAGCGGCGATTACGGCACCCAGATGCTGCTGTGAGGAGCGTGACGTCAACAGAATTTTCGCTCTTACGACGACGAATTGGACGCGTGGAGAGGCGCATCTCGCCTACAAAATAACTAAAGAAAAGAGAGTCGGATTTAAACAGTCTCAACTCACAGAATACCATAATCAATTGCGAATTGATCAGGCAAGCAGTCTGAAGACCCGCAAATAATTCCTCCCGAGGAACCATGACAGTCTACCGTAATCCATCGTTCGCGGAAACCGCAGGATAAGACAGAAAAAGCCGAAAAGGACAAACGTAGAACGTCTTTAAATTGTCTCCAGCAGAAGAAGGGCAGAAATCTTTCATTTCTTCCTTCCTGATGAACTACCGTAATCTTGCCCCACATAGCCGGTGTGGCAGGGAATCGTGTCGGCCTTTACAGATTCCAACCGTGTACGCTCGTCGTTTGCTGCTTCGACCAGCGACTTACACATTCGTTTGCCTTCTCCATCCGCCGGATTACCGAAATCAACGTTCCGGTCAGCGGAGACGTGCTCCTTTCCCCGACGGGTCCCTCCCTCGAAGGCGCCGTTCGGAGGCGCCTCCACTGCGAGTCAGATCGCGCCTCCCTTGTCCTTCGCCCATATTTGTACAAGCAATGGGCCGCGACTTCCCCTCCCTCTGCAAACGGATTTTCCCATTGTGCGCCGCAATTTCCGATCCTCTTCAAGGCCTCCTCGGCTCGTTATTACTTTGCCATTCACACTCCTGCGGATCACCGTCCCCTCATTCGCCTCCCATTCACCTCCGGCGCCCCGATCGTCGTCCATTTAACGATCTCATAATAATGGGCCCCCAGATCGTAATCGGGACCCTTTCACCCGGGTGATCGAGACCCTTTTCAATAAAACTAATTACAAAGAGCGCAGGCCCTGCACGACGTTTCTTTCCTATAATCGCCTCGAGGCAGAGGAGTAGCGCGCCTCTTCATCGGTATCATCAGTTAATTAATCTCCGCAAAGGACGCTTTCTCCACTTTTGTCCACTCCCGGTGTCATCGCGCCGATATTGTCCCGAAGACCCTCAGGAGCCTTAATTAAGCGGTGCCGCCACTCTAGCGGTGACTCTTGCGCTTCTCCGCCGATCCTCCGGGGACTATATTCGCTAATTAATAAATGCGCTTCAAAATGGAGTCGGGCGAAACACTCGCTTCGGGAGGGCCTCGAGATTGGCGCTGTTTTCGATGCCTCGATTGCCTGCGGGCTCTTGATTGCGTCCCGAGGTGAGCCTCGAAACAAAAGAGGCGCGTTTCGATGCCTTGACGACCTATTCTCGAGGATAACAATGATGTTTACGTATCCAACGCCTCTTCTTTTGTTCGAGGGCCTCCAGATTGCCTTCGACACCTATTCAGCCTTCAACGTTCAAGCGCCTCCGATTCCGCGTCCCTCACGTTCCGTCGCTTGCGTCTTCTAAAAGACATCGCCAAGCCATTTACTTAAACTGCGCTAATCCACTTGTGTCTTCTCGATGCCCCTCAGCGTCTTCTCCGCCTAGTTTACCCTCGTTGACTCGACGACGCCTTCTCTTAATCTCTTCCGCGTGTGCAACTTCGGCACCTCCACGGATTCGTCCCCTCCCGTCTTTCGCCTTCTGATCGGCCCCCCGCGGCGCCCGCTTTGACTTCGCTAACGAGCTAATCAAGCGGCAAGCTGCCCGCCAAGTAAATCTTCCGGTGAAGAAGCCAATTGATTCCCCTGAACTCCCTCCCTCCGCCTCGCCTCCTTCGCCTCCTCTGCACCGATTCCCTACGCCCTATCCTCGTTGGGCCAGGTATCCTAAAGGAGTTCGCTTTCATCTTCTCTGAATAATTCATCGTAATTAAATTAGAGTCTATCGATCGGCTCCAAAAGGAGCACTTCGCCTTCTATTAATAATTGATCATCCCCACAAATTGGCCCGCAGGTGCTTCGCAAGAAAACGCGCGTCCCCCAGCCCTAACGGCCAAGCTTCAGCCTCCACGGCGTCCTTCGCCGACCCAAGAGGACTGTCTCCGGAGTACACTTTGAAATGCATTGCGATGAGTCGGCGAAGAAGATGGATTCGGAGCGCGAGAACGGTTAGGGAATATCGCGTGAACGCGGCATTTATTATTCACGTGTGAGTCGTGTTTGTTTACCGCGAAGAAGAAGACTCGAGTAGCATTCGGCGCGGTTTCAGATGTCCCGCTATCTCCACTTTCTCTACTCGATAACCTTCATCCCCTTCATCGAGAGTCTCCGCTGCTTCGCCGGGAACCCCCTCGAGCGCAACGAGTGCTCTTCGCTCAATCACTGCATAAGGATAACCCCGAGGTACGATCCTCCCCTACAGCAAAATCCGAAAATAAACCTCTCTGACTGCAGAGGAAAGCGTAAAATAATTTTATGGAAGATATCCATAACGTCACCATGCATAAAAAGATGAAAGTGCTGCGACCTAAAGCAACTGAATGATGAAAATCCCAAAATGGTATGGCTGATAGCCTTCCAACTTCCCCAGAAAACATCTTCTCTCGCACCCCCAGAAACCCACCTCTTGCAGAAGCGGCGATTCACAATGGTCTTGTGACGGGAACTCGATCAGCCACGTTTCCCTATGTCAGTCGATTTCTCAGAGTCAGAAGTCCGACGTCATCCAGTTCGAGAACCAACGCTTCACAAGACCCGGCCAGGACCATCCCCAGCGATACACTCCCGATCGTTCGCGGTCAAGAACCTCGCGAGAGGAGGAGTTTTGCTTTTCCGCTGGAGTTTTAGGTGAAATTTGTTGTTGCCAGAGTGACTTCTGCAACGCCGCTTCGGGGAGGGATCAGGGTACACCTCTGGCGATATCGCTATTCTCCCTATTCACAGTGCTGCTTCCCCTTGTTGCTCAACTGTTATAAACTCTTTCCCTCGTTTACATGTAAATAGCAAAGAATTAAAGAAATTTACTGATGGATTGGGTCATTTTTATTTGTGTCGGTGGCTATCGGTAGGGTCGTCCTCTCGCTCTCTCTGAGGTTCGCTAAACGAGTCTTTTGTCCGAAAATAGTAGCCGAAAGAAGCTCTACTGGACTCTTGGATTCGGTCCACTAGCCAGTACAATTCATCGGCTAAAAGAGAACGTGTGAGAGTGAATCGTTAGAAATTGGTGACGCTCCTTGAATTGCGTTCTGCGAAACACGTAAGCGGGCTAGTAGCGCTTTCCATGAACCACTGTAAACGAGCTTTTCACAAATGGATCTTTTCATTGTCAAAAACTAGGAATAGGCCCCAACGACCCGAGCATTCCACGCTGCTGTTATCTTGGCGCAAACCCCACGGTTCTGTATCTATATTGACTGTCGCTTGCTGGTCTATGGAGCGTTGGAATCAGTGAACAGTTCTCTGCTCACTCGACGCACTTCTCGTGCCTCATTAGTGGGAATTTCTGCTAAGCAAATCTTGAAGGGCAAGCTCGTCTACATTCGAGCGTGTTTATCATAAAGAGCAGGAAGAAACCCTTCAAAACGCTGTTTTGGGGTAATGGTTGTTCAGTTGAATGATGCTGTTGTAAATAGCACAATGTACTAAAATGAGTAGATTGTGTTAGATATATTGACGGATAATCTAGCTTTTAGTATAATGGAAACATATTTACACTCCCACCCTGAGCACAGACCCAAGAGCAACCTTTCTTCCTGGAAAATAGTCGTCTTTTCCTCAGGTGCTTCTTTTAGATACCGTAATCGCTCACCGCCCTCCGGGTGAGCGCACTCGAGAAGACGTGTACGCACAAGTAAGGAGCCGGGCGGAGGAGTTTACAAACACCGCGGAAAGAAGTGAATGTCATTTACTTCACCAGTTGTTATTACCATTGCCTTCGTTATTTCTGATCGTTAAATTTTCGCTCAAACCACTAGTCGATGATTGTACAGCTTCACAAATCATTTACTGATGGAATTGTGGGCAAAGGCACAAATCAAACTTCACGCCTTCGAGAATCCCTTTTTCAGGGGAAAGTCGAAACGAATCGCGTTGTTGATGCAATCCAGAGCATGGCTGCATATCGACGCGTTCAAAAAAGTCGTCGTTCCATTGGAAGTAACTCCGTTTTTCTCGTGCACATGTCCGAAGCTTAAAATAGAATCATCGTAAAAAGGCAAATAGGGAAAGGGTACTAACATGTGGAACTTCGGCTTCACACGCTTTTCCACGGTGTTCAAGAGCTCCACGCAGCCACTGTGTTGGCCTTCGTAGACGTCATTGTGGCCAAGTGGCGGTGTATGGGTCAGCAGGACATCCACACCTTCGGGGATCAGCTTCCACTTGTCGAGGAGTTCCTTGCCACGTTTTCGGCTGAATGAGTAGCCGGCCATCGGGTGCCATGAACTTCCGTAGACGCGTACTCCGAACACCTGTTATTTTCAGCATCATCAGCACATTATGGTCCCACTTAGCATCTTACATCCACATAGCTGTCCTGTAGATAGATGCAATTCGTCAGGAGCTCGTACCCCTTGGAAGTTCCCCTGTTCTGATATTTCGGCAGGCGGAGGGACTCGTCTTCACCGTCTTCGAACCCAAGTTCGTGGTTACCGGCAATCACGATCTTGTAGCGATGTGGAAGTTTTCCTGAAAGAGATGTAAGGTGAACACTTTGAGCGTCTTCCACTCACCGATGGACTCGTTGAATTTCAAGATCTCGTCTCGGTCTCCGAAGTTTGTGAAATCACCACAGTGAACGAGGACGTCTCCTTCTGGAATGCGCCCCAAAATCGTCTCCAACTTCTCGTGCGTGTCTGCGATACAAACGAAACGGACTTTGTCGGCGTGAATAGGCTCTCCCCAACTGAAAGCGTTCCTAGGCACTTCGAAAACAAGCGATCACACACCTGACGGGGTGCCCGATGGGATCGCAGACGCGTTCCTTTGAGTACTTCTCCCTCCAAAGTGCATCTGGCTGCTCCGTTTGAGGATCGACGACAACCGACGCGGCCATCTGGAAAGTGCAACGCGAAAAACAACCGCTCCGGGCGACTTGTCTCCAGTTCTGATCACTCGGAGTGTCGTCGCTTTGAAAACAGTTGGAAACATTCTTGGTTCAACCGGCGTTCGTTTTTTTTCGGTGATTGACTTCCGTACACCTTGAGAGAATATTTCTGAGGCGTCGGAATGAAGAAGTTCCGCAAAAGTCGCGCTAACGGAATATTTCTGTGAATAGCCACTTATTACACAGAACATATCAATGCTTCTGGAACCTTCGGTCATACGTTCATGTTGACTCTTAGTGTGTTGTATGACAGCTCTACGAACATCATGGAACATGAAACACTCATTCTCAAACTGTTTTTGTAACCTATCATATCGGCTACACTGGTGGTGCTTTCTCCCAGTGTTTCCGCTTCCCCGAACCCTACACCCTCAACTCCCACCCGCTCCTTCGGATGCAACTTTCCTCGACTTTTTTTCGGCGGTTTAAACAAACAAAGCGGCGTGGTCGAGTCGCATGACTTCGCTTCTCGAGTTCAGCGCTGCCGTTCGGATTTCCGGTCCGCCGCCGTATTTATAACTCCGGAAAACCTTCACCCGCGGACAACTTCTCCGATTTCCTCTCAGAATCGGCACTTCTCTGTTTGTCGAGAAAAACGAAGGGCCGAAAGTACACCCTACTCATCCACTCAAGGGCCTCACAGATCGGACCTGCTGAACCCAGGTCGAGTTTCGGGTCAAACTCGGGTCCAAGCGGGTCTCCTCAGCCCAACTTCTTCTGTGCAAACGCACTGGTGGCAAGCGCGCGCGGCGATTATAATGAAAACGACGATCCGCACGTATCCAACCGTCCGGGGCGTCCGAGGCGCACTCTTTTCCCCTTTCGCTGCATTGAGCCCTGTCGCGGGAGGTCTTCTCGTCCTCTTCCTCTGTTAAAATTCGAAGGATCCCAGCAGAATCCTTTCTCCGGCGGCCAAAACTGTGGCCACTCGAGCCGCTGATTTCGCTTTCGGCTTCTTCTTCGGCGAGGTTTGCCGAGGGGCCCACTGAGGATCGACTCTTGGAGTTGTCATGGTTTTGGCCGTCTTTTGGCTGTTTTGGCCAAAGGCCCTCTTCTCCACGAGCTCTGCAACCCAGGTGAGCCTTTGTTTTGTCGGAATTTCTGCGTAAAGCAGCCCTAAATCCCTGCGTCAATCACCCTCGGAAACGAAGTGGTTACGCTCGCAGATTACGCTCGGATAAATTCTCTCGCTGTTTACAACACGTGGTCGCCTTCGCCTCACGCGGCGTTGAAACGACGCAAGGAGTGATAAGACAAACCTGTAGACCCTCTATAGTCGCTTCGACGTTGAGATATGCGGATCTTTCTCTTCCCTTTGTTCAAGGAAGTAACCCACGTTGAGCTCTGATACCTTGACTCACTTCGTAGGCATTAGTTAAAGTACAGCCGGGTAAACAAGAAAATTATGTTACAACTCGATTAGCCGACGAGCCATTGCTCCCAAGGTCCCTAAAGTCCACGGGAAAGGGACCACTCGGGCACGCATTTTCCCCTTCCCTAATCCAGAAAATATTGACTTTCCCGAGAGCTTCCTTATGAAAGCCTGGAAACTGATTTGCACAAATTAGATTCGTTTTCGTCCACAGCAACTTCCCAAAGTGCGTTTAAATGTATAGAAAGAGTTGTATTTTGCAGTAAATTCTCCATTTTACGTCATATTCTGTGATACTTAAGATTCCTGAGATCCCCACCAGCGTGTCCGATCTCTGATGTGCTCCTTCTGACCCAAAAGGACATCTGTCCGCACAGAAAAACACCCCTGAAATTAATTAGGTGGCTTCAAGGATGCGTGGACTTCCGGGAAGACCTTTACCTCGCGTTGCTTTCGGTCCCTGTCCACTTCCTTATCTCATGTAAACAGCTCTCGCTCCCCTATAATTAGCCCGCAAGTGATAGTTGGTCGTCAGCAGCCCTTCTGCGCAGCCGCGGCGTCTTCGAAGCGTTTCCTGCAAACCAGTTCCGATTCTGCGTTCGCTTCGCGGACGACGTTCGTCGTCTCCACTCCTGTCCCCGAATTCCAGCGAGAGGCACCAACTTCCGCTGCCTCTGACGCAGGTGCGTGGAGTCGAAATTGCAAAAATCGATTCCGAGAACATTCTTTGAACCTCAACTCGACCGTTGCGGCTAATCCCCTCTCCATCTCGCGTGTCCCAGAATCCGTTTCCAGGCAGCGGCAGCTACTTATCCCCAAAGATCTTGATCCTTTTGTGTCCCTCTTGGATGACGTCAGCCAGCGGTCACGCGCTTTTGGAGTTCGGTGGTCGTTGTAGCAGCAGCCCCGGCACTCCGCTGTTTTCCCAATTTCACTCTTTTTCTCTTCTCCCCTGCCCACAGAAGGCCTTCCGTGTTCTCCAGCGCGCGTCCTTTTGTGGTAATGACAACAACGGAGCCAAAGATTAAATTCTACTGTCGGGGCGAATTATCGTCCGACGACACCACTTCTACTGAACTCGTCACGGGAAATCCCCCGATGATTACGTGTCCTTTGGTCCTTCGAGTTCTATACCGTAACAGGTTCATAGGGACTTCGACCACTCACAGATTTGCGCATGCCCCAGCCTACCGTAACCCATCTCCTCTGGAGCTACCCTTATCTCATAACCCCTTTCTGGCTGGGGGCTTGCTACCGTTTGGGAAGTCCGGGCTACCCCGAGAGGAGCATACGTAGCGGAGATCTCCGAACCTTCCGAACCCAAAGATCCAAAGTTTCCAAGACAAAACGCTCCCACGTCATGGCCGCGCTCGTTCCGAGCGCTCCTCGTGGATCGTGCTCGTTCTCTGAGGCGGCGCGGGGCGGCGTCCCCGTTTTTTTTTTGTCGAGGCACTCTCGCCGCTTGTTCGCTGCCCGGCTCCGCTCGCTTCGGCGGTGCCGTCCTCGGCACTCTCGAGGACCTCGATCGAACTCGATTTTCCCTTTCGCGCGCTCCCTCGCCCGCCTCGATCCTCAGATGTTTTCTCGCTGCGGATTCCCCTCGGGGTACCGTATCTCGCGGCTCCCTTAATTGGACTCTCTAATCGCACTCTGCGCGCTTCCGGCAATTAGCCTTCCGCGAAACGCCTCCCTCGACTTCGGAAGTGCCTCGGCACTCCGCTATCTGATGCAACCGCGACGGAGCGGACTGTAAACCCGCGATCGATCGGTGTCGATCGCTTGAATCGCGACTCCTGCGACGCCTTTTTGCACTTATCTCTATCATCCGAAGCCCGTCGTCACAATGTAGGTCGCCGAAGATCCGCGCAGTCGATCGATCGCGCCTCGTCGTTATTCAACGTCTTTAAACATCGCGAAGGTCAGCTGTGCACTCGCTACTCCCTCGGGGCCATCGATCTCAGATCACCCAATTAGCGCTTTAGGCGTGCTCCAGTCCCTCCGCGTACTTTGAAACCGCGACGCGCACCAACGCGGAAAGACGCGATTTAATAAATCTGTGCAGAAGAGGCCATGCTTATGGGGAGTCCGCGCTTTCGGGCCTCGCCTCTCCCTCCTTGTGGGCTTTCCCATCCCAGTTGATCGTTCTGATCTCGGTCATTGTAATCTCTGTTTTCAACGTAGCGAAACATGGCTGTGATTGGGGCCGCCCGAGAGATCCGCCTTCCCGGGTGTCATCCATCTCCTAAACCTTTCAATTCCACTCCTGAGGACTTCCTCTGATCTTTCATTTGTTACATCGCCCTTCCCCAACGGAGCGAACAACACTTTCTCCTACTTCGTTCTTGTGTCGACCGAGTGCGTTGTTTACTTGCCCGAGGCTTCCGCCTCGTCCAGGGGTTCCCCTAATCTCTGACCCACTCGCGGGGCACTGCAACGACGCCAGGGCTTTCCCGAAATCGTCCCTCGTAGGAGCGAGTCGAAGAGACTCCAAAGAGAGGAAGGCGTCGTATTGTAACTCGCGTGTTTGTTCGGCGCGTGTTGCCACTCAGAGTGACTCCGGTCCCCCACCCTCTCTCGGTTGTTCTTTGTGACGTCGGGAAGGCCCGGCCTCTTCTGCTCCCCGAGGCTCTCACGTGGCGGAGATTCGCAGTTCCGCCCTCGCCCGGCAACTTCCCCTTCTAGGCATTCCGAGCATCCCACGTAATTAAGGCTTAGAACAGAAGACGCTTCATTAAACATGCAATCAGCGAGATGACGAATCCAGTGTTGCAAAGGCGTTGTCAGCGCGCATTAGCAAAACATACTTTTTGGTCGTTTTTCCCTTACACAGCGTCAACACTATTTCGAACTCAAATGTTCAAGGTCGCCTTTGTTTACGGCACTCCTGCATTGCCCGAATGAGCTCTCACTTGTACAGTGATAAGCCTTCTTTTGGAGGGTCTAAAAAGCCGGCTCCTGCCTGGCAGTAGCAGCTAGGCTACCGTAATCCTTATCAAAAGTGTTCGGGATTCCTAGACGCCCTATCACCCCTTGTTGCAGAAATCACGTCCAGCGACAAAAAAAAAGCGAAATTAATGACAGAATGCCGGTCAAGAAAACGAAAACGAGAAATTATCGCTGCCGAAAATCCTAAAAAGTTACAGCATTCTGTAAGCGAGTACCCCGTGACCCTCCAGAATCCCACGCCTTTGCGTTCTCGCGGAGTTTCTGGCGCTTCGCCCTTTGTCCCCACGCCGAGTGCCACAGATCTTAGATCTGCTCCGCACAAAGAACAATCACCGACCGCTGACCGATCGATTGGCCGGGCAGGCGAACAGTCCCCTATGACCAATCCGGTGCGCGGTCATTTGACTGCTCCCCGGGGACGTGGTCCTTCTGTAGCTTCTGCGATTCGCACCGTGGAGCACAGCGTGGCGGAGCACGGAGGAATATGTTGTAAGTCTGCCGATGGCGCCTTCGGCTCCTTTTTAGAACATATCGATCATAGCGGCGTCGGCGGAGTCGGTGATTTTTCTGTTTCTTCGACGGACTTTATCAGTCGACCACTTTCTCTCCGTTTTGTTCTCTCGCGTTGCCTCTCCTTCCATCAAACACTAACACCGCGGCTTCACCCGCCGCCACCTTGCCGCTACCCGCGACCGGTCTTCCTTCCCCGTCACATCCTTCGCGCGCCTCCACTTTCCCCAAGTTTCCTTTCCGCGAACCTCATGAAATCTGGCGTCATCTCGGCCGCGGCGCGGATTTTCGGCCCTCCGCCGGAAGCGGAGCACTTTCCGAGCAGTTCGCGCTTCCGGGATTCGCTCCCGCTGCACTCCCTTTCGCGCCGGGACCGCTTTCTTCCCGCACTCGGCTGCAAACTTCTGTCTAGACGTCTTGCATCCATTTGCAAATCTGCTGATCGAGCAGTGGTGCAGTGGTATCGAGCAGTGATCCCGGGGAACACGGTTATCCCCTCTTTCCTTGGCTAGGTCCCTCGTGTGGCACCATGCCAGTGCCATTAACTCCAGCTTTTTTCAGAAGTTTGCTCGTGAAATTATAACGTTCGAAGACACCTGCTTAACTCTTGGCGATTCATGCTTGAGTGATGGACGGCTCTGTGATGCAAGAAGTGAGTCGAAAGCGGTAAGTCCGGCGCTGTTGGTGTTTCATTTTCACTTTGCACTTTACAGTAATCTTGAGAAAAGAAGGGAAACGTCGCGCTACGCGGCTCGTGACCGCCGTGGCAAGGAAGCCGACATCTTCGTTGATCTGCGCGAGGTGGTTCCGATTGTCAACGAGAACACCGTTACCCATGTCGATCGAATTGCTCTTCTCCGTGTTGCAGCCACTTTGTGTCGGATGCGAAACCACATTGGAAAAGGTACACACATACGACATAACTGGGTTCTCTGTCCTTGTTACTTCGCTTGACGGTCTGCAGAGATAAGCAGAAGGGGGCCGCGACCTTGCATTATCGAAACGAATCGCCTTATCTCGCGTTTGTCAGACGATTGGTTTCTGCCGGTGTTTGAGCGGGAGAAAGCTGAACACTACATATATTTTTTGTTTTGGGCTTTGATTTACTGTTTACAGAATGCCGAACTTAAATGCACTGTTCAAAAAAATAAGATAAGGGCATCTAATCTCTGATGCTCTAAATAATCAAGACTCTCTTCTTTTGCGAATGAGCACAGTTCAGGAGCACCCAAAATTTCAGCATTTCAAATGTGATGTGGTGGGAATTTCCGTGTTCCGCATCCGCGCTTTTGCATCAAAAATCAGAATGAGGCGAAAACACCAATCCGCAACTGCTGTATGAGTGTTCTTTCGAGGCCGACTGCTTCTCTGGTCAATTTGCGCGCTGTGTTGCGAGCGCCGACGTCATTGCTGATTGGATTTGCCTAGAGGGTCTCTCGGGCACATTTGTTTTCGAGGGGACCAGTGCTTAGCTCCAATACTGACGTTACGTAGCAGGGAATGATTGATAGGATTGTTGAGAAGGAAAGCATTTAGAGCTTCTTGCATTTGTGGACCACAAATGCACTACTATTTTCAATGGCAAACAAATTCATTTCTTTTCAGCGCTGCAAGCACCTCTACCATCGGAGTCCTCCAAAGGCGAAATATGCTCCGAAGAAACGATTGCGGAGTGCCTGGACGGCTTCATGATGATCATCGACATGGACGGGCTGATCTTATATGTGACGGAGAGTGTTTCAATCTACTTGGGAATCACCCAAACCGATCTGGTTGGCCGCCATTTGCGTGAGTTCACAAACCAGAAGGATTACGAAGCCTACATGAAAATGGCTCAAGCCAACAAAGCCAAATCAAATGGCAGCGGGAATGACTCCAGCCTCGTCACGAGGACGATTGTTATCCGCATGAAATCAGTTATTAGTCCAAGAGGTCGTAATCTGAATTTGAAGTCGGCAATCTATAAGGTACGAGTGTTTCTCGCCAAAAAGATGTACATGTCTTACACTTTCAGCCTGTCTGGGTCTGCTACCGTACAGTTTGCTACTCCGGTAACAACCACGTGAATTTGATGCACTGCTCTACAAATCCGGCAGGTACCGGAAATAGCGTGTCCAACACGATGAGCGGAGTCACTTCCAAGAATGGAGAATACACCACTGGAACTGGCATGACCCGCCACACATGTGATATGAAGATCAGCTTCATCAGCGAGAAGTGAGTCCACTGTGTCCTTACGGTAGACGTTAACGTTTTTTATTGTAGTATGAACAAGATTGTTCGTTCTAACCAACGCTCGCTTATCGGCTCGTCTTTCTATGACCTAGTGCACCCTGGTGATGTTGCTCGAGTTTCGGACTGGATTCGTGATCTGCTGGTCAAATCACATTGCCGCACCTCCTTCTATCGCATATTGGGAGCTGCCAAGAATGTTATCTGGGTTCAGACTGACGCTATTACTGTAAACCATACCATCCGGGGAAAAAAGGAGCAGTACATTATCTGTACTCACTACTTTTTGGGAGCTCAAACGGACGCCTCATCAGCTCAGGACGTGGAACTCAATCTCACTTCGGGAGCGCTCCCTGTAGTCATCAAGCAGGAGCCTGACGATGCTGCGGGTATGCTAAAAGATCTGCTTAGCTTATTTACAGTATTGTGCTTCAGAATACCTTGGTCGTCAGCCCCAATTTGTGGATTGTGTAGATTTCACTCCACTCATTTCAAACGAAGCTTCCTTGACCGGCCAGATTCCGACGAATTTGGAAGAGTACGGTCCCGTCGGTGCTTCGGAAGGCGACTTCGGTCGTCCCTCAACACGTAAGCGTCTTCTGCCTCTACGTTTAGAAGAGAGTGCCCCGGCGCTGGGAGAAAACCGAAAGCGATCGCTAGAGGTTTCTCCGGTTAACACTTTTGCTAAGCGGCGACGGCCGATCACTTCTTTCCGCAGTTCGTCGGGCGAAGACGATGTCAGAGGCACAGAATCATATGTTTTTAACGTTCGTTTTTTCTGCTAACATTACCCTACGTTTTGACCTCGCTTATCCTCCTGTTTCTGTCCATGTTCCGCTTCATCCTGTGATGATCCCTCACTACGCTTTTGTTTTAAAGTGTTCAATGATTTCGTTTCTGATTGTCTCTGACATCGTTCGAAGCCGCCGCACATATGCCATTTCCCGCCGAACCTCTAAGTTCCGGCACCGTTCTTGTGATCTCTGTACATCTATCTTAGTTTGCGTTTTTCAGAGGGACAAATCGCCCGAAAGAACAGCTACGATGACGTGCTCCAGTGGCTTTTTCGAGACCATCCAGACAGCCCTGCGCCCTTTACCAACGGATTCGAACAAAATATGCGATCAAACCAAGACGATCGAGGTTTGTCATCGTTGCGTAGCTCAGTCATGCAACGGGGAACTTTAGAAGCCGATTTCGACAACATGCATCGAAGACCCTATATCGGAGACGACCCGCCACTCACCGTCTCCGCCTACTATGACCCTTCTCGTCGAGAGTCTCCTGAACACTCCGGAAGACGCGGAAAGGATTCGTCTGCGCCACTCTACCGACACGAGCGATCGAATAACTCTGATCGTTCCACTTCAGCCTCTGCCATGGGTGATCGACTGTGCGGATCCTATCGATCTTCCCCACTCTCCTCCAACGGTAATCGACACATGTGGAAAATCGAGCTCATCTTGAAATTTAGGAAATGGGCAAAACGAAGGAGCCTCACCAATGGAGTGGTCCCCGCTTGCTGCCGGAATCGCCGAGTGCAACCTGCAGTCCCCTTCCGAAGGAGCCAACCGGAGCTCCAAGTCATACATGCCGTCCGTCAACGTCGCAGGCATGCGAACCACCAACCGTGCTGTACCCCCCATTTCTCAATCCGGTAAGTATCATTCCTCTTTCATAACGTGCTTCGGCTAACACATGTGCACTTCTGTTTCTGTTGTTGATGTAGTTTAGTGAGTGTGTTTGCTGTTGTTACAGATGGCTACAACCTTGTGTCCGGTACTAATGCCTACAGAAATAACGTCGGAACAAGATACGTTGTGTACTCCAATGTGCCTTCTACCCCTGCTGACGATTTCTCCAGACGACCAGCTCAGTGCGCCACCTCCGCGGAAACGTCTACTCGTCCCGGAATGCGAAGACCTTTTGGTCAACTCGAGCCTCAGCAGCTCGTTCCTATGAGAGTTGAACAGTCAACCAAACCTGCAAGCCATAATAAACCCGAACGTGTCATTAACTTCTCCCAACAAACGAACGACGGCAGCATGCATAAATCTCCATCTGGTCAGTATCTTTTTGTGCTTTGCCTAATATTTCAACTCTATTCCGTGGTTAGTGTTAGTGCTTTCACACTAGACTTTCGCAAATCACCACTCTTTGATTTGTGTACACTTCCTTAATTTCGCCATTTCAGATTATTCGCAGCTTTACGTTGATTGTCAAGACAATCTTCAGTCCTTGGCTCCTTTCGTCGCGCACGAGGAAATGTTGCAACTGACCAATTCGCTCCCTGCCGATCTCCAAGGACTTTTCGGCGATGATGTGTCCGAAGACTGGATGAATTCGTTCGGGCCCATAAATGTCTCCATGGACAATCAGTCGATGTGCCCTGGAAATGGCCTAAATATCCGGAGCAACTTCCTGGAAGATCAGTTGTATTAACGTCTTTCAGTCATTCAGTCCGGTGAATATTATATGGTCGGTGGAAAATGACGCTGACGCCATTACAGTATCCTTTTCAGATCCGACACTTCTCTTTCTCCCCGTCTCGTGCATAACTCCAATGTATGTCTGTTTCAAACTACCTTCAATCGGACGCTTTCCTCCTTTTCTCCGTTTCTCTTTGTATAGTGATGTCAACTAAATCTCCTGCTTAGAATATTTATTTTCCACACCCTTTGTGATATTCGCTCCCGAACAAGAGATTCTTCCCTAGTTACTTCCCAAATTTGACTCCTGAGATTTCTAACGGTCTACGTATGCTGGTTTTCACTGATCATCTGTTGTTCCACGATCCTATTGATGTCGTACCCCCGTCTCAAATCTACTTTCAACTGAACTCTGTCCTTTTATATATAATTAAATCGATCTATTTGTTATGAATATATATTATGTCATTGTAGATCCATAAACATCGTTCAAGCTCCGTGCAAAGAATAAACAGAGGACACAATAGCGGCATTGTTTGCCGAGTCCAGTCGGACAGTCGTTTCCGCGCAACACCTGCACTCGTCACAACAAATTGGCGCATCGATAAGAGTATCTTCGCTGTCCAATTGTTCGGCGACCTTGAGCAGTGCGCGACGAAGGAAACAGAAAAAGTTATGCAAATGAGGAGGAGGCCTTGCAGGTGTCTTCTGGCACCGGAAGAGTTGATTGATCGGAGGATCGGAGCTGAGCCGTTTTTTGAGGTTAAGCCGGAGCGGACTCTTTGTCGCATGGGACGGTTGGCTGCACGCCGTATCCGGTGGACACCAGATGGCGAAGCCGTGATTTGTGGCTGTCTGAGCAATGGGAGCAGAGGGACAAGCGGAAGTCGGGGACAATTAGCGGCGATTCTTCGGGGGTCATTCTGGAATGCACCGTTCCGTCTCCCCTCTAGAGCCGCTGGAGGGCGGCTTCTCGTGGAAGACGGCGCTTCCAGAGAGGGCGGTCCGTTCCAAGACGGCTTATGCAAATGAGAACATGCGGATAATTGGGTGTTTTTCAGCGCTGAACTCGAGGTGAAGGGGGTCGATCGGATCAATCGCCAAAGCGCCGCCTCTTCCGCCGAGGTGCGCACCTCAACCTCCAAACACGGACGGCCGCGTCGAACTCATCATATTCGGTGTTTCCGTCAGCCTCGCATTCGCTGCCTCGAGCGCGGCGACCCTCAGACCGTCCCCCCCCGCCTGGCCTCGGCGAACTGTTTTCCTTCGTGCCCGGCCATAATCGAATCACTCGACGCCTCAGTCGCCTCCCAACCAGTCTCTCGCGATTCCTCGCCTCCAACGCTCCCGTTGCCGTCGACAATTTTCCAATTAACTTTTGAAGGGCCGCTAATCAGTCCTCCGACCCAAATTCGATTCACTCCCTTCTGTTTCTCCTCAGCCCCGCGCCGTGTAATTAACCAAATGCGTTCGAGATTCTCGCGGCGCCCTCTCGGAGCCTTGCGGATCGAACGCTAATTATAAATTGCACAAGTAGTGACAATAGAATCGGCGGCGACCCACAAAATCGCCGTAATTGGAGAACTCTTTGTGACTGCCGTAACCCCCATTCCAGGCTATGAGTCTCTCCTCGACCCTCTTCCTCCTGTTCGCCCTCTCCGGATCCGCTGCCGCCATCCAGTGCTACTCCGGTAGCCAGTTGCAGGTCATCGAGTGCCCAAGCCTCAGCTGCATCAAACAAACCCTCGGATTCGACACGGTAGTTTCGACGGCATACGGTGTCGTTGACCCTCTGGTTTCAGGTACGGTATTGTGATGGAACGGGCGTTTCCTCGATCTGTCAAACATATAGAATATTCGATTCGTGTCAAAGTATCAGCAATTTGGGGTATATTTGTTGCTGTAGGTGAGTAGAGATGTCAAGGGAACCGGATTCCCGCAAACCCTTTTGTGGTTCTACTTGAAAGTGCTTTTTCTGGAGCTCCAGTGCATCCCACTCAACTTGAGTGGGATGCACTGAAAAGCGTAAAGTTTGACAACAAAACAATTTGCTGCAATCCGCTACGCCGTAACCACTAAAGCTGCAAAATGGATTTCAGTGACCAACTGTGCAACTCGAGTTCGACACTGGGAGTTGGCCTCGTCCTCATCCTTCTCGTAACGAAGTTCCTGTTCTTCTAGGATTTGCCGGTTTCCCCTCCCCTTCCCCTTCCCGGTCATGTGCCTTAGCGCGTTGTATAAATCGACAACATACTTCTATTTGCTCGACGTTCCGCTTGTATCGCTCAAAGTAATAATAAACTCTGACACTGACACTGATTCACCAGCGCAGGGCACCTACTAATCCGCGTCGTAATCGCCCGCGAAGGCTACCTGTTTTCCCCATCTCGCTCTGCGCGGAATCGACCGAAACCAACTGAAGAACAAAAAAGAGATCAAGTTGTTGCATTGTCGCGAGTCGATTACGCATAATGGATCGTTCGCGAGCGGATCCACATCCTTAATCTGACCGCCGAAACCGGAGTACATCCGCTGGACATGACATGGTCTTATTGAGTCAAAAAGCGAGAAAACGATATGCATCACCTATTGCAGAGGGGCGCCAGCCGATCAGCGCGCCTCAGGAAGCAGAAGAACAACGGCGCCGTGCTCAATCCCGCACTCCTCGAGGGTCTTTGAGCGATCGAGTTTCGTCCCGTTCCGGCTGAAGAGACTCTTTCCCTTGAGTTGATTCTCGCTGATGGCTTCGGAGTAACAGATTTCGGACCAAACCTGAATAGGACTGACGCGTGGGGGGAATTACGTGTCACCCACCATGGTGACTTTATCCTGAGGATTCAGATACATCGGCATGCACACACCTTTTTCGTTCTGAAACAGCGCCGATTGGAAAGAAGTGAAAACATCACGCCTACCTTGACGAACACGATCATGTCAGCAGATTAAGATGAGCAGTACAGTCGGCAGTAGAAACACAGCTCTGATTACGACGCCTTAACAGTTATAGAGCAACTCTCTACACGCGATTAGTTCTGTTCGAATGCACGCAGCAAGACGATCGTCACATCAATGTATTGTGACCTCTGAATGTCCACAGCAGCGCGGCGTATCGTAAAAGCGTCGCTTGCAGTCCGCCGCCGAAAGCTGCCAAGAGCGGGCAACGTCGCGATGCACTTCCATCGCGACTGTGTGTTTTAGTGGCTAGGTGGCGACACAAGCATGGAAATAGACTTATTCATTACACAATTAACACTTATTATAACGGAATTGAAGAGGAGATCTCGTTGTAGCCACATCACATTTCTTCCCAAAGAAAAGGAATCCTTACTGCACTGCCGCAGCATCGACAACATCAGTAACGACCTAGCAATACATCAATATCTGTCAAATACTGCGTATGTCTTACCTTAGACACGTCCTCGTCTTCAGTCCGCATCTTCTTGAACAACTTTGCGTAGCGCTTCTTCTCGGCATTCTTTTGAGCCTCCAACTTCTGCGCACACTCATTCATCTTCTGCAGAGCCGCTTTGTTGGAAGGATCCAACTCAATAACCCGTTGGTAATTCTTGATAGCTTCCTCATAATCCTTGCGCATACTGAGGGCTTCAGCCATTCGGTAAACACCCTTCACATTGTTCGCATCCTGCTCCAGAACCTTCTGGCACAATCGAATGGCTTCAGCCGCCTGACCTCTCTTCAGTTCAACGAGCGCACTGTAAGAAACAGCACATCATTAAAATCTCGCTGGCTAGCTATACCTGTTTGTGTAACAAGTAACTCGCATGTTGCGCCATTCTACCTTCCTTTCATCACTAACGTTTCGATCAGTTTCGAGCATGCTGATGACAGCTCGGTACTTGTCGAGGGCAACCTTGTAATTGTTTGCCTTCAGAAACATATTTCCCTTTTCCTTGTGCTCAGCCGCTTCAGCCAACTTCTCGACTTCGTCCATCTCCCACAGGTGCTTCTTCTAAATACCACTATCGTAAATACGAAAAATACTCTAACACATACAGCTTCAAAGTCTTTGAGGAAGAGAACGAAAACAATTTCTGCGTTAGGAGGAATCTCAACTTCCAAACCCTTGGGAGGTTCGGTTCCATAATTGTATGGAGTTGAGAGAGTAACCCTAGCCTTTTCGCCTTTCGTGAACCGGCGCAGCGCCTTGTCCACACCGTCTGGTAGATTGTAGATACTTCCTTCACCCAAGATGTAATCCAGATCTTCGTCAAGGAACGCTTGTCCGTTATACTCTCCAACGGCGTGGACTAAAAATAAACGTAAAAAATTGAGGCGCATTTCGACTTTCACCTTTCACTCGGGCGAAATCGCTGGGATTTTTGTGCTTTTCACCAGGGGCGATCACACGCTTGTAGATCGATCCATCAAAATCAGGACTGATGTCTTCACCAGTCCATCGCAAGAGCTCCATCTCAAAGATGAGAGTGGAGTTTGGTGGGATTGTTGGGGGCCGCCCAGCAGCTCCATAACCATATTTCGGACCGATCTTGACGAGAGCCTTCTCTCCGGCTTTCATCGTCGGCGCGACGAGTTCCCATCCTTTGATGACTTGTCCTTCGCCCAAAGTGAAATGGAACGGCGTATTCGTTTTGATAGACGAATCGAATTCTTCACCGTTCTCCAAGCGACCAACATAGTGGACGTAAACCACATCGCCGGTCACAGGAGTATCCTCGCCAGTACCCTCTTGAAGCACAGTTTTCAACACTCCACCATCCTGTAGCAAAACAACAAATACGATTGTAGTGTTCAGGATAAATGTACCTGTGCGGGGGACACATCGATTTCAGGAGCTTCGTTCGTTGCAGTCATGATGGTGACACCTGAAACAGTAGCAATTCAATTAGCAACAGCAGAGAGAAATTCGAGAGGCGTAGCAGAAACGGAAGACCGTGAGGCAGAGCGCCCCTCAGCCGACTGACGGCGATTCGAGACAGAAGAACCGCCGCTCGAATCGCGACTTCCGCGCGGGACCCTGACGAACGAATGTTCGAGAACATTCGCGCCGCTGGGCATGCAGAGACGAGCGCGAGAGGAGTTGCCAGGAAGGGGCAGATCTCGGCCTAGTGCGGGGATCAAGGCTCTCTCGAAGGACATGGATAAGGTGGGGATGAGAGGGCTCAGAAAATATTTATTGTGACGCGGAGGGGAAACAGAGCTTCTTCGACAGATTTACTTTTCGACTTCTGAACGCGACGAAGTGTTTCCGATCTGGTTCTGTTTGCACGATTCGCAGAAGCAGGGCACTTGGGGCATCTTCGGCGCCATGGGCTGTGCCGCAGGGGCTTCGGTCTGACGGCGATTGTTTTCAAAGGGGAAGTTCATTCCGAAGCCGCTGAACACCTGACGCATCATGTTCTGCGTGAACTCTTGCATCTGGAATATACTCGGTTCTCTATAGTAACCCTTCTCCTCATACATATTTCGAAAAGTCAAAGCCGTACTGTTGCATGTCAGTTTCGTACTGTTCGATTTTCTGCTTCTCCTGCTCTGCAATGGACTTTGTTTTTAGTTCTAAGGGAGTTCCCTACCAGTCAGAGGGCGCTTGTTTCCATTGTCGTTGACCACTCCGTCCTACGCTACATCCATAGCATGTTTTTATTCTCATCGCCACTTACCGAAACTATGCAGTTTCCATGGACGAATTGGTAGCTACTTTGACTACTTCCGTTGTTCACGACAAAGTTGCTCTGGAAGGAAGAAGAGTGGAAGGAAGAGGAGGAATGCCCCCTGGGCTGGAGATCGCCATGAGGAGTGACTTGAGAGCCGGGGTTCTCGATCTCGGCGAGGGCAACTCCGCCGAGAAGAAACAGAGCAAAACAGGACGAAAGAAACATCGTACACCGGACGTCTGATCTGGAGAAGACGTGCGTTTTATAGATTCCGGAGCGAGCGTTTGGCGAAGGGCGGACTGTGTTTGTTCACCGCTTGGATGGCACGCTGGCTAGAGAGGTCGCCGAGATCGCGATGGTGACTCACGCGGAAGGGGCCGAAAACAGAGCGTAGAGGGTCTAAACCAAGTACTTTCCAAGGGCGGCGCGGAAGGAAACAAACGACGAATTTGTCGGAAGCCGTCGAGGGGATGGAAAAAACCAGAATTGCAGCTGACGACGACAACAGCTGAGTAATCGATCGTACCCATAACTTGCATGTTTACAGTTAGGATAGAGCGTTTACGGAGTTCTGTAAGTTAATCTTTGGTCAGGAGTGAAGAAGAATAACTAGGGTCAAGAGGGAAACGCAGAGAAGGTCCGAGCTGGACCCGGTCGCCTTTTACCGGGTGCCTTCCTCTACCAGAGATTCGATGAACTCAGAGGAGAACATAATATATTGAGAGGTTTTAAAGGTTGAAATCAAGCCGACGGTGATTTCGAGGTTCGAGTTTATTTCGAGTTTATTTCTCATATCTAAGGCTTACGCCGTGCGAGACGTCATATATACGCACAAGAAACACATTGTCACTCCGTAGTCGCCGGTCTTCTTCTGGCTTCGGCACATCAGAGTAGAACACGGCGATCCCATCAGTGTGCGCGGTGATCAGAGATGCGAAAAGCTGATTCCGGTGGCGGTGGAGCACAGCGCATTTGTCTTCAACTCGGGTGGCGGCGCGGACGTCGGAGTTGAAGAGCTTCTTCGGCAGTTTCCGCGGGAGACACGCGATCCGGATGGCATCCGAATGAAACGCGTCGGTGGAGCACAACGGACGAACCGGGAACCATCAGGGGCCCATTTCACAAAGCGCAAACGCAAACGCAATTCGCAATTGCGACGCAAATGTCGATTTCACAAAACGCAGTTACGCAAACGCAATTCTTCGGTTTCACAAAAACGCAAAACGCAATTGCGTCGCAATTCAGTGAACTTCCGAAACTTCCGAACGCAATTGTAGAATTTGACCCAGAATTAGCTGTTTTTTCGTGCTTTATCACTGTGTCTACCACTTTCTGACTACCACTGGATATTCACCTCGAAAAGTGTTTGGGTGTTCGTGGCGGGACCAGAGGTGGGTCGCAGATTAACCTGCCCCCACCAAAAACCGGCAAAGTTGGCTTAAATCATCCTTCTGTGGTGATCCACAGCTTAACCGAACGTGCGAACTTTCCTAATTATGACCTGCTGTAGGCAGGTCGAACCTACGAAATTTACTAACAAATTAGCAAAGGCTTAAAATCTTCTCAAAATCAGTTTGCAGAGGTCTCCCAAATTGGTACGAACATGCGACATTTACCTAATTGTGGCCCGTTCCTAACATCGGTTTACTGTATGTCGGAGTAATTGCTGACAACAAAAGAAGTGATGTGCTAGCTGCTCAGCGACAAAGAAGAACATGTGCTCCCAAAAACAGAGGGATTCGTAGTCATTGAACATGCAACACAATTGCGATTTGCGTTTGCGACGCAATTGTACAACGCAAACGCAATTGCGAATTGCATTTGCGCTTTGTGAAATGGCGGTACCTATCATTTGGGCGCACATTTATTTGGGCGCACATTTATTTGGGCGCACATTTATTTGGGCGCACATTTATTTGGGCGCACATTTATTTGGGCGCACATTTATTTGGGCTTCGGGCTCGCTTAAAATCAATAGGCATAGTCCTAAGCCTGCGCCTAAGCCAAGCCGGGGCAGGGGTGGGCAAAGGGTGGGTCGATTGTGGTCCCGCAACGAAATCCCTTAATTCGCAATGTACTGCGACGGTCGCGTGGGAGTGTAAAATACGGTGGATTCGTGGGCAGTTTACAGTAAAAATGGCCAGTTTACCCCTTTTTGCTCGGCTGGGGTAGGCATAAAGAGGTCTACCCGACAGTACGTGGCTTGATAAACGATCATATTGCAAAACATAAGGCAAATTGACGATTTTTCCACAAAAGTCAACCTCTTAGGCGAAATCCGCCAATGAAACATAGTAATTTCGATGTACTGCTGCATAGAACTAGGCGAGCTCTATCGATTAGACCCTACTTTACTCCCCCCAGCCAAGGAAAATGAGGTAAACTGGCCAATTTTGCAATTCTACCGTATGTTCCTGCTATTGATTTGACCCATACCTGTAATGACGATCGCGTATTTTTTTCGCGGCATCTTGTAGGGAAGCCCACTTCACTATGACTTTGCCCCCCCCCCCCCCCCCGCCCCACTTTACTCCACGCCCGAGGTCCTAAAACTATGTTTTTTTAAGACCGTAATTCTTAAAACGACCTTAAAACGTTCTTAAAACGACCTGTTGGCGCATCCTCGTAATGAGGGTCACCTGTTTTCTGTGCAGCATCTTGTAGAGGAGGAAAATTCACTAGGACTTAAATACATATGCGCCCAAATGAACGTGCGCCCAAGTGAACGTGCGCCCAAGTGTAGTGCTCCGGTGAAATGGGCCCCAGGGCAGCTGGCTGCGCGGACTTTCAGCGAGACTTCGACTTCTCTGGCGGCGCGGGTGGAGTCGGGCGGCAGTGACTAACTTCTTGGCAAGACGGTGGAACTACGGCTCCCTGGTGTTCCAGGCCTTCTGGGAGCCGGGGCGATCATTGCACCAACAACGACTGCCGAGAACGACCTCTCACTCAACTCATTCGGCTCAGACAGCCTCAGAGAGAGAGCCGACGGTGATAAAAGTACAAAAGGGTTCAGCCTTCAGCGGTGACTAACTTTGGAAAAATCTTCGAATGAATCTTCTTATTCTCTGAAACGATCTCCTGTGGTGTGGGTGTGCCATAGCACCTCATAGCCTGGTAAAGAAAACAACCGTTTCACTTGAGCTAATCGTCATTTTCACTTTTGGAACCTATTCCCCTTTCTATGACACTTAATCGGATTCTGTCTTTCAATCCCTTGACCTCTAGGGAACCTTCGAAAAAGAAAGATCCCGAAGCTGTGTTTATGGTATGTATTTGCTCCTAAGATAGTACCGGCATAACGTAACAGTAAGCATAGTGCAGGTTTTAACAGGATTTGCAAAAACACGGGACGTTGGGGAAAGTGCCCATATAGGGAGACTGGGAATTTCCCTCTGGATTTTGACGTTTCAGAGAGTAGCCATTGCTCTGCTGGTTCTGGGAACTTGGAGCATTCTGAACGTCATCGTTTTGGGAGGACCAGTAAGAGAAAAAGTCGCGCAGCACTTGGAATATCTGAATGACGCGTAGAAAGTGATACAACAGCCGAGCTTACTCCTCTATCCAGATTCTGTGCGTAGGAGTCCATCTCCTGGAGATACTCGAGCAGCTGCTGCTTCTCAACCTCCGTCAAATTCCTTTTCGCTCCGTTATCGTTGAGCTCACCCATCTGAAAAAGGCCAGAATACATACCGTAATCCTCACCTAATGGAACTCACCCAGTAGACACAGTCTCCGTTTATGAATTCGATTTCATCGAGTGACTGTCCACTGAAGGTTGCGTTTTGGTGATCCAGAAGCCGTTGCCTGTTGAAGGGACTCCCTGTTGAGGCACGCGGAGGTATCCACTGGCCGGTGTTGGTGTAGTCCTGCGCGTGACAGAGGAGTACGGTAGCGGGAATCAGGAGAACTACAGAGAGGATCATGTCGCGAATCGACTGAGAGGAAGAAATCAGAGGATTTTATAGAGTGCGTGAAGGCGATTAAATAAACACTTTGATTGACACGGCGCCAATCCGTGCTGCGCAAACTGGAGGCGAAAGGTTGGAGGTGAATCACTTGGCAATCGCGAGGCGTTTATTGGGAAAACAAACAATCTGAAGACTTAAAAATTCTGTACGCCGCCAGCGGGTTAATTGGAGAGGAAGTAGTCATAGAGCGGTTGCAGCGATGTTTGTTTATCGTATCACTTGAAATGTGTTGGTGACCGTCATTAGATCTCCCTTTGGTGTAGATATGGCCCTGATCTCCGAGGACATATTCCTGAACACCGTGTGTCTCTTTGAAGTACAATACGCGTCTGATGTGTCATTGCGCACTAAGACAACAACTCTAGATGTAATATGCAAATTAGGGGTGTTCGCGGGATCTCTAGGTCACTCGGCGTCCGAAATCGCGCGCGCCGAGGGGATCTCGACGCGTTCTCGACAGCCAACTGTACGATTCAATGCCGAGACCGGTGCCCCTTTTGTTGGTGTGCCTCTTCTTCTTGGCTTCCAGCGTGGCCCAGAGTCCGCCCGGAGGCTACTACGGCCAACAGCCGCAGAAGAGCCTCAGCGAGGTAGGTGCAACCGAAGACGTCCTTCTGAGCTTTGCAGCTGGACGAGATGGTGGCTAGCTGCTTTCTGACGACGTGCAAGGAGTGGATGCTCGAGTGCCACTGGTACTGCGATTCGCTGAAGGAGAGGGTGAGTTCGGGGGCGCAATTGGGGAAAAACAGCGGATTAACTCACCTCGAGTGCCTCTTTGCCTCAAGAACCAGAAAAGGCGATCGATCGTGATCCGCAGGTGATTTCGGCGTTGCAGACCCGCCGCAATTCGAATTGCCACAAGTGCCTCAGCTTCCGCGGAGATCATTGCCTCAAATGCTTCGAACTCTGATTGCGGGACGCCGTGACTCAGCTCCTCGCCTCATCTTCGCCTCTCTTCGCCGACTCATCACATGCTAGGCGCTCCCTGTCCTTCATCCTCCGGCTCCTCAGTGTACCGTTTCCACCACATCATAGCCCTTAATTGTACTACCGTAACCCTTCAATCGATAAATATTGTCTTCTAATGCCTCTGCACACCCTCGTCCCCTCCAACGGAGAGGACCGATCCCGGTCATCCTCCCCGAGGCCCCTCCGGCAGCGATCGGCTTCACTGGCCTGTCCGCCGCCGCCCCCCTCGGTCTCCTTTCTCAAGACAAATCCGAGGATCGTCTTCTTGAAGGGGCAGAAGTCGAGAGCGCCCAAGGAGGTCTCCCGAGACGACGTCATGGATGAATTATGCGTGAGTTTTGTGGGACGATCCGTGCCTCAAGAGGATTATTCAGAATCGCCTCGTGCAGCGGCGAAAGACCCTCGGATTCATCGGATCCCCCGAAGACGAAGAGGAGAGGGAGAAGCCCGCTCTGTCGCCGTCCACTCTCTCGACGACCCCCTCCACTCCCCCCTTGGGCCTCTCCGCAGTCAACTTCCCTCCTCTTCCTCGAGTGCCTCCTCCGCCTCCTCTGGACGTCGGCGCCCTGAAGGCAAATAAATTCGACGCCTCCAGCATCGCCAGAGCGAGGTACCGCGAGCGCTCAAAAAGTGTTTTCGGTGGGGAGAACCAGAAGAACGACATCATGGAGGTGAGCCCCCGAGGGAAACTTTTCTGTGGCGATCCCATTACTCACTTCTGTTCCTTTGTTTTGTCTCCACCGGGACTTCGCGAACGACGCTTTCAGGAACTCAAAAGACGTTTGAACGCTCCCAAACGCTTCTCTGTTGCTGTGATCGAGAAGATCGAAGAAGAAAGCACGGAGAGAAGACAACCCAACGGAGAGGTGACCCACTTGGCCGTCGACCTCATCCACCACAAGATGAAGAACCCCAACGCGGAACATCCCTCGACTCCGCAGAAACCGACGGTGCACCAGGCGCCCGATGCCGTCAAGAAAGCGGTTCTTCCTAAGCCCGCAAAACCGAAAACGGTAAAGACAGTCGTCGAGAAGGTCAGTCGACCAGGAGTGTCCGAGAAACTAGGCAAACTTTCAGTTCTCTTCTCTGAGGGTTACTCGCGAGACGAGCATCCCAATCCCTCCTAAGAAGACGCCTCTTAAAGTGGAGCTCCGTAAAAACAACGGTGGAAGCACTTCGCAACTTACACCACGGATGGTCAACGGTGAATCTTCTGAACGGACCCAGTCGAGCTCCAGGGGTAGGGAGAGCTTGCTAGTGAGCAAATTCGTTGACATCTGGGAAACACGCCAATTTCGTCCTGGTAATCAAATGTTAAAGAGCAAGCTGCAAAGTGTTCTTTTTCAGGGAGTAGCCGTGCGTCGGTTACGTCGGACACCTCGAAAAAGTGATGGAGTCACAAAGATATCCAGAGAGCAAAAATACTCCCTCCTGTAAATATATGTAGATATCACTATGTAGCTTCTGTACATCGTTTCTCTTTGCAAAGAATGTGTTTTTTTAACAAACAAAACCAAAAACAACCACATGTGCTTTATTGTATAATAACGAACTATAGATTGATGAACTTCCTCAACTGTAGTCCCCAGTAACAGTCCAAATCGTAAGGTTTCCCATGATACTCAACGAACCTTCCACCTACAAAACGAAAGGGCGATAATCTAAATCGCTCAATATCAGGAACCAACCTGGAAACGGTTTCGCACATACGGTACAGAGGAAACAGCCAAGGTGCCAGTTGTGATTCATCGCAGAAATATATGTCTCACTGACAAATCGCTGGCACTCTGAAAACAGAAAAAAAGTAAGCAGCAATCATCTGAAGCTCACTTTTACACTTTGGATTCCTTTGTTTCCAACAAGCGTGGCACGTAGGCTTCTGGCCCTCATCGCAAAAAAAGAAACTTTTGATAGTAAGCTGGCACACAGAACACCGGAAGTGATTTGGGTGGAGGAGACGATCGCCGAACATCACAGCTTCGCCCTTCACAACACCTGAAAAGCAGTATAACAAAGTGAACGAAACAGGGAACGAACCGGAGCAATCGCTACAACGGGACTTCATCACAGCCCGACCGCTCAGCAACCAGGCGCCGCAACCTGCATGCAAAACCATCTCAAAGCTAGACTACTGTCTGCACGCACGTGTCTGGAACAAACGCAACTGGACGAAACCACAGTACTCACCAGGGCTGTGTACACTCTCGACTCTCGACCCTCGACCCTCGACTCTCGGCCTCTGTTTTTGGCCTCTCGACAAATGGCCGAGAGTGGCGAGACGAGAGTAGCCTTGGTCCTACCACGAAAATTCTGAAATTTTGCTATGCGAACACTGTATGGACGGTTTTCCTAGTTACTACCGTTTTCTCGTCATCACTGTCTGCATCGAGTTCAGTACATATAAGCTCGTTTCGTCCGTTCACTCTATCAGGAACACTTCCAGAAAATAAACCTCAGTTTTTACACAACAATTTGACGAGTTACACGTAAATTGCATTGAGTACTACATGAAACCGGATTAAATACATGACTGTTAAGCTGAATCACTCATTTTCTACCTGGTGGATACATGTTTCATGACTTAAAGGGACCCGGTCATGGAGGAAAAAAGTTTTTTAAAAGATCTGAAAATTCTGTGGCCATGTTTTCGAGGTTGCTGAACACGATGGTGAGTGGCGATTCTTGGTTCGATTCTTAATTTAGTCCTGCTTAGCTAGATTTTCCTGAAAAACTGCCTGTCTGTTTCGATTTTGATACGGGAATATAAATCGTGTAAATCGTGTAACCTGCCTGTCTCTTTGCCTAAATTGTTGGAAAATGATAGACTAAAAGGTAGAATTCGAAAAAGAAATAAGATTTCCTCCGTTTTTCCGTATGTCGGTTGTCCCACTCTCGATTCTCGACTCTCGTCTCAGATCTAGGAATCTGAAAACATGAATGAAAAGGAACTCCGAAGTCACGCTCCTATTTAATTCACTGTACGAACACCACAAACGAATCAAGGACAATAGTTTAAACAAGGCCGAGCTTTTCCTTCTGCTTTTGCTTTTTGCGCACCACTTCCATGTTGCGATCTTTCCACTGACTTTTGCGCAGTTTTATTGGCCGGTTTCCCACGTATTTTCCATCCATTTCACGGATGGCACTCACGAAATCTTCTTGCAGTCTGAAGGAGACGAAACCGTATCCCTTTGACTTGTTCGTTCTATGATCTCGGACAACCTAGAACAGGAATAATAAAGAGTCACGCTGAACCAGATATCACGATTACCTTTGCCTTCTGGAAACTAGGGTATTTGCGGAATGCTTTAGCCAGAAGTTCGTCAGACACTTCATTGCCAAGGTCACCACAGAAAATTCGAAAGTCGTTCGGATCCCACTCAGCCAACGAAGGATCTTCCCAAGTCTGACCACCACCAGTTCTGACAAAACGTTTCATTTTCTTCTCACCTCGCATGACCTGTCCGAGGTAGCTGTTCTGCAGAGCCTTCGTCGCCTGCTTCTTCGCGGCTAACATCTCAACGTCAGAGGGCAAAGCCATGGTCTTGAAGCCACTATCTGCGGAAGACGAGGAGGCCACGTTCAAGGCTGAAACTGAACGCTCGTCCCCCGACTTATATAGAGTAGGTGCAGATTCGATGACTCCGGCCGAATTCTTCAGCAGCGGAGGGACAACCATCGTGGCTCCAGCTGCCGCCGCCGAGATATGACTTGGTGGAATGAACGGTCCGGCCATGGGCCCAGTTGGACGCTTTGCAGGAACTGCCGTATAACTTGAAGACGCCTGTCCCGAAGATCCATTGGAATCCATGTCGTTCAGCTCGCTTTCGAAGAGCGCCAGCTCATCGTCCAGGGAGCGCTTCATGACTACAGGTGATCTGAAACGACTCAACATTAACGAATTCAAGATGGGCCCCGAAATGGCGCGAGAATCACTCGGGAACAGATGCGAACGAAGCGACGCTCGAAGAACTCGAAATTCGATCGAAAAAGAAGCACATCATAACCTATTCGAGATGCCCAGGCCGTTCGTGTCGAGACCAATCTGAGGCGATCCTAGATCAGCGGAAGTACCGGTGCTTTCACGGTAGTCGTTTACTGAGGGTTTTCCGCATTTTGGTCTCCTTTCCCGCAGGGAAGCGATTCGAAGTGCCAGAGGAGATGGCTCCTCGGGGCGCTTAGCGACCAGGCGCACATAAATAATTTATTAGATCTCTCGGATAAAATGTTTTTCAGTTCAGATCGGGAACTACAACAACGAATTGACTAGAAGGTGTCCGGCATGAGCGACAGCAACAACCAAGCACTTAAAACTCTGATCTGGCATGTCGAAAAAGAGCGAGTGAGCAATAGAAACGATGAATGAGAAGACCCGTGAAGAGTTGAAGCACGTAGTAGAATCGAAGGCACGCTTAGATCGTCGGGAAGTCCACGATGCGCCACTTTTCCCTGACTTTGTAGCTGGGATAGAGCCCAACCTGACCCGTTCGTCGGTTTGTCCCTTTCGAGAAACCGTTCCAGTGGTTACCGGCTGCAAAACAAGGTTCGAGGAGTCCTCTGGAAGGGGCACTTACCGACGCCGATCGTGTCGCCGACTTGGACATCGATTTCGCCCGGAGACTCCCACTTATACGACTCGACGGCCACTTGCTCGTGCGCTAAAGCAGTTAGGTAAGGGCAGACTGAGGGTCTTCTGGGTACCGTGCTGTCCGCCGTAGTAGTAGAGGTCGTCCAGCGAGTGGAATCTCTCCCCGGCGTCGCCTCTGAGCACCTGCATCAGTTCGTACCCCATGCGGCACACCTAAACACCGTATCCCTTATGGTCCCCAAGCCTCGTGCCAACCTGACTGCTGAAGGTGCAGACGAGGTACTCGCACTGGGAGAGCATCCGAATGTCGGTAATCACCCCGAGAAGAGAGGCGTCGGTGTAGCGATTCGCCATCTGCGCTGTGTTGGCGATGGCGACGTCGGCGTAGACCTCGTAGTCTGGGTACTTCTCCTTCGCCTCCTTCACCGCGGAGGGGTCGTCGGTGGCGATGAAGATGCGCTTCTGGAGCGGGGCCCCTCTCCGGAGAGCCTCGATATGGAACCAGTGCTCTGTCCACTTCATGTACTCGGCGAGGCTGTGGAAGGCGGCCTCGGTCCCGATCTTGTCCGTTCTGCGGATCTGGAGTCCGACCACGGGACCTGAAAGGGATGGATGTGGAAGTGCCGATCTTTGAACGCCCAAGGACTACGAACGCCGGCTACACAGGTTCGGCCCTGGAGAGGTGATTTTCCAATCGTCTCCCGCGCCATGGCAACTCCAATGGAGGCCCGAATCAAGCATTCACGCTGGTTACAACGCGCTCTTGGTAACGCTGTCCAGCCACATCGCCGTTCTCCTCACCGCTGGCCGGTTGCCACCTGACGTTCCCTTGTCCACTCGTAATGCAGCTCGCCTTCAGCGCCGCCATCGTGGCCTTCCTCCTCTCCCTCAATTTCATGATCGTCTCTTCGCGTGAGTCACGTATCACTCCCCGTCCTCTAACCTTCTTCTCTCCTTCAGAGGGCGTTGAATGCTACGCCATGGGAGCCCCCCCTACGGGCGGTCAGCCCAGCTACGGCCAGGGCTACGGTAACTACTACAGCTACGGCACCCCAATGACGTGTGGCGCCCAGGCATTCAGCTGCTATAAGTTCGTCTGTGCCGGCCCACGTACGTCTCCCCCAGGTGCCCCATAAGAAGCTCCGTTTTCAGAGTTCTACATTCAGAAGGGATGCCTTGACCTGCAGGATCCCCGATCGAGATGCGAAACCATGCAGGCGGAGTGCCAGGGCCGCCAGGGGTACGGTCAGTGCTACACGTGCCACACGCGATGGTGCAACGGTGCTTCCTCAAGCAGCCTCAGCTTCTTGGCCACCGGAGGCGCTCTTCTTCTGGCTCTTCTTTTTCGCTCATAAGCATCCCTATCCGTCGGCATCCCCATATCCATGCTGTTCAGTCCGAAAGTAGCTCTGTGAATAAACCAACCTTTGTCAAAGGGGATCTTCTTCGACGCCTCCACGAGGGCCTTGTCAAGGTCCTCGGAGCTTCGCATTAGATACCAAATGAACTGAATGGGTCGCTGTGCGAGCAGTCTGTGACAGCTACGGTACCTGGGAGATGAAGAAGACCGGAGGGTTCGAGTGCAGTTTCAGCATTTCGTCGGCGGTTTGACGGGGAAAGGAGAGCGGAAGGTAAGGAGGGCGTCCGCCGAGGCCATCGACGATGGGGAGGAAGACGACGCGGTCCTTCGCGTTCTTCTCCTGTGACTCCCACTGCGCCACGCGCTCTCCGGCCAGCGCCTCCCGGTAGGAACACCGACTGACGGGGTGGAAGACCGAGCTCCAGCCCTTCTCCGAGTACCTCCACTCCTTGCCGTCCTCTTGGAGAATCAGGGCGCGGCCGGTGCCTAAAGGAGAACTGCTTTCGGAGGCGAAGATGAGCTTTTGTGGCAACATGGGTTTCGGCTTTGAGCATCTTTTTGGAGCTTTTACTTGGAAAGAAGCGAAAGATTTTAGGAAATGACGAACCGAAAGCGGTGACAAAGGCGTAGGCGATGTGGTGCAGTTGACAGCCGAATCCACATCCTTTGTTCAGATTCGCGACGAGAATCCTGAAACGCCGCCCTAAGACTACACTCCATCCGGGAGAAGTGTACCTAGCCTTCGAGCAGTTCTCGGGGTTCTGACGCCTATCGATCGCCATTTGGATACGGTTCGTGAGATTCGCGAGAGAGCGCACCCTCCAGCGTTCGGAGTCGTCCACGTAGGAGAAATTGGCCGACAGTGCGAGAAGGGACATTGCCTAGAGGACAGAAGTACTTCCTTGAGGGACATGGAGGGCGAACCTGGTCGACTGCGTGTTTGCCGACTTTGCCCAAGTTGAGTTGCTTGTTCTCCGACTGGTCGAGAAGATAGAAGTAGAGCTCGCGGATGCCGTTGTCGATCTCTCTGCGCATAACCTGAACCGACTACCGTAACCTTCCTGGGCGCTCCACATGCCTCGTGCTCCTTGGAGTACAAACTTTCGAAATCCTTTCCGTCTTCCCTGGTCCGAGACGCAGGGGTGTTCTCCCTCTGCCGCTTCAGTTCGTTCTGTGAACGCCAGATGAGCGACTTCTGCTCCTCCGCGAGCTTCCGGAGCTCGGCGTTCTGCTGCCGGAGCTTGTCGATGTCCTCGATCGCTCTCTCAAGCTTCTGGACGAGCGCCTCGTGAGCGGCTTTGGAAGCGTCGACAGCCACGGCATCTGGACGGGGTTTAAAAGGGCGGCGAGGGGTACCTACCTCTAGAGGGTACGGTAAGACCGAAGGAGGCGATGTAGAAGAGGACGAACACCCAGAGAGCAATGGCGACGGAGACGAGAAGCCGAATGGAGAACCGTGCTTCCGGTCTCATTGCATTGTACACTGAAGCGAGGCGGAGAGTGTGGAAAAACATGACTTCTCGGCAACCGAGGACGCGCGGGAAGTCCTTGAGGGCCGACGGCTCAAATGTCCAAAGGCCAACTGAGGGTGGCGCCTAGAGGGGATTCTCCGAAAGCGCGCGTAGCTGGATGAGCAATAAACGGAGATGCGCTTTCCGATAAGACCACACAAACTTTCCCAATTCAAATGGGAATCGATTACGACGGAGGGGCCACGTCGGCTGCCGTCAATGCCCGCCAACAGTCCTAAAAGCGGCAGGAAGGGTCTCTGGGATGACGTTCCAGAAGTTCAAACTATCAGCGGGAAGCCTTTTAGGGCACAGCGCCGTTTCGGAAAGGCTTCCCTGAAGGGCCTTTAAAGATGAACCACCGACGCCACTGGAGACAAAGCAGAGACTTTTAGGGAATAAACAAACGACTGCCCCCACACGGAAATCATCGGGGCGGCGGCCACGGTCGTGCATGTATAACGCACCCTTAGCTGCCCTGTTCTGCTTTTGGGAACCGGCGCCGCGTGGCAGGGAAAGAGATAGCCGCGTCCGCTGGCCCCCGGTGAACGACGCTGACGAATCATGGTTCTGTCAGCATTGATCGCCTCACAGACTTATCGCTCTCGCGGCGGTCAGCCCAAATGAGGGGACGCGAGTCGCCGGATCCAGAAGCCACGCGCCTCGGGAGTCGAGCGCTTCCTGCAGGGTCCTCGGGGTGACAGACTGAAATGTCGATATGCAGGCCAAGAGCTCGCGGCGCAAGTGACAGCTGGCGGGCAGTGTCCAGGAGAGCCAACTTCGAATCCACTGGACTGTCCTCCCACCGCACCCCGCGTGCTTCCCGCGGGCCCCTGAGTCCAAGAAGGGCGATCCCGCCCGACGGCACATCTGCCGAATTGCCGCCTGTATGCTAATTAGCCGTCGGCGGATGTCAAGCATCTGCCGTGTCGCCACTTCGCTCCCTGCTGTCATCAATCACGCGAGCACTTTCCGGCCTGAGAGGGCGCCGTTCTCCGCTCTCCCCTCCGCTAAAGCCAGAGAGCCGATCCCAACCGGAAACCCTAAAAGTGTTAGGCGTAATGCGCGCCGGGAACCGTCCGAGGAGCGCAATTAAGCTGACAGCTTTCGTTCAAAATCGATTCGCCAATGGGTGACAAACGAGAACGACATCACAAAAACATCGCACCAACTTGTGAATGCCGGAAATAATCCTCCGCTTTCGGCGCCATTCAGTGGGCAGATGGCTGCCGCTCCCACCGACATCAATTTCTGTATTACATTTCATCCACCGTATCGATTATCCACCCGACTGTTCTTTGCACAGGTGGCCTCCAAAAACACAAAATAAACAAAAGTGCTTCATTGCACTAACATTGAATGTACAAATAGGGTGGCCCATTATCCACTCCTTGAAATCTTCACGATAACTGCCGAAGTGTAGCCTAAAAACAGCGCGTGATCCTCGACTGCCACATCTTGGAGATCCTTGACGAAGTCGGCGAAGCTCGATTTGTGTTCTTCGGCGATCAGGATCACGGCGACCTTCTTTCCGTCAGTGCTGAAGAATTTTCGAATTAAGTTGAAAACTTCTGGAAGGAGCACGGATTTGATCTCCTCAACATTGCCATGTTGATGACCGAAGGGCAAATCCGCGACGATGCGGTCGACGGCCTCCCAGCGAAGGGAACCTAAAAGCGAAATATGGTTTATAATTCGAAGCATAAATGAAGAATACCTGAAGAGGCGTTGACACAAGCCACCTCAAAACTCGACATATGATTAAACAGCGGAGAACAGTGGACGAAGTTCTCTTTAGCTGTGAGGAGCATCTTTTCGTTGCAATCTAATCCGATGCAGAAGATCTGAAGACAAATTTACTCAAACTGGAAATAAAAGGTTACTATTAACGTACACTTTCGGGTAGAACTGCATGAGCAGCCTCAACGAGAATAGATCCACTTCCACAGGTGACATCGACAACAATATGACCCGACTTTAGTTCCGCGAGTTGGATGATCGCATCGCATACGGTGGATCTCAAGCCGTTATGGTAATGATATGGCCGTCTCGAAAGAAGTGAGCGCTTCGGTATGGCAACAAACAACAGCTTCTCTGTGATATGGACACACAGTTCAAAAGCCGGATTCCGGAGGTTCGGGGTCAGTTTGAGACGCTTCTTCAAAGCAGTTGACAAGCTGCCGGACAACTTCTGGAAACAAAAATAACAAAGAAACGTGAAGACACGGCAACCTTCGATTACTTCGGAATCGATCTTCTTGCGCCATTTTCCCGAAGTTTTTACCGAAATTCTAAATGTTCTCCGCGATACATCTGCGACGTAAGTATTCAAAGCTTCTGAATCCAGGAAACCGAAGAGCGAATTGAACACGACTAAAATAGCGAGACATTGCCAGAAGAGTAGTTGCTCTCACATGCCTCGTTTGTTCACTCCCTCATCGTGCTTCTTGAAGCCAATAACACAGAAGCACCTCTCGGCGAAAGGAAGTTCCTCAAAGTCGTCCGTTTCTGCTTCTACAAACAGCTTTCCTTCAATCGAGTCATCGGTGACACGTACACCCTAAAACCAGGATTAAAATGTGACAATTAAAAGGTAATTCACCTGGCCAGCTATTCTCGTTGTCAAGAAGCTCCGAAGGCCGCGTGAGTAAGTCAAACAAAACAACATCTGGTTCTCTCCAGACAACCAGCAGACAACAGAGACGTTTACTGCGAGTCTGGGTCTCGCAACGAGAACCGTTAGACGTTGATGTCGCGCCTTGGCGATTGCGTTTCGGCAGCTTCTTGTGGAACGATCAGCGGAATAACCTGCGGCGTGCATTTCCGTCACCGTATCTCTTACTTTTACTAACTTTGCGACCATGTCCGCTGTGATGTCGCGCACTCTGTTTCGCGTGGATGTGCATTATGTTTTCTTGTCCGTTACAGCGATCCCATGAACTTATTAATTTAAAAATTTGCTTTCATCATCATTATTTCCAGGCGGGCTTATGCCGAGAAAAATGGCGCGGAAAAACAACCGTTCATCGGCAGCTGTGGCGAATGGAAGTGCTCATCTCGGAAATGATGTCGATAAGTCGGAGTCAAAGGCTAAGGTAAATCCTTTTTATCCGATGGGGGTGCTGTTTACATAAACAAAATACACTGATTGAGCTAGGTTCATAATTCTGGTTTCCGTTAGGATGACGAGCAGTGCCCACTGCTTCTTGTTGACGATAAAAATGGGACGGTGAAGATCCGCAACACAGCAACTCATGATTCAATGTTGGAAAAAGCGGCAATCAGAGAACTTGCTGATACCAACCAAGAAGACGTGAATTCCGGACAAATTATTGAAACGGACAACGTTTGTGCGTTTTGTCAATTACACGACGAGGAGGACAGCATGGGAAATCTTTTTGGTCCATATGTTGTAAAGGCGCCGCCGTTATCAATCTGGCCAACGTTCCTTTGTCAGGAGCCGAATGATGAAGTTGATCTGATTAACAAAGTGCTGAAGATTTGGATGCATGCTCGTTGTGCACTTTGGGCTGATGGGGTGCAGCTTGTCGGAGCAAGGATTGAAAATGTGGACGAGAAGATGACTAAATTTTGGGCGCAGAGGTGCTCCGAATGCCGGAAAACTGGAGCTGCAGTGAAGTGTGTCGAGCCTGAAGGATACCTTCATTATCCATGTGCAATTCGTCGCGGTTTTAAAATGCGGAAGGGTGTTTTCAATTGTTGCAAATAATGTTAATATCATGATCTCCAGTAAAAACGTTGCAACTGTAGATTGAGTGCGACTGTGTGTGTGTGTGTGGGGGGGGGGATGCTGCCTATTTATGTCAACTCTAACACCCCCGTCGCTTTAGGCTAATGTGGAAGCTGAACCAACCATGGAAAAAGAACACGAAGTGAAAACAATTTCTGATGGAACTGCGAAGGTCGCGAAGAAAGTGAGAGGTGGAGAGAAAATGAGTGTTCTCCTTACGCAAGCGATTGTCAGTGGAGATGATGAGAAGCTCGATCTCCTAATTAGCCAAGCGGCGACCAACAGCATCAACCCAACTGTGCGAGATCTTCCTGTGGCTCATGTTGTTCCATTTATCAAGCTTTTGGAAAAGCGGTTCCGTACCACCGCTGCTTATGAGTAAGTCTTACGTTATTCTTACTTGTTGGTGTACTGGGTCATTTTAGCATGTCCCGCGTTTTGCGATGGATCATACCTATCCTTCACAATCACATGCCCTACCTCACTTCGGTATGATTTGATGTTTTCGGCATTTGAATCAAACTAGTATTTGCAGCTTCCTGACCTTAACTCGAAGCTGGGATCTCTGCTTGATTGGTTGAACCAACGTACAAGTCAGATGGATAAGCTCTTGGCTCTGCAAGGCAAGATGACGCTTATTATGGACCAGATGGACCGCCGTTCGAATCCCATTTCCTATGCTTCCCAGGAACCTGAGATTGTGTTCCATCCTGACAAAGCTGACTCCGATTCGGATTTGAACGATGATGAAGATGAGGAATCTGATGCTGGGGATAGCGCTGACTCGTGGTGGGAGGAAGACGACGAGGAAGGAAAACAGGACATTGAAATGGAAGATAACAATGAGAGCGACGAAGACGAATCCTCGGGCGATTCTGATGACAGCGCAGGTTTGTTTTAGGTTCTGTTGCACAAATTTAAAAACCGTAATTCTTGCAGAAGGTGTACCCATCGGTTCTAAGCGTCCCAGAACAGCTGATTCTGATGAGAGCAGTGAAGATTCCTGTGAGGACGATGAAATGGACATCGGCTAAGACACCGACAACACCAAATTGTTTGTTTTCTTGTTAACTTCTGATGTGGGACTATTGTTACGTTGTTGTTATGAACCACTTGTGAAAGTTTTTTTACCTATTTTTTTGTTGTTGCCTTCATACGTTACGAGGTCGCTCCAATGCTACAAAGCTATTGTAGATTTGTTGATTTTGGTTGTTAGATGATTAGCACAATGAACACTGCTCCCAAAATTGTGATCGCAAACAGATTTTCCATGAATTGACTTTCGGGGCGATTTGGGAAAACGTAGCTTTGGAACTGCTGCTCCGTGTGCCTGAAATGATTATATGCGAGAAGAACCCACTCGATTGCTGTCCAAAGACACTAGAGGAACCGCAGCCAAAATATGTTAGTGTCATTTTTGGCGTTTTCCCCAGCCCACCGTCTATCAACTCCAGCACATCTGAGATCTGCGCCTCTCTCTCAGGAAGACTCCCTTGTTAGAAACTGCACGAAAAAGTGCTGCTGTGACAATTGTGCAAATTTTACTGACCTGAGATAGTAGCGAAGCCACCACAAGACGTCCCCGCCATGTAGATGTTCTTCTTCCATTTTGAGCATTTCCTTTAAATGGTTCGATCTTCTGTGAATTCTAAAGATGAGGTGCTACATCCTTGTCGCTAGGCATGGAACACACCCTTCGTTGTTCAGAACTTCGTGCAGGGACTTCACTACAGTCTCCACATCAAGTGCCGCTTTCGTCGAAACCACGCCGATGCCGTGCTCCAGGAGAATCGCGCTCTGTAGGTGCTGATCGCCCATCATCGGAATGCAGAAGATCGGAACGCCGGCCTGCACGGCCTCAAGGAAACTATTCTGCCCACAGTGGGAGATGACTGCGCCGGTTTTCGGATGCTCGAAAAGAGTCCTCTGCGGGATCCACTGGACGACTTTGACGTTCTTTCGGCGGTGTTTTGCGTCGAGCTCCTTGATCCTCCAGACGAAGCCAATGTTGGGGAAGTGGCTGAACGCCTCCGAGAAGACTGAATCCTAGGATCTGGGACTCTATCTCGCTTTCTTACCTTCGATTAAATGGGCCGGCATCTCGGCGTCATTGGTGTAGGTGCTCATCGAGAAGACAGAAACGCGTCGCCAGGTGGGATCTTCGATGAACTGAAGAAGGTCGTCGTCAAGGGGGGTCGGCGGCGTGTCGCCGAGGACGTTCCTCCGAGAGGCGAAGTCGACCCTAGCGAAGGTCCTCGGGACAGGAAAGTCGAGGATACGGTGGGTGTTGATGAAGACGAAGGACGGTTCGACGGGGGCGAAGAAGGGATTGGGACCGAAGAGAAGACGGGCGACGGAGAGTTGGTGTCCAACGAGGAGTTCGAAGAAAGCGTGAGCGAAGACGTTCGCCGCTCTGTCGAGGAGAGTCATCTTCGAGGGCGCCTTCGCGACGAGGACGCTCGCAGTAGCGGCGATGGGTAGCTCCCCGCCTGCAGAAGGGCGAAAGTGGGGCGGAGTGGGCCGGAGCACTCACCGGAGAGCATCGCGATGCTCATCGGCTCCACGAGAGGCGAGACGAAAAAGAAACGGGAGTGGAGCTGCCGGGCCCGGGCGACGGCACAGAGCGACGTGAAGGGATCGATGAGGGAGAGGTTCAGGGGCCGTGGCTGCTCCACCTCGATGGAGTCCTCGAAGTCACAGGGCATGAAGATGAGCGAGATGGCCGACGAGAGCACCCTGAAGATGGAGAGCATCTCGCCTCCGCTCGACTCCCAGCCGGTGCCGTCGACCTGAATCCTCCAAAAGAAAGGCCATCGAGAGAACTCACCATCTCCTTCATCTTCGAGCTGTGCTTCATCGCGCGCTCCGAGACGATCGAGCGGAATCCGGAAGGCGACTTGAAGTTGGCGACAGCCTCCATTATCGGCCATCGGACGTCGTAAACGTCGAAGTCGCGCAGCTGAAAAAGAATCTGAGAGGGACGTCGGACTCCGGGGCACCTTCGAGGCGACGTTGAAGACGACGGCCAGATGACTCGAGGAGACCGCATGGGTGTAGGTGAAGGCAACGCCTTCGGGATCCGCGGACCCGAGGAGCGGCAGAAGACAGAGGCAGACGACGGAGGGGAGCATCTGACCGACCTCCGACGCCTCTTTCCTTTACGAGTGCTGAGCGCACGCCTATCACTTCCGGCGCGGCGCAAGAAGAACCGCAACACAAAATACGCTCTCCTCGTGCACACAGCGCCGTCCCCGAGTGCTTCGTTTGTGTCTATCGTGTGACTAGCCTTCATTTATTATTTTGCATTTACAACCCGTACAGTTCTAGAATCTCGGAATGTTCTTCTTCAGGGCCGATTCTGTACAAGAACGGTCCAGCACTTCCCCCGGAGGGCCCAGAAGAACTGCGCCCAACTGCTTTTCGTCCAGGTCTCCGCGTGCAGCTCTGAGTCTTCAAGCCGCACAGAGACGCGGACGTCGCCTTCGCCCTCCTCGAAGACGACCTGCACCGTCTGGTGAGGCTGGACAGAGGCGAAGACGAACTCATGGGAGCCGCAGAGGTTGAACGAGACGCTCAGGTCGAGCTCCTTCGCGATCTCCAGAAGACCCGAGGCGTGGTCGGCGATTTTAAAGGTCTCCAGCGATGAGGTGTCCTGGAAAGAGAGCGTTCGACACCACCTCAAAGGCCTGCTCACCTCGAGGACAGCGTCTTCTTCCAGACTGCCTTCTTCAGGCTTCTCGTCAGGCTCCATAGCGGGGACGTCTTCACCCGTCTCGTCGGCTTCGGTCTCCTCCAGGGGCGTCGATTCCTTCTTCGAGGTCGCGTCGTGCTTGTGCTCGGCGACCGTTTCGAAGAGTTCTGCGAATCCGCCCTTCGCATAGAGTGCGTACATCTGATAGGGACAGCGCGTCCTCTTCCACGAATTGCATCTGTAGGTGACCTTCCTTCCGTGGCGGAGGACGTCCGTCTTCCGCTTCGATACTTTCCTCGAGTTCCTGATGGCTGTCATCTCGACGTCGTTGGAAAAAACGCCGAGGGAGCGCCACTTGATGGACGTTCTCCGGGAGACGGGCACTGGCAGAGGACTCCCAGCGGCGGAGGAGCCACTGCCCGTTGGCGAGTCGCCCTCTGTTTCTGTATGCAGCATCTTCTGGATTCGGAAAGGTCCTGAAGCCGTTGAAGGTGTGAGCGACGCAAGTGGCGGCGCGGAGGGCCGTTGCCGGGTTCAACGAGGGGGCCGCCTGTGACCGAAAATCGATTTCTCGCGTTTGGCTGCGGGTGGAGAGGGTTCCCATCGAAGGGATTGGGGCACGAGGCGATGATTTTAACCATTTTTATTTCTTTTTTGGGTCAGTTAGAAGTATCTTATCTCTGTAAAGTCCATAATTTGCCGCTTGAGCAAGGTTCCAAGTGGCGCACTCATTGCTACAATCACAACTGAGACATAACCTGAGACTGACGTCGCGTTTACAAGACTGTCTATTTACAAAAGGGGAGTATGGCAAGTTGGACGTCCTCTGTGGGACGATGGCAAGGGAGAAACCGTAGGAGGGGGCATGAAAGGCAGACGATATGATCACGGCGGGTGCGGTGCTCGGCTAGCTCGTCCGGAATGAGGTTCCGCTAGAGGAGGCTTGAGGTAAGAGTTTCTTCGGCGAAAGAAGCTTCACATGACCATTGGGGCTTTGCGGGAGTTCGGTGACGACTGGGGGTACGGTGGCGGTGGCGGGAGGTCGAGCACCTGCGTGGCGAAGGCGGGTGAGTACGTTCTGGAAGCGGAGGCGATTAAAAGACGGTCGGGAGAGGAGAGCGCGTACCCACTGGTACGACCATCGAGGTTCTGCTGCAGGAGAACGGAGGTGGCATACGGTAGGTAGGACCGGGAGGAGCTCGCGGGCTCGGTGGCATAGAGACTCGAGGCGGATGGGACGATGTCGGCGGAGGAGACGGAGGGGAGCACCAAGTAGCGCTCCCAGTTGAGGTTCGAGGGGAGAACATCGGCGACGGTCCTCTGGGGCGGCGGATAGCCCGCGTGGAGGGAAGAAGACATCTGCTGAGAGGAGACACTGCTGGGGGCCGATAGGTCCTGGCACGAAAAGGAGGGCCTTCGAGGTGGACTCAATCGCAGGTCAGCCGGTTGGCGGATCGTGGAGCTGGTGGATACTGTACCGGTAGCGTCGGAGGAGGTCGAGGGAGAGGAGGAGCCGACGATACCCCTCTGATGCTCCTGCCAGAGGGCGCTCATCATGGGGAAATCTTTGATGCGGCTGAAGTCATCCGAGTTGAGACGCTCCGGCCTCTTCTGGTGCTCCTCTGACGAATTCCTCTTCGTCGGGACGAAGTGGCCGGCGGAGGGGCGCTGTGCGGCGAAGGCCGTCGACGTCGCGGGCATCAGATTCGGGACGTCGAGGCCGCGGGAGTAGGTGGAGGGCTTCATGTGGACACGATTGGAGCCCTGATTGAGAGACTGCGCGTGGTGGAGGCCGTGGTTGGAGAGCTGCTGCGCCATCGATGCGTGCAGGCCATGGAAGTCCTCCTGAAATGGTGATAAGGCCAGATACGGTAGACGGCACTCACGTGGACCATGGAGTGAGCCGGCATGCTCTTGACACGGTTGATGCCTCGATTCGACGGGGAGCGGCTTTTGTAGCGTCGTCCGCCCTGTGGGGGCTGTGAGGGTGCCACTGGAGGGACCGCGTAAGAGGCCGGGAGCGTTGAGAGAGAGTCGGGAAGCACCGCCGGGTTCGTAACGCCGTTCCACACCTAAAGAAGACGCCGGTGGGAGAGCCTTCGGAGGGGAGTTACCGATTGGTGGAGCCGGGGCTCGGAGCGCGCCTGGTGGAAGGCGTTCATCGCGCTCTGCTCCAGCTGCATCTGCTCCATCATGGCCATCAGCTGGGGGTCCAGACCGGTTACCGTAGTCCAGCGTGGTTTCGAGTGCTGGTGGCTGTGGAGGGGACGTTGCTGGGGGGAAAGAAGCGGCTTCTGGAGCTTCGCCGACGGGGCGTAGACGGAGCGCATGGCACTGGTGGCCTCGGAATAGCACGGCGGCTGGCGGATGCCCATCGCCGGATTTTGGAAGGGCGCCGCCGCCGTGGACATCGGCATTCGGAGGTCATGCAGCGATAGGGAGGGGATCTGGGGCCTCGTCAAGGGCGCCTGACCGTAGGGAATGGTGGGGATCGGGCTCTGGTTCATCAGAGAGGGCTCCGCGACGTAGTTCGCCCCCAGAGGGTAGAGGTCCAGCTAAAGAAGGTGTCAGGGGGCTTCTGGACGAAAGCTTACGTCGATCGGGGGAGACTCCGAGGGTTCCGACAGCGTCACCATGTTGGGCAAGTAGGAGGAGTCGTCCGACTTCGACGTCATGTTCGCCTTGCGCACGTTCTGGACGTATCTTGTGGTCGGCGGAAGAGCCGGAGGCGCCACCGCGGGTGGCGGAGGCGCGCTGAGCGACTTCGAGGGGAGCGCAGTGAGCTCTACTGACTCGGCGCAGGCGTAGATGATCGGGTGGAGCGTCTCGAAGATGGGCTGCGTCTCCGAGGCGTTCGCGATGGAGGAACTGGCAGAGGCATAGGCCGAGGAGCCGGCGCGTATCGAAGTGTCGATGGCCGGGGGCGCCTTCTGGAGGTCCGCCTTTGCGACCTCCTTGTCCCGGGACTCTTCCTCCTCCTCTTCCTCGTTCTCCGAACGGACCGGGGTGAGCGGACGGAACGTCTCCTGGATCTCCGAAGAACTCTCGGCGTCGTTCTCTGAAGGAGCGCTGAGTTAGGACATGACACGGCTGGGGAAGCGGCACCTTTCTCGGCGTCGCTATGCTGGCGGTCGGAAACGATTCCGGAGGTGCTGTTGCTCGTCTGGGATACGAGCGAGTGGCGCTCGCAGAGGGCCATCCCGATGCCGGTATCGACGCCTTGCTCGCGGCCCCAACCGCCTGGACACGTGAAGGAGACACTTTCGGGGTGCTGTGCAAAGTAGATGTTGATCTGGATCTGCTGGAGATGGACCTCGCGGCAGAAACGGAGGAGGTAGCGTGCAGAGTCGTTGGAAGAGGTGTACAGGGACATCTTGGAGCCCTCGAGGCCGCAGATGGTGAGACGCTTCTTGTCGAAGCAGAGGCGCGCGATGCGGTTGAAGGCGAGGCTTCGGAGGGGAATCCGGTCGCCCTCCTCGCCGACATCCCACATGTCGATTCCGCGGTCCGTGATGCCCAGCAGGGCGTTGTTCCGCACGTCCATCTTGTGTCTCCGGAGACCGTAGAGGTGGCAGTTGAGGGCGAAGGGGCTCCGGGAGGCCTCCTGGCAGAAGGAGATCATCGCCTCGCGCTCATTGGGCTTCCGGAAGTCCTGGAGCACATTCGGCATGTTCTGCTTGACGTAGTCGAGGCCTCGCAGGTTGATCACCCACAACGGGAAGTAGTTCTCCGCCCGAAAGAAGCCCACTTGATTGTCGTACTTATCCGCCTAAAGACTTCTCTGAGACGACGCCACTTGCTGGAGGACGTACCTGGAGGGCCAGCATGGCCATCTCCCAGCATCGTTCCTCGCTCACGGTGTGTGGTCCCGACCACTGGTCCACGAGGTTCTCGCGGAGCTGCAGGTAGTAGTACTTGAGGGACACATCGCAGCTGAAAAGACGGGACCGTGGTCCTGAGCTCTCTGCTACCGTACCTTATGTAGGGAATCTTCTCAATGTAGACGCGCACTCTGAAGAAGAGGACCAGTTGAGGGCGATTCTTCTCGACGGTTGTGGACTGTAAGGCTGACTGTTAGTGCTTGTCGGACGTATTTTCGACTTTTGCCCTTCCTGGGCGATCATGGGTGCGCGGAGGTATGTGGATCGCGGGCGAAGGACGGGTCGCCGTAAACGGCGACGGCGCGCCGTGATCGTAACATTCCATAACGATGCGCCGCGCGATAAACAACCGGTAAATAGGCATGCGCGGCGGGACACGCGAGCAGGCTTACCCTGGAGAACTTGGAGTGTTTCGGGAGGTACTTGGACACCTTCTGGTCGAACTCGAGGAAGAAGTACTCGTTGCGCGGACGGTCGCCTCCGATGCCTTCGGAGGGGCATCTCTGCGCAAGGCCGAAGAACCTGTCGTCTTCGATGCCCAGGTGGGCGCAGCAGCACGCGTACACCTCGGTCACGCGGCACTTCGGCTAAAGAACACCGTTGCTTCGGGCATACGGTAGGGACCAACCTCGACGCCAACGGTCAGACACTCCTTCTCGAGGGTGTGTACCTGGATGATCTTCTGCTTCTGGAAGACGAAGCTCTGTCCGGCGGCGATGATCTTCGCCCTTTTGGTGCCCTCCTTCCGGGGGGAGATGCCGGAGACGGAGGAGGACTCGACGCTGCCCACGGAGAACATCTTCAGGTTCAAGCTCCGCGAAGACTTCGGCGTCGTGTGCGTCGAGGTGCACGGCGACTCCGGCGTCAGTCGCCTCGAAGTCGCCGTCCACGTTGACGTGCATGGCTCGTCGATGGATCCGACGTACACCCCTAAAGGGAGGCGGTTCTCGGGGAGGACCGGGCCGGCGATACCTCTGGAAGTGGGTCCCTCACTCATGTCCGAGGTGGACGTCCCCTCGAAAATCGAATATCGATTACGGGTTCCGATCGGAATTGCGTAGCGGAGACTCTGAAAGACGGAAGAAGGCGTCAGTTCGGACGAGAAGCGATCCCGCGGGACTTAGGCAGTCAGCCGGCCGCGCTCCCTTCTGTAGGGCAATAAAGATAAGCGAAAAAAACTGAAATCGATGTCGACACTGTGCGGCGGCGTGCGCGAGAATTCGCCTCTCTTCTCACCGCCAAACGACGACAAGGTCAAAGTCGCTCACCCATCATCCCACGATGAAGAAAGGCGAGAGCTCTCAGTTCGAACCGAATCGAAGGGACGAGATCGAGATAAGACGACGACATTATTCGCGCGGCACCACCACGGCCGTTGAACCGTGAAGAAGACCGCCATTTACATACCGTTCGGAAGCAGCACCCTTAGGCGTTGCCGTCGATCCGATCCTTCGGCGCTTTCCTTATCAGACGCCGTAAAAACTCGCATTCCTCAGTCGAAGCCTCGCCTCGATTATCATCTGGTTTCCACGCGCGTCAAATATGGAGCGGTTCGGAACAACAAGCGGGGGCTGATAAGAAGGCGCTGTCCCGAAGCCAGCTGGTACTTCGCCGGGAGCTTTACAAAAAGTAGTAATACGGCGGCGAAGCCGTTGTGTAGGGGTACTGGGAAACCGCCATCGTGTGATTGCGGCGAAAACAAAGAGCGCCGCGCGCCGATCGGAAGGGAAGTAGGCGAAGAAGAATAGGGAGGCAACCGCCTTCTAATCGCTTTTTTCGGTCCTTATCACGCGACGATCGATAGAGGCGCTCAGGAATGCACCGCAATCAAGGAGACATTACAGCTGCGTGCCTCGAGGGGTTCGAATGTTTGTGGAAGTCACTCGGCGTCAAAAAGCGCACTTTGGCGATTTCGCAGCCGATAAATCAGCGCGAACGGAATCAGAGGCTCCGCTCGAGAGGCCGAAACCTACGCGATCAATCACGTTTATTGCCGAAATCGATCAAACAACGCGCGCTAATTGAAAACAGCCCGGTGATCGCTCCTCAAATAAACATCTTGTAAATCGAGGGCTTATCGAGGCGCGACTTCGAAGGACTCGGCGGAAGGCAAACAGCCTCTCCGAAGAGGCGGGCTGAGGGGCGCGATTCAGGATTCGGAAGTGGACGCGACTCCCGGCGGCAGACGCGCAGGAATGTGCACTTTCGGAGCCTGGAGAGCCAGAAGGGGCTCGAGAACAGGAATGCGCGGACCTCGGGCACCCGGGGACAGGGCAAAACAACGGAATCTTAGCCTCGAATGAAATTCTGGAGACGATCAGGGCTGAGTCACGCAAATATGCACGGATTATTCACGCGGGAAGCCGCCGCCGAGATGATTAAACGGTCACGGAGGGGCCGAAGGTCTCGAAGGGCGCGGAATCGCGGAGGAGACGCAGCCGCGGATCGCTCACCAAATTAACACTTCGGAGTCGCCTGAGGGGGACGGGCGAAGGGATTTTTTTTCGGCGGTGAATTATAGACGCATGCGCGAGCGGGAAACAATGAGATCCCGAGAATCTCCTTCGATTGAGCCTGGGTCGCTCTCGGGGTGGTGACCGAGAATCGGCGGCGAGAAAGCGAACGCCGCCAGGCGGATTATGGCTGCAGCAGAGGAGAAGGGGAGGAGGACAGGCTGCAGAGTTATCACCCGCAAGAATCTAGGATAACATCCCCTTTCACGGATAAACACGTCTGCGCGGAGTCACGGCGCGGTGGAAGGCGGAAGTGTGAAACGATTACGGTAGACAGACCGGAAGATCGCGTCGGAATCTATTTGCTTTACAGTGCCCCTTGGAATGCGAGGAGTCAAGAACCGAGGCTCCTGACGTCCCGATGGTAGAAGGCCGAGCAGCGGAGAGGAAGCCAGAAGGGCGCCGGGGACGGAAGCGTGGACGAACCGGTTCGTAAAAGGCCGGGGATTCGATGGGAGAGTGGGAAACGGCGATTTTCGATGGCACGCAACTCGCGTGATTCATTACCGGCGCACAAAAAACGGCAAAGAAGGTGGCGGGCGACGGGAGAATGCGACGTTGGGTCGATAGAATCGCCTCGGCGTCCTCGCATTCCATTCGACATTCCTATCGCGACCGTCGGTGAAACAGTTCGCCGGCCGGGGAGCGCGCCAGAGAGCTGAAGACGCGCAGATCTGAAATGATCACAGGAAAAGAAGTCGAAGAAAACGACCTATCCTCTTTATGCAAATTAGGGGTGCGCGTCCACAGTTCGTCATGACTGTAAAACCTAGCATTGCGACACCAAAAGTACCTTATCCCCTCATGTTCTTCCATGGAGTGGATTACGGTAGCCAAAGAGTCGAACTCGTTGGATTCCCATGCGATACTCCCTTGAACCACTAGAAGCGCGATGCCTCTTCAAACGATAAGATCTGCAAAACCACATCCGTACCTGCCGACAATTTATTTAAATGGTTAAATAAACCTCTTGTACTCTGAGCAATCGCTGAGCAAAGCAGGTAGTTCGAGGCTTTCCTCAGAGTTCGCAAAAAACGTCTCAAAGACAAACCCAAGAAGGGCATGCACATCGATTTCCACGAAATCCACATGTACGGGTTCCACTCGGCCTTGCCCATCAGCCACAATGTTCAGCCGCTTTGACAAGTAGGTTCCCGTTCTGGACAACCTGACTAAGTCGACAGCGCCGTCAGTTATCACTCTAGCCAGTGACTCGCACTTCTGCAGTTCCGAAGCATGACACGTTTTCCAAGGCACGTCCAGATCCAGCTGTTCCTTCAGGTACTGCAATACGTAGGATTGGACTTGCTGCACACTCTTGTCCGACTCATCCTCTGATCTTGACAACACGAGGAGCGTGAAATTCATCTTCTGCCGGGCACTGTACAACGAAAGACGCGTGTCGGTGGGCCTACCTGTAACACTGAAAGTACGAAGGCTCTGTGTGGTAACTTACCATGAGGATACGTCATTCCGCTCGAATAATAACTCATAGGCCAGGAATTCGACTCGGACAGCCTGCTTCTTGTGAAAAGTGATCCAAGAGATATGGCATTTACTCCTGCGAGATGCAACGGTTGCGAATCGTCGTTGAAGAAGGCGGGGTAGTCGTTTTCGTTCACGTTGAATGCTTCGAGTATCGCAGCACGCACAAAGTAAGAACCGGAGACCCTCGATGAGCCATGAGTGCCGAACAAATTCTCGAGGGTGGTGATGATACGATTCTGGAGAACAACAGGAAGGCCCACGAGGTGCAGTAAACGGTTTTCTTCATCTGTCGAAATCATTCCATGCTTTTTCAGCCAGTTCACATGCTTCGGAGTTGAACGATCCTTTCTATACAGCTCCGTGTTTGCTGATTCCACGTCAATGACGTTAGGGAGCTCGAGAGCTCCAAGAAGTCCTTCGGCTTCGTCCAGGAGAGCTGTACGGAGTTTGTGCCTTGTCAAACCCTAAGCAACCCGATAAATAAAGAATACAGACGCAGGAGCACCTCAGCCTTAGATGTTTGCTGCGCTGCGAAGGCCGTCCACCACCTCCTATAGTTTTTCTCCACCTTCTGCACATCGACGCTCAAGCTGCGATTCCTCAAATTTGCCTCCAGCGTTGGCAGGTCGTTGAGCAAGGACCGGAAATCTACATTCGGATCGACAACGTGAACAACATTGGTGTTTCTGACAAACTTGGCGGCCAAGTTGTGCATACGCCGCCTCAACTGCCAGGAGGCGTTCATAGTTGATTCCTGAAAACTCTGATAAGTCAACTTTTGCACAAACTAATCAATAGAAAGCGTGTAGAAGAAGAAAAACTACTGTACCGGTGACTACCAAGTGCGAGCTCTAAGAAAGCTTTTACTTCCGCATAATAAATATCACAATGAGATACATAAGGCTATTTACAAAAAGAATTTGACAGTTATTGATAGTAAGGCGGCTTCTTCATTTCTATACCGTACTCTTCGAGAACTTGAGCTAATAAATCCGAGGTGAGCGTGTACTTCGTCTCCTTGGTGTTCTTCTTGGTCACACCGATACCTTTCATGCGGGCCTGGAACAGAATACACGAATAGTCCAAGGAAAAAAAAGGAAAAGAAAAGGAAAGGAAAAAGGAAAAAGGAAAAAGGAAGGAAAAAGGAAGGAAAAAATAAGGAAAAAATACCTGTTGCATGGAATCCAACAAGATGTCAGCCAGGAACTTTTGAGCAGCCAGAGAAAAAAGCCTAATAACCCGTGGGTCGGCTACATCAACTCCGCTCTTCTTCATGTAGTACAGAGTGACAGCATCTGGCAAAGTCGGACTGTATTCTTCCAGACCGTTGATGAATTCCCGCAGCGAAGAGCCGTTTGGAACTGCCCCGGACGTCCTCAGTTGTTGCTGTTGCTGGGGCGTCACCGGTTGACCCACTGGACCACCTGGACGCTGCGCAGCAATGACTGGATAATAACTTGAAGGCCGTGGTGCAGATGATCCGTTCACGTCCATGGGAGTTACGTCGCCGTCGAAGAGAGCCAAATCATCGTCAATGGGACGCTGCATTGTTCTTGTTTGCCTGAAACAGAACACCAATATATTCTTCAGTTCCACAAAACAATTCAAAGATATATACGGGAAGGAAAGAGATGCAAAAAAGCGATTCTCTCGGCAAAGATAAGTGCCGAAGCAATACATGTCGAAAGAATGCAAATTTTGAAGTCGACAGAAGATCTCGTTGGACAGGCAGTCCCATCGTGGTAAGAGTCCAGCTCATGAACACTGACGCGAAGAACTCAAACTCACCTCTGGTCTCCTTTTTTTTAAGATGCCCACATACATATATACTCGTTTTCCTACTTTCTCTAAGGTGTCACGTAACTTAAACACTTGTAGTATTACTTGTTTATTCTCTTTCGGCTGTTGGGTGTGAATGATTATGCGTTGGACCATATACATAGCACAAGCGATATGGAAGAGATGAGAATGTTATGCAGAGCCGGATGCGATTGCACTGCCCAGGATAATTAATTTAGCTATATGATGGTGAAATTCAGAGCGACATGGGAGGAACTAATGCGATCGCGTTTCATGTCTTCGCAATCCAAGGAAAATTAAGGCTTCAAATGACGTCATCATCGAAGCGAGCAAGCAAACGTTATTTGCAAATCGGTTTGTACTCGTTCGCCAATGCGGCGAATGCATAAGTGACTTTGGTCAGAAACATAGATTAGAGGATATTAGCTAGGAATGTAACGCAGGGAGATGAGAACCATTGAGCAGATAATCTGAAAGCTGGCACGACTGGTCCACAGCTACTTGAGCGATTCGCCGACTACAGCGATTTGGCCTCCAGGCTCAACACGGCACTGCAGCTCCAAACTGTCCATTTTCGACCCCCAAGTGGCATGATTGTTCTCGCGTGGGTAGAACTTCGACTGGAGAACCTTTTTCAGAGTTCCTCCGGGTCCCTACAATGAACTCTGGATACAGTGTGCTTCCTGAGGGCATGGATACCTGGAGAGTGATGTTCAAATCCTGGCGGCTACCCTTATTGTTGGGGGGCATTCCAGTGGTGTTCCATTCTGAAAGTTGAAAAAAGAACGTGAATTGGTGGGGCTGTGTATCTCGTACCTGTCGTATACTCACCACTTTGTGGGTTTTCGGAGTGCAGGGCGAGGTCGCTTCCAGCAATGTGCATGTAGCTGAAACGAATCTGAGTTTTCGCGCTGAAATTCTGATGGAGGGACCTACTGAAATTCAGTGACCGGCTTCGCCACGATTTTGAACTTGTACTTCGCATTGGACGAGAACTTGAGGGTAGTCGAAGAAGTTTGGAAGCGTTGCCCATCTGCCTTAAAGGCGATCGGTTCGTTCGTCTCACTATTCCTAAAAGAGACCATAAACTTTAGAACATCGACGGCTCGAGGATGCATGCTGGCCCGAGCGGCACCCCCGCCAGAGATTGCTGCCGGCAGATGTTTTAGTCAGCACGGCAACGGCGACAGCGCGTGTTTTTATCAGCCGCTACCCAAGAAATTACCTAATGGAGATGGTCAGCTGGAAGCCCTGGTCGGCGTGTGGCTGACCCGCCATCGAACGTGAAGACTCCAGGCAAGACTAATATGGATTTGCGCGGACTAAGCTTGCGCCGCTGCGAGTGCGATTCACATCGCCGTTGGCGGGGCCCGCAAGCCCCATCTCGACTTTGTCACCCTCACGACGCTTCATCATCGATTCGAATCACTTTCACTTTGCTGATGAACACCTTTTAGATCCCGGCACACGTCCAGTGTGCACACAGCCCGAAGCACATGTCCCTCAGAGTTGAAAAAGGGTGTGCGCCGTTTTATGGGGGAAGACGCCGTTATAGCCACACGATACCCTTGTTACCCACGTCGAGCGCAGGCCGAAAGACAGAAATAAATGCGATGCAGCATATATGAAAACAGAAGATAAACACTGAAAGCAGTTGAAACCTACCGTATTCGCTGAAAAAAACGCATGGCAGCGGAGGAGGGCCGTACGGTACCGTGCAAGGGGAATTTGAAAGACGAGTCAGGCTCCTGACACGACAACATCTGTTTTGCACTCTTTTCAGTTTCTATATTTTTCCTGGCTTTATCCTTGCTCTGTGTTTTCTTCCAGAATTCCCTTCGAGTTGATACCGTGTGTTCTTGTCGCAGGTGTGTGCTGCTGAATCTGTGAACGGAATTCGACCAAGGTCGTTCAAACTGTTCAGTGGTCTTGGCACGAACTTGTGATCGGGCGATAGGCGAGCGGCCGCGTGCGTCTTTCTCGACGATTTCTCTTTTGATCGAACGTTTTGTAGAAGATGGAAATTTTGTAGATTCCGAGGTGTGTTCGAGATTTTCCGGTACAGTCGCTCAAGAACGTAGAGTCATCATCGACGTTCCTCTTTCTCGCTAGTCCGTGATTTTAAGGGTGGTTTTTTGGCCTGCTCCACTGGTGGATTATGCAAGTGTTTTCTTCGTTCAGTTGAGGGAATTGTCCGAGTGATGTGGAGACGAGAACTGATCTTGATGCTGCGCCTGTTATTCAAACGAAAGAATCGCGATTCTCGATAGATCGATCCGATTTTATGGAGAACTGTATCCATTGGTTTCTGCTTTTCAGCGATGGTGATTGCCAAGATTTTCGGCGCCGCAAAGTACACCGCGGAAACGATCAAAGGAGCCGCGGTCGTGCTCGCTTCCCCCAATGCCGAGATTCCGGCATCAAAGTTGCACCCTCGCATGCCCGCTCGCCCTTGGACGGCTCAGGAATGGGTGAGTTTTGTACATTTTTTGTATATCTTGTGAATTTTTGTTGGTAGCCTTCTGAGAGGCTCTGAGGCTGCTGTAGCAAAAGAATAGTAGGACTGTTTGGATATTTTCTGGGATATATTGATTCGTACTGTGTACCGTTCGGTTTTAGGTTCGCATGTGGTCGTGGAGACATTGCTGGAAGTACCTCCCCGTTTTCCGTTTTTACATCTATTCCGGTATCATCGTCTATGGAGTTTACAAGTTCGTCCTTCCGAGTAAGTTTCTTCTAACCATCGCTACAACGTTTAGAAGCAGCTGCTTATTTCGGTGCCTCGCAGCACGATGATCTCATGATCTATCAGTACGTTTATGTGCATGTGGCACAATCAAGCAGCAGCTCCATGTAATATATGTGTTTTTTTTTCAGTCAAACCCCGTCATATGGTAATGTACCGCAAGGGCAAGGATGATGCCCACCACCACGAAGTCGAGCACTGGTACGGAATCCGCCAGAAGAATCAGGATAAGGAGTACTTCAAGAAGTACGATCCTCTGCGCAAGGCCGGTGCCGTCGAAGTCGGAGGTCACTAAACTGTAGAATGATTGTTATAGTATGATACAGACATCCGATAAACCATTAGAGTACTTTTTCGCCATATTGGATAACATACGCTTAATCTCTTGGATTTGAAAGCACATCTCAGTGTTTAACCGCTGGCTGTGTGGTGGCACAAGGGTCAATTAGCAGTGGTAGCGGGCTGTTTGCAGTTGTTACATAGAGGCGCGGAGCGGAGGCGTTACCCTCGGACTTCCATTGTAAAGCGGAAAAAATGGCTGAAGTCGTGTCTTCATTAATCTGTGCTTTATTATGCGTTGGAGATCGAGGTTTGGAACTTGTTGCCTCTACGGACTGCCCAGGGAGGCTCTATCGGAGGCGCACTTTGAGTGGCGCCGCCACCCACGAAGCGCCTCTGTCTTCCTTCGTTAGCATACCTGCAGGAGGGCTAGAAGGACACAGTACCAACGACGGATCGTCGACTCCGTCGGCGCCGAATTTGTTTGTGTTGTGTTGTTTCTATCGGACGCACAGATGGCGCCTGCGGATATCCGCGATAGCGGCGGTGGACTACGATCCTCCTACATGTTGCCAGATCGATCGATCGCGGTGATTGTAATGTGCCGCAGAACGGCAGCTCCGGGCCGTTAGCCATCGTGCAAGTGACCTGGCGCGGAGGGTGGCCTCGCCTCAGTTGCTCATCAAGTGCGTGATTCCTATTTTCAGCGATGGACGAAGAACCGACGACCACGACCATTAGTACGATAGCGATTAGGGCCGGTGACCGCGCGGAGATCGTGTGCACCTTTCTCAAGGTACCTCTCCACGGCCACCGAAGTATACCGTACCCCTTGTAGAGCATCGGCTATGTGCAGCTGCGAATCGACGAGATGCGCCCGCGACTGCTTGAGATCGGTGACACTTTGGACGACACGGCGAATCTGGTCGACATTCACGAGGGTCTCATGAAACGCCTCAAAGTGCGTTGCCACCTCTTGTGCTTTCCGGAGCAGTGGGTCCGTTTCAGAGCAAAGAATCACAAGTGGAGGAGCTTCTGGCTAGGGCGGACCATCTCGTCACGGAGCAGAAGGACTCCGACATCGTCGTCTACGAGGCGATGGCCGAGAGCCTCGGAAACGCGTGGAAGGAGCTGAACCGCCAGCTCCAGATGCGCGGATATTTGCTGGCGGACGTGCGCAAGTTCTACGACCTGGCCTCGCACCACCAAAAGGTCCTACACTCTCTACCCGCTTTCCTGATCGGCTTTTCAGATTTCGACTTTCATCTCGCAGCAGCTGAAGTCGCAGGCGCCGTCCTACGCTCTTCAGTTGAAGCGTAGTGTCAACGGTAGGTGAACGTGTCCCCTCAAAGGCTCCAGAGCTCGCCTTCAGACCTTCTGGACATCACAGCGCTGGCCGTGGACACGGGCTCCTCCATCATCACGCAACTGCGCGTCCTCGGCTCCCTGGCGGACAACCCGGAACGCGCCTGCGAGACCGTCAACGCGTGCTTGCAGATTGAGAAGGTGATGCTACGGTAGGAGAAGTGACAGACGGGTGGAGGAGAAACACGCTGCATCTTTGCAGGATGTCCGAGGAGTGGACAAGCGTCGAAGACGTGTGGCGAGACGTGAAGGGGCGCGTCGAGGAGGTAGAGGCCGTGGTCGGACGGTTCGCCGATCAGCTCCGCGAGGTTGAGAAGTGGCTCAGCACGGCGAAGGGTCGCCTAGCGTCCCCCACAGGGAACACTCTGCTCGACCAGCTGACCCAGGAGTCTCAGGTATGCGCACCTTCGTCCCTCCTCGTCTCTGAGAGCTATTTAGCAAAAACGAACGGAACTGTCACGCATTTCCACGGCCCTCCAGAAGGAGTCGTCGTCGGCCGGTGCCCAACTGAGCGGCCAGTGCGCCATCCTCCAGAACGACCTCGAGAACTTCATCCGACTCCTGGAGGAGCGCCAAAACACTTCGCAAAGGCTGCTCCACTTCTTCCAACTAGTCGACTCGGTTAGCCTAAGTCCCGCGTTACTGTAATCCTCCGCTCTAGATGATGAACCAGCTGAGCAAGATGGAGACTGACATGCTGAACGCGAACGGCGCGATGGCGGGCGAACTAGCGCCCCTCGCCCACCAGAAGGCGAACGCCGTCATCGACGAGGGCAAGCTGCTCCTTCCCGACGCCGCAGTGGCGCAGAAGCTGCAACAAATCCAGGCAAAGCTCGCCGAGCTGGACGCCTTGGCGCAGCAGAGAATCGCGGCGCGTTCGGAGCACCTCCGGAGGGAGATCTCCTCGCTGGATCAGTGGCTCAGGACCTCGGCGGAGTCGTTCCTCCTGGCGCATGGCCGCATGGGTCGGAATCTGACAGAGGCGACTGAGTTCCTTGAGCAACACAGATCGTTCAGCACGCAGATAACGGTGGGTCCTCCGCGGTAGATACGCCCCTAAGAGGTGCTTTAGAACAAGGAGCCCGAAGTAGTGGCGGTGCTAAACCGTAGCCGCGAGCTGTCGTCACAGGAGCGCTCGCGCCTCGTCGAGTTCCAACAACAGTACGAGAATCTGAAGCAGACGCTGGAGCGCCGCGTCCAGGTGGGCACCACCTTCCAACAGGTGCACCGCTTCGCTCGGGAGCTTGAGGGCTCCTTCGACTCACTATCCGCTCTTCTGGACACGAACCGCGACTTCAGCAACGAGAAGGTCGCCGGGCAGATGGTTAACGTCTTCCAGATGATTCAGGAGACGCTCACCCAGGAACGGCACCAGGGCGAGAAGTTCATCTCGACGGCGAAGTCCGTCGGCGTCGGCGACGCGCATCTGAACGTAGGCGAGGCCGTCGACTCTGTGCGCGAGGTGCTCTCCGACCACGAGAGGCGCTTCGTCGCCGTCACCGACAAGTGGCAGAAGTGGCAGCGATCGCGCAGCGAGAGCCGCAAGAACGTGCAGGTGGGTGCTTCCAGAGGACCGCGGATGACTCAAGCTTCAGGTGGTCGAGGAGATTCAGATGTGGCAGGTGGAGACCGTGGAGATCGTGCGCCTCCTCGAGGACAAGGTCGCCAACGTGAAGACGAAGGAGGAGGTGGAGGACATCCGCCAGAAACTCACGAAGGTCGTCGAGAGGATGCCCGAGCAGCTCCGGAAGATGCAAGAGGCGAAGAGGGTGACGCAGGAGACCGAGGGTGGGATCCGAAATAGGAGAAGCGCTCACATTCCTTTCAGATATCGAGGCGAGCGAGAAGCTGATGAGGACGGAGCAGAGGCAGCAGGAGATCACCGCGCGGGTGAAGGCCCTCCAACAGCAGATCATCACGGTCACGGAGACGTTGACCATAGAACACGTCACGTAGGGATGCACGCTAATGCACGCTGAACGAGGCATTGTAGGGAGAATGCGCATCCTCCTACGATCGTCACGGCGCTTCGCGACTCGCAGGTGGAGGAGGGAGCCCGCTTCGAGTTTGCCGCGCGGGTCGAAGGCGAGCCAGAGCCGCGGCTGACGTGGACCAAGGACGGCCTCGACGTGCGCGAGAACGCAGATTACCGGACGGCCTACGTGAACGGAGTCGCCACGCTCACCATCGAGGAGACTTTCGTCGAGGACACCGCCGTCTACACGATCCGTGCGGAGAATGCCGCAGGCGCTGCCGAGTCAAGCGCCAAACTCGTTGTCAAGTGTAGGTCCCGGGGTCCCTCCGTAGCCGAACGTTCGCTTTCAGCCCGCAGCGCCCTCGGCTCGCAGATCGAGGAGGCCGAGAAGCCGCGCTTCGTGAAGCAGCTCCAGAACGTGACGGTGACCGAGGGCGGTATCTCGAGGCTCGACTGCGTCCTCGTGGCCAGGCCCGAGCCCGAAGTCATGTGGTTCAAGGAGGAGGAAGCCGTCAAAGAGACCGAGCGTGTAAAGCTCCAGTTCCGCGGCGACCACTGCTCCCTCACCATCGCCGATACCGTAATCTCTGATGCCGGCCTCTACAAGGTGAAAGCACAGAATGTGCACGGCGAATCTACAAACTTCTGCAAACTCTCTGTTACTCCTCGTCCACAGACGCCAAAGATCCCACCGCCGACGCCCCCAAAGCCGAAGGTGATGCCCCTCCCCGTCGCGCCCTCCTTCGAGCCCGCCCTCGCCAACCAGACGCTCCTGGCGGGGCAGCGGGCGATGCTCCAGGTACGCACTCTTGGAGAGCCGGAGCCCGTGGTGTCCTGGAAGTTCAACGAGCGGAAGGTGGAGTCGCTGGAGTCGCTACAGCTGATCTTCGAAGACAGCGGCTGGAGTCGCCTCGTCATCGACAGCGTCGGGCCCCAGCATGCTGGCATGTACACGGTCGAGGCAATCAACGAGTCCGGCGAGGCGCGCACTGGCGCCACTCTCGTTGTGCACGAGGTCTCCGTCCCCCGCACCACCGTTACTACGGTGCACTCCGTCCATGAGGGCTACTGGACCGACGGCGCGTTGTCAGCCACGCAGACGCCGCCTCCGATCCCCAAGCACCGCTTCGAGACGACCGAGGAGTTCGCCGAGCGGGAGGCCTCCGAAGTCGGTTCGTTTCTCAATCCTCCGGTCACTCCCCTTCTTTCCTCTTCAGGATTCAGCATGCTGGCGACGGCTCCGGAGTTCATCCGACAGTTCCAATCCGAGTACACGATCGAGGAGGGTGAGAAAATCCAGATCGACTGCCTCATGGTCGGAAACCCACGCCCCAAGGTGCACTGGTACTTCAACGACCGTCCGATTAACACGAATTACCATTTCTGCGAGGTGGGTACGTGCCCACGGGCAGACTGAAAGGGTTTCTTCAGTTCCTCAACATCGGCGACACCTACTCGATCTACTTCAACCCGGCGAAGCTGGAGAATGCCGGCTACTACAAGATCAAGGCCGAGAACTGCCGCGGCCGTTGCGAGAGCGAGACGATGGTCCATGTACGTCCGCGGTCCCTGATCCCGCAACCAAAGATGCGCACTAAGAAGCCGCACACGATGCAGGTGCACTTTACCCACTCACTTGCCTACAGTAACCCGGCCCTCTTGCAGCACCAGCACGTGGAGGAGGAATTCGGCGCCTACGAGTACGAGCAGCGGCGCCCGGCGACGAAGCAGCCTCTGCACAGCGGCCCGGCGACCCCTCCACCGGCTAAGAAGCAGCACCAGCTGACTCACCGCCAAGACCAGGAGTACCTCGAGCAGTACGACCTCAATGAGCGCAAGGTGACCGGCCACCCGCCGCACTTTACACAGACGCTCGTCTCCTGCGTCGCCGAGCAGGGCGGCTTCGCGAGGTTCGAAGGCGTTGTCACCGGGTGGCCCGCCCCCGACGTCCAGGTGAGTCCTCCGGAGGGGGCGTGACTCAGGCGCTTTCAGTGGACGAAGGACGGCGTGGCCATCGACCGCGCGACGCACCCGGACATCGAGTTCTCCAACATCGGTGGCCGTGTCTCCCTGAGTTTCGGCGCCGCCCTCCCGGGGCACGCCGGCAAGTACATGTGCACCGCGAGGAACGCCTCCGGCGTAGCCACCAGCAGCGCGCAGCTCGTCGTCAGACGTAGGTCCCTCTCCAGAAGCCAAGACGACTCCCCTTTCAGCGAAGACGATCGCCCCCGACTTCGTCCAGCGCCTTATCAGCGAGGAGATCGCCGAGGGCGAGCGCCTCAAGTGGGTAGTCCGGATCACGGGCGACCCGCCCCCAACGGTCACCTGGCTCCGCGACGGTCAGGTCATCCCCAACTGCCAGGAAGTGCGTCTCGTAGATGTAAGCGTTCGTGGGAGGCGCGGGCCTAAGAGGAAAGTTTCAGGAGGGCCAGGGAATCCACTCGATGGTCATCGAGAAGGCCGAGATTGCTGACTGTGGCCAGTTCACATGCCTCGCAGAGAATCTTGCCGGAGAGGCCCGGAGCACTGCCGACCTCGTGGTGAGACCCGCGGGAACGGATCCAGGCAACTACTTCCACATCACCAAGGTCGGAGGATCCGCGCTGCCCTAAGCATCCGCTCGTTTCAGATGACCCAAGAGAAGCAGGTGAAGGGAGAGGAGGTTACCCGGAACCAGACGTTCAGCATCGAGAACCCCCGAACCACTCCAATGCGGTCGTAAGCACAGGGTTACTGTAGCCTCCCTCACTGCCTAGTTCTTCTAATATTATTCTTCTTCCGAGACCTTATTCTATCAATTGCAATGAATTTTTGCATCTTCGAGTGCCACAATAAATTCGTCTAGCTCTCCCTTCGACCTGAACACTGTGTGTACTGGCCTAATGGGTCAAACGCGTGACACGACATTTCCGCGAAAACGATTTTTCCGCTAAAACGACTTTTCCGCTAATTTCGCGGAACGACTTTCCGCTAATTTCGTGGTGGGACATTTACATCCCCTATATATAAACGGTACGCCTGGAAGATGGCGAACGAAGATGAAAATAAATGGCCCAGGAAGATCGCCGAATGGAGACCTCCCACAAGAAGACCTCTTGGTAGACCCCGAACCAGATGGCGAGACGATTTCAAGAAGGCGACGGGGACACACACGTGGCAGACCCATGCGAGAAGAATGCAGCTGCACCAATGGTTGGAACTGGGATCCGCGAATTGTAATAATTCTGATTCGGAATAAACAGTTACAGTATATAAACGGAGAACCGACGGTCCGTTGGTCTGTGTGTGTGTTTTTCCGTGCGCACGGAGACCACACGCACGACCCACACAAAATAAGGACCGCGAGGGGAACCGAACCCGACACCGCCCGGTTACAAACGGAGAACGTTCGCAATGAGCCACACAGACAGTGAGATTGCATACAGCACTTTACTTCCACTATGTCTTTGGCGATGTTAGGCTTTGAGTTTTTTGCAGCTTTTCAGTGATTTTTTGCATATTTTGTAACCAGCAGAGTCTTGGTTCGAGTTTCCTGAAATTTTACAGTTTCTTAGCCCCAACTTCTGACCTTTGCATAAGCACCAATCTTGCCGCCCGCAGGGCTATAGTTTTAGGCCCCAACTTCAGCCCCTTCCATGAGCGCCAATCTTGCCGTCCGCAAGGCTACTTGGCTTTTAGTAATTCGAAGGCGCGAATTCGCGCGCAGCCGCGTTTATTTACATTTACTCTTGAATCAATGACATTCGTCATGCAAGATATGTCACAATGCTCAAAGGAGAATCGTATATCACCGTAGTAGCTGCTAATCTTCTTTCTTCGGCGAACAGCGCGACGTCCGAATTGAAGACAGCTATCCCATCAGTGTGCGCGGGATTCGAAACGACAAAGAGGCTGTATGCAGAAGATGCGCGGTGGTGGAGTATGACAGGCGACGTGGAATCGCGTCTTCGATGCGGTTGACGGAGCAGACTTCGGAGTTGGGGCGATTCTTCGGCTTGAGTGGGCGGCGCAGGTCAGGCGATGCTGACGGTCTTCTTGGCGAGATATAATTCGGCTTACGTTCCACGCCAGCCACGACGGATTGGAACGGGGCGATCATTGTGCCAACAACGACGGCCGAGAACGACCGCTTACTCATCTCATTCGGCTCAGACAGCCTCAGAGAGAGCGAGTGGACGACCCGACCGATCGCTGAGAACACAAATGAAACGTGGTGGGACATTTCCGCTAATTTTACGCAACGACTTTTCGGAGCGAAACGTGTACGGTAAACATTTTTTTTTGCATTGGGTTTAACATCCAGGCTTGGCTTAGGCAAACCCCGGCTTGGTTTAAGCAAACCCCGGCTTGACTTAGGCAAACCCCGGCTTCGCTTAGGCTCCGGCTTAGGACTATGCCTAGATATTCATTTTGCGGGCGGCTTAACATCCAGGCTTGGCTCCGGCTTAAAGTTGTGCCCATTGGTTTTAAGCGAGCACTGTAGTCTTAACACCGAGCGAAAGAATACACTACTATTGGTGGTCCTATCGCGATTACCCTGTAGAGTAATTCGGAAATTAGCGGAAAAGTCGTTCCGTGAAATTAGCGCAAAAGTCGTTTTCGCGGAAAAGTCCTACCACGAAATTAGCGGAAAAGTCGTTTTCGCGGAAAAAAATGTAGCGGAAAAGTCGTTGCGGAAAAGTCTTTTAGCGGAAAAGTCGTGGAGTCGTCGTCTTCATTGGCATGAGAAACCGTCGTCGGGTTCTGAACAGAAATGCATGATCTTGCATACATTGATAAGCATGCAATCATACATCTCCGGCACCACTGGATTGGGTAGGGTTTTCCGTAGCCATTTCGCTCCTTCTCGCGGAGCCTAGGATTTCTTTCGTGTTTCCTGCTGACTCTCCTCTTTTCAGCGATGTTCAACAGCACGCCCAGCGCGCAGGAGGTGCTTAACCGCCGTACGCAGGTCTACACTCCGTCGCCAACCGAGTCGCTAATGGATCCGCTCATGGAAGACTTGATCTACCAACAAGAACATCCTGGGGCAGCTCCCCGCCTTCGTCCACGGTTCTTCGAGAGTCCTCGCCAAAGGAATGAAGACTCCACTGAAACAGAAAGCGAAACCTCCGAGGAGGCCGAACCTGCGCCGGAGATGGAAATGCCCGCCATCCCTTGGGACCAGCCGCCAAGACCTGACAAACTGACCAAGGAGGAGGTTTGTGCCTGTTCGACGGGCGGTTTCTCACGAGTCTCTTGTAGTTAGAGCTCCTGCTTTTGGTCGTGAAGCTCCCAGCGGAGGCGGCGCGTACCGTGTCGTTCGATATCCAGCGCGAGATCCAAGTGCTGGCGGAGTACACCGAGAAGCGCATTCAGGAAGAGACGCTCGAGGAATCGCGAACCGCCGTCAGAGAGTCCCCACCCGAGCGATCTTTGTTAGAGTCCAGTTTCGCGAACTTCAACATTGTTGAGTTGGGGCGGGAAGGAAACGAGCTCAACAGAACTGCCCCAGCCCTTGCGCGCCCTTCCGTGATGGATCTCATCGACCTCGGGTCGTCGCCGTCGCGCATGGAGCCTGTGACCGAAACCGTTGTCACGATGCGCCTGGGTAAGTCGTAACCTGCTGTTTGCAAGTGTGTGTCTCGACTTGTGAGCTTTCAGGTGTCAACGAGGCTCGTGATATTTTGCAGAGAGTCCAAGAGCCTAATCCACCGGAAAATGAGTGCACTGTCCTCATTACTGTGAAAGACGTAAGTTCCTCTTTACACGTTCTAACCAGATGATCCACTTCAGCTTGAGAGATTCCGTCGTGTCCTTGCTCGTTTCCTTCAAGAATCTCCTATGCTCGCGCCGGAAATTGAGCCTCTTATCAGATACCTCCAGAACGCCGAGCGAGAGGCAGCTGAGCAAGGGATGATTGAGGGCTGACAAAAGTGATTATTGGTTGCTTTGTTTTTATCTTGGGCAAATGAAGTGTTTTATCATTTGTCTCGACACGGGAGAGGTACTGCCAGGAGGGTAGTCACAGTGGCTACCTCTGCACGAGAAAAACCGCCACCGACTGCCCACCACCGCCAGAACTCCTCGTTGTGCAGATGCTCAAGGTACACATCCTCGGAGATCCAGAATCCGTGTGTCCGAGGCAAGTGGCGACGCATTCCGACTCTGACTTCCTTCGTCGATGAATATTGCACCATTACGACATAGCGTCATGAAAAATCTTGGCGGTGAAACCCAAAAAACCAAGAAACCAGTAACAGAAACCTTTAGGTGCATAAATAATATTAGCGAAAACAAACAATGATCTCCAAATTAACAATGTATACATTATTCACAAAGTAAGGATGGTAGAAAACAAACCGGCGCGTTGGCGAAGATAGACCCATTGAAATGACCGATGCCACAGGAGATCGGATACTCGTACTTGAAATCGCAAACACTGGGAGAAGAACACTGAGTTGTGCTGCTCGGTTACGCCATCATATCGCCCCCCACTCCGACTTCCTCCTTGATGGGCGACTTAAGAAGGGACGCCATCTAAGAGATCACGTTGCCATAGGAATCCAACTACTTATCCTTACCGTCCGTCGAAATGAATTCAGATTCTGTGTGAAGATGTCTTTGTTTGTGAGTGAAACATTGTGCTCTACGTTGGTCATTAAACCTACGAACGCCTAAATATACCTAACGGATAAATAAGAGCAGCTGGCGCATACTGTACCTGTGATACATATTGCTGTTGGTCTGTAGTTTGTCGTCTAATGAAATCGTCCTTAAACTGATTAAAGTTGTCAACTTGCAGCAGAATCAATCCTAGCAAGGGACGCGACATGGCCCACTGGCACTTGATGTCGTCAAATATCATGGCGCCCATAAGCGTTGAGAGCATCTGAAATAACACCAGATAAGCTCAAATTCATGATTTCGCCAACATACATCAGCCAAAAGCTGTGGCCTTCGTTCAAGGGCTTTCACGCAGTTGTCGCCTTCAGCTTCGAAACCGACGAAATTCCGAATAGTTTTCTGGCGTGAGACGCGGCGGAAGAGGTAGTCGAGGATCAAATCAAGTGAAGTACAGCAGCTTGACACTACAATCGTATCGTACGAAACCATTCCTTGATGGATAGCTTCCAGCAGTGCAAGGAATACATCCTCATCTAGGTTAGAGACATAAGGCATATTGTCGTGTACCAGTGCATCAATGAGTGAATAGAAATTGTGTGAAATCTTGGAGTACGCCTAAACGGAAAGCATTCACATCATGCAAAAGAAACAACAAACTGTACCTTAAAATCGGCGTCCCTGAATTTCATGAAGAGCTTAAGGAAGACCGCCAACGATTCTTTCAGGCACGTGTCACCGTACAAATCGAAGATTCCAGAGGGAATGTAGCACCCGTTGAGCGCCATCTTCATGATGCTGAAAATGATGCCCACATTTTTCAGGCGTAGTTTGTAGAAGTCGGCCTTCGGCACATCTCCAAACCCGACCAGACGATTGCCTAGAATTAAACGTCGGTAAAAGACTACTTTTGCACAAGTCGACGAACCATATGCTACAATGATTTTCGATATCTCGCGGAACAACAAAACCGGCATGCATGAGTTCATTTCGAACGAGAGACGTTGCTGCTTGTTTTGTGCCAGTTCGTAAACAAACTTCAAAATCGGCGTTGTCACTTCGGGTACGTCACACCACGCTTCCACAGCTCTCTGCAGCAATGTGAACACTTGGGGGAATCTATACACGACACATTACTAAGGGTGGTTCACTGTAAAACACTTACAAGTAATCAAAGAACATCCTAAACGTCAGCTTGGTCAGACATGCGCCAGAAATACCGCGCAAATCACGTGCCAATCCGATGACAGCTCTCTGAAGCAAACATAATGCATCAAGCTGCATGTAGTCCGTGTAGCTCACCTTTAACTGATCTTGGTTGAAGTTCCCCATGTTGTTGGTTTCGAAGACATTACAGATCTCCTTTACGGTTTCCGTGATCGGCTGCATGAAGTTGTCGAACACAGATACGTCCTCGTCTATGGTCACCACTAGGAGCCTCATAAGAGAAGCGTAGAAAATTCCACGGGTTTTCATGATATGGTAGTCAGCATTTGAAGAAAGGAAGGAAAAAACATCTCCCTGGAACAGTGTACGATAAAACGGGAGCATGTCATAACACATAGTCAAATACCGTATGATTGTTGAGCAGAAACTGGATCTCTTCCAAACGTGACAGCCGCCGAACTGATGTGAAACCGAGAGACAAGTCGTTTAGAAGCGCCAAGCTCGCTTCAATGAGCTTCTCGTTGTGTCCCCAAAACTTCAGATTCGTTATTCTGAAAGTTAGCGACTGATAGAGCTTTTTATACTTATCGTTTACATTTTTCTGGCAAAGATGGAGAGTACGGCAGTTTCGTCACTTAATCCCAACGCCGTTCCCAATTTATCGTATATCTTGCTGGTCTTCTGAACCTGGTCGCTAATGTACGTTTTACGGAACTGATCAAGAACGTATAAGAAAGCGAATTCGAGTTGGACACAGTCCGGGCCTCCTTGTACACCGTTCACAAGTCTGCTGTCGCTAAGCTCCATCAACTTCCAAACTCTGAAAAAGTGCGAATGAGTAAATGCGTAAAGTATACCATTCAACCTGCATATGATTTCGCCATCCAAAATATCCATGTCCTCATCGCCATTGAAACTTGAACGACCATGTACCGCGGCGCCAATCATGGTTACCATCCAAATCAATCGTTTTCGAGCGATTAAGACTTCCTGAAAGAACGATATCATTTCGGAGAAATCATGTGATATAAACCTTTGTATTGTCCGTGGGATTCGATGCCGATGTGAAAATGTTCAGACTCAGATCGAAAAAGCTGATCATTTGCTGACACGTATGCTTATAGTCACAGCGAGAGATAACGGAGAACTGGTCCATAATTTGCGCAACTGCTCCTTGGTCGTCCAGGAGATCGTCAAGACCTTCAACTATGACCGCTTCAGAGTACCGCAAACGTGACTCAACGAAGGTTTCAGCGATCTTCGGGCAGTACAATTGAATGAAGTGGTCGTCTTGGGCCTTTACGTAGGACATGGATGACACCATGCGTTGCCAGAAAGCCAGGATGTAGTAAGTGCTGTTGATCGAAAACTCGTACATCTAAAAACAAGGAAAGATGAAAAATTAAGGGGCCAGGTACTGTCCCACCCTTAGGCTTTGAATCGTGAATTCCGCCAGCAGCTCAACCATCGACTTGTAGTCTTCGACTTTCATTAGTTCACAGAGTTGGTAGTTGCTCTTCAGCCGGGAGATCACCCGACAAAATTCGTGGAAGCTTGCAGAGTCCCGAAGCTTGTCCGAATTCTGCATCACCAATTTTATTCCGCCAACCAGCTCTCCTAAGTACTGTTGTCTTTCCGTGTTGTTGAACAGCGTCCTTCTAACCGAGGCGAGCTGCACCAAATTCATAAAAATTTTTGAACAGAGCTCCATAGGGAAATGCATGTAAAGTGCAAAGAACTGTTTGATGAGATCTCCTCCAACAAAATCTAAAAGGGAAAGTAAAAGCTTCTACAAAGCTTTGGTGCATCTCTTACATGTGCGCCAGGCAGTGGGTATCTGGACAGTTGCATTGTCTTCGCCCGACTCATCGGTAATGCTGCCGATGAAATCGAACGTTAAGCAGTTCAGTGTTAGCTGGAGAAGAGCAGCTGCTAACTGCTGTTCAGTTTGTGAAAGGCTGGAGTTCATCAGCTTGAACAACATGGAAGTGGACGTGTCGAAGATATCTAGCAGGAAATCATCACGCAGGGAGCCAAGCAGTTTCCTTTGGGCTGCGACTGAATCAACAGCCTCCAGCTGTAACAACAGAACTGTAACTTATGAACGGCAACTCTCTACGTACGCTATTCATATCCGCAATTAGGAGTGTAATCAGTTGAACACCGAGTAGCGACACCTTCCCTGAATCCTGTAATCAAGCACACTGTACACACTCCATGATGTAAACGGTTAAGCACCTTGATCAGCTGAATCACGTCTTTCACAAGCGATCGGAAGAAATGACGATTCTCCTTGTCCAAATCATTCCACCCGATTTTAGTAATGCGGGCGTAAAGCTGACTCAGCGACGTAACGACGTATGCTGGAAGCTCTTCGAAGTGCGAAGCCAGGTAATTCAGCAAATAAGTGCCTGCAAAACAGCATCACATCAAATTCACCCCCTAAAGGTCATACAGAGTTTCATCCGTTCGTCCAAAGGCACTCCGATTTTTGATGACAGCAGCTTCATGAGGGCCGTGCTCGCAACAAGAGCAGCATAAGGCATCTTAATGCGATGTTGTAAACACATTTACATCGAGAAGTACATACGTTTCCCCTTTCCAGGAGCAGAAGACATCGCTGTAGGCACTCCGGCGAGTTAACAAGAGCGATCAGGTTCTCCTCGGCCCGGATCCGTGCCTCCTGATTCACCGACTCGTAAAGCTCCTTGCTCAAGTTGTTGAGAACCTAAATGCGCGAAATGAGCGAATGGGGAAAGCTGTGAAATCGGACGTACCTCTAGCTCCGAATCCATTGTGACGGCAAGTGTTGCTAACAATAAACGGTGCCACAATGAAGACTATAATGCTCTCCTGTAATGGATTTATAATTAGAGTTTATTCGAACAGAAGTGTATGGAAATTACGGCACAGAAATGCGCTCAGAATTTTAGAAATGCTCTTTGACATTTCACAAAAGTGAAAATGGACGTTTACTGGTGCAATGACATGCACGTTCGCAGTTTCGAACGGCGTTGAACAGTTTTCGAAAGGGAGCACTGGCAGATGCGCTGCACGATCGCACGATCGCAAAAAACCAAACAATTTGGTGACAGCGTTGCCCTTAAGCGCCGCGAAGGGCGCCAAACGTGTCTAGACGTCTCAAAGCGATCTTTCCGTCTCCCTGCGGCTTCTAGGTTCGTCTCGTTCTCCTCCGATTCCCCTCGCTCGCATTCCGATTCACCCTCTTCGCCGGTGGAATCTAAAAATTCAAACGCGGAGCACAAAAACAATCTGCGTGGGAGAACGGCAAAGGTTGAATCCAGGCGAGCGACGCCAGCGGCGCTGGAGAAGTTGACTTGCGATGCTTTTTTGCTGTTTGCGCATTGGAAATGCTGGTTTTCCGCGTATTTTAAGGTTCTGTTTTTCGTGTTGTGGCATCAAGTCGCGATTAGTTCGCCTTCTCACCGCGTGCGATCGTTGCCTCCTTTAAATCGCGCCGTTCTTCAGCTCTAAGATGTCGATGATGGTGCCAGATCCCGATGACATGATGGAGTACCGCATCGTGGATGACCCGATCTCCGATGGTATGAACGGGAACGAAGCCGAAGCGTTCTACGGCGGTTCCGCCGTTGAAGTAGACGTCAAGCCTCGCAAGAGCGAAGAAGACGAAGACCTGAAGCCGACGCTCGAAGGAGTGAACGTAGAAGTCAGCGACAACACCGTTATCACCAACCTCCTGAGCACTTTTCGAGGGTACGCTCTCCTCCGTCGACTGGAGCACTTGACCAACGTCGCTCCCCATCTTCGAGCCGAATCGTACCTCGCCATGATCGAATACATCACGCAGAGCACCAACGACATCACCTTCTACACAGCGTTATATGGTGATCTCGCGAAACGCCGCGGAGGAAACGTCGATCTTGTCCAGAAGCCCGAGCCCACTTCCTTGGACGGTCACATCATCCCGCCGTTCAACACGGTTTGGGCTACGACTATCAGCACTGCTGGTGCAAACAAGATCGACGCTGCGCAGGCCGAATACAAGCGGCAGAAGGACGAGGGAGTTAAGGAATCGACTCGTCGCGCCATGCAGGACCTGATCCTCGCCTACGTCGATCTGGGCAGACTCTCCGAAGCCATCCAGCTCTTTTCCCGTGGAATGCGGGAGTACTGTACATCGTTCAAGCACGTGGTAGAAATGCTCATCGAGTGGATGACGCTGGCTCTCCATGCGGGTTCCGGATACCACTACCGAATCGAACATCTCTTGTCACAGGTATGCGTTGCTTGGAGTATCTTGAATTAGTCGACGTATTTCAGGCTGAACGCGCCATCTCAGAAGCTCGCGAAAGTGCAGAGGCGAAGTCCAAGCAGGGAGCAACTCCAGCTTCTCAAGGAAGCAGCTCCGGAGCACCGGTGGTGAACATGAAGCAGCTCATCGATGTATCTCATTGCAAAATTACGATCTTGGCGGCGCTGCACAATCTTATCAACGCGCGCAAATACAAGGACGTTGCAGAGAAGCTTATTAATGTGGGTTTTGAATTCCACTGCGAATTTTGAGTCTTTCATCTTCAGGTTAATTTTGACGTGTTTGACTTCAACGACATAGTCTCAGCAAACGATATTGCCGTGTACGGTACAATTTGTGCCCTAGCGACGTTCAACCGCAGGGAGCTGAAGGAACGAATACTGGAAAACATGGAATTCCGCAAGTTCATGGAATGCGACCAGAGACTTGTTGATTTGGTGAAGAAGTTTATTAGTAGCGACTTTAGCGCTGTCCTGGATCTCTTGAAGGACTTCCAGAGCGAGGTTAGCCGACCGCTACAAGTGGCTGTTTACTAATTGTTGTCCGTTTCAGTTGCTACTGAACATTTACATTGCTCCCCACGTCAGCAAACTTTACAGTCTTATCCGAAAGGAAGCCATCCGATTGTATTTCAAGCCATTCTCCAATGCCGATATCAGAGCTATGGCTCATGTATTCCAAACGTCATCGGAAGGCATAATCGACGAACTTGCCGAGCTTATTTTCTTGAAGGCGATCGATGCCCGTATTAACGCAGAAACTATGGAAATTACTGTTAACCGGTACAATAAGCGCGGGAAGACTCATGAAAAGTAACCGTGTCACTGGATGTTCCGTATTAATTCTGCTTTTTAGAACGGTAGAGTGCGTGGAGTTTGTGGAAGCTATGACCAATGCGATTCTGCTTCGAGGCTGGATGCAGCGGGATGGCCTCGTTCTCGGCGAGGGCAAGGAATCTAAAGGCAGCCGCAGGCGTCCCATCGAAGATCCTGACGAGTCCGATTCGGCTGGATACAACGCCATGGATTACTGAGAGGTTGTAGCATTTGTTTTCCGGTGCCCCTGCACAAATTTTGTACATGATAAATCAAGCGTCAAGTTTTGCTCAGGAACACACTCACACAAAGATGCATGAGGGTCTCATACGTGGGTTACGGTACTCTCGTTCATTATGTACGTTGGTTTGAGTGTCAACAACTTCATTGGATAGTCATCTACAGATGTACAGATTCAGAGGACCTTCGGACTTCTACTGTGGAGCGAAGAAGGGGCGACGTCGCGCGCACACCGAGGTACATTGCTCGATCATGCATGTGCGGATGAGCCGGAGTGTGGCGAGAGCTTCCTCCTCACCGGCCTGGCCGGGAACGTGTCCCAACTCGTGAGTGGCGGACTGAAAGCACCAAGATAGAGGACTCCTCGGAAGTGGGCCTTACAGAGGCGATGGTGTACCAGCAGTCCATCTTGCAGCACCTGCACGGCGTTTCCACGGTCTGCTGAGCGGAGCAACTCTCGGGGGTGCCTTTCAGAGGATCGCCGAGCGGACTGGCGTTGACACCTAGGGACAGGGGTGCACCCTCGGTAGAGGAGAAGCTTACCGTCGAGGACGAGGCAGACGGCGACGAGGCCGAAGAGGACTTGCAGGAGGACCGCGGAGTGGGGAGTCATTCTGGAAAGGGGTTCGGAGTCAGAAGACGAGCGAGGCGGAGGGTCGGAGCCGGGCGAAGCTGGAAACTGAGGGGAAGAGGCGTTGCGCGGCCAGGGGCGTGGCCCCGGAGGCAGAGCCTAGGCCCTGGAAAGCCTTGCACTCTGGAACTTAGAAGGTGACGGAGGGCGCACGCCTTGCAAAGCGATGGGAATTAATTTTGTCCTCAAGTTTACGATCGCGCAGAGCGCTCCAATTAACGGGTCAGGCGGGAAGAGGATTCCCTTTTTGCGGGCACCCCTAAGCGATGACGCCCGTCGACCATATGTGGCTTTGATTGATGAGGCTGAGCAGGCGTGATGAGGAAGCCGTCTGGGGATCGGGCTTATTACTGCGTTGATTGGCCTCTGGATTGGACTGGCCGTGTGAGGGCGGATTCGAAGGTTGTTTTGCCTCGATGGTGACAACAATAAACATATTGGCAGATAACATCTCGTTTCCTGAAACCCACGTCAGTCACATCCCCAGTCGGAAAGAGCAGCCTTGATCTCTCCCCGGATTACTGTAGGCCTAGGACGCTGACGCACACGGAAGAAACAGAAGAGTCCTCTGATGTTTGCTGACGACGGCGTCCTCGGCTTCCTCCGAATCGAGGCGATTTCCCCTCGAATCTACAGCGTTTCACGTCCGAGCGGTAATCTCCTTTCCCCGATCGGATTAGGGCCTTGATTCGGACAGAGAAAAGGCGCCATTTTTAGCGTCAAGGAATTCGAAGCCGCCGATGATGCGCCAGATAATGAGTTGAAAAACAAAGGTGTTAAATGGCTTCTTCACAAAAAAAAGGAAAACAATCTGAAACGGGCTACGCTGTTTCTGTATGTGTAGGGGTCTACCGTATCCCTCTGCAGCCGTGTTCGTGGAAAACACGTTAGGGATCAATTGAGTTTCGTGTCGAATGAGATTTGTTAGAGCAAACGAGGGTAACTCGTTCTCGCTCGTCACTCCTGGAAGAGTGGTCGTCGGTCCTCTTTCCGGCGCCACAACACTCCTCTAGTAATTCCGGCGATTCTTCTTAAACGCCCATGCATGGCAAATGGGGGTGGGCCTAATCGAATTGGGTGCAAAAACGCTGACGTATACGGGTTTGTTTTGCGGAAGACGCACGGAAGACCTTACCGTAACCGTTGTTTCTCCAGAATTCAGAGAATTAATGGAGAGTTTTCGTCGATTATTCTCTAACGATTTGATGGCTAATTAGGGGGCATAATCGACGAGTCCCTTCGAAGTAAACAAAGGGTTGTTTTCCCCGAGATTCCGGACATGCCTCCGACGTCGGTGCTCGAGGCCCAGGTGGCGCTTTTCATCATCGGGTCTGTTAGTGCACGTGCTGTTCTGCAACAATGGCGACGACGAGGCTTTTGAGGCGATTCGTCATCGGCCGTTTTCTCCCAAACGACCTCTGTACTCCGAAAGGTGTCATTTCATCTCATCAGGCGCGCGCTTCATCCACCGGAATTCGGCCATTGCAAAGCCGATCCTCAGGGTTTGTGGATGCCCTAGAGGCGCCGTGCCAAAGTGGCGGCCGAGAGCGTTTAATAAGGCTCGCAATGAGCTTTATTAGTGCCGAAAAAGGGACCTTTGTTTGTTGAACTGGACGGAGTGTGTCCCCTGGTTTCGACCTCTCGAGGAAGGATAAATATATATGTTGTACTTGGATGAATGCAAAATAAAGGTGCGACCATGAAAACATCGCACACGATAGGAAACGAACGGATAATTGGATGTTGATGAGAAATACAAACAGGAAAACTATTCCGCCGCCTGACGGACGAAGGGGACGGAGAGGATACGGTACGGTAGGGAGGGGAGATTCAAGGACCAGCAGCAGAGCGATCAACGTTAGGAGACGAGGAGTTCGAGCTTGGGGTGGGAGGGTGCGACCTCGCGGATGATGGCCTCCTTGTACTTGCGGATCTCCCTCTCGAGGTTCAGGGCCGTGGCGCGGAGCTCGCGATTTCGCTTCTCGAAGTAGACGAGGTCGTTGCGGTCGGCTTCGAAGGTTTCGCGCTGTTTGCGGCGGTAGCGGGCGGCCGCCTTGCGGTTCTGTTCCTTCTTGCGTTCGGCGACCTCCTCGGCGCTCAGCCCGGCCAGCGAGTGGCATCGTTTCGTCGGCGCCTTCTGGGGGGGCGCTACTTGGCTCTCGGCCGAGTCGGAGCTGCTCGAGACAAAGTTCTGAAAGGGACGATGATGAAGGCGTGGGAGAGCGCCTCTTACGGCATCGGGAGAGTCGCAGATTCGGATGTCGTTCTCGTCGGAGATTCCGGAGTCTTCGGACTCGTCCTCGACGGGAACCAGAAGGTACTTCCGACTGCCGACGACCACCAGGTCGGCCTGGGTGGCTGTGGCGACGGCCGGTTCCTCGAGGTCCGAGCTCGGACGACTGCGTTTGCGGCTGGGGACCTCTTGGACGTCCGGGGAGGCGTCGAAGGGGCGCTTCTGGAGGGGAGAACGGGCGTCGGAGCCGCTCTGAAGTGTTCTTTGGCTGTAGATCTCCACGCGCGTCTCTTCGATGATCGCGTCGAGCCAACGCTTCTTGGCGTCGCTGAGGAGGTCTTGGTGCTGTGGCGAGGGGAAGTTGCTGCTGGAGGCGGGAAGGTAGGAGAAGAAGGGGGAGGGAGAGGGCTTTTGCCGGGGGATGAATGAGTAGGATGGCGGCGAGAACGGAGGGTTAGGGGAGACTGAAGAAGGGTAGCTGGGCGGCGACTGATTCTGCTCATTGGGCCCCGAGAAGACACTGCTGAAGTTGTAACTCGCTTCGGGCACACTGGAATACGGTAGTCCGGTAAGGGAGGGGGTCTGAGGCTTACAGTTTCCCAACAATGCTGTCCGGTGGAAGTAGGCGCGGAGCGACGCACAAATCGCGACTGGGAGACGGTGTCGATTCGCGTGTCGTTAAAAATAAAGCACTGTTGGCCGTCGGCGATCGCGGTGCTCTGAAAAGTTCGAGGATTCGGAGACCGAGGAGAGGCGACACTTACGTGGTGGAGACCGGCGCCGTGAACTCGCGACGACATTCCGGGGGACTGAAGCGGAGTCATGAGGCTCGGGGGCACGGCAGGGACCTACCATGCTCGTAGTGGAGCCTCGCATAAAACAGCACGAGGAGATAGCACCGTTCCAAGCGCAAGATGATGAGGAGCGTTTTGACTTCGGTGGCGGGGTGTAGGCCCGCTTAACACAGCACTTGGGCCCGCCAGGCGGGGTGCCGTGCGAGAGATTGACCCGATACCGGCAGTACGAGCAGTTGGTACCACAGCGAACCCGCGACTCGGCGTCCTGAAGGGTTACGGTAGGGAGCGGAGAAACCGAGGAGACCTACACCGACGACAGTGGCGAGGGGGGTGAGGTCCTCGATAAAAAGAGAATCGGCGTCGGCGAGAGGCCATTGGCCCTGCCAAACCGACTGCTCGGCGGAGGCGAGCGGAGCCTCGAAGAATGCGTCGACGGCGGCACCTTCGGTGGTGATTAGACTCCGACAATCAGGCGCGTCGTCGTCTTGAGATAATCCCACACGTCCGGCCGAGGCCGCTTCCAGTCCGATGGCGATTTCGGCTTTCGAGAGCAGGTTCTCACGGGCGGCGATGTCGTCACGAAGCTGCTCGAGGCCGTTGGTGGCGATCAGGGAGTCGACGAAGGTGTAGTCACGTTGGAAGAGGGACATATCTGCAACAGCTCTGTGAGGCGAGTCCGAACGGGGAATCGACAGTGCGCCCAGCTAGTTAGTTACTCAGCGTGCCAACCTACACTAAAGGCCCTAGGAGCGAGCGATTCAGTCGATGAGCAGAAGACGACGCCGATCGGACTCAATGAACCAGTTGACTTGGATGTCGACGTCGTCGGGGCTGACGATCTCGGCGAGGAACAGCTTCTTCTCGGCAAGGACCAGCGAGGCCACGTAGACCTGGTGGCAGCGGGGCAGAAGACAATGGCAACGGCTTCGAACGCAGCAGCACACAGTAACCATAGGTAGATGGGATTCGGGGAGACGAGAGCCCGGAGGAATTCAGAGGCAGTTTCGGCAGGCGAACCCGGCGGCGCACGACCACATATACGGACGAAGAGCGAAGGAGAAGACGAAGTGGGAGTCGGACGGCGACCGAACGGCGGAGACGGAGAGAGATTGATGGCGACGACGGGCGCCTCCACGTGGGAAAAACGAGAAGAAGAGAAAACAGTCGCGAAGGTTCGAAACGCGTGAGACGCGAGATACGCGATGGAAGAAGTCGCGGAAAAAGGACCTACCGGTTGAGTCGAAGAAGAGTCGAGAAGAAGAGGCTGAGGGGAACTGAACTGGTGGCAGCCGAGTTCTGAGCTGAGTGAGCGTGGAGCTGGAGGAGCGAGAGCTGCGAGGGCGAGAGTGGCGAGGAGCGGAGAAGGCGCTTGGAGCGAAGTTGAAGGAGGTGACCTGAAAAGAAGACGCGTTTGGAGTGCTCGGGGGACTTCAACGACGCCGCGTTTCAGCTGATGCAATCCCGCGGCGCGTAAACACCTTCCGGAAGCGCCACCATGTGTGGCCTTTCAGGACGCGGGCCTTGGGAGTCATGGGCGCCGCTTGGAACCGTTATACTATGGCTATGGCTTCTAGATGTTTTAGGCGTTCATACCGAACGAACGATCGGAACCTGGTGGTGTGGGTGCGCGCGGACGGACTGCGGCGACGAAAGCTCGGCCCGTCGGGCGACGCGATCTTTGAGGCGCCGCCGTCGTTCTAGGCGCGAAGACGTGCGATGCAAATGGCCGATTCTGTGTGGTTTACACCTTGATGTTTCTCATGGAATGGTACGGTAGTCACATGGCTGCTGACATTACACCGTCGGGTGCGACGTCTTCAGCTACGTGTCGTCCGGCCAGGCCCGCTCTGCAGGCTGAAGTGACCGGGAAGGGGCGCCCTTATGTAGGGGCGCGGGTAGGAGGGTCCGGGGGAGGCGCTCTGCGCGGTTTTTGGTCGCGTCGCACCTTCTTCACGTGATCTCCGCATGTGGACATCGCTGCAAACGCCCGTTTTGAATCGGAGTCGCCGTTGTGGGGTCGGGAAAAGCCCCGCGGGTGCAAAGTTCAGGGCACTGAGCGCTCTTTGGGACGGAAGAGGAATCGACGGCCGTGCGAGGAACTGTTTTGCACCGGCGATCGGGAGAGCAGATTCCCGTGGTGATGACAAAGAGCGATTACGGACGCCGCGCCAACAAAAACTCTCGGCGATCAGTGATCGACGCGGATCGGAATCACGCGCTGCTTTTCCGTTTTTTGGAGCTGCCAGAAGACGACGCTTTTCTCCGTCGCCGCCGATCTCAAAACAGTCCCTTCGCGGCGCTGCACTTTCGGTCGCCACGATGGACAACAAGGCACAGACGATCCGCGCCGTATCAAATCGTCCCAAAGTGCATTCCTAACTCTCAGCAAACAGGGGCACCTAATCTCCGCACTCGTCTCACGTCGCCCGACGACGTCTTTCCCCGGAGACGAGGCGTCTTCCCAAACACAGAAGGGTAAGGTTGACACGACACGTAGTGGCGCGGCTTCGAAAATAGCGTCGTAAACAATATTCCGGCACCCGAGCGGAGTGCGATCATTAATTCGAGTCGACACTGCTGCCTCCTCGACGAAGACATTCCTCGACGACTCTGGCGGCGCGCCAAGCGGGGAACCCGCTTGTTTTTGGCGACGGTATCCGTGACCTCTCGGCCAGTCCACCGATATCGTCCGATCCCAGAGTGAATCAAAATGGACTCGGCGGCGCGGAGTTGCAGAGGCGGGAGCGGACGGCGGCAGACGATGCTGCAGAGGCGTCCGACGGGTGCAGAAAGCGCATTTTTGGACGGGACGGAAGATGATTCACGTCGATTGTGCGGGGGAACGGAGAGCTACGGATGCTTTCAAGGCCGAATAGGCGACATCCAGCGAGATGATGGGGGACTGAAGGAGACCGTCGGATGTAGTGTGAAGATGTGGACGGTCGTTCCAAATCTCAGAGATCATGCAGTGATGCTTGTACGAGTGGCAAAGCTACGTGTGTTGGCCTTTGAAGTCATCTGTTTTTGTCATCGGCTACGATAAGCCACGTCCGTTCTTTGGTCGGACTACGAGATTCTGATAACGAGGAGCGGAGCAGTCGGAGCCCCATATGAATAAAGGGTTGTAAAAGGCGACGCCACGGCGCGGAGTTTGCCGACCAGCAACGCCTTTCTGTGGGAGTGAAGATACCAGAAGACACTCGGGGACTTTTAATTGTGGATCTGAATTGCTCGAGGACCGGGGAAACGCACAGCCAGTTCCTTTGATGAGCAAGGGTTGCAAACTCTTTGAGCTGACTCGACTCACGGCTCTGTATTGAGTTTTTAGAGGCCCTCGATGTGGTATGTCCTCTCGCGTCGATCGGCAGTGGTGGCTATAAGTGACTAGGAAAGACTGCAAGCAGCGGTGCCATTCTGGTTTCCCACTGATAATAGCCCGACAGAGATGAACTGTAGGGACCTCGGGAAGTATGCCTACAGGATGATGAGGCACTTCAAAGTTTTGACAAGTCCGTCGATGCTATCGCCTATCGCATGCCTTCTACTATATCTACTCGATTCGATTCATCTGCGGACTCTGCCTGGAATCTGATGCACTGAAAAAAAGTAAAAAAAGTGGCGAGACGGAAGTGTGGCGATCGGGATCGCTCGATCAGATTAGTTTTTCTTGAAGCACAATCTGTAGAAAGCCTGTCCATCGACACCACCTTCCACTTTCGACATAATATCATCAGCTCAGAGTCCTCGAGAGGCTCCGGAACCCCGCCGCGTTCAGCATTTGTTTCGAAATCGTCGACATTTCCCCGTCTTAGTATTTTCAGCAAGAAACTCGGCTTCTTTTGAAGGCATAGATTGACCTCTGCTTCTGGAAGAATCTGCATCTGTTGACATTGTTGACTCAGTTCCGGAATCGCTGGAGACGCACAGCAGACCGTCTGCATAGTTTCTCACGCTTCGGAGCCATCTGCTAGGCGATAAGTGCTCCCAGAACTCTTATTTAGACGTTGATAACGATAAGCGCCACTCTGTGACCCTCCATACTCCGCTTTCTCCCTTCCCAAAATGGTTCGACTCTCTGAAAAGCGATTCTCTGGGAAGTCTACCATAGTCACCGGTAGGTCTCTTCAGCGCAGAGGTGCCGTATACCTCCGATGCAGGGGCCAGTTCGGGCATTGGCCGCGGAGTGGCCGTCTACTTCGCCCAAGAAGGCGCCAAGCTGGTCGTCTTGGGTCGGAATTCTGAGGAACTCGAGGAGACGAAGAGGCGATGCGTGGCCGAAGGCGCCCACGACTCCGATGTCGTCTGCGTTGCCGGCGACATAACGGACTCTGGGGTGCAGAAGAGGCTGCTCGAGGCCACGCTGGCGACTTTCGGGAAACTCGACATCTTGGTGAGAGATGCTCCGTCGAGGAGATACCTTCTTCTGTAGATCAACAACGCCGGGGCGCTCTTCGTCGAGGGTCACAAGACGTCAACCGTCGCGGATCCGATCGTCGTCTACGAGAAACTTATGGACCTCAACCTGAAGAGGTACCCCTTGAGGACTACGATAAGCTCACTTTTTCGGTTTAGCGTCGTCCAGATGACTCAGATCTGCGTTGAGGAACTTAAGAAGACGAAGGGGAACATCGTCAACGTCAGCAGCATCTCCTCCACCGTTCCCGTATGTTGCTTAGGTGTTTATCTTATCAGCAAGTTTCAAGTTTCACGAAAACATTCGCGAAGTGTATCTCTAAATAACGTTTGGTCACTATTTTGAGCTTGGCCAAGCAGCGAGCTCAGAGAGCAACATCAGAATTCTGATCAGTTTCAAACGAGGCATGGGGTTGCGAAGCTGGCCTTCTCGGTTTTGAGAAGCCGCTGAACTCCATGGCGGAGAGAAAAGCGATTGGTTAGAGCCCTCAAAGAACGCCTTAATTTTTGCGCCTCAAACCTCAAGATTCTAGCTCTGCCGGCAGACCTTCTACTCGACCTCGAAGGCCGCCGTCGACCAGTTCACTCGCAACGTCGCCCTGGACCTCGCTACCCACGGAGTCCGAGTCAACGCCATAAAGTGCTCTAACTGACGGAGACGATAAACCCTAACCCGGCCACTTTCAGCCCCGGCTTCATCAACACGAATCTGATCACAAGACAAGGCGTCAACGAGGTCCTCTACAAGAAGGTGGGTACTCCGCCCCGAGATTCTCACCTTCCTTTCAGTTCGAGGAGTCCATCGAGGTGGCGACGCCTCTGGGCCGCTTCGGCTCCGTCGACGAAATCGCGCGCTCCATCGGCTTCTTGGCGGACAACCGGGACGCCGGATACGTGACTGGCCACTGCCTTGTCGTCGACGGAGGCTCCACACTGGCGAATTGCAGCGCCGCCTCCCACTTCGGCCGATCCCTCCAGATGATGCCTTAACCGTTCTCGGAATAAACTCCCACACATCGATCACTTCTGATTGTTTTCTTTTCGTCGATCGCCTCGAAATCAGTCGAAAACAATCGCTTCCTTCCAACTCCGAATCTGAGGGGTCGGGCCGGGGGTAATCTGCGGGCACCCCTGCGTCACTCTTCGGCTGTTGCGGTCGCTTTAGTTTTCATATTTTATTTTTCTGACTCGACGGATCTGCGCCATTTGTTTTTTGGTCGATCGGCGTAGCACGTGCCAACCCGAAGCGTCGCGGCGCACGATCCGCCGGCAATTCATATTTTGCCACTTTACGCGTCCAATTACTCATTGTTACACCTCCGCGTAATTCACCCGTCTGCCAACCTACCCGGGTTCTACTTGTCCCCGGGACTCTCCTGAGTTTCTCTGAGAGGAGTCCTCTGACATCCTGTGATCCTGTGGAATCCGGCCGTCGAGGATTGATCGCTTCCGTTGCTGAGATTCTCGTCCTGGACAAAACAAATATACAAACATTAATTATATTTACGACCGGCTGCCATGTCCGATCGCCTGTTTTTGCCACTCCCGCCCTCTGTTGTCAGCTTCTTGACTCACGGGTTTGGTCCCTTCTGGGTCCCCTGGCGCCCCCCAAATACCGACCCCCGGGCAGCAACTGTTGCTCGTCGTGTGAGTGATGTGACACGATCATAAGTCGGCTTCTGGTAATACACTCGCGTCAGTCACAATTTTTGACTCTCAGAATGCTTTTCTTGAACTCGCGTCCCGTCGACACGGAGGCTACGGAAAGTGGCCACCTCGAAGACATCGCAAAGAAGGACCACAAGAAGGTGAGACCTTTTCATCTTGGTCCCCACCTAACCCCTTCCTATTTTTAGGGAATCGTTCTCGCTTCCATCGCGATCTACTTTCTCCTTTCGGCAATTCTCTCGCTCTCCCACTTACCGATCTCCGCGGTGGTCCTGGCTATTCCGCTCATGGCCCTTGTCCACGCGCTCGTTGTGGTCAAGTGCCAGAAGACCGATCTGGTGTGGCCCTGCGTGTTTCTGGGCGTAAGTGCTTCCCGGTCGTTCCCGTATCCTCTCCTTTCAAGGCCCTCGGCGGTCTTGTGAAGCTCGCCTCGATCGTGGTCTATGTGTCCTTCTTCGATCTCTTCGAGCAGTCCCACTCGAAACGCGGCGTCCTCAAGCCTCGTCACGCCGAAGGTAAGTGCAAACCCAGTCCTCCGTCACTTCCTCGTTCTCTGAAGACGGAACTAGAGACCATCCGAAACACATCTTCTTCGGAGTGCTCCTCTCCGTCGAAGTTGCCGTCGTCCTCGTCTCCTGTTGCCTCCAGTGGCACCTGCTCGCCTTCAGAAGCTGTCCTTCGAAGAGCCGGGTAAATCAACTCCTTATAGGGAGAAAAACCCAGACCTTTAGAAGCAGCCCATGTAGAGGTACTGACTCTAAGCACCGTATCCTCCACCCAAAGACCTCCACCGGAAGTGAGTAACTTTATGACTCCTTTTTGTATATATGATCGTGAAAGTGCAGCATAAAACAGCGTCCCACTGAGGTCAAGATTAATGAATTGGCTCGGTCTTCACGATGTCCGCCGCGTTCGTGGAAGGAACGGGCCGACGGCGGCTGATCTCCTTCTGCCACCGGCTGATCGATGCGCTGATTCGGCCGTGGTTCTTCGGCGCGCATTGGAAAGCTGAAAGCTCGGTGCAGGGAAAGTATGATCAAGATGATTAATTCGGTTCGTGTGTCCTCGAAAGAAACCCCGATTGCAACTGTTGGGGACAAGGGGCTCCCCTCACCTTTTGCCTTGAAGCCGTTGGTGATCGAGAACTTCCTTCGGATGTTCTGCTTCTGCGCGGCGCGTTTCTTCTTCTCCGCCAGCATCCGCTGCTCCCTTTTGCGCACCGGGGAGAGGATCTCGGCGAACCTCTGATTCCTCTGGATCTGCTCCTTCAGAAGGCAGTTCATGTCGACCCACACGTTTTCGCAGTGCGTGTGGGAGGAGAAGCACGAGTGGTTCTGGGGGTTAGACGGACAGATAGAAGAAGGGCGACAGATGCCTTCTTCTGAGGGGGCCACTGATGAGGGAATGCTTGAAGGGTTCGGAAGAGAGCAGAGCTGTGGGTCCAACGAGGACACTTGAGGCTTCGACTCCCTGGGGTCGAAGCGGAAGGACGGATCGGCCTTCATGGTCGTCGAAAGCCTCTTCAAGGGGCAACAATCGCCGCCGAATGGAACGCCGAGAATAACATGAGTGTGCAAAAGGGTCCTTATCACAAGCGGAGTATTTATCAGGCGACTTTCAGAGGCAGCTGGAACGGCTCCGATCAATGAGGGAGAAAAAGCGAACTCCTGAAGAAGGCAGTAAAGAAACTAACCGATATCGGAACAAGGAATGAGAATGCGCTCCCAAAAAGTGCTTATTCCGTGAAATTATGCACAGTATAAAGCGGGTCTAGGCTATGGTCAATGTTGGACCGACCGCTCCTTGCGTCTGCTATCTAGGAATGAATCCATCCAGACTCTCCTTTCGAAGAACAGACACTAGACACGACCAGAGACACTATGGAGACAACAGAGTACGGTATATTAAAGTCTCGACGAAAACTCCGAATCGGAAGAATCTCTCTGTTCCTTCCACTTTTCGAGACGTCTTTGGGTCCCGCACCGATTTGGTTCGAATTTTTGGCGGCTAGCTTTCGCGCGTTTCGACTTCGCGCATTCGTCGGCGCCGCCGCTCGACTTCGTCCTCCAGTGAACAGCAATTCCGAGTTTGATGCCTGCGCCTTTTGTGATAGAGTTCGGTGTTTAAGCGCTCTGTGATGTTTCAGGTCCACATTAACCTGCAAGGTCACTAACAACATGGGCTGGCAACTCTCATCCAAGTTCTTCGAGGTCGGCTCGCTTTATGCGTTCTTCTCATTTTCTCCGCTTTTAGACAATCAACGACCAAAACGAGGCGAAGTTCGCGCCCAAGAATCCGGTGCTCCAGCTTCTGGACATGCGCCAGATTGTGAACAACACGTTCAGACTTCAGATGTCCGATGGTGACTACCTGTGGAGCAGTGAGTCTTTCGTCCGAATGCGTCGAATCTGATGTGTGAATGTTTAGCCTGCTCGGTGTACGACAATCTGATTGACCTGTGTTGCACCGAGAAGCCACACGTGCCTCTGATTGTCCGTCTTACTGACTACGACACCAACGTGAAAACGTTAGTTGGCGTATTTGCGTTTCTTCGTAATTTCGCGTGTTCGTGTTTAGTAATGAGCGCGGCAACAGTCGTCTGACCCTCATCATTCGTGACATGGAGATTCTAGAGCGCAACTCTGCGAAAATCGGCAATCCTACCAGCTTGTCAAGCATCTTGGACCAAAAAAGCAAGGTAACGAAGCAGCCGTCAGCAATGGACGTCGAAAACCGAAACCCTGTGGAGAGCAAACCTGCACCTACGACCGCCAGCAAACCCGCTACACGCGGCGGCGCACCAACGGTGAACTATGGCTCTACAAGCGGCGACGTTACCCCCATTGCCATGATCACTCCGTACGTGTCCAGATGGAGAGTGTGTGGCGTTGCCAGCCAGAAGACGACCATCAGGAACGTAAGGAGCGCCAAAGGGGAGTTCCGTGTGTTCTCGTTCACCATCGCTGACAAGAACGGCAGCGAACTCCGCGTAAGCGCCTTTGGAGACGTCGCTGAACGCCTCCACAACTTCGTCCAAGAAGGCCAGGTGCAGAAACCAGTGCTGACATAGCTGATGCTTTGTTTAGATGTACTACGTCAATGGTTCTCCCGGAATCGTGAAGGCCGCCGACAAGCGCTACAACTCCACGGGACACGATTACGAAATCACCATGCGCAACGACGCCGACGTCACTGTGTGCAGTGATCGCGCTGTGGTGAAAGCGGCGCCTCTGAAGTTGAATGTCAGGCCACTCAATAAGATTGGTGCCGGGCCTCAAGGGCAAGGAATCGACGTGCTCGCCATCGTGGAGAAGGTTGACGAACTTTCGGACGTGAGTCAGGTGTTAGTTCTCCTCCTCTGACCACGGAGGTCGTTCAGGTTACGGTCCGGTCCACCGGCAACATCATCAAGAAGCGAAACGTTTATATCGTCGACGATAGCAACACAATGGTCCAGTTGACCATTTGGGACGACAAAGCCGTCGAGTTCAACGTTGCTCCGGATGAACATCCCGTCATTGGCCTCAAGAATGTGATCGTACGTGAATTCAACGGCAGCTTCTCGCTTAATGTGGGCTCTGCCACGCGTTTCGAACTGAACCCGGAGTGCAACGGAGCGGACGACCTCGCCACGTGGTACGCCAACGAGAAGCCCGGCGCAAGCATCACATCGTTGAGTACTTCTGGCGGTGGTGCCAACTTTGGTAGGTGATTCTCAGGCGAAGGTTTATCTCATCGTGAGGTTTAGGTCGAGATTTGCTCACTGTCGGAATGTCTTCACTCGCAAAGGTCGGTGAGAACGAAGATCGCGGCGTCTACTTTAACGTTGTCGCCATCATCAACAATGTGCGAAGCGAAAATATCGTGTACAAGGCCTGTGCCAGCGAAGGCTGTAAGAAAAAGGTGCAGGAAATGGATGGCCAGTACCGGTGCGAGAAGTGTGACATCACCCGAGATTCGTTCAAGTACGTGCTCATGATGGGCTGCGAACTGGCTGATGCAACGGGAAGCTATTGGGTGACCATCTTCGAAGAGAAGGCCCGAGATCTGCTGAAGATCTCTGCCGACGAACTAGGAATTCTCAAAGAGTCGGATGCAAGTAGCCTCGCCCGCGGACACATCTGAACATCGTGCTTTTCAGACTGAACGGTTCAGCAAGGTGATCGATGGAGTGCGCTTCCGGCCCTTCCACTTCCGAATCCGAGCGAAGACCGAAACCTTCAACGACATGCAGAACATTCGGTGGTCCGTTTATGACGTGAAGCCGGTTCCCTACACAGAGTATATCAACCTAATGCGTGACACACTACAGAAGATTGATTTGTCGTGAATTCTGTGTATTTTGAGTTTTTTTTTGTAAGATAAATCCTTTGTGTGTCATGCAGGTTTGTCGTGGTTTCGTGGAGAAGAACGCACTAGCACACCGAGTATGGAATGCTCAGATGGCGATGAACGCGACTGCCTAATTCACACGATATGGCGACAACAGGGCAACAATCGCCTGTAACAGCGAACTGCCCACAAGAAGAATATGCAATGAGCACGCAATGGTGGACAGGAGTACCATTCCAATGAGGAAGTGAATAGAGTGACATCGGGGACTGTTACGTCTTGGATTGAAAACAAGCTCTACGCGAAAGAACGAAAACGGGACATAAAGCCGGGCACCATCAACGCCTCAAAGAACTAATGTCGAATCAAATGGCGATGGATAACAGTTTATCGCTCTGTAGACCTTTTGTACAAATAATAGATGGAAAAACGACACAGTCACGTAGACAACCTACTCTGGAAGAAACTGACTGCGCAGGATCAATCGGCCTTGTGCACCTTCTCAGAAGCCGGGGCTGGCATATTCGGCTTCGACACTCCCTTCAACAGCTGTCTCATCTCTCGGAGAGTCACCATCAAATCGTTGCGGAATTCCACGGAGCTCTGAAAAAAACAAGTATTACTTGGTTGTCACGTTTTCGTCCATACCGTATTACTGGCAGATTTCTTGGAACTGATATGGAAAGAAATTTGGTTTTCGCCGCCAATGACGTACGAAACTCCGTAGCCTTTGTCGGCAACTGGTCCAAATCCACCTCCAGCGGAAACAAAGTTCATGCGCTGTTCTGGAGTCAAAATTTTCGCCTCTTCTTCGCACTGATTCAGGGGAGTTTGAGACGTTGACAGAAGATACGTTGGGGGGAAGATCTTGTCAAGGAACGGTGATTCTTCTTCCAAATACCGCTTGACAACATAAAGAGCAAACAGGTGCCTGTCCACGCCTTTACCCGACATTGCATCGCGATACATGTTCTGATGTTTCCTCGAAGCGATGCGCAGAAGTTCCAGGCGTTCTTCTTCCTGAAACAGGTTCAATTTCGAAAACGAATGCCAGAATAGTGACCTACAGTACACTTGGGATTCAACATCGCCCTGACAAAGTCACACGATTCAGAAGTACACGAACGAACGGTTTCAGTACGCCCTTCTCGGAAAAGTCGAGCCATCGCTGCTTCGTAGGTGAGACAGAACTTCTTCTGGTTCTGAAAGGATGACGTTGTATTACATAGGCGCATCAAGGAGCGCTTACCCTGAAGTAGGTTAACTGCAGACAGAGCTGTATAAAAGCGTCAGGGGAGACTTTGAGTTTCTTGATCAGACCCTTTCCGAACTCAGTCCACACCAAGAGCGCCATCTCAACATCGTTGATCAGTGCTTCGGCTGTCTTCAGAGAAACGGAAATCTGACTCTGCACATCTTCTCCAAGCTCCCACTTCAGACGTTCAGGGCGCATCACAACGTCCCTGGATCCACGACAATTTCCGGACTCTTCATAACCCAAATGTTGGAAGTCCTAAAATGCCTTTCAAGGAATGTTCGGCACACATCCACAAACCTTAAGCAAAACAAATTCCATGAAGTGCGCTGTAATCGCGGCATCGCCCCAAGAGTGTTCTGTGTTGCAACCGAAGCGGGCGTTCTTCGAGATAACAAATGTGAACGACTTGTCGAACCAACGATTATAGCCATTTCCGTGTAAAATTTGGTGTGCCCAGCGGTCAAAGTTAGCAGTGTCTTTCTAAAGACAACGTGGGTTAGACCCTGCTGCACCACAAGTCCAACTTACAGGATCGCTACAGGCGTCCTCATGGTCCAAGGCAACTACAAAGGCAGCTCCCTCGATTGTTCGCAAACTGCTCTTGTTAAATCCCCTGGAAAAGTACTTTTTGCGTGCAAGCGCCCAGTGAGTTCGCTCGCCCGCTGTAAGTGCGGCAAGACGTTCTTCTCCAGGTGCAGGTTTGCCAGATGAGTCAAGAATTTCTTGGAATGCTGCCTGTAGCTCGGCAGGCTCGAGAAGACGCTTTCCAGTGTGAATAGGCATTTTGAACCAGCATCCTTTCGAATACACGGCAATGTGCCTAGCAGTATCGAAGTGCTTGAATTTATCAGTTTCTTCTCCCGGGATGCGGCAACTGTTGAAGAGTCGCTCGTACTGCATAGTACAAAACGGGACCCTGCTTGTCGGGGAGAGAGAACACGCCGAAACTTCTTGTCTTTCGATCTGCCTTCTGAATAACAAAGCTGCATAGGTTAAGTTTCCGGCCCTCGCGGCTTGATTGTTAGTATATCTCTCGTTGATAGTGTCGAATCCGTAGTAATTGCTGTTAACCATAATGGGGCTTCGTTGACGCATGTACACATATTCTTCCCACCAGTCAGTTACCTAAAAAGGACACTACTACTGGAAAAAAAACTGTCTGTTCTTACATAGTTTGTAGAAAGCAGCGATTTCAGCCATAAGTACCGTTGCAGGCGACAACCGTCGCCCTTTAGAAACTTTTCTGACAGTTTTGTTAGTTCTTCGTATTCGGCATCCGTGGTCAGCGGACGCATGGACAACAAGTGGCGTTCAAGGGTGTCCTTCAAAGCAGGGAGCGGCAGATTAGGTAGTGACCCTTGAAACGAATGGAGCAGTGGCTCACTTCTTGAGATAAAATGCAGAGCAGTCATCCAGAGCCGAGTAGTGAGTGAGATTGGTTTCCCTGCATGTGGATCTTCATACAACCATCCCTTGTAGCTGAGGAACCATTTCAGTGTGAGTCGAATTAGTAGAATTGCCAGGAACCAGAAAAGTGCCCCACCAGTTACAGTTCCCACCATCTGACAGAACAAACCACTCCTGCAACGACAGCAGAGTAGTTCCAAGCAACATTTTGATTGACCATACCCAAACAAGAACCATAAGATGTATGAGGTGGTGAAGTGGACTACGCCAAACGTCATGTCAACACCCAGTAATGCAGACACACAGACAACGACTACGGTAGCCACCAGCGACGAAGCGTTTGCAGGGAAGATTCCGCTTACAAAATCGTTCTAAAATTGTATTCAGTGAGTAGATGACAGATAACTGCAACAGACCTTGAATCTCGCCATGCGACGTCGGGTGGCTCGTGAGAAGGCGTGCCATATATCTTGCAGCAGTTCCACATCGTAGGATACGGAAACTCCCTCGTGAGTGACCGAGAAGCCCAAAGCAACGGCGCTTCGGGCATCAGCCATCTGAGGTGTTCTGAAATGAAGGCAAACGGTGGAAACGAAAGAGGAGGGGCAACGTGCCGAGAGATGCACGCGAGCGATGAGTGATGGAAGCTGAAGCATGACAGGCTGTGGAAGTGGTGCGAAACACCGGAAACTGGCACATCACACGAGAGCATCGCTTTTGACCGGCTCAACTTGCCTGCTTGCCTGACTTTCGAATCGGGAGCCAACTTATACCAAGAGGTCGAAGTCAACGTTAAACAAAACGCGCCACCTTCTTTAAAAAAATAGAGAAGGGAAGCAAAACATCTTATAGAACTTTATATTTACAGTGACATAAGCTCACTAAAGTAGGAAATGCAATCGATGGATCAAGAAAACACCATGCCTCGAGAGGTGACACCGCCTCACCTCGTCCAGCCCGGTGTGCATGCCAAGATTATGAGTCGATTCGGATTGATTTTCCGAGTCGAGGAGCAGCTAAGAATTATTTTTCCACAGAATCGGCGCCACCGGTTTCGACGAACATCCAAGAGCATCGCTTCGACGAAAATGAACCACAACAGCGTGTCAATTATGTCGTGCCAGGACCAAAATGAGTCCCTTTCTGCACCGTACCATAATTTCCCAAAATCTCCTTTCATTGTGCCTTTGGAGTGAGTGCCAGAAGAGCTAGAATTAGTCGCAATCCTCTGGAAGGTCCTCTTCCTTGGAGACGTTTGAAGAAGAATGTGGCGAGAGCCGAATCCAACAAACTCCGGTAGCCTTTGAGGTCATTGCACGTCAAATACCATTTTTATGTTTACGTCAAAACACAGATTTCGCTTCGGAATCGGAACAGAGCGTACAACAACAACAAAGACTTGGGCGATGGTGGCAGTTAAGTGTAATGGCGGAGAGGAAGGGAACCACTATGCAACGACTCATAAATACACAATCTTCTAGAAATAACTGTAAGGGTCACTTTGCGTTAGCAGTCGGCGTTGTCCGGACAAACGCACTTCACCGAGGTCCTTCCAGGAAGACACAGGTGGCTGCATCCGCCGTTGTTGTTCGCGCAGGAGGTCGGGGCTGCAGAGGTACTGTAAGGAGCGAAAGACGGAGCACACTCACCTCCAGGACACTGTTTGTTGACCGCCGTGATTCCGAAGAGGTTGGCCGAGGTGCCGATACTCGTGGCGAAGGAGGTGTAGCCCTGGCCGTAGATGGAGACCGAGTGGACTCGTTTGCTGAAAGGGCCACGAGTGCCTGGCCTGGCCGAGGGGAGCTTACTCTTTCCAGTCGGTCCAGTAGAATCGCTGCTCGTTGTGGATGGTGAGGCCGAAGGGGTGCTCCAGCGGCGCGTAGACGGTACGTCGGTTGCGGCCGTCAGTGCCGATACAGGAGAGCTGCTTGGTGCCGGCGTCGAGCCAGCAGAGCTCGTGGCGTGAGTGGACGATGACGATTCCGTTGGGCAGCTGGATGTCTTCCTCGAGGAACACCTCGTTGTTCGAGCCGTCCAGGTCCATGCGTCCGATGATCGGGCGCTCGCGGTTCCAGTCGGCGTAGTAGAGGCGTCTGGAAGCGCTTCTATCAGAGGAGCCTCCCAGCCGAGGCTTACCTGTCGTCGAGGTCGATGGTGAGGTCTCGGGGGTTGACGAGTCCCTCCGAAAGGAGCGTTTTGTGCATCTTGCCGTCCAGGCTGGCCACGCCAATCACGTCTTTTACGCTGTCGGAGTAGTAGATGTTGCGCGAGGCCCAGTCGATGGCGACGCCCTCGGGGAACTTCAGCACGTCGGCCAAGTAGCTCTGGAGGTTTGTTCCGTTCATCGACGACGAGCGGAGGCTGTGGCCCGAGGCGTCGCTCCAGTAGATACGGTCCCCTTGGCAGTCCACTTCGATGTCGATGACGGTTTGGTGGGGGAGGATGACCAGCTGCGAAACAAGGTTAGTTCGGGGAGCAGGCTTCCAAACGTACGTGCTTTCCGGGGACGTCGACGTTAGTGCCGCGTTGGATGATCGACATTCCGCGACTGATCAGCAGTGTGTCGCTGCGGGAGTCGGAGTCACCTGCAAGGGATACTGTATTTGCGGGTGCTGTGAGGGAGCCTACGAGAGCAGGTGCGTCCGTTGCCGTGGTATCCGTACTTGCAGTTGCAAACGTAGTGGCCGCCGACTCCGGGGACGCATTCGGCGTGCTCGTCGCAGATGTCTCTGTTGTCAAGACAGCTCGCTGAAAGGGAGGTTCGTCTCTGTAGAACGGGGGAGTCCTCACTCATGGGCTGGCAGAAGAGGCCGTTTCCCTGGAATCCGGGGTTGCACTGGCAGCTCCACGCCTCGGTCTCCTCATTCTGGATGCAACGGGCATTGGTGCTGCATTTTCCGCATCGAGGCACGTCTTTAGGCGTGCATTCGGTGTAGCCGTCGCCGAAGGAACCGGGTTTGCAGATGCAGCCGTAGGTGCCCTGGTCCTGGATGAAGACACACTGCGCGTTGGAGTGGCAGATGTTGGGGTTCTCGTCGCAAGTAGCGGAGGCGCCGTGGGGCCGGCAGATGTGGCCGTCGCCGCTGAAGCCGGTGACGCACTTGCAGACGAAGGCGCGCTCCACCTCTCCGAGGACGCACTCTGAGTTCTGAGGACAGGAGCCCGGCTGCGAGGGGTTACAGCGGTCGGCCGTCTGGCACTGGTCGCGGCCGTCGCCGCTGAATCCGGGGAGGCACTCGCACACGTAGGCGTTGGAGCGCTCGTCGATGACACAGTGACCATTGTGGTGGCAGTCCTTGGCGTCGCGGCATTGGTGACGCGGTGCTGCAACAACTGGGTTACGGTAGGTGGAGGTGCCAAGAGACTTACCGAACTGTTGCTGCTGGTGCTGGCGGCGGCGCTCTTCCTCCTCTTGGCGAAGGCGTTCGTCCTCCTGGTGATCGTAGTCGGCGGAATCGCTGCTCTCGGAGGCGCATCGGTATCCGTCGCCGTGGAATCCAGAGGCACACTGACAGACGTGGCGGTTCTGGGAAGGATTGAAGACGCAGTGGGCGTTGCGGTCGCAGTTGAAGAGAGTGTCACAGCCGACGCCAGGCTCTAAAAAGGGACGGTCATCGCCGTCGAAGGAAAGGGGGGTGCCGAGGCGAAGCTGTGGAAGCGTGGAAGTGAAAGTGTTGGAGCAGACGAGACCGTCGCCCGAGAAGCCGGGGCGGCAGCGGCACCCGAAGACGCCCCGCGCGAGCGTCGAGTTCCACTTGTAGACGCAGTCCGCGTCGGCGTGACAGATCCTGAACTGATGGCACATCTGCGGAGACTCCTCTTCCTCCTCGTAGTCCTGCTCGTCGTCTACAAAAGAAGCGGTCCAGTGGCGGCAGCGCCTTCGGTCGATCCACTCGGGTCCACGTGTTATCGTCGAAACAGAGGAAAGAAGAGGCAAGCAAGGCGAAAGGACGGACAGAAAGAGCGCCAGCGGGAGCCTTCGGAAGCGCTTCGCCTACCCTCGTCTGTGGGCCGCTGGCAGACGCCGCCGATCTTCTCGGTGCCCTCACGGCATCGGCACTGGTAGTGCTCGTCCTCGCGGTTGTAGTGACAGTAGCCGTTCTCTCCGCACATCTCGTGGTTGTAGCACTCGTCTGACACGTGAATTACCCCGTGCTCGTGAGGATGGGTGCACTGAATTACGGTAACACTCACCTTCGTGGTCCCTGACGCAGGCGCCTCCGACGCGCGAATGGCGCTCGCGGCACGCGCACTGGTACACCTCCAGCTCGGGAATGAGCTTACAATAAGCGTTCTCTCCGCACTCCTCGTGGCTGTAGCACTGGTCCGCTGAAACGATCTTTGGCTACCGTACCCCTAAGCGCTCTCTACCTTCTTCCTGTTGTGGCTGGCTCTCGCTGGAGAGGCTCTCGCACTGGAGGCCGTTGCCGTGGTAGCCGGCGCGGCAGACGCACTCGTACTGAAAGGGTCACTTTCTAGGGCGCCTCTTCCTCCCCTAACTTACTCCTCCGGAGGGCGAAGGGTTGCAGTCGGCGTTGGGGTCGCAGGTGACGCCGCCGCAGGAGGCTTCTTCGACGCGGTGCTCTGGCTGTGGCTGGGGTTGAGGTTGTTGAGGCTGGATATTCTCCTCTGGGGGACCGCAGTGGGTCACGCCATCTCCGACGTACCATCCGCGGCACTTACAGTATCCTGGCTGGCCATGCTGGCCAAACACGCATTCGCCCCACTGGTGGCACTCTTGGTGCGTGGTACATCCTGAGCCCTGAGGACTCTGGGCCGGAGTTTCTTGCTGCTGCTGGTGGCCATGGTCGGGCTGGACGTTCTCCGAGGCCTGGCCCTCGCCTCCCTCGCAGAAGTAACCGTCGCCGAAGAAGCCTTCGCGGCAGACGCACTCAAAGGTGCCGGGGAGGTTCCGGCACTCGGCGTTGCGGTCGCAGTTGTGGTCGCCGCGCGCACACTCGTCCAGGTCGGCGCAGCTGTAGCCCACCGGGGCGGAGGCATTGGCGACGGCGGAGAAGCCGCGGTCGCACACGCAGCGGTATGAGTGCGCCTCCACTTGGCATCGCATGTTCGGCTGGTGGCAGAGGTGTTCGCCTGAAGCGCAGGGATCCTGGGCAGGCTGACTCTCCTGGGGCTGGTGGTAGGGGTCACGGGCTTGGTGCTGGTGCGTCGGCTCCTCCTCGTCGGAGGAGTACTCCATGCCGAAGCGGACGATCGTCCCCTGGGCGTCGTACTTTCCGTTGGCGCCGCGGTTCCGGACCTTCAGAGTGTCGGTCTTGTCGAACTAAACAGAACAGAGTCACGGCGTCGACGAAGAAGACTCACAGTTTTGAAGGGGCACTCTTTGTACTGGATGAGCTGGTCGACGCTCATCTGAAGGTTCTCGTGCTGGCCGTCGGGGTGCTGTATGCGGACGCCGAGCACGCTGTAGGACCGAACGTAGCCGGAGCCTTCACGTCGGTACTCGTCTTCGTGATCTTCGAAGTGCACCTCGGAGCCCTCGGGCACTTCAGGGAGCGTTCCGGTCACGACACTCTTGATCTTGTCGTACTCGTGGATGTGGCGGCCGAGGAACTGCTGGCGTATGGTGACCGTGTAGCTCTCGCCGAGGTGGATGGTGACGGAGCGGTTGAAGACGCCTCCGGTGAGGTCGAAGCCGTTGTACGTCTCAGGGCCTTTGGAGCTTGCGAAGAGCCATCCCATGATGCTTCCGAGGGGGTAGAGGATCATCAGCTGTTGGCCGAGCTCCTCAGAGACGGAGCTGATGGCCGTGTAGGCCTGGTTCTGCTCCACGCGGACGTAGTGGTACATGTTAGGGTTCTTAGAATCGTGACTCAGCTCTTTTCCGTTGATGACGGCGCTGAGGAAACCGGTTATCCTCTGGGTTTCGTCCTCCCGGAGGCACTCCTTGCCGTTACCGTAGAAGCCCTGTTGGCACTGGCAGCAGAAGCCGTTCTCGTGGTCGACACACTCGGCGTTGGAGTTGCACGGCTCCGAGGTCTGGGCGCAGGTTCCGGCGTGGGCGATGCTCTCGTCGCTGGAAATCTCCGGAACCGGCTCCACCTCGGCGACGTCGTTGTTCTCCACTGGAGGCTCCTGCGGTTGGTTTTCTAAACTGTCTTGCAGGGAGGGGCCGCGAAGTCAAGGTTACCGACGACGGTGGCAGTCTCCTGTGGGACGTCCTTCGACTCGACGGTATTGTCCTGGGCAGGGGCGACGGGGTTCACGACTGGGGGATCTGAAGGTTAGGCATGCTCGTGGAAGTGAAGGAGGGGAAGCGAGGAAACGTACGAAGACAAAGACAGAGGGAGCACCCGCGGTCGTCAGTGAGCGCCTGACAGGCTTCGGGGCAGTGTCCATTGTAGGGATCGACAGGACAGCCAGGGGAAAGAGGGGCTGAAAAGGAAGCGATAGCGGAAGGAGCGGCCGGAAGGGACAGGATGCTGAAGAAGGGCGGACTCACTCTTGTTGTCGACGGCCTCGTAATCATAGTCGTTGTAGTTGTAGTCGTCGTCGTCGTCGTCGTTCTCGTTACGCGGGTCCTCGGGCCCCTCCCCGGAGATGCGGTAGAGGAAGACACCGTCGGAATTGATGTTGGAGGTGCGGGACATCTGGACGAAGTTGGCGGTGCCGCTGTTGATCATCAGCTGGTGGCGTCCGTCGGAGTGATAGAAGCCGGCCTGCGCGTACTGGTCGTTCGCTTCGACCCACTCGACGTTGGCGTAGAGGAGAAAGACGTAGGAGGACTCGCCGTCGGTGGCGACTCCGAGCTGGAACGTGTTCTTCTCGTCGCCGCCGGGCCTCGTCATATCCTCCCAGGTGACCAGGAGCGCGTGGTTCGCCCGGAAGCCGCTGAAGTGTCTTCCGATGCGGCTCGTCATATCGGCGAGGAGCTCGTCGTCGCCAGAGGTGCTCCTGTAGAAGATCTTTCCTCCGTTAGAGCGGGCAAAGAGGGGAGCGATCGCCGAGATCTGAGAGTTCTCGAGTGCCTCATCGATGCCTGGAAGAGGCTACCGTAAACCAGGCGGTCAAGGGAAACCCACTTTCATCGAGGGACTCCTCGAAGGAGACGGCGCCGAGGGGGGAAATGTAGAAGTCGTCGAAGACCTGCTCGTAGAACTTGATGGGGACCTGCAGCTGGAGGGCACTTGAGGTGAGGGAGTGAGTCAGCTCCTGGTCTCCGTTGTTCTCTCCGTACTTGAAGAGCCTCGTGTTGCCGAGCGCCGAGGCGAGGAGCGCCCCGAGCAGGAGCAGGCGATGGAGCCACATGGCGCTGCTCTGAGCTGAGCGAGGAAGACTTCTGAAGACGCAGGAATGTGGTGATTGACAGAGCCGACGCCACGAGCAATAAAATCGGACTCACGGAGTAGAAAAAGCGCGAGTTTTTGTCGCATTACAAGTTATCAGCTGATAGCGCGAATCGGATTACGGTGTAGAAGACGTGTAAGGAGGAAGTGTTCCCTCGGGTCTCTGGCGCCCGAAAAGGAACCCAAAAAGGCGTGAGTCAGAGACTAAACAGCGTGCAGAGTTTTACGACCGCAAATGCAACACCACAAGTGGTTTTAACTGTCAAGTGGGGGTTATCAGTGGGCGGCTGTCTGCGCTGCCCTAATCACCCAGAAACGCGCCAAAAGCACGTTTCTTGCCAAGGCTTGTCGAGGAACAACAAAGACTGGACGCGCCATTACCCTCGAAGACCTTCTGTGGCGCCTTCTCCGGAGAGGGCGAAAGCGATCGAAAATCGCGTGATTGCGGCGGAGGGCGCCAAATGGGAAACACTACGACCGTTGCGACTCGTAAAGGGCCTATTCAAATTCGAAACGCTTATCATGCCCAAAAAAAGGCGCAAAACCGGATTCAGAGACGGAAAAACCTCGCGGAGTCGGCTACGTCGTCGGAAGTTGCAACCGAAATGCGATCCCTGGTAAAAAAGTGCACTCCGGGGGAGAGGGCAGGCAGAATACGGTAGCGGCGATCGGCTCGAGCAGATGCGGCACGATCGACCGAAGCGGAAATCTGACACCCTTGGGCGGGCCGCGCCTTCTTGCCGCCACTGGGTTCTTCCCCTCGAGGTTTTCTATGCAAATGGATCAACAGCTGCGGCGTACCATCGCGCACGATGACCGAAATCGCCGGAAGCGCGCTTTTTGAGCGCGTAAGGCCCGGTGCACCCGCTATAAACAGTCGCGGTTTGTTTATTTGACGAAAAAGATCGAAATCGAGCCGATCAAGGCAAAGGAGCAAGTAAACACCCTTCGGCGGTCTCTAAACAAAGGGGCCCTCTGGACGGACGACTGCACCTTAATCGGCCCAAGAGGGGCCGAGTGTTTGCGAGGAGGTGGTAAAGCGCGTCTTTAGGACTGATCGGACAAACAGGGACGTGATTCAGCGCCGAAACAAATGGAAACATCGCGCACGGCGCCGATTCCTCGGGTAGGCGACCTCTGTGCACTAGCCGCGAAGGAGCAGAGTACGATCGCACGAGGATTCGATTGTAGAAGAGAGGTGTGTAGTGGACAGTGAGTAGGACGCAAAAGGCGCCTCGAGAAAAAGATAAGATAAGGGGGCGACGTGAAGCCTCGCGACGCTGGCACCGGTGGCGGGCGGCGGAAGACGGCGTCCGGAGTCGGGTCAGAGGCCTGAGGGGACACTCCGAGTGACTGAGCCAATTATGGCGCAGGTAATTCCCGCACGCCAGGAATGTGCTCGGCCGCCTGAAAAGGAGTGCTGTGAAAGGGAAACCTTATGAGAGCGATGAAAGGGAAACCTTATGCAAATGCTTTGGCGGCGCAAACTTAGCGAAACGCCGATCGCTGGCTCACCGTCTTCCCGTGGGCAGACCGATCAAAAGACGAATCGGGAGTGGTTGCGGGCCGTGCAGAGGGCATGGGAAGAAGAAGCAGATAGGGCAGAAGACAATGAACGTCTGCTCGTGGGGCAAAAAGTGGTCGTAAAAGAGGTGGAGAAGACTGTAAGCGGCGCGAGGAGCAACTGCTCGCGAATGGAAGGGCCGCGTTCCAATGGCCAAGCCGCGGATGGGGTCAGGTCACTGAGCACAGATCTCGCCAGAGATAGCGAAATCAATTATTGTCCGGGGAAAAGCACAGCTACTCGTTGCGCAACTCTCCTCGAAGCGGCAAGGTGCTTCTACCGTAATCGATCAAAGGGGAGGATGTCTCCCGAATGGATCGCCTGAACTTGATCACACGCGGTACTGTGAAACGCTTTTCACACCTTCTTTTGGACATTGAAACAATTTGGAGCTTTTCGAATTCAGTTCTCTGCTGTTGTGTTGATGCTGGGTCGTGTCGCAGGACTCGTGTGGTCTCGATGAGTTTCCTTTTCCCTGGAGCCACGTGAACTCGTTGGTTCTGGATCTGTTCATCCACAGTTTTCAGAAATTGACGGGTATGTCACATGCTGACGGTGGCCGAATTATTCACCTTGCAAAGCGGCGTGAGAGAGCCAGAGAAGATGCCGAGTTGCGACTTCAACAGCTCGAAGAAGAAAGAAGGAACGCTGGCGCAGGAATTGAAACTAAATTCACTGCGAACTACGATGCAATCGAGGAAACGCTGAAGTCAAGAACGGTAGGGCTTGTCACCCTCGATGAAATGCGAGAGAAGCAAAAGGATGCCGTCGTGCAAAGGTACTTATACCCGCTTTTTTATGTTAAAACAGAGCATTCGGACACGATACCCAGGTTATTTTTCTCACCAAATAACTTGGCACTTAATGTCCGTATAGCATCATGTTCTTTGATAACCCTGAACGCTTAAACTACGGCTTTGGGGACAGAACGGAACAAACAAACAAAAAAAGCAGATTTGCTCATTAAAGTAGCAATTTCCGGAAATGTACTGAAATTAATTCTTTAGATAAGCGTTTCAGAGAAATTCAAATCGCGACCGAAAATTTTTCGAAGGATTCCTCTGCAAAGCCCTCGTTCAGTGATCAAAACGAAGACAAGCTGAGCTCCCAGAAGAGGGTGCTTTCTTTCGCCTTTGAAGACGAAGAGGAAGAAGATGAGGAGCCTGTTCCACCGCTGAAGAAGGTTTGAGCGCCTAAGCGTTGCAGTTTTAATTGTTGCTTATTCAGCGATTGGGCATGGATCCTACGGTGGACACCAGCTTCCTCCCCGATAGAGAGCGAGAAGAAAAGTTGGCCCAGTAAGTGATTTGCATATTTTTTTGATCAGTGATCATCAAATGGTGTTCAGGCTGAAGGAACAGCTGGCGGACGAATGGAGATCACTGCAAGATAAGGAGAAAAACGAAGACATCAATGTCGCCTATTCTTACTGGGATGGATCAAGCCACCGGAAGGACATGCGAATGAAGAAGGGTCACACAATTTCGCAGTTCTTGACGAAAGCTATTGAAGTTTTGAAGAAGGAGTTCACCGAACTGAAGACCGCAACGTCGGAGAGCTTAATGTTTGTGAAAGAAGATCTTATAATTCCTCATTTTTACACGTACGTCCGGTCATCATCCTTTTTTCCACTTGGTTGGACTATTTAGATTCCAAGATTTCATTGCCACGAAGGCCATGGGAAAAACAGGACCATTGTGGCAGTTCGATGCCGCCGGAGAGATCCGAGTTCGCCAGGACGCTGCGTTGGATTGTGGAGAAGCCCATCCAGCGAAAGTAGTGCTGAGAAGCTGGTATGAGAAGAACAAGCACATCTACCCTGCTTCGCGTTGGGAGGCGTTCGTGCCCAACAAAGAGTACAAAAACACAATTGATGATTTGTCCACGATTTGAAACGGATAAAGGTGAACAGGTACACCATACTGCTTTGTACTTTCATGATCACAGAAACAACCGGGTGGGGAGAGTTCGTCGCCTTCTTGAATTGTCGAAGAAATTGTGATGGATTCAGGTGGCATTCCGCGAGCGAACTTTTTGTATACTGTGGACGCACTTTGGGTGCACTGTAAATTCGTTAGGCCCTAATGCTTGTTTCTGAAAGGGCAAGGTTTTTGCGGTGCGGGCGGACTGGTACTACAAATCGTTGTTGTTCTCACTGCAGCTCTCGAACTTCTACTCCGTACTTCGGACACTGGAGACGCCGGCCGAAGTCCTCGGTCCTTGGAGCCTTCCGATTGATTGCGAGGGTGCGCGTGTGAGCAGGGACAAATTCGTCGTGCGCTTGCCTAACCTCGCCTTACATGGCGCACCTGGCGGCGAGGCGGTCGCGTTAATTGGATTTACGCCACGAAACGAGGTTCTCACGGCACGGTCGCCACTCCGCTTGGAGAGTGAGGGTGGTGGAAGGCGCTGCGGGTGAGGGTGGAGGACTCACATATCGTTCGCTTTCAGGAATGCACCACCGGAACGAAGCCACGAATGGGGCGAAGGCGAATCTCGACGAGGAAGTCGGCTTCCTCGAGTTTCTCTCCACGGATCGCGAGAGCGAACTGAACTCCTCGGCGAAGTAAGTACTTTCAGCTGGCCCTCAGAAGCTTTGTTTCGCCTCTTGTTTCCCTCCCAAACGGCGTTCATGTGACTACGGATTACGGTAGTGTAGTGCCATAATGTGATAAGAAAGAGTTTTTTCAACCGTTGTCTTTCCCAGCCCCTATACGGTTTGATCGGATCTATCCGCTACGACCCAAGCTTTCGAATAGCCCTTTTTCGTCACTTTTTCGGGCTCACGTGTAGTTGTCCCCGAGTCGCATCTTCCAATTAGAGCACTTCCTGGTTTTCTCTAGGTGTGCGTTCGAGTGCTGGGTGCAGTCCTCTTCATTTCAGAGGAGCTCCATGCGGTAAATCCCTGAAGGAGAGCCAGAAGAAGAAGTCGTCGGACTCGATCGGGAAAGAAGCGAATCCGGAGCGGAAAATGAGCGGCGAGTCGGGGTCCTCCCTGATTCCGAAGTCGGCACTTCGCATGAAAGCCTTCCGGAACTGCCACAAGGCGACCTTCCACTCGCTCGACTTCCCCGACTCCGAGGTACGTAGCTTTCGTACTCTGTTTCCCATTTCGTATGCGAACTCTCCGCTTCTGACGCAACTCGATTGCGCAGTCGGTGACGTGCGCCGCTCCCGGAACCACAAAAAGTCCTCACGCGCCCCTTTCAGGTGAACACCTCGTCATCCACGGAGTCGACGCCCGCCTATCAGTCGATCTCCGGCGACCTCCTCCAGATGCCTAACTTCGAGACCCTCCAGCTGAACGACTCGAAGAAGACCCACAGCGACCCGACACTCCGGAGGGGCGCCTCGAGGAACGCGAAGTCCGCCCCCAGCAAAGTGCCCACCCAGCGCGTCCTCCACACCATCGAGCGGAGCGACGGCTCCGTCATCGGATTCTGCACCGAGGAACCCCTCAGAGAACATGAATGAGAGTCGAGCGCCTTCACCGCAAATTGTATATTTACGTTCCTTTGGCTCGAGCACGTGACACGCAATATATCCCACGTGCAACTGACGCTTAGTTATTTTCATCGAGAAAAATGGACGTTAACCCAGGATCTAAAAAGGTTCCAATGAAGCATTGATCTTCTGATCTGTAGCAGAGTAAAACTAAAAGGGTTCTCATCGATGCCGAGGGTGGAGGGCTTCTTCGACAACGACATGGATGGGCACACAAACACATCTGAGTCTTAGAGGAGGTTCCAAAGTAGGAGCCTCCATCGCAAGGAGGCGAAACGCATCTGCATCTCTGCTCCATGCCTGGATTAGAAGTTCTCGGCTCCCCACTTGCAGAATTCGTTTTGTGAGGGCACTAGGGAAACGCTTGCAAAAGCGCATTTCTATTTCACCATCGAACATTTCTAGAATAAGTAAAAAAGAAAGTCTTGACGAATGTGTTTCAAATTTTTCTGACACTTTTCTGGCACTTGAAACGTTACAAATGAACCTATGTTAATTTCTTCCTTGTTCGTGTAAGTCCCGAGACCGACCACAATTTGACTTGTACCTACGAGACTCCCTGGTGATCCAAGCCCTCTGTGAGCCAACAAATCACTCAGTCGGTGAACCTCACAGAGAGAGAGAGAGAGCGAGTACTTGTACCTAAGAAATGGAAAGAACGGAACGAGACGTCCACCATCTTCTGTCTTTCTTTGATTTTCGTTCGTTTAAAAGCAAAATTAAGATATTGAGCAAAGACGATAAGATCGAATCTGCAAGGACTTCTGAAAGATCTACTTTTTTGAGTTCTTTTTAAAGCCTTCTAGACTATGTTTGCACTAGCGCTGGCCGACTTATCGACGTTTAAATAATTGCCCTTTGCTTCCTTCCTCGGCTTTGCACTCCGCGTCCGCTCGAGGGCTCAAACCTCAACTCCTCGGACGTCTTCGAACTCAAAATTAATTTGATCTGCACCGTCGCAACAATTTTTAGCCCCGTAAGCCGAATCGAATTAGGGCCGCGCGCCATTTCACTCATTCGAAGCGGCGGAGAGCGAAAGAAGTCCTTCTTCTTTGCTCTCTCCGCCCCTGGAGTCGCAATTCCCACGAGATCTTGCAGGAGATTGGACGTTCACGGCTTCTTAATTAAAGCGCCGATTGCGACGCCGAGGGTCCGAATCGTGTGGCTTCTCCCCTTCTTCAGGTTCCTTTGTTTTAGGCCTCCCGTGTCGAAACTAGAAAACGTTTAAATCGATTTCGACAAAGCGTTCGCTAGGTTCTCCGAGGTCCTTGGGCCCTACTCGACGGACCATTAATAAAGACAACAAAAACTCTCTCTAATGGATCGCCGCCTTTCAGAAAGCGCGTTTCGATAATCGAAATCCGATCCAACAATGTTCCAGCTGGGAATTCGGAGGAGCGCCCCTTGACATCCTTCTCCGAAAGCCGACACCTCGAACCCGGTGAGTTCTTCCTTAAACGAGAGGACCAGGGCGCGTGCTCTTTGGTCTTTGGGGTCCTCGCAGTTTTGGACGTTTTACGATTCCTGCGGAACGCGGAAGCGCCGCCAAGTCCGGAAAAAACACCGTTCTCAATCAGGCGAACATCGGAGAGTCACTAATCCTCGGGGAACAGCGAGTCGAGCACGAGAACAGCGCTTTTCTCCGACTGAGTGCCTCCGGAGAGTCCAAAACACTCCCGCTGGTCTTTCGCTTTTGTTCGTCCAATTAGAAGTCAGAAGTCCTCGAAGTAACATCGTTAGGAAAATCCAATTCCGCTTCCATTTACGGGTAACTCAGTAGATTCCTATTAGACCGGAGCCCTCAAGTTATCCTAAGGCTTCCAGGAAGACCGCTTACTATGCTTTTAATGATGCCAACCAAATAGACAGGGCAGATGCAAGAAGGTATTCTGATCTTCTGAGGTTTCTGAGGCTCGAGTCGTCACACATTTAAAAGCAATCTCCTCAATCCGAGTGCCGAACAAATCGAGTTTCAGGAAGTCGCCCTGGATCCGAAACATTGGATAGTAGCGCCTCCGCCGACTCCGCACATATGCTCCAGAATCGCCGCTCGGTAAGCCCCCGACTGTCCTTTAGACCCTCCTGATTATTTGGCCAATTTGGCCGCTTCCTCTTCCCACAAAGGACATCGGCTTCGCTCTCGTTTCATCCTAAATTCACCGAAAACCCGTCTTCAGGTGTAAATATTAATGAGAAGAGCCCGATGGTCCTCGTACTCCAGCTGACTATTTGCTTTTCCCACTCTGAGAACGCTCCCCCGGGGATTTGGATTGGGGATTGTACTCGTCCATTTCAGAATCCCTCGACTCCTCACGATGAAGACCGTCTTCGTCGCCTTCATCTTCGTCGTCGCCCTCTTCTCGCTCTCCGACGTGGGCTCCGCTTACTCGCGGTTCGGCGGCGCCAAGGGGTGGGTTCCTACCGTAGAGCTGCGATTCCACGAGTCTTTCAGCCCGGAACGCTCCACGTTCTTCTCGTTGAACCAGCAGATCCTTGCGGGCCAGCCTCTCAGGTTCTACGGACGGTTTAGGTAATAACAACGCCTAGCAGCTCTGAGCTGTCCTGACCTTTCAGAAACGGAAACGACGATGTCCTCACGCGGTATTTGAACAGAAACTGAAGCGATTTGTTCGCAAAGAGATCATCACAAGCAGAATAAAATCACTTCAGGCTGATGATGTTCTTTGCAGTTCAACGGTTCAACCGTGCGGTTCTCCAACAGGTTCAACGGAGGAAGTTATGTGAAACTAAGGCAATGAAGCCTTTAGCTGCTTTAAGTGCGATTTCGAAGAGGCCAATTAGGCGATTTATGTGCATGTTTATTCGGGACACATTTCATAACAGGCGACTTATTCTTCTTTGCACCGGAGAGTTCACGAACGATCTCCGCTTCTGTGGTTTAGACGTGGCCTTCATAGCCTCCATTTTTTGACATGGAGCTGCGCTTCTTCTTCTCGGCCTCGAATGCGTTTCGGTGGAGCGATTAGAGGTCTTCTCATCCTTATCTTCCGGAGTCTTTGGAAGAACGGATCGAATAAGCCCCCGGATCCCACTTTTCGGCTGCGAGCAGGCTGGAGTATGAACCCTTAGCACAGGTTTAAGCCACGAGTTGTCGTCCGAATCGACGGCCTTCTGGATTCCGCCTTGATTTTTGGACTTTTTTCTTGTGCAAACCGTGTAGGTGGTTGTATCTGCTGGCGATTCTCCAAGGTTAAGGTCAGTGTTATTCAGGATAGAGCGTAGCTTCCTTTGAGGAACGGGCGTTTTAGAGTTGGTTGCCCACTTCCGATCGTCCTTTGGAGGCTCTATGAAGGAGCGCCTCTTCTTCACAGCCGGCTGCGGGGTTTCTTCTATGGGTCGCTTCCTGACCATCTGACTTTCTAGTGTCTTCTTCCGAGTCTTCGGTTCATCCATCTTTCTCCCAGGGGCTCCATTTTCTCTACATCCACATTTCTCCGTCTTTGGATTCTCCATCGCAGCGGAAACGGATCGCACGAACAGTTCGAGGAGCCTCTTCGCCCCCTTGACTGTGACGCTCAAGCTCAAGAGCTCCTTCACGAAGGAAGCAGCTCCGCTCACCACTTCACGGTCCTGTTCCAAGTTCCGCTTCGAGTCGATCATGGATACGAAAGCAGAATCTTCGACGTTCTGCAGATCGTGAAGGAAAGGGAGGATAGCCCATCTCATAGAAGCCAGATTCTTTCCGTTCATGGCGGAGGTAAGCGCCACAATCTCGTCGATGCGTTTCTTCGACATTGTTTCTAGGTTTTTCAAGTTTTCTTGAAAAAGCTGGCTCATTTAAATGCGCTAACTGCGAGGAAGCGATGCAGCACAGAAGCATCGCTTCTAATTGGCACTGCTTATATCCCAGCATCATCGCTGGAAGATGAGAAAGGCGCTGATAGGCTGCATGACATATCGATTCACCGTGACTATTCATTCGAAAGTCCACAGGAAGGGACACTGTACAGGGTGTCCCAGATAAATTGCAACATAAAGAAATCCATGTAACTCATTGTGGTCTTCTTCAATTAAGATACTTTTAAGCGAAAAACAACGCTAAGACACTGGCGAATAAGAAACGCAAACAAGGTTTGTCGGGAAGTTTTGATTTCGCTATGATGCATGCCTAAACATACACCCGACTCGAACCCCCGATCGCCGCGGGTCTGGATTCTGTTTTCTGCCTCCAAGTCGCCTCTAGAGCTGTTATAAGTGAATTTAATATATCACATCGTAACGATCAGACGCGTTTGCATCAGAAAAATCAAATCGCGAAATAAATTTTTTTCAGATCCGGTAAAAGTGCTTACGAAAAGATTTACCCTCAACCTTAGGCAAATTAGACCGCATCCAGACAAACGTTGCTTTGGAGCTCTTTGCAAATGTGCTATCAAGCTGAAAGATTAAACCAATGTTCGAGGATATGCTTGCTGCGCCACGGTTTTATAGCGCCCTTTATCATCTTATGTTAATACATATAGGCAGCAAAAGACTCTTTTTCCTCAGAAAACACTAGTTTTGGGTTCGCCAATACAAAAATTCTGACATAGGCTATCAAATTCTTTGGATGCTGGATGTTTTGGACGTTAACGACACGCGGAGGGCCCTTAGCAAGCTATTCAGAGTGATTATCGCGCTTTTGGACGGGTTTTACCGCGAATAACTGCTCATTTAAAAACGGAATTTGAGTCAACCTGTGAGCTGCGGCGCTCGGGGGTTCGAGTGCGATGTATGTTTACGTATGCATCGTAGCGAAAGCAAAATCTCCCGACAAATGGTTTTCACTTTTCTTATTCGCTAGTGGTGCAGCTTCAGTTTGCACATAAAAGTGTCGTATTTGGAGGAGACCACAGTGAGATACATTCGTTTCTTTATGTTGCAATTTATCTGGGACACCCTGTATATAGGACGGCGAGAAAGTTCTCTCAAAGACGAGCGATCTGTCTCCCGCAACGATAAGCATTCGCATGGCGGTAGAGATCCCTGTAAATGTCGCGTTCCGCCGCGTTCGGTCTTCACATGATTCGCTGTTGGTGAGCCGTCGCCGTCACTGTACCGCGTCGGAATGTTCCTCGGCTGTGTTTCGCGCGCGCGTCCTCTCTTTTAGCCGAAAACCTTTCTTTAGAATCACACGGAGATTCTCCATCTGGGAACGAAGAGGAGATGTAACTGTTTGTATGATCCATATCTTTTTGCGATGTTGTGCTTGATAGAAAATTTGGAATAAATCGACTGTGATGAGAGGAATGAGTCATTTGAAGTGTGGTATCTTTTTTTCTGAAACTATGTAAAAAACTTTTAGAAGAACAGTGACTGCGGCAATGAGTTAGCTTGCAACGCTTTGTGTTCTCAAACAAAATTGAAAGGAAGCGGCAAGGTCGCTTTGGTATTTCGCTATTTGATGCTAGGACGTGTGAGTGTTTAAGCGATGCTATCGTTTATTGCGTACGCTAATTTGTGTTCAAACTGTTTTAGGTGTTGCGTCCATGACAGCGCCATGAGCTTCGGAAGTAGTGTTCCATATCTTGGCGTCTCCCAACCTATTTCCGAACAACTTCCGCTCGAAGCCGACATTCTTGAAACCGAGAGGCTTGTATCCACGCTCCACTCCTTCAACTTCTTCGAGCCAGATGAAGAGCTGCAGAAGCGTATGGAAGTGCTGCGGCAGATCAACTCCATGGTGAAGGAATGGATTGTAGCGGTGACCGAAGCAAAATTGGGCGCAGATTGTGGGTTCAACCCTGGCGGGAAGCTTTTCACATTTGGATCGTACCGCCTGGGAGTCCATACGAGAGGAGCCGATATTGATTCGTTGTGCGTCGCCCCGAGGCACGTTGACAGGTCCGACTTTTTTGGATCGTTCTACGATATGCTCAAGCGGGTAGGTCTTTGGGTCTTTTTCTTTTGTCAACGTGCTGTTATGCCGCGATAACCTTCGCTCCGTGGACGGATCTTCACATGATTTCTCCATTTGGTTTTGATCGGCTATATAATTAAGGAAGCCGATAAGGCGGTTCAGTTCCTGTGCTGAACAAGTCAGATGCCCTTCCTACATGAAAATAAAAAAAATGACGATAACCAAAAATTCTTTTGTGTTGGCTAAGCGTTGGAGCTTATATTGTTTTTCAAGGACTCAAACGTGAGCGACCTACACAGCGTTGAAGAAGCCTTCGTACCGGTCATCAAGTTGAAATATAGAGATATCGAACTCGACGTTCTCTTCGCACGCCTCGCGGCAAAGCAGATCCCGGATGACCAGCAACTGAATGACGACGAAATACTGAGAAATTTGGACGAGAAGAGCGTGCGATCGCTGAACGGTATGTTCTGCCGTTTCTCCCTTGGTCCCTTTCATGTAGCGATGACGATCAACTAACACTTTGATCCTAAGCGAGCAATCACTGAATTGTTCGCATTTTTGATGGAATATGCGATCCTGAGCTACATTAGAAAGATCTTTTCGGGCTGTTCTCAATATCGTTAGTCGTGCATTTTCTACGTTTAGGTTGCCGGGTCGCGGACGAGATTCTTCGCTTGGTGCCAAACGGTGAAACCTTCAAAGTTACTCTGCGGGCAGTGAAACTTTGGGCGAAGAATCACGGGATTTACTCCAACGTTCTCGGTTTTCTTGGTGGTGTGTCATGGGCCATCCTCGTCGCCAGAACTTGCCAGTTGTATCCCAACGCCAGCCCCTCGCGTCTTCTTCAGAAGTTCTTCCTAGTCTTCCAAAACTGGAACTGGCCGCATCCTGTTATTCTGCGTGACAACGACTCTGAAAGAAGGCCGAACATACCCTCCCTGGAAACACTCGTTTGGGATCCACGAACCTCAAATTCTGACCGTTATCACCTCATGCCAATTATCACTCCTGCCTATCCTGAACAAAACTCAACTTTCAATGTAACCAAATCGACTCGCCAGGTTATGACAGCAGAATTTGAAGAAGGTTCGGGTTCTTGTGCGTATTAGCACTTAAACGTTTTGTTCCAGGGCTCAAAATAAGTACGGAAGTGTTCGACGGGAAAGCGGGATGGGACAAGCTCTTCGAAGAGGTCAACTTCTTCAGTCGCTATCGTCACTTCATAGCGCTAGTTTGCTTGGCGAAGACGAAGGAGGACCATCTGGTGTACTGTGGTTTGGTGGAATCTAAGATTCGCTTCCTGGTAGCCGCATTCGAGCGGAATCCTGCCGTGAATATGGTCCACGTTAACCCGAAGCAATTCGAACCTCTGCGGCCGCTGCAAGTCCCGACGGATCATGAAGATTGTACTGTCACAGTGTGGTTCATCGGCCTCGACCTCAACAAGCAGCTGAAGAAGAACATCGACCTGGCTAAGGAGATCCAGCTGTTCGGCGACAACGTGTACCGAGCCACGCAGATGAACCCGAAGATGTACAATGACGACATGAAGGTGCACCCGTCGTATGTCAGGAAGTCGGACCTGGAGAAGTGGCTCCCGATGGAAACGCTTGAGAAGGGACGTAAGGTCGTGGCAAAGAAGCCGGAGCGGAAGAGCGAAGGTCGCAATAACAGAAAACGCAAGCTCAGCGATGCCAATGAGGAGGTTGTTGCCAAGAAGAGTACGTTTGTGTGAATGTTAGCGCTCTTCTTCTCCTACTAACGTGTACTGTCCCGTTCTCACAATCTTTCTCTTAGATTTTTTAAAATGTATAAAATCACTAAAAACTTCAAAAGCTCAAAAACGTGTAAATACTCATTACAGTCTCCGCTTGTTGTAAATATGTGTCTTCTTCAACCGTTGTGTCTCCGCAGTTTCTTTGCATTTTTGGTCAACATCGTTAGTGTCCCTCCAATCTCCTTCCTTGGTTTTACACTCTGTGTTGTCATGCGGACCTTAACTTATTTTCCACCCTCTCCGTCGGCGACTTCTTTCAGCGCCCCTCCAGCAAACGTTCCTCTCTTAAGTGTGTCCAACTGTCGGTACCTGTCGTATGTTCTTGAATAAAACCCAAAAGTTTCCGTGAGTGTTTTCTGGGGTTTGGCGTCAAGTACAGCGGAGTCAACCACGTTCTAGATGAAGTAGTGGATCCCTCACTCATGACCTTGTTCTGGAGCATAAAAGGGTACTGTAGGGGATCTAGCGGTCGTCCAAGATATTCATGTCTTTATAGCATCGCTTTCTCAGCGCTTGAACCATTTAAGGAGTCTTCACTATGGGACGACATAAAAAACGCAATGTCGTCCCACAGCGAAATGGACACCAAATTGTCCAAGGACTTGCTGGCTACCCTGGAGTCGCTCACCCCTTCCGAAGATAAAATGACCCTCAAGAGGCGTCAGAACGCCCTCCGAGAACTCGAGCAGCTCATCTCCGAGTGGGTCGTCCAGCTGAACGCCGAGAAGAACGGCGCCGAGGCGGTTTCCTGCTCGGGAGGTCGTCTACTCACCTGTGGCTCGTACCGGTTAGGTGTGCAGGACAGAGGCTCCGACATTGACTGCCTCTGTGTTGTGCCCCGCTTCGTGACCAGGGAAGACTTCTTCGACTCGTTCTTCGAAATCCTCCGCGCCTCGACACGCGCAGCGGACGTGAATCGGATCCCCGAGGCTTTCGTCCCCGTCATCAAGCTCAAGTTCCGCGGCTTCGAGATCGACCTCCTCTTCGCTCAGGTGGACCTGCTCGACTTGCCGTCCGGAGCAGAACTCGAAGAGAGGCTCATGGACGACGCTCTCATCTTTAACCTGGATATGAAATCAGTGAGGTCACTGAACTCGCTCCGCACTTCCTGCGAGATCCGACGACTGCTGCCCAACGAAGAGAACTTCCGGGTCACTTTGAAGGCGGTGAAGCTCTGGGCGAAGAGGCACAGTATCTACTCGAACGCCCTCGGCTTCCTCGGCGGCATCTCGTGGACGATCCTCGTCGCCCGCGTCTGCCAGATGCACCCGGAAGCCTCCCCTCCCCGCCTCCTGGATGCCGTCTTCCGCCTGATGACCACCTGGAAGTGGCCTGAGCCGATTCTGCTGAAGGAGGCGAGCACGACGTCGAAGTGCCGGCGACTGGACAAGTTCGTGTGGAACCCCCAGGCGAACCAGAGGGACCAGATGCATCTGATGCCGATCGTAACACCCGCGTACCCGGAACAGAACTCCGCCGTCAACGTCTCCATCTTCCACCTGAAGGTCATGCTGCGCGAGAGTTTCGAGGCGCTCGAGATGACAAAGGAGATCGTCGAGAGGAAAGCTCCTTGGTCCCGACTCTTCGAGGAGGTCAACTTCTTCAGCCGTTACAAGTACTTCGTGATGATCGGATGCACGGCGAAGACACGCGAGGAACACAATGCCTTCTCCTCCCTGGTGGAGGCCAAGATCCGCGTCCTCATGGGCGCCCTCATGGAGTCGGAGCAGTTCCTCCTGGCTCACGTGAGTCCCCAGAAGTTCGATCCCCTCCGGAAGAGCTGGAATCGGTTCTCGAAGAACTGGTTCATCGGGCTTGAGCCTCTCCGGGGCAAGAAGGACGTCTCCATCGGCGACCAGCTCCTCTACTTCAACAACGAGGTCTTTTTCTGGGCGCAGAAGATGCCCTGCTTCAACCAGCTGATGGCCCTCAACTTCGAGTTCATCCCGGCCAGGGACCTCGGGAGACTCACTTCCGCCGAGGAACTCAAGAAGGGGAGACCGGCGACGCGGAAGAGGAAGTACCGCGGCGAGACCGCCATCTCGAAACGCCATCACATGGAAGTGTGCGCTTAGGGAAGTGCCATCGAAGAAAGACACTATTTGATGCTCTGTGAACGACTGGATGAACGAATAAAGAGTTCCCACAAATCAGTGTCCATCTGCTCGGGTACGGTAGCGTTTGTCTTCGTATGGGGTCGTATCGGCTAGTGCAATGTTACAATGTTACTTTGCAATGTTACAGCATACCGTGTCTGCCAAGGTTCACTTTCCCTTCTTTTTTTGTGATTTCGCGCGAGCGAACACGCGTCATTGATCGTCGCCAAGGGTCACTGAAATTAAGAACGCGCCTGCAGCCCACGGGTAACCGTTTTTTTTGCGATCGGCGACCCGACCAGAAGCCCAACTCGTTCTCCACGGGCTAACAGTCAGTAAACATGCGTAAACAGGCGAGGAGGGGAAGCGAGTCGGGTGGCCTTCGGGTCGTCCTCGGCGCCTCGCGCGCTGAAACCTGGCGTCGCCGATCTGTTTACGTCCTCTTTGTTTATTCGACTCTCCGCCGGACGGACGACGTTTCCGACTTCTGTTTGCCCTAGGCGTGCGCTTTTTTCGCCTCGAGATGGATTCGGTCCGAGGGAGACCAGCAGTGCGCGATGGCCTTCTTGCTCCGGTCTCCGGTGGCCTCCCGGCGACCCATCTGGCTCCAATTGGCTTAATCTCCGCGCGGTCAGACCACTGTCCTCCCCCTTAACCGATTTTGAGGCGCTCGCCTTTGTGCGGAATCGCCCAGGACCCTCGTCAAGCTCGTTATTACGCCTTTCACTTCTTCATTTCTTTCGACTCGATTGTAGTTTTGCACCTCTAGAGGTGCGAAGACCTGTTTTCCCGCTAATGATCAGGTGGCAGACTCTTTGAAACTCGTCGTAATCCTCATAATCGCCTTTTCCGCGAGCATTGTCTCCCCATTTGGCTGGTCATGTTGGCTCTAAACGACCAAGAGAAACTTTTTAGTGACCTGTGGGTAAACAGGCTTCACTTTACTGTTTTCGAAGTTCTTCTTTGTGTTCGCGCCGCGCGTCGATCATCAGATCGATCAGCATAAACAAAGTATCTTAGCGATGTTTATGTGAGTCAGCGGAGTTGCGCCGCCCTAAAACCTCGCCGTTTCTTTTCGCGACTTCCAATTGTCTTCGTTTTCCCTCTCGACCCAAGGTCGGACGGCGATTGCAACCACCCTCCAACGGTCTCTTTCAGAGGCGTCTTCTGTTTTCGACGCCACTTCCGCCACATGTCCTTCTCCGTGTCGCGGCACTAAAACCCTTCAGATCTCCTCGGAGATGCTCGCGCGCTCGCTCCTCACCCTGCTGCTCCTCGGCATAATCGTCACCCTCTCCTTCGACGAGTCCGTCCTCTCGCGCTTCGTTCCCCCAAGTCCCCTCGAGTACAGAACAGGTCGGTCCCCTCTGACTCGCTTTCACTCCGCTCCGCTCCAGTAGCCCCGCTGAGTCATGGAGGAGTCGATTTCGCCTCCTGCGTCCTCCCGGAACTCGACCCCTGGGACCCAGAGAATGTACGGTACATCAACCCCAACGAGGACCCTCTCCGGAACTGCAAGCCTACGGTCGAGGTGATCACCTCGGTGGTCGACGGCGCGCTTCTAGTCGACCGGGAGCGCATCCCAAAGGAGGAGCACGAGAAAGCTTACACTTGTGTCTACCGGTAAGGGCGCCAAAGAGGAGAAGATAATCGTGTGGTAGATGCCTGCACCCGAAGGGAGACCGGAGGATAGCCTTCGGGGAGTGGACGAACGTCGAAGACGACAGTCGGCCTAAGTGCGATGTCTTCGAAGTGAACTGCGGGAGTGACCCGAAGAAGTGGAGCTACCGCTACCTCCACCACCAAATCTACGTGCAGGAGTGAGTCTCCGTGACGAACTGACCGCATCTGTGACTCTAGCTTCGCCACAGAGGCCCCTTCGACATCGACTTTGGCCTCCTCTGAGTCGTCTTCCACACCTCCGACTGCGGATGAACCAGAGGAGCGTTCGAAGCGAGAAGTTCCGAAGAGCGGGGGAACTGAGAACCCTGACGTACTCCTGATGGTGATCGACTCCGTCTCGGCGTCGTCAATGACTCGGGCGCTCCAGTCGACGATGCTTCTGCTCCGCGAGGAGTTGGACGCTGTCGTCTTCCGACATCTCAACAAAGTGGGGATGAACAGTCGCCCCAACGGCTTCGCCTTTCTCACAGGTTCGTCGCCCCCGAAACATCCTCGATGTCCCTTGCGATGTCCTTTAGGCAGGCAGATCTACAACATCCAGAAGAGCCCATACAGTGATGCCGTCGCGGCCGACCTCGGCCACAGTGAATGGTGCAAGACGCCCCTCGACAACAGCTCCTTCGTCGGGTTCGCCTTCCGCGACGCCGGTTACCGTACTCTGATGGCGGAGGACTGGGCATCCGGTGTCTTCAACTGGCCCACGTGTATCGGCTTCAGGAAGAAGCCCGTCGACCACTACATGAGGTGCGTCCAACGTGTTCCTCTTCCTCTGACCTTCTTTGCAGACCGTATCAGATAAGGGTCGGAGGGCACGGCTGGGGGAAGGATTACGGTATGAAAGAGATCGTCTTCCATCGGAGCTGCCGGGAGCCGCACAACGCAATCCTCGACTATTTGGGCCAGTTCGTGCAGGCCTACAAGGAGGAGCCGAAATTCGGCCTCGTCTGGATGACAGACATCGCCCACGACGGCATCAACCGGCTCCACCACTCCGACAAGCACTTCTACCGCTTCTTCTACGACAACCGCGAGAAGGTGGGCGACGGCAGAAGCTTCGAGGCTCGAAGGCTGTTTTTAGCTGAGAAACGCCTTCGTGATCGTGATGGGCGACCACGGGCTTCGCTTTGGCAAGTATCGGGCGTCGAAGTTCGGCTCCGCCGAGGACAACAATCCCGCGCTGGTGGTCGCCGTCCCTGAGCGCCTCCGGAAGGGTCCTCTGGCGCAGATTCTGAGGGAGAACGCGAAGCAGATGATCACGCACTACGATCTCTTCGCCACACTCAGCGACATCGCCTCCGTGCTCCCGGAGTCGCGCTTCTCCGACTTCGGGCCTCTTGACCTCGGCGAGAAGCTCGGGGGCGTCTTCCACGGCTCCAGTCTTCTGCGACCGCTTCCGAAGCCGCGCCACTGCGGAAACCTGCGCGTTCCCTTCGAGTATTGCTCCTGTCAGGTGAGGTACACGCGCGTCGACGACGAGTCCCGCCTCCTCGAGGCCGCCGAAGCCTTTATCGTCGAGGGAATCAACGCAGAGATCGGGGCGGCCAACGCCTCCGAGAAGTGTGTTCCCTTGGAACTGCGAACGAACTCGACAGTCCTCGAGAGGATCACCCCTGCCGAGGGCCTTTTCCGGATCTTGGTTGTCGCTGAGCCGAGCGCCGCGAAGTTTAGCGCGATCTTCTCGACGAAGCGGCTCGAAGATGGTAGTTTCGCCTTCGAGAGGGTCAGCGAGGAGTTCAGCCGCCTGGACAGCTATAGTGGACAGAGCGAGTGCACGAGCAACGCGAGGATACGGCCGCTCTGCTACTGCCGCAACGTCTTCCAGAAGCGCGCGAAGATGCCAAAGAAGAAGAGGAAGGGATAGATTTCCCTGACTGAGGACCCTGACGCCCCTGGTCGCCTCCAAGTGCAGCCCCAGTGCCTTCAACGGGAAGGACCCAAACGATGCTGGTCATGAATTTAATAAATTTCTATCCCAACTTAATGCAGACAAGGGGCTCTAGGGGTGCATTCTCAATTCCACTCATCGGAGTCCGTGGAGAGTGCGAAGTTTTGCTCGAGGTTCGTTCCCGTCGTCCGCACGGCGTCGTGCCAAAAGCACACCTAAAGGGAGGGGCGGGGTCGAGGGTCGTCTAAGGTCGTCCTACCTTCATCTCCTCGAAGGTATCGTAGCAGGGCATGTAGCTGAAGTCGAGGTGCGTGGCGTTCTCCCGGGGCTGAAGACGTCTCTCCAGGGGGATTCACCTTCAAAACACTCACCTTCTCGCAGAAGAGAAGACACTTGGCGCCCGCAGAAGTCATCCCGACGCCCCTGTCGTGGCAGCACCGCGTGTGGTCCTTGCCCTGGGACGCACAGTAGTGGATGGCGGTCGCCGCCTCCATCGGGCAGCTATCGATGCGGAAGAACATGTTGCGCAACTGAAAGGGACCTTCAGGGAGAGATCGCGTTGGGACCCACCTTGGTGCTGGAGTAAGTCGCGTAGTTGCACTTGTCCATACAGGCGGCGGGGACGCCGCTCTCTTCGCAGCACTGCCTGAACAGGCCGTCGGGACCCTGAAGAGGTACTATAGATGGGAGAGAGGGCCGGACACGCCTACCAGATTCGCCCGAGGCTCGCCCTCGTCGGGAAGTCCGTCGACGGCGTTCGGATTCTCGCTCGGGAGCGTCTTCGATGCAGAGAGAGTCTTCGCCCCTTTCGCCCTCGCGGAACAGTAGCGCCCACAGCCGGCGAAGCAGCCTCCGAAGCCGCAGCCTCCGAGGGCGAAACACTAAAGGGTACGGTATAGCTGGAGACGGAGAGATCCCGGGGAGCGAACCGCATCGGCGACCGATGGGAGAGCGATGGCGACGAGGGCGAAGAGGAGGAGAGACCGAGAGGAACCCATTTTGGATGAGGCAAAGGCTTCGAAGTGAGTGTTGCAAACGGACGCCACCGGATTTATAGGCGTGCTCTGCAGAAACCCGCTTCGGCGCACGTTTCTTCTCCAGGATTCATCGAAAGCGTGTCAAGAGCCCGAATCCGGGACCGGGAGTCCGCTGAGTAAACACTGCGTTCGGTGGATACGGTGGAGGTGTTTGTGGAACTGAAAGTGAAAAGGAGGTGGAACGAGTCTCTGGAAGGTCTTCGGGAAACTGCATCTACTCGCTATTCTTTCACCAAACCGAAGAAGAAAGCGGTTGAGAGACGCCAGTTATCAGTGGGCAAAGATTTTGACAGTATCATTGTACTGAGAATTGATGCTTCTTACATGTTACTTGAACTTCTTTCGTTTGGCTACAGATATTAGGAAAAGAATTTGTGTAAGTGGGGAGCGCATGGTTAGGTAGAAACGATTCAGGGCTGCGCAGACCTCTTCATTCATTTTCTTCCCGAGTTCGTGCAAACGAATTCTGATCTACTGTAGAATGGTTGCTGTCAGGTCCTATCTTGTGACCTGTTCCTAAATACTGAATACTTCAAGCACAACATGTATGGGATAAGCGAAGTCAAAGGCTATTTGGTACCACTTAATTGGTCGCCCGTGAATCTTTTTTCGACGACCAATTTGAAAGCGATTCACGCGACATTCTGCTTAGATTCGGTGCTTGTTTCTATTTCACCCGGGGGTCACTCGTGCTCTGTTTTCGTTTCGGTGTTGCGTCCGCGGCGGATCAAACTTGTACCGAAGTGACCGGCAGATCCAGTCCGCCCTCCTCCGGGCGCCTCTCGGGCTCGCGCCTCCAAGTGCAGCACTAACTGGATTGCAGCCGGATTTCGGTTGCGTTTCGCTATATAACGCGCTTTCCGAGTTACGTTCGCTCTATTTGAGGCGATCCGATGGTTCACGCAATCGTTTGTCTTCTCGCGGCGCTCTCCCTCTCGCCGGTGGCCGAAACGGTGAGTGCCACGAGCCTGAGTCCTCCGTGGACGCTCCTTTCAGTGTCTCTCAACGGGGATGTGCGGGAGCTCCTGCTACCCGGCGCCCCCTCCGCCGCCACCCGTCTGCCAGTCCACAGGATGTCAGTCGGGTAAATCTGATTCTGAGGCTCGTGGGTGATCTCCGCTGTAGGGTACACGTGCGGGAACTACGGATGCCACCAGGCATCGAGAGCCAGAGTCCACTCGGCGAAGAAGGTCTCCTTCGAGCGGAAGGAGGGCGCCTGGGAAGACGGCGCTGAGGAGAAGCCCCTGAAGGCGGCGAATCCCGACGAGGAGTTCCTGGGCTGCTGCGAGGAGCACCAGCTGCCCGACCCATGTCTCCAGAAGTGCTCCTACGGCACCTACACTCGCGACTCCGTAGGATTCTGAGTCGCCGACTCGAGTAGCCTCCGTTTTAGCTGCGCTCGATGTTCCTCCGCCTCGACTCGTGCCCTCTGCAGGCGGCCTCGGTGATCCACTACTGCGCCGCGCGCGGCAAGGACCACAGCCGGTGCTGCGACTCCTACGGAGTCACTTCGACCTCCGCCGGACCCAAGTGCAACGTCTTCTGCAACCAGGTACCGGTTCCTCGTGCATTCCCTAACCACCATCGTCCCTTAGGTTCCCGGGAACGTCACCCAGCTGGACATGAGCTATCTGCCGTGCTACGACAGGTTCGACGAGATGAAGAGCTGCTTCTGGCACAGCGCCGTCCGGGACCTCGGCGTCGACCTCGAGCACTTTGCGAAGTGATTTATTAGCACAACGTACAGTAAACGGCCGATAGCTCTTGGTCTCTATTTACAAATAATAACAAGGGGATCTGTACAAAACACAGAAGGCACCGAGGCAACTAGAGTACTACAGTGGAGGAAACAACGCGCAGGAGTACCCGAAGGGAGGAATCGGAGGACAGATTCAGAGGAACGCAGTGAGGCACCTCGCTAGGGAGGCGGCCATTGTCGCCAGCAGGACGACGTAGGAGGGAAGGTGCGCGAAGGCGGCGTTCGCCTCATCGCTGTGCCGCTTCGGGGCGCTCTGCGGTCCTCCGATGGCGTTCATCTTCAAGTTCCCCTCGTTCTTCGCCTTTTCGGCGTTCTGGTAGTCGGCAAAGTCGATCGGAATCAGATCTGGAATCGCGGCGTTCAGGAGGGATTACGGTGCCTAGGGCCGACCGTCTTCGTCGTGGAAGTCTCCAGCGATTTTGGGGTCGATTTCAGCGGCCGCCGGGAAGAGGACGTTGGAAGGACTCGCCTTCGAGCCTCCGAAGGCGTCTTCCTCGTCTTCTTCGTCGTAGTCAAGGAGCGGATTGTGTTTGAGGAAGCCGAGTTCGGGGATGGGAGACGAGAAAGGGTCGGCTGAAAGAGGACTGTGTGAGGCGATCAAGCGTCAGGGGACAGTAGAGGCCGGGCTCTGGATGTTCTATCTCAAAAAGGCCTTAATGTTTTTTCTGGATAACCTGTATTTTCTTTCTTGTGACCTTCGATTGCAGATGCTTTTGGAGATGACCTCTGCATCGCTCTTTTCCACTTCTGCGAGTGATTAATTGTTCCCCTGTAAACAACTCTATTTCACTCGTAAATCAGCGCCTCTCGATGTCGTTATTACAGTGCCGAGAAACGGAGAGCACCTCCATTCAAAGGCATCCCTAATGGTCCCCTTCCCGAGCCCCCTGATAGCTGAAAAGTGCATTCAGTCCCTAAATAAATATTTAACGGCTGTCGTTCGCCCAGAATCGAAGTCGTTTCCGTAAATAAATCAGTTCTCGTCTTCGGGGCACTCACCATTTTTGGAGAGCGTCCGGTCGCGGAGGCGATTGCAGAAGTCGGAGGTGCAGAGACAGTGCTTCCCGACGCCGTCCGGCTCCAGCCAGCAGCCCGTCTGCGGCTCCCTCCGGGCGCTTCCCCTCAGAGGTTTCACGTTCATGAGGCAGAAGGCGGTGCTAGTCACGTTGTCTCCGGCCTCAACTGCAAGAAGACTCTCTTAGAGGGGGCACACGCCCTGGGACCTACAGATCAGGCATGCTCCTCCTGTGCAGTTTCGCTCGCGGGTGCAGTCTCGGTGTGTCGGACCTGAAATCTGCTGGCTCATTAGCTCCAAGGGGGAGACCCACCCGTTCCGTAGCAGTCGTAGCAGAGGAGGGCGAAAGCGGCGGAGAGGGAGGTGAGCAGGACTGTCGCGCGGAGAAGGGTCCTTCCCATGCCGGCGTCTGGAAGGGACACGAAAATAGAGAGGAAGGGCCAAATCGGGGTGCGTGCGGCCCCCCCCCCGCTTGTATGTCGTTTCTTATATTATTTGTTTACGCACGGAGCGGACTGGAGGGGGGGAGGTGGTCGTCGAGGCGCTCTTGGAAAGGAGCGTCTGTTTGGAGTCGTGGCCGCGCGGATTAACGGCGCCGCGAGAGTCGCGCCTCCAGCATCGGAGGCAAACAAAAACAGCTTAATCAGGAGTGCCGATTAACAGCGAATAGCGAGAAAATGAATTCGAGGCGCTAAAACACGCAGAAATGGCTGTTGGCGGCCGACTCCCAGAGGGTACGGTAATTAGGGGACTATTGCGAGGGCCTACCTTGGACTCCTGTTCTGTTTTGATGGATGCGCGTCACGACAAAGAAAACAAAAGAAGGCGAAAAGAAAAGTTGGAGGCACGCCTCCGGGCGCTGCAAAAACGATTGATTTTGGGAGTTTCCCGAATGGAACACGGGAAATCGAATTCGGAGCGTCCCTCCGAAGCGTCAGGTCGGCGACTCGTCGATTAGCCCTCGGTACAAAGAACGCTCGGAACTCGAAGGGGATCCTGATTCTCCTGTCATCGTGTTTTCTCCACCACCGCGCCCATAAACGCCGCCATTATCGAACCTTTTTATCTCCGAAGACGAACCTGCCGCGTCGACGCAAACAGCGCCCGATTCCGTTTTGGAAGAAAAACACTCGAGAGACGAAAGAACACCCGAAAGTTGCAAAAAGGTGCCTTCGGAGTCAACTGCCCTTCCACTTCGTAACATCTCGACGATGGACTCGGGGCACTTAGAAGACTTACACGACTTTATTTGGTGAATCAAAGGCTTACGCCTTGCACGACACCGAATAATAGAAAAACAGAGGATGTCTCGTTGTAGCCGGCTTCATCCCGGGAGCGGCGTGGATGTCGAAGCTCAGAAAACAGAAGTAGGAGCACGAGGAGAAGCACTTTCAGCACAATTGTTTTTTGACAAAAAAAAAAAAACGCTGGTGGAGAGGGAAGAAAAGAAAACGAGCCGCCGACGGCGTTGCGAAATTATATATGGACTCGAAAATGAGATTCGCGGCAGGGATTAAGCGCTCGGGATTATTAGAGGGGACGGAAGTGCGCACAGGGGGCACCTGGAGGCGCCGTTTGTCCCCTTCGGGGAGAAGCGAAAGGGTTTCGTTCTTTCGGTTCGCTTTACAACGCGAAGCGGCGGTCGGTCGTGTGTCAATTAGCGTGTACCCGATGGGATGGTCCTCTGGAGGAGCGTAAGTACCTGGAGGCGAGCAGGTCTAGAGGATGTAAGAGTGCAGATTCGTCAGAGGGCTCGAGAGTGGTCCGTGTGGGGCTCAGATCGTGGCGAGCGATGAGGGGATTTTGGGGTCAATCTAAGAGTTCAAAATCCAGCTGGTGCTTTGATCGTTGTTGTTTTGTTGTTTTGCAAGCGTGCACTCTAGAAGAATCCGTTTTCTTCGATCTTCGATTCATCTATAGGCTCTCCCTCAAGACGCTAATCACAAGTGAAGTTTACACACTCCCAAAAGCGATCGCAAATTGACCTTTTTGATCAGTGCCATGAAATGTGAACGAACTGACACTTAATTCTCGGGAGTTTAAACAAAAAACAGCAAACGCTGAGGAACGCAGAAGCTTTGGGCAGGGCGAAAACAGCTGACTGCAGCGGGTGACACTCAGGGAACGCGGAGGGTCGGCGATGACTCAAGGGGTTGAGGGGGAGGACTGACGTCACTTCGGAGGTCGAGAATTCGAAAATCGTGAGGAGTTGGAGGCAATGTTTGGATTGCACAAGAGGACAGACGGAAGTGCCGAAGTTTAGGACCCTCCTGGGAGTCACAAGACTCCAGTCACACTCAGATGAACTCCTCTGATGTCAAAGAGGACGAGGATGTTGTCAGTGGCACACACCTAACAGAAAACAAAGCGCAAATAGGCGCCTGGTGGGGCACTATAAATCACCGCCTTCGCGACGACCAATTTGCGGCGACGAAACCACAAACAAGCGCGAAGGACCTTACCGCCTAAAAGGTCCCCGCGCCCGTCTCGAACCCTTCCGCGCAACTTAATGCGATTCGCCGCAACATCTGTTAATCGAGGGAAAGGAGGTCGAAAAAAGCGCCCTAATTTAGGTCCGAAATCCGGGCTCGCCAGGGGTGCACGCACTTTGACACGGCGTCGCGCTTGGCAGCTCCGTTAGCAAACAAATTGAGACAATGCGCCCCTCGAAGCCTTCCGATTTACACTTTTTGTGTTTAGTTGACACGAGGGGGCGGCGACGGCGAACGGCGAGGAACCGGAATCAGCGGAAATGGTTATGAATAGAGTTCCCGCGGAGCAAGAGTGAATGGAGTCAATTGACGGAACGTTTCAGATTTTTGCACACACAAATTAGAGCCGATAAAAATTGTGAAGGCCATCAGAAGCGCTGGGGAATTGTTTTTAAACTCTCGTGACGAGATCTTCTCCGTTCGGGCATTTCGCGAAAGATCCCAAGAATGCAAAATATAAAACAGATTGTATTCCAATGAACTCTGGCGCAAACTCCAGGCGCCAGGAAGCAGCCTACCGGCGACCTTTCGGATGGAGACATCATCATCCGGGACCAGCCCTAACTGAGAAGCAAATAAATCGAAGGCTTTGCGGCCCCAGATGTATAGTGGCAGTGAACCGGCTTTGCGGCGGGGTCGCGATTTTTTGTGATTTCGTATGATGAAAAACATTTTGAATGCATTCAGAATTAAATGAAGGATCGAACTGGAGGAATAGCAGCAAAGATCGCAAAAAGAGGCAATGAGGAAGAGATCCGATCGCCACCTTTGAGTCCTCTAAGTGGTTTGAAGGCTGTGCAGCAGAACGACGTTGATGAAAAAAATGATAAACTGTTGCGATTCAGAAACACTTTCTCGATGTTGTTGCTCAATTGTGATTCCATATTCCATACTTCATATGAACATCTTCGAAGGGGGATTAAAGGTTCTCTTTCCAGAGTGTTAAGACATTCAGATTTAAGAAAGAGAACTATGACATTTCTGGATGAAAAGGACAGACATAGAGAGGCAGAACTCATCATCATACTACTCGCAGGCCCCGAGAGGAGCCGAAATCCCTCTGTCCACAAAAACGTCTGTTTATTTGCATTTGCGTTTTCGTGAAATTCGAACCGAAAGACAATCGCCGACAAACAGAAGTCAGGTTCCAGAAGCGCCCGAATTGCTCGACGACCTCCGAGGACCCCGAAGGTACACAGTGCGTCTCCTTCCCCTTTCAGCCTCCGATCACGTTTTGTTCGCCGACTAATCGACGACGGAACGATTCGCGAGAATTTTGACATTTCTGGCGAGCGGACCTGCAGATGAGTGGACTCGAGAGGAGGAAGGAGAACGTACAATCGACGGAGCCTGTACGTGCACAACTAAAAATCGATCAGAACATGAATGTGGTCGAATCTGGCATGCCACAACGGTCCTCCATGCAAAACATATGCACAAAACGGGTCCCCTCAGTCCGGTATCTTAAAGGGAAAGTCGAATGTTTTGGTGAAAGCGAAAGATGGGAATCGCGTACAGAGGGGATCCAGAGGATTCCGATAAGATCGCCCCGCCGACAGATGCGAACACGGATGAGAGGAGCGCAGATAATCGGATCCACTTTCGCATTCCGACGGCGCGACTCAATGAAAACGAAAGAGTTTCGCGGAAAGCTGTTCAAGCGGAGGCTGATTCTATTGAGGAGTGCGAAACTACCGTAATTACGACCAATTAGGGGTCACCTCAGAGTTGGAGAGACCGAAAGAACTGTTTGTGAGAACAGAGCGGGCCAGAGGGAAGAAGTGGCAGAAGGTGCATCTTTAGAACAACCTGGCGGTGGAGGTCGAGGGAGTTCATGTTCGGCCACTGCGGAGGGTCGGATTTCGGGGCAATTAGAGTTTCTTGTGTGGAAGGCGTTTGCGGTCGGAAGAAAAACGATCGGAAGAGGTCTCCGCTGGAAAAGGCGCTCAGATGGGCGCGAAGGTGATCGGGTGACTTATGGACCGTATGGAGGTGATTGAGGGACAGAACGAGATGGTTATTGTGTGAATAGACTCAAATAAGGACTTCTGAGCTGTTCTAAGAACAGAAGGTGTCGTTTGCACAAGCAAAACTTTGCGAAAAGATGATTTTTAGAGGGTTCAAAACAACAGGTCTCAAGGACCCAAAAACAGTTGTATGAAGTCGTACGATACGCACGTAGATCAGCGCAATACATATGGAGCGTAGCGAGAGGAGCTCAGATCTACGTGTTGGGAGCGATAAAAGAAGCTGTGAACGGCCCTGGTCGAAGTGCCCTTCCGCGCTTCCTCGTCGGTGTCCGATCGCCGGCGTCTTGACGACAAAACAAACTCAACTGCTCCCTCAAAACAGTTCTGATTTATTTGATTTGTGATTTGAGTTTAGATTTGTGAATCTTTGAACATTTATTTCGAATACATTCATCGAACTGAAAAACTGAAAAAAAAAGAATTTCATTTCATTTCCTCTTGAATCGATGGCCTTTATACTAATAGAACCCTAATACGCTGACACTAATATAAATAGAATACAAAGAAGAACCATAGATCACCGCAGTCGTTGTATCTCTTCAGCGCAAGGCACAATCAAAGCCCCATCAATTGGACATCTTTTTGAGAGTTGCGCATGTTGTAATATATCGCTAGCTTAGCGATTGGTGCGTTCGGTAGGCAAGACTCAGCGATGTGCGTGGTTGAAGGCAGTCACCGTCCATCACAGAACTGTTCCGGCAAAAAATGACCATCAAGATGGCAGGCCTCCCAACATCAAAAGGAATGCAGAAGGTTGAAAGAAGATTACAAAGGCTGCGTCCCTGCTGCTGAAACGTTCCCTCAAAACTGCTCTGATTTATTTGAGGTCAATGCGATCCGACTTTTTGATGGACACCTTTGAACATTTATTTCGAATGCACTCATCAAACTTAACTCTGAAAATGATTTTCTAAAAAATGAATTTCATTTCAGTTGAACCATTCACACCGTTGAATGTTACCGTAGTCGTAGAACCGTAGTTGCTGTTCCTCTTCCTTCTTCAGCGCAAGGCGCGACGTCGGAGTCGAAGATAGCTGTTCCATCAATGTACGTAGAGTTCGAAGCGATGAAGAGACTGAATGGCGGCGCGGTTACGCGACAGCACCGCATAAAAAAGACCGCGCAGTGAACATGTCAAACCACGATTGAGCTTTGAACTGATATAAGCGAAAGTCATCCTGCAAAGTGATTTCGCTACTGGTAACCATATAATTTGCGATTACAGTCTTCCTTTTGCAAGCCGGGGTTTGCCGAAGCCACCACGAAAACAGGGCTCGGCTTGCATAGAATCAGGAGGCTTAAGCCAAGCCTGGATGATATATTGGCCATGGACAGAAATGAATACGGGGCTCGCTTTCTTCGTCCGCAAACTCAATTACCTATATTAGGGTTTTCGAATCGTCGATTCCATCTCCAGGGCTACCAAAATGATACAAAATGAAGGTTTTTTTTTACTTTCATCGGTGGTGGAATGTGGAATGCGTGGTTTTTTTTTGCGCGGTGCTGTCGCCACCTGGCGCCGCAGACTTCGGAGCAGATCTTCAGCTTGCAAGGCGCGGGTGGTCGCGGTCGGGTCGGATAGGAAGACTGCGAGGCCGATGAGAAGTGCAAGGTCCAACTACGACCTGATTGGCATGTGCCTTGAACGGCTCCAGAGGACATTCGTAAATTTGAGGATTCTTTGTTCACAGCCGAAACACGACTTTTCTCAGTTTTTCTCTGAGCACAAGAACGGTTTGTGCTTGAATTGTATTGTCGTGGTATACATTGTGAGATTCGAGTCGAGAACGACGATGATGATATTGCCTGGTCGAGTTCAGGTATCCTTTTTTCATCACACAGAAAATTCTTCAAGATAATCGATAATCTTCAAAACAAACATCTTTTTATATCCAACTGACAGAAGTCAGAAAGATTATAAAAGGCTGCGTTCCCTACTGCTGAAACGTTCCGAAAAGCGAATAATCTCCCAGACACACAGCACTTGGATATGCATTTATGGGGGAGCAACAGCAACAGAAGAGTTTGATGCACAACGCTGAAAAACAAATTCAGCCGAAGCGGAACGCGGAAGTATATCCAAAGATGACCACTTCGTTGCTTTTTGTAAAGAGGTAGCTCCACACTCCGATCTGGCTTCATTTCGGCTCCAATCAGCAGTTCCATCATTAACATGACGTTTTCTCCGAATCACGAATTGCATCCGTCATCTTTTTTTTCGTGCAAACAGTGCATCGGATGAGTGACACCAGCGCAACAACTCCAATAACCTTCTGCAAATATCGGAGATTGCCAAGACTCAGCCTCCCTTTTAGCGCGGTGTAAGAACAACGACGATTTTGTGTCCATGAACATAAGCATATTCACATGGAATTTCAGATCGTACAACGATTCTTAGGCAGCCATAAGAAGCAGGGAACGGACAGTGAACCCGTTCTTGATGACGTTTCTATTTAAGAGTGCTGGACTTTGTCGGGAGACAAGAGGTCTCGTGGCGTTTCAGCGATCGTTCGATTCGAGTTCACTTTGAGTGAGTCGATTAACCAAATTATCGAAGTGTTTAGTTTACTCCCTCGCCGATTATCACAATTTCGCTCAATTGCCACCCACAAATAGTGACGTTCTTCCCCCGGAGATCGTTGCAAACACCTATCCTGCACCGAAGAACGAGACGACCGGCTGGCTGATATGGTTCGCTTATGCAGTGCACTAACATCTGATTCATAGACCACGCAACTCTGCATCCTCTTCCACAACACAAAGTCCCATCCGATTACCAAATGCGTCGCCATCTTCTAATCCGTCTCATTCACCGAAAGCTCCTTCCAGAGTCTGTCTTCATTCTCGGCTTTCGGAAGCCTCTTATCCACGCCGAAGATCGCGACTAAGCGCCTACTCATCCGACCCACGTAGAGGATCCCGATCCCCAAAACCCAAGCGACGCCTTTGTGGACCGTACTCAATCTCTTTATTGAAGAAGAAGGTTAGCGTTAGAGAACAAGATGAGGGAACGGTCCAACGGGAATCGAAAACTGCGACGACTAGGAAGATCGAGCGGCGACGAAGGCGCGAGAGGAGCTACGGGGGTCGGCTGAGTTATCTCCTAAAAGAGATTAATTAGAAAGGCGATTAATTGCGTCGCCTCTGAGTCAGAGCGGAAGGGAGACGTCAGAGACGCCCCCCTCGCGGAATCTAGTCGACGCACCTCCGTCCGAAGCTCATGAAGTCGCGGCGGAACTCGTCGTCGAGGCCCGAACGCTTGCCGAAGTGCATGAAGTCGCGGTCGAAGTCCTTCTTCTCCAGATTCATTTCGTCGAAGAGGGTCCTTTTGCCGAAGTGCATGAACTGCCGGTCGAAGTCACTGCGTTTGCCGAAATTCATGAAGTTCCGATCGAAGTCGCCGGACCGCTTCCCGAAGTGCATGAACTCGCGGTCGAAGTTCCGTTTCTCCGCCTCGCTGCCCGGCTCCACATCTCAAGGGGATACGGTCATCGAGGGGCCGGTCAGGGTTACACTTACAGACGTAACGCGCCTGGATGGCCAGAGCGAGGATGGCGAGGACGACGGCTTGCAGAAACAGGGAGAAATTCATCTTCCGGGAGTACCTAAACTCAGGAATTCAAAGTTCGGGGAATAGTTGAGGAGCCGCGGCGATCACGCGAACGAAAACAATCGAAAGAAGAAGGCGCTGGCTCCGGGGGACCGGAACTGGTCGCGATCGAGGGGCCGACGGCCGGTGGTGACCGCAGGAAGCGTCGACGAATGATTAATCGCGGATGCAGCCGCGAAGCGGAGCAGAAGAAGTGTCTCGCCCCCGGAGACGACCCACGTGCCCCCGAGGTACGGTAATGTTCCGGGCGATTAATATAGGGGACGGGCCGAGATGGGCGTTCTCGGAAGGGGAGGAGTCGCCTCGAATAAACAGACCATTTTAATAAGAGGGGCGCGTTGTTTTTTGCCCCAATCGAATTAGGTACCGTAGATGACTAAGAATAGCAGTGATGGATTGGGCGCCTGAAGGATCGGAAGTGTGCACGCGGCTGGACACTCCGTCGCATTTCCAATCAGCGTATTGGCACAAGGATGAACCGACACAACAGGCCAATTAGCCGACTGTGACTTCGTTTATTACGGGAAGTCGTGGAAGTGGCGACTCATCCGGCGGAGACGAGAGTGGAAGGGCTATTTCGAAAGGCGCCAGAAGTGTAAAACGGGCCATGACGTCAGGATTACTCGCCCTCCCACGAAATCGCAACTTTCAAATCCTAATGAAATCTCTGTTCTCAAATAGCGGCGCCCCAGGGAATCGCGCAGAGTTCGGCCGGCGCTCCCACGGCCCTCCGAAAACAAAATGGACTTTTTGAGTCCTCGACGGCTCTCGGGTGGATCCGACATCCCTCCGCCCGCAACTCGTCCAACAAAAAGGATTGTTTTTAGGCGATTCAACTCGAAAGTGACGTTTTTGGAAGGGAAGACAAAGTACAGTTCCTGTCCGCACAACGCACGAGCGAATGAGTGGGCCAAGACGGCTTCTTCTGGACGGCATTCCGAAGCTCAAAGTATGACTGGCGGTGTTGAGTTACAGGGCTTATCTTCTGGGGCAATGCTACAAGATGACCCTTCTGTGTAGCCAAGGCCTTCAGAAGGACTGTGGAAGTGCATTCACTTTTGCAACATCGCCGTTCGGAGGAAGCGGCGAAGCGCGAAATCGGTGATCCTGCGGTCGGCGTCGCCGGAGAATTAAGTGACGGATTTGTTTTTTGGAGGAACTCGTGTATTTTGACGTAAAAAGGATCAGAGAGTCACGCGAAAACAGGGAAATGATTTTGAGGATTCCCTAAAAGTAAGGCGGATGTCCTGGAGGGGCGATTATTTGCCGAGCGCCTCGCCTCAGCCCTCGAGGATCCGAATTGGCGCCGCGAGGGAATCTCGGAAAACAAACAGAACGGTGAGTTTGGGCCTCATCGCGTCGAGCGCTTTAATTGCAGCGGCCGAGAAGTGCACATAAACGGCGCTAATTGTGCCAGAAATGAGATCTCAAAACAAGGATGGGCCTCGGGGTCCGAAGGTGCCGGCGATGACCCGAAGTGGCACTGCCGTCATAGGCGTGCCTCTGGACGACGATGTGACAATTCGTCTTGGGAGATCGGGGCCCTTCTGGGGCGTCGGGGGCGTCCGCTCGTAAAAAGTGGCACACTCCCACCCGGGAGAGCGGATCAGTGATTCGTTATCACATTACTACTTCCACGGCAGACGACGTGAAAACAAAGCGGAGAAAACAATCCGCATAATTGACCTTCTAGGCGGGATGTGGCCACCCCGGGGGTCGAGGATACGACGATCTTTTGTCCTGGACAGGAGGCACTCAGTGGCCTCAAAAGTGTAAGGTGCAAACTCCAGAACGATCACGGAGACGATGAGCAATTTGGAGAAAGTAGAGATGAAGAAGCGACCCTCTCGAGAGGAGTCTGCACGCGAAGAAGCTGTTTTGCTTTTGCGTTTTGGGACCAGGTCCAAATGACGTTCTGGAGCACAGATCTGCGGGATCAAATATTCCTCCGGAGGGGGCGATTTCGCGTCGGAAGTCGTCGAATATTCACGAAGTCGAGGTATGACATGTAAATAGGGAGTCTCTTGCGGAAGCAGAAAGTGACGATCAAAGACGACTCATCGGAGCAGAGCTGCTACAAATAAACGCTGGACTTGACATGGGTCTAGGCTGATGCTACTGGAAGGCTGCGTCCAAGTCGGCACGTGATGCGACATTCCTTTTTAAGAGAGGCGACCTTTCGCCGCTCTTCCAAGATTCTTTGGTCACTTAAGATCCAGGAAATGGAGGCAACATGCCGAGGTCCTAATTGGGTCTCCAGGTGCGCCCTCCTCCCTCAGCTGCTAATGCAGGTCTCGGCTCAAATCTCCAGTCGGAAGTCGTCGTCTGACGTCTTCGAAATCGAATACGATTACGCTGAGCAAACCGAAGTCGGGCATAATTTTGAATTACCGAATGAAACCGAATGCGCGTCTTCCGGAGGGCCCACAAGGAGGGAACCGACGCGTGGGAAGTGAGTGCTGGAAGTCCAGATTTGTACTTCGACCTAGTCAAAGTTTCTGTGGACTTTTAGGGATGCTTTCTACAACAGCCGTCTTCAACGAGGAAGACCGAAAAGGGATGACACTGGGCGTCCACAAATTAATTCTCGACGTCACCTTCGACCCTTCTGGCGTTGTTCCCAAAAAGTGCCGCTTGGGGAGGACACGTGGGTTTCATCGCGATTCTCCGTCGTTGCGGATAATCGAATTCGAAACGCCCAAATTGTTCCGTCTAATTGTTTTCGCAGCTTTTGGTCATCGGGGGGCGCGAAGAGGACACCCGGAGCAGCAACTTCGGCCGTCCAGATTCGTACTCGAGGATCAGTTCGCGGCGGGAGTCATAAAGCGCCGAATGACGCCATAAAGACGCCGTCGACGCCTTCGGGAATCGGACGTCCCAGCGCAAATTTGTTGCCTAATGAGTCGTGGAGTGGAGGTCGAGAAAGAAGCAGGTTCGCCTGGCAGGTGCCGAAGGGGAAATCTCAAAATAGAAAGAACATCGTTATGCCCCATCGCTACCGTAGTCTCCTAATCACATCCTTGAGAAACATCGTTCGCTCTGTTGTGAAATTAAATAATTTCGCCGATTCGAAACATAAAAACGATTTGCGTTGACGTTTAAAATTGGATTTACGACGTACCATTTTATGGAAACGAAGATTATAGGGTTCGCATGCCGTAGAGCCAGCCTCACCTCCCTCCTAGACTCAATCCAAGAGGGACAGAATCTCGAAAATAGTTGCTGGAAAAGAACCTCCTTATAGACCTTCTCTACAAAGAGAACAGCAAATCGGATTGGACCAAACTTCCCACTCAGAACGTCTGGCAGACTATTTTGACGCGGAAAAGACGTATTTTGGAAACGCTATTACCTTTTTTTTGTTTGATTTTATCAAAAATCGATAAGTTCGACACTTACATGGTAGGGCATGGAAGGGATCCCTACAGTACTACGTATTAGGTAGTCACTTCTGGACAAACATCGAGAAATGTTCGACTGTGCACGGAGGAGTGCCTCGTGGATCCCGTGTCTTCTGGGTCCTTGAAAGGCAATCAGTGCCTCGAGATCCACTCGAATGGAGATCGCCGTAAACAAGAACTCCTCGAGGAAGTTCTCCTCTGATGAGATTTCGCTCATTTCATTTCAGAACAAACTTCTCAGGGCAAAAAACGGCATATTTGTTGGTCGATCTAAGATCTCGAAAAATACACCCTTTTGGATGAATAATGCAAGTCAATAAAACGGTTCGCCCTATGAAATTTAAGGTTGGACAAAAAATTGGCGTCGAGTAAGTGATCGTCGACCCCAGAAATCTAAAATATGACGTCGTTTTAGGCGCTGAGGAGCAGTTGTGATATAATCCGCCGTTGTTCTTCTTTAAATCACTTAATCTCACTTCGCCCCTAAGTGCTTCTTTTAGGCTGGCCGGCGCCGTTTTTGAGAGAGAGGGCGTTTTCATCATGGAAGATTTGGATGTCACCTCTAGGCAGACTTTGTACGTAAGACGAGAAGAGAATGAATCTGAAAGTTAGTCCAAACACCTCTGCGATTACAGTGGACTATAAAAGAAGGACTGACTTGGTACCTCCCATCAAGCCGGTCTTCTCGATCCTCCAGTGCGCTCAAGAGGAGTTCCTGGATGCCGTAGATCACTTCTCGGGACGAATGGGGCGAGAGGAAGCACACAGAAATGGCACGTTTCGACACTTTGGGAAGTGACTCTCGAAGCGATTGCGCAGGCCTTTAAAGGGACGATTCCCATAAATCACGCGTCAATTGAAGGTCCGTTAATTTGCATATTTGAGAGAGTGGCGTCGAGAGGAACTCAATTTCGGAAGCGCGCCAGATTATCCGACAGGCGAACGGCCTAGGAATGGCGAAAGGGCCGATTATGCGACCTTTATTGGGGGAATAACTGCCGCCAGGAGTAATGAAAGGGCTCCAGAGGTGGCAGGGAGTGATTCGATTCCCGAGTGGATAATTGAGTTTCGACTGTTGACGTCGGAATTGGACGAACCTCGAGGCGAACGATCGGAAGAGCGAAATTAGAGGCGCCGGTCGAGGCGCCGATTAGGGAGCGAGGCTCCGTGGAGCTGCTCGAGTTTATGAGTCGCTTCGCACTCCCTTTATTAGTTTGTTTTGAACAGAACTCCGCGATTCCAGCTTTAATTGGGATTTTATAAGAGCGCATATTGGGCACCGGGTACAGAAAACAAGCACTCGGGGCGAGAACGCACTCGATGACGCTGGATCTATTGCGTTCGGCTTTAATAATTAAGCGCAACCAACTTCAGAAGGTCAAAGTGGTCAGCTCCTTCGCAACCATCTGCATCCAGCTAGGTACAAGAAGACATGGTGGGCAGTCATGAATCACAGGACGGAAGCTTGTGTTCAGTTGGGCGACCAAGAATGAGTAATGCAGAGCCTGATCGCCGACCTCTGGAATATTAATACCCGTGAACGATTGCTGCATTTTGCGAATTAATTGTCGCGGTGGGTGTAATTGCTTCCTTATGACGTTTGGTGCTTCGTCTCCCTCGAGCACGAGGTTGCATCAAACCATTTGAACCATTCTCAAAAGTGTCATTTGTGGAGTCCAAGTGATCCTCCCTCAGTGAGCCCCCTCTGGAGCCTCCCAAGACGAGTTCATACTGCAGAGGCCTGCATTACATGCATACTTCGAATCACAAATTGGAACCTGGTCCACGGTTCACCTTTTCCAAGCCAACAGAAAAGGCCTGGTTTGGGAAACTTTTCCCGCCACAGGGATCAGAGTATACTTGGTTAATGAAGGGCAATGATTGACGCGCGTGGAAAACAGAGAGCGAATAAGTAGATTAGCTGAGTGACAGAGGCGAGTGCAACTCTTTGTTACGAAACACGATTACCCTTTCTGTGGCGACACTTTTATATGACCGACAGGACAGCGTTCCCATGGCATAACCAATGAAACGAACTGAGAAATCACCGAGTCAACTTCCCTGATCTTGACAGCTTCAATCAAACGACCTTCTTCCTGGTGACGGAGAGTAGTCCTACCACATTGACTTTTCAGATAGAAAAACTTGTGGTGCTCAACCCCCGAACGCCTTCTCAACTCTTTGGATCGGCGAGCAGAGAGGTGAAAACGGAGTAAACAGGGGAACTAATTAAGGCGAGCTAATTGTTTTGTGGATATGATGTAAACAGAAATAAGCGAAATCAATTCGCGTAAAGCCTTCTAATGAATCTGGAATGGGTGCCTCGTGGCGTTCTTTGAGAGACAAGAGGTTCCTTACTGGGATTATAGTCGCAGAAGGAGAACCAATATTTGGGGAAATGCTTCCCAATCATTCGGTTCTTGGAGGTCATGTGTGTTCGCCTTTGAGTCTCAACCGTTTTCCCTCATCATCGCCCTTTAGAAGTCGATTAAAGATTGCTCTTCCAGGATAACGCTCAAGTCGGATATCTAGGACTGGTGATCATAGATAAATTCTGACACTAACCACGTACCTGGTAGTTCTTCAGCTTCCCAACCGAAAGAAGATTCCAGTGTTTGACTGAAAGAGACCAAAAGATGAGTACAATATTTCCATACAATGACCATAAGCGAACCCTGAAAGCAAACCGACATCTTCAACGTTTGGTCCCAATAGAAACAGTCCTGGTGTCCGATATCCAACATTATTCATGTGGGGAACAGCCATAGCAGTGCTGTTTATAAGAGTCATTTTGCCCAACCCTGCTATTCTTCTACTTTACACTTTGACATGAAGTCCACTCGGAGTTCAAGTCGAATTTCTGCTTGAAAACACTTTCTCATCGATGGGATCCCACATGGAGTGACGAAGAACCCCCTAGAAGGGACACAGTCTCAGTTTGCACAAATGAATAGCATCGCTTTTTTAAATTAACATTTCAAAATTTCAGCGGCAGTATTTGCAAATTCTAGATTCACACGACGGTATAAGCCACTTTATAGTTTATTCCGGAACACAATAAAACAATTCTGCAAACAGCAATAGGTATCACTAACTTCGGCCTTTTCATATAATATTTGTCTTATTCTTCGCGTGACGAATGTTTCCAACGATGAGACGTCAAAGTTAGCATCTTCTATGGCGGCGTATTTCGTAGCAAACTTTATTGTGCAAAGTGATGCTTTATGCCAACTGCACTGTTCATCTCAGCTGAAGCATTCGAAATCATTCTAAGACAGTACCGTTTAGTGCAAGTCTGTCCCGAGTTCTCCCCATTCGGGTTCTTTGACGTCATTCTGTCGAGTGGCTCCTAGCCGGAAACGGTGCGTGTGGACTTGTCTGCTCAGGACCAAAACAGAGCCTTGTTTTCGCCACAGTGCCGCTCCCCATTTGCATTTTTCAAATGTCATTTCGCACACGCCTAACATGGAAACGTTCCGATCTTCAAGTTTGGCTTTTTGTGTCCAACGAAATGATGCGATATGCCGCCATAACAGACGTTCCCCTAAGTGGCTGGACACGAATCTAATTCCTGAAGAACGTTTGAAGAATCCTCATGCGTCTCCGGAAATGTCGCGTTATCTCTTCCAACGGCCCCGTTTAGGGCTGCACACAGAGTGGATATGAATTGTATCTCGCTTTTTGCATGTATGAATACTATCGCTGCACAATTAAATGAAGAGGACTGCCATAGGGGGTCTCTTGCAGAAATGGACGTGGAAGGCTGTCCTTGATTTGCATTCCCTGCACCTTGCAGAAACCAATTCGACGTCGAAGTTGCGATAATCACGAACCTGAGTGGTGCAGTAAACAGCGTTCAAACACGCCACCCCATAAAGCTACGAACTAGCATACCGTATTAGGCAGTTTTCTGTGGACATTTTTGAATATTACATGACTTTATGTCTTAGCCATGAAATACCCACAGATTCTTCAAGATGTTTGACATGAATGATGTCTTAAAGGGTCCAAGGCCTTTCCGAACCATTCGATTTCACAAGGATTACGGTAGGTCCACCTCTGTCTGCTTGCGATGTTTCTGTACAAAAACAGCGAATTTATTGCAAAACGGTTATTACAGTCGTGTCTCAGTGTCTCACAGCCATCGATCTCAGGGTTACGGTAGGATACGGTATGGATAAACTATATCTACAAACGCAGTTTGCACCCAAGAGGGACTCTTTCTTCTTTTGGTCCGTTTAGACATAGTCGTCGAAGCTGCTCCGTTTTCTGTAGTCGTCGAAGAGCCTAAAGGCGTCTGTAGAGGGTGCGGTAAGCGGCGACTCACCGTTTGCCGTCGAATCCGCTGTTCCAGTAGCTGTTGAAGGCGCGTCCGCCGCCGCGCTTAGGCTGGCTCTCGTAGAAGTAGTAGGGCATCACGCCGCTTAATCTGGCTCGGAGTTAGAGGATTACGGTGGCCGGCAGAGTACCTCTTGGCGGAGGGGTAGAGGAAGCTGCCGTCGGAGAAGATGCTGGCGCGCGGGCCGACGAAGGCACGGGCGCCACCGCGTTTGTGAACCGAGGAGACGAGATCGCTGCAAGGAGGGGCTTCTGGAAGGCCTCTGGAGGGGACACTCACCTGCCATCGACCACTTCGTACTGTCGCGTCGATTCCACCGCCGATTGCACTGAAAGTGAGGTGTTACGGGGGCGCCGGGGAGGGTGATGGATCGAAATTCGCACTTTGCTGCGCAAACAAATGATCTTGAAGCCCTTTTGCGTCCAAGAATCGTCGGAGTCCCCCGGGGTCCGAAGAAACGAAAGCGATTCGGCGCTCCCCGGGGGCCTCGCGCTTCCAAATCCCATTTCGGCGAAGATTAATAACCGATTTGGAAACAGAAAAACGAATCCATCTCGCGGACCTCAATCGCATTTCGCACGTCGGGCGCATCCCGAAAAGCGAAAACAACGAAACGAGTTAATAATTCACCCGCGCTAAGTGTTTTGACCGTCGATACCATACCGCCGGAGCTAATTTTGGCCCTTCGGCCCGAAAAAAGGCGTTCGAAGCTAATTATTTCGGCCGCGAAGACGTTTGATGGATCGCCGATTGAATGGAAGCGCGAGCGGAACGACTTCGGATTATCCAAATTGGACGCGATCGGATATTGCCTTCGGAAATGGATGCGTTTAGCCGGTGAAGGGCCGAAGTGGAACAGGAAGAGGGGGCAAAGGTTGGATTGGAGGGTTCTTAGGACCGCTTTTTGAGCACCACCCATTCATGTGAAATCGGTCGAGATTCATGGAGAGGAACTGATCGGGGCCCACCTAGGCTATCATACAAGCAGGTCGGAACTCACAGCAGACGGCGAAGAGGAAGAGGAGCGTGAGAAGGCGAAAATGCGCCGACAACATCGAAGCGCCACCGCCGTTGGAGCCGAACATGTTCTGCGATTGAGGGCCGTTTGGGGGCTCGGCCAGTTGGACACGAGGCGGAATTAGCGCGCGAATAAGCGGAGAAAGCCGCGCCGAGCGGAGACACGCCCCCCGAAGAAGGAGCCGAGAAGGCACCCTGATTGGAGTCGGAGGAGGGGGCCGAGGAGGACAAAGGGGAGATAGCGTCGGATGCTCTGTGCAGAAGCGGCGCCGAGAAGGAAGCGCCGAAGTTCTTGTACTTTGGGGACCGTAATTGCCGAGGTGATTGTCTTTGCGCCGAAAAGGCCCTTCGGGACGACGGGAAAGTTCGACGCAGGAGTGCGTTTTTTGAGCAGAAAAGGCCAAAAGGCCGTTTGCCACGGACTCGCGGTGGGAACCCTTGCGTTTACACAAAACGAGAGCATATTGAGTGCAGAATAGAAGCTGGGAAAGGAGCGAATCACCCCGGTGGAAGGCGATCGAAAATAACCCTTTCTATCAATAATGGAAAGAGTGCACTTTGGAGTCAAGTGTGAATGAACTCGAGGGCCAACCGAGGGGAAAGCACACCTAAATGTGTCCGGCGAAGTTTGCCCTTGGGCACGCAACTTCCTCCATGCAGGAACATCTCTCCATGTCCTTCTTGTGCATCCCTGTCCACTTAGGAACCCCGTGAGGGTCGTCTTCTGCAGAGACATTCCGAACGTCGCCGGGTTCGAAGAATGTAAAATATTAATGCTCGCCTCCGGACACGTGGGGGAGGACCGCTGCCCTCGGAGCCATCTTCTGCAGCCGCGAGATTCCTCGGATTCCTAGGTATGCAGGGATGCCGATCTGCCTTCTTCGCTCGCCTCTCCGTTCTTCGATCCCCAGAAGCAGCTTCAATTTGGAACAAAAGAAACAAAATCGGTGAATATTTCAGGAGGGACCTATTGATCTCCGCGTGACGCCACATCCGGAATCTTCCGAAGAAGCGGCACACCTGTGTGGCCCCTAAACAAAAGACTCTCCAGAGGGGAAAGATATCCGACGCCTTCTTAGCGACTGAGTCGTCGGGACGGAAAGGGAATTAGGGGTGCTCATCCGCTTCTTTCGTGGAAACGTCTCCCAGTGAATCAGAAGGTCGCCCACTCTTCGGCGACGAGTGTTTTCGCACGCTCCTCGCGCGCCACTTTCGCGCGCTTCTAGAGTGACTTCCATTAGGCGTTTCTAATTGGCCCCGGCTGTCACGACCTGTCCGCTGGACTACTGTACTCCGAACAGGTTCGGCATCTACTTCCTGGGGCCGCGGAGGTCGTCTGCTCTTCGCAACTCGAAACAGAGTCGTCCAAAGTGGATTACGGAGTTGAATTGGAGAACACTCGAGAATTACGCGTGCGCATCACCGTGCCGGAAATCCAATTTCTCGAGGATTCTATGTATTCTCATCGCAAATAGCATTGGAGACCCTCTGGGTCGGGGAGGAGCGCCGAGGCGGAAAATGCGACCCGATCACCCCCGGGGGGCCTCGAAAATCGGCCGATAAGGGGGTTCGCGTGTTTTCCGTTGTTCTTTGAGCGGCGAGCCGATCGGAAGGGAGATAACGACTCCACGGATGACGTCAGGGAAACGAGGTTAGGACGACGCCTCGGGACGGACCTTCGCCGAACTTTCCAGGGAATCGAGTTAACAGATGGCGGTGTTTATCGTTTGGCGCCCACAACTAATCGCATTCCCCGAGTGTCGTCTGAATTAGCCTCGGAGCGGGCGCCGTCGGGAGGCAATCGCGGCCAATCAGGCAGATCTTGGCCAATTCCGAAGGGATCCGATGACGGAGAGCGATCGGAAGACCGGGGCAGTGGGCGAAGGCGATGCCGACGAATCCGATCGTCTTCTTGGATCTGACGGCCGACGGCGAAGAGCTCGGCAGACTCGTCTTCGAGGTATCAGAGGACTTTATTCTTCGGTGTTTTGTGCAAATTGGATTTGAGCGCTTCAGCTACGAAAGGACGTCGCGCCGAAGACCGTCGAGAACTTTCGAGCACTCTGCACGGGGGAGAAAGGCTTCGGCTACGCGGGATGCCTCTTCTACCGTGTCGTACCCACCTTCTGCGCCTGTGTGAGCCCTCTGACCCACCCCCTCCTCGGAGAAAGCGCACTTTAGAGCGGCGACTTTGAAACGAACAACGCGGAGCGCTCAGGAGGGCGCTCCATCTTCGGAGAAAAGTACTTCGAGGACGAGAGCTTCGAGTTGAAGCACGATTCCCGGGGTGTCCTTAGCATGGACAACTACGGGTGGCCGAACACCGTCTCCTCGCGCTTTTTCGTCACCTTCGCTGAGTGCCCCTGGTAGGTGGCGCCCCCACTGCCCCTCAGATAGCCTTTCTCAGGATGGACCAGTACCACGTGGTGTTCGGAAAGCTCGTCGAGGGATTAGACGTCCTCGATCGCCTCGAGTCCTTTGGAATTCTGGAGGGAAACGGTGCACAGAAGGGCCGCACCTCGAAGGAGATTCGCATTGCGAACTGTGGACAGCTACGTTGAATGAAGAAAGATCTTTTATGAGGTTAACAGGGACTAAACAAATATAACATAGTGGTTCGTGTGGTCGTAGCTAGAATCGGATATATACATCGCATAGAGAGGCAGATATGAGGGCACTTCGGAGATTCTACTCCTCGACGAGGTCGCCGCGGGATCGCGACATCGAGCGGGCGGCGATTCCGGAAGTCGACATCTGAATCGCCGGGTCAGCGCTCTGGAGTGGAGAACTCACCGAGTGGACGAGGCCTCGGGAAACATGGCTCCCAGAACGATTCTTCATACGCATTTTCGTCAATGCATTTTCTGCGGTATCGGCACGTTCTTCGGCGTCCTCCAACATGTGTTGGAGCTGACGGTATTTCGCCAAGTTTGTCGTCGCAAGTTGTTCCTAAAGGGGCTAGGGGTGCACTCCTGGGGGGAGGGACTCACCGCTTCCTCCACCTGTCGCTTGTAGGTCTTGATCTTAGACTGCAGCTTTTCCACCAGATCGTACATGCGCTCGCTCGACTTCTTATCCTCGTCCACCTGGAACTGGAGCTCCCGACAGCGACGGTCCTTGTTGCGGAGGTTCTTCTGCGTGTCGCCGTGGCGTCTAAGCTCTCCCTCCAGCTCCGACTCCAGCTCGCGCACTCTCTGCTCCAACTTCGCCAGCTGCCTCCTTCCGCCCTTCAACGTCGCCGACTCCGCCTCGTCGAGGCGCACTTGCATGTCCTAAAGGCCGATCGTTACTTTGGCATCTACCGTACCCTTGCCCACCTTCATGGCAGCTTCCATGCCCTTGCGCTGGCGGTCGATGCTGGCGGAGTGCTCCTGCTCGGCGCGGAGCTCCTCGGAGAGGCGAGCAGCGTCGAGGGTGGCTTTCTTGCCCCGCTCGTCGACGTTCTTCAGCTCGGCGAGCGTCTCAGCGACTTCGGCTTGCATCTGTTGCAGCTCGGCCTCCAGTTTCCTCTTGATCCCCGAGAGGGAGGCGTTCGAGTTGGTCAGTGAAGCGACCGACTCCTTCGCGTCAGCGGCCTCGAGCTCCGCCTGGCGACGGCCACGCTCCGACTGAATATCCTCTGAGTTAGCGTACCCCGGACCTCCGGTCCCACCTGATCGTAGACAACGGCGAGGTCCTCCTTCTCGGACTGGGCCATTTGAGCGCGGCGCTCGGCGAGACTCATCTGGTCACGCATCTCCTCGCGGGCGCGCTGCTCTTCCTCGATCTGCGCCTGGAGCTCGCGGATGTTCTCCTGGTAACGCTTGATCGTCTTTTGGCTGTCGACGTTGGCCTTCGACGCGTGGTCCAGGGCGATCTCGAGCTCCTGGAAGGGAAGAGGGCCTCAGGACGGGGAAGGGTGACTCACGTTGATATCGGACTCGAGCTTCTTCTTGACGCGGAGGAGCTCGGTGCGGCCGCGGGACTCCGTCTCGAGGCTCGCCTGCATCGACTCCAGGGCGCGCTGGTGGTTCTTGCGGGTGTTCTCGAACTCCTCCTCCTTCTCGTTGAGGCGCTTCTCGATCTCCGAGCGGATCTGCGAGATCTCTACCTGCGCACGCATCAGCTTCGACTCCTCGGCCTCGAGGGCGCCCTCGGCGTCGTCGAGCGCCTGCTGCAGCTCCTCCTTCTCGAGCTCCAGTCGGCGACGGCACTTCTGCAGCTCGTGCACGCTCTTGCCACCCTCTCCGAGCTGGTCGGTGAGGTCCTTCAGCTCCTGCGCGAGCACCTTGTTCTCGCGGCGCACACCCTCCGTCTGCTCGGCGGACTCGTCGAGGGCGTTCCGGAGCCGGAAGTTCTCGGTGCTCGCGTTGCGCGTATCTCGCTGGCTCGCCTCAAGCTCCTGGCCCAGGGCGTCGCACTTCCGCTTCCACTCCTCGACGATGCGGTCGAAGCCCTTCTGCTTCTTGTCCAGCGCGTTTGCCAGTGAATTGGCGCGATCTGCGTCCACCTGCGCGTCCTCGAGCTCCTGTTGCAACCGCTGCCTCGACTTCTCCAGGGAACCGATCTTCTGGTGCGCCCCCTCGAGGCTCTCCTGCATGTCCTGCACCTTCGCTTGCAGCTTGCGGCGCGCCTCCTCGAGCTCCTCGGCGCGGCTCATGCCCTCGCCCTCGTAGCGCGTGCGCCACTGCTGTGCCTCGGCGTTCGCCTTCGACACGAGCCTCTGTAGCTCCGTTTTGCCCTCCTGCTCCTCCTCGAGAGCCTCGCGGAGCTGCTGGCACTCCAGCTGGTAGTTGGCCAGTTGCGAGGAGACGCTCTGGCGGTCCCGGGTCTCCTGGTCCAGCTGGCGACGCATCTCCTCGAGCTGCGCGGCCAACTGGCTCTTCAGGCGTCCGAGCACGGCCACTTGGCTCTCGGCGTCTTCGAGCTGTCTGGTGAGGTCGCTATTCTCCGCGTGGGTGCGGTTCTTGTTGGCCATGAGCTCCTGGATCTGGCGGGCCTGCTCGTCGCTCTTCAGCTGGATGTCCGTCAGCTGCGACTCGAGCTGCTTGGCGAAGCGCTCGATGTTCTGGCGCTGCTTGCACTCTCCGTCGAGCGAGTTCTGCAGGTCCTCGACGTCCCTTTGGAGGATCGTCTTCTCCTTCTCGACCCTAGAACATCGCCGGTCATCGGAGACCATCAGAAGAGGACCTACTTGGTGCGCAGCTTCTGGATAGCGTCCACTTGGTCGCTGAGCTCGGCGATGGCGTCCGAGTGCTTCTTCTTCAGCATCACCATTGCGTTCTCCTGGCTGAGGGCCGTCTCTTCGAGGTCGCGGCGCAGCTTCGCCAGCTCTGCCTCGCGCTTCTTGTTCTGCTCCATCTGCACCTGGGTGGCGCCGCCAGCCTCGTCGAGGCGGTCGCTGAGCTCTTCGAGCTCGTGCTGCAGCTCGTTCCTCGACTTCTCTGCCTTTGAGCGCGCCTGTCGTTCGGCGTCAAGCTCCTCTTCGAGCTCCTGGACGCGCGCCAGCAGCTCCTTGATCTGTCGCTGCAGCTTCGACACCAGCGACTGCTCGTCCTCGAGGCGACTCGCCAACGCGGTCAGCTCGCCGTCCTTCCTGAAAGCATAAGAGCTACAAGAGGATCCCCCTTTGACGTCCTACTTCTTGATGACGCTGTCCATCTCCATCTTCTGACGGGTGAGGTCGTCGATGTTCTCCTGAGCGACCTTCAGCTCGCCCTCCACTTTACGGCGCTGCTTTTCAAGGTCTTGCCGGTTGCGGCGCTCGCGCTCCAGGCTGTCCTCCATCTCGTCGAGAGACTGCTCCAGCTTGTTCTTGATCTTGTTCAGGTGGTTCACCTTGTCCTCCTCGGCCTGGATGTCCTCGAGGAGTCGGCGGTTCACCTCCTCCTGGTTCTTCTTCTCCTTGTTCAGCTTCGAGATGACCTCGTACTGCGAGGCGATCTCGTCCTGCAGAGAGCGCATCTGGTGGTCCTTGCTCAGCTTCTCCGCCTCCTGCTTCTTGATCGTCTGCTCCAGCTCGCCGACGTTCTTCTTCAGCGACTCGTTGTCGGCCTCCACCTTCTTCCGCGCCTTCGCCAACGCAGCGTTCTGATCTTCCTGATAGTTGAGTTGCTCGTTCAGCTCGGCCAGCTGCTTCTCCGCCTCCGACTTCTGTGCCAAGAGCTTCGCGGAGCGTTCGTCGCCCTCGGCGATGAGCTCGCGCTCCTGCTCCACCTGCAGCTGCAGTTGCTGGCGCTCGGCTTGCGCCTTCTGTAGTTCGGCTTGCGTCTCGGAGAGCTGGCGGCCGCTCTGCGAGATGGCGTCCTCGAGCTCCTTGCACTTCTTCTCGAGCGCCTCGAACTCCTCGTCTTTCTTGGAGCCCTTGATGAGGGGCTTCACACGACCGTAAAGGCGGAACCACTGCCACGTGCGCAGGGTACACCAGCTGCGGATGTTGCGCTGCACGATGACGAGGCCGACCTTCTGGTCCAGACGGCGCTTGTAGTCGCAGAGGCCGAGGAAGGCGCGGCAGGCGCACTGGAACTTCGTGATGATCACGGAGAGCGCCTCGTCGCGGAGCTCCTCGAGGTGCGCGAGCACTCCGGCTTTGAAGAACACCTAGAAGGGCACATGGAGGGACGCGGAGACGGGCGCGACGCTCACCTTCGTGGCACCACACTGGAACTCCTCGGGCTTCAGGGATCCCTTTTTGAGGAGCGTGTCGAGGACCTTCGTGCTCGACTCCTTCGGATCTTTTCCAGCCTTAGCGGCGTCGGCGGCCAGGCAAGTGTAGCTAGAAGGGAGCAGGATAGAGTGGTCAGGGTGGGTGGGGCCTACCGCTGCTTGAAGTCGAGGTAAGGGAGTCTGTTGGGGAATCCCTTGCGACAGATGCGGATGCCCTCGAGGACACCGTTGCAGGTGAGCTGGTTGAGGACGAGGTTCGCCTCGATCATGCCGCTCTTCTTCTGCTCGTTGGGGATGATGCAGCGGATGAAGTGGGGGTGCGTCTGGTGGAGCATCTCCATCAGGTTGTTCAGGGACTCGCGATAGAGCATGGAGACGGTCATGAAGGAGGCGGACTTGCCCTTCTTCTTTCCTACCACCTTGCCCTTCGTCTTCTGCATGGCGGCGATGTCCTCCTGCGTCTTGTAGTCGTCCCAGATGTCCGAGAGGAGCTGCATGCCGTCGTTGCCCTTGAGCACGGAGACCGCCGTGTCGTTCAGGGGGTCCTTGTTCTTCTCCAACCACGCCTTCACGTTGTAGCGCACTGTGCCGGCGTAGTGGACGATGGCCAGGTGCGCCTCCGCCTGTTTTCCCTTTGGCGGGCGCGGCTTCTGGAAGTTGGGGTGCTTGCCAAGGTGCTGGTCGTTGAGCTTCTGGGCGAGGGTCATGTCCGTGGCCTTGGGCACGATGCACTCCTCGTCGAGCATCGAGATGATGCCCAGCGGCTTCTCGATGAGCTCGATGCAGGCCTGCAGGTCGAGGCCGAAGTCGATGAACTCCCACTTGATGCCCTCGCGCTGGTACTCCTCCTGCTCCAGAACGAACATGTGGTGGTTGAAGAACTGCTGCAGCCTCTCGTTCACGAAGTTGATCCACAGCTGCTCGAAGCTGTTCAGCTGAAAGACGCCCTTTAGGATCTGCACCCGGAGGAGGACCACCCACGTCGAAGATCTCGAAGCCGGCGATGTCGAGGACGCCAATGAAGTGGTCGCGGGCGAGGTCCTGGGCGTCGAGCGTCTTATTGCAGCGCTTGATGAGCCAGTGGAACATGCGGGCGTAGAGGGCCTTGGCCAGGGCGCCGATGGCCCAGTTGACCTGGTCCAGGTTCTGGCCCTTGTTCACCCATTCGGTGCCGACCTTGACGCGCGGCTTCAGTAGCGCCGTTACGAACTTCACGGGGTCCACCCGGAAGAGCTTGCAGGCGAGGTCTCCTTCTGGAACCGGAACGGTCAGAGGCTTGCGGGGGGGCACCCACCGGCGGAGTCCTCGCACTCGGCCTGCTCCTCGCGCGGACGCTGCTTGAACTTCAGCTCTCCCATGTGCATGATGGCGCCGGTGAGGGCGAAGAGGTCGCTCTTCTCGGCCTCCGTGAAATGCATCACGTCGAAGGCCTCGTTGGTCAGCGCCATCTCTTCCTTGTCGTCGATGCCGTCGATGGTGATCTCCGCCTGGGAGACGAAGTGGTAGTCGCGGATACTGCGCGTCAGAAGCAGCTTCTCCTTGAGTCCCTTGATGGCGCCCGACATGATCTGGTAAAAGATGTGGTAGGAGCGCTCTCCGGGCGCCTGCTTGATCACACGCGACTTCTCGAGCAAGTCTAAAGGGGTACTGTAGGGCGGCTAGCAGACCGCACTCACAGTGCTCGATGTCGGCGCCGGCGAGTTTTCCGGCGGTGTTGAAGTGGATGCGGATGAACTTTCCGAAGCGGGAGGAGTTGTTGTTGCGGACGGTCTTGGCGTTTCCGAAGGCCTCGAGGACGGGGTTCGTCTGCACGATCTGGTCCTCCAGCGAGGCGCCCTTCTTGGCGCCCTTCTTCTTGGCGCCCTGCTGAGTGGCGCCGACGATGGCGAAGTATGAGATGACCTTCTTCGTGTTCTCCGTCTTCCCGGCGCCTGACTCGCCCGTAATCAGCATCGACTGGTTCTCGTGGTCTGAAGGCGATTTGTGACACGGTCAGACCTCTGGAACCTACCGTTGACCATATTACGGTAGGCCTCGTCGGAGACGGCGAACAGGTGCGGAGGCATCTCGTTGCGGCGCTTTCCGATGAACATCTTGCAAACGGACTCCGTGTAGATCGGAAGACGCTTGTAGGGGTTGATGACGACACAGAAGAGTCCCGAGTAGGTCTGAAGGAGGCGTCTGAGGGGTACGGTAAGGGTCACCCACGTAGATCATCATGGAAAAGTAGCGCTGTTTGAGGTTGTTGAGGACGGAAGCGTCGTTGAGGAAGGTAAGGTTGGCCATGTCCTCGGTCTTCTCGAACTTCGGAGGATTCATCTGCTGCGTCTCGTCCTTCTTCAGCACCTTCTCGACGCCTTTCGAGGTGACCACGGTCACCTGGTCACCCTTGGTCGCCTTGATCTCCGCGGCGACGAATCCCTCTTCGTTGTCGGGGATCCACACGTTCTTCTTCGAGTCGAACTTCTTGGTTGTCGCCGCAAGAAGCTAAGTCAGTCCCTCGTGGCGAAGTCTCCAGGGCTGCGCCTACCTGTTCCTGCGACTGGCGGAGGTACTGCCATCCGGGGTCATTTTGGTAGTCCATTTTCTATTTCGCTCGTGGGGGTATCGCGCGAGAGGAGAGCTGACTAGGGGTGCTCCTTCGGGAGGGACGGCAGCGGATACCTGAATGCAGCGCTGGAGGTGTTTATGAAAGGTCGAGGAAGCGAGAACGAGAGGCACAACCGGATATCGGGAATCCGGACCGAAAACCGCCCTGCAAACAAACAAGGAACGTGGGATTCGGGGAACGCGGCTAAAAGCAGAAGCGTCTCTTCAGAAGGCAGAACAGGCCTAGCTACAGAGTCGCGAGAGGATTTCGAAAGGGTGCGAAGGATGACAAAGCCCGCGAGGAGTTTAATAATCGAGGCGCGCGGCGGAGACGCAGCCGAGCTTCGGCTTCCCCACGGCTTACAATAGCGGACCGGCCAGGCGCTATGGGGGGCGGTCTGGCTGGGGCTGGATGAGAAGGTGGCCGGCGGCACTTATCTTCCCGCGCAGTTTACATTTGTAGCTGGAGGTGTCCGTGGCGGCGGAGGGACCGCGAAGAGTGACTCAAAGCTCAGAAACTTTGACGTCGGAAGCAAAAAGTGGGGAGTGAAGGTGTGGTGGGGGAGGAAGGGGTGGAGAGGGTGGCTCGAGGACTCGAGGAGGTTGCTGTTTTCTGTTGGCTACAAGAGCCATCAGGTGTTCGCAGTTCGAGATCAAGCAGTCTTATCCACAGTTACTTTGATTTGCTGGAAACTGTTCCACATGAAAATAACGTACATCTTACTCAGAACCGAACGAAAAGTCTTCGTTTGCCTAGAAGAGTGATGGCTAAAGCAAATGCAGATGGCTGAAGCCCTCGTCAGATCCATCCACGTGTGATCCGAAATGTTGATTTTCCTATAGCACGCAGGCTGAATTCCGGGATTGTGCCGCAAGGGTGTTTGCTCTGATCTCGACGACCGCTTCGATGCTTCCGACATGCAAACGGCGCGTAAACATGCGCGTCTCTGCAGATCCGTCGAGAGCTCTTCTCGAGCGCCGCGATTCCGAGGATCGCGACAACAAACACAGAATGCCGCCCGGACTCCCACGACGCGGAAACGCTCTGAGTCAAGCAGGAGCCTGCAATAAAGACTGTGAGCCAGACGGTCGATTGAAGACAGATTCAGAGAATAGAGGGGGAAAATGTGATGATATAGACGGAGGTGTACGGTAGGTACTCCTAGACCACTGGGCGGATTACTTGTCACAGACCCCAAAACGTTCTGCATATTCTAAGGGTTTCGTATCTCCAATTTTCGATAATCAACACCGCTAAAAGACGATAATCCGACGACACAAAGAAATGTCTCCGATGTAACATGGTCGAGAATCGCGCCACTTGAGCTTTAAGTGCACATCTAGTTGACAGCACTTTGGAGAGCACAAAAACGCACTTTCTGTTTTACTGCACTGTAACATTCTGTTGGGCCATCCACGTATGTAGATTATGTAGCGCTAGTCCCTCCATGTCCAAGGAAAGGGCCTTAGAGAGGCCCGAGTCTTCCGTGCAGTCTTGCACATCTTCTTCCGGTTGAATCGGCGCTAATTTGTGTTTGTCGTCTCTTTTTTGCTTCTTCTTCCCTTTTACCGCTTCCTGCGACCATCAGAAACTTCTTTTATGTGCGCGAAGGCAAACACCGCTGAGATAAAAGAAATCTCGCGGCGGGATCCGCGCGCGCCCGAGTATTACAATGTGTATTTCGGTGTTGTGGGAGGGAGGGAGCGCTTCGGAAATGACTCCGATATGTGTTGGACCGACTGGTCCGGCACCGCCGACGGAGATATCTGCAAACTCAAACAGAACGGAGCAGACACGCCGAAAGGCCGAAAATCTGAGAACGAAATCCGGAGGGAACTTCCCGAGTGCGTAACGACTTGTGGCTGCCTACGGTAGAATTCTTGAGCATCGGTCAAGCGAAGCCCTCATCGGGCCGTCTGCGGTTCGGACCTTTCGAGTGACGGAGTTGTAATGAACAAGGAGAATGAGCGGAGCTTTATGAAAGCGCTTTTGAAAAACAAATATTTGAGATTTGCGGAGTTCTCAGGCTCTGGACCGAGGGACGTCGCCAAACGGTAGAACGTGCCGCGCGAGAACAAAAAGCAACTTTTTTATGTTTGAAAATGAGGACCAGCAGTGAGTCATCTTGTTATCATCATTTCTTCCCATTAGCTGACCATAACAGGAATGAGGTACCGATCGTTCATTTCCACCAAGGATCGTCATCCTTGGCCTTTTGAATCCGGCTTTTGACTGACGGTCACTAAACGGTTCCTAGAACCTCATTAAGGGCCACGTACACTTACCCCCAGGCCTGTTTCGTACTTCCAAACGAAGTTAGAGGCTTTCCTCGATTCTTGCTCGTTCTATGAGGTCCTTCCTCACCATAAACTCTCGTAATTACCCGGATGACGTTACCCGAAAGTAAGCACAATTACCCGCACAATGTGTGTAGCTTTGCTTCGGTCAGTGTCCTCTCGCCATCGCCTGCTTCGACTCTCCCCCGCAGATGCATAATCGCATCCGATTGCGTCGTCCTTCGTTGTTTTCGGCGTCCAATCGGATTGACTCAAAAGTGACGTCTCTTCCCCGAAGTGCTAATTATTTATCGTTTCTGCAAATAGAAACGCCCTTCTTGTGGTCTCAAAGTAGGCTAATGACCCGAAGGCGTAGATTTATGACCTCGTCCTGAGAGGACTTAAATCACCACCAGAGGTCTCTGGTCCAAAGCGAAAATAGAAGTCAAGTGATCGAAAAAAGTCATTATCGTCATTATTGCAACCAAAGATCAAGATTTGCAATTCTGTCACACTTCTACCCCGGAATCACTTTCCGAAAGCAGAAAATCCACTGGAATCTTTCACTTTCCCCTTCTCTGCGTCAAAGAGAAACGATTTTCGGTCCTGAAATGCGTAAACACCATTCAATGTTGTGCAGTGAGTAATGGAACTGAATAATTTATAGCGCTCCCCACGTCCTTTCATTACTTATTGCGCGTCGCAAACAAAGAGTTCCGTGAGAAAATGCAGAAATATTCACATGCGTTTTCAATCAGAGACTGACTTCTGCAGACCTAAAGACGAAAAAGGAAAGGAATGTGTCCATCTGTGCATTTCTAAACAAAAACAGATTAGATTCGACGACGAAAGGTGCAATCATGGCCGTCTGGAAGTGGATTTGCAGAGAATTTTCGGTAAATTAATCCAATGGAATCCAGATGTGCTCACCTCGTTAAGTGAATTGAGCTCATGGAATTCTGCTCCTGGAGGATTCTGACCAAAGCTGAACAATGTTGAGACGTTTAAGCACTGTTTATCTCTTTCACTTAGACCTTTGATTTACGTCAATGGCAATCGTCGTTGGCGTCCATGATCGCCCAGTAGACCTAGAACACCAGGGTTGCTACAGTTCCATCCACCAAGAAGCTCTTCATCATCACCCTAGTCCCTGCGCCGTCATTTCACTCAAGCAAGTCAAACCTATCGTGGTGGTACTTTCCCAAGCCATGGGCCTGCCGAGCACCGTTGTTTAAGTATTTTAGAGAGCAAGTAGCAACGTTAGTGTTATTCAGAGGCTCTCTTCCCGTTTCTTTCTGCAGGCATGTAAGAAGAACTGTCTTTTTTGTTAGCGAGCGCCTAAGAAAATTAGAAAAAGATGTGAAGCAAGCTTACACCTTATGCGAGAATGTTCTCCAACTTGAAGCCATCATGTTCCTTCTCGAATGATGCTCATTTCACACAGACATGCAGATATATGAAAAACAGTGCACACAAAGCCTTCTTTCGCAACAAAATGTTTACTTTCAAGCCGGCTTCCTTAATTCGTGTTCGCCTAATTAGAAGAGTGCTCTCAGAGTTTGTCTGCCTGTTTCTTCCCATCCACGTGTTCTCACTTCTTTGCATTTTTCTGCACCGATTCCGAACAAATAGGCCTTTCTTCCGGGGTGTCCAGTTTCTCTCCAAATGTCGAATCGTGTCTCTTCTTTCTTCGACTCTCCGATTTCCGACATTTCCCCAAATACGAGTTCCCATCCTCCCACTCTTCTCGCTTTCCCCGCCAATTAGGCGTCCCAAACGGATTGTTTTCGAGTTATTACCCAAATGTCAGCTCGTCGAAATCGGATTACTCCCCCCACACGAAGGAATCGGATCGTTTCGACATCGGTGACGTACTTCAGATTGGATTAAGGTCCCTATTTCGGGGCCACAAGGTCGCCTAGAGACTTCCTCATCTCACGGGACAGGACAAAGATATCGAACTTCTGCACCACTCCCAAATTTAGTGGATTTATGACTTGCAGAGGACAGGCTGGAGCTGTCTGCAGCAGCCTTTCTCCTTCACCCTTGTTGAAAGCAACGAGAAGGACCAAAGCCAATCCTAGAGGAGCGCCTTCTCCAATGAGCCAGAAAGCGTTTCCGCGCGTTTTGCGTGGATCGGGCGCCCTTTTGAAAGAAAACACCCCGCGAGTGACCTGACACAAAAGGATGTTTTCTTGGAGTGACGCAATATTTCGACGCCTATTTTCGGTCGTTTTGAAGCCGGACAGAGGGGCGAAGGGTACCTGGGAAAGGCTCCTCCGTTCAGTGTGGACAGCTCCGGTCTAGCCTACTTCCCACACCCTCTCGGAGACATTTTTTGCTTCTCGAGATGCCTGTTTTGATTCTGTTTATCATCCTCCAACGCTTTCGAGCGCAGTTTATTAATCTTTGGGAGCCGGAGCGCTCTTCTAGAATAGAGTCGTTCCCGCTGGCGGCCTGGATTGAGGTCATTGCCTATTGGATTTGCCTCAAAATATCGCAATTAAGAGCGGCCAGGTTATTGAATTTCCACTGACGTCGAATGGAACGACGCCATCATGACTATATTTTCCTCTTTCGTCGACCTTTCGAAAACGTCAAAAGAGACGAAAACACGATCCCTGCAGAATCCCCTTGTTTGGGGTGTTTATGTCCGTTTCTCGAAAAACGCTCGCCTAAAGGACGCCACATAACAAGGCCAATGTTTGCTCGCTTAGCACGGCGACTATAAAAAGCATCTGGAGGCCTCAGGGGAAAGGTGTGTCATGAAGGCCCGATCAGCTGTAGATCTGGTGTGTTTTCTACTCCCCCGCTGGCCAGAGGGCCAGCTGAAGGGTCTGCGTGACATCATCGATCAGAGAGTTTCTGAGGGCGACGTCACCGCCGCCCCCGAAATGGAAAGTTTAGAGTGCTAATCGCCGCTTTTGGAAGCGCTTAAGGGGCAGACGAGGAAGGGCGCTGGAAGTGCAACGGAACGGTGCGGAACATCTGCAGAGGAAGGACACTTAATTCGAGGTTACGGTAGCTGGTGGAAGGAACTGTGCTATTTCTGGGATCATCGGAACGTCCGCTTTTTAAAAGTGCTGTTTTCCATTAACATGTTTCGCTGTGTGCAGTTTCTCGGAAAGAACTATTAATACGCCAGAAGGCAGAGTGCCCTGGAAATGACGTCGCGGTCATCGCGCCTTGTCCGAACCGTTTTTGTCTTCAACTTCAACCCATCAGGGAGCGATCCTTCCTTTTTTTGTCCTCCGGGGCGCCTCCTAAGAACTCCACTTCTATATTCCGGCGGCTCCGATCAGCTTCTCCTCGCCTTCTGTTTTCTCTCTTCGTTCTTTTTTTGTCTTCTGGCCACTCACCGCTTCTAAAAATAGTCCTTCAGAGCGAAGGCGGAGGCCACACACAGTGACGTCACCCCCCATGCGGCCAGGCTCCGCCCGCTCCTCTAAAGACTCGTCCCAGGGAGTCGCTCCCGAAGTGGATCCTAGTCGTGATGCGCGGCGCTTCTCTGCTCCTCCGCTAAGGGCTTTTCCTTTCAGGTGATAATCAGCAACATGCACGTGCTTACCGTACTCTTCGTCATCGCCATCGTCGAGGGAGTCTCCGCCATTCCCATCTCCAAGAGAGACGTGAGTTGTTTGCGGACTTAATCACTTCGTGAATGCTCTGAAGGGACCAGAAAGCGGGAAAAATAGCGCAGACGCGTGCGAAAAGGTTTCATTTTTAGAACTGCACTTCCTATTGTCTTCTTTCCTAAAATGGAAACTCAGAGCCAATCCACAGTGTCTCTCTGTCAGGGCACCCCTGAAGTTTCCACTTTACCAGTGTAGGCAAGAAAGTGCAATTACAATTGAGCAATTGAAGTTACTTGTCCCCATGTTTTTGCCCATACATCAAGCACTTTTGTTTACCAAATCGCAGCGGCCACTTCTCTCGAAATGTCGCAATTAGGGCCAGAACTCTTCCGAGGTTCGAGGAGGCGCTCAGATATCTGCAAATCGCGCGGAGCACGCGAATCCGCAATTCCGACTTCAAAGCCGTCTGACCCCCTGCTTTCAGTACGAAGCCTTCCTGAACGAAATGGCCAAGCGGGACCTGGAGGAGACCGTGTTCCTGACCCCTCCGGAGAGCCTCGCCTTCGTCGTCGACCTTCCGCGCACCGATCGCAAGCATCTGGCCGAGCAGGAGGCGATTCTTCGAGCGATCGCCGCCGACGAGGGCCGAGCAGAGACGAAGGAGCCCCAGGGGGCAATGTGAGGGGCGCCTACCGTACTCTTGGCCTCCTTCACTTCCCTTCTCCACGCGATCGGGTTCCCTCTCGTGATACTGTAGTTTCCTAGATGTCTCGCCCACAGTTCGGCACGAAAGAAGCGTCTGCGTGGGTACTGTAGCGAAGAGATGTCCTGTTGTAAATATAAATTATTTATTTCGAGCGAATGTCTCTCAGATTAGCCTAATTTGAGGGGCGGGATAATCGGGATGTCGGAAGGGATTTGTCCAAAACGGCTAAATGGAGATGAAGAGGAGGACGGCGGGGACGAAAGTGCGTTTGCAGGGGGTAATTGCGGTGGCCGAATTGAGTTTTTCGGTCGAAGAGCCACCGGAAGTGTCCGCGAAGGTCCTGGAGGACGAGACTCGAGCGGGTCCTGCCGCACTGCATGAATGGGGACCATACGGTATCACTATAGGGAACGTTCGTTTTTTCGTGGATTTTTCGCCATTCATTGACAGGACAATATGTACACGTTACTCCAACTGCCTACTCAGCGGTCCGTCGGTCTTTCCCTAGTCCTTTTGCCTCCTTTCCAGGGCAAAAGAGTCATCTCTTGCCTACAGGCGACTTTCCTCCTTCTTGCACCTTGCAGAAGCAGAGAGGTCTCGAGAGTTCGTGCATGGCGCAGTTGCCCTGGTTATCGTAGGCGTTCACCCTCTTCACCCGCGAGGTCACCTCGAGTGAGGAGTTTGAGTGGAGGCGGAGAAGCGCTTCGTAGACGCCTTCGCTGGGAAGCGCCTTTACTGTCAATCGCAGTACGGTGGCGCCGGCCTTGGTCACTTTCTTTTGTGCCCTGCTCACCTTCGACAGCTTCAGCTTTTGGCACTTCCCTGCGCTTTCGGGGAAGTTGTCTAAGAAGGCGTTTATGTGTGCCACCAAGCCGACTCCCGCTTCGTGGGCGAGTCGATCGTCGGCGGCCAATCTCGTCCACGCGGTGTGGCACAGGCAGAACTCGTCGGGGATCTCCATCTCGATGCAGTTGCGGTCTCTTCCGATGGGTCGGAGAAGCGAGGCCGCGCGTCGTCCTCGACGATCGCCGATCACTTTACTGCAAAATTTTTGTGTTTATGGAGAAGAGGTCTCCACGGGAGATGTGTGAGTCGCTCAACTGACCGGAAGTCGAGATAGTCGAACGTCGTAAAGCTGTTCTTCTTGGCGACGTGCATGATGTCGAAAAGCGTCGCGTACATGTCAAACTGACTCGTGTGCTTCCTCGCGTTCGCATTCAGATTCGCCACGAGCTGCTCGTGGCCTCTGAGGGATCTCGGAAGCGCCACCATCAGCATCGGATTGTTGTCCTCGTATTCGCCGTCTTCGGTCTGTCGAATCGATCCGAAGCGATTGCCGTGGTCTCCCATGACGAAGACGAAGCTGTTCTCCAGGTTGCCTTGGTTCGCCCGGAGGAAGTCCGCGATATCCTGCGCCAACGTGTCACTCGCCACCACGAGGAGGTCTTACCGCGTCGGCCTTGAAGATCGGGTTGGGGTTGTCATGGGCCAGCATCGTGTGCCACATGTAGGCGAACTTCGCAGTTCCGTTGTAGGTGTCCAGGAACTGAGTCGTGTACTCCAGAAGTTTGTGATACGCGCGTTCACAGCCGCCGTTGAAGAGTGCTGTCTTCAAGAGCTCTTGGTCCCTTTTGGAGTATTTTGTGCTGTTCGGGCGGTAGAATATCGGTCTGAAGTAAAATGCGCATGAATGTGTCACCTTTTGAGTTGAAAGCTCCCTTATCCCATAGAAAGCTCTGTTTTTCCCCCTTTTTGACTTACTCACTGTAGTGTTTCGTCGGAACCTTCTCAAAGGGGTTGCAGTCCGGATAGTCGAAGGCGTAGACCCAGTCCTCAGCCATGAGCAGCGCGTAGTTGGCGTCGATGGCGTCGAAGTGGATCGTTTCGTTCCTACGGAGTCTCTCCGCGCAGCTGTTCGGGAACTCGGAAGGCGCCTTCGCCCGAAACGCGTTCGCCTCGAGGGCCGCCAGTCGATTCCCTGAGCAGGCATCAGAAAAGCGGGATAACGAGGGACCTGCCAGCGAACATGGCGTGGGCGTTCGGTCGGCTGTTGAGGCCGACTTTGTTGTGGAAGCGAAAGGTTACGGCCTCGTAGTTGTAGCGGAAGACCTGTTGGGTCTCGAGGAGGGCGCGCGCCCCGGCGTGGGACGAGATAGAGTCGAGGACGAGCAGGAAGATGCTGAAGGTGTTGTTCGCCTCCTTAACGAAGCCTTTCTCTTTGACCACCTGGATGATTGTGGATGTAGGCATGGAAAGTGATGGTACCTGATAGTGGAGATTACGGTAGACGACCTTTCCAGAAGGATCTGAGCATTTCGTTTCGACGAAATCATTTTTGATTTCGGCCGATTGGTGCAGAGGCACCCACTCCTCTGCCTCTATCCGTCGATTCGCCAGAGGATGCACCAGTCGATAATGGCACGAGGCAGACCTGAAGGATCGTGAGCTGAACGAAGGAACCTCGCTAGGGAGCCTTCCGAAGTACCCGGTGAGTCGACCATGCCGTCACACCCAAAAAAAACGAACAGGTATAAAGATGTATCTTGATGCTTGTTCGTCTGCGCTGCAAGGGATCACCCAACAAAAAAGCCGAAGATGTACAATGTGGTGTGCAACAGGATTTGTGGACCTCCCACAATCTATCTGATTCTAAGATATTGGGTTGGTAAGTTGAAAATGCACCATTTTTGATTCGCGTCTATTTTCGCACTGTGTGATCCTTGGATCAGATGGAATAGTGCGTTCGTATGGGCGATTGGTTGACTTTCCAGTCGGTACGCTCCGATGCCCCACCTGCATGCCCTCCGCTTTCTTTGAATCCTTTTATATTCATGGTCCGCGAAGCACCACCTGGGCATCCGAAACACCGAACCTTCGACAACCTCTCCGAGGGACTATTTATTTGAAAGGCGGTATGCTGTCTTAGCTGCGCATACAGCAGGAGCTTAGCTTCCAAGCGCACACGCTGATCTCTTCTTGCAATGTCACAGTGAGAACAAATTCCAAGAAGATAAAAAATTTGCCCATAAAGCACTTGACCCGAAAGTAGTTAAACTTTTTGTTGATTTAACAAACTCCAGCTGGGGGTGTACAGACAACATGGACGGCCAGCTAGGGTGCTTCAATGCCATAGTGGCTGATGCTCCGATGCCTTTGGCTACAAGTGGAAATCGGGAACTCCGATTTCTCACGACTCTCCGAGCCCTTGATCCGCCATCGCAACTCATTGACCCCTGCTTTTATTTGTATTTCTAAGTAAAAATCTTTTCCTTTATTTTTCGTGACTCTTGAGTTCAAGGGGGTTCTAGCCATATGATCCCCAGAACTACTTGAGGGTATGGATAAGGAAGAGAAGTCAACTATTGTGCTGCGGTCAGAACCAGGTTGAAAAGTAATGCTGCACTGTCTTATATGCGATATTATAGAAGCACGGGGCTGAAACGTATTTATAGGATAGAGCAATCTCTCAGCTATAGTTTGCGACTAACATCTAGAAAAACCTCGTTCTCTTATTCAAGATAAGGCAAGAACTAGTAACTGGTTTTGGGATTTCAGCAGATCCAGCAGGAGCATGAATGTTTGATATTTTTGATTGCACACAAAACTGCTGCTCATCTTCAGCTGGGACTCAGGTACTTGTTATGCATGTAGGTCTCCCACAGCTCTATCGGGTACCTACTTGTGCGGTACTGTCGGAAACATCAACGAATAAATTGAGCCAAAGTTTGCAATGAGGTCAAAAACGGACAAAATGGAACTTTTCGACCCGGAATCTCTCCTGTTCTGCAGTGAAATGGCCAGACTTCTCGCCAGAAAGTGTACAGAGGCTGAGTACTTAAGTGGTGAATACACCCATTGAAATCTGTGCCTTTGCAACAATAAGGATTCATTTTTAAAAATGGTGCATTTTCAACTTACCAACCCAATAGTTTCCTTTTTAATCTAACCTGTGATACCCTTTGTGATAACGTTGTCCTCACAATGTCTGCGCAAAATGGACTGTATTGTTAAGAATGAAAATCACTATTGGAAAACTACAATCTCTACATTACAAGTCACAACGAAACACTGAAAGAACGGTGCTGTTCGTGGTCCGGGGAAAGAGCATCAGTATCAAAAAACCATATAAGAAATATTTCATTTCATTCAATGAAATGAAAATTAATCGACACGCTTCGCCTACATTTTTTTAGAATTTTAAGATTCTTGCCTCTTACAGTTTTTTTTTTCAGATCTCTTCTCCATCATGGATCACGCCAAAGCTCAGCTGGAGCGGAACCGCAAGGACGTCGCCAACTGCCGTAAGCGACTCCAGCAGATGCGACAGAAGAAGCAAGAATTTGAGGAGAAGCGGCGACTAAGAAGGACGAGGAGAAGAAGGAGCAGTCAAGGAAGGAGAAATCAAAGAAGCAGTCGAAGAAGGAAGAATCCAATTATGAGCCGAAAATTGTGATATTACAGGGTGTCAACTAAATACTGTCACGCGCAAAAAACGCCATAATTTTTGTTCCTCATTATTATGTATTCATTTGTGTCCCCAGCGATCGGTCGGGTCGTCCACTCTCTCTCTCTGAGGCTGTCTGAGCCGAATGAGTTGAGTGAGCGGTCGTTCTCGGCTGTCGTTGTGGGCGCAATGATCGCTCCCGGCTCCCAGAAGGCTTGGAACACCAGGGAGCCGTAGTTCCATCGCCGTGTTCTACTCTGATGTACCGAAGCCAGAAGAAGACCGGCGACTACGGAGTGATAATGTGTTTCTTGTGCATATATATGACGTCTCGCAAGGCGTAAGCCTTAGATACGAGAAATAAACTCGTAAAACTCGTAACTCATTATTATTTTTATAATAACAATTTGTGTTCTATTCTTCTATCTACCTTTTCCCGCTTTTGTACTATGCTACTTTCTACTCAATCAACAAACCTTTCTACCGAGAAGCAATAACCCCCATGATCATACGAACTTTTCAACCACCGAATCTTTCGAACGAAATCGGAGCGGAGGTTGGAGGGTCTCGACACGCTTCGCCTACGTTGGCATGGGGATTACAGACGAGCGAGCGAAACGATAGTGGACCTATTCTACAACAGCAACCTATTTTTTTCCAAAACTTCCACACTGCAAAAGTTAACCTTTCGCGCAGTCCAGGCTAGTTCTATATCTACTTGCGCACACATTTTCAGCTCCCTACTCATCAGACACTTCACAAAGAAAGTGTACATCCATGTAGAAAAAAAGTGTTCGAAGCAACCCACTATGAACCTACTCCGTCAGGGTCACGAGGAATCCGCCGGGTCGTAAAACTGTGGTGGTGGGACGACGGGGGCATATCTTGCGTGTTCTGTCCATTTTGAGTTTGTTCACTATGGCAGGAGTCCAAGGGTCGCGGAAGGGCAAAACGCAAATGCGTTCGTCTTGGGCTTCGCTGTCCACAGAAACTGAAATAGGGCCTTTATGGGGAAAACGGTCTTGGAAATAGAGGAATTTCGATGTGACACATGACTCACTAAAACATGTGTGTCACACTTTCAGTCTTCCAGTCAACAATTTCAAAGAACCGACCTTCTTCAGTGTGGTTCCAAAGGCCCAGGTTGCGGAAGGTGACAGCAACATCGTCTTTGTCGTCATTGACGATCGTTCCGAGAATTACGAAGAGGGCGATGAGAGAAACGACGACGACGTATAGGGCCAGCCGACTCATCGCTCCCCTACAAGGTGACACTTGTGAGTCGAAGTAGCAGAGTTATCCACACACAAGGCAAACATTCCATCGACGGTTCCTGTTTAAGGATGCCAATGAAATCATGCACATCAAAGCAGATGGGATAGATAAAGAGGGGTCGAAAGATAAGGAAAGCTAAAGATATATTGGCCAAAGGATAACTTAATGGTGATCGCGGGAGAAAAGAGACCAAGGCCTAAGGACGCCGTCACCTAGGAACACCGATGTCGGCGACCATGGAGTTGTACCCCAATAACGGGCTCGTAACGGCAACTGCCTTTGAAACGGACGTCTCTTTGAATGTACTACGTGATTTTAAAGAATTTCCTATTCGGCTTCGTCTCCTGAGTCATCTTGAATTCCTCTGTCAGAACAGAAATTCTTTCTTTTATCAAAGAAAGCATAAATAGTAATGTGTGTGCGATGTTATCGACGCAGTCGACGAGCGAGAGTCCGATGTCGCAGGGCTTACTGGAGGTTCAGTTTCTCTTGGAGATTCTGGCACTCCTCGTAGATGCCGATGTTGGAGAGTTTCATCTCGGCCAGGTCCTTGCTGGTGGGGAGTCCCTCCTGGATGTCGTTGTGCGGCGAGAATCCGTCGAGGATCTTCTGCAGAGCGCCGATTAGGGGAGCAGGGTGGGGGAACGCACCTCGTAGAGAGTGTCTCCCTTGGCCGTGCAGAGGTAGTAGACGAAGTAGATGGGAATGGTGATCATGGAGGATCCGGAGAGGACGAAGCCGAAGACCTGCGCCCAAAGGGGGAACTCCTCACCACTGGGGTACTTGAGGGGACTGTACTTGAACGCACAGACCATGAAGAGGACCTTCAAAGAGAATTGGGTGGGAGGACTGAGGGGCCAACGAACGAAAGTGAGGATCGGGGCGGAGAACTTCCAGGCGAAGGTCCAGAAGAAGCAGGGACGGAAGTCCATCATGTCCACGATGGCCGCCTTGATTCTGTCGGCCCCTGAAAGGCGAGGGCATGACATGAGAAGGCGAAAGCGAAGGATACCGAATCCCCAGGCGAGGCCCACCACTTCGAAGAAGACGACAAAGAGGAGGGCGAATCCGCTGGCGCCGTAGGCGTCGACCAGAGTGAGCCAGTGGCTGCCGCCCTAAACACGCTCAGGTGGTGGAAAAAAGCCGCTCTTACCCTGGTGAGCATCGGGATGCCGACGGTGAAGAGGACGAGGCAGAAGACGGCGAGGGTGACCTTCCGGTACTTTCGGAGTCTCTGCGGAAATACGTCTTCGAGGGAGACGACGGCGCCTTCGAGAAGACACACCTAAGGGGTGGGTGAAGGAAGCTGGAAGGGTCGGAGGCACCTGAGTGTCGATGCCGAGAATGACGAGCATGAGGAAGAAGAGTACGGCCCAGAACTGCTTGAAGGGAAGGATCGTGGCCACCTCGGGGTAGGCGAGGAAAGCGAGTCCGACGCCGGGCTTCACGATCTCGTCGACGCCCTTCTCGGCCGTGGCGGCCATATGGCCGAGGATGGAGAAGACGACGAAGCCGGCAAGGCACGAGGTGCCCGTGTTGACGGCGCTTACCGCAATGACGTCGCGATGCGCGTTGTGCTGGTACTTGTTGTGGCTGCCGAGGGCCATCAGGGTCCCGAAGCCGACTCCGTACGAGTAGAAGACCTGGAACGGGCCATGACGAGTGCTCTGGAAGGCGAGAGGACTACCTGAGTGCCCGCGTCCTTCCAGAGGGCGCTGTCGTACAGTTTGGTGACATTCGGGGTGAGGAAGTAGGAGATCCCGAGAGAGGCGCCGGGCAGGGTGAGGCCGCGGACCAGGAGCACGAAGAGGATCACGTAGGGACACAGAGCGCAGAAGTACATGAACTGAAGGGAACGCGTTTGAAGCTCCTTCTGAGAAACGCACCTTTTCGGCCTCTGTGATTCCCTTCCAGAGGGCGAAGTAGACGATGAGCCAGGCGACGACCATGAGTCCCAGGAGCTCCCACTGGATTCCCCCGAAGTCGCCGATGGAGTCGGACTGCATGAGCACTCGTTTCCTAGGCGTCTCTCTCGGTTAGGGGAGCTCGCGGCACACTCACTCCCAGAACTGCTCGACGGAGGTCTCCGCACCGCGCGTCAAATTCGCGGCGACGTGATGCTCGCGGCCAGATATACAGTACTCGTTGTTCCACCAGTTGCCGCACGTCTCCCAGGGGAACTCCCAGGAGAACGAGACGATGAGGTAGTAGAGGGCCCACGTGATGATCACGCAGTAGTAGGAGCAGCACATCAGCGCCAGCACCACGTTACCGTACCCCACGCCCTTGAAGAGAGGACAGGCCTTGCGCCAGACCTCGATGCCGCCGCGGCGGAGGAACTGTCCCGTGGAGACCTCCATCAGGAAGATGGGGACGCTCCCAAAGACCCAGAAGATGAAGTAAGCGAAGAGGAACGACCCTCCACCGTTCTTGAAGCACAAGTAGGGGAAGCGCCACACGTTGCCTGGAACGGGCATGCTGTGGGGTTCCTCCAGAGGCACTCACCGAGTCCCACGGCATAGGCGATGAGCGACATGAGGAAATCCATCTGGGAGCCCCACTGCTGGCGGTGGACAGCCTTCTTCGGCTTCTCCTCGCACAGAGTCGAGTCTGAGGCGAAGTTCTGGGCTAAACTCGGAGTCAACTCTCATTGACCCCCGGGACTCACTCTCTTCTTCGTTGGAGACCTCCTCAGCAGTTCCGTTCTCGTCTGCGCCACCCAGAGCCACCACGAAGGAGTTCATCTTGTCGGCGAGCTCGTTGGCGACTTTCTGGATTTCTCGACCGCCGCCGGCGACTGTCGAAGCGTTCTTTTTGGAAGACATGTCGTGTGGAGAGACTGACTACGGGATCCCTTAGCCGCTCCGTCTTGAAGAAGCTTCCGCGGACTGACTCTGGAGTCGAGGTCAATGAATGAGTAAGTGAGGAGCGGCCGATTTAATAAAGAGGCGACGCGCGTGTTGTTGTCGTCGGCGAGGCGATGAGAAAGGAGGAGAGGGCTGCACGCAGAGGAAGGCGTGAAACGTGTGAGGGGCCCGGGGGCAAAGAAAGGACAACCTGGGCGATTCAGAGGAAATCGCTTTTTTGGAAGAGAGACGTCCGAGTGTCGGAAGCGATAATTAGAAAGGGATCTAAAGGGATGATGACCTCTTGCGTCAGAGCCAATTTCCCGGAGTGTCTTTCTCGTCCATCGGTTAAAGCGAACCAAAAAAGCTCTAAGCTCTCGGCGGTATTTTCTTGATATCTTCGCCCAAAATAACATGTTTGTCGCGCCGCCTATTCCGGTGTCCATAAATAAACATCGGCTAATTAGCGCGCGGGGCAAAGTGCTGCTTGCTCAAAATATCGTCAGATTAATATATCTGAGGCCAGAGGTGTAGAGGGGGACGTCAGAGTTATAGCATCTAGGGCTCAGATGTCGAAGCGCGTCTCCCGAAGCGGACCACGAGATGAGACCCAAAATAATAGCCCAGAGCCGCAATCGATAGTTCTGGACTTCGGCCTGTGGCCATATAGGGCGATCCAATTAAATTACGCGGAGAAGAATCGCGGCGCGTTCGCCGTTCGTTCAGAAAAGAAGCAGAGGCAAAGAGGAGCTGAGGGCCTCGAGAGGCCAACGAGTCGCCCTCGAAGACGTCGGCCAAGGGGATTCCCCGAGGATGACGTCATCTGGCACAATCGATAAGCCTGTTTTCCGTTCTGATTAGCTGCATGACTCAAACGAAAAGAAGCACAAAGAGGGAACCAGTGGACTCTGGCTGCGTGGATCGGATTCGTTGCGTTGCTAGGGAACGCAGGGAATCACGGGCTATTCGTGGATGCAAAGAGTATCAGAGTGGGTAAGGACGTCACTCGACGCGCCGAACGGAGGACCTTGCCGTTCGGAGAACGGCCGAGGCGCCACACGCAGTCAAGTGCATGTTGACATTGAGGGACATGCCCGAAGAGGGCTGGATTTAGCCGGAGAGCGTGGAGTTCGGAGACTGCAAATTGGACGAGTTCAGGCCATTAGGGTCTAGAGGAAAGCTGGGGTTGTTTGTTTGGGTACGGTGTTGTCGTGGGAGGATGAGTAAGGAGAGGACAAGTAACTGTCAACAGATGCCCTATTTCGAAAAAGTACGGACGAAAAAAGTGTGAATGATGAGTATGTAAACAACACGTGTGTCTCCACCATTCACTGAGAAGCAAGACCTCCTGATACGGCCAAACATTAAGGCCGGGCCATACTTAGATCGAGATCTGAAAGGAACACAAATGAGTCGTGACTGATGAGTTTTCCTAGCTTACCGTCGACTGCAGCTCATCAAACCAGCCTTTTCACTGTAAATCGACTTGCGCGGATCACTCTGTGCGCAGACCTGAACAAAAAATCACTGCGCTCGCAGCCGACAAGGAGCATCCATGCCCACGATACGGTAGCACTGTAGGCAATGATGAAATTCGCCACCACTTCGAACCGAGACAATTGGTAAAAGTAATTTGAGACACAGACGGTTCGGTTTGAGACACAGCATTCTGTGTCTCATGGGGCACGACATTTTGAGACACAGACGCCCTGTGTGGTCCTGTGTCTTACCCCAGCACGCCAAAAGTGAAGTATGGCCGCCTGTGTCTCACGGATTTGAGACATGAGTCATGACTCATCATTTACAAGGCGTGAGACATGAGTCGTGACTCTTGTCTCAGAAGTATGGCCCGGCCTTTAGGAAATTGGTCAGACACCTCGATAAATACATTTTTAAAGTACACTCCGAAGTACATACGAAGCGCGGGCTACGATATGTTCTATTCCGTCTTGTCCTAATCCAGAAATGCATTTGTAGCGCACGTTTTATGGCAGGAAACAGTAGTTATTTTATCTTTTGCCTACTCATACATTATGGTTAGTTCGGCTTACGTTCCACGCCAGCCACGAAAAGAACGTATATCCACCAGTACAGTATACCTGATACAAAACACCGAAGAAAAAGCGACTGATAGCTCTAGTGTCTATGGATGTCGCTCCACAGCTTCCCATTAAAGAACTGCCGGTCTCTGTGAATGACTCTTCGCTTTCTAAGACGTTCCGAAATTGGAATTCCAGAGGAGAACTGACGCAGTCAGATCAGGAGATGCATCTTTGACCGGAGAGAACATTCGGCGCACTTTCGAATGAAAGTTCGCTGTTCCAAGAAGTTCGTTCCGCGTATATTCCGCTGCGAATCACACGCTGCTGAGCACATTCTCTTGCTTGCAGAGACTGATTTAGGGATTAGTACTACTTGTTTACAGAAAAGGCGTAGGCCGATCTTCAAACTCGAAAACATAGAAGGGCATCTCCTTTTCACTAGGCATCACCTGCAGCTAAACTTGGCTTCTCCATTCTGAATTGGGGAAAACACAATCGCGGAATCACAAGGGCTGGACTATCGGCTATGGACGAACACTGCATCTTGTCATTTTAGTGGCCATGCCACTACCAGATGGTTTGAGAAGATTTTGTCGCCAGTTTTCCGTTATGGTTATAACTTTTTCCACACTTTGTATTCAATCGTTTAGTGATCTTTGAGTTGTTTTCGTCTACAGGAACACCACCGTTTTGTGGTCAACGCTTGATCTTGTCAACAGAAGGATTATCTCTGAATGGACCGACACACCCTTTTCTAATCACTTCCGGCGCCTTCGCTTCATACGGAAACGCACAGAAAGCTTCCTTCCCTGATCTTCCTCATGAACACTGATCAACGAGTCATACTGGACTTTGACGTGCCTTCATTCCACTTGTGCTGAAATTGTGATATTTCAAGACAATCTCGGAAAGGACGTTCTCCGAAAAGCGAACGCACTCTGCTTCCGTTTTGAGTTCAATTGACCTTAATTGGGTCTCAAACGGATGCGACTTTGTCGCCAGAATGACACCGACCACTAAATACTTGAAATGCACTTAGGAGGCGGTTCAAAAAGTGATCGGATTCTGTGAATACACTCAGTGGCGTAGAAACTTTTATTCAGGAGTTTTCCCCAACATTGATGGTGTTGATTGTGAGCGTATCGGAAGTGACTTTCTTCCGGCGCAGGGTCCGCACCACTCTCCTCAGATCGCTTCGGACGTAGTGAATGATGAGGAGAAGGACAGTCTAAAGGTAGAGATCAGAACCGCCTCGAGATCCTGTTCCTACGCTGTTGAGATGAAGGCAGAGGTCGCCGAAGACGAGGACGTCGGGGAAGACGTCGGTGATGGCGACCCGGAATCGGAGCAGAAGGGGAGCCACCACAGGCAGGAGCAGGAGTACGGTGGCGAAGAGGAATATCCAGCGGACGGCAAAGTTCGCCGAGGGGAGGCGACGGATCTCGTTGGAGATGGCCGGAAGGGTGTCGACGAAGAGGGAGAAGGCGCCGAGGAAGATGACAGCCACCTGGACGAGGTTGAAGAGGGGGTTGAGGCGCTGGTAGAGGGGGCCGCCGAAGAACACAGAGGAGGAGCAGCTCTTGACGACGCCGCTGAAGTCGTTCTGGAAGAGGAAGGCGAAGACCTCGAAGGCGGCAAGCAGAAGAGAGACGGCGCCGGCCAAGTAGGCCGGCTGCTTCCTGGGGAAGCTCTGGTAGCTGAAGAGGAGAGGCTTGTTTGGGGAGCAGAGGCGAGTCTTACAAGGCAGGAGTCGAGATGGAGACGAATCTGTCGACGGCGAAGGCGGCGAGGAGGCAGAACTGGAGTCGGACGGTGAAGACACGGAAGACGGAGGCGAGGGCGAGTTTGAAGGAGTGGCAGTTGTCGTTGTTGAAGGTGAGGATGACGAGCAGCTGGGGGAACGAGGAGAGGCCGGATGCGAGGCCGGCGATGGCCAGGAAGAAGATATAGTGGACAGCGTCGCGGGCGAAGATTCCTTTGCGGAAGAAGATCTTGAAAACGAGGAAGAAGTTGACGAAGAGGTCGGCGATCGCACTCAGCATCGCCAGATAGTGTATGAGGTTTATCATGACCTGAAAGAAGAGAACGTGAAGGGGTAGGAGGACAAGCGGAGGCGCGAGGGAAAGGTGAGTGGAGTTTGAATCGTTCAGTGAGCGGATAACTACGGGTAATTATTCGGGAAGATAAATAAATCGATGCTCAAAGGAAACAGGTAATTAGGCGGTGGGTTGAGGGTCGTCCGAGCGGCGAGCGGCGAAGTGCCGTTGGCGATGCGCGGCGAGAGATTAGGAGAGGACAAGCAGAGGAGGAAAGGTACGCGGATTAGCTGGGAGGAGGTGCCGAGGTGCGGGGCGACGGAGCGACAAGTAACGGCGCCATCACAAGCAAACTAAGCGAACAAAGAGGAGAGAATCCGCGGATTTAGAAGGCGAAGGCCCTTGGGTCGGGGAAGCCCTCCTGAAGGCCCAGAACTCCCGAAGCTCTAAGAAGGAGAGGACGGCTCCTGGTGATCTTTGTCTCTTCGGCCTTCGTTTTCTCCGAAATTGGTTTTGTTCAGAGGACGATTAGGGAGAGCTTAGGGGAGGACGAGGCGGCGAAATGGACAAGAACGGAGATGGCCTGAGGGATCAGGGACCATAATTGGACGCGACGACCTTATCAAGAAAAATAGCTGTTTCCGCTCCACTTGTTGGATCTCACTCGACAAACTACATACAGTACCCATCACCGGCCAACTTCTCTAGGTTCGCCACCTTCCTCTCTTCTTGCCAAAGTGCACTTGCACCTTGTCGTCTAACGTATTCACAACCACCTCCCACTGCTAGGGTGCTGTAACGACAGTATTTATCGGTTAGCAGTTTATATACAACTATAAGCGTTAATCAACATATTATTGAGTTAGTCCATCCTTCTTTGCCATATATACAAAATATCACATTGGCAATAATGTGGTTAGGTGCTGTAGGGAGAATATCTAGTGTTCGTCCTTAGCGGCGTCAACCCATTCCTTCTCGTCGATTTCAGTGGCTTTCGGTGTGGTGGGGCCGTTGTCTTCGTCCTGAAAATCACGCATCAGAACCAGGTCACCAAAGTGTATTTACCTGGTGAACACTGCTGCACATGCTCCAGGTTTCGTCGTTCTGGGGCGCCGCGGCGGCGTCGACGACCTCTACGTCAGAGGGCGACGACGTGTCATTGGAGGTCTTCTTCGTCAGAGGCTCGTGAGATTTCGTGTCCACGGACAGGGTCTCCAGAAGTTTACGTTCGTTGGCGACAGTCTCTTGCTCCATTTCAGCGACGTGGATCTGAAATTCCCCAAAATTACGCATGACACCGAAAAAGTGGCCGACTCGGAAGAAGTATCGGTTCCAGAAGGAGTGATTGTCGACGACCGCAGGCACTATCCGACCGTACATCTCGCGCAGTCGGGGGTTGTAACTCAGAAGGGCGTTGATCTCGGCGTCGTACTCCTCAATTTTGAACTCCCTCAGCCACTGTTTGTACAAGTCGAGGTTGGAATTAGGTGGAACAGTGAAGGTCTCTTCGTTTGTCTGAATCTGGTTAAGGCGGCACTAAACGAGCTTTCTAGCCATTACGATACTTTTCGGTAAGTACCTGGTCCAGTGTCGACTTGCGAAGGATTTTATTGCTGGACAGTTTTTCGGTGAATTCGTCTTCTCCGTCGGTCGTGTCGATGGTTCCCAGAGTCTTTACAGAGTCGACGATGGTCTTCATCCAGCCGAATCCAAAGCCACCTCCGGATGTGCCTTCTGACGTCTTCGTCTCTTCTGCTTCGCTCGTCTTCTCCTCGCTTTTTACAGTCGCGTCGCTGAACACCTTGTGCATCTCCTCGTCGGGGGTGGTCACGAACTGGTGAAACTGCTGTGCCTGTTGTTTCATGGAATCGGCCGTTGCCGAAGCGATCGCCACGGCTTCGGTTTGCACAGCCTCTCGGAACTCATTCATGTCCTTCTTCATCAGTTCAATAGTCGACATCGTCTAAAGTGAAATAACATTCACAGAGAAAAAAGCAGTCGCCTCACCTTCTGCTTGGCGGAAGTGAGCCACGAGGCCCCCCAGGCAGCACCCGACGAGAACCAATCCTCCGTGTTCTCCTGCGGCGTCGTCTTCTCCTGGGACTCCATCGTCTCAGAGGATTCCTCGGTCGGTAGAGTGGCTTCTGCCGGCGCAGCTTCCTCGGCAGGAACTGCCGCCTCCTTTTCTTTGGAGTCGCTCATACGTAACTGAAACAAGCAGAAAATATGCTGATAAAAAGCGTAGAACAACGGATAAGCGCCCGAGGCGACGATACGATCGAGCAGATAAGAAGGCGAGCCGAGCGTTGCGCAAGCAACAAGTTTCTTCTCGAATCTTTGGCTTTCAACGCCGACGGACTGAGCTTCCACGCAAGAAGCTTCAAAAAGACGTCGACTGTGGGATGTTGGCGAAAAAATCAATTCCAAGGGAATCGAACGGTCGTCCAAATCGATTCGCACGCATACAGATTGCCTCCGCAGTCAGCTGATGGAGTCCTCCGGTGTCGATCGGATGGCACGCGGCAGTGGAGCAAAACAAAAAGAGAAAAGCGCAGCAAAACACGACCAAAAACGAGGCCGCCGCCCGGTAGGGAAGCCGAGGGGCACCCGGGCCTTTGACGAAAGAGGATCGAAGCGGCGACGACCCGGAGCCGAAATTCGCCGACGACGACCACAACAGACGGATTTCGTGGCACGGTCTCGCGCCGAATGGAAACTTCTCACGTTCAAATGCTTCTATATTTACCCTGGATTATGCTTCTACTGTGAATAAACAAAGAATTTATAGGATCACAACAGTTCGCTTTTCCTCTAGTCTTCGATGGCGTTGGAATCAATTGTAAGGTCGTAGTAGAAGTCTTCTCCCTTCGGGTCCATCCTCGAAGTGGGGACGTACCCCTTGGGGACGCAGTGGCCCCACAAGCAACGGTAGGCCGAGGTCATGCCGCACTGGTGCCAGTTGTAGCACAAGCGGTACTTGCTGAGCCGATGACAGACGGCGCCGAAGCAGATGGACCCGCCGTCGCAGTCGTTGTCCGTTGAACAAGACTCTGGGCAGAGGCGTCCACAGATAGGACAGCATAGAAAAGATACCTTTAGCGGATGGCGTACCACTCAAAGTGAGCAGCACAAGCAGTAGGAGCGAGAACATGGCCGTAGGTGGCGGCCGGGTTCGAAGTGATGCGGAGGAGTGCGTTGGGGATTATTCATCCGGTAAAAAGGCCGGATGAATAACGAATGAGTCACCGATGACTCCATATGTCATCCTCCAATTCCACATGCACTACGGAAATTTGCATGAAATTACAGAGCGCGGAGAACAGAGTCAAGAATCAAGCTCAAAGAACAACAATGCGCGCAGAATGATAGGAAAAAAACGTATTTACGGATCACGATGCTTAAATGCCCTGTTGACAGTCCTCGAAATCTTGAAAAGGCTCGCCAATCAAGAAGCATAGCCCAAGAGCTTGCTTAACCAGTCGGGAACCAAAATTAAGCTACGAAACAGCTAAAAACACTTCACAAGAAAACGTATTTGAACCGAAAGCGCGTTAAAGGGACCCGGTCATGGATAAAAAAAAGTGTTTTAAAACTTCTGAAAATTTGTATACCCCTGTTTTCGGGGTCGCTGAGCACGGTGGTGAAGTCGGTGTCCCAAAAAACCTACTGGTTTTCAAGAAACAGACCTTAGGATCCAGAATGTGTTTTACCATCGGTTCCGACACCATCTATCCGGCGCCGTAAAACTGTGTGGATCCTAAGGTCTGTTTCTCGAAAACTACTGGGTTTTTTTTTGGAAACTGATTTCGGCATGATGTTGGGCAGCCTCTAAAAGAAGGGACTAAAAAGTTTTCGGGACGAACAGCGAAATCTGCCTTGCGCTTCAAGACAAAGTTTGCACGACATTTTTTTGTCTATTTTTGCTATTTCTCGGAAACTATCATGTTTTCCGAGAAACCGACTTCATTATCGTGTTCAGCGACCCCGAAAACAGGGGTACACAAATTTTCAGACGATTTGAAGAACTTTTTTTTAATCCATGACCGGGTCCCTTTAAAAGCAGCGCGGATTTCTTGCGCTCGGGGAAATACAATAGGCAGACTGGGCCATCAGGGAGACCTCTGCAAGAATACCGGAGGATTCTTCTAGTGTCGTGAGTCGTCCCGCCTAGGGACTCTCTACAGTCCTCAGGCACTCCTATACACTTCACAGTTGTTTTGTGCCTCTGAAAACAAACTGCACTTGATGAATTGCGTTTCGGAATTGGCGACAAGAGCCACGAATGATTGTTGTGCACAGAATGACCTATTCAGGATACATGTATGACGCTTGTTTTGTGCCGCGATGTTTGAGCCAAAGGGACAAGTCATCACGTCACTACGGTAGCCTCGGAGCAAAAGAAACACAAAGGTTGCACAAAGACCATCTTTAAGGCAAGTGCTTGTTGACATTTCGCTCTTTTTAAAGTCGATCGGAGCACTCGGGTGCGCTCTTAGACGGTGTCTTCTTGTAGAGAACTTGATTTGCTTCCAATTCCCGCAGTTCCGTGGCGTATTTTGTGTCGAAGACGAGTTCCTCTGACGCTAATGAGATGAGCACGTGAGTGCAAAAGAGTTCAAAAGGGTAACTTTCGCTTTCGGTCACGAGAAGTGAGCGCCCTTAAATGAAATGTATTTTCCAAATTGTTGTTTTCCGGCTTGGACTTTCAGAACTGCCCACTCCCAATGTCGTTTTTGTACCTTTTCCACGGCAAAGGTGTTATTCGTAGTGTGAGCGTTTGTCCGTCTCGTGACTCCATGCGTTCTTTAGGAAATGAATGCATTCCATGAACAATTCCCCTAATGGCAGGTGCCGTCTCCATTCCTTAGCAGTCCTGCTTCGACGTATTTTGTAGTTTTCTGAATGGTCAAGAAGATTATGCAGCTTGGTAGTCATACTTCCGAATGCGCGAAAGCATTCTTTTTCTCGTGAGCAAATGGAGGTGCGAAGCGATGTCCAAAACCCTGGCAGTTTCATATCGGACGCTGATAGCTCGATCGATTAGTCCTGCGTTCGTTTCAGGCCGTGATCGCTCGCCGACTGCAAACGATCCGCGCGTTGAACCTGTTTTGTTCCGTTCCCGAGTTCTTCACAGTTTGGCTGAAAACACTTTTGTTTTGCAGCTTTACACACTTTCCACCTTCTCCAGAAATGCCTTTGTGGACCAAGGAGGTCAACAACTTCTCCGAGCGGAAGCACTCGAAGAACGGTAAATGACTCGATTTCTCCCCTTGTACCTGTTGGGTTTAGATAAGTCCTCGAAGCTGACAAGTGAGAGTCTCGGAAAGTCCCGCCGCGAATCCGAGGAGTCGACCAAATCTGCACAGGACCAGCAGAAGACCCCTAGTCTCCTGGCCGACTACTGCTCTGCTCACAACGGACTTTACACCCACTTCTGAAGTCCACCATGATTAAACTTCAAATGTGATCTAATGACGACCTTGTACATAATCGGAGAACTTTTCGCATAATTGAATGCGTACTTGAGAACTTCCTGATGTTCCCAGGAAGCGAAAGAATTCAGTTCGACCAGGCAGTTGCTAGATCTCCTAGATAAACAGGAACGATTGCCAGCTCTAGATGGTGATAGGTCGTTTGATCCGAAAGTTGCCACATGACTTGCGTGGATCAGCCTGTCTTTAGGTTTGAATTCAAAGCAGAAACATTTGTTTTGGGCCGGTCTCCCTTTTCCTCAGCACTCTTTCTTTTTTTTCCATTCCCGCCTTAGTCGTTTATGTCTTCGTGATGGCGCGGCAATGTTATTATTCTGAAAATAACAAAAAGAACATAAGATCTAGGTCTAGGCTACCGCAACCCGTTCTATGATGCCTCTGGCCACTCGGCCACCACTCAGTTCAGGGTGTTTTCATATTGCGCTAGTTGCTAAATGTGATTCGCGAGGGGAATTATTGCGAACGAATTGATCGAATTTATCTCAGCGTCGCGTAAATAAAAGGGGAAAGTCGGCGGAAAAAGATTATCGAGGGAGTGGTGACTCAGCCGAGGCACTTCCACCGAACACCACCGCTGAATCCTCTTTTCTCATGACGTTTGCGATTCAAGGAGTCCCGAAGCGATAAGTATCTCTAAGAACCTTATGGAGAGGAGTGGTTCGGGTGGACCCTTTTGCACGATGTACTAAGGGATAAAATTCTTTATTTCGATCGAGATCGTCGACCGTCGGAGTATCACAGATTCTATGGACCCATATCGGACAATAAATACAAAAGATGGCAACAAGAGCTCTAGAACGAGCTCGCTCTGGCAAGCCGATCATACGGTCGCCCTCCAGATCTCGACCTCCTGCTCCTCCTTCACCGACCTCAGAGAGTCCTGCTTCAGCATCAACGACCTGAAGAGTGAGAATAGAGGTGGAAAAGGGCGGAAACGAGCCTTCGACACTCGTTGAGCATGTCGGTGTCTTCCTCCTGGATATCCGTCAAGAAAGAGATGTCCCCCGTGGTGGACTCCTCGTAGGGCCTTCTCGGCTTCTTCTCCGGTTCGGCCGCCGAGAGGGTGATGGTCATCTCGACGAGGAGCCGACGTCGATTCTGCATGAGACGCGCCAGCTCCGCGTAGCTCTTCTTCCCACTGAATCCGTTGAATTCCTGAAGTCCATCTCCGTTTAGAAGAGCTCCGAAGAAGACTCTTGCCTGACTGACTCCGGGATTCGCGTTCGTCAGATTGCTTCGGAGACTGTTGGACACGATCACGATGGACCACTTCTCGAGGTTCCCGGCGGCGATCTCCTTCAGCTGGGAGAGTCTACGGTAGCGACACCGGAGGAACGCTCTCCAGATGGCCTTCCGGATTCGGTGATCGTTGACGACGTAGATCGGAAGACGCAGGGCACACCCGCAAATGGTCAGCTGAAGCGAGAGGTTAGGGCCACACGCGGAGGCTGGGCACGAACGAGAGAGGCGAAGTCGGAGCAGAGGAGATAGCCGTAGTAGTGATCGTAGCGGAGGAAGTCGGCGTCGAAAAACTCCCAGATGTTGATTACAGTAGTGAGCGAGTTTGAAAAGAGATAGCAGCCAACAACCATCACGAGGGTCCTCGTGGCGATGCGGACGCCCTTTTTCTCGTTGTACCTCCTTTTCACTGATCTGGATGTGTTCTCAGTAAGGTTCTAGGAAGGGTATGGTACTCACCCCGAATTGTAGCGGCCTCTTCTCGACTTCCTCAGCGACTTCTTTACGGATTCACGCTGTCCTCGTCGGAGTTGGGAGACGATTCGGATATTACAGTAGGCGAGGATGAGAAAGGGGACGATGACAGTGAACACTTTGCGGAACCAGAAACGGAGTGACTGCCAGAAGGAGCCGGTGTGGATCCAGATGGGAATCACGCTAAAGACAGGGTGAAAGGTCAGAAGCAGAGAGCGCACTGGAACCTCTCGAGCTCGGCGCATTCGGGGAGATAGAGAGTCTCCATCTCGAGGAAGAGGCTCCCTTTGAAGAAGAGCGAAAGGACGAGGATGGCGACGATCACGTAGATCTTCCTCCTCACCATGAACACGAGGACCCGTTTCTGAAAGGCGCTGATAGCGACGTTTCGGAATGCTCTACGTACATGAGTGTGGAGGGAGTTGCTAGCCAAGTAGCGCTCTGTTGAGGCGACGACGAGCAGAAAATTGGATACGGTAAGTGCGACGTGCTGTAAACAAGGCCGTTAGGGCGAGGACGGGGGAGGGGACCCACTTGAAGACAGTAGGTGACGCGCATGTAAGTGGCCCATCCGTGGATGAGCGGCACAAACTCGATCCTGTAGACGATCACGTGCATTGAGGTCATCAGGACGTAGCAGAGAGAGACGACGATGTCGGAGAGGGCGAGGAGCACCGGGTTGGCGTAGTTCTGTCTTCTGAGCTTCCTGGAGGTCGAGAAGACATAGAAGAGAAGAAGATTGGCGAGTATGGACACCTGAAGGTGGTTCTCTCTTAGTGGCCTCTGAGATCTTTAGTGCTATATTTTGGTAGAGCGCTTGAGTGCGGCGCTCAGCGATCAATGCCATTCTGAGGTCGCATAATGGCTTTTTCGATTTTTTGATTCCGGAAGCGCATTCGGCGGCCCGTATCCATGTACGAAAGAGGACGTGCACTTACGATGGCGACGAAACTGCCGAAGAAGCCGACGAGGGCCAGGCGATAGGCGTCGGCGAATTCGGTCTGATTGAGGGCGCAGTCCCGCGCGAAACTGTCGTTCAGCCAGAACAAGTGCATGGCAGGCACCTGAAAGAATCATTTATTGGAGCCGAAGACCGCTGAGGCCGGCGCCACGTGCACTTCTGTGGCCCGCAGGTGCGCATGCCTAACGAAGAAGGCCCTAATCACGACTGATTCCCTCCCTTTCGTCTTAGCACGAATGCATAAACAAAAATTTGATTAATTCCTGAGAGTGTCAGGCGTACGATCGCGGCGTTAAGCCTGCACGCAACGCACAATGGTGGACACGAAGACGAGGCGAGTGTTTCGGCACTAATTGAGAAGACCGCCGCCAAACAATTAGGCCCAACGGTTCCGTTTCCAATTAAGTGTCCCCAAAACACCGTAGCGCCCGGAGTCAGACGTGCACCTTCGGAGGCGCCTCGGATCCCACGCGTTGCGTGTCTTCTGGCAGTTCCCCTCGAGGGTAATCTCGGGTTGGCGTGACCGCCTTCGGTTTCGATGCCCAAATCAGCGTCTTCGCCCTTCTGCGCAGTTATGACGCGCGGCGGCGATGTGCAATTTCTGTCGAAAGAGGTAATTATGTAGAATGCGGGAGCGGAGTTATGCGTCCTGGGGGTTGGGGAGTCGAGGACTTGGAGCGCCACCTAATGGCAAAACAATAGAAGACGAGAGAGATGAGAAAACGGAAAACATCGAAGTTTGAAACGTCTCAAGGAAAGCCATACGTGATACAGGAAGCGAGGAAATGAGTGCCGAGGATAACAGCCGGTTTACGACGTCCTCAATGCATAATAGATTTGACGTTGTCAAGAGGCCTTGGATGACAACGCTAATGTGCCAATATGCGCCCTCCTTCGCTGCAACAAAAGCCCCACATCGCGCGGTTTCTATACGACTCAAAAAAGGTCGGAGGCACAGGGGATTCCCAAAGCCCCGCGATTCGGTGCCGGCCGAGAACCCAAGGTAAAGGGCTTGGGAAATTGAGGGTTTGATCTTGATAGAGAGAGTCAGACCGCGTATTAGGAGGCTGTCATTACGCCCTTTTTTGTACAAAAACGGAGGGGAACATTAGCGACTAATGACGCACTTTGGGAGATCGCATCATTCGAAACGGAAGTGAGAAAAGCTGATTAGCGGTGGATCGAAGAGTCCACACGATCCTCGAGATTTTCGAAAACATATCACTCCAAACACTAGAGGACTTTCTGAAAGGAGATTTGTCCGATTGCCCCAGCCCGCGCGTGCAGGACTACAATTCTTCTCCGCAGCTCGAAGCCCCGATGGTCGCCGTGGATCCACTTCCGGCACGGAATCCTTGTGGAAGAGGCACCTGAGTGGCGACGGCGGGTGGATCGCGAGACCGTTAATTATTCAGTCAGATCGAATCCGGAGTTTCTGGGAGCGACGCGAAAAATGACACAATTATCGTAAAAGGTCTCCTTGGGTTCCTGGCCCGAAAGCGTCGTTGCAAATGGGGGAGATCGACCGTGAGTCAGGCGGAAGGGTCAGCGGAGCGGTGACCATAATTGGATCCAGGCAGATTTGTTGTTGTTTGGCGGAGGAAGAGGAAACAATCTGAGATCTGGAGATCGGCCGCGCCGCCCCCAGAGACAAATGAGGGGATTCAGGGGGGATTGATTGCGGCCAGGCTGGATAGGTATGCGCGGAGGGGCCACGCGTGGAATGTTTCGCCAATAATTTATGGCGACCACGTGAAACACGGATCCTTGGCGTTGTAATCGGACTTTCGGGAGCCAAAAGGAGCTTTGTTGAATGTCTAAGGAGGAAATGAATTATACACTTCCATGCAGCGCAGCCAAAGGTCGCGCGGAGGGCGAGTTCCCCGCGGATTAGTGCCACGAACGACTCCACCGGTGCCTTCTGACGTGCACTCTCCAAATCAGAGGCTTCGACCCTATTTTTAAAGTGGCACTTGTGGATTCGTTTCACGGCGCTCGGCGATACCGTATGCATTCAGGATGAGCGTCGTTCCAGTGGCCACCTGGGCGAGATTTATAGGTGTGTTGTTTGAGTGCGCAGCCAGCGGTAAACTAATAAAACTTGAAGGGCCGTCTGTTTTCCACTTAACTAGAAAGAACAGTCACAAGAGGGCTGATGGTGAGGCGGAAAGGAACACCTACTTGCTGAGCTCGTGGACAAAGAACTCCTAATTACGGAATCATGACATCATCAGCCGGCGCGTAAAAGGCTTCCGGAGTATAAATATATGCCTGGTTCCGTTCTTGTGAGGCTTGTGAAATTCGGTTCGGTACACGGCTTGCCCCGAATAACATCGTTGTTGTCAGATCGTTCCAAATCGGCTGTTTATGGTTTGTTTACGCGATGTTTCTCCGAAGGAGTAAACAAAAGTGCTGGACCAACCTCTGGTTGACTCCGATCTCTGTGGAAACCGACTCTGAACTTTGTTCGCTTCGGCGAGGAAAACATTGTCACCAAATCTCAAATGTGTGATCTTGGTTTATCTTGAGCTTATTGTAGAAGAAGAAGAAGTCAAACGGAGACTTATGTCCCCATTGTCCTTTCATCATGTCCTTTTCGCTGCATTTTTCAATGCTGTGAGCACGTTCTGAAAATTGAAGGAAGCGGTCGGGTGTCATGCTATTCTGGTGATGGCCTGTTTTTGTTTTCCGTCTTGGTTAGAAGTGTATTTTTGTGCAGAAATCGCTCTTTCTGACTTGTGATCTGTTTACACTTTACAGCATATGTTTTCCAATATGGCTTCTGGCCTACTGAGACGCTCCTTTGAGGGCCTCCTGGGCAGGACTATAAATAGCGCCCCTTCAGAGGCGTTGTTCACTCTTCTCTGTCAGCAGAAATGAGCTCCCTCAGAACCTTCAGTGAGTCTCCCCTTCTCCTACCTCGCACAACCTCTTGGCCCCTTTCAGAGAAGACCTTCGACCGTCTCCGTCCCGACGAGTCGGGCAACTTGCCTCTGGACCAGGTTGTGCCCTTCTTCGAGGCGTACACCCGCAAGATAGGAATCGGCGCCTTCCACCCCAAGATGGTGAAGAAGGAGATGCTGAAGCACGTCCTCTCCAAGAACTACGACGACCACTTCTCCCTGGAAGGTGAGTACCGTCCAGTCGCCTCTCGAGCCACTCCTCCAGATGGCGAGCACGTCCTCCGCGAGCTTCTTGGCTCCGGACGCCGCGGCGAACTCTCCACCGAGTCGTCTGACACCGAATCTGAGCCCGAGCGCCACCACCACCGGGTCCATCACCGCCGCCACCGTCCCTCGTTCCACCACTTCACCCCCTCGGAACTCGAGGACGAGATCGCGGCCATCTACGAACTCCGGAAGACGTCTTCCTCCGAGAGCGACTTCGACGAGGAGAAGCGTGGTCGCCGCCACGGCCACCCCTCGCGTCGCCACCACTCCGGCCATCTGAAGCATGGGATGTCGGGAGGCGAGGCGGAACATCGCCATGGAGGTCAGTGATGCCCTCTCTCCTGGGCTATAGCTCAACTTTAGGACACTCGAAGGTGCGTCGCCACCGCTCCCTCAGCGCCTCTGAATCGGACTACGACCGTGGACATCGATGCAGTGAAGCCGAAGGTCGACACGGCCATCGCAGCCGCAGCGTCTCTCGGCACATGAAGCGCGGCCACATGTCGAGCAGTGAGATGGAATCACGTGGACAGCGCTATGGAGGTGAGCTGGTGAGCTTCCTTCTGTCTTTCCTATTCGAGCAGGCCAATCGAAAGGCCGTAGAGGCCGTTCGCCGAGTGCCTCGAAATCTGCCCAGTTCCGCTGTCCCTTTCTCGACCGCCAGATCCGTCGCAATCAAAGCCCCTCCGGAGGAGACTTTGGCCACAAAGGTCGAGGCAACATCTTTGACATCAAAGGTTTGCGCAAAAATCGCAGCCGACCTAATTTACTCATTCTTGAGGACGCTCCAACTTCGGCGAATTCATGAAGGTCCACCACGGCAACCGCATGCGCGAGGCTCTCCAATGTCCCTTCATCATGCGTACGCCCAGAAAATGATCCTAGTCTACTCCCTCCTTTCAGATGTCCTTCGTCATCACCTCCACCTCGAAGACACGAACTACGAAGGCGAACGGCGCCGCCACAGTCGCATGGAATGCGGACGTCATGGCCATGGAGGCGGCCGACGCCTATCTTTCCGCGTCGTTTCGTCCTCTGAAAGCGAACGCTGAGGGGCACAAGAAGGCATTATTTGGAATCGCATTTATTTTGTATAAAATATAGTTTCTACAGCGCAAAAAACCTTCAGCTAATGTAGGGTCCGTTCGAAGGGGCGTCCCCCTTAGAAATGCCATTAAGCGGAAGGCTGAGCAGGTTCAAAAGCGCTGTCGGCTTAAAAAGCGCCGAGGCGACCCACTTTCGGCGCTCTTAAGCGACGCCTCCGTCTCGGAATCGAACGCCTCGGAATGTCCGCCCTCCGCCTCCTCGCCCTCTTCTCCGCCACCGTCGTCGCCTCGACGCTCGCCGACGGCTTCTGGCCCCACGGAGGCCACTACGGAGGCTACGGATGGGGCGCCGCTCCCCACTACGGTTACGGCTACGGTAGCGGATATGGTAGCCAGCACGGCCACGACGGAGAGAAGGGATTCGCGGAGAAGTTCGGCCGTGGCGAGAAGTCCAACTGGTCGGAGTACAACCACGGAGGCCACGAGGCCCACGCCAGCGGAGACGCCTACGGAAAGGCCGACGCCGACGGGTACGGTAGCGCCCACGGCCACGACGCCGGACACGAATACGGTGCTCCCCACTACGGCTACGTTCCCCAGAAGTGGTGGTAAATGTTTACGTGAATGAGGCGTATTCTATGTGTGGAGAGATAAATAAAGGACTTTGAATGTCGGTTCTGCCGAACACTCTTGATGGATACAGTAGTGTTGGATCGAATGTGGGACATCTACAGAGACGGTCTTTTAGTGGAGCTGGCACAAGAGTTGTAGTTTCTATGTTTGAGCTGCACTTTGACCCTCTTGGGGACCTTTTGCCACTCCTCGAGGAATAGCTGGCCACAGAGGGACGTCTTAAGCACTCGTCCGTCGACTTTTCCTAAACACTTTTTGGACGCCGAGAAGCCCGACGCGACCGACCCGAGAGGAGGTAGAGCTTTCCGGTCTGCAGCCACTCGATGCCACAGAGTCCCGCCGAGACCGAGGTCTCCAGAGAGACCCTGAGTCCGTTGGTGAGCGAAGAGTTGGAGGACTGAAGGACCTTCTTAGCCTCTCGCCACGACCGAACCCACCTTGAACATCTTCACGATGCCCGCCCTGTATTCCAAAGTCCGATTGTCGTCGCGCGGCGGCTTCTCGAGGATCTTGAAGAGTCCCACTGCAAAGCGAGGATCACGGACTCGGCCCCTCTCGGCCTCTCACCCCAGTCGGCGTTGCAGAACATCTCCTTCTCAGAGGACTCCACACAGGAACATCCGAGAGACGTGTGGATGACCGACAAGAGAAGCAGAAAAGGGACGGAAGTGGCCATTTCTGGTGTGCACACAGAATCGGTGCGCTTTTAAGGACCTCGGACAAAGAGGTTCTGTTTGTCTGTTCTATCAAGCTGAACCAACGGAGTGTTGACGGCGCCCGCTTGTTTTGGAGTAGAGGAGTCCACAATCACAGAAATCATATTTGTCGTCTAGTGGACAAATAAGGAATCCTTTTGGACCACATTTGGAGTATTTGTCCTTCTGAACTCAACCTCAACCTTAAGGAGCTGCAATCATATCGTTTGCCTTTCAGCACAAGAGTTCTTCAGTGCAACTCAATCAACCTTGTTTGCCATCCCCCGAAATCCTCTGTCACAATCACTCATTCGAAAACGCTTTCAAACGAATTCGCATTCCAAAAGGAACGAAACGAGAAGTAAACAGTTCTAGTACTGCTCAGTGTAAAGTTTATTCGCGCGCTCCTCTGAGCTCTAAGGTTAAGTGTACAACTTTACAATTCACTATTTTTCGGCGCTTTGTGTTCGTGATCACGGACAGATCGTAATCCTCTTTCGTTGCAAACACTCTCTGGCTTCTAGTCAACCCCTCTAAAACACCAGAAATCGACTTTTGCCACGGAATCCTCATTTATAGCCGAGGCTCTGAACTTACCAATGTCAGTGCCGATGCTCCGCACCCTGTTTCTCCTCTCCACGGTCTTCAGCGCCACTTTGTGCTGCTCCTGTCGTCCTACTTCTCCTGGAAATGCCTTCTGCAACTCCGACTGGGGTGAGCGTCGTAGAAAGCGAATGAAATACCTATTTTAGTCGGAATTTTCCAAATAACCGACAAAATAACTCGGATGACCTCCATGGAAATAACCTATACGGTAAACGTCGTCAAGTTGTTCAGGGTAGGCTCCGTTTGCGGTTTTGTGTCCAATTCTTTAGGCTAAATACGGCACTCCACGTGTAGGCTCCACCGCAACTGTCGCCACTCCGAGTCAGTCAGCTGCCTGTGGAGTCGACTGGCTTCAGAAAGGGAAGCAGTACCTACTCAATGGAAGCAGTAAGCAGAAGCTGGACATGTCCCTCTGTGGACAGATCCAAGCTGCTGAGTGGAGAAATGTGTCCCAGAATGTGAAGAATGCTCTTCAAACTGGTGCGTATGAACCTTGTTATAAGCAATGTAACTGACAATGGTATAAAATCACAATAAAAAAGCATTCTCTTCACCAAGAAAGTCCGACACAAACACATTCAGTTCTTAGTTCTGTTTCGGAGAGGGACAGGGTGCGTAGCTTCCTTCTTCGAGGGCCTTCTTGATGTCAGCGGGAACCTTCTGCCACTCCGTCGGCGCGATTTGTCCACAAGTGGAGACGTCCAGAGTGCGCTTGGCATGGTCGTAGGATCCTTAAACTCGCTCCATAGCTACGTCCGGATTTATGACTTTACCGTTGAGAAGATACTCTTCTCCTTCCTTGAGCCAGGTGACCCCACAGGCAGTCGACTGGCTGTTGGTCACGATGAAGGTGATCGAGTTGGGGTGGGTGCCGTCATTCTTGTTCTGCATTCAGAAGGTGAGCGCTGAGGCATCCTATTAACACTACCTTGAAGACTCTGCTGGCAAGGGAGACGTAGGTGATGCGGAGCCCGTTGAGGTGCTCGAACCCCTTGACTACCTTGAAGACGCCGACTGAACGAGTTTGGACGCAAAATACAGAGAGAAGACCGGCCTACCGACATCGGACTTGCAGAACTTCTCCTTCGGATCGGCACGGGAGGGACAATCGCATCCGAAGGCGAAAACGCAGCAGACGACGACGACGAGAAGGAGCGTTCGGAGCATGGCGCTGGAACTGAAGAAGCCGAGTTGGGACATGCCTTTTATAGCGCCGTTTCTGTACCTTTACGTGAGTTTAGACGGTGATCTTTGGGCAGCAAAACGATAAACAATTGCATATCAGTGGACAACAGTATGTCAAATGAGTCCACGTGGATTCAAATCAGAAAAAAGTGTGTGTGATCTCTTATCACTGATGCCCAATGGCCCTCTTTCCCAGGTGTTCCGATATCTGCTCTCTATCTGGCAGAGAAATTTAGTTGTGTTCAGACTCTAAAAATTACATAAAATTTCGGCGTTCTTCAGTGACATCTAGGTCGTGTTCTAGTGGAAAAGTTAAGCTTGTTCTACCTCCACCACAGAGCATACCGAAAAAGGGACATTTCGAGAGCACTCTACCTCGAATACACCCGTTGCGATGAATGCCACGCATGGGGTTGAAACGCTGTCAGTTTTTAGAATATATTTTCGCACTAGGTTACTCTCGAGTCTCATTCGTGTCGCAGTGGCGAGCGGTCGGTCCCTCCGGTCGCTCTCTGGGCGTTCGGTCGGTCTGATGGCAAGCCCTGTGGCATGTATGAGTTTTCCGGCTTCCAGAGGGAATTGGGACACCCGGAAGCCGTAGTCCCACCACCGCTGACAACAAGATGTCCGACGCCAGGAATCCCGCTACACGAGAAGTCACTCTGAAGGTCGACGACGCTCCAAGGACACCACCACCGGTGAAGACACAATTTTCGGAGCAAGAAACCGTCTCTACGAAGCAGATGTTAGCTCAGAAGCCTCCACTGTGCCGCAAACGCCCGCGAAGAGGATGTTCGGCTGCCGGATCCGAAGTTTTGTCGAGTCCCAGATGTCCCGTGAAGCGCGCCGTCTCCGACCGGTTCAACATCCACGCCGCTCCAGGGATGAAGCCGGCTGTAACGAGACATCCTCTGTTTGTCGATTATTCGGTGTCGTGCAAGGCGTAAGCCTTTGATTCACGAAATAAACTCGTAACTAGGTTACTCTCAAGGTCGAAAGAAACTGCTCATCTCCGCAGAGATTTACTAGATTTACTGGATTTTAGTTGAAACTTTGTGCACTTAAGAATTTCGTATCACATGGAGTGGTTCCCTTCATAACTGATTCCACAGCTCCAGAGTTATGCATCTCCATTTGGAGAGCGAAGAGGGATCAGATGCCAGACGGTGCTATCTACACTTGCTATCTTCTAGAGTGCTTTCAAAGTTCCATAATGCTATTTGGTGAACATCTCTGCTTGTGAAGATAGTTGAATTTAACAAGGGAGACTGGTACTTTCCTGCAATTTGATGTAAATTTTCTGGAATTCTTGAACCTCTTCAAGGGGGTTTAATTGGTTCGTGGAATTTTCCGCTTTGAAATACTCCGATCACTTTTGGCACGTCCTGACACAGAAAGACATGGAAGGGACTCCTTGTTTGCGTCAGAAAGGAGCAAACTAGATACAAAATACCCTTTGCGGCTCTGATCCCTCTTCACTCTCCCACCTCCAACGCTCTCTTTGAGGTAAACAACGCACCAAAACACAAAGTACCCTCGGTGCACTGACACGTGTACAGCGAGTACCATAAAAGGCTCTCTCCGATCGCCCTCTCACAGTCCATTGCGAATGAAGCGCGCCGCCGTTCTCCTCTTCGTCGTCATCGGAATCGCCTTCGCTTGCAGATGCCGACTTCCCACTCCGAAGGAGGCCTTTTGTGGATCTGACTGGGGTAGGCAGCTCCCGACTGGCCACGCCTAAACAGAGCTTTCAGTTGGTGTCTTCAAGGTGCTCCAGAAGAACACCATCCCGGACAGCCAGCAGATCTCCTACACCGTCCAGGTCGTCAATGCATTCAGAGTATGTAGAGTGCTTGAGTGGTTCTCCCGAGACGGACAGTTTTAGGCGGTGTATGCCGTGCCAACGATCGGCTCCACGAATCTCCTTTTCACCCAGTACACGTCGGCCGCCTGTGGAATCGAGGGACTCGAAAACGGAAAGCAGTATCTCCTCGCCGGTAGGCTCTTTTCTCGCTCAAGTGCCGACGAATTCTTCTAGGAAGCGCCACGGAGGGACTTCAGATGAACTCATGCACCCAGTTCGAGTGGAGTCTCGACTGGAACGAAGTTCCCGACGACGTGAAGACCGCTCTCCAGAACGGAACTTACTATCCCTGCAACTGAGGGACTCCGTTTCAAGTGACCTGAATCCCAATAAACCTCGATTCTCTGTACACCATGCGATTAGAGAATGCGTGCAAAGGATAGAATTCGGTGTTTTATTGAGCACAATTGGCCTGAGACACTTAGTGCTGTGGACAGGGTTCGTAGCTTCCGTGCTGGAGAGCGTCCTTGACTTCTTGAGTGACTTGGGACCACACATAGGGACGGAAGATGGAGCAGTAGTTGATGCTCAGAGCGTTCTTGGAGTGGAATCCTGCAAGGCTTGTGTCAGTCTCGAACAGAGAGCGTGAACTGACCGCTCAAAAGATAATCATTTCCCAAGGAGAGCCAGTCGACTCCGCACATGGCCGAGTTGGATCCAGTGCTGATGCTGACGATGGACCCCTTCTGGGGAGAGCCGTTCTGATCCTCAAAGTATTAACCATTTTCTGAGATCAGGACTGAGGGTGGTACCTTGAAAACCTCGATAACCTCGGCAGTGTAGATGAGAGAGAGCTTCTCGGGAGTCGAGGTGCGGTTGAGAACCTTGAAGTGCCCGACTAAATGGAGGAGGTTACTGAAAGGGGCGATCTGGAACTACCGAAAGTGGATCTGCAGAAGATCTCTTTGTCAGTCGATGGGATGCAGGAGCATCCGAAGGCGATCGCGAGGAGTGCAGAGAAAAAGCAGAGAGTCCGCACCATGGCGAGCGAGTGGAGGAAGCTTGGAGAGGGGCGCTTTTATGCTGACTCTTTTCGGCTCTCCAACGTGGCTTCTAACCCTTCTGTGACAGATTTTGGTTAAAATTACCTAAACACAAAAAAACTGTGTCGATGAAATTCTGATCAGTCAAGATCAGAGTTCTATGAAATGGTCTTTTCCCTTTGTGACTCCACATCGACGTGACTCAACACAGAGGCCTTATCACTCCTTTGTTCTCGAACGGTCGCAAACAAGGTGACAGCGGTTGACCAAAGGTGAAAGTTTGTTGTAGCTAGAATGTTTGTTCTCTCGGGAATGCCCTTCAGTTCTTTAAAAACGGAACTAGAACGACATCTTCCGATGAGAGCCTTCTTCCAATGTTCCTCTACTGCTGTTCTCAACACCATCGAGTCATCATGCCCTCATAAACCCGTCGCCACCGCCACCAGCGTTCCGCTCCAGTAAAGTTGTTTTCGCCCCACTTTCGTCCGCGATCTTCTTTCTCCACTTTGATCGCTTCATCCGCAGTGTAAACACGGATCGACCTCTCTGTTTTGATCTATCGGCTTTAAAGGTGCCGATCGCCCTTGGTTGGGGAATCACGATGCATTTCACCCTCATTTGCCTTCTGTTCCCTCTCGGATTCTCTTTCGCCTGTGACTGCTTCCCTCGATCCGATGGCGAACTTTTCTGTGCGGCTAATTGGGGTACTTACCGCAGCCGCCGTGACTCAACTGAATTCCTTTAGTCAGTATCGTGAAGGTGCTTAGTTCGTCAGTCGATCCAAACGAAGAGAATCACAGAGTCTTCTACAACGTCTCGGCTGCAGAAATATTCAAGGTATCAGAAACTTCTTACATCTGTTTCTACTTTGGTTAAAGGGGCCCCTGGCCAAGGGAAAGGAGGTCGTCCTCGAGACGGCGAGATCTTCCGCTGCGTGTGGTTTGGAGAGCCTCGAAGAAGGACGGGAGTATCTGCTCCTGGGCAAGTGGGGACGGCCTTGAGCTGTGTGAAACACGCAGTTTAGGCACGTTCAGGAACAAGAAACTGAATGCGAACATCTGTGGCCAGTTGGGGACCTCCGTGTCGGAGTGGAAAGACGTCTCGGTTGAGATCAAAGAGAATCTGGAAAGGGAACACTATGAATGTGGGAAGAAACTCTGACTTGTGGCATCCTCGAGTTGATCGGGCTTATATCTTTGTAGGATGTAATGGCTCTTATGAATAAACTCCATCTACATGCCCTCTTCAGTGAAGTATTAGTCCTAAAGGGAATCTGTCTGTCACTCCTACGCACAACAGAACACTCTCAAGTAGTCTCCCCTGCGACTGTGTGAAAGTTCCTTTATTGAGGCGATCTTAGATTGCTAAGCCGTCGCCGTGAGAGGAATAACATTCAGAAGTCATTTCCTCGTTGAAGGGAACAAAGTGCACACGTCATGGAACGACAGTAGGACTTCTCTGTTTTGCGAGGACATCGATTTCTTTAGAATGGAAGTACACAATCCAACAAACAATAACCTTTGAATTTTGAATTGAAAGAAGGTCTACAAGAGGATAAGAATAAGGGATCCGGTTGTCGGGTCGTTTCGTTCCAAATACTATATGTAATAAGACCGCTTTATCTTTTGGTTATTTCGATGATCGTTGACTAATTTGTCTCGCTCAGAGAACTCGAACTCTTCAAAAGCACGCCGGGAAGGCCAAGATCAGTTGACCTCTGTCCACACGCAGTGCTTTCCACGGAGTAGTGAGGTTTCCTTTATTCGTGTCCCCTGACTTCTACATTTCCTGATCTGTGGTTTGGATGCGCATCTTGGCTCCCGGCTCTAAGTGCCTGTTTTGACAGATTCTTTGATGAAGCGTCAGGAAGTACTATTAGCGAAACAACATGGGTTAGAGCCGAATAGCAGCTATTTGAAGAGTCTCGGTAGTATCGTGAGGATCTTCGACCCCACTGAAGGAGGAAGAAAATTCTAGTGGGTTCGTTCTAGAGTCAAGGTTCTTGTTCCGATAGAGGGACTTCTGTCCCGATTTTTCCTCGCTCCCAAAGCCTAGATGCCTTTCTTTGTTTCGTCGACGATTTGTAGAAGGTGAGTCATCTTTGTTATTGCTGTGGCGATGTTTTTCTCAAGAATATACAAAAGAGTTGACGAATGTAGGTACCAGGCGCTTGTTTTCAAGGCGGTATTCAAAAGGTTCCTTGTTCTCCTTCTGGGAATGTCAGATGTTTGCCAACCTCACAGTGAAGAATCGAACACTTTCTAAAGCAGTGAGAGATGCCTCTCGATTTTCCGGAAGAACACGCCAATACGTGCATTCATTCCAGAAGGTACTGAGATACTACTTCTTAACCTCGATTGATGTATAATACGTCCGGAAAGTCATAGTGAGATAGAAAAACCGCAAACGTCACGTTTCCACTTTCGAACTCGATGACCTTAGGCCCAAATGGAGTACGTATATTGGGTTGCAGGAACATTCAATTAGCGTAGCTTTGTTCTAATGTTAGACCTGTCAGTAGTCCCTTAAGTTAGTTGTTCACTTAACTCAAAGCTAACGTCGGAATGATTCATGACATGCGGTCAGTCTGCGCGAATGGATTAGCGTCGGTTTTGTTCCAAATTCATGGAAAACCAATGCTACTGCATGCTTTCTTTCTGAGTTCCGAGAACGAGAGCGGTCGGTATCTACTTTTCGTTTGCTTTTTCCGACCGCTGTCACATTACGATGCCCTCGTAAATGAGTTTCCAGACTTCTCTCCAGATGACGATAGCACAGGAAATGACTATAATATGGCTGGCGTGGAACGTAAGCCAAATTATATCTCGCCAAGAAGACCGTGAACCCCGCCCGACCACCCGCGCCGCCCATTCAAGCCGAAGAATCGCTCCAACTTCGAAGTCTACTCCGTCAGCCGCTCCGTCGATGGGTTTCTGTTTCGTCCACCGAACTCCACCTTCCGCGTTACTTCCTGATCGAACTTTTTTGTTGTTTCGAAGCCCGCGCACACTGATGGGACAGCCGGAATTGCTTGGAATTGAACTTTCTGAAATTCTCGCCTTGTCTTACTTTTTGAACGTCTTCTAAAAGTTCGACTATTAGGTTATCTCTATGGTTCACTTTATACTATAGTCGAATTGAAACCCCGCCTGAAACTCCGACAAAGTGCGATGTCTTTCTTCGTGTTTTTCGCTCTTGGAGAGGCTACATTAGATAGCAGTGTGCGCATTGTTGGCACAAAACCAAATTTGAGAATACTTTCTTCGCCACTTTTTTCTTTTAGTCAAAGGAGCGCTGGTAAAATCCCTTTTGGTGTCTCTGGTTTCAACTGCGTCCATCCACAAGAATGAACCACCAATACTTCCTTCTTCCTTCAGTCCAACAGAAGCCTCTTCTCTTCAGTTGATGGAACCTTGCTGTTCTAGACTGACACCATTTTGTGCCGTCTGGGGTACCCATGGAACTGTGGGTAAATGACGGCGATTTATGCGAAAAACGAGACCTGTTTCCTATCGCCTCTTTTCAAAATCGAGGCAAAAGAGAAATATCTTTCGTATTATAGGTCTATAGAAGACCTTTCATATTGACTCCAAGTTTAAATGGCCTATTTACGCGCATTAACTGTGTCACTCAGTCCGCTAAGTTGTTTGTTTTGATCTGTCCGAAGAAAATTCGACGGACATTTTCTTATTTTGTCCTCTAGGCACCAAGAACCAAAAGACTGGTTTGAAGAACTTCTCAGTTCATCTTTTGAATATGATCTAGATCGCAGTATTCAAAGCTCTACTTATCCCCTGAATCGGAATCGAGTGACCTTGGATGCGTTCGTGACCAACTTCTTGTCCTCAAGCCTCGAGGAACCCTCTCCCTCTTTCTGTCCCATTGGAGAAACACTTCATCTGTGCTACTTAAATCTTCGATATTCCATGGAATTCCCTCAGTCGTGGGAACCCCCATCATCCTGCAGAACGCGCATTCTTTGATCCCTTAGTGTCCTCTCTCCACGGAGTTGTGATGACTAGGGGAAACAACTCTGCAGAGACCAATCAGGGTCTCCGCACAAGTGGCTGATTCCCATTGGAGGTAGAGTGAGCTCCAGGCACTCCGGAAGTACCGCCTTGTCGGCTCAGTTTCCACTCGGTTTCTGCGAATCGCAGATGCGGTTACCACCCAAAGTGTTAGACATAGTTCTCAGAGGAAGAATTCATCTTCTTCGCCACAGATCTGTGCTTGAACGTGATGTTCTCTGGCCTAGGGTACCCTTCCTCCAGCATAGGGCGACGAGTCCAGAGTCGTATAGTTCCGCCTTTCGGGACATTCGCCGCGTCCGGCGGTCACTCGACGCGCCGCCTCCGTCCCACGTGTTGATTTCTGGCACGACTGGAGACTAATCCTCGTCTTTAGGAGTGTACGATGTACCGCGCAGAGTTGGAGAGAGCGTCTCTCCACGAGTTGAGAAGGAAATCCTCGACACCTTCCCTGGGATCGCCCCAAACATCGCTTCAGGAGCACCCTCTCTGTTATGTTGGGGATCTAAGCAATGGAGAGTGAGTGCTTTCTCTTCATCTAAGTCCTTTCAAAATGGTAGATCATAGTCCAATCCTTAGCTCAGGGCTATTTCAGGAGCATATTTAATCAAACTTACAGAAGTACTAAAAAGAGTGACTCATTTCGTTGTTGTTGCAGGAAAAGAGAATTCTCCGTCGACGAAGGCTCCGTCCTCCTTATCCGCCATAAAAGCAAATTCTACGCCCTGGGCAGCAAGTGTGCCCACTGTGGAGAGCGACTGTCCTCGGGTCTTCTCATCCGCGGCAAAATCCGGTGCTCAAACTTCGGGACAGCCTACAACATCCGCACAGGCTACTTGGAGGACTTTCCCGGCCTCGACAACATCCAGACGCACACGGTGAGTGCGCCAGTCGCCGGCACAGGCCTGACGCCTTCCAGGTGCAAGTGCGCAACGACACAGTCTTCCTCATGACAACGCGTGAGAAGATTCTCGCGGAGCGTGCGCTCCCCGTCATGACCAAGTGCCGCAACTTCGTCAACGACCCCGTCGTCATCATCGGAACAGGTGAGGAATGCACTCAGCGCGCAGACCTAGTCGCCTTCAGGCATCTCCGCTCTGACGTGTGCCGAGACGCTCCGTCAGGAGGGATTTCGGGACCGTATCGTGATGATCACCCGGGAGGACACTCTGCCCTACGACAGAACCAAACTGAGCAAGGTGAGGGGGAGTGCGGTCGGGGAGCGCGCGCCGGGCAATCCAATTACGTCCAAACGAGCTTTCATGGGTCGTTTCGTGGAAGGCGCGAAACATTCGTTCTTTGGAGGGGTTCATTTTATAAAAGCAGCGGTCAACTACGCAACTGTGGGGTGCTTTTGGTGGTTGGAGTGGTGGGGATCGATTCCGCTGACGTCTTCTACTTCAGACGACGGAGGTGGAGCCGAAAAGTCTTCTGCTGCGTCCTGGAGAGTTCTTCGAGAACTACGACATCGAAGTAATGCTGAACACGAGGGTAAGTGGCCTGACCGACGGCGAAGTGCAGCCTGGATGTCTCCAGGTGAAGTCCTTGAACACCGAAGAGAAGGTCGTCTGCCTCGAAGACGGCGCCTCCGTACAGTACTCGAACCTCGTGCTCGCCATGGGCTCCGTTCCGGCGAAACTGAACGTGAAGGGCGCCGACCTGGAGGGGGTCAAGTACCTCCGTACCCTCGACGACGCCCTGGATCTCTACGAGAGCATGAAGAGGAAGCACATCGCCGTGCTCGGTTCCAACCTGCTCGGCCTGGAGCTCGCTTCGAGCATAGGGAAGCAGTCACGAAGTGTCTCCATCTTCGGGAAGGGCGCCGCTCCGCTCACCATGCTCCCCACCCAGGTGGGCCAGGTGGTGCGCGAGTTCGCCCAGGCGGAGACCCTCTTCCTCCGGCAGAACTCGCTCGTGAAGGCCGTCGAGGGCTTCGACAAAGTGGGCCACATGGTGCTCAAGGACGGTCTCTGCGCCGTCGCCCACATCGTCGTCCCCGCCATCGGCGTCCGGCCCTGCTCCTCGCTGCTCCTTGGCTCCTCTGTCTCCACCAACTCGCACGGCTTCGTCGTCGTCGACTCCCAGATGCGCACCTCGGCGCGCCACGTCTTCGCCGTCGGCGACCTCACCTCCTTCCCCCTCACCGCCTTCAACGGCAACATGGTCAACTGCGACCACTGGTACTCGGCGCAGTTCCAGGGCCGCAAGGCCGCCTTCGCCATCGTCTCCCAGAAGGAGATGTCCGTGCCCCTTGTCCCCTTCTTCTGGACCGTCTTCCTCGACCGTACCCTCACCTTTGCCGGCGATCTCTCTTGCGTAACCGACGAACGGATCCTCCGCGGCAGCCTCAAAGACAACGATTTCGTCTGCTACTGCATCAAGTAAGCCGACTCCATCCCACCGTACCCCACCGTACCTTTCAGGAACGACGAGGTCGTGGCCGTGGTCAACGCCGGCACGAGGAACGCGGCTATTCAGTTCCTCGAGATGACGCAACACAAAATAAAAATCAAGAAGCAGGACGTCGTCAAGTACCGTAACTTCTACCGTAGCCCAGATATCGTAGTGTTTCAGAAACATCTCCGACAACTGGATCACCTACCCCTCGACGAGGACTCTTCTCGAATGAATGTTCCTTTGTTGTTCTGTGTATTTTGGAATAATAAACGAACTCCTCGAGGGCCACACACGAAGGCGCCTCGAAGAAGAAGGGGCGCCGCTTTGTTTGCACACAATTTGTCATCTTCGCGTCGCCGCGGCGACGAAGACGAAGCGAGGAGATCGATCGAAGTCGATCGACGCGCGGTAAGGCGGTGAGCACTTGGTCACCGGTCATGGACTCCTTCGGTCAGATGCCGACTACTGTAGCGGCCCCGGTGGCCACGACCTCTTACTCTTCGAACCACTCGATTGATAGGGTGGTCGACCAGATCCAGCTGATCGGCGGCAAGGTGAACGACCTGGTCCAGGAGGTGAGTCTTCGTTTACTCTTCGGCTTCAGAGCGCCAGGGCGCGAGGCCCGGAGCGCCTACTCGAGAAGGGAATCCAGCAGGTGCCCTCGGAAACACCTGCTGTTTGTCTCCTAAATGCTTGTATTTTGGTCGCTTTGGTTGTGCTCTGCAAGGAGCGGTCAAGATTTGTGTAAATCTACTGTACCATGATAAGCAAGGAATAAAAGGCCTTTCTTGCAAATAGAAGTTCAGGTACTCAATGTCCCGCACCGCTCCTTTTCCGTCATCTGTCGGTCATCCCTCATCACTCCTCTTTCCAGGGCGAGGGCCATGTAAACGACGTAATCGGCCACGTAGGCGGCACCCTCCAAAACATCACCAATAACATCGACGGCGTCGTCAAGAACATCAACGTGATCGTGGTAGGAGACTTCGTCCCAAGACCCAGTCCCTATCTCTTCCCTTCAGGAGTCGGCCAACGAGCGCGTAGGTCCCTTCCCGGTGACGGCCTTCTACGTCCTCCTCATCGCCGCCCTGGTGCTCCTTGTCCTGGCGCTCTTCTACCTCGTTTCCTACGGCTCCCACCGTCTCGTCGCCTACAGGACCCACAAGCGGCTTCGCTCCTCGAATCCGTCTTCTTGACGACCGCCGATTGTAGCCGGAAACGGGCTTGCCTGGCGACAGCCTCGAAATAAATATTTGATGGTCAGCGCCGAACAAAGGCCGATCGCTTTACGACTTCGGCGGCCCTTTGCGGGATCGTCGCCGATCCACGGTCGTTAGGCATGTTCCCGCTGAGTCAGCTCCGCTTTTTTCTCAAAAATGCCCATCCGATATTTGTTTGTTCGCTTATTGGCGTGAGTCAGCGCCTTCCACCTCCGGAGGGGACCATCTATTTGCATACTTATCAGCGTCCGGAATCCGCCCGTATCAGATTGCAACGATGTTCGCCACAAGAGAACAAACAGAACGTCGAAAGGTGAATTAGCCGGCAACCGCCGATTCGACATTTCTGAATTTCTGATTTGTTTTCCGTCGGGCCTTCGCTCAAATTCGGACGAATTGTAGTGGCGTGCACACGTGGACGCGTTTTTCGGGGGCGCCGAGAATTCTTCTGGGACTTCCTCTGAGTGGAATTCGTTGGAATGAAATGGACTGTTCTGTGCCTATTTGAGATTCCGATGCGAGAAAGAGAGATTTCCCTCCCTCTGTTCCTACCATACTTCGATATCTTCGATCGAGAATGTTTTCGCACGGAGGTAGCACCGATTTCGTGTGAAAACAGCATTTCCTTCAGGACTGCACTGCCCTCGGAACCGGATCCGCCTGCATCGCGCACCCGGTTCACTTTGTGTCCTCTCCTCTCGCTGCACCCAACTCGCACTTCGAGATTAAGCCAACAGGAAACAAAAGCGATCACTCAAAAGACGCGCATAACATTAATTTTGTTTATTTACCTCTTGCGAATTCTATGGCCATCGATCAACTGGAAATCGGAAGGGGCGATCGGCTAGTGGAGTGATAGGGCCCGTTTTTGCACGGATTGCGTAACTCCTTTGGGGGCGCGCACAGTGGCCGTTGGCGGCCCACGCCTTCGGTCCTGCGCAAACACTCTGCTTGTTTGCTCTTTACAGTCGGTTGGCCGCAGTCCGTCGGCGCCTCGTCCCGGCTGTCCGTACTTTCGCCGAATATCGCGGCGGCTAATCGCGTCGACGTTCCTCGTGCGATTAACGAAGCCTCCCCTCCCCTGCGCTCTCAATGAGTAGCTCCGATCGATCGCTCCGGAGTCGGCTCCGTCGCCTGCCTTCTTGTTTCTGTTTGTCCGCTGTTCATAAAACGGTCCAATGGATCGACGCGTTCCAAATATAAGGGGCGAGCCGAGAGACGACGGTCCTCTGTTTCAAGAACCCTCTGATAAGGTCTCTCTGCTCCTGCAGGTCGATAGGGATCGCGCTGTTTTAAAGCAAGGAGTACTTGAAGATTAGAGATGTTCGCGATGTTTTCGTTCGCACTAAACTCCAAATTAACCGCGATGGGCACAGGGAGAGCGAATTAGGCACTGATAACGAATTGATCGACTCCGAAGTCCTTTCGCCGCTCTCCGCGATCATCTGATATTCAGTTTGGGAGACCCACCCTAGAGAATCGGCCTGTAGCGAAAAGCGATCCCCACGTGTCTTTTTTAAATGAGTCGATTAAGAGATGAGTAAGCCCTCCGCCCTCTGTTTGTTCTCAGCGCGCTTCTCGGATCGTTGGGAACGCGTGAATCACTCGAGACGTTACTCCGAATGACGCGAGTTTAGAAAGTTCCCCGAATGATCGTCCGATAGGTCGTCTCCAGCCAGAATCCAGCTTTTCTCGCGACATGTCTGTCGACAAGACGATCGAGGAGCTCAGCGGCACCCTTGCCCAGCTGGGCCAACTTGTCGGTCACATCAACTCCCAGCTCCTGGGCATCACCTCCCGCATTAACATAACCCTCGACAACTTCGACAGCTCCATAGCCGGCATCGCCGTCGACGCGCGCGCCATGACCGGAAAGGTCGGAACCACTGTTCAACAGGTCAGTTTCTTCGTTTCCTCCCTCGGAATGGCTCCGTCAGAGTCAACTGTTTGGATTTGAACCAAACGGATCGATTCTGAACGATCTTTTCAGGTTCCCCACGCATGGGTCTTCTACCTTCTCTTCATCACCCTCATCGTCGTCTTCATTCTCCTCTCCATCCTTCTGGTGATCAACCTCTTCACCAAAGCCCACGCGATATACACACTCGTGAAAGGGTCGCCGTCCAACAGTATGTGCCCCCTACCGTACTCCCTCCAACTGCCTTTCAGGCGCCCTATCCTCGGTGGAGGTGACTCCGCTCCCGTCGGCGCGCACCGAACTCAATCCGAAGCCTCCGCCGCGCTACAATCCTCCGCGGAACGGCCAAGTGGCGCTCTCGATGGAGAACGAGCCGAGACGGCCGGGTAACTTCCAGTACGGTGGGCTGGGATATCACGAAAGCCTCAAGCAGGCCTATCACCAGCAGTCAGGTTCGTGTTTGTCCAGGAACGCCAAGGAGCTCTTGTCGCCCTCGAATCGCTCTGCAAATACTCGCTTCAGATGAATCGCTCACCCGGAGATCGCCGCTGAACATGGAGACCACCTCGGGACCCTTCATCACCAACAGAGGACACGCCGTGTGACCCATTCTGCACTCCGCACAGCCATGACCACACAAAGCGCTCCTTGCTCAACGCATCGTCTTCACTTAGGATCTCTTTTCTGGGGCCTTTCTGTAAATAGAGAAGCAAATAAAGAGGATTTACGTAGTCTGTTGGAGTGAGTCGAAACCCGAGTGGCGGCGATCTTCTTGGTCTACTTGAACTGATTGTTCTTGGAATCCCAATCCTTGTTTAGATGGGACCGATCGACAGAGAAGTCGAACTGATCCGAGAGAGCATCCTCGACGTCCACCGGACGCTCTACAAGGTCGACCGCCACATGGAGGGCATCGTGCAGGTGCTGGACAAGTCGCTCGGGGAGTTCGAATCCGCCGTCAGGGGAGTCGAAGGTGACGTGAAGAATGTCCACAACCAAGTTCTTGCGGTCACTGACCAGGTGGGTCGAGTTCAACAGAGTGCTACAGGGTGCGTCGATAAGACAAAGTGGGGCTGAGAAGTGAATATATGAGTTGTGTTACGGCCAAGTTCAGGAGGTGAAGACACGCGCGTTTAGTGGAGCAGATGGAACGGAAAGTGTTCACTTCCTGTGATACAGAAGGAACGAATACTTCAATGGCTTCTTTGCAGCTGCCCGACCAGACGGTGTACCTGGCCATCATCCTCTGCGTGAACGTCCTCATCTGGATCCTAGCCGTATTTCTCCTCTACCAGATCGCCGTCGCAATTTTTCTGCGGAAGGAGTGCTCCCTACGGTACCAGAAGAAGCCCTCCTACAGGAGGGTATTCGCGAAGGACGTCTCCGGCGACTCCGTGGTCCTCCGGCGCCACTCCGACGACGTCGAGAACCCGAGCTTCCTCTCCCTGAATTCTTCTCTCGACGAAGAACGCAAAACTCTCCTGGCGGTCTACAGGGAACCCCTCAGGTCTGCGCCCGAGTGTGCTCCTTCAGAGAGAACTCCTTTCGTTCCAGATAACCGTCTCTGCTCAAGGTCGCTCCCCTCCGCTCCCTTCTCCAATGATGGGTCTCAAGTGCTTTACTCTCGCCACCTCAGCCTCTTGCCTCTCTTTCCAGTGATCGTGCAGAATAAACTCATTCCCAGCTGTTCCTCCCTCTAATAACCTCAATTCTCGCCCCAAAAAATGACACAAAAAGTGGAACGCGACCGAAGGTCAGTGGAAGTCGATTGCCTCCAATTGAGTCACGAGGGGAGGAACCCAGATTACCGAAAAGTCGGTAAAAGAAGGTGCGGCGCCCGAAGACAACATTCGAAGTAATGTCGCGACCTCTGCTCTTCGCCTTCCTCCTCTTCTTCTTCTTCGCCGACGTCGTCTGTGGCCAGTACTACGGTTACGGACTCGGATATGGCTATCCCTATGGCATGATGGGAGGGTACGGTATGGGTGGCTACGGTGGATATGGCGGATACGGTATGTACGGAGATTACAGGTGAGTCGCGGCGGAGAGCAATTAGAGGAGATTAGAAAGGATCAGATTGTTTTTGGGGAAATTCAGTCAGTTCCTTCAAAAAGTGAACAAGATTAGTGGGTTCAACATCAGAGATGCGGATGAGTCCTCGTTAGGCATTACTGATTAAAAATTCGCTTCTTTAGACACTTATACCCACAGTATAACACGCATTGAGAGTCGTGTTCCGTGCCCCTAACGATTCACCCTTTCAGCTACAACCAACCGATGATCGTGCGACGAGTCATCTACACGATGCCAGGCATGTACTCCGGCGGCTTCTACCCCGGACTCTACGGAACTAAAATGGCGACGGCAAAGAATTGACCGAACAGTTAATGTAATAAAGGTGTTGACTGCGTAACTTTGTGCCAAATTTGATTCAAATGACATTTATGGAACGTGACTTCGAAGGGTGACCAACTCCAAAGATCGCCGATATCGGCGAAATTTGGAAAGGCCACAAACCAAAATACTGCCAGTAACCCAGAGTGTCGATCAGTTGTCGTCGAGCTTATCTCGGAATAGAATTAGAGCCAAAAGTCCGTAAATTATAGAAAAAAAAATATGTGCACAGTGTGGACGATAAAAGGTACGAATTGCACTTGAGCGCGTTCGCCCTGTGGGACACTCATGTCAGTGAACTTGCACCATTTTTGGACAACCTTTACTTCTTCTCCTTTTTCAACTTCTTCTTTGCATCCATCAAACCAGTTCTCGTAAAGAACGCTGTGCGGCAAAAGTCCACATTTTCTCCAGAAACATTCTCTCGTGGTTCCCACCGTCATTAGTACCTGAAGTCCTGGGTGCTCCGCCGAGAATGCCACTCCTTCAATAATTCACTCTTCTCCTTTTTGCGCACATTTACGCACGAGCGCTCTTCTCTGCAAACGGTGCCACTTCTGCTGCACCACTCTCATTAATCGCCGAAGTCCCTAATTTTCCGGCCCGTTCACTCCTTCATCATCGTCTCCGCACAACCGAATGCTCGCTCCAATTAACCAATTGTGTATCCGAAGGGCGGAGGCGTTTACTCCTTTCGCGTCTTAAGCGGATTATCGGGCGACTCCTCGAAAACGGTGCGATGGTCGTCGGGATGGCCACCGAATGGAATTAAAGGGCGTTGGTCGTTGCCCTCCGTTGGCTGCAAGAATAATTCAGAATGCGAATGAGGCCCATTTGGGTGTTTCTCTGAAAGAAAGGGCGACGATGAATGATGAATGCCGTATTGTTTTCCGTGACTTCATCGAAAACGCCTTTGGACAGTCAGGCGCACTCTTAGAGTTCACCTCCTTCGAATTTGAGACTTTTGATGTTTGATCGGTTTAACTTTGCAAGAGAAAGACCATGAATATGTTGGGCGCCCGGACAAAACCGCCAAATATTGCGCTGTTCGTGTGGGCAGTTTGAGCCGGAGCCTAAGCCCAGGATGTTAACCAATGCCCAAAAACGAATATGTGGCTCGCAGTGATGATGGCTACGGCAAACCCCGGCTTGGCTTATTCTCCGGATTAGGACTATACCTATGGATTGAAAACGAGCCAGCGCGATATTTGGCGGTTTTGTCTTTGGCGGTTTTGTCCAGGCACCAATATTTTGGCATCTTTCCTCTATCTATCCCTTCATTCAATTGCTCTTTCGAAATTAAAGAATCCTTTCCCGATAGATGTCATTAATTGAATTAGTCGCTCCCAAAGGGTTCGAAAGTCATCTCAAAGCTCGTTTTCGTGGATTTCAGTCCGTAAAATCACGCGAACGTGGCGTTGGCGCGCCTCTGAGACTCCCGAGGGACGCGAGGTCGCAGAACCTAGATCGGAAGGTCATTCCGTTGCAGCGTGATGAGCTCAAATTAGAGAGAATGTGCTCGGAACGCACTGAAAGAAAAGTGACGTTCTAGAATTTGACACTTTTACGTGATTAAAGTGAGCCCTCGTTTCACAAAGAGCACTAATGGGCCCGGTGTTTATTGTTGCGATAAATTTAAAAGGTCGCGCTTTTGGACACGAAGTGCACTCCTGGCACAATCGCTACTGTACAAGTTCTCGACCAGAATACGATTTAGTTCGCGACAGCCAAAGGTCACTTGAAAAGGTCGTTCTATTTACGGTAGTTTTGCCGCCGAAAACCAAAGATTCCCGTGGTGAAATCCCTGTGTTCACCTGTAGAGTGTTCAAGCATCTTCTTCCAACCTCGGCCATTCTGTAGTTCTTTTGCAACTGCAGTCTCCGTCTTTGCTCGAAACGGCGGCGACTTCGTCACTTCCTTTGGACCACTTCTTCCGCTCTGTTCGCTCAGAATCGCCTTTTCTCAAGCTTCGCAGCCCCTTTTGTAGGTCTCCACTCTCGCTTTTAGTCAGAGCACTGCCTCCTTTCCTGCAATCTGTTTGTTATTCTCGACGAAAGACCGATTTTCCACTTTTCTCCAAATCGCCCACTCGACCACCTGGCTCCCCTCGTGCTCCCCTGTCCACGCGAATCCACGTGTCTCCGACTCCAGAATCCCAAAAGCAGCAGCTCCCATGCGTGCACTTTCCCATCGGGAGGCGTTTCCGCAATCTCCCGACGTCATGCATGGCCATAAAAGGACGTCCTCCCCCTCGAGATTTCACACCCTCTGTCGCCCGAGACCCAAGAAACTAATTGCTGACTTGTTTTCGGCGCTGATCTCGGAACCGAAAGAACTCTGTCTTCCCGATCCACTGTCACCTTCGAGGGAACGCCGTTACCGCGGGACCTCCTCTCTCGTTGCAGAAGTGTCTTTTCAGAGAAACTCGAAAATGGTCTCCGTCCCGCTCGCCGTCCTTCTGCTCTGTGCCACCCTGACTCAAGCACATCTCCGTGCCAGGAGCTTCTACCCCCTCGGCGCTAAGACGGAGTTCTACGTGGAGTCGTCGAAGTCGAGTCCCGTCGGCGTCGACCTCGGCATGTTCGGGGGCGACGGCGTCAGCGACTTCGCCGAGGACCGTAAGGACCCCAGGTAGGAGGTAGAAGAGAGCCTGTGGTCAATCCCCTCTTTAGGTGCCTTTTTTGTCGCGTCGGGAGAGGAAAACGGTTCCTGAAGTTCTGAGCAGAACCCGAACATGAAGGCGCGACTCTGTTGGGGCATCGAAAAAGATGCGGTAGTTGACGATTCTAGACGACGTTACTGTAAATATAAAAGTGTGTGGAATAAAATACTTCGTTTTGTGGCAAAGGCTCTCCCACACAGAGCATCTTCAGCAGCTTCAAGATTGCTTGGATTCCCAGAAAACTCGACCGCCTTCCTCCTTTTTCACTTCCAAACTACGGTAGTGTCCCGTGCACGTCCTTTATGTGCGGCGATGCAAATTGCCGAGACGGCTTTCAGTATTAATAACATTCCATAAATTTGTTATTGGAACGGCGGAATCACTAATTAGTACAGTTGCAGCTGTTTGGGAAGGAGAGGTCAGCGAAGATTGTTCTGTTTTCCAAAGAAGAGACAAAGCACCGAGACCGACGATGCCATAAAACGGTTTTTCTAGGATCAAAGGAAGTGAGAGGGCTTTCCGAGGGAGTGTAACTTCTAGAAAAAGTCTGCAACGCTGTACAACAACTGGTTCCGGAGACATGACAAATGGCTCTGAATGAAGAGACATTTCAGCTCTTTGAATGACTTCCGTCTAAAGTAATATTTCAGTCTACAATCATAATCTGACATTAGGAACTTAGAGCACAATTGATGACGTCGAAAGAAGCCACGTAGCCAGACAAACACAGTGGTGACACGAGAGCGCCGACTCAACGCCAAGATTGCGCCTCCAGAGAACATTCAAAGTGTAGATTGTGAGCCAAACGAGAAGAGAAATACTTCCTTTTTCTTGTCGACTGTTTTTCCGACACGGCGCTGGAACAAACAAACAGGTTGTTGTCCTTCCTCGTGACTTCTGAGACAACTCGTCGCCCCTGTGGAGAGAGGGCTTTGAACTTCCCCTTTTTGGTCTCGTTCCAAGAAGGTTCCATCAATCATTTCTCCGTTTCGGAGACGACTCCTAATCGGGGTCACCGGTTTCTTTTTGTTTATCTTAAGTTCACAAAGACCAAGGAGATGAGACGCTCCTAGACGAGATGAAATGCTTTTATTGGACTTTGAATACAAAGAGATCGCAAAAACGATTTTGTCAGCTTCGGAGAGGCTCACTTTCCTCCCATCATGGCTCCGAGAACAGCTCCGCGAATCGCTCCGTGGACGGCTCCGGCAGGTCCCATTCCTGAAGAAAATCAGTAGAACAGTCCTGGAAGAGAGACTAACCTCCATAAGGTCCGTGGAATCCACCTCCGTAGGGACCGTGGCCGTACATTCCGTGGCCATAGCCTCCGTACGGGTGGTATCCACCGTAGCCACCACCATAGCCACCGTAGCCGTAGGGATGGTAGCCACCGTATCCGTACTGGCCTTGGACGGCGGCGACGAGGCAGACGAGAAGGGCGACGAGAAGCTTGAACATTTCAGAAGATTTGGTGTGCAAGGGAAAGGCTCGCCCTTAAGTAGCGTCGAAGGCGTGAACCTGCCGACGTATTCGACGCATTTTACACTTGGAAACGTGTTGCGTCACGTCTTGAACCGGTTGGCGATCGGCGCGGACCCGGACGGAGCGCCGACTGACTCGGTTGACCTTCCTTCGCCAAATTGCGACTCGATTCGGAGATGAAGCGCCGAAGAAGGACATGGGGATTCATCGCACTTCCGTCCCGATAAGTATTCCGCGCTCGAGCTGACTGGTTCCGGTGATGCGCTCCAGGGCGGATTTGGCCAGAACTCCTGGAATTACTGTAGAAACTCTGAGTGGAATACGTTTTGGCTCAAATCGTTTGGTTTCATCTGAAAAAAAAAGCGGACCACACGCGTTCGCCGAACTGAAAACGAAAAACTGCTTCTTCTATTCTGATGGTGAATCTTTCGGAGAATATTTGAATTATTTGATGAACTCTTAGCTTTTTCCAGTATTTTTGCCTAGAAATAGTTTTCGTTTTCGTCCCCTTTTCAATGTCGGAGAGGCTTGTCTCTCCTGTAGAGATAGGCCGAAATGTGAACTAAGGCGTCAAGGTCCTATTTTCAGTGACATTCAGGTCCTTCTTGATCGTCTTCAGTACGAATTATATCTGAACGAAACCTTTTCACTTCCAGTTCCATAGTATCCTGAACCATTCAGAGGATCCTGAATACACAGCTGTGCAAGGCTGAAGAGAGTCAGTTTGTGCAACTGATCGAATGTCGGCTTCGAGATTGACTCCATTCAAAATGAATAATATGAATCAGAACAAGAAGTATCGAGTGCAATCTGATTGTCTTTATTTACACAAATGTGCATTTATTACGCCTTTTCGTAGGTCTTATGAAGTCTAGATCAATATTTGTCAGTGCTTATTCAACTTTTAAATTCCTTCCTATTGAAGTGATGACTTTGTCTTTTCCACGGAAAAACAACATCTGTTCAATGTTTTTTCAGACCCTTTTGAGCACAGCAAGACGGAGCACAGCAAATGAGCCCCGGAGTGACTGAGGCTATTTCAAATTCCAGCTCACCACAGTACCTAATGCATCCCATCTGACTTCGTACGGGCACCTTTTTTCAGGTCGCATTAAGAGTGGGATCAATCACCTTCGAGTGGATATCTCTTTGGCGAGCTCGTCTTGCACATTCAAAAGATCAATTTCAAAAGAGCGCCTCTCAGGAGCCTCGACTCTTCAGTAGAAAGCGACTACCTGTGGCTGAGTGGAGTCACACTCAGAGACGTTCCAGTTGGCGGTATCACGATGTTTCCTTTTGTCTTCTTTGGCGACCAAAACACTCGGTCTCACCCCTCCTTCGCACATATAAAGACGTTTTTGTGGCAGAATTTTGGATTTTCCTCATGTTTGCGGTCGTCTTCCTCCTCTCCTTCCTCTTCTTCGCTTCGGAGGCCCAGTGGGGATGGCAGAATCCGTCGATGGTTCCTTTCGGAGGTGGCTTCAACCAGTTCAACTCGCGGTTCCCCTTCGGCGGTGGCGGCAGCGGATTCCCTTTCAATCCCTCCTTCGGCCCAGGTAACTTCGCCCCGCTGGACGGCGTCGATTTCTTTCGCCTAGCCATGGGAATGGATCCCTCTTTCGGACCGATGGCGGGTCCCGGGGGCTTCAACGGGGCCCTCCAAGGCGCCTTCCGAGGAGCGATGATCGGAGGCATGACGGGCATGATGGGCAAGAAGTGAATAAACGTTTATCTACCCAAACAGAACAGGCAGAATCCGAAGCCCGGCGTCGAGACACTCAGCGGTTGGAAGAAGCTGTTGGACTGCGTGTAGTAGTTGTTACTGTAGGGAGCTAGAGAATAAAGAAATCTTCCTGTGGAACGGACCTGGGGTGGTAGTGGTAGTTAGTGATGAAGCGATTCGCCTGCACGTTGTTCTGGACGTAGTAGTTGCGGTGGCTGACCGACGTCTTCTGGTGGTAGTAGACCGAAGGCGAGCCGAGGGCTGCCAGAAGATGCATCGAGAGGAGAAGGACGGAGAGGAGCTGCATCTCGAGGACGAGAAGGCGAGGGAAGTGGCAGTTTTTGAGGGAAAGTGGGGGGTAATCGCCTCGAGGGTCACGACCTTTTTAATCCTACTTGTGCCGGTTTGGGAGGTAATCTCTTAGATTCGAATGCCGAACTGATCGATTACCGATCCCGGAACCTGCCACTGGACATTGGTGAATCAGTGATCAGTGAAAGTGATGGAACCCTCAATGTGGAGCCGAAACGAGCGTCTGACAGAATGCTCCGATTGATCGAAGGCCACCATGCCGCGCAAAACAAAACAAGATTTGGCGCTAAATCTGCTCACGTTCAAGGTTCAAGGCTGGCGGAGTGTTTCCTAAACAACTCGATATACGACCGTTATATGTGATCGCACCCTCCGTTCCGCTGCTTTATCGACTGATCGAGGTCCTTCGGCATAAATGGCGCCAAATGTACTCATCGGAAGCGCGTTGTTTACCCAGCGGTCGATGATGCTCTGCTATGAGTCATCCTATGAATGAGACTCTGTGGTGCTTTTGGGAAGAGGAATTTATGGATATACAGTAGGCGATAGAGGTGAATACGCTAATTACACTGGCGGTCGAGGATTCCGGCCTTGAGGCGATTCTGGAGAGTGTCGGGCACCTGCTCCCACTCGAGGACGTTCTCGAACTCGCTCTGCTTCGGGTCGTCGTAGAGAATCTGGCCGCAGAGCACCGTCATCAGGATTCCGTCCTCGTAGCGACCTAAAAAGGGCCGGATATCGTGGTGGTCTCCGTCTAAGCCTACCGGCCAGGAGATACTCTTTTCCGGCGTCGAGGAAGAGTCCACAAGCAGGAGCTTCCGAGGGAGTGAACACCGAGGTAGGGAGGGTCCCGTTGAGCTCATTTGGCACCTAGGGGTCATGGGAAGTCAGAGACTGCTGCTTTTAGGGCACCTTGAAGGTGTCGATGTGTTTGACGGAGTACTTGATGTTGTTGAGACCCTTGCGGGGCGATCCGTCGGGCATCTTCTGCTTCGTCTGGCGGATGAGAATCCGCGCATGGGAGACTAAAGAAAGCGGTTCGGGTTTGGTTTCTCGAATGACTGACCCCAGTGCGCTTGGCAGTAGGAGACGTTGGGCACCTGGACGCGGCATTTGCAGCTCTCCGCCGAGGGAACGAAGAGCGCGAGGAGACCGAGGAGCAGCGCGAAGGTAGTGAGGAGGTGCATGGCTGAAACAAAGAGGAGATGAAGGCGAAGAAGGGACGCCGCTGCCGCCAACCTGTTCCCTTCTTTCGCTAAACACCTTCGGCAATAAACAACGCGCGATCGATCACGGCGAATGATCGCGATTCGCGCTTTTTAAGAGCATAAAACGGTCGTCGCAATCGGCTTTGGGAAGATCGAAGCCGAGGATGAGCGGGGTGAGTCACCCGCCCTCGATCCTCGGGAGATGGACCCGGATCAAAATATCGGATTGTGGCAGAAATAAGAGGAGCAAAGCAGCGATCGATCTGGGGAAAGCAGGACACAGATTCTGAGCCCAGTCATCGAAGGACGCAGTGCCTAGACAACGCAGTCGTTCCTCTGACGTCGTTTCCCCGCGCCCATCGTGACGAATGAGTCAGCCGAAACAGAAGTGTTTTCGAAAGTGCTACTTCACTCAAAGCAAAAACAACCAAACGACTCCCAAAGAGGCGAACCTGACTTGAACGCAGGCGGGAAGAAAAGGAAACTGAACTTCAATTAGTTGAATGTACATGGAATGTGCCAGCTTAGTCGCTTGGTCATCAAAAATCATCAGATCATCAAAGAGCACTGGTGAAGGGCTTGGATAACTTCCAGTTCAGGTACAGGACAATATGGAGCAGCAAGAAAGACGACTTTTCCACTATACGAGGCCTGTAGAGTCGAGCTGGCTGTGAATTTCGGGAATCTGTGGTGAATTTTATTTTCCACATTCTTGCAATCATGCAGGCTAGAATCCTACCTCTTCATCTTATCATATAGGATTTCACTGAAATTGAGTAATTACATGGTGGCCCAGATAAAGTTGTAGCATCATTTTTGATTCGTTGATTTAAGTGGATTTTCGAGAGTTTGAACAAGTTTGAACGTGATATTCGTATTCAGCGTCCTATTCTAGCTCTGATTATCTGTTATTAGCCGATATTTCGAAAAAAATTTCTGAAAAAATACTAACGCTTGAGGACCAACTTTCGATCGGTCCGATGCACAAGCGCGAAATCTCGAATCCGGCTATCGTAAAAGCCCTCCGATCTAAGCGGTATGATGTCCATTGAGTTGTTGGTCGCTATTGGAAGATAGAACAAGGTAAGTAGAGGGATAGGAAATGTAGAAAGAGACCAGAGCGAATTCCAGCTGTTCTAGAAGAGATCCTAAAGAAATTGAACCGGAATTCAGCCCGAAGTTCAATAAAGTTGGCTAAAGAGTAGGGAATCTTAAGAAAAAGAGCCCGGCGAGCATTTAGCGAAGATGTGAAGACGATGTCTTACAAGAAAATGAAAGACCAAGTCTTCACACAGCAAGAAAAAAAAGACAAGACCCTAAAAAATATCGCTTGCTGAAGGCCAGCGACGCTGGTTACCGGAACTCGACCGAATCCTGTTCACAGATGAGTGGTGATTCATCGCCGAACCGGTGCAAAATCATCAAAATCATCGGCAATGGCTTCCCAAAGGCTCTCCGCGCACCATCAGTGCCGAAAAGACCCAGCATTCGAAAAGTTTGATGGTCTGGGCTGGAATTTAGATCATGGGTAACCCAAAACTGGCGTTTTTTGAGAAAAATGACCGTTTCACAGCCGAGTTTTATACAGCCGAGAAAAAGATTTTAAAATGCGCACTGAAACCGTGGGCGGCGGAGAAGTACAGAGAAATTGCGAGGACGATTAAACATCTACAAAAAGGTTCGAAACAGCTTTGGTCTGGCTTTGGGCCGATGTGCTTAAGGTAGAGAGTAAATCTTTTTTGGCCAACACTTTTTCTGGGTCTGAATCCCCTCCAATTTTAAATTTTGTGTTTCCTCTGGATGAGTGTCAAAAAAAAACAAAATCCAGACCTGCGTCGCTCGGGGGTTCGAGTTGGATGTATGTTTAGGTGTGCATCGTAGCGAAATCAGAATCTTCCGACAAAAGGATTTTACTGTTCTTATTCCCTAGTGGTGTAGCTTCATTTTGCATATAACATTATTGTATTTGGAGAAGACCACAGTGAGTTACATTGATTTCTTTTTTTTGCAGTTTATCTGGGCCACCCTGTAGTTACTGACCTATGGCAATGGTCCATGAATCTTGGATGCACAGGTTATAAAAGACTATGGAAGTATACGTGTGCATATGTTCAACGTAGCTGAAGCATCCTAAAGTGCACGTGTTCCTGCTTGTGCCTTAGTTGCCCTCTTCATTCCGTTCAAAAAAGACAGATGAAGTGCAGAGGCGGATTTACAGCCTCGGCTCGCCATCGGCAAACAGTCGTAAAAAGAAATAAAGCAGAAAGAAAGTGCACAAACCGAATGAACTCATTTGTTTGTTTTTGGGGACTTCTTCTTCCCAGAAGTCTTCCGTTTTCCCTTCTACTCTCACTCCCAAGTCAGAATCCTGCCTCTTCATGTCGCCTAAGACGGCGATCTCCTATTCCGAAGGTCCCTTTAGGGTCCGTAAAGAATCAGCCGATCGGAGACCGCCGGCCGTGATTCACGTTTCTGTTTGTTTCCGTGGACCGCGCACGCCTCGTCACTCAATAAAACCTTCGTCCACTCCGCTTTAGGGCCATTCTGTTTGATGTGGGAGAGCCAGTCCTCCGATCTTCTTGCATCAGAGCCATCCAAGGTGCTCGTTTGGTGCTAATGGCTCCATTCTGTTTGACTTTCCCAAGAGATACTCTTTTACTCTTGAAAGCCCAATCTTCTGAAGCGTACTGTACCTTCAGATCTTCGTCCTCTGTCGCCTCTTTCTAGAATCAGTCTTCCTCTGGATGCCTCAGGACCGTACAGTTCTCTTTTTCGAGCGCGCACTCTGTTTGTCATCACAATTTTTGGTATTTGCCCGCGAGGCGCTTCGTGTCTCCCTCCTTCTTTCGGCATTAATCACTTCGCCGTTGGAATTGACTCAGCCGGCGCCCAGCGTCGCTTTCAGAATCCAACTGTACTCCGCAAGTCGTCGCGATGGTCATCCTGAAGCAGGGACCTTTCTTCTTGCACCAGGGAAAGGTAGGTCCCGCCACGAAAGGAGACAGCTGAGCGCAGTCCTCGAACTGTCTGTTGCAGAACAAGTGGAGCGAGGTGTGGATGATCCTATCGCACGAACTTGAGGGACCCTCCGTCGTCTTCTACAAGGACTCGCACGCCAAGAAGATCCTCGAGGAGATGTGAGTCCCACCGAGCTACCGTAGTCCTAGGCTGGTCGCTTCAGAAGGAACATCTCGACGATAGCGGAGCAGATGCGCTTCGGGACGACAACGATTCCAGTGGGGACGCAGCCAGAGGTGGCCAAGGATGTGCGCATTCACAGTAGCTGCTTCGTGGCGATTCCCGTGGAGAAGACGGTGAAGAAGCAGAGGCAGACGCAGACCCTCTGGCTCTGCGCCCCCTCGACCACCGAGATGTTCAAGCTGATCCGGGTAGGCGAAGAGCAGGTGCTCTCCAACTGCCCCCTTCCAGCTGCTCTCGGCCTGTCTCGTCAATATACAGTACCCCGCACCGGCTCCCAACACGATCGACGACATGCACGCCCTGCACCGCTACCGCCCGAGTGGCTTCGAGGCAGACAACGAGTGGGAGATCTTCTGGGACAACCCGAGTCGTGCGGGGAACAAGGAGCTCGAGAGTCTCAAGCAGTCGGGAATGACCATGTGAGTCGCGGGGTACCTCGGCGGGGCTGACGGGGTACTGTAGGAGTGTGGACCACCTGAACGATAAGCGGACGATGAAGGACGTGAAGAAGACGGCGAAGAAGGGCACCCTCAAGCAGTACCAGAGCGCCTCGGCGCTCAACGAGATCCCGAACAAGGCCGAGCGCGGGAGTCTTCTCAGCGTGGGGTCCTGCGATGAAAGGTGGGGGGAGGGAAGCGGTGCAGGTACAGGAGTAAGATGTCTTTCCAGGACGCCTCCAAATCAGCGCAAACGAGCGGAAACATTCGACGTTCTGGTCGACGAACCGGTACGTGGGCAGCCCTGTCCAGACTACCGTAGCGTTTTAGGTCCCGCAACGAAAAGCCGAGGAACTGCACCGTACGCGAGAACTCGGGGATTCGCCTCTCTTCGTGGGGCGTCGGAAGTCAAAGCCGCGGAGCCACTCGACGTCGGCATCGACGACACCACAAAGCCTTCGAAAGGAGAAGCGCTCCACGCCGCCGCCACTCCGGGTTACGGTACCCAAGGAGACCTGCTACACCACAGAGGAGGAGCTCGACGAGCCCGTCACTCCGAAGGCGCCTCAGGAGCCGGCGCGCTCGCGCTACAGTACCTCGGACTACAGCAGCCAGGGCGAGATGAACCACAAATACGACCTTCCCCCTCCGGAGGATACGGTAGTGCACGTGCACCACCACCACCATCAGAAGCGCGAGGCGCACTATGAGATGCCCCCGGAGGACGACCTTCCCGTGGTCATCCACCACCACCGCCACATGGGAACGCCCCCGCGCAAACAGAGCACCTACCGTACCCCCCGCGAGAGTCCTCGTGTGAGCCCGAAGACTCCGCAGTCCATACGTATCGAACGACGCATCTCGGACCTGAGCTACGCGCCTTTCCGGGTGCTTCCGGTCCCGAAGCGACGTCTCGGACGGTATGTGAACGCGGAGGTGCAGACCGAAAGCGTGCACCCTCCGAGCAAGGTGCCCCTCATCGAGCAGAGGAACCCGGCCCTGGAGCTCGGCGACGTCGTCGACGAGGAGGAGCTCCGGAGGAGCGTCGAGAATCTGAGGAGCGTCGCCCGCTCCTCTCCGATGCCCCAGAGGTAAGAGCAGCCTACTGGAGAAGCGTCTAAGGCCTTCCAGGGACAATATCTCTGTCTCCGACTGGTCTGAAGCCGAGGATCGCCTTCCAGTGACCAAAGCGCCCTCCCCGCAGCCCTCGACCAAGAGCGTCCGTAGCTCCTACAGCTCGGAGTACCGTTTCTGCGAGATCACGGAGCGTTCCAGCGAGGAGCCGCGCATCTATGAAATCGAAATCACCCGCCACTAACCGCCCTATCGCCTACTTATCGCCACTTTCGAGTTAACCGTTTATGCCACAGAGTTAAAGAAACGTTTCCTACGAGATCTGATCGACTGGAATAGTGGAGGAAGGGATTCATGGGGGACAACCCGTTTAGACACGGAGATTGCGGTACTCCAGGGAGACGGTCGTTTCGGAGGAGATCAGGGGAGAGTCTTCGCCAACGCGCTGTTCGGCGACGATTTCTCCGATGTAGAACTTGGAGAGAAGGAGGTAGGCGTGGCGCGAGTGTCCCTTCGACTCGAAGGCCTCGGTGGCGTCCATGCCGCCCTGAAACGTTCGAAATGGGTGTATACTGTAGATGAACGCCTGGACGCACCCATTCGAGGAGAATCTCGAAGCCTCCGGGATGCTCGTCGCAGAAGGAGGTGACGTCGAAGACCTGGTTGTGGACGACCACCCAGAGGTCTTCAGGGAAGCCGTGTTGGAGCACCTCCTGGCGAGTGAAGAGGGGGACTTCTTTGCGCGATTCAGGATTCTTTGTGGCGGGAGACATTCTGAAGAGGTCACATCACAGGAGAAGGAACAGAGGCTCGCGAGGAGGAGAAATTAGCGGCTTTACACGGAACTTTCAGAACTGTCCAATCTGGATTTGGACTGTCCTGAAATCTCCCCAGAGACACACAGAAGGTCAGCAGCACTATCCCAGAAGACCACATCCCCATGTGGCCTCTGACCAAGCGTATTGCAATAAAAATGGAATCTGGTTCACCACGCGACTATAAATACGGTATGTGTGTGGGTGCAGCAGAACTCCTAACACGATCGGTTCCGCCCCGATCGGTCCCTCCCTGTGAACAGGTGCAGGTTGATCTGTGTGAGACCGGTTTGGCCGCCGAAGGAGAAGTTGCGAAGTGGGCGACGCCAAAAACGGCAATTTTGGGGCGACGGAGACACGCGGGGAGAGTGGACGCCTCGGCAGAGAGCGATCGACGACGGAGACGTCACTTTGTGCGCCGGAAGCGAAACTGGAAGTATGCAGAGGGAGATCAGCGATCGGGAGAGCAGAAGGGCATTCCAGAAGCACGCCGCTTACACTCTGGGGGCGTCGGACCCTGCAGAAGGGTCACGCGGAGTTCCTCCCCTTGGGAGGGGTTCCGAGACGAGCGGTGACGACACGAATTCCCCGAACCCCCCTGCAGACGAGCCATGTGGAGGCGCCGGTCATCGGGGTGATTGACGACTTCGGACGGCGTGCACGCCTGGTTACGTGTGCACTCTCCCTCGAATTCGCGCTGTAATCTCCGTTTTTGTAGGCTACAGACGGACTTCCGAGAATTCCCCCGACGGAGTCACATGACGCCTTCTGCAGAGAGTCCTCTCCGTCGGCGACCTTCTCCGTTCGCCGAGGGGACAACAACGTGGCCGACACGTGCTCCGCACGCCGCTACCGTATCCCCGTCGTTGATCCTTGAGCGATGAAAGGAAGACGATCCAAAACACGTCGCCGCGGGGCGTCTGGGTCAATCCGAGGCGAAAACAAGACAGCGAAACAGTTTGGCGCCTCGGCTGTCGACGAAACGATCGACGCCAACCCGGGGGCACCCGGCGGCTGTTTCAACGAAATTCGGGGATCTTCGAGGCACTTCCCGAGAGCTGGGGGGCGAGGTGAGCTGGAGGGGCGCGGGGAGAAGTTGGAAGCGTTTCGTTGAAACGATTACGGCGACAGAGAGTGTTTGTGCGTTCGGCTCGAACGCCATGATCGATGGAATTTGCGTAACGGCGGTGACCGAAGAAACAGTCGAAGAAGAGATAAACAAACGGGCGGACGGGAGAGGACCGAATTTCACATCTGCACGCAGCCTTCCAGGTCTCTTTGGAAGTCTTCTACCGGTGATTGAGGGTGAGAGTCAGTGGGAAGGAACAGAGTACACACGCGGCCAAACCGGTAGAGTTGAAAACAACGAATTGCGTAAGTGCTCGTGACCTAACCCTTTTTACAAGTAGCGGCGCCTACAGCTTCACACTGCGTCATTCGAAGCTGCTCCAACGTCACTTTTTGTGTTGAATGAAAAGAAGAAAATGCACTTCTGGTGGAGACCCATGCACACTTGCAACTCTTACCACGAGAGAGAGAGAGAGAGTAACAGCAAAGTCTGTCGATGCAGAATGGCCTTTGCTGCCTCTGAAATCTGCTCTCCTCCTTCGCTCTCCATCCCGTCGGTACAAGAAGCGCCAGTAAATACCGAAGGTTCTCGTGACTGTCAACTCCGGTGATCTGAAATATGAACAGTTGTCCAACAAGCAAGGTCATGTTTTCGTCTTTTGTAGGAGAATAAAAGATAGTCTTTCCGTTGGTGGAGATACGAGCCGAGAGTTTGAGCTTTCACGACCTACAGTAGTGAGTGAGACTCGAGGACCTTGATGAATTGCTTTCAGGGAGCGCTCTCGAAAAGTTCTTTGAATTCTCAGTTTCTGATCTCAAACCAATTTTCAGCATCCGCACAGCAATCTTGTGTCTTTGCGTCTTTAGGCGCTGCGTGAAAGTGTCGGGAACGCGTGATTTTCGAGTCCTTAATGTATCAATGAGAAGCGGAACAACATCTTGGAAAATACAAACGAAGTGTGTTCTCACGTCAGGGTGCGTGTGGCGCACGGAAAAACACAACCTTTGTCCACCGGAAAGACTATGAATCAAGAACACATAGGTCCTCCAAGGCATTGTCCACGAAGATAGCCTCTAAAATTACGGTAGGGTGAACATGACGTTAATAGCACGCGTCAGATTCTGCTGAATCTGCTTGTTATCCTTTGTTTGTCCGCCTCCGAAGAGACTAATCAAGGCTACAGAGACCTACAGACTAATCCATTTGCTGTTCGCGGCGACCGCTCTAGAGCGCCGTTTCCCGACGTGACATCACCGCCATAACATCGCCGTCGCTTAATTTTCTATTTTGGCTGCCTTTTCAAAACAGAACAGACGGTGACGACAGACCCTCTGCTTCTGCGCCGATGGACGGTTTTACACGTTTGCACTTATAAGCCGACATTGATGAGCTCAGAGGCCCGAAGCACAGCATTTTAGGGATCAGATGAGTCCATTAAGGTGATCACTCAGAAAGCACTCAGGGAGACAAACTGTAGATGATGTAGTTGATCCCAAGGGCTTCGAAGAACTGCCCAGAAAGCAGAACTACCGCCTCCAAAGAGGAGTCACCTCCGAGGTGGCTAAGTAGTCCAAGTGGTCAATTACAACCAAAGGTCGAAAACCAAACGGCGCATCCGGAGGAGACGTTGCAACTCCGCGTGAGAATGTCCTTTTCCCCATCGCGTCACTCTCGAAAGAAGTTTCTTTGCAGGTCCACGTGGGATCAGGGAACATTTCGCGGACTCCCACTACGAGGACAAGGCACTTTCTCGTCGAGACTCAGTATTAACACGCGATTTATTGGCGACCGAAATACATTTTCTGTGGAAAATGTTGGCAAATAAATAGAGCAAAGGGGACGAGATCGACTGGGCGCTCGAGACTACGGTGGATTACGGTAGCGGCTGGCTTATCGACGGCCGAAACTGAAGAAGACGGCTGATTTTTGTGATTATTATCGTGCACCTACCGTAATCTTTCGGCTCCGTTGAGCGACTGGACGAGCTTGAGGGCGAGAGGGTCACTGTAGATCGATCTCGTTCGCTTCTGCTGTCCCCTGAATAGGTACGGCAGGGTGTGCGGGGGTGGAGGGGACTTACATGTAGACGGGGAAGGAGTCGAACTGCTCGGGGATGAACTGGTCGTCGGCCGAAGGGTCGAAGAGGCCCCCGGAGCGTTTACCGTATCGGAGACGCGAGGCGCCGTTGAGGGCCATAGTGAACTCGTTGAGGTCGTGGGTCGACTTCTTCTCGTGGAGAGGCACCGCGCCACTACAAACAGAAGGTGAGAGAGGTTCTGGAGGCTGGCCAGGAGGGGAGGGGCTCAGAAGAAGGAGAAGGCATTACCTGTCCATGTCTAGTTCAATAAACCTGGCGAAAGCGAAATGGACTGCCATAAAAACGACCAGGAGGATGTGTCTGAGGATTACTGTAACGGAGACCATGGTGGAAGGTGAGGGTGAAGGATTAGTTGCGAACTTAACGCGCGGGGTCTTATAGCGAGCGTGGCGGAACCACGCCCCTTGAGGGCCCCTCCCCTGAGGCCGAGAGGGACGGCGACGGGGGAGGGCCCACGTGGACGTCGAGGGGAAGAGAACAAAGGGGGCGATTAGGTGACTGGGGAGGGTAATCTGTGGGATGAGTAAGGCACATAATGGGAGACAACGTGAGACGTCACCGGAAATTGGCGTAATTGGCGTTTTCGGAATTCCGGTGTGTAGAAGAAGGTGTAAACACTTTGTCATCTATGGGGCCAAACGCCGTAGCAGAGATCACGTCTCTCAAGGCCTCGGAGTACTCCCCGGAAGTTTTTTCTGGGCCTAAACTCATTTGGCTCGATCGGACAAAAAGGGAAACTTCGAGAATTCGATTAGCGGAGGAGTCGACCTTTAAGCGGCCGATCCGCACGGAATCCCAACGAGCCGGAAGGCGATCTTTTCGCGATTTTACGGAACGTGCGTCATCGGGGTGTTTGTGAGTCAACGGATTGAGGGGGATCGAAAGGAAGAGAGAGTTTGACGTCTTCTCGTGAAACCCTCGAGGCGCGAGAGAGCGAAAACCAAACGGGGCGATTGGAAAGCAGTTCCACGAAGACACGAACCGAGGTGACTCAACTCGATGTCTTCGGATTCGGAAGAGGAAAGCAAGTCGTCTGGAATGTGACATCTACTTTGAGCGCCTCATCCAAAATTCAAAGTATGCCGGAAATCGTCAACATCGAAAACATTTCGAGCCTTGCATTCGTGGAATCACTTGCCAATCAACACGTACTCTATTTCGGTTACACCTGCTTCCATCAAAACAATCCGATTCATGCTTTTTGGAATTCGTAAGCTGGAGCTCCTCCAGATAGTAGCCGAGGATTGTTTTTTATCCTATCAAAGGAACTGCGTCACAGTGAGCCTTTTTCTCCGATTCGACGATTGTTTGCGATCGCTTCTTAAAACGCCTATTCATGGGGAGAAGCGCGCTCACGTCTGCGCGCCGCGAAAACACACCATTTGGTGTAGCCTTACCCCTGGGGTTCGAAAGGTGTGAGACCAAAAAACGGGAGGGAAGCCTCGAGAGGGTGTAGAATCACCTCAAAGTAGTCGGGAGCCGAGGGAACGTGCGAGATTCCAGAAGTCGTTCGTGTCACCTCTGATCGTTCCAAAATCTGATGTTTTCAAGTGGGAAACCGGTTGGTTACGCACGTTTTGATCGTCAAACTCCCCTAAGGAATGTGGGTGATTCATCTGAGAAGATGGTTTGTGAAATCCCCGGGAGATTCAGAGACTCTCAGGAAACGCAAGTAGCAAGATTAAAAATTAACAATTTCCTCAGAGTTGTAGCGAAGATTGTTTTCGGCAGTTCCGCTACATTCCTCGAAAAAGCGTTCATTAAGAACAAGCCAGCCTAGGACCATCAAAAAGGAATCAAAGGGGAAGCTAATCTTCCCAGTCAATGGACCTCGACTTTTGGTCCTAGAGCGAAGATCGCTGGGGGATAGGGAAATGCAAACAAGGGTTGCGTGTTGGACGAGATGAATCAGAGGATCCGTTGTTGCGGGAAAACAATTCACTCACCTCAGAATGGCGGCGAATCCGACGACAGCGCAAACGACAAGATGGCGAGGAAGGATCATGGCTACAAAGCAGTGTCTCAGAGGGGTACGGTATCCGCGATTTGCCCGTCGGAAAGCGCGTGGGAACATTCGCGTCACTTTCCGATGCCCTTTCCCTTCGTGTCAGGACCACGTCGCGCAATTTTTTACGGCTCCTGACAGAGTCGCGCCAGGACACGCGATGGCTAATTAGTGTGCTGACATCTAATTTGTTTGTTTCTCCGAAAAGACGTTTGATTGTCTCCGCGAAGTAGAGAAGGGAAACGGAGTTATTAGGGGTGCGCAGGGAGCGACATCTGATCGCCGCGAGAGGCGTAGGGGTACGGTAGGCAGGAGGGGGCCACGTTCCTCGACGCTTTGTTTGGACATAAGTGGGAGTCGAGGAGGATTCGGGGCGGGACCGAAGAGGCGTCTTGTTTGGAGAGGAATCGGAAATCAGAATTCGGAAGGGACGCACGGAACCACGCGCAGAAACACGAACTTCGTGGGCTCGGGACGGGGAAGTCGTTTAAAAAGTGATGAGGACGATCCGGCGACCACAAAAGCGGCTGATGTCGATGGAGGCTGGACTCGGAAAAGCTTGTTTACACCGGAGAAGCTACAGAAGCTTCTTCTTCTTCTTCGAAGACGTGTGTTACGAAGAGATAGCCTTGGTGCAGCGCTGATCTCTGGACTTGGCTCACATGGCTCAGACGCTCTCATGAGAAGAATCACGCCTTCGCTGATTCTCATTGAGATTAATTTCGAGAAAAGCGAAAACAATGGACGCTTAATTCGTGGAGATCGCATTACCTCTCGTGTTTTCGTCCCATAACAGCCGCAGAACCTAAGTGTTTCGTCTCGGAAATGCGTATTTTTCCGACGCAAACTCAGAATTCTGTCTACCTTCAAACGAATTAGTCTCCTCTGCTTCCCTAAATACCGAAATCCTTTCTCCCCAGAATCAGAAGAAGTTCGCGATTCCAAACACGCCTCAGTGCCAGACCCTAACCCAATTTGGGGGCAATTCTACTAATTGAGGTGCAGTCTAAACGAATCAAAACACCCTCCGGGGAAGGAGTGACGCGCTCTCTCCCACCCGAATGCTCTAGGAATGTCGACCTAGGCGATCCATCCAGGCGTTCTGTATTTGGAGCAGATGCACTTCGAAGCGCCTCGGGTGGAGTGAGCAACACTCCAATGCAAAAACAAGGAGAGAAACATCGAGAGAGTGGAGTGTTTCTAGGCTATTTATGGGAGCTGAGGACTACTTCCTTTTTCAAAATAGATCAGAAGAGGAAGAAGATAAAATGTTTCTCCGGAGCGCCCCCTCAGCGCTCGGAGACCTCCGCTTGCAGGCCGAATTAGAAGGTCGTCGAGGGGCTTTTTTTGGATCGAAACTCAAAACAAATCGTCGCGAATTAGGCACAGAATTAATCTCGAGCGCTCCGAGGGAAACAAGTCGTCTTACTCGAATCGTCGTCGTCTCGAAGGCCCTGGAGACCGCCGGAACCGCTCACTTATTCATAAGCGACAAAGCCCGAAAAAACCGACGATTAGGGGTGCATTGTGGAGCGTCCCGCTGCAGAAGAGATATTTCGGGAGGAGGAAATGCAAATCCAGAAATTAATAAGTGCCGAGGGGAGACGGTCCCGAGCTCGTCTCATGCAAAAGCGCACGCAGACGGTCGCCTTCAGGCGTGCACAGGTGCTTTGTCCGGAGGGAACCAGGCGGAACGGAGCGCCTTTTAAGGGCGATCTCCGAGTTTTCCGCTTGAAATTCTCTGAAGAGGACGCTCGAGGAGATCGAGAAACCAAAACAACGCAGGAGTGCAGAAGATTCGATTTCACGGGAGATGGAAAGAGTGCCAGAGTGCCTCGTGGGGGCTGCAGGAGAGGGCCACCTGGACACGTGCAGGAACGGTCCACATGGCAACTCGAGGAAGCCGCAGGAGATGATGTGAGAGGGCATGACAGGTGACCGTTCCTGCAGAAAGGGCCACGTTTGCTACCGTAATCCCATTTGTGACGAAGTTCGACGAGATTTTGTGCCAATTGTTATTACAAACGAACAAACATCGGAGGCGTTGGAGGGATAAGCCAGGAGGCCTGGGTTCCCACGCGGAATTGAGGAAGAAAACAAGGGGTAATTAAAGTGATGAATTTGTCTGCAGGTTCCCACAACGATTCTCCAAACGACTGCATGAGTACACAATGGCGTTCTTTTGTAGTTTTGCAGAAATTGAGGAGCTCAGGTGGGCAGGTGCTCCTTGGCCACTACGGCTCCACTCGCCCCTGTAACTCTTTGGACTTTGGCACAATCTGCGAAATATTCGTACTCGAGTCACAAATCCTTTCTCAAAAAAACAGAAATAGTGAATAATTCCGAGGATACAAGGTGCTAACGGAATTCTCTCGGGGCCACAACCAGGACCCCTTGGAGTGCGGATTTCCAAGGAACTCCCGATAACTCCATTTCTGAGTTTCTCGTGCCTCCGAAAGGGCACTTTGGACGCAAGAATCAAATAAAAGTTATTACGAGCGAACCCGAAATAGAATGTTTTGGTGAGAAAAAGTGAATTAAAAGTAAACGATAAGGCCACTGACGGAGCAGTTTGTCACCAACAAGGCTCTGTGACCCGCGATATTCCCATTGTCAAGGATTCCCTCGGAAATGACAAAAATGGAGAGAACTACAAGACGTAGACAGCCCGGAAGCGTGCATGTTTACAGTTGCGGAAGTGCACGTTCTTCGCAAAGGTTTTCACAAATCACGCAACATCGCATCATCTGCCCGGACGTCACCGGGACATCCTGATGGAATGTGCCAAAGGAAAACACAAAAACCTGTGCAGAAGAAGTGCCCAAAGAAGTGCACAACGGGGAACTTCTGAATGGAAGAAGCCTCCTCTACTAAAAAAACCCTGAGATGTTGGAGGGAAACCGTAGAAAACGAGGAAGTGGAACTCCTGCAGACGGTCACTTCCACGGCGATCCCAAAGTGCGAATCGAATCCCCTCCCAAGAGGATCACCGACCACGGCCCGCTCCTGGTGTGATCCTCCCGAATCCGTCAGAAATGTCGAACTCCGCGAGATGCACTCGAGATGTTTTTTCCTGATGTCACTGCGTGACCCAAAGGTCACTTCTTAGGCATTACTTTTCGCAAATAAACAATTCATGACTGCTCTCCAACCGTAAAACGACCGTTTTTGGGTGCGAAATGGGGCCGCCGAAGCCTCCTTTTCTTCTTGGACAAATCCCTCTGGGCGTCTTCAGGATGTCCTCATAAATTGTGCCTAATTGTTCCCTAATTTCCTCTAATTTCATTCGACGATTTCTGTCAGAAATCGAGAAAGTACATTCGGCATGCACAGACGGGACGCAGACGGGGGACAACAGAAGACCATGATGTCAGGGCGACACCCTCGCAGCCTCCGAAGAACAAAGAGGAGACAAAGACCAAAAGACGAACACCCACTCGGCCATGCTGGGCATGCGCCCTCCAAAGACTTGTGCCTGATTGTAGTTGCGATTACGCAGAGAGGAAGTGGATACGACCAAAACCAACATTCACGAGGGGTTCACAGACTAAGATGATGAAAAACTGGCGACAAAGAAAGTGATCATACTTTAGAGAATGGTTCACTATCGGGAAAGTTTTCCGCTCTTTTGAAAAAGCCATTCTTATCGAGGAATGAAATCGAGGAGAGAGTCTAAGAACAATAACCGTATAGTTGAACTTCCCGTGCATCTCCGAACCTCAAAGAACTCAGATATCACGAGCAATCTGGGTTGAAGGCCCGGGTCCCGACCAGAACACAGGGAACTCTCCGCCACATCCACCTCCATAATTAATTCATCTCCGCTTCTTCTGGTGCCTCCAGAGTCCCGAGGCGCCTCGAGAACTCCTCTGTTTACCAACGCCGTTCTCTCAATTAATTTCGTCGCCCGGGGCGATCAAGTGCAATCGAAAACAGCCTCCACCGGTGGTCACGAGAAGGCGAAATCGGACGCGATCGCGGGGGAGGCGCCGGAGCCAGGATCGGGCTCCGGAGGGATTCTGGAAACCGGACACTGCAAGTGTTCATTAGGGGATTTGGATTATGCACAGAACAAACAGTCCGGAGAGCGCTAATAGGGAAACACTAAATCCGATCGGCGAGAGTTCGTATAGTTGCTGCAAGTTGAGTGGAGCTTTGGGGAGAAGCGAATTAATATCGAGGAGACGTAAAAATAGCGATGAATTAACGGCATTAGTGGTCCCTCCAAAAATCGGAGTGCCCTCGTTCGCTGCTAATGGGGTAATAGAGGAGGGAATGGGGATCACACACATTCTTGTCAGGACAGAAACGACTCTGGAGCCACAAGACTCCTCTCATAAGAGGGAGTACACTCCCAAGGAAAAGAATTCTGTTTGGAGGAGCTGGCTTTGTCCCAACCATGTGGTTCTAGGGGTAAAGCCCCCCCCCCCAAAAAAAAAAAAAATGCCACTTTCGTTGACATTCAAATACAGAGAACACTATTCTCTGGTAGTCCAAAAATAGAGCCAAATATGCATTGGCGCCAAAATACGTCTACGTCACAATAAACCTTATTTGGGGACCAAAAAAACGTCAGAGGAAGCTTTCCCGTTTTTTGGTGTCTTTGGAAATGCGTGCGCCGCGCTTCCGGTGGTGACATCACGGTCGAACGAGGCCACAATCAAGGGGAGGGAAAACAAATGTAACTTTCATAATTTCGGGAAAAGCCGAAGAATGAGTTTGCGCTCGTTCTCGGAACGTCTCACGAATTCTTTTCGATACGCAGCTCCGATCTAATTACTATTTTCCATCGAAGTTTCCGTCACAATGGACGAAATTTCCGATTCCGAAAAGAGAGCAGATCTGAGCTCAGAAATCGTTCAGCGGACCTATTGAAGGGTGAACAAGCCTGCTAGCTGAAAGTGGCTTTGATCTCAATGAAGAAAAGACATATTTAACTGCGATCCTGGGAATGTTCCGACCCAGTGCAAGTAGACTCTTTCCCATCGGTCTACGGTAGCTGACGATGCAAGGTGAGGTCAAGAGCTGGGAAAACGAGTCAGTCACGTGGGGAGATCCAAAATAGAAAATCTCCGTTCTGACGTGAAGCTCTGGACAGCCTGATTCTCCGTGTCTCCCGTGGTCCTTCGGTTGTCTTAAAATGCATTTAAAAAGTGTTTCGGAGCTTAGAAGTCATACAGTCACTTGCCTGGATAAACAATAACAAATTGTCTTGGGATAGATCGTTGGACGTGGATCGCTGGAATGGCCCGCATGAAAGCGTTCCAAGAGTTTGTGTCTAGCCCGCTTGGTGAGAAACTCCTTGTCAGGTCTTAAATTTAGAAAGGGTCTAAAGGGCCATATGGCACTGGTCTCCACATCCGAAGTTCTACAAATATCAGTCAAATTGGCGTTCATCACTTGGGAGACGCTCCTTGTCGTTGGACACACTTTTGGTTAACTTCACAAAAAGCGAAATTCGATCCATCCTAAGGTCTTTATCGTTGCACGCGGAGTGCAGAGCTTGAACAAAAAGCGACGCATTCTGTGAGGAAATATTAAATTCACTTCGTTTAATTGCTTCCCAGTGCACTTCCGACGGGTTCTCGAGTTTGCGGTGACCGTTCGAACGTGACGGGAAGAGCAATTCGAGATGATTACGGTGATTAGGAAGGGACGTCACGGAGAGATAAAAAATTGAGATTTTCAGAGTTTTTCTCGAAACGGGTGAATCACAAGGGAAAGAGCATAATGTGTCCTTGGGACTAACGAACGACTCCAAAGGACAAAAGACGAACTAAGAAGCGGACTGGCGTGTGGGACATGGACGTGAATTGTGTTTTTGTTCTCGGACACAAGATCACCGTTTGGCATACTCGTTTCACTGCGATCCTAACCGAAATCACAAAATGCCTTAAGAAGCACACAGAAACGTCTCAGGAAAGGAAAGTTTCGGAAACGATATAAACCCCAAAAAATTCCACCCACTTCCCCAACTATTTGGGTCCTCTTTTCCGTCTTTCAAAATAAAATTTGGTCCAAATTGTATTTCATGGACGCGCGTCAGAATAACACATAAGTTGAAAACAAGTTATATAGCTTCCTTATATAGAACGTTGTTACAAATTCTATCGTAGGAGGGCAGATGTTTAGTTTTCGACAGAAAAGAGCATTCTCACGAGGTGCCTGTTTCTTCGGAACATTAACTATGCCGTCGTCCTATTCCAAAGTAAACGCTGTGGGTGTGAATGCATTGTCTCCTTTGGAATATGTCACCTGAAGACAGAAAAGACGTAGTCGACAACAGCTGCCGAGTTGGACTTCTTGGCCAGAAGGTTGCTTCGTTTCAGCGCTGAGAGAACTTTGATTTGAGGGGCTGAGTAACTTGTGAATTTGGGGTGATGGTGGATTTCGGAAGTGGAGCCACTGGATAGGTTTGTCCAAGAAGGCATTTCGGAGTTTTGTTCCCTTTCAAGGAACATCCTTTGTTTTCACTCAAAGTTCACTTGACACGTTTCACGAACTACTTTATTCAGGCTTTCTTGTTTATGATTTGCATTTTTCCTATAACTATTAGCGACTATTTTTAGTTTCTAATGAAGCCTGTTCGTGCATAAATAGGAACACGCATTCTATATGTGAAATGAGCACGATAAACAAGCACTGTGAGTTTAAACAAAGAAAGCAAGAAGAAAACAATCAAGTATCGACAAGGTACTACGGTAGGACTTCATAATGACTTGTCGACCTCGCCGCTTCTGAACGCAAGAATTCTGCTTGAGCACGCTTCATTTGGTATCTCCCGCCCAAGCACTGCCGCTGGAAGTCATAAGAACTTCAGCTTTACTGGTGTCCCATTTGCGAAGTCAATGGTTGATGACGAAAACCAATTGAACAGTCACGGGTGGCCTCACCTAGCCGCGAAGATCACCTTCGAAAGAATCAGTTGCTGAGCCAGGAGGAGCATCAAGGCGATTGGATTCCTCTGCCGTACCAAGATGGAAGCGACTGATCTCTTGCAGTATTCTGCCGCTGTGTTCCTGCAAACTCCACGATGTCATCTTTCCAACGCATCGAAGGCGACGGTATCGTATTCACGATGCCGTTATGTATTTAATTCATCAATAAAGCCCCTGAAGGTTTCAAAGCTGTTGGGCCCCTTCCGGCGCATTTCCGTGGGCTCATTCCTCAGAGGTGATGTGTTCCTTGTCATCTTTTGTGATCTTACTTCATAATTTATCCTACATTTCCTTCTTTTTCCGAGACTTTCTCCGCTTCTGTAACCTAAAAGTATTGTCGCCGTTTTGCTTCTCAGGTCAGTTATCAACAGTGCGATAGATTTATTAGCAACGGGTGGTCAGAAGAAGCTGTACATGGTTCCACCCGTCAGCGTGCGATATGTCTTCCGAGTGGTCGGGCGGCTTAGAAGTCGGGAATGCTATGGTCCTGTTTGCGGATAAGGGACCACGAGATTCTGAAAGATGGGCGCTTAGGGGTGTTCTTTCCTCTCTCCTCGCTCACTTCTTCATCATTTCATTGTAGAGCTCGTTGGGCATGATGGTGAGTGTGACGGTCTTCGGAGCGTCTTCGAGGATCTCGCGGATCTCCTTCGTCTTCAGTCCGATGACGTTCTGACCGTCGACCTCGAGGATTCTGTGGTTGATGAGGAGGCCGTTGCGGGAAGCACTCGACTCCTTCACGATCGAGACGATCTCGTTGTCGCTGTAGCCGAAGCCGAGCTGTCCACGCGAGTCCTTGTGGAGGGTGATGGCGCGCTCGAAGGGACTGAAAGATTCGAGGACTTATCGGGCATCACTTCGCGACGGTTCCCTTCCGGACCTTCTCCTTAGTTACGATCACTCATCTGCCCTATCTTAAAACGTCTCTTCCACAAGACGCGGACACTCACCGATCGCGGACGGCCATCTCGATGCAGGCGTCGTTCTTCGATTTCGTCAGCAAATCCATCGCCTGAAACGTCACCCTGTCATCTGCATAATCCGTGTCACTCGCAAACAACAAACACAGTTTGCCGGGCAACGCACCTTGTCCTGACTGAGTCCAACCACTTCGGACTTATTGATCTGGAGGATCTGGTCTCCGAAACGCATTCCGGCCAAAGCGGCAGGCGACCCTTCGGCGACGAACTGGACGAAGATTCCCTGAAGGACGTTGGGGATCAGTGGCCCTTGGAAGTGGGCAAACCTTGCTGACGCTCCTGAAGCGCATTCCAACTTTGCCGTTCTGGTCCTTGCAGAGGACTACGGTACGCACTCCGTGGCTGACATTCGCTTTGGCGAGGCCCGAGCTCTGGCTGGTGATCGGGGCGACCATTGTGGTTCCATTCTGGAAGACTTCGTAGGGTTGCAGTGCCTGTAAAGACGGAGTCAGAGCGGGTCCGGGGAAGGAGCGGACGTCTTCCGGCTCGTCCGAATCGTCGTCCTCCACCGCGATCTCCTCTCCGAGGTCACAGAACGGCTCTTCGATACTCTTCCGACGCCGACAGAGTTTGTGCATCGAGCGGATCATGGCGACAACCGCCGAACGCCGATCGACAAACAGAAACAGTCGGCCGGAGAGGAGCCGGGCGGAGGGATCGGAGGGGAGGGCCGGTGATCAGAAGAGGACTCACGTTGTGGGCGACGACGACGGCGCCTCCGCGAGAAGTGGACGTCGAAGACGTTGGCGACGTAGTCAGCTCCCGCTCTGAACAAAAAGTGGCATCCTCGAGTGGTCACAAGAGGTTCGAGGTCAGAGTAAGAAGTGGTCGAGGAGAAGCAGTGGTCAAGAACTCGTTCTGTCCAAAAACAAACAGATCGATTCCTGTTTTCAGTGGAAAATCACTCAGAAAAGCCCCTCCGCGCCTCGACAAACAGATCTTCGTCTGGTCGCCTTCTTTTCGCTCACCTCCTGGGTACGAGCCGATGTCGCGGTAGTCCTGCACGAGCGACGGATACTCGAAGTTCGAAGGCTTCTCGCCTCCGATGGACTCGTACACGGGCGGAGGGGCGGCCCCCGTGCTACCGTAGTGGGGGTTCTGTGGCTCCTGTTGGAAGAAGCTGTGAGGCGCCGATGGCTGCATGGAGGTCAGACACTCAGCCTGAAACTTATGGCCTAGATGATAACATGGTAGAGTTCAGCCCAAATTAACGTTAGAATTTCATAACCAAGAGCTTATTCCGTCTATCGTGAACTGCAAAAGAGGGCTGATACGACAGGTCCAATGAAAATCTTTCTAAAAGCTAAATCTTTAGATTCGCCCCTAAAGTGTATATGCATCGTTTTGGGATCAAATTCCCATTGTGATAAACACGTTCGCATCAGGCGACACCCTTTTCTGCACTATCAACAAAAGTTTGTCTTCAGATGCGAAAGGGATCTTCGACCAAAAAAATCGAAAACCGTTTAGTTTACTATTCGATTAGATGCAATTCGCATCTGTTCATCTTTCGCAAAAACTCCGCCACGAACAGATGGCAGCGGAGGTCGCGGATTCCGGAAGACTCACGTTTTGGTACTGGTCGACGACCATGTCCTCGAGGGAAGGATAGAGGGCCATGACGGTCGGCTGATTTCTGAAAAGACGTTTTCGAAAGAGAGTCAGAAGCGGAGAAGAGCACGTCGCCCCCTTCTCCATATAAACAGATAAGGTGAACGGGGAAAGATAAGGGAGGAATCGATTGTTTCCCAATCGGGGAGGGAAGGAGTGACAGACGGTGGCGGAGGACAAAGGGGAGCACGGACGGATTAGGGCTTCGGAGGACGCGGCGACGACTTCGGAGATCTCGCGGGTTCGATTAGTCACGGGGCAATGACCGATCGATCGAAGAAGCGAAACAAAGACGATCGGAGCGACGCGGCAGAACCAAGCGGACTAACTGGACGTTATTAGCCAAATAGACCGAACGACGATCGATCGAGGTCATCGCCGCCGTGCTTCGCTAATGGGAGTGCGACGCCGGCGGCGACGGCGACGGCACAGCCGATCGATGGGCCGGGAAGTAGGTGACCAGTGGCCGAGTGACGCCACTGACAGCCGCAATGTTGCGCTTCGATGTCACTTCTGCTGAGCCTCTTTGAGCGTTCTCTATTTCTGTGGGAGGGTCCACTTGTGGTCATACCGGTCAGCATCCCTCTCTCCTCTACAGTATCTCCGTATGACTTCTCTGTAACAGTTTAGTGACAATCCAATTAAGACGCGCCACAGAGTTTCTCCCGTTTTGTAGATCGTGTTGATAGATGGAATGTCGATCTTTGGCTCCAAGCATGCCCAGCCTTCCAAAGGGGACGGAGACCAGGTGGATGGGAACAGTGCGAGTTGTGATGATTCATGACTTTCAAAACAACTTAGAGATAAATAATTTATTAGTGATAACGGCTGTGTGGACCCGATTTACTCTCTAAACCTCACTACGGCAATGGTCAGTCTTCTTCGGCACTCCTGGCGACGGCCCTCCGGCTGAACTCGAAGAGCTTCTCGCACTCGGCGTCGTTCTTCGCCAACTCTCCCATCTTCAGTTCCGCACAGTCACTGAAAGTAACGTTGAGAGACGGAGACTCGGACATACCGTACCTGTGGTACTGTCCCGTAACTCCCTCGACCTCGTGGCTGAGCGCCACGTAGAGGGGCGTCTGCGCGCCGTCCAAGTCGCTCTTCATGAAGAACCAGCACATGGGGAAGATTATCTGCCGTATGGCGAAGATGCTACAGTACCTCGGATAGGGTTGTGGGGTCGGAGAGGGACTCACTCGAAAATGCTTCCATTGATAATGCCCGTTCGGACACAACCCGGGTGGCAGGCGTTGGCCGTGATCTGGACGCCCTCTTCGGCGAACCTCTTCGCGAGAGAGCGGCAGTGCATGACCATGGCCACCTTCGAGCGATTGTAGGTCTGATAGACGCCGAAATCGGCAGCCGAGTTAACCACCTCCTCGGCTACCGTATCCGCATACTGATGCATCATAGAAGAGACGTTGACGATGCGGGCGGAGGCAGAGTTGCGGAGTTGGGCGATGAGAAGGTCGGTGAAGAGGAAGTGGCCGAGGTAGTTCGACTGCCAGACCCTCTCGAAGCCGTCGACAGTCTTCTCGAACTTCGCGATGCCGAAGACGCCCGCATTGTTCACCAGAATGTCGATCTTTGGCTCCTCTGAAGTGGGCTCTGTGAGAAAGAGTCATTCAACCTCTGTGTCACCGTTTCTGAGGCGATGAGCCGCCGATCGGACCGACTGGAGGTCGGCGAGGTCCATCACTCGGACGATTAATCGCTCTCGACGGCATCCCGACTGAAAAGAGTTCCGATCGGAGGCCAGTGGACGAACATGTTCATCTGTGTTCCATCGGGTCGTTTTCGAGAACGACGCGGAACGCATTCTCATGCGCTAGATCCGACTTATGGGATTCCCACAACCCATTACATTAGGCAAATACGACAATTCGTTCGGAATAAAAAGAGGGCACACCTCTCCCTTCCAGGCCAAATTTGGTGTACCGTAGGGGGTTGCTTTTATTCGGTATAGGCACTATCGAGTACTGGAGAACCACGCAAAATTGATTTGAACGACAGCTGCATAATAGTGGAGTAAACGTGAGTAAACGTCACCATGAGTAAACGAGGTACTTCTTGGAGCAGAAAGCCCTGCAGCATTTAGCGCCTGTGCGACCAAATAAACCACCACCTATAGCAGCTTAAGATCCAATGCTCCCTGTTTACCCCTTCAATGTTGTTGTTTTTCTATTTCGTGGCTGTTTGCAGAACGCGAAGCCTTTCAATGGAAAGCATCGTCGTCTAGGGCTGCCTTCGGATATTCGAAGAAAATACGTTCTTCAGCTACATGCGGACATAATGGGTAGTTTTCAATGACTATGAGGAGGATTCTCTCTCCTACGAGTTGACTCACCACTCCGGTCCCCCGGTCGCCGGCACCCGGTTCTGTTCCTCTTAGTCATAAACAAGCTCTCGAGTGCGAAAGACTCACCTCGACCAGGTCGTCGACCACTTCTTCGGCCTTCTTCTGATTCCTGCACATGAGATACACCTTGGCTCCCCTCATATTCAGCTGCTCGGCGATTCGTCTCCCGATGCCCGAGGAGGCGCCTGTCACAACGGCCACTTTCCCGTCAGCCCTCGTCGGTTCCGAGAACTGACCTCCTTTGATATATCTCCTGCAAAAATGCTCAGAATAGGGCGCCTAGAACGAGCCGTGCCTGAGGAGGTACAGAAGAAGGCCGAGGAGCGGCGCCTTCCAGAGGAGTCCGCAGAGGCAGCAGTCGACCATCGCGAGCAGAACTGAAACTGTCGCCTCTAGGGGAGACGAATACATATAGTTAGAATGCCTAATCGCAGAGATAAAAACGACGATAACGCGGGCCTCGGGAATAAACAGCGCGGAAGGGGCGCTTTGTGACCCATCGGACCGCTGTTTACCTTCGGTCGAAGGGTAAGCGAAGGGCGGAGGCACTCGGAATCTGGAGGATCGTTCCGAGGAGACGTCTGCAGGCAATTATGGAAAGGGCACTCCACGCTAATCGTCCTGTTTGGGGTAATCGCCGGATCGAGTCGAACTAATGAGAAATGAGAGAAGTGAAGTGATAGGTCGCCTCAGAAATCGAAAGGTGGCGTGCACTTTGGGCGGAAAATACGGTTGATTTCACAAACAGCAAATGCATCTTGACACATTCGGAGGCGAACGGCTCGAGCACATCTCGGCGAGTAAACACTGTCCAACACTGATAGAAACCGTCTGCGAATCACTAATAGGGGAGTAGTAAACACGGAAGATCTCTGAAACGGTCCAAAACAAGAAGATCAATGAATGATGAAACATCTCCTTCTGTGAATAGGTGTGCGCAGCTGTGAATAACTTGGTGACACAAAGCAATTTGCTCAGAACTATATCGACTCTCTGGAAACGTATTTAGTTTGGAACCAACTCGGCCAACTGGCTCATTTCAGCTCGATCTGAAGGTCCCTTGGCTGCTGAGTTGTGGACAGATTTCTCGATTCTGTTTTGGACCTGATGCACTTCGAAAAAAACAAACAGGTGTGTTGTCAAAAAAAAACGCTTGTCTCTGTTTTTAGCTCAAATAACCATACTTGGAACCGACTGGAAGTTCCGAACAGAATGACTTCAGAAGAAGAAAAACAAATGGGTCCTAAGTTGAAGCGTCACAAAAGATTTGATTCGATCAATTAAGGCGCCACAAAGAAAACAAAAGACTGGCAACAGGCTTATCAAAACACGGGAACCTCCCGGTCAACTCGAAGACCGCCGTCGCGACGCCGAAGTCCTTCGATGAGGGCACTCTTTGCGAGAAAACACTTTTGGCGACACGAAGTGTAGCGTTGGGTACAGACCCTCCGGAGGAGGAATCGAAGCCGGAGGCACTGACCACCCACGAGGGGTGAGTTACTTCGACGATTCACAATACAGAGTCGCCAAACGGTTCGCGAGACGATGACGTCTCAATCTCCGAAAGGGAAACTAATTGCAATCGACGACTCAAATCGAACGCGACACCCTTTTTCGGAGCACTGTGATCGCACGGGAAAGTTCTGATGATTAGGGGTGCACAGAAGGGCAACGATCGATCGGAGGCCGAAGCCAGATTTGAGGGACTGAGGGTGCGTCGACGCCGCGATAATTAGCCCGGGATTCTCCGGAAGTTGGGCACTCGAAAACAAAGTCCGTCGACGGGAGCGCTTTTGCTGATAGGGATCAACCTTCTCCGTCAAGGGAGAGGGAAAATGACTCGGCTACTGTACGCTCTCTAGTGCAAGGTGAACAGAAAGTCACACAGAAAAATGAGCAAATCTCGCCGACGCTTCTTGAAATTTTTCGTCGTGGCAGCGTCGCTGATTTTGGCCCACGCCCACTCCAGAGATCGGTTCGGACCGTCCAAGATGGTGGCTCGATCGGCATCACAAGATTGCCCAGATGGCGTAGTCCAGCGAATTCAGGTCGGGAATATTTGAGGGCCGCGTGTCCTTGCACCGCATCTTGAGGCAGATTCGCTTCGCGACCTTCATCGATGATTTGGATTTATGTGCCGGGGTCCATGTCTTGCTAGAAAAACCCAATTGTTCTTGACCGAATCTTACCCTTCAGAATCCGTTCTTAATAGATTTTCGAGTTGATCTTGACTCTTTTCTTTTTTTTGATAAAACGGGTTTTGTCCCGCAGACGCTATCCCACACCATGACGGTTTGGACGACGGTTTGGACAGTAAATGATTTTTTGTGAACTCAACAGATCGAAATGCGTTGCAGAACACTTTCTGCTCACCCTGTAGAATCAGCTCCGTGCCGATCCTTCCTGTTCCTCGTGAATGTCATAGAGATTGTGTAATCTCGCCAATGTTCTCCTGTACAGCATCTTCCAAACTTTCGATTAAAGTACTTCTCAACGTTCATCTTCTGGATTCCCGTCTTCTGCACCACCTCCCGCCCTCTGCCCCAAAACAAAAACTTCGCTCTAAGGCCTTCTTATCTAAAGTGCGTTAAACTTTAAATGATCAGAAGACGTCCTTCCACTCCGCTTAGTTTGTGCGAGGTCTATAATATTTATACCTACCTGCCTACAGTACCCTTCGCTAACAACCTCCCTTCCCCCCGCTCCCTTTCATGGCCACTCGAGTGTGTCGTCTAATTAGCCACAGCCTCGGAAAACAAACGAAAGTCCTCATGGACTCCATCGACGGCGCCAGAAGTGATGGTCGCTGAGGCTGACTTCGGAAGTCTCCCTTTCGCCGTCGCCATCTTCCTCCAAGGTAACTCCTTACCGTACGCTCCAATCTCAGCCCTTCAGGCTGGCTGTCCCTGCTGATGAACGTGCTCCTCGCGCTTTCCATTGTCACTTCGGCGTCGAATCGCGTCCGGAAGCAGTACACCGTCATCGTCGGCGTCTGTCTATCCGAGTCCCTCCTCGCCCTCTCCTTCATCGTCCTCAGCGTCCACTGGATTGTCCACCTCTTCTCGAATTACGGTAGGCCACGACCGCCACACCTTATGTCCTTAGTTCCCGCGACGAACCGCGAGAGCTTCCAGTGCCTGAGCATGCCCTACAACGTTCTCTTCGCCGTCTCCTACCAGTGCGTCGGCGTCGCCACGCTCCTCGCCGCCGTCGACCGATTCCTCTCGGAGCTCTTCCCCAGACTCTACTCCAAACTCAGCATCGTTGACATCGGCGTCGCCATCGTCGGTAGTGTCCCCCCACCCTCCCATCCGTTCCATCTCCCAGAATCTTTCAGTGGGATTCATCCTCTCCTTCATCCCCCTATTGGCGGCGCTCAACTTCTCGCGTACGGCACGCGTCGACTTCTACTCGAATCGACCGTACCTCTACATGGCACTCGACGCAATTTCCGACACCATAAGCCCTTTCTTCGTCCTCTTCCGCCTCGTTACCGTCTCCGCCTCCATCTGCTTGGCACTCCCCGTGCTCTACGTCGAGAATCGACAGGTTTGACCCTCGACATTCCCTAATGCACCCTCTTCAGCAGCGAAAACTGTTCAAAACGACGTCGAAGGCCAAAACGGTCGTCACTCCCTCCGCGAGTCAGTCCTCCTCGCGGCAGCGGACGTGGAGAAGTTCGATCATTGGTATGACACTCCTTCCGCTCTACATTCTACCGTGTCTCAGGCTTCGCGATCGTCACTTCCATGGCATTCCTTATAGTGCCCGACGCGCTGACGGTGACGCGTGAGTTCTCCCACAAGGACGTCTTCCTGTCCGTATACCTCTCGAATCAATTCCGCAGCTGGCTGAACGCCTCGGTGTTCTTCGCGAAGCACGGCAACCTCCGTCGACAACTCGCAGAGCTCTTCTGCCTCGTGAAAGGATAACCTTCCTTTATATTATATAGTCTATGAGATCAATTTCGGTATGATAAAGTGACCCGCTTCTCAAACTTGCTCCGTTCTCTGCCCCGATTCCACGTCCACCGTGGCGCTCGCTTCGTCTTCGTTCACGAACTGCACTCGAGCCCGCAGTTCAGGGCGGATAGGAGGAACGACAAGCAGCTTGCGGAAGTATACGACCTAAACGAATTTAAATGACTATCATGCAACTGTATTATGCAATACTAACTGTGATCACCGCCAGGAAGCAGCCGACAATGGCGCCCGTCATAACGTCGCTCCAGTGGTGCTTGTAATCAAAGATTCGGGAGTAGCCAACGAATGCGGCGGCACAGATCAGGAGTGCGTAATAGAGTGGAAATACGATGATGTCGAAGAACTGATGTCCCAGTCGAAGGTGGACGAAAAGCTACAGAACCAGTTGGCTGAACATCAATAGGTTTTTCGAACTAACCACGCAATACAAAGCAAAGTAGAAGGCGTTCGACGTGTGGCCGCTGAAGAAGGACAGTCGGGCATCAGTCAAAATTTTCTCGTCCTCTTGCGTGCATTTGAAGTCCGTGTCGAGGATGTAGATGTGCTTGTCACCGCAGTGATCAACGGTGATGTTGCCAAGTGCTGCGTTTGTGATGTGAGGTTGGCAAGCGCTGATGAAGTGCGGACGCAATCGGCCCACGGAGTACTTCGTCATGTTCATCAAGATGATTCCCACAGCAAGACCCACTTGTGATATCGCTGAAATGGACAATAACCAAGTGTGAAAAACTTGCAGAAGTGGGCATACCGAAGGCGAAGAACATCCTAACGAGGACGTACGGAATCTGCAAGGAGCCGATCCTGTAGTTGGGAATCTGTCCAGCCGCATAGGTTCCTGCATATAGGCACAGGCGATTGTATAGGAGTTCTGTTGCGATGATCTGAAAATGGACGGCGATCACAGGATTACTGGGACTCGTTTCGGGAAATGTGTCAATATTGTGTTCTCCACAGCGCTCCACAGCGCTCAGTTCAGTACAAAGATCGGCCTTATCTGACTCTCTCGTCACATTTGTAAAATCAAATGCAATAGCGAGTTTTCTCGTCGACAGTGAACCATATAGCTATAGAGCTATGTACTATCGAACATACACGTTCACATAAAAAATGAAACGAACCGTCAAAATGACGACAAAGTAGCACACGCAGCCGAGAAGCACGGGATCGACTGTGTTACCCTTGAATGGATATCGGATCGATTCGTCGTCGCAGAAGAAGCCCCTCTTCACGGGCCCCGTCACCTTGGGGATTAGATAAGATAGCAACACTGTAAACAACAAGATCAATCATGCACTGAAAAGCTCAAACGTGTGATACCTGCAACTCCGAGCGCGACGACAGCGATGGTCCATCGGACGAGCGGGAATTTGATTGGTGTCGAGGCCATGGGCTTCGCCTCCTTCGGCCCCGGCTGTGAATTCGACGGGACGATCAGCTTGGCGAGCTGCGCTGGAAAGCGGGCCGTGGAGACCGCGAAGGTAAATACACGCGCGATTGCCTAGCAGTGGCGGCGGCAGCGAACACGAGCGAAAGGCCCGCGTCAAAATATGAATCACCGCGGAGAGAATCGACCACCGAACGATTTCTCGGTCGATTCACGGGCACATAATGCGGTGTTAAACCGGTTGCTGAGAGACATTCGATTCTGCACAAAAAGAAAGTGATTCACAGAGGGATGCCCACGAGATTTCGGAGTCCTAGAATCCCCCAGATTCCAGAGGATTCTATAGTTTTGAAACGAGAAGGAGGAGAGGGCAAGATAAGACGGGAACCATAATCCAGTTACATTGCCGCTCAGGGAAACACGTGTGGGAGTCTTCGTACACGGAATTCTTGTCCCCATGGCCTCAGATGGTCACAAATATCACGGGGCATCTGAGAAAAGTAAAGTGGACGAAAAGTGAAAGGTGAACGGCGGTGGAACGGACGGAGATCGGGGCGAAAAAGGGATCGAGTGGGGCGATTAGCGACGACCGCTTCGCCGAAGCGAGAAAAACGGTCCACGGAAGGACTATTTGCATAAAGGGAGGCGCGGAAGTCGTCGAAAGGCGTGAAGAGGTCGGAGAACGAGGGGCGAAGACGTGCTGATCGATGGCGATCGCGAGAAGGCGCCGCAGGTGTCGTCGGACAGGCCGAGAGATGCGAATTATGATAAAAGATGAGTCATTGTAGGGGAGCTGTTTGCTGATTCTCCCCAAAGGGGCACCGATCATCGTCTGAACACTGTAATGTTCCCTTATTTGCAGACATTTGTTATGAGCCATTCTATTTGTGTGCGTTACGTGGAAGAGTCGTGGCGAAAGACAGTGTGTAGTGAGCTCTATTGGGGTCAGTTGGAACCGGAGGTGTGCGGGAGTCAAGAGTCAGAATCCGAGAGCTTTTCTCCGTAAAGTAGAGAGTTCTATGTGAGTCATTTTGGGTACTAAGATCCTGGATTCGTTGAAGGCCCATGTTCCGTGAAATTTCGTTGGAACTCGACCGCGATTTCGGAAACAGACCTGATGTGGATTCACAAAATCGCAGCACTTTTAATCCTCGAATTCATCCTCACCACAATGGGCGAACTTTAAGTTTTATGACTTAAGATTTAAAGACTTAAGATGAAGAATCCTAGTGACCGAAACCCGAAACACTTCTGTAATCAAGAGTACTGTAGTTTCTTCAGCTCCTTTTTCGTGTTCTGCACAAATACACTGGAATCTTGCGGTGGGCGAATTCAAATCGGAAAGTTCATCCTCTCCCAATAGTTGGCCCTCAAACGGCGTTCACACAGAGGACATTTCAAGGGTGCTACTGTAGGCTGTTCTTAACCTTTTAGCGTTCTTAGAACGGAACGCTGAACTTTTTGCCCACATCATGATGACTATGTTGCAAAGTCGCATAGGGCAAAGTCAGATGACGCAGATTAGTAGGCCTCACTACAACTCTAGAGAGGTCTGGGATCTACAGACTGAGTCATTGTGTTGACACGGATCCCCGAATCTCGTCATTTGTGGCCTTCTTTCCGGGCATCCGACCCCTTCTTGTCCCTTCCGTAATTGCTGATTTCCTTGACCTAATTGGGATCTTCCTAATTTGCACGTCTGACTTCACCCGGAGGCTATTTGCGGATTAGGTTTGCGCCGTTCTTGATCTCTGCCGGCGCAAGGAATCGCGAGGTGGACGTGGATCTTGTGCGGAGCAATGCAGAACACCCCTAACTGCAAAGCACCTGTCCCCCGAGGCTACTTCCTCCACGGCATAATTCTCTCGTTATTATTTCTCTGTACAAACGAATGTTTTTCTCCGCGGCGCCCACATCGGCGTCTCCGGGGGACCACAAAAGCGATTGTAACCTGAGTCACGCAAACAAGGCTCTTTGTTTGACATTTCTGGACAAAAGTCCGGGAAAAAAAACGTTCACTCAATTCCGACTTTGTACCGACAATGCTTCTGTCTGTGCCACCGGGAGTCGTCGACCACTTGGTTAGTCGACCACAGTCGCCTTCAGTGCATCTCCCCTAAAATAGCGCCAAACGACCCCAAACAGTGCACATAATAACGGCTTAAAGGACACAAAAAAGTGGACTTTCCTCGGCTGTGTTTTGTCGATCTCCGAACGCTTCGATCCCTCGCTTGACGCACCAAACGCCTCAAAGACGTTCGGAGAAGCTCTAAGACGGCATTAAGCCCCTTTGTCCAGAAGACAAAGCATAAAAGGGAAAAACAGTCATATATAGAAGCGCTTTTGAGATGTCCGGAAGTGCGCCCTTCCCTCGAATCGCCTCTTCGCCCCTCCGCGTCACTTCCTGCGTGGGGAACCCGGATGCTTCTTGGCCCCGAGGCGCTCCCTTCCCTTCGAAGCACCTGGAGGGTGGCCTTTTCGCCAATAAATAACAAAACAGTTCGCGTTAGTTCGCAGCCGACGTCCAAGGAGGCGCTTCTAACAAATCGGAGTGACTCACGCGAGGAAAGAAGACAATGCGACGGCCTATTCACCAGGATACGGTAGCAGACGACATTTGGAAGTAGCTTCAGAAAGTTTAAAATAAAATGGCCTCAAAGGACACTCAGCTCTCTCCGAATTCGCTGTTTCCCCACCACTCAGAGGATTTGCCAAGAAGGGTTTTTGTGGAAAACACAGAAGCGATTCGCGAAGGAATCGATATTTTCGCATTTCTTCGAACACATCTACGCCTATGGCAACCCGGAATGACCTTTGCGGTATTTTGCCGAATACGTGAGTCATTACAGATACTCATGCTGGTGGGTGTTTCAAGTTCAGCGAACAAAGTGCAGCTGGGAATTTCACGTCTAGAGTTCCTCTCCATTTCGAGCAGAAATAGGTCGTGCGTCAGTGCGTGAGAACCCGATTTCTGTATCTCCGGAAAGTCTGGCCTTTATCCGAATCTTTCGAGGCGTCCCGGAGAAAAAAAGATATCCAGGGAACGTGTCTATTTTCTTGGCACTTTGGATTCTCGCAAGGTGGCCGTGCTCCACCGGGCGCTCCCACATCCGATGCGAATTTTTGAGCGAACTTCGATCTCCGGACTATTTCTCTGCAGATAGGTCTCACGCTCCGTCAACCCGGCTTAATCAGCCTCCGGAGACTTTCTGGAGCGGCGCCAGGGATGAAGGCGCCAGAACGGCATGGTGTAATACAGCCGAAGCGAGGATAAACAGAAAACAGGTCGACAAGACTCCAAATTACTTCTATATATAGCCGGGGCCGAGGGAGTCTCCCATGCCTGCGTCCTTGTTCTCGAAAGTCGATATCACATTCAAATAATTTATTTGTACCTTCGGGCAAATATGCGAAATCGCCGGATAGCCAACACTTTGGTACATTACAGGATCGGAGGAGGACGCTAAGTGAAGCCTAAGGGGAAAGAGAAAGCAGAAGAGGAAGAAGAAGAGGAGAGGGAGAGCCCGATGGGGGAGAGTGAAACCCGCTTTCAGATGGATGTTGGGGCGCAGCGGCGATTGGGGTAAAGACGACATTAAAGCTATGAGATCGAGACTAAGGAAGCTGAAGGGAGAGGAAAGGGGACAGCGAAAGACTCAGAGAAGCTCGGTCATTTCTTCTTCGGCGTCTTCGAGGCTTCGGATGGCGAAGCGGTTCTGTATACGGTCGCACTCGCACTTCGGAGGGTTGCAGCAGGGGATGACCTCGCGGTCGAAGATGCCGAGCTGCTCGCGGACGGGCTCGATGCTCTCCTTGTGGAGCACTCGGAGCTCGTCGACGCGGCGGATGATCTGCTCCGTGGCGGCGTCGTGCGGGAGAGCGTACAGCTCGAACGGGTCCTCGTGCAGGTTGTGCACCATCGGAGGATCGTGCTGGATGAGCTGGTCTGCGGGACAGGTCTGCATGATGTACCTGAACGGGAGATGAGCGGAGAGGCCGAAGGGGCACTCACCAGTCGTCCTTGGGCTTGCCGCCAGGACACCACTCCTCGAGGTTCGGGTTGGCCGTGAAGTTCTTGAAGATGGGCGAGGTCTTGTAGTGCACCTTGTAGTCGCCGTAGCGGATGGCCATCAGATGCTGGTTGCAGTAGAAGAAGATAGGGCGCTTCCTGGAGTAGGGCTCCGTGAGTTGGCTGCGGACGTCATTCGGGTGGACGCGGCCGAAGAGCGCCCAGAAGCGGTACAGGGGCTTCCAGTCGTCCTTGCGGTGGTCGTGCTGCCCGGTCAGCTCGTCCCAGATGTCGACGCCGTCGAGCGGCTTCTGAGGAAGCTCGCGATAGGAGGTGCCGATGCCCTGTTCAGCCAGCTTCTTGAAGGTCGGGTAGAGGTCGAGCGAGGAGACGACCTCGTGAGATACGGTGCCTGCGGGCACGGTACCGGGCATCCAGGCGACGAAGGGGATGCGGAAGCCTCCCTCGAAGCTGTTCGACTTGCCCCCCTTGAGGCCGGCGGTGCTGCCGCCGTTGTTGCAGAGCTCCTGGTGGGGCCCGTGGTCGGACATGAGGATGACGAGGGTGTTCTCAGCGATGCCGGCGCCCTTAATGGTGTCAAGTACCTGGCCCACGGCCCAGGCCATCTCGTTGATGTTGTCGCCGAAGAGACCGCGGACGGACTGGCCCTTGAAGAACTTGTTGGCGAATTGGGTGCTGTGGACGTGCGGGAAGGAGAAGTAGAAGAAGAAGGGGGTGTTCTGGTGGTGCTTCGCCCAGTCGGCAAAGAAGTGCTTCCAGTCGCGGACCAGGTTCGCCGTGAGGTCGTCGAAGTCGATCGGCTGCTGCACGATCTGGTCTCGGTCGTAGAGGAAGCACCGTTCGCGGTCCGGCGCCCCTTGGTGGTACACCTGAAAGGCTCGCTTGCGAGGGCCCCTCCACGGACGGCTTACCCCAGTACGGTCACACTCCCAGGCGTTGGTGAAGGGGAGGTTGATGCCGACGTAGTCGAAGCCTCTGCGCGAAGGAAGGTAAGTGCCGTCGGTGCGGTTGACGGCGTTGATGCCCAAATGCCACTTGCCGATCATGCCCGTGCGGTAGCCGCTGTTCTTGAACACCTCGGCCACTGTAGTCTCGTCCTTCTGAAGACCCCCGGTGTCCTTGGTGAGGAAGACGCGCGCCCCTCCCGTGATCCCGAGCCTAATGGGAAGACGGCCTGTCATGAAGCCGGCCCGGCTAGGTGAGCACATGCTGTCCGCCGAGTAGGCCGAAGTGAATCGCCGACCCTGGTCGATCATCTCGTCGATCTCGTTGCGTTCCTGGGTCGGATTACCGTATCCGGATAGGTCACCGTAGCCTGGAAGACGCCTTGAGGAGGGGAGGGCTCCCTGGGACTCACCGAGATCGTCCACCATGAGGACGATGACATTGGGGCGTTCGGGCGACGCCGGGAGGTGCCGAATAGCGTGGGTGCTGGCGAAGAGGCATATCAGGAGAGTAGAGAGTACGGTAGCGAGCGAGCAGGGAATCATGGAGTGAGCCGACGGATTCAGCATTCCATGTGCGAGTGAATTACCTGGAATGGATAGGGCCGCTTAGATTCGGGTCGCCTTTTATAGGCCGCGTCCGCGAGATCGGCAGCGCCTATTTTCGCCGTGGCCGGTGCCCGAGGCGCCGCCCCGAGCGATCGCGGTCAGGTGCAAAGTACTCGCCGGAGCATTCCTAACCCTGCCCCTCTCCGTGGACCCCAAGGCAAGCGCGCCCCGGCCCAGCGGTTGCCGGTCTTGTCGCCACTCCGATTACGGTATCTGGATACAGTACTAAAGGAGAAGCTGTGGGAAAGGCTTCCGGAGGAAAGATGTTCGAATTGCTGTTTATACGAGTTCCTGGACCTTATCAGGACTGCAAAAACGCATCACTCTGTTTCCGAGAGACTTCCACGCCGTGCGAACGACCGTGGGAACGCTCTCGTAATTCGGCGTCATTACAACTACGTAAACCGCGGTGGAGTGCGCAAAAAGGGCCCCGGCTAGCCCGAATCCGTCCGAAAAGACGATTACTCACTCGGCTGCGTTTCGGAGTACGGAAGAAGCGGGAAGCGTGCGCTTCGGCTCGGCAACTGGGCCGCCCATTTGAGGAACACGAAACGAGGAGACGGAGAAGAACGTCCGCCGACGTCGAAGGCGACGAGGAGAGCATTTAACACCCTGATGAGCTGATAAGACGCACGTTTGGTGCGCGAAGCGAGTGATCAGAGATTAATGTGGCGACATATTTTGCGTTTTTTCACTTTTCAGAGCCTAATGCGGATTAGAGAGGGGCGCGGCGAGGTTCGGTCGCTCCGGCAGATACCGTTGCCAAACCTCTCCCGGCGCCCCTTGGCAGTGGTTCAGAAGTCACGTAGGCGCTAAGGGTCCGAGGGGGAAGTAGCGTGGAGCGCACGTGAACAGCCGAGACAAAAACACAGCTGACGAGCGAGTCGACGATGCTTCCGTTCCGCGCAGCAATCCTTCGCAAAAAAAAACATATTTTCCTCGATGGACCGGGGGGCCAAGCGCCCCGTTGGAACTCCGCACGGAACTGTAGAGTCGGGAGAGAAAATGTCGAGGCGCCCGACGTCCTTCGTTATCAAATATCACCGCGCGAGTGGAGGCGGAGAAAGCGGCGACGGAGAAGAAGACGAGCGGGAGAACTTTGGCATCGGAGAACGCGGTGCACCCAGAGCGACGGACACGGGTCGCCAATGGCCTCCGGGCTTCCGCGTTATCTTCACCGCTGACCTTTGGCCAGTCGCTGCAAGCGGTTCCTCCCCCTTCACGCCTTTTACCACTGCACAGTGCCTTCAAAGAACGCCCTTCGATTCTCTGTGGCCGTCAGGGACCCAAAACAATCGTCTGCTTTTTAGCAAATACTGCCAATCACCTTTGAACCGTCTGCCGCTCTGTCTTCCCTAATCGAAGACTTAACAGATCGTCTTATCACCGCATGCGATGCTTTGCAACGAAACAATAAGTCGGCAGTAAATGTGTTCCTCCGACGGAATGCAAAGAAAAAAGACTCAGAAAGACTAATCAATCCCTTCATGGTTCATCTGGAGGAATAGGGTATTTTGTCTTCATCGCCCGGCATTGAACCCTGGCGGCGCGCACGCAAGCCAAGGGCTTTGACCAATACACCACATCGACACTTTAACTACTCTCCCATGCAACACTTTTACCAGTGCTGCGTCCAGAGAATGCCAATTTCCACGGACTACCGTAATCCCCACCTTGGCTCCGAAGCACCCCGAGCGTCGAGGAGCCCCTTCAAGACTGTGTGGAGCTCGACTGTTTTTGTTTATCACCTTCTTCGCATTCCAATGCTCCGCGCGGTACCGTCCAACCGAACTCTAATCGACGATCCTTTCGGAGAGGAAGTCCACTTATCAGGAGGGGTGCGCCTCCGGAATTCGCGCAGATCGATCAGACGCGGTGGCGCCGATCGAGGAGCGGGTTCCGAAAACATGGTAGGGGTGCACCCGCTTTACAAGGGCCACTGTTCGCCACAAAAAAATGCACTTTGATGGCTACGGTCGTCAGGACCGAAGCCGAGCGAAGGGGCCGCTGTGGGGGCGATCTGGCGCTGTGAAAAACCCGTGAATTTTATCTAATCTCCAGCTCAAATGTGCTGGAGACCGAAGGGGCGCAAAAAGGAAAAAAGTCGATCGATGAACGCCGAAACGGACGAGGAACCGGTGAGTGAACCGCGTGGCCTACGGACATTCCGAATTACTCGGCGGCTAATGAACCCCCGCGATGGTACCACTGCTAATTACAGTTGCACTTTAGGGCCAACTGCGAATTAAAACTGCTCTAATCAGTTCGGAACCTACGACTTTTGTGGAAGACGGGAGAGTGCAGGACCGACCAAAGACCTCGGTGCTAATTAGGTCGCCGCGAGAGTAGAAGTCGTCGGCTTCGCGAGGCGCTCCGAGGACTTAAAAAGCAGCGTTCGCGAGGCGAAGCCTCAAACACAAACACGCAAAGGGACGCAAACAACGCCTTTCCGACGCCAAAAATATTAATTTCGCTTCGGCGAAGCCTTTCCACGAAGATTCGTGTTTTCTAGAACGCGAATTTGAAATTCAAAGCTAATTAGTGGCTTTGACTCATGCGAGGCTTCCGCCGAAGCCGTCGACCCTGCCTCTTTTTCCGAGATTATCTCACTTGTGTAAGCCCCTCTCAGCGTCCAGATTACTCCGAAACTGTTTGTCTTCTTGATCTGGAGTAGCGGTGCTCGTAATGCAAATACGCTGATTTGATATCAACGTTCTCTCTGCGCATAATCTTCGGACCGCTACGGTCGCCCATCGATGACCAAGACACTTCTCGAACAACACATTCATAGAACATAGCAGCAACAATAGATCAGAATATACTCTACACGTCATTGACTAACAAAGCAAAGTCATTGGCACCACAACAAAGGTAAAGGACATGTTAGTGAGCCATGCGAGGGGAAGAAGGCTCCAGACTGCTTTAGATGAGCGTAACTCTCAGCTTAGTACCCAGCAAACATACTTGTCCTCCATATACTCAATGAAATCGAAAGGAACTACTTTGGGGACGTCACGGAAATCCCCAAGTAGGCAGGAGTTCTCAGAGCACACTCAAATGAACAACGGTGCGGGATGTTGAGCACCACTCCCGACAAGTCGGGGCAGAATAGAAAGACGCGTGACTGGTTATCAATGAGATGCGGAGTACAAGGAGCTGAGGGCCCTAAACTTAAGCTAGCGAAGTAAAAAGATGAGCCTGGAGCAATATTCCCCTCCCGGAGCACACTAGAGGAAACACACAAACCACAGATACATTCCACGAAAATGACGGACAAATAACAACAAATAGCAGAACATCCTATTGAAAAGCTTCTCGTGGTATTTGATCCTTCAAATCCATAAACACCTTTCCAGCAGCCTAAAATGTGAACCGCTTAAACATGTTAGCGTTTAAAAACAAACCTCGTAATTCCAATTTTGATCTTCCAAGCATTTCGTAGCCCATTCTGGCTTCATACCACTTTGAATACAGAACTGATCAACCATTTGCTTTCTAATGTTGGGATCAGTCGTATCGTAAGCGGAAGTAGAGGGAGTCTGCGCCAGTTGAGGCTGTACCGCTTGCGGTTGCATCAATTGTGGTTGCGTTACTGGCTGCACCGTTGTATTCACATTCATCTGGGCCATGGCTGTCATAGTTTCGCTCGTCGTAGCAGGTTGTGCAGGTTGCTTAAATCACTAAATGTACCGAAGAGAACAAGACACTCATATACCTCAAGTGACGCAACCGATGCCTTGGTGAGGAGGTGCTTGTACCTGGTTAACGTCAAATCACTAATCGCACTGACGGTCAGCATGTCATTCACAACGACGACTCGACTAAAACGTCCGCCATGAAAGGAGAGGAAATAAGCTTCGCCACATACCCTCCATCTCTTGGTAAAACAACAAATGTGCGTGAGAAATAGCACATGTCTCCATCGTTCTTGAAAGCTTCGGTTCCATCGCGAAATAGTCCTTGCAATGTAAACGAAAGGAAGCTGTCCTAAACCACGACATATCAGTCTACACATTGCATCATTCGAACACTTACAGCCACTGAGTAAATATCCAGAACTAGGGAATCCATTATGTGCGTTGTCAATGGCATTGTACTCAGCTCAGCCGCGATAGCCATCCTTCCACTCTTGACGATTTTTTCTCTGTAGCGATTCCACTTTTCCTCGTGGCAGATGTTATGACTATTTCTTCGGTAGTACTTGCAAGCGTCTCTACAAAGCCGCCAGATCGTTACTCTATCACAAACTACATACATACGGATCAGGATAATCAGGTCTGCATATACCGTCGAATAGATTCTCCTGGACGCAGGTAAATGTAGCCTAAGTAAATCGATATCGTTACGCAACCGTGCTCGCTTTCTTACCTCATCATCATATGCATCAAAAAGCTTTTGCCGTGTCTTCTTGCCATTTTCACCATCGTAGAGACCGAGGTACTCAACAATGAAATTTTTGATAGTTGCTTCTAGTGCAGGATCAGGGGAAAAGCCATTCTAAAGACGACAAATTACGCGATAGAGCTGATAGGCACTCACTCTGACGACAGGCAACTCCAGTTCCTCTTTAGTGGGTCCTCCAACAGTCTCGGTTACGTCAATTTCTCTGGTGACTGCAACTCCATCCTAAATTGAATCACATATAAACTCCACGAACCACACTTTCTAGCATACCAAAGCCGTTACAGCAGGGAAAACTGAGTGAACCATTCTGAACAGTAAGTTGAATAAGCAATAGTGGTGATAGTTTGGGTTGGTGAACAGCCGACATCAACACGTCCACTAAAAAGTTGACGCAGCCAGCCAGGAGCGCACCAAGAAATAGGACAATTAAACGCAAACCTGACGTAATCCAAACCATCGTTGAAGGTGGTGCTAATAGGGCAGTTCTCCATAAACAGGGTTTCAATGTTCCAGCCGCGAAGCTTTTGCAGCTGCTCGTCCTTTTCAATCTGAAATTAATTATTAATAAAGCGCAATTGGCGTGTTCATACCGCATTGCTGGAAAGATCCAGAACCTTGACTTTTGGGGCTCGATAGATCAAATTGGCGACATAATCAAGAGTACGAAGACGATTGTTCTGAACAACATAAATACATCATAAATCCGTTCCTGTAAAGGACTCACCTTCAAGCTCAATGCCGTTATACCGCTGAAGAGCTCATCAATGATGTCTGCGACTGCGATCATCACTTCGTTCCGCGTTAAGGCAACCATAATCCCATGAGATTTGAATTCCTGGTCATTGCTAAAGTCCGTTAGATCCAGGGACATTTCAGCCTCATTGAAACGCCGCTTGATGGCCGTCTGCAAATGCAGCCAAAAGAGAGTAGTGATGTGAAATAAAAGAGGTATACCTTAATGATTTCGACGTTCTCTGGGGGTATTTTATTCCAAGTAGCAGCAGTCTTGACCACGACAATTGGATACTTCATTGATGTCTTTGGATCGCATATTCTTCGGTTCATTCCCTTAAGAGCCTCTGCTGCTTCCTCATCGGACACGTAGAAAAGCATATTTCCCTTCTCATCAGGACGTATGAGATATGGCTTGAAGTTCACCATGCGCTGGGAAACAGCCTTGACAATTGCGTCTGGTGCTGCTTTTCCGGCCTTCAAGAACTGAAAGCGAGAAATTACCAGTGATTTCAACTGGAAGCCAAGCGTACCTTGACCATGTACACCATAGGCCTGTTTTCCGCACGACCTGCGGTTCCCCTAGCTTCTTCGCGTTGACGTTTCTCCGCGATTCTGCGAAGTAATTGACCAGCATTGGCGCCAGCACTAACGCGGCTGAGCAAACCGGCCAGACCACCTCGACGTCGCTGAAAATCGCATCGGAATGATTAAATTCACTCTAAGCATCCTTTACATTATTATCGTAGGTCCCGTTTCCTTCGTCATCGTCGTGCAAGCCGCGGAAGCGATTCATGGTGCGCGACTTCACATCGCGGCGACTGCGATGATCCCCGGACATGACTGATGCTCTGGAAATAAAAAGAAACCATGAAACCGAGGGACTGATGAAGAAGTACAAGTAGTCGCGGCCAGCTCGAATGTCCCCAAAATGTATACGGCGACTTTCCAACGATCTCCAACTTTTCGAATATCGCCCTGTGAATGCGGGCTCCACAATCACATGTTCGCGACTCCAAAGACGAGACAGACAATGTTTTCCCCTCGGGAGCACCCGACTCCGATAAACGGCCTACGTTCGTATTTGTGCAGAAATGAATTTTCTTTCTACGTGACCTATTTTTCTTCGCCATCTTCGCCAGGTTGCGCTTTTGTCCGCTTTTTGAGTACCGAATTCGTGTTTTGCGAGGTTTTTTTTGGCCCCTGTTTGCGATGATCCGAGCCTTTAATAACCATCTTGTTCCAGAGGTGCGCTAAAATGAGTGACTTCGATCAGTTCTACAGCGATTTGAAGAACACAGAGAAGAAAGACGCCACGTTAACGTCGAAGCAGCAGATAGATCGCCTGCTCAGACCTGGCTCGACCTACCTGAATCTGAATCCGTTCGAAGTGCTGCAGATTGACCCCGAAACCGACTTGGCGGCCGCTCGCAAAAAGTACAAGCAGCTCTCGCTGCTCATTCACCCTGATCGGAATGCCGCGGACATTGAGCGAGCGCAGAAAGCCTTCGATGTCATCAAGAAGTCGATGGAGCAGCTCGAAGATCCGGACGAACTTTCCAAGTGCCGGGATATGTACACCGAAGCTCGAGCACGACTGGCTATCGCTATGAGCGAAAAGCGACGAAAGCTCAAGAAGGAAGGCAAAACCTGCCCGATCGAAGAAGACTCACCGGAAGGTTACAATAAGGCGCTTTGGGCTACGGTGACAAGGATGTTTGCCGACAGAGAAAAGAAGCGGAGAACGTTGGAAGAACGAGCCAACGAGGAGAAGAAACGACTTGCTGACGAACAGAGGACCGCTGCGGAGAAGAGGAAACGCGAGGAAGAGTTCCAGAAGACCTACGAAGAAACACGCGACGAGCGGCGGGGAAGCTGGCGCGACTTCGTCAGCAAGAAGGCAAAGAAGGCATCGAAAGGTCAAAGCTTCGCCGGAGCCGGATTCCGTCCACCGAAGACGAAGCTCGAAACGTCGTCCGCATCCACACATACAGCTACAGCCAAGAAATGAGTTAAGTTGCTGACTGTAAATACAGCTATTTATTAGCGCTTCTTTGGTCTTGTTAACTTTATGCATTAAAATCAAATCTCTCATAGCTTTTTATTCCATTTACACCGTAATTATGAGCTCCCTGAAAAGTCACGTTTTAGAGAGCTATGCTTCCTGCATGGACTGACCAATTGTTTCTCGTGACGGCGGCTGCCCTACGCAACACGCGCTTCGACGATCCAGTCGCAGCAACGATGCTCTTCACCACATGTGAGTGAAAAGGCAACAGTCGGTCTTTTGGCCCTCGCTTCACTAGGGCGTCGAGACATTCCAGGGCAGTCAGCACGGTCTTCTAGAAAATTTGTTTAGGAGCTGCACGCTGAATAACGATACTCACAATGCTCCTTTGCTTCTCGACTACTGTGGCGAGGCCGTTGCACATCGCTGATAACTGTTCGTTCGGGACGTCCATTAAGTCGGCCAGCTTCAGGAGGCTGGACATCCCGTTCAGCAGCAGTTCCAGGGTGTTTAGATCGAAGTTCTCGATTTTGAGAGCCTGTGTAAAGATCGGTAAAAGCTGAAAATGGAACAGGTTTCTGCATTCGGAGGTGAGACGTCAAATACCAGCTTGAGTTCTCTCGAAATGTTAACGGGAACTGCACTGCCGATTTCCAGAAGTGGTCCGAGAACGGAGAAGAAGGTGTTCAGCGCTCCAACGTTTTCCTTCTGAACCAAACGGAACTTCTCCATTATTACAGGAACCATTTGGCAAAAGATCCTAAAATTGTGTTGTGTTTGTGATAAGAAGAAGAACGCATCACACGCCTTTGTCTCCACAACATCGTACATCTTAAGCGGCACTTTTCTGGATTAAATCTACGGTCACTGAAGTTCAGCAATTCTTGGCTCATCACTTGTTGCACAAAAGCCGTCCTTTCTGGATCGTTTGTGGTCCTGATTGCGGTGTCAAAAATCTAAAGCGAATATAAAAGTAAACGGCAAAAAGGAGAGTTTTTGCATTTTTCATGGCGACCAGCGACGATGGCGTTCCAGCAAGGAGAAGGGCACGTGCGTTGTTGACGGTCCTCCTGAAGTCCAGCTCCCAATTGGTGGACTCAATGGGTGCCAATTCCTCGCCGAACTTGTTCAGATAGGCCGACTGAACATAAATGGATTCTGCTTGATATTCTTCTCCGGCCACAGCGTTGTAAGTAGAGCGAAATTCTTCCTTGTTTTGCGTTTGCATCAGAAAAGGGAGAGCGAGCCTGACAGTTTTTGATCTTATGTCGGTCGAAGCGAGGTTTCGGTGCACAAAATCGCTGATTTCAACGCGGTTCCTATAATATAAAGAACATAAACAGACCCAAAGAAATGCCCGCACTTTTCGGAAAGAACTAATCCGATATCCTGAATAAAGCCCGCAAGAAGGTCAATTTCTTCAGACTGTCCGTCGCTTTTTTCCAGCCTCACACCGAGAAGAAGGACGACAATTTCAACAAACTTGCTGAGCACTGCTTCATCGCTCCGAACTCTTTCGGCAACATGCAGCAAGGATCTCGTTTTTTCAGCTGTGAGGCCTGTAATGCTCAATTACTGGCACGTGCATCAGATGCGTGATATACTGTTCTTCTCCATATCCGCCATCAAAAGCTTCGCAAGCTGCTCTAAAGACTCGATATTGTGGATGCACTCAGCGGCCATCACAAATTTTGCTTCTTCATCCGTGTATTCTTCGATAAGTGGCTTCACTATACCGAAGCACTTCTCTGCCGAATTCCGAATAAATTTCAGGATAGAGTCATGCAGCTCGGATCTTTTGTAGTCCGAGCAAGCCCGTTTTACAAATCGTGAACAAATTTGGGAGAGATCTATCTTCTCAGATAGACTGTCAACATAAACCTAAAATTCGCATCGGAGATAAGAAAGCTGTGGTGATTTCCTACCGCTGCACACTCGTATTCAGCTTGGTAGGCTTCTTCGGGACACCTTTCAGCAGCAGCGCTCAGATCTCCAAAAATATCCGTGACATTATCAACGAGATATTTTTCTGCAATAAATCGCTGATGTGCAAATTACGGTAGGCGCATCACTAACTTGTTAGGATAGCAGCGAGCTCACACCACTCTGGGTAAAGGGCGACTGTTTCGGCCACTATCTCCGCCTTGTTGGCAGAACTAGCGGTAGTACCGCGCGCAAGAGCGCCGAGCCAGTAAAAAACTTTGGGAACAATCGAAGTGGCCAGTGTCTCGGCGTTGCAGTTGGCTGCAGCCTTCAAGAGGCACATGGCCTTGCCCATCAGGCCCATTTCTGCTTGGAGCACGAACGGCTCGCAGTCTAAAACCAAACATGAAGAACCATCCGCAGCGAGCGTCACATACTTTCCAGGAGAGTTTCCGAAATAAATCGAAGCCCTTCGGTGCCTTTCTGCAAGGAAAAGGAAATCAAAGGAACTTACGAACGCTACCGTATACCTTCTCGTCATGCTCTAATGCGCGAACAACCGACTTGATCGCTTCCTCAACTTCAGTTGGCGCTCGCTTCTCCGGATTCTTCGTAGCAGGATTCAGAATGATCCTTCGGATCGCGGCCAGGATATCATCGAGGTGTTGATAAATGGTATTTGGTGGAAACACATCGCATGCTCGAGCTAGGAATCCGCATGTTTCCAGACGAGTGCACTCCTCGACTTCTTCGTCAAGGAGCTTCTCCGTAATCAGCTGGTAGCAGTATAGGTGGAAGCTTTTGTGAGCAAGAAGACATGACTCGCAACCCACTGCAAGCATTTCTCTGGTTATGGTATCGCTTTCCTTCTGAAGCAGGCGACATAAGCTTTGCAGTGTTCAGTGGCCACTCACCGGCTTGAATTCAATCGGGTAGTAACAGGCAACCACTTCGAACATATCCTCGACAAAGGGTCCTGAAGAACAGTACTGAACAGCGAAATGTTAGCAGTGGACATACCTAGGCTGAACTCCTGAGTGATAACACAGAAAAGCTGAAAGACCTTGAGTAGGCAGCGAGGGTCGCGCTCACCACCAGCAGCTCTGATGAAGGACAGCACGAAGTCGAAGCCACTAGCACTTGAAGCCGACTCTAAACGGAGACCTTGGAATGAGCAACACACATTGCCTTACTGAAGCATGGAATCAGTTTCTCAAAAATCTCCAGCTGGAGCAAACGGTCTTTGTGAGTCCAGCTCTGCACGTTTCCGTCCTTGAAGAGGCGTTCGTAAACTAATTCGGTGGACAACCGGAAGGATTCTCCGTAATTGTGGACAATATAGTGGATCCCCGAAAAGACGCAGCCTCCGATGAGGGCAGCATCTTCGACACGGGCCACAAAGAACTCCAACAACAGCTCGACTAAGAGACAAAAGGGATATAGCGCTTGAACATTATGGTCGAACCTTCTTTTATCTTCAAAAAGCTCGGAGGTAAACGGCGAAGTACGGAGACGACGATGGCGATACTGGCCAAACGCTCGTCGCGGTCGTCATGAGTGAGTCGAGGCCTGAACAGAGAGGTCACTGGGAGAAAACACTCAGCGGAACGCACCCCAACGTTTGCAGTAGATCCAGCAGCTTCTGCGTCTTCTTCACAGAGATGTTCGAAATGGCTTCTGTGATCAGATTTCGGTCGGCTTCCTTCAGTGATACGAACACATCGTCATCGGCAGAAGAAGAGGCGTTCGAGCACATCCCTAAACAGCCCGTTTCAGGATTCAAGTACGACAAGCACGATGTTCCCCAGAGGACTTCCGCTTCACGAATCGCCTCTGAATCTACGGTTTCCCCTAAAATTCGATCTGCCCTCTTATCAGCACCTCACTCGCTCTCTTTACTTTTTGCCGGGGACAACATACGACTTTTAAAACACATTTCCAGTGCGTGCTGGGTCTTGCCGCGAATTCTCGGCGCGTTGCGTTTACAGTAAAGTTGTGGCGCCTCTTGCTGCGACGCGATCAGTTCTTTAGGTTCGTGCGTTGCTATTGGTCGTTCAGAAATTTGCATTGATTTCCGTGAATCGCTGCTCTGCTTGTTATCCGAAAATGTTTATTTTCTCCGTTAACACCATTTGTTCCCAAAAAAAAAACGAAATTCTTGGTGCCCCAGAGCCTGCCGCGTTGCTCGTGTAAATTGAGACAAAAGATACTTACTCAACTTTCCCAACTTCAGGTATCAATAATGGGACGTCCTGACTTTTCACCACGAGGCGGCGGCGGACGCGGTGGATTCCGCGGAGGCCGTGGCGGCGACAGAGGCGGCCGTGGCGGATTTGGTGACAGAGGTGGCCGCGGAGGATTCGGAGGCCGTGGTGGCGGACGCGGTGGTGGATTCGGAGGCCGCGGTGGTGGATTTGGCGGCGACCGTGGTGGCCGTGGAAGCCCCCGTGGACGCGGAGGTCCCCGGGGTGGACGCGGAAGCCCCCGTGGAGGACGCGGTGGAGCCGGTGGAATGCGGGGCGGCAAGACCGTTATCGTTGAGCCTCATCGTTACGAAGGTTAGTAACATTACGCGTGGCTCTTGATTCTACGAAATAGTTTAGGTGTCTTCATTGTCAAGGGAAAGGAAGACGCTCTCGCCACCAAGAATCTTGTTGTCGGAGAGTCCGTGTACGGCGAGAAGCGCGTTTCCGTTCAAGAAGGCGCTGAGAACCCCACCGAATACCGCGTGTGGAACCCCTTCCGCTCCAAGTTGGCCGCTTCCATGATGGCCGGTCTTGACAATGTCCACATCAAGCCTGGAACGAAGCTGCTCTATCTCGGAGCTGCCTCGGGTACCACAGTTTCCCACTGCTCTGACATGGTCGGACCTGTGAGTGGATAAAGCGCCCGGACAGCCATTCATTAAAGCATTGTTGTAGGAAGGTCTTGTGTATGCTGTCGAATTCAGTCACCGTTCTGGCCGTGACCTGCTGAACGTCGCCAAGAAGAGACCTAACATCATCCCCATCGTCGAAGATGCTCGTCACCCACACAAGTACAGAATGTTGGTCGGCATGGTCGACACCATCTTCGCCGACGTCGCTCAGCCCGATCAGGCCCGTATCGTCGCTCTGAATGCCCACCATTTCTTGAAGAATGGAGGTCACTGCGTCATTTCCATCAAGGCGAACTGCATCGATAGTACCGCTGAGCCAGAAGCCGTCTTCGCTGGTGAAGTCAACAAGCTCAAGGAGGAGAAGTTCAAGCCCCGTGAGCAGGTGACACTTGAGCCCTACGAACGTGACCACGCTGTTGTTGTTGCCGAATACCGCCCCAAGAAGAAGGGAACCGCGTAAATCTCGTGTATATTGCTGTTAAGTTGTCTCACGTTGTTGTTATTGTTTTGTTGATGATGGCTGTTGTCTGTTTTCCTTTAACTTGTTGAAGAACCACGTTCGATAAAGTGGGAACACGTCTTCCGGCCTCTTCGGAGTTCTGCATGTGCATGGCGGGGATGGATATGACGTCTCGTGCTCCCTTGGGATCCTGTTGAAGTTGAATAAGCGCCTTGTCCGAAGGCGCTTCCTTGTTTATCTGGTTTGTGGATATTTGTGGGCCAAACGGTTTCGGCGATATATGGCGAATGTTATGAAGCAAAAGACGATGAATTATAGATGCACGAGATAGAAGTGGCCCTGTGCACACCTTCGGAACGCGCGGCCGAGCGTTCGCCTGAGTGGCGATTTATTCTATGTTATGACGCATTCATCAAATTGTTTTCATTTCTTCCAAATTGGACCATCTCTTGTCCCATCAGGCGGGTCTGTTGGTCCCTCTGCTTCTGCCTCGGCTCGTCCGTTTTCCGAGGTGCCATCCCTATTCCTCGGCCGTCGAGGGTAGTGCCAGTGATAGCCTCTGCACCTAGTCGTTGCTTATCTGATCTAATCATATAAGTGTAAGTGCAGCTTTGATCTCATGCGCCAAGGATAAAACTTCTCAGATAAGAGACCGGAAGGTACGAAGAGGCGGGGCAATGAAGCTCTTTTGGAGCTGATCTACTGAGGAAACTAAGGAGAGAGAGCTCCTGAAGCAGATTCCGGAGCGTCTGGGGGCGGTGCACAGCGGATTTCCACCCTCCTCGGCACTCCGCTTGTTCCTCCAGTGGCTTAATCTGGCAGGATACGCCTAACCCTCTTCGACCCGATCCGTAAGGCACAGTGGCGATGTAGATGCGATCCTCGGTGAAAATCGGATCATGACAAAGTGTGACTGACACGAGGTGAGCTTACGAGAGATCAAAACAGCGCTGATCTGATCCAGTGAGTCATATCTTCGAGAAAATGCCTCCGAAAACAACTTTGAATCTTGGATCTGAAGAGGTCCTTGTGTGACCACTCCTGATCCACTTATCTAGATTCGCTCCGACTCTAGCCGGAAGGTGTCAATCCAATCAGCCAATGGCGCATGGAACGTGCCGCGAGTTATGACTCTGTTTTGCCTTTATTTCATTCGAATTCTGTTTATTATGCCGTTGACTCCATTCTGCGTCATTGGCCTCCCGTCTCCGCTCTTTGGCCTCCTCCGCTCCGTAATCCCCGCGATTCGACTTCGGATCCCCAGGGATTCGGCCCTCCGATGTTTGAGTGCCCGCAAAATCATTTGTTTTCGCGCAAATTTTTTAATTATTCGTCGGGCCGGTTACGGAGGCCGTCGGCAAATTCGCGGCGGCGGCTTCCGAGTTTACGAGCCGCTCGTGACGACGACGTTTTGTGTGTCAAATTCGCAAATTTAATTATTCGCACAGTTGAATGAACGGGTGAATGGCGGCATCGCCGCTTAGTCTTCCGTAGCCCTTCCACGCCCAGTCGGCTGAGGGTCTTCGTCGGGAGATTGATCGCCTTCTGCAGTTTGATGGATGGCACACTGTTTTTGGAGACAGTCTGGTCCCTTCTGTGTCCTCTGGAGCTCGTCGAGGGGAGGGTGACAGCTTCGTCAATAATAGTCTCGCAGGCTTCTTCTGCGGCCGTATTTCATGTTTGCGCTTTTTTTGCAGCCTCGGCACGGCAACTAAAGTGACTCTCGACTGAAATAGAACCGATAAATTCCCCGGAAGGTGGTGTCACTTTATGCCCATAAAATGCGCAGTCACAAATTCCAAATGGTGCGGCCTCCGACCTCCATGTGCTTCCTGGATTCTAAATGTCACCACCACCTCCACAGCGGCCATCTATGAACCCCAGCGGTTTCCTAAAACCCTGAAATACGCCCCGAAGTGCGCGGCACCTATTCGATTTCGATAAATCGCGTAATTGTTCAGTTGGGTGAACTTTCCTCGAGGGAGTAATAAGTTCGAATAACCCGATCAACCGATTGACGTGGCCTCATTGCAATCCAATTACGGTAATAAACGACCGTAGATCGGCGCCAGGTCCCTGTTTGTGCTCCGAGCGGACTAAAGACGGCGCCGTGTTTGTGGATACCCGGGCGACTTCCGTGGGTATCTCCTTTCGCATCTATGAGTCTCCCTCTCCCTGATTTCACTGTCCACAAAGCCGCTGATCCACCGTAATCTCAGCTCGATCAGGTTGCGCGCAGAAGGCGCCTATTATGTTAATGCAGCTCCGCTTCCTCGGGCCTTTGTCCCCTCTGACCCTCGGCGTCCATTATGGGTGCGCGTGTTGCGTACCGCCACACGTCTTCGCAGCAAATGGGCTAATTTCATTAGATACACACAAATAATACATCACTCGTCTCCCGGTCTTCGGACGTCGTCGTCCTTCTGGGTCCCTAATCCAATCAGAGGGGCGGCGGACTTACAATTAGGCGTGCGCCACCTCTGGTCCTCGCGTGCCTCCGGAAGCGATCCGGGGGTGATCATGTTTCTTTTGTCCGGGCCGTGTTTTGGAGTCGCGTGCAGTCGTCGTCTCTTCGCCGGGACCCTCCAAGGCACCTGTCACTTCGATGGGTTTGTTGACTCCGGATTTGTTGACGATATCGGCCCGATTTATACGATCGGGGGCGCCTGGAAGAATTGGGGGAACCTCAGTCCGCCCGTGGCTCCCCAGAAGGGCTTTCGGCGACGACGACGTTGTCACTCGTCTTATCACTCGATCCGCAGACGTTCCCTTTGTTTTGCGTGAGACGCGTGTTTTTGGCATTTCGCGAACTGCCACACGCAGAGTCATGTCTCCTCGAGTGCTCCTTGTCATCCGCCGTGTCGGATTCCCTTCGCGTTCTGTATTCTCGGGCGCACTCGGGCGTAGAAGACGCGTCGACCCCGGCCTCCTCGGGGCTCCCTTTCCTGCAATTATGGTGATATGACGTTTCCGGACGGCGATCGCTTTTTCGAGGGCACGAAAATAGGTGTCCATGGCCCTTTGCCCGACCAAAATTGGGCAATTTGGCCAAGCGAAGGTGCGCCGGAGATGATGACATTCCCCAACCCGAACTCCTCTCGGCCTCCAGGCCTGCGTTCCCAGCGACTTCTGTAGCGCCCTTCCGGCCGGGCCTTGTTTTCGCAGCGATGAGTTTTCATGTTTGAGCGCTTCTCACTTATGCGAATGGACCCTCGAGGGGTTTGAGTGGCGCGTCTCCACCGGGCCATGTTTATGATCCGTCGGGCCGGAGTCACCCGCGGCGTCCGAAGGAATCACGAAGCGATTAGGCGCACTCATCTCGTCGCGTTTCTTCATTTGTTCTCGGAGATTAGGGCGACTCTGCTCGCGTAAGTCCCGCTCCTTCTTCTGAAGCTCCGGGATTCAGGGGAGGATTTGGCGCGAGCCTCCTGGCGAGAATCGCGTGATTACGGTATGCGGTCCAGGGAAGGGAACGGCTTGTTTGCGAACGGACGTCAGCGCCACACGTCGACCAAAAGTGCAAATAAATGTTTTGGGTGAGTGGCCGTACTCATCAAAAGGACTTTCCTAAACGGATCTTTGGCGTGTGGGCCAGCTGCATCCAGGCCTAACGAACCCAAGATCTTGTGGTCTTCCCTTTTTTGACTTGCAGACCGTGTTCCTTAGAAAGCACTTTGTTTTTCAAGGCGCCACGGATCATACAACTACCGGAAGACATTTCAATGCCGAGCTTTCTTAGAATCTCACAACAGTCGCCTCTAAGATTCAGAGGTCAAAACGGCGACACTGTTCCCAGAATAGTCTGCACCTACGTCTTTACAGCTCGACCCTTGCACGAAAAGCCTATCCGGGAAGTTTGAAATACTGCTCGATGTCACATGAGGGGGACTCGTCAACGTCGGTCAAAAGTACAGATCCTCCAGGGAGCACTTCTACTCATCAAGTGATCTTTCCTGTGGAGACGAGCGACGGGATCTCACCCCTAAGAGGACAAATATGCATTCTAACATCCTAGCGATAAAATAAAAAAATGAAGAAAATTTTAGTCACAAAATAGAACAGATCTAATCTTGTTCCTTTCTGTTCCTTTGGAAACAAATGAGTCAATTCGTCAAAATTAGTTTGTCTTGTTGGCTATCCACCCCTTGATGCCACATCTGAGTCCGATTGGCGTCTCTCATTTAGGAATACTATCAGTTCATATCTCACTTTTATTCATTTCAAATATCCAAAAGAAAATCTCCAAAAGGATAAATACAGTAGTCCTGTGGCATATATTTTCGTCGAATAATAGTAAATTCTGGAGGCCAGAGATCATCTACTCGGCCGAGAAGAGGTTGATTGCCCTAAAGAAATCACCTGCGCGCGTGGCGCTGATTTTCAAAGAATGAATCACGTTCATAGAGAGTGGCTTTGGTGGAGAGAAAGTGACGTCGCCGCGTCTGTCTTAGCGTCCTTCAACATCATAAATAATTCCCAGGCGAGATTTGGTTGTGCCTTTGGCTGCAACGTGTTAGTAAACAGTCGAGCAGACGGCCGAAGTTATAAATTTACAATTAGCGGAAGACTTTGGAGACGAGTATAAATTAATAAAATCCAATTTGTCGACTTCCGCGTCGCTTTGTACACAATTAGTGTTTGCAGGAAGGCGCCAAGTTGTGCTCTCCGAACGGACGGACCCAATTGGCCAATCGGCGTTCCGTCCGAAATAAAATTGAAATTCGAGCGAGAGTTCAAAGCGATTAGAGTGGCGCGTCACCTGGGATCCGGCACTGCCCGGGTAGCCGGCCCTAATTGCCAAATAGGGTGTGGGGTGTTTCCTTCTGGGAAAGTGCGGCTGCTCCTTTGCTCCAGCGCTCCCGGACCATGTGACGGGAGGGGGCGTTGGGGAACGAATGCGGAACCGCTACAGAAGTGTTCTCTGTTGGCCAGGGGCCGAAAGGGAGCTGGAAGAAGCCCCTGATCCGTTCCCCCGAAGTGTTCGCGGGAGTCCGTTTAATTGCCTTCTTTCTGCACACTCCATTTTCCGTTTCTGCTTTTGAAAATCGAAAAAGAGTCCGGGGAACAAAAAGAGTTCCTGGGAATCGACCTTCTCTGATAAAGGCCCCAAAAAGGGCGAATCCCTTAAGTCGGAGGGGCAGGTAGAGGCCTGGCCGAGTGACGTCGCGCGGAATCCCCGCGGAATCTCCACAATTTGTTGCGAAAAGTGTTTAAATCTCATTTCTGGCGATTATCGGCTGCAACGCGGAGGGCGAAAGAGGGAGACGAGGCGAAGATTCGAGAGTATGACTCCTCAGATATGCAGAGCGATCCGACGCGAGCGGACTCCGATTAGCGCCGAGCGGAGTCAGTTGCCCGATCACGCCTTGTTTTCCTCCGCGGTGGTCCTCGGGACCTCATGGAGCCGACCTTTGGCTCTAATTGCCCTTGAGACTCATGGGCACAGTTCGTGCAAGCGTGCAATTACTTTCTCTTTTGTTTCGGCCGACTCCGAGAAGCCTTCTTCGACGGCCTCGGCCCGCCTCCATCCTCGTCTCTGAACTCGCCGTCCCCGACACCCCCTTTGATCGCTATTTTTCGAAGGTCGCCACAAAGTGCTCCTTGTTGTCCCCTAAAAGTCTTCTGATTTGATTGGGCTTTCCCGAGTGGGCTGTGCAGGAGCAGGCGAAGCCCTAGTCCCCCGAAGGTCTTCTGTGAATCGCCGCCTTTTGTTTACCTTGATCGACAGATGTTAATTGTTTTTGTCATTGGATCGCCTCCTCCTCTCCCTACCGGCAGCTCCTGCCTACCGGAGCAGGTCCGGTCACGTCACACGTGACTCTCCGGAGGTGTTTTCGTCGCCCCTCCCCGTCGAGTTCCCTAAAGTGCCTGTCTCCCTGCCGACGTCGCGGTATCACCCGTCCCCGAATCGCCCTCCCCTAGAGACGACCCAAAAGCGGCGCCTCCTGTTTGCCCCGGCCTCGCCGTGAGTCACGCCGATGCGCCAGGCGGCGTCACTTCGCCGTCTTCTTCCGCTCGTCTGAATTCCGCTCGAATATTTTTGTCCACGCAATCGCATTAATCCACCGACGAAAGCGGAAATGAGGGGAAGCGGAGCCGACGAGGAACCCATTTGTTTTGTTTGTTTGCAATTCTCTGCACGAGTAGGCGCCGAGGGGGTTAGCCGGAGGGCCAGAAGCCCCTAGTTATCGCCAAGTGCCCCTTCTGTCGCACCATAATCCAATTGGGGTCGCCTCCGACCGCCTTCTGCCAAGCCGAGGTCGCCCAACGTGACTCAGCCGGCCTCGGCACGTTATCTAATATGCGTTATTTGATTTTCAGCACTCAATTAACCCCGAGCCGAGTGCTCCGCTGGGCGCCGCATTAATTACGTATATTTTTTGTCCCAACACCCGGCGATCGTGTCAGGACCGGACTCATTTTCAATGAGATCGCTGCGCTGTTTCTCCCTAATTAAACGTCCTTTGACGAGCCGAACACCTTCTACCGTACCCCACGTCACCCCGACGGATCTCTCTTAATTCCAGGGTTGTGCCCCCTGGATTGGGTTATTTGCTCTTCTCCCCGACGCCCCCTTGGGTTACGGTCCCGCCGCAAAGCGCTGATTAAAGTTCCCTTGTTAGGCGATGAGTTTTATGGTTTGACACGTCGGGAACAAACGATTAATTGCCGCGCGAAGTGCACCCGATGGCCCGTTGGCACTTCGGTTTCGGGATAATTGCAATTCGGCGTGCACTCTGCAATTAGGGGTGCGCCCGGAGACCTGGCGTCCAAGTTGCCGCCGCCGCCGATTGTTTTGCGCCACCTTCCGCCGCGATATCTCTCTTCCCATTATGCGCCCAATATTAGAATTTTTAAAAAGGTTTTCATTGTCCCGGGCGTCAAAAACAAATTCGTTTGCGTGACAGGCGTCGTCTTCGGTCGTTTATTGCGTCTTCGCGGTTCGCCCTCTGCGAACGTCGGCGGCGGTGTCACTTCCCTTCGCCGGGGCCGGCACGTGGTCGATCACTCATCCGATCGACACCCCGGCCCCCCTCCCCGGGGGCCTCTAATTGGGCTGGAACCGGGCGCAGTTCTAAAATTAAACTTCTCCGAGGGCGTCATTTCCTCCATTCTCCTTTGTAATTACCGACGACAACAATCCGCTGCAGAGGCGCTGATTAGGGCCGCGCGCGAGGGCCCTTCGGAGACAATTAAGCTGTTGTTGTGCTGTTTGCGATTTCCGCCTAGGTGAGTGTTTTTGACGGCGCCCTCCCTCGGCCGGGCGCGGAAGGTGGCGGAAAGGACGTTTTGAGGGGAACATCACGCATTCCGGGCTGAACGTCCTCTGAATCGTCGATTTCGCGGATGAGTTCGCTTTCTAAATAAGTATTCTTCGGCCATGACTCCGTCAAAGGACACTCCTGCTGCTCTCGTTTACATCCACTTATGCGAAGTCCTTTCCGGCCGTCGGCCACCGCGCCGCCGATCGGCCCTCGGCTTGTTTTCCCCGGGCCAAATCGAATTCGTCACTTCACCGGGCACCCAACAAACCGTCTTCCCTCTCATCCTCCGACTACTGTAGAAGCGCGCCACAATCAGGTCCCGCGACGATTAGTTCACGCGCTGGCGCCTCGGCTTGGGCCAAAAACGACCCAGGGCGGCGTCGAGGCCTCGAAGTTGTCCCCCAAATTGTAGGCACTGATCCATACGCGATTCGACATATCCACTCGGGCGGACGAGCTCCGCGCATAACACCTTCTTCTCTGCTCCCTCGATGCCGATCCGCTTTCAGAGGAGCGACGTCTTCGGCTTCCGAAGGATGCGTCCTTCTCCCCGCCAGGCCCTTCCCCTCCACGCCTTCGCCTGACCCCCGACCATGGACGTCTTCGGCGGGGGCGCCAACGCCACCCACGACGGCGCTGAGGTGAAGGCCGACATCCAGCTCTTCGGCCTCGGACTCGTGCTCATCCCCGCGGCGACGATCCTCGGCAACCTCCTCGTCATCGTCTCGGTGCTCCGCTTCCGCGCCCTCCACTCCGCCATCAACTTCTTGATCCTCGGCCTCGCCGTCGCCGACCTCTTCGTCGCCCTCATCGTCATGCCCTTCGCCGTCCTCATCAACGTAGGTTCCACCTCTTGGAGCTCCCCTAAAGGCGTCCATGGGCCACCGGAGGCCCTTCCCAGGGAGTCGAGAATAGCGCGTTTCAATTCAATTTGGCGCAATTCGCCGTTTGCGCGCCGAGTGTTTGTTTTAGGCGACAAAAAGTCGCTTCTGCACATCTTAAGTGCTCTCGGCGCGAAACTAAATTTCGACCTTTTTGGAACTTCTCTGAGCGGAAAAAGCCGAATTCTATTTCCGGGTGCGAAGAGCTCTTGTGCAGTCCCGAGGAACGTTGCGGGTGGCCTCGGGAGGGATCAGAGTCAGGGACTTATCAATGAGTTAACCCCGGTGGAGAGGCGTAAACACACTAATGTGGTCGTGAAAGGGTCCCACAGCGATCTCTGTTGCAGGTCCAAGGGGGTTACTGGTTCCTGGGACCTCTCATGTGCGACATCTACTCCGCCAGCGACGTAGCCTGCAGTACCGCCTCCATCCTGCTCCTGGCCGTGATCAGCTTCGACAGGTGCTTTCTTTGTTTTCCAATTCCCTAAAAGTGCGAATTAGAAAGATTGTTTGCCGAATCGGAAAGAGGGTCGCCGAGTCTAAGCAGAAGCACTACTGATTAATGGGTACTCCACGTGCCCTCCGGGGATACTCATTGTTAGGACTCCACACCGAATGGGAACTTAGGGAAACGGAAAGCGATCTTTTGACGGAGCCCTGACATCACTATCCTGTTAGGTCAACGATCAAAGTGGCTGCAGAGGGGCTGGCCTCTGTGCCCAACAGTAGCAACCCTAAAACATAAACATACAGGGTGTCCCAGATAAAGTGCAACATTTTTGATTCGTTGATTTAAGTGGATTTCCGAGAGTTTGAGCACGTTTGGACGTCATATTCGTGTTCAGCGTCCTCTTATAGCTCTGAATATCTGTTGATAGCTGTAATTTCGCAGTTGTTCGTTGAAAAAAATCGTAGTATTTGAAGACCGATTTTCCATAGTTCTGATGCATAAGCTCGGAATCTCGAATCTGGGTACTGTAAAAGCCGTCGGATTTGAGCGGTATGAGGTCAAACGAGTCATTGAGTGATACAGGGAGATAGAACAGGTCAAGCAGAAGACCTGGAAAGGTAGAAAGAAACCAGTGCGAACTCCGGCTGTTCTAGAAGGCATCCTAAAGTAATTGAACCGGAATTCAGACCGAAGTTCAATAAAGTTGGCTAAAGAGTTCTAAATCTCAAGAATACGTGTCCGGCGAGCACTGAAGAAAGATCTGAAGTCGTTTCTTTACAAGATAGTGAAAGAATAGGGCCTAACACCACAAGAAAAAAAGACAAGACCCCAAAAAATATCGCTTGATGAGGACCAGCGCCGCAGATCCGGAACTGGATCAAATCCTGTTCATTAATCATGGTCGATTCACCGTTCAACCGATGCATAATCACCAAAATCATCGGTGATGGCTTCCCAAAGGATGTCTGCGTACCGTCGTCTTCGAAAAAATACAGCGCGCGAAGATTCTGATGGTCTGGGCTGGAATTTATGTCATGGGTAGCCCAAAACTGGTGTTTTTTGAGAAAAATGACCGTTTAACTGCCCAGTTTTATCAGAAAAAGATTCTAGTAGGTGCGATGAGACCGTGGGCAGCGGAGAAGTGCACAGGAATCGACTTCACCTTTCACCAAGATTGCACATCTACAAAAAGCTCCAAAAGATCTTTGGTCTGGCTTCTGGCCAACTTGTCTAAGGTGGGGAGCAAATATTTTTGGTCACCGCTTTTATCGGATCTGAATCTCCTCCATTTCTCAATTTGATGTTTCTTGTAGAAAAGTGTCTGCTCTTTACGACTCGCTAGCTTATAGTCACTTAAGACAACTCTAAAGGCCACATAAAGGCAAAAAATAAAATCCAGACCAGCGGCGTTCGGGGGTTCAAGTCGGATGTATGGTTAGGCATGTATTGTGGCGAAATCAGAATCTTCCGAAAAACTGTTTTGCTTTTCTTATTCGCTAGTGATGTAGCTTCATTTTGCATATAAAAGTATCGTATTTGGAGAAGACCACAGAGATTTACATGGATTTCTTTTTGTTGCACTTTATCTGGGACACCCTGTACAAGTAGACTTGAGAATTCAAAGATTGTGGTGGACAAGTAGCCATGTCTATCTTTTTGTTTATAGCATGAAAGCTCTAGAAACATCCTTTCTGACTAGAATACGAACCATTTAAAGTCATCTTTGGGTCTTCTTGTGTCGATGCTCTTGAAGTATCTTGGAAACACTTTTCGGCTAAATCCATCGTTCTTAAATAAACAAACCTAATACTCACTGTGGCTTAGGTATCGGGCGGTCAGCCGGCCAATACAGTACTCCAGAACTGCTCAAAACACAAAACGGGTGGTGGTGATCCTCGTCGTAATCTGGATGATTTCGTTGGGCGTTGCCAGTCCCATCGTCCTCGGTGAGTGCACCCCTGCCCGTCCCCTGACCGCTGCTTCAGGGGTGAACCACAGGCCGCCGGACGCCGACCTCTACGAGTGTCGCTTCTACAACGCGGAGTTCTCGATCATCTCCTCCATCTTCAGCTTCATCATTCCGTGCTTCCTCGTCCTCTTCGTCTACATCCGCATAATGATGGCCCTGCGGAAAAGGGAGCGCGCCGCGCGTCAGCGGCGACTCAACCACCTGAACTCGTCGCGGCGGGACCAGGACTTCGACGAGGGCGAGGAAGCGGGTCATACGGTCACCGGGCCAGGTAGGCGCTTCGGCTTCGTTCTCGTGTGCCGTTTGCGGTGCGGTGTTCTCTCCTTTCGCTCCTGTCCCGGCTTCTGCTGCTCCTCTCTGCTCCTTTCGGCTCCTCCGCCTCCAAAAACCACTCACTTGCACGCTGCCGTACTCTCTTTCCGGCAGTCGGTACGGCAATCGCCGAAATTCAGGGCGCGTGCACTTTGATCTTTTCTCGGTGCCGCTGGAGGCGCGACCGATTCCCATAAGCGAGGCGCTCCGGCCACTCCAAGGGGCTCCGACGCCCCTGGAGGCGCTCCGCTCCCCCGGCGGCCCCTCAACGACTCCGATTTCAGTGGTCAACGTGATGATGCTCGCGTTACCGACGATGACCCGCCGCATCCGGCGCTGGGAACGCCACCGCGAGGCCGTCGAGCAAGCAGGTGACGACGCAGACGACGTAGAGACCGTAGACGACGAGTGGCCCTTCGAGGAGCCGAAGGAGCCGAAGCCTTCGGCCTCGTCGGGCCTCGTCGCCGCCTCCTCTTCTCTCCTCCCGCTGTCAGCCGCCCTCCCTTCCGGCGCCTCTCGTAGAGTATCCCGTAGCATAGAGAGTAAACGAACCTCCGACTCCACTACCGTAACTACCAGCGATGCGACCACACACGACGCCCGACGGAAGACGCGACAGCCGTCGCCGTGCCGCATCTCGAGGCTCGTGGGTCTTCTGTCGCCGATGACGGTCCCTGCGATGCCGAAGCTCTCCATGCCGGGACCCCTCGGCGGTCTCTTCATCGCCGCCTCCTCCAGAAGCACCGAAGACCGACGCCACTCCGACGGCCTTGGGCTCCATAGCCTCGACGCCGCGAGTCTGCCCTACCGTAACCGGTCCGGAGGGGTCATCAGCGACTCGTCGCCTCTGATGCTGCAGCGCTTCGTGATGGACGCCGACGAAGACGAAGCCACCGTAGTCTGTCGAGACGGTAGCCTTCTCTTTCGATACCGTAACCCCGTCGTCGGAATGCGCGACTCCGTCGACTGCATGCCACTTTCCTTCCCGACGCACTTTTCCGTTTCTGGCATGCACGTGCTTTGGCCGTAGAGCTAGTCGCCTCTGCACTCCCTGCACCCCCTCCCCTCTACCGTAACCCGACGGTATCCTTGCAGACGAACGCGATCTCGCGGGGAGCTCGACACCGCACTCGAGCAGTGACTCTCTCTCCGACAACCTCCACATCATCACCAACGACTTCGTCTCCGAGGGGCCCACCATATCGCGGTAGGAGCCCATCCGCTACAAGCCTATCCCAACCCTTCCTTCTAGGAAATCGTCCGAAGACGACGTCTCCGTGGCCAACAACACGCTCTCCTCTTTCAACTCCTTCGTCGGACCACCCACAGAGCCGAGGCTCCCGAAACGCTTCGGCTTCGCAAGGTCCCTGCGAAAGAAGCCGCGAGGGCGCCACTCGATGTCGGACGTCGAGATGGGGCGCAAGGAGGAGAACTTCCTCCCGACGCTCCTTCGGCAGCTCTCCAAGCGGAGTCCGCGTCTCTTCCGGAAGTCCCTCGGCGACAAACTCGCCGGGTGCCACTCCTCGGGCCTCCGGAAGGCCTCCGACTCCGCCGCCATCTGTGTCACTCCTACCGTCTTCGGCAATGGCGGCGCCATCCCCCTCATGGATGACTGCATCGTCGAGGAGCCGGAGAGGCCACACACAGCGCAGACGGAGCTGGAGACGTTGCCGAGCTCGGGTTTCGGCACGCTGCTCGGCAACGGCCTCCAGCGCCACACGACGCCCCCCGAGGTCATCGGGAGGACGCCGCTGGTGAGCCTCGACGGCCATCCGACGATTTCGAGGCTTCCGACGTCTCCGATAGACGCGCTCTCCGAACGGAGGGACTCGAAGTCGCTCGTAATCGCCAACGAGGACGCCCAAAAACGCCTCTCCTCCTCCACCGCCGAGAACCGATCGGTAGCGTGCCGTCCCGCCCTCTGAATCCAGATCCCCTTTCAGACGACTTCGACGGACAAGAGCCGCTGCCACTCCACGGCCGGAGTCGTCCGGAAGACCTCGGCGACGTCAGACTCCGCCTTCCGGAACGCCTCGACCACTCGCGTCCCCTCTTCGATCTCGTCGAATCAGATCTCCGGAGGTGAGTGAAGAGTCCCCTCCAGACGACTGAGTCCGAGCCTCCAGAGTCCGTCTCCAAGAAGCTCAGTACGGCGCTGGGAGCGGCGCGGAGAGTCCGCTCGCAACATTCCATGGATAGTCTCGTGGGCAGCGCCGTGCAGCCCTTGGCGACGGAGGCGAAGCGGAAGCTCCTCACGACGGCCAAGCAGAACGGGTCGACGACGGCGCTCGCCGTCAGGATCGTCAAGAAGACGATCAGCAAGAAGGACGCCAGTTTCAAACGCAAGGTCACCAAAGCGCAGAGGAAGGAGCGTAGAGCGACCAAGACGCTCGGAATCGTCGTCGGTAAGATACTTAGGATCTATCTGATCGATCGCTTCTGAAGCGTGACCTCTCCTGAGATATTTGGCCCTTTTCGAAAATTCATTTCGTTGCACAAATAAGTGCGCCTTCTTTTTTTCAAATTCGACCGATCACCAACCGATTATTCAGCCTCTTAGGAGTCCTTTGGACTTCAAACAGACTTAATTCCGACTCTTTAGGCATCTTTCTCGTCTGCTGGGTGCCTTTCTTCTCCATCAACATCATCAATGCCGTGTGCATAAAACTGGAGAACCCGTCGTGCCAGGTCGGCTACGGGCCCTTCTTCTACGCTACGTGGATCGGCTACATGAACAGCTTCATGAACCCGGTCATCTACACGATTTTCAACCCAGAGTGAGTACCCTCCCCGAGCACCCCAGACGATGCGTCCTTTCAGATTCCGGAGAGCGTTCCTCAAGCTGGCGCACCTGCGGAACAACAGCTGCTTCCGAAGCCGGAACTCGGCCATCTTATAGCGTTTTCAGAGTTGCACAGATTTCGATTAATAAAGAGTTTTAAGGGTACACGTGTCCGGCGCCTCGAAGGCGTCTGCTTCGCCGCCTCTACCCGTTTGAGAGCCCCGGGGCGCGAACGCAATAAGTCAGCGTTGTTTTTAGGTGTGCGCGACTTGATTAGGGCTGCTGATTCGATTTTCGATCGGCGCAGGAGCCGGAGTGATGCTTGGTCGGCGGGGAATGTTTGGATCGAGCGTGACCGTACCCTCCTAATTGATGGCACATCGAAGTGGCGTTCCTCTGCGGCCGAAAGCGCAAAGATCGCCCGGGGAAGCGTCTGTTTGTGTTTTAGCGCTGCTCGTTTCCTTCCGCGTCGGGGTACTGTATGTGTTTGTTTACCAATTGATACAAATAATGTTTTACGTCTTAATTGAATTACCGAAATTGAGTTTTCCACGCAGGAAAGATCAAATTCTGAAGCTGGATCTAATTAGGTCTTTTATACAAAAAAAAGTGACTTTTGAGTAGTCCCTTAGGGTTGCAGCCATCGGTGTCGTCGATGGTTCAGAAAAAAATCATAAAACAACGTTTGGAATAGTTTTTGATCGTTGCGAGCGAAGGATGCAACACACCATCGTCTCTTCGGTTTCGATCTTATCGGATCAATCTGGTACTGTAGGACTGTCCACAGAAAGGTCCATGCTTCAAACGGCAGCTATACGTGCCCCAAGTTCGCCGACCGCTTGCTCGGAACTCGATTGGAGGCTGAGAAACGAAAACAAGCCGAGTGAAATGTGAAACCTTTCAGTGGCCACAAGAGGCCCTAGTCGCTGTAAGCAGCTTTATAGAAAGAACCTACTCCCGTGGACACAAAAACACATACATGTAGTCATACTAAACGGGAACGGCAAGGTCCCCGACCTTGGTCTCTTAGAACGCAGCATTCCTTTCTCTTTTTGTTTTCCATTCACCTGAAACGAGTAGTCTTCTAAATGCGCTTCGCTCTTCGTGGAGATCACAAATCCCCCTCCCCGCCTCCGCCCCCTCCACACCCCATACCCAGAAGTCATTTTCTGCTCTTGTCACTCTCCCGACGGCCCTTCCCCGTCGTTTGCCTTCTTCCCCGGACGCACAGAACGTGGCCGATGCCACAAATCATCGCCAGATGTCTTCGGCCTCGGAGGTGCCCGTGGAGTGCATTCCTCCGGCGCCGGACGATTCCGCCGCGCGCTAATGAAATCACCCGGCCGCGTCATTTAAGTATTTTACGACGGCGCAACTATTCCGTCATTAGCCTCTGGATGGCTGTACGATTTTCACGATTTTACTTCATGAATCAAAGGCGTTACGCCTTGCATGACACCGATTAATAGACAACAGAGGATATCACTTGTAGACGGCTTCATTCCTGGCGCGGCGTTGACGTCGAACCGGTAGGAGACGGCGCGCTTCAGGGGGCATCTGGGAATCGGCGAAACTCCGGAAATGGCGGCCGAACTTCTTCTTCTCGGGGCGTTTGAGGAGGCTTCAGCGTCAGAGGAGGCTTCTGAGCTCGCATCTGCTACGGAGAGATGAGTCCGTGGTTCGGGGGTTGCGTCTTCCTCAGTATTGGTGTCCTCAGAGCGTCGGTGACCTTCGGGATGACATCTCACGCAGCGTCGGGCGTCGGATTTCTGGCGTCGGACATCTTGTTGTCTGCGGTGGTGGGACTACGGCTTCCGGGTGTCCCAATTCCCTCTGGAAGCCGGAACACTCACAACTGCCACAGGGTTTGCTGTCTGACCAACCCGACGCTCAGAGAGCGACCGGAGGGACCGACCGCTCGCCACCGCGACACGAGTGAGCATCCGATGGCTGTACACTTGATTAATTTATTGGGCACCGTTTTGAGAACGAAAACAAGACGCCAGACGAGAACTGTCGACGACGAACCCGTTCGAGTGGATTCCACCGTCGAGACGGTCGTCGTCGGCTATTTCGGGCCCATATCTCAGATCTTTTCTCCCTGTGTTTTCGTGGAACGAACAGTCAAGTACTTTTTAAAAGAATCGTCAACAGCTTAGGTCCAATTAGAGGGAGTCCCACCCCAACAATTCCACCCTTTCTCCTTTTTCTGCAAAACGGCTTTTCGGGGGCTTAGCGGCGCTCGGGAGTCGTCCGGCGATGGAGTGCCTAAAAGGTTGCATAATCCGGCGCCGATTCGCGCGCCCTATGAATTATGAATCGCGCGCGGATTTCCGAAAGGACTCCCGGAGGTTGTTTTCTCCTGTTCCTCCATTGTTTTCCGACTTCGTTCAGCGTCTAAATGTGCCACGGAGCCGGGGCATAATTGCCTAAAATTTGGCACTCGGAGGCGGGCTTTGTTGTCGCCACCGCCGTCTTCTTCGTTTTCGGGTCATCGATCTCCGCTTCTTCCGCCGTCTCTCCCATGACGTGCCGGATTGGAAGCGCCGTCGTACCTCTCCGGCGGCCTCTTTTGTCACAAATTAGGTGACGAGGAAGTGGCGCCGACGAATCGATTTCACAGAATCGCCCACGGGTGGAGTCACTCAGCCGCGGGCCCAGCTGATACTCCGTCGGATGTTTACTTTTAAATGCGTTTATCGCCATTTGAGAGATTCGATCACTTGACCCTTCGGGAAGCTGAACTGCGGAGGCCTCATTGGCTCAGGGGCAGAGCGTCTGTCTAGTAAACAGAAGGTCGCTGGTTCGATTCCGAGGCATGAGGCATTCATTTTCGTCTTCTTGTTTACATTTTTGCCCTATCAGATCCGAAATCGAAATAGAATCCCGTAATCTCCCCTCACTAAACGCCCCAAACGCTCCAGCGCGTAATCGTGAAATTAAGCGCGAGGGCGCAGACGATTTTCCCCTTCAAGGTGTCGCCGATTCGGAGGCCAAGGCCGTCTTCCAGTGGCCGGGGCACCCGGGTGGCCTCAATCCAAGGTACAATGAGGGTGACCCTCTCCACACGGGTCTGTTAGGGATGTGACTGGAGGTGTCCGACACGTGCTTATCACTTTCGGCTTCTGTCGGCGATGACGCAAAATGGATTCGGACTACGTAAGAGGAGCGATTTCGACGAAAAACGGAGCGATAAGGCTGCTTTGAAGTCGGACCGACCAGTCGCTTTTGACACTTCTGCTGATTGGATTTTCGCTCCTTTCTCGTGTACTTTTGTCTTTGAAAGTCATTGTCGGAATTTGTACACAGCCTGAACCTGACTTCGATCTGATCAATGTCATAGTTGATCGTGTTGCGGTCTATATTTCTAGCCTTCTACTTAATTCCGATGTTTAAGATTGCTGCTTGAGGATCAGATCTCATCCTTTCGAAAATCGGATCTGTTCAACAAAAAGAAGGCCCTGTCGGCCAGTTTCTAAAGAAATCGTGCATAGGTTCATACTATGGGTTACTGTGCTTTAATTTCAACAATTCGTAGCAGTATATTTTAACCCGATGTGCCTTGATTTTGGCCTTATTACATGACCTATCGTCATTGATTCATGGTCATTGCTTCCTATTTTCTTATTATGTATGATCTTTGTATCTGAGTCGTAATGCAGAGTTCACAAAATTAAATTCATTTGTTAAATAAGCTAAAAAAATGACTCAGATTGGGCGTTCTTGCTTGTGTGCTTTCATCGTTCTGTTGTGTTGTATTTGATTAGAACGAAAGTACGCCTAATTTGTGTGCAAAAGTAGCGCATCTTTGAACACTTTTTAAGGTTTCTTCTCAAGGGGCTCAAACTAAAACATAAAACATAAAAAAAAATAGATTGCAGGCTAGACAGTACTCTTTCAAGTGATGTGTTACAATCCGCGCAACGATCAAAAAATTACTCTAAAAGCGCAGTTAAAAACCACAAGAAAATAGTTGTGGTTCTTAAACCTAACCAAATATAATGTGTATCCATTAGTAGTCATTTGTAACAGAAACCCGTTAGGCATGAGTATGTGACCAGGAGATATTCTCCCTAAAGCAGGGACGAATGGATTCCTTGGGTTCTGCAAGTCTCTGTTTTTCTTTGTCCTCTTCTTCCGCGTCCCTTCTGGAAGGCGCATCTACGTGAAGAAAAAGAACTCTTCCATTAGGAGTGTTCGCACTCGTCATCTGCAATCGTGCTAAGTGGGTCGGAGTGTCGGCTTAGTTTCCAGAGAATCAAACAGCGTCCAACTTCTCCCTCGGCGCCTAATTGCGCTTCTCTCGCCGTCGGTGGCCATGGGGACAGAATCCGGACGCGTGTCCTTGGGGACGTCGGCGTCGCCCCCGACGACATCTCAATTTGCATGTGGTCGCGCCCGGTTCCGACCGTCGAATTGCCCCTACAGTCGCGCCTCTTTTGTTCTGTTTTGCGTAAACATCCTTCTCGTGCATCGATTCTCCTCCGCAATAACTGGTTACTCCAGCCCCCCGAAGACGTCTTCGAAGTTGCCGTTGGTTCCCGTGAACGAACTCCGAGGCGCTTCTCTTCGGGCATCTCGGGAGCTGTTGATCTGCCAGGTGACCCCGGGTCGTCCTTGGGAACATTACACACCCTTCGGCTTTTTAGTGGCTCATCGGGACTGGGTGTCCCCTCCAAACGATCCATTTCTAGCCTCGAGATCTTGAAAGCTCGAGGCGCACGAGGGCTCCGCGCCCCTTCCACCTGCGCCTTCGCTTTCAGGTTCTCCTGCCGTTGCCATCAATCCTCTCGCGCACGAGTAATTGTGTTAAAATGCGAAACGACATTTGTGGTCGAGGAGCGAATGCCACGAGCATCTTCGGCTCCCAAAGTACACCGTAATTCCCGCGTTTTTCCAATTAGCGAGGCCGACCGGTTCCTCGACCTTGCCGAACCGTTTGGAATTGAAAAAACTCAATCACTCCCGCTCCTCCCGCACCTCATTCGTCGGCGCGTCACTCACACGTCGTTCTCCAGTCGTACTCTCGAGCGCATCCCTAAAGAGGCGCCCGGCAGGTGTTCTCCCGGTCACTTGTTTGCGATGTCATAATCGGATTGCCGCGTCTCTCGATCGATCGGAGAACCCGAGTATCGATCTCCTCCGAATTCTACTCATTCCACAGCTTCTCAGACGAAGAGCACCTGGAGGAAACGTCCTTTGGCCTCAGAAAACGCCTGCTGTCCTCGGGTCCGTTTATGCATTTGAGCAAACATGTCACGGACGTCATCATGCTGGTGACTCAGCCTCCCTCCTAGACCTGCACTACTCCCATATGTGACCAATGTGATGTGGCGCGTGCCTCCATTTCTATCGTTCTCATCGAGTGGAGAGGCAAAGTTGTTCCAGTTACACTGACACATCGAGGATATTCGTTTCATGCACTTTAGTCTTTTGATTTCCTACAGACTGATGACCTCTTCTTGGAGGTCTCTATAGGAATGCTTCCTCTTCCTCAGGATACTCAGACACTAACTATTCATGGAGGATTTGTGCCCTCGAAGTGTTTCATAAAAACTGCATTCTCAATGCAACGTTTCCCCTTCCGCGTGGATAGAGTTTGCTTTTCGGCTTGCGTGCCTCCTCGGTGTCTCCTCGATGCCCCCCTCAACCTCTCTTCCAGGTTGCTTCTTCTTCACTTCGATGGCTGTTTCTGTCCTACCGTAACGCCATGTCGTCGTTGTCTTCTACAGCGCTGCGGGTGGCCCTCGTGGCCGCCTTCTGCGTCTGCCTTTCCGCGGCGGCTCCGAAGAACTCTTCGGGCCCGAACATCTGCACCCAGACTAAGCCGTGCTCCAAGGGCGTCCTGCTCCCCGTCTGGCAACCCCAGAGGAACCTCCAGACTTGTACCATCGTCTTCCGCGCGCTCGTCTACTTCCTCTTCCTCGCCTACCTCTTCTTCGGCGTCTCCATTGTCTCCGACAGGTACCGTACCCCCGTGGAAACCTTATCTCTTTCGATTCAGGTTCATGGCGGCGATCGAGGTGATCACCTCTCAGGAGCGCGAGGTGAAACTCCGGAAGGTTACCGGAGAGCCCTACACGATTCTGATCCGCGTGTGGAACGAGACCGTCAGCAATCTGACCCTCATGGCCCTCGGTGGGTGGCCCCTTCCTCTTCCCCCTCGCAATCTTCGACTTCAGGTTCTTCGGCGCCGGAGATCCTCCTCTCGGTCATCGAGATCATCGGCAATAACTTCGAGGGCGGTGATCTCGGTCCCAGCACGATCGTCGGCTCGGCTGCCTTCAACCTCTACGTCATTATCGCTGTTTGTATATACGTGAGTGACCCAGTGGTCCTCCGGAGACCCCCTCCTCCACTTCAGGTCATTCCCGACAGCGAAGTGCGCCGCGTGAAGAACAGCGGCGTCTTCTGGGTTACGGTAGTGTGGTCGACGTTCGCCTACATCTGGCTCTATGTGATCCTGGCGGTGACGTCTCCGGGGGTGGTGCAGGTGTGGGAGGCCGTGCTCACCTTCATCTTCTTCCCGCTTACCGTACTTAGCGCCTACGTCGCCAACCGGTGGACGGGCCGTTTCGGTCAGCGCCTTCTCGCGATGCCAATGCGCTCCTTCACCCGGAGGACCGACAGCGGCATCCACCGCCAGAAGACACACGCCATGGAGAACGGCGGCGACGAGCACCGGTGAGCCTCCCCGACGCGTACCGTAACCGCTCCTTCAGGGCGTCCCTTCTGAGCGGGTCGAAGGATGCCGAGGTGATCGCCTTCGAGGAGCACCGGCAGAAGTACCTCGAGATCTTCCGGCAACTCCGAGTGGAGCACCCCGACGCCTCCGTCATCGAGCTGGAGAAGCTCGCCACAGCGAAGGTCATCTCGGAGGCGCCGAAGAGTCGCGCCTTCTACCGTATTCAGGCGACGCGCAAGATGCTTGGCGCCGGCGACATCACCTCGAAGCGCATCCGTGAAAAGTCGCAGGAACTTGTGCAGCCGACGGTCCAATACAAGCCCCGGCAGGTCGTCGTCGAGTGAGTCCACTATCGTACTCCCCTACCGTAACCCGGCGAGCTACAGCTTCGATCCGCCCCACTACATGTGCCTCGAGAACGTCGGCGCCCTGAAGGTTCAGGTGCGCTGCGACCGTGGTAGCATCGAGGAGCCCTGCACGGTTACGGTACACTACCGTACCGTGGCGGAGACAGCGCAAGAGCACTCGGACTTCATCCCCGTCGAGGGATATCTCACCTTCGAGCCCGATCAGGAAATGTAGGCGCTCTCCAAGGATCCCTACCGTACCCCTCTGCAGGCAGGAGATCGAGATCGGCATCGTCGACAACGACATCTACGAGGAGGACGAGCAGTTCCTCGTGCGCCTCTCGCAGGTGAAGGCGGTAACCGACGACGAGGAGCAGAAGGCCCTTCCGGCGAGACTCGGCGCCGCCGCCACGGCTACTGTAATCATCGTGGACGACGACCACGCCGGCGCCTTCGGGTTCTCGTCGGAGAAGTTCAAAGTGTCCGAGAACGCGGGCGTCTTCGTCCTCGAGGTTCGTCTTGCCCTGCCCCGAAAACGCCTTTCTTGTCTTCCAGGTCTTTCGAGCGCGCGGCGCCCGTGGAGAGGTTCACGTTCCCTTCAGGACCATCGACGGCATGGCGAAAAACGGGAAGGATTATATCGGCAGGGACGACGTCCTCAAGTTCACCAACGAGCAGACAAAGTGGGTCCCACCGGGAAGGAGCTGTGATCAGGCGTGTTCAGGGGCGAGATCTGCATCGACATCGTAAATGACGACGAGTACGAGAAGAGCGAGGACTTCTACATCGAGCTGGGCGAGCCGATCTGGGTGAGCAAGCCGAAGGACGCCGACGAGCTGGGGAAGCCCGTACTCGGCGACCACAGTCGCTGCAAGGTGGTCATCACGGAGGACAAGGAGTTCAAGAGCTTCGTGGACAAGATGGTCGCCAACGCGAACTGCTCCCTCATGGTGGGCAGCAGCAGCTGGAAGCAGCAGTTCACCGAGGCCTTCGAGGTGGAGGACCTCGACGGCGGTGGGTGGCCCCTCATCATCCCCTAACTTCAGATCCGCTTCAGATGGCTCCCTGAGCATCCGCGAGAAGGTGCTCCACTACGTTTCGCTGCCCTGGAAGCTCCTCTTCGCCCTTATCCCGCCCACCGACTACTACAACGGCTGGCTCTGTTTCTTCGTCGCCATCCTCGGTATCGGTTTCCTCACCGCCCTCATCGGCGACGTCGCCTCTCACTTCGGCTGCACCATCGGTCTCAAGGACTCCGTCACCGCCATCACCCTCGTCGCCCTCGGCACCAGCCTCCCCGACACCTTCGCCTCGAAGACCGCTGCCATCCAGGACCCCACCGCCGACTCCTCCATCGGCAACGTCACCGGCTCCAACGCCGTCAACGTCTTCCTCGGCATCGGCATCGCCTGGTCCATCGCCGCCATCTACCACGCCTCAAAGGGGACGATCTTCCGGATCGAGGCCGGATCCCTCGCCTTCTCGGTCACCCTCTTCCTCATGGGTTCCGTCATCTGCACGGCCATACTCCAGTTCCGTCGACGCTCCAAAGACGTTCAGGGCGAGCTCGGCGGCCCTCAGCGGCAGAAGATGATCTCGGTGACGATATTCCTCTGCGTCTGGTAAGACAAATACTGAAATATCCTTGAAGCACGCCATGTTTTCAGGTTAGTCTACGTTATCCTCAGCACCATGGTTTCCTACTGCATCATTCCCTCTTTCTGAGCTGTACAGAAGAAAGTCCTCGAGATTTTGGCCCAAAAATCAAAGGAAGAAGTTCTATTTATTGTTGTGTGCGTGTCACTTCCAGTTTCCACTCTTGCACTTCGTTGTAAATAAACCGATACGATAACCCCTAATAGACGGCGGAATGTTTCGCGTCACGGCAAATTGGAGGAACAACGTGAACACGAAAGTAAAAAAAAAGTTCTTCGTTCTCTCTAGAAAGCTAGGGGAAAATGTTATGTAAAAATCTCTAAAAAAAATCTAAAATCTCCACGTTGAGCGCAAGCGCCACTTGTGTAGAAATGAACCGATACAATTAATAACCCCTAATAACATGAGGATGGAATTTTTCACTTTGAGAAGCGGTCGAAGAACCATTTGAAGGCGAAGACCAGGCCGGGCGGACTCTGTGTATCCTTCTTCTCCAGGAGGGCCTTCGCCTCGTCGACGCCCAGGTAGACCTTCTCGATCATCTCGCCTTCTTTTTCGTTTCCACCTCCTTCGTTGACCTTGTCATTCTCGTCAATTTCGGCGAAGTAGAGATGCTGCTGGGAGCCCGAGATACTCACTCCAGATCTGCAATGTTGGGAAAAATTAGTTTGGAAACAAACGAAAACGGACATACATGAAAGAATGAACGAGTTCGAGAGATTCTATGGGTACGTTGTAGCCACATTCCTCGAGAATCTCTTCCCGTGCATGCTCGGCGATGCTGTGGTCGGGTTTGTCAATGATTCCGGCACAGAGTTCGAGTGTTTCACCCATAGAAACCGGGTACTTCGACCAATTAATCTCATTTAGCTGCTTCCCTTGGTTCTCCGAGAGTCGACGGACTCTGGTCACGAAAACCGCTGAAAAAATGCAATTAAGAACTTTATGATTGATATATGATATCATTTGGTAGTAACTCGGCAAGCGGGTATATTCCCAAGGAATGGGGTGTGATGAACTCACTGAAGCTATTGAACATACACGTTTGAGCCCTAACTATACTCAAAACAAAGACCAAGTCATAAACGCGTCCCAGGTCGCTTGTTTTCGGTTTCCTACGTCAATCAACCTCGAAATCTTGGCTCACCTGGTCTAAACTGTTTCACTAGCAGAAGCGCCTTCTTAGTTTTGTGGTAGAGAAGCACTGAAATGCCACTTTTCATAAAACTGCCATCAGGACACGTTTGTAACACCTGCGACGCTGTCGTGTCCAAAAGCCAGATCCCAGGCAATCGTTCGGCCACGCTAAAAGGGCACTTCGGCAATTATTCACAACATGGGGCAACGTGTGTTTACCCTCTGGAAGAACATTCTTAGTGGTTTGATGTAGGCGGATCCAGATCCGAGGTTCTCGTCAAACCGCACGCGGTCAATGAATTCGTTGTCGGACTCCATTAGGATTCTGAAACCGAATGAACTCAGAATCACCATAGGGGAAGAAGTAAATCGGGGCGACAAGACGCATCGGGGGAAGATGTGCATGCAAGAACAAATTTATTTACATACATGGCTTAAGAGGAGTCCAGGTGGACTTGAGCATCACGGAGCGCGTAGTGGAGCGCCGCCAACTGGTTGAAGTCCAATTCAGCGTTCAGATGTCCGTGCGTTGTCAAGAGGTCCATCAGCATCACGGGCTTCGGCAGCGATTCGTCGGTGTTTTTACTAAAACTACGTACATGAGAGAAAAGACAACCAGAGACGAACCTGGCGACGACGATGCCAACGGAGTAATCAACGTCTAGGAGGTCGGGGACGTTAGTGGGCACTGCAACAGGCTTCTTCGGAGAAACGGCCTCCTGATCGAGAAGAACAGCTCCCAACTCGCTCCAGATCTGTGTCATCGTGGTGCGCGTTTCGGTGTTGAAATCCAGAGAACGGAGCCGCGTCAAGATGTCCTGCTCGGTGGCTCGTTCGGCGACAGCTTTCTGCCAGAACGAATCCAGCGAATTCACCTGAAAACACTCGCATTTAGCGCCATGGGAAATAAGGAAACGTACCACACGATCCACTTCTTCGAGAGAAGAAACTCCGAAAGAGGCGACCAATTTGGCGCGCTCTTCTTCGGAGAAAAGCCTTGAATCCACGGCCAACGGCGCCGCAATGCGGTTGAAGATGCGCTTCGAGAGGAGCGCCAGCTTCTTCCGGCCAAGTGCCGTCAAGACGGCGACGACTTCGGAGGAGAAATCCATCGGAGTCGTGTCAAGGGTGAGAAGATCTCGAGTTGACTCTTCAGGAAACGCTGTGTGTGGTCGCGACGTCTCGTCTCGCTCGCGCCTTGTCTGTTAGAAAGGGCTCAGAGAACACTCAGAAGTGGAGGGGCGATTAGTGCGGTCGTTTCCCGTCGGACGTCAGATCGCGTCGATTCCGCCCAGAATCCCCCGAAAAGGCCGGAAACGGCGACGATTCCCGATTCTGACGTCGTCGACGATCATTCCGGCATGGAAGGTCATAAATCGCTGAGTGAATCAACGAGGCGATAAATCGGCGCGGAAAATGGGAGACCACAAGCGGCGGAAAATGAAAAAAAGAAAGCGAGCGAAACGAAATGTTCAAGGAATACAGTAATGGAGAAGTGAACTTTGATAGTTCGGGAGTCGTGTGCCCCTCAACTTGTACTGACCCCCCGAAAGCTCTAAAGAGTCCGTGTGCACCTGCGACAATCTTTCCAATGGGTCGGAAGTGTTTTCGGAGTAAGTGTGCCACACGAAGTGCCCCAAATGGCGTCGAAAATCAGTCCAAACTTTGCGATCCACGACGCGCCAAAGACAAAGAAGCATAAAACAAAAGAAATTTTCTCGAATTCCACCGCCACAGGCTTAATTTTGGCTGCACGTACTCTTCATACAACAAAGATCAAGTCCTCTTCGAAGTTTTCGGACTTCCTTCGGGCGTGCAACCCTCAGAAAGCTTCTTTCGCACCTTTTTCCGAGGGCCCGAAATAGCCGCGTCCAGCCGGCGTAAAGGGCCTATTTATGGCAAGCATTCGATGTCCGTTTCTGCAAACTCGTGACGTCGCCATAGGGGTCACCGTAAGAATTCAGCGAGGCGACAAATTGGCGCCGAAGAACTCGAAGATCGCCGAGATTCGTTCCCCAGGGACTGTCATTAGGGACGTTCCGAGGTTCAATTGGTCATAAGCAATAAAAAATGGCAGCCTCGAAAAGACGATTGTACTCTACACTTGTCGCGTAAGGGCGGTCACCGCAGGATCCAACATTGGCGACCTCCCCTTTAATTCCAGATTCATCGCTTGCAGAAGTCTTCGTTTTTCTCTCCACCTAGCTCCATTCTTCATCAAAATCTGGCAGAAAATAGGCTGTCGTTTCTTTTTACCGTCATAAGCGATTATTTAGTGAGCACTACGCCAAGTACCTCACGAGTTCGGATGATTTATGTCTCCACCTCCGCCCCTTCGGCTGTTTCGCTAATAAATAAATCTGCTCGTAAACATTCGACATTCCCATGTGTTCTTTTTTCGCCTTCTTCGTGTCCTTCGTGAAAAGACATGTTCTGAAAGTGCTTCGGGAAGGTGACGAAGGCTACAGTAATCCTCCATGCGAACGGTTCGTTCCAAGTGCTCGAGAACAGTGCTCTTGAAGCCCCCCAAGTCTTCCCATACTCCCTTGCCTCGAGTGCATTCTAGTAGATGCTTGATTCACACGAACAAACATTGTCAAGAAAGTCCTACCTTTGCCCAAAATATCATCTCTTATGCATGCAGGTTTTCCGGCCCTTCTTCTCTGTTCACAGATCGCGAGGCCCGTCAAGGGTTGCGGGAAAAAGCGGTCGGAAGCCTTTCGGATCACCGCCTTTGGCTTCCTGGGAGCGAACTCCGCGTCGACTTCCCCGTTATTTATATGAAACTAAACGTTCATAACACGACTTCGGCGCTCGTAAATCGCCGCCGTAAGCCGAGGCGAGTGAAAAGGACTAGATTGCCAGAGGCGAGAAACGGCAAAAGCGACGTAAGAAGACGGATAATACTTCGGATAACCTCATTGCTCGCAGGGCTTCCCTGTCGCCTCCGTCCACGGCCTCCGTCTGGGCCATAATTGGGAGTCGTAAATTCATAAATCGACTGTCCGAATTAATCGAGTTTCGTCGCTTTGTTTTCTCTGTGTCGCCGCCTTCTTCCGATGCGCCGCCTCGAGGCGAGGAGGGCCTAAGGGTGCAGGCTTCTTCGGGCTTCCCCGAAGCCCGACGCGCCGGCTCCGGAATCGATGCGCGGTCCCAGGTTCTCGGAGGTGTTCCCCGCGGTAATTAGCGCGAGTTCGCCCGGCGCCTTCGCCTCACGTACTTTCGACAACAGGCGAACAGTTGTCTTCGCCTAATTGGCGCTCGAATCCCGGGCCTCCGGCCGACTCCTTTACAACGCCGCCGCTGGAGTCGTCTTACACGATCCACCTTCGCGATCGGACCGGCGCTGCCGCACGTTGGGCTAAGATTTATCGGTGGTGCGCGGGCCGCGCAGCCCTAATGCCCTCGGGGGATTGTTTCTGCGCTTCTCGAAATGACTCAAAACGAAAAGAAAGAGTACCACCCCGTCGTATATGTCCATATCCTCTCCCTCTAATTCTCTGCCGCCCCCCGCCGCTTCTCCTAATTTATTCATTGCTTCTTCGCTTATGACTCTCCTCCTCTTCCCGCCAGGCCCGCACCCCTAAACACCCTTTATTGGCGATAATTTGTCAAACACACCGCCTGCCGTGTCCCCGAGGCGACGGCACCCGTCACTCACTCACGCGACAAAACAAAACTTTTCTTAATTTCCGCCGCACCGCGACCCGATTGTACACGCCTAATTGTGGCCCAGCCTCTTTGGCCTCTCGGTGGGCGACCCCGCAGAGTCCTCGGGCGATTAATTTGATTCGCGAAGTGATAGGTTCCGAAGACAAACAAAACATCGCCCCCTGAGGCGCAGTCCTAAAAATCAGGGAGTAATGAGCGACCTCCCTCGTCCCTGCAGCCCTAACTGGTTGGAGGGGCAGTTTATCCCGTCGACACCCTTTGTTTTTTGAGTGAAACCTACCCAGGGGATCCCTGCAACTCGCCGCCTCTTGTTTTCCCTCGATCGATCAATTCAATCTCTTTGTTTCCGGGCGTCCCTCCGCTTGTTTTGGGAATATTTCTGTCTTCAATTAGGCATGCCCCTCGCGAATCGACTGATTTTCCACGCGATCGAGGCGCGTAATTCGATCTGGCGCGGGAAATTCCCTCCGAAGACGGCGCGGGATCGCCTCCGAGGCCCCTCGGGGACGTGATCGTCGAAACTCCTTGTTCTCGGAGGTGTCGGCCTAATGGATGAGTCGTCGAAGCCTAATCGGGGCGGCTTCTGGAGGGCGACCCTCGCGCACTCCGGCGCTGTAGCCACGAGTGCCGTCGACTCCTCGAGAGAGACTGTAACATCTCTCGAGAACACGACTCTCCAAACGACGTCAAAGTACTTGTGCCGCGGCCCTGTCGTGTACTTGTCGGCCCCTCGCATTCCCGGTGGCACCGAGGCTAAGAATAGCGTCACCTGCAGAGCTTCTCACATCGGCATTTCAAAGGAACACTCAAGAGGAATACCCACAAAAGACCTTTTTCACGCTAAAGTACCTACCGTACCCGCAGGTGCGCAGACCTCCAATCTTCCCGCCACCACCCACGTGGTAATGGGAAGGACAGCCCGCGTCATGACAATTCGAAATCCAATATCCTGGTGTTTCCCTTCCCTCACGCCGATTAGAGTCTCGGGCACTCTGTGTCCCGACACGATCTGTGTCCCGACACGATTTAGATCGACCGGTCGCCCCGATCTTGTAGATCGCCTAATTATCGGTCGCCTCGAGATGCTCCGAGATGTTTGCCGAAGAAAGCGGAAAGTTTTACGAGAAGCGCCGCTTCGATAACATCTCCTGCGCACGCATAAACCTTGAGGACCCGCTCCCGAGGCGATCTTCGGCGTCGCAAGACCGCCCGGCGGCGGAACATGTGTATTCGATTCCTAGGGCACTTCGGCTCCAGATGGCGGGCGGAAGGGGTGTCGGAGACCTTTGAGTGGTTTCCTAACAGTCACTACTCTGCAACTTAGGACAAAGCCTACTGTATTCCGAACACAAAAACGTCTTCGCTGTGCAATGTCAATTCAGATTACTGTACGTAGACTCTGCTCTCCGAATTCACAGCGCTCTTCCCTCGCCTATCCCCCTTCGGTCGACCAAAGTTTCCACGTTTCGGGCCGCCACTTCCTCCAATTCGTCGTTGCAACCGTTTTTTTTGTCGCGTTATCGTAGTAATTATAAGCGGCGTCGCCGTGTTTTCCCGGGGCCGGCAGACAGCTGCCAAATCCGCAGCCATTATCGCCGCCGCGTTCCTCTCGACCACTTATCACACGGTCTCCGTCGATCGCTCCGTTTTTTCGCCGATCACTTCCCTCTCCCTCGCGGTCACTCGCCCGAGGCACGGGAATGCGCCAATTAACTCCCCTTCATCAGCGTGGAAACGTGTAATTTCGGCGCACCTCGCGGCTGGCCTGTCCGGCCTTCGGCGCCTACGTCAATCGGGGGCCACTCGTCGAGTACATTCACAAAAAGCGACCCTCGCGCGACTTTTTGTCTTCTGCACCGGCCCGGATAAACTGGATCCGCCGATCCTCTGCGCGGCACCTCCTCTTCCCAGGTACACCGCCTAACGGCCGCCGTCGCGTCGTCTCCTAGTCAAACACTTGACAGAACGACGCCCGCAGAGGCAGTCTGCGCTTCGAGGCGCCTGCAGAAGATGCGCTCGTGACTCGCTTGTACTGTACTCGTGTTACGCGTGCATCGCCACCGCTGAGGCCCCGTTGCAGGGTCCCCCGAGAGGACTTCTTCGCTTCTCCCTTCGCTACAGGAGCCACGCCATGAGGACGGCGTGGATTCTGCCGATTCTGGCGGCTATAGTCGTCTTCACGACGACCGCCGACGCCGGAACCAACTGCTCCGCCGCTGATGCCACCAAGAACTGCATCGACGGAATGATCATTCCGATCTGGTTCGTCTTCGCCTCTTCTCTCTCCGAATACCGTGTCCTTCAGGCGACCGTACCTCGATCTCAAGGTGGAGGACCGCGTCTTCCGCGGCGCTATCTACTTCTTCATCATCGCCTACTGCTTCCTCGGCGTCTCCATCGTTGCCGACCGCTTCATGTCGAGTATCGAGGTGATCACAAGGTGGGTACGGTAATCGTCGACGAGGGACCACATGTCTCTTTCAGCATGGAGCGATCTGTGACGGTGAAGAGGCCCGGGCTCGAGCCGATGAAGATTACGGTGCGCATCTGGAACGACACGGTCTCCAATCTGACGCTAATGGCCCTCGGTAAGTGGTCGGGGAAGCCACGTGCGCGCTAATCGGGGCCATGTGGGTCGCGTTTCCCGCCTAACAGAAACAGTGCGACACGTCAAAGACTGATGGGGCAACAGCTGCCAAGGAAGGGGCCAGGGGACGATCTGATGGCGATGCCTTCTAGGGTCATCGGCGCCGGAGATCCTCCTCTCGATCATTGAGGTCATTGGAAAAGGTTTCGAGGCCGGCGATCTTGGTCCAAACACGATCGTCGGCTCGGCCGCCTTCAACCTCTTCATGATCATCGCCATCTGCGTGGTGGCCGTGCCGTCGAGCCAGGTGCGTCGCCAGAAGCACCTCGACGTCTTCTTCGTCACCGCCACGTGGTCCGTCTTCGCCTACATCTGGCTCTACCTCATCCTCTCCTTCTTCTCCCCCGGAGAGATCGAAATCTGGGAGGGCCTCCTCACCTTCATCTTCTTCCCGCTCACCGTCGGAACCGCTTACATCACCGACAAGAAAATCATCCAGGTGCCCCTTTCCTTCGGGAGCCCTCCGTCATTCCCTGCTTTCAGAAGCGGTTCCTGCCACGGAGGTACCGTAGGACGTCGCACGGTCTCGTCGCGACGCAGGGCGAGGAGCTGAAGATGCTGGAGACGAACGGCATCGGCGGCCAAAAGGCATACACTTCTCCTTATTTACTGAGACACGGTGCAGCGGAGGTACCTCGTTAGGCGTGCTAGGACCCCCAAATCCATTCCAGGATGCCTCCCTCTTAAACCATAATTCTCGACCTCCTTCCCGAGTCCTTCCCGATGAGCGAATGCGCATGACAGACTGAGTAACTTCCCCGTCATCCCCTACCGTAACCCAGCCTCGTTTGACCGTACCCCTTTAGGAGATCGACCCGGCCATCAAGGCCTTCGAAGAGCACCGCGCTGAATTCATCGAGACGATGCGCGAGATCCGCAAGAAGAATCCTCACATCGACCCCGTTGAGCTCCAGAAGCAGGTATGCCGTACCCCTGAGATACTGTAGTCCGTGTCCTCAGGCGGAGTACGAGATGATCACGCGAGGCCCGAAGACGCGCGCCTTCTACCGCGTCCAGGCGACGCGCAAGCTCATCGGCGGCGGCGACATCGTCAAGAAGCGCATCGACAAGGAGCACAACAGAACCACCGACGTCGTGGGTGGCCCGGGATGGCAGGGTTACGTTATCGTTTTAGGCACTGCAGCAGGTGGATAAGCAGGCGCGTCAGCACACCTGCAAGATCTACTTCGACCCGGCACACTACACGGTCCTCGAGAACGTCGGCACCTTCGACGTCGTCGTCGGCCGCGACGGAGGACCCGAGGGTCTTACCGTAATCGTCGACTACTGTACCGAGGACGGCACCGCGAACGAGGGAAGCGACTATCTGCCGGTCAAGGGAACCCTCACCTTCTACCCAGAAGACAAGCACCAGGTGGGGAGAGGCTCCTGCGCGGATTAGGACTGCTCCGGGTTGCAGAAGATCGCGATCGAAATCGTCGACGACGACGTCTTCGAGGAGGACGAGCACTTCTACCTGCACCTGAGGAATCTACGCGTGCGCACCAAGGACGGCCTCATCATCGACCCGAGCCGCATCGGCGGTCTTCCAGTGGCCGAGATCGAGACGCCATCGACGGCGACGATCATGATCCTCGACGACGACCACGCCGGAGTGTACACCCTGGAGCACGACCACTTCGAGGCCATCGAGTCCTGTGGCCATCTCTCTCTCCGCGTCCAGCGCAACAGCGGCGCCCGCGGCAAGGTCGTCATTCCCTACAAGTGCGTCCTCTCCTCCAGAAGCCCCTGAGATCTTCGTTGCAGGACCAAAGACGGCACCGCCACCGGCAACGTCCACTTCGAGCACAAGGAGGGCGAACTCGTCTTCGAGGACAACCAGACCGAGTGAGTGCTGCTACAGAGAAAATCGGGCTCCGATCGGGCCGGGTCAGGCCTACTCAACGGCTACGCGAGTTCCACAGCGCGGACAAACAGAACCCGCAGCGGCGGCGGCGCGTACTTTCGAGAGGAGATTAAATAATCGCGATGTAAGCGGGCGCCGAGCGCGGCAGATGCAACGGAATTAGGCCCACTCGAGAATCTCGAGATCTCGTCGCGCGTTCTGTAGCGACGAGGCGCCGGATCCGGTTCCGGCGCCTCGATTGTACTCTTCGAAAGATGAGCAGCTGTCAACAAGATGTCAATGTTTACAACGACTCCAATTGACACGATTCGGCAAAAATTGGAGAAATCGACGAGAAAACGAGGGAACGAGCTGTCAATCACCGGGTGGCTCTCTGCAAAGCACACACAAAAACGTGATCTCTGCAGAGAGATCCGCCGGCGAGCAGAACACGGCTCGCTCAGAGTCGAACGATCTCCGGGAGTACACTTCAAGTGCGAAGACAACTTTGGGGCTGAGAGTCGAAAACATCGCCAGAGAAGGGCGTTGGCCTCTGACAAGCACTAAAGGGGGATCGAAAGGCTCTAAATAGGGGAGAATGCCAAAGTAGAAGACGGCCTAAAGGAGATAGATGATTCAGCCTTCCACAATCCGAGATGCCCGTTTCATGTGATCCTTTGCAGAGCGTTCATCGAGATCGGAGTCATCGACACGGAGCAGTACGAGCGATGCGACTACTTCTTCGTCGAGTTGGGCGAACCCGTTTGGGCAAAGAAGATGTCAGGTAGGCGCGCCTGACCGTTGCCGTGAGGCTCCACTAATGCTCTCACGAATCGCCCGAAGCGCACTTCTAAACTCGCAGAGGCATGCTTCCCCAGCCTATACCGTAACCCCTGCGCCCCGCACGTCTTCTAATCGTTCGTGTGGCTCTGCACCGTGACTCCGTTGTAAATGTGTTCCTTTGTGCAGATTTGAACAGAATCCAAGAGCGATTCCAGCGACGGATGGAGAAGAAGCGCGCCGCTTCGGTAACGAATCTCGCCGACTCCGACGACGCGATGTCGACAGGTGTGGTCCTCTTTTCTAGCCTTCTGTCCAACGCTTCGCTCGTCCTTTGTGCCCGCTTCGGGCAGTCGGTCCGTGGTATACGGTAGTTCTCTTTGGTCATCGTCGTCTAACCCACCCGCTGCGCTAATCGCACTGGCACCTCTCAATCCCCTGTGTTTCAGGGCCTAGTCCGTTCACCTTCGGCGCGTCGCTGGCGCCGTCGGGAGCCGAAGGCGAGGGCCTCACCGACCGCTTCAAGCGCCGTCTCAGCGCCCTTGTGGGTGGCTCTGGCGACTCTGACAAAGGTGACCGTGGTGGTGGACCCATGCACAGCACTTCCCTCCCACCCGTTTCCTTTCCGCGCACGCCTGTCCCCTCTCCTACCGTACCTCGCGCAGTGACCCGAGCGGCGCCAAAGAGGGCAGAGACGAACGGCTTCTGAAGGAGGCAACGACTAATCGCGCGTTTAGACTCGAAGGAGAACACGCTGATGCTGACGCAGCAGCAGATCGAGATCGCCGAGCTGGGCAAGCCGCGCCTCGGCCAGTTCAAGAAGTGCCAGATCACGATCAAGGAGAGCAAGGAGTTCCAGGTAGAGCTTTACTTCAAAATACGGAGGGTACTGTAGGGGGTGGTGGGGGTGGTGGGGGCTATGTACAGAAGGGGACCGCGGATCAAGCGACATTCGGAATCTTGATGTTGCACCCGAGCACGACCTCTTGGAGGGGCGCGCGCTTGGATCCGGCGTCGTCGACGACGTCTTCGGAGTGGTCCTCACGATCGTCGTCTGGGCGGTAGTCGAAAGCTTCATGTTTCTGAAACCACGGCGTTATTAGGGTTCTGAATGGCCTCTTGCAGAGCATCGTCGACCGGATGCTGAAGACGGCCAACACGCGCCTCATGCTGGGCACCTCCTCCTGGAGGGAGCAGTTCTCCGAGGCTCTCACGGTCAGCGCTGGTGAGCCCCCCTACACCGACCCGCGAAATCCGGCAGGTTTAGGCGACGATGACGATGACGGCGACGAGGAGGAGGGATCAGAGGCGTCTATCGAGAAGGAGGAAGGCGAGCCAAGCACCATGGACTACGTGATGCACATCATCAGCGTCCCCTGGAAGCTGATGTTCGCCACGATTCCGCCCACCGATTACTGGGGCGGCTGGGCCTGCTTCGTCGTCTCCATCGTCATGATCGGTGTGCTCACCGCCCTCATCGGCGATCTCGCCTCGCAGTTCGGCTGCTGGGTGGGCCTCAAGGACGCCGTCACCGCCATCACCTTCGTCGCCCTCGGCACCTCCGTCCCCGGTGAGTCTCCACGGTCCAAGAAGCCCTAAACGCCCTCTGTAGACACGTTCGCCTCGAAGGTCGCCGCCATCCAGGACAAGTACGCCGACTCGTCCATCGGCAACGTGACCGGCTCCAATGGCGTCAACGTCTTCCTCGGCATCGGAATCGCGTGGACCTTGGCCGCCCTCTACCACGCCTCCCAGGGCACGAAGTTCCTCGTGAACCCCGGCACCCTGGCCTTCTCCGTCACCGTCTTCTGCGTCGAGGCCGTCATCTGCATCACCCTCATCGTCCTCCGAAGACAGCCGTGGCTCGGCGGCGGAGAACTCGGCGGCCCCGTCAAGTTCAAGGTGAGCAACCCTATCCAATGTCCCTAAACGCCTCGCTCTAGGTATTCACGGCCGGCATCATGGTCTGCTTGTGGCTCTTCTACGTCGGCATCTCCGCCCTCGAGTCCTACTGCGTCATCGCCGGCTTCTAGGCGTTCCTCCGACGGCGTTTTCCTTTGTTATTTTGTTCCCGCGAAGCGCCGCGCCTCTCACCACCATCCGTTCGCTTAGACTTCTCGCCCGATCTTTCTCCCACGTGTCCTTCTCCGATGGTGCCTTGGGCCCCGCGCCCTCCTGTACACTGCACTTCCCTAGGCCTACAACGACACGGACTCCGGTGACCGGTCAACACATAATCCGTCCTCTTCCCCATTCAGTTATTTTCCACGGAGTACCCATAGACCCTATTTTCGAGATTAGTATATTATTTTCGTGCCCTCGTGGCCTTACCCTCGACCGCCTTCGCCCCTCCAGTGTGACAATAAACGAAAACTGACCTTCTCGATGGCAGCAGCGCATCTTCCGAGGATTTCCAGCGTCTGTTGGATCTCGAGGAGCGTCGGGTTGTTCGTCATGTCGTGCGATTCCGTCGGTCTCAGCAACAACAACAGCAGCAGCACATGGGGAAGAGGAAAGGTCGTCTGAAAGGGAGACGCGAATTAGAACGGGCGCCGTGGCGGAGTCGGAACAGGTTTGCCGCAGATGCACAAAGCAGAAACTACGGTGGAGCGGGCCGCGGACTCCCTTTGTGCGGAGCGGAGTGCGAGGGGAGGTCCCCGGAGTCCACGCCGGGTCCACGTGGACTCCGATGCTGTTTTTCGGTGACGACGTGGAGTCGGATGGTCAACTGACGGGGGATCTCCCCTTGATGGAGTTTCTGCACCGCAAGAGGCGCCACGAAGTGATCGGAGACCGCGTGACTCAGGGGATCCCTGAAGAGCGACTTCTCCACGGGCCGTCGACTACACGGAGTAATCGGAAAAGACAATATTTGCGGGTCACCGATAGCCCGGAGGCTTCCCCGCACTTATCGCAGTCACAGGCTCTCCGCCGTGCCATCCGCCGACTCCAGCCGCGGTTCCCCATCATATGACAGCGTTTTTACGGCTCCCCAGCTTCGAATGCGTGAGGAGACGACCGGCAGACGCGTCGAATTGGAAAAAGACTGTTGGAACCGAGAGCAGAGAACGTCCAAAGTACAAAAGGCGGGCCACTCTGCAGCGCTGTATCCCCGGAAACCTTCGCGAAAGGGCAAGTGTCTGTAGAGAGAAATCCTCTTTCGTGCAGATCAGTCCCCGGTTGACTAATCTTTGCGAATGTCGCCGATCTTCTCCCCTAAATGTACATGGTCGTGCTCGAGAGGAGATCCCCAGCACGTCGTTTTTGAGCTAACTCACATGGATCACCACTTCCACAAAACTTCCTTTAGCAGTCGCAATGCAAAGGATCGATTTTATCAGTGCTGAGTTATCGCTAGAGAGCTGCCCTAACCCGTTGCGACGACATAATCAGATTTCGATGCAGTCGAAATGACAAGCTTCTTCCGTTATCTCACGGCTTACACCGCACTTAGGTCACTTTCCCTGTCATACAAGCCTAAATCTGGATAAGAACAAGAACCTACGACCATCAAATCATATCAATCTTTACTCCACAGGAAAATATTTGAAACCTGAATAAAATCTTAATATATAAGTACGGTGTCTTCCACAGCTCGTCATCATCCATCAGTAAATCTTCTCATATCGTTCACGCTTGCGCTTGATTTTCGAATTGCGGCACCGGCAAAGGAAGCTTCAGCTTGAACGCATCCACTCCGTTCAAATAGTAGTTCCGCATGCGGCTCTCCTTAATGAAACCGAGCTTGGAGTAGAGCTTCAGAGCATTTGCGTTCGTGACTTCCGTTTCCAGTCCTACTTCGATGCACTTCTTCTCCTCTTGCATGACTTGGACCACTTGCTTCACGAGTTCAGATGCTGAAGATCGATTCGATCAGTTTCATCGCCCATCACCGACAGTCTAACCTATTCCTTTACGGCGATAGTCTTCATGGACGGCCAGCATTGCGATGTAACCTCGCTGGCAGTTAGGCTCGCCTTCCGCTCGACAGACGACTGATCCAACACATTTCTCCTGGATTGGGTCGTAGGCCTAAACGTGAGTGCAGCAAAATGAGAAAAGCCCAATCGGATACCGTACCAAAATGCAGAGATCTGGCCACTGATGCAGGAAATACCGGTAAGTGTATATTGAGTAAGGTTCGCTCAGGTCCTTAGCCATCATTTTCATGATCTCCGGGAGCACGGACTCGCCTTCATACGGATGGAAAGTGATGCGTGAATCTGGAGCTAGCACCTCCTAAAATGATCATAATTGACAATTATGCACTCCAAAGAACGTACATCGGTTGGCTGAGGGTGCGTCACGTCCTTATTTCCCACGACCACAGGAGGTTCTTCAGCAGGATTGTCAGGCATCAGGTCACCAACACGCTTCAGAACCTCGATCGCGTCCTCCACAGGATTCAGAGCCGAACTTTCCGCCATTCTCAGCTCTCTCAAGCTAACCTGAAACTTGCTAGAGCTAGTTCCAAATCCAGTGAGATACAAATAAACTGATATGAGCACGGAACCGATAACCGAGCAGAAAACAGAGGCGAATCAACGAGGGGTTTACTTTTCACTCTGCAACACTAAAATACATGCACTCCATGTATGTGCAACACAAGAAAAATGAAAAAAATATCACAGGGTTACACGTTCGACGCTATGGTGTAAGTAAGGCTCTTGGAGCAATTGAGGTTGTTAACTGAGATTTCTACATGTAGTGGCTGCAAACAAAATTAATTTATTTCAAAATTGCGCGAACGCAAATTTGCCCTACCAACCACATGGCAAACAACGGCCTCCACGTCATTAGCGTGAAAAAAGTCGAGCCAGAGGCGCTGTTTCGTCGAAAGCCGATCATTAGGGCCCTTGACTTCGACCACGGCTAGCGATTTCTTCGCCGCATTCCATACAGTGAGATCGGGAAATCCACTTCTATTGTTGCGATTGTCGGTTGCAAACTTCTTGAAGATCTTCGCCAACATTTCCGGTTTACAACAGTCCAAAAAGTGCTGGAAAACGTAGAGAATAAGCTACACAGAAAAGAAAACCTTGGCACACCTTGACCTGTTCGAAAGAAGAGAAGATTCCCCAGGAGATCTCACTATTAACCTCCTCGTGCTTCTCTTCAAACAAAGTCCTCATCCTTGGCAGCCACTGTGAGTAGTCTTTCGAAATTTCCAATTTCAACAGTGCGCTGTCAAAAGCACTCTTCCGATTATGATAGAAATCGCGCGTGTTCAGATCGGTCGGGTGGTCTTGCAACTCCGAAAGCCAGGCCACTTCAACGCTGTGATCGAAAATTATGTCGTAGAACATAAGGCCAAAAAGTGTGTGCCAAATGCTTCCTTCGGCGTGTACACCATTCATGTAGCCAAGAGTTGTCAAGTAGTGATTCAAAGCGACGTCCTCCACGGAATGGTTACGGTGCACTCCATCTTCATCGAGAAGCATGAAATGGTTCATTCGCTGGTCGCCGAGGTTCTTCCCTAGAACAACGCCATTTATCGTAACCTAGAAAGCGAGATAAGCGGGTATTTCTGACGGTGGTACGATACCTTCTTTGGCTCAGAGACATTTATGACTAAAGGAAACTCGCCCTTCTTATCGAGTTTCGAGGCCCGGTCTTGAAGAAGCAACTTCTCTTTGAGTGCAACGTGATCGTCTTTCAAACCCAGCTGGCATATCAGAAGGGCCTTCCGTTTATCCTTCAGATGCGCATCCGAGTTCAGCGCTAGTCGGTCCCACCAAGCTCCTCGCGAATCAGGACAGAACGGGATTAGTGCTTCGGTTGTCAGCAGAAATTCCAACATTTCGACGGCTCGCGGGTACTCCTTGACACGCTGTAGGGCTTCTATTCCATGAGACACCATTCTAAACATCGTTTACAACCGTTACAGAAGTGATGTCAAAGTTCTACCTGATGAGCAACCAGGTGTCGGTGTATTTCCGAAGGCAGTGCGGATAGGAGCTGTGCTTTGAGATCCTAAAACCATGCGATAACACCTCACTCCATCGAGAGGGGCACTTTACATGTTGTTGTCGGTGTCCACATTCAGTCGGTATTGTAGTTCACCGTAGGCCGCGTCACTAGCACTAATGCAGCTTGAATAATCGCCGTTTGAAAAGGAAAGCGCCATTTCCTGTTCGTTTTCTTTTGCCTTCACGTAATCCTCAAGGCTAGGATATCCGTTGAAAACACTCAGAATCGCTGAGGACGAACAGGGAAGAGGGGCAGGATACACTGCCTTCTTGGTTTGTACATTGAGCATAGTGAAACTAAAAGAGAAGACATGAAAAATTACCAAAGATGTTGAAGACCTTACATGAGTTGCTGAGGAAGAACCAACGTCGCGTCATCCCAACAAGCTACCGTGTCCATTTGAACAGGTGCATACAGTGTCAGGATAGCACTAAAAAGCCTGGTCGTTTCTTGCCTTAGCCGAAATGTTGGGCCCATGTTTTGCACTACCCTTAAACAAAGCCTTGCACCTCAGCACGAAACAGAAACTCACTTCTTCAGTATCGCGCTTTCCACATCCTTTCCGAACACGTTCTTCTGCTTGGCCTTCTTCAAGAGTGCTTTTATAAGATCCAATCGCCCATTACGATGATCAACTTTGAAGTTTTTACAGAGGCCTTGAATATCGTGAGCTTGGAGCAAATTTAGGGCTTCAGTAAGGGAAACATTGTCCGGGCTTACTAAAATGTGATCATGAGCCTGAGGTGGATAAAAATTGGTAACTACTCGATTCCGTTAATCCACAATGAGTTAACTCCTTAAAAAGAGGCGTTAAATCGTCGGCTATTTCAGTGTACTTCGAATTCAAGCGCGAAACAGCAAGCCAACGCCGTTTCCGTAGCACCAATCGAGTAAGGAGCGTTTGCGAATTCTGCGAAAGATGCAAAAAGTGGGCGATTTGGTGTAGATTTTCGCTCCAGAAGTCCGTGGCCCTAGCGGTATCGCGGAAAAAGTAACAAAACACCTGGAAATGAAAGAACGAAAATGCCAACGTTTAACACCGACGAGAATGGTACCTTGTGAAGAATACGAAGAATGAACCTCAGCTGGTAGGAAGGGCTTTGTTGCGAAGGTGAGTCACCAAGTGTGGTTAGGTCAGTAACGACGCCATTCGATGCATTATTTTCGAGCACCTTCTTCTGAGGTGACGTTGTTGGTGAGTGATAGAAATCGGCCTTCTTTTGAAGAGCTTCCACGATTTGCTGATGGGCTTCATCCAAGGAGCACATAACCCTTAATACATCAACTCAAAAAAAACAGTTTTTACCGCTATATAGGGTACCTTTCCTCTGCAATGATGGTTTCGACTTTCACGAGGGTTGCCACATCGCCTAAAACTAGCACATAAAGAAGTTTATTTGTACACACAGCAACCTGTGGGGAAGATAGATCTTTTAGCCGATCTCTGCACTTGACTTTCGACGCTTCGTCTTTCCCGTTTTATAGGAATCGGTTCTACTTCAGCATCACGTGGTTCGCTTACGCCTGGAAAGGTTCATCCCCAAGTTCACTCACAGAATTAAAGATAGAATTACCATCGGCGTTTGACTGAGCAGAAACCTTTGAGAGACGAGTCGATCGGCGCCGTCTATTATGCGTCGTTTCGAGATCAGATGACTGACTCGCTTCGTTCAAGTTCACATCTAAATCTGCAATCTCTGATCAATCGCAGGATTCGAGTCTCTACTCACTGGCTTCGGCATGTACATTAGAAGTTTCTCTACTCTTCGTGTTTCGCGCCTTAGAAGTGCGTTGAATTTTCTGCGAACTCGTCCTAACTCTGATTTTCTCTAAAAGTACCGTAAAAATAAATCAAATAGCACGAAAAGCAAATAAGTGCCTTTATGGGATGTCGGCGATGCGTGGTCCAATTTTCGCGGTCGCTTTCTTTCTCTGGCTTTCTGACTTGCTGGGGTGGGATGAACCTTCGGTATGGTCGGTGTGTTCTCATTTACAGCGGAGGTTGAAGGTTCGCAGAGATCCTCCTGCTTCGGAGCCAGGGGCGGGGAACAGTTGGCAAGATCGACGAAATTCTCGCGGGCTTGGCGCCGCTTGTCCTCCGCCGTGAGGTGAACAAGCACCTGGAGTCCTTCGATGTTAGCAAATGACCGCACCGAATTACCTGGCATTCTTCGTCGTCCTCCGGCACTCTGCACAGATTCAGATGGCGCTGGAAGGAGTCGTGGGAAACCCGCTTGCGGCAAATAAGGCAGAGCTTGCCCGCAACCTGCCGAGCGAAGGCTCGCGCCAGCATTGCAGTGCCGATAAACTGCTTGACGGCCTGCTGGATTCAGGAGTCGCCTGAAACTGAGCGAAAAGTCAAACACGGACTGACAAAGAAGGAGTTGCGGCGCGCAAAAGGGAAATCCGGAGAAGGGATGTGGAAACAAAGCCGATAATGAAATGAATAAGCCGAACGTGTGATATTTACAGTCCAATAGAGACTCCTTGGGCCGTTTCACGAAACCTCAACTGAGGTTGACCTTCCACGGTTGTATGACAATATGCAAGATTACGCAAATTATAACTAATTATTCCACATTCTATCATAATAATTATTCTCGACAAGGAGGTTTCGGGCAGGCCGCTTTTCTGCGGTCGTTTGTGAGCATTTCCAGAAAAGGCTAGCGGAGAACCAACAAGCTGATTGAATCTCGCGCTTGTCAGTAATGACGATTAAAGTGGATAAGGATCATCTGCGGAGAACGGAACGCACGCGGCATCTACTAGGCGATTCTTTTGACACTCGATCCGAGATAGTGGAGACTCTCCACCGGAGAGTCAACTCCCAAGCGTCGTCGAACCCTCCGTCACCCAGAAGGCCGCAGTAATCAGAAAACACTTCCAAGCTCTAACATTTATTTCGTTCCACCCGTATATAAACATCAAGCAACTGTAGGGCACTCCAGGTAACGGTTCACAGACGCTTCACGGACTCAATGGCGGCAATGCGGCGACTGACAATGCCGGAAGCCTCGCACGCTACAACACTTGGTCTATTGGCCGTCATAAAGTCTTGTGCTTGTTCAATTCGCTGAAAATTTCGGGAAGGTCATCTTCTTTTAAAAGGGGGGAACTTACATTTATCGCCGCCGCACTGCGAACCCATTCTTCACTATCGTCTTCTATCAAATGCTCGTTTTTGCGCTGCTGCGATTTAAAACGCTTCGGAATGAACAGCGGCTCCTTGAACACGTGCTTATCATCCGCCGTTTTCCTTGAGCCTTAATTAATAAGATGAACACACCGTGTGTGCATCTTCGACATCCTTACTATCTGAATCACGCGAAGTGTTTGAAAGGCAGCAAGCTACTTCATCAACAAGCCTCGGGTTTTCCAACTCTGACCCTTCCATCGCATCCGAAACATCCAAGAACATTGGAATTACATTATTTTCCCTCTGCTTCATCCTGCTGAATCGTTTAGGTCTGATTAAACTGTCAAATCCAACCTAAAGACGAATGAAAATAGGGAATAGGGATGCATGAACACATACGTTATTTCGAGACGTCTCCGTATTTAAATCCAATTGCTCAGAATTTTCATCGTTGACGGCGTCTGAATTAGCCTTGTAAACAACAGTATTGGTTCGTCGTACAGAAGCTACTGAAGATATTAAACACATGCCAGCTGCTTCCCTATGATTATGGTACCTTTTTTCTTATCCAACCCGTTCTTTAATGTATTCGGCTGGTTACGTTGAATCAAACGTATGGGCGCAGTATGGCGGCGCGCGCCACGTTCGCCCTTGGACTTCGTAGATAATTTAGTTTGACCGTCCTCGTGAGGCACTTGACTACGAACTGCGTTCTCTACACTTGGAGAATCCGCAGAATTCGTAGATGACACCGTAGAATTTCGTTTGATGAGGCGACGGCGTTCAGTTTGTTTTAGTGAACTGCTTGTGCGCTTGTATGCAGAAGTGGAACCGTTTGAAGAGGCATTCGACGCCGCACGAGATGTACGGATGGAGCGTCTAAAGAAAAGCGGCAAGATGATGGTTAACTACTTAAGAACATACACCGACATTTCTTCGGGTTCCATAGCTGGTGACGGCCACACTAGATCAGTTGCAAGCGGTAAATTTCTGTTTGCTCTATTTGGCCGAGAGGCGTTGACATTGTACCTTCGTGGACTTGAACGCCTTGACCGGTGACTACAAAGAGAGATGGAGTCAGGAGATTCGCTGTTTTTCAACGAGTTTACGGAAACAACAGTCTGTAAGAGTGGAATGTATTATAATGAAACCGATATTATCCGCACCTTGAATCCCGTATATTCCACCGTATTCTCAGAAGTTGCGGGCGATGTTTCCACGGAAGGTGGCAGAGAGTTCTAAATCAAAATCAGGACTATACGTGGGTACTGCATTTTTGTTACAGGCAGTGGAGGTGGTGACTCCTCAAATGAACCGGACTTGAATACATCTTCATCGTTGTTATCGACTAACACTGGCGCCGTTGATGTCAGCGCCACAACGTGACTTGACGGCCGTCTTTGTATCAACTTGGAAGTTAGTGAGGGGAATGGTAATCCACTGCTGGAAGCGCTTTCAACAGACGATCTGCGATTTGTAGAAGAAGAACGGCGAAATTTCGGGAGCACCTTCAGCATGCGCACCACCGATGAAGCCCTCTTTTCCTTCTTGGTCTCATCCTGGAGCGCGTTGCGGTCAGTCGAACCAAAGTAGGACGGACCTCTGCAACGAAATAAGGCAAATGCTCAACTGAAAGACTTTTACTTACGTAGAAGCCACTAACATTGGTTGCCTATGCATGGATCCCTTTGAAAGATGCTTGCGAACAAACACGGCGCCTTGTGGACCGATGAACGAATGATTCTGAATCAGTATCTCTATCACTCGTGACTGACGATCGGCATTTCGTTTCTGTGCTTCCATAGGGGCAGTCTAAACAGATCCATAAAAAGGGTTACTGAAGGCGTAAGTACCGCTTTTGATTTATTTTGGTATTTCGTTGTTGTTCGCAAAACGGATGACGGGGGAATCTGTGAGCCAAATAAGCACGGAGCGAACATAGAGCCCAGATTTGTGGCACCCATCTTCGTTTTATCCTCGTGTTTCAGGAGCTAAAGGTGTAAGAACGAAAAATGCCTCACGCATCAGTCAAGTTTACCTCGTACAGCTTTGACATCAAATACGACAAAGTGGTGACGACTTTCGAATCCATAGCACTAACTAAAGTCAGGACCATCCGGATGGCAACTTTATCCTGAGCTGAGACGGTTTCAGCGTTTGTAGACGACACAAGCTTCTGTTCCAAATTATGAAGGAGGGGGTTATCCAAGCTGCGCAAGAACTTCTTTACTAAACAGCAGACGTCGATCACTTGTAAGTCCTTGATTCCGCCTAACGTGTGGTCACCCAGCGCCACCAGATTGAGACATCCCATTCGACTTTTAGCGCCCTCTTTTCTGAACACTCCTTCTTGCTCGTAATATTTGTGCTTTTCGAGAAAAGTGAAGGCATCAACCAGAAATCTGAAAAGATCAGCTGAACGCGAGAATAGCAGCGGCTTCATACCCTGGAACGGCCGTTCCATTTTTGACGACGGTTTCTGGACCTCTGTAGTCATCTATAGCTCGTTCCAAGGAAATGTGAAAGGACGATTCGGCACTGACGGAAGCCGAGCGCATTTTCTTCGTTTGCGCCCTATTCGGCTCAGAGCTGAGATTTACAAGCTGGAATGGATACATCCTACTTACAAGAAGCACGGATGCACAATAAAAACACGCAAACGAAGCGCGTACACGACTGTAACCACGGCTCGGATTTGCAAGGAACATGAATTTGAATGCTTGCCGCTTCCTCCAAACATTCGCGCTCTGGTCTCACCGCGAAATCGAAACCGATCGTAGCGCCATTCGCTTGCACGATAGACAACTGTCGTCACCCGTCACTCTCAAGTGAAAAAGTGCCCTCTATTACTTCTCTGTGCGGAAGGTGCGCGTTCTTCGGCTTGAACAGTATCTCCCCATCCATCTTCTGAGAGCAGAATGTTGATGTTTTGCCATATCGGTGACTGAACACTTTCGTAATAAGCAGTGTTTCATGCTGTAAACGCTATTTCGTTACGCAACTTTTCTTCTAACATTTCTGCCTAACACGATACGACTTTTTTCTCGCGTTCCACACAACTAGGACAGACGCACGGCGCCTTGTCATTCCCGCGCGCCATCTACAATACTTCCCGCCTGAAAACCGGATCGCCTGCTTCGAAGTTAGCGAAACGGCTAAGAATCTAGAGCGCGAAATGCAAATCAATCGTTTGAGTTGTGACTAATGGTAACAGCTCTCCACAATACCATCGTGCCAAGTCAAGCGAAATCACTCAAAACTGCTTCAAGGCGCAAAGGAAATCAAACTGGAATCACAGCTGTCACTTTAATAATGGTAGTGCATACAACAAAACGATATCATTAGTGCTGAAAACGAACGCCAAAAATGGAGAAGGGAAACAACCGAAGGGGGCTCACAAGATAAGGGAGAGTGGGAAGACAAACGAAAATTGGCCTGAAGGTTTAGCGAACAGTATCGGTCAGTAGGACAGACGCAAGGATGGAGAGGTGCGATTTAGGCAAACAGGATGGATGAGTCATTAGACTCGGAAAAAGACGGCGAAAAAGAGAGCACTAATGAAATTAGTCACCGATGATCGTTGAAGGGTAAACAAAGGTCCATCGAGAGCATTTAGAGAACCCGAGATGGAAGAAACGCACCAGTTCACTCAAAAACGACGCGAAGACGCTAAAACGCCAAGAATGGACAAAAACGAAACAAAGCAATAAACATGAAGGAACATCCGTTCGAGTTGGCGGCGGAGAAACAAAGAAAATAGGGAATGAAAACGATTCACGTATCGATCCTCCGTGAACAGATGAGCCCGGAGTGACGGAGGAATGCCTCACACCCACAGATGTTCCCAGCGGAGAAAAAATTCCAGTGACCCCAAGATTTGGCCAAAAAACAAGATGGACGATCTCACTTGGAGGAGAATGTAATCTGATTTGGTGGATATGAAGCTCCACTTCTAAAAATAAACACTCGGAAAGGAATCAGATGTTGCGCTGACATCCTGGGGCTCATCGGACGCGAAGAGGCGAGAGCAGAACTTTTTCAACGCTATTTTGACGCTTTCGGCCGGATCGTAGTGCAAACGGGCAGGTGCCAATGGAATGTGTTCTAAGGGATAGCGAGTGTCGACGAGGATCCGGGCAAAGTGATAACAAACAAGACGGAAATAGGTATTTGAGGACAGCAGAACAGGAGGAAAGTTCAGGTCATGAAGTACACTCGAGGAGGCATCAATATCAGCGGAATTAGGATTAGAGAAACACCCTAATCGATCTACAGTATCAAGCAAAAAAAGAAATAGAGAGAACAGAATCTCGTAGACGAAATAAAAGAGACGGATGCGGAAGGGATTTGCTAGTGTCCCGGCTATTGAAGCAAGGAAACAAACAAGCTATAAAAATGGTGGCTGTTTTTTGACCAACGCCGTTGGTTATCGAACCGTTGAGCGAGATCCGATCGGAGCTGAAAAGTACGTCTGTCCACCGGAAAACGTATAATTAGCTGCAGAGCGAGCAGCGTCGATATTTTCACTTCCAGGCTTTCTCCCACGAGTCGGGGGAAAGGAAAAAAGCGATCGGTCACACACTGTTTCATATGGACAGAAGCCTATCAAACTGCTTCAAACGAGCACGGTGAAAGGACGAACGAAGAGGAGGAGGGAGGCAGTTCGAGGTCATTTGTTAAGTTAAAAAGATTAATAGATTGCGCAGTCGTAACTGTCTACGCGAGTACCACACGAGGGAGCACTTCGCCAATTGCATCTGACCGACAGGAAAAAAACAGCCAGCATGGTAAAGCTGCACACTGACGAAAAAAGGAACAAGGCCATCAAAGTCATAAGGGAACAACACGAATGCATTAGAACCGTATTCATGACGGCGAAAAGAATCCGCCCCTACTTATTATTCAATCGAATGCCCCGAAGCGAGAAAAATCGCGTGCGAAGCCCTTTCGTGGCGACCACGACTGTCGACAATAAGGAACAATCGGGGCGCTCTTTGCGTGCGATTATTTGACCTCATCCGCCGTCACTCGCGCTCCTTTCTTGGACCCTCACACATCGCAAACTAAATGACGCGCGAACGCAAAATCCTTTTTAAAACCCTTTTTTGACACACGAAGCTACTCCATTAGAAATTCCGCGGAACTTCCGAGCAACAGTCACGAATCACAAAACAAAAAAAAACGCTCAAAATGTCAAAGAAGTTCGCGTCAAAACGGCGGGACGGGAAGGCTGGCGACCGTACGCGGGCGAGCCGCCGATAAACAGAAAATACGATATTCAGAAGATCGGAGCCAATTCCATCCTGCTCGAGAAAAGAACTTTATGGGAGCCGCACAAAAACCGAACCGATCGCCGTCCCCCTCCTCTCCAGAGGAACAGCGGGAACGTGGTGTGTGTCTTGCTCGTTGATGCTGATCTAGGTCTCGCGACGATTTACGTGAAGTACGGAGTGAAGCGGTCTACTGTGGTTCGGCGTTGTTTTCTCGTCGAAGCGATTTCGATTTCTGCGCGCGGCTTCCTCGATCGAGTACTTTTTGCTTGACTGGGCCACTTCGCCCGATTTCGTGATCTTCGCATTGCTTCTCTGATCAGCTGGCTATTTATACGTTTCGTGGTTCCAGAACTAGCCGATGGCAAACGATCAGACCTGCGCGATTATGAAGACGGAATTCCCGTTGTCCGACAAGGTCGCCGTCGACATTTTACGTCGATCTTCGCGAGAAGAGTACTATGTCACTCACGGAGGTCGGGTAGTTCAGGATTGGGAAAATCTACCAGAAGATGCCTATATACACGTTCACTACAGGCTTCGAGGAGGCAAAGGAGGTTGGTGACGTCACGGTTTTCTCAATAATAAAAAGTGCGCTTAAGGTTTTGGCTCTCTCCTCCGTTCTTTCCGCATTCATAAATCGACAAACCAGCTGATGTGTCGGGATCTCAACGGACGCAGAATTGCTGACGTAAAAGAAGAAGAACGCTTGCGGAAGTGGATTGCCAAAGCTGCAGAAAGAGAAAAGCGCAAGGCAACCAAAAAGAAGGAAAAGTATGAACGCTTGAAGGCAGGACCACCTAAGCACGAATTCAACGATCCAAAGTACAAGGAGGCGCATGACAGCGTCGATACTCGCACGGAAGATGCACTGGACGCCGGTCTCAAGGCGTTGAAGAAGGACTTAGCGGTGGTCAAGAAGAACGCACAACCAGAAATGCAAAAGGCAGAAGCCACGGATTCCGATTCTGACTTGGACGGTCTCGACGTTCCTGGTCCCAGCTGGTTAATAAAGAAGCGGAAAAGAAAGGCCACAAATTTTGTTGTTCCTAAGAAGAAGCCGAAACTTAATACTGAGAAGAAGGAGGAAGGCTCACAAGAAAACAATATACCCGCGGACGGCCAGCCTGATGTTCAAAAGCAGCCTGAGGTGAAAAGTGTGAAACCGGAAGTTGCCACTGAGGCTGAGAAGGTAACTGAAGCAGTAAAAGTTGACACCCCGAAAGTTTTCGACCCAATCAAGCTAGACGATCATTCCATTGAGTCGCTCGAGGCTCTCGGATTTGACCAGCTCAAGTTTGAACTTGAATGTAAGTTTTGAAGCCTGGTCAAATTTATATCCATCCATTTTAGCGCGTGGCTTGAAGTGTGGTGGAAGTCTTGCTGAGCGAGCGAAGCGCTTGTTCTCGGTCATGGGCTTAACTCCCGACAAATACCCGAAGAGTGTGAAAGCAGTTCCCAAGAAGAAGTGAAGAACGGCAGAAGTTCTGGAGTTGGCTTGTTGTCCATGTTATTTTTCCCAAGCATTACTCTTTGGTTGTAGATAGTCGTGTGGCCATTAAATGTGTTGAGCACAGTTGGGGTTGATGTTTGGTTGTTGTGCGGTATTGTATGCCGTAGGCCCATACTTCTGTGACTAGTGCTTGTATTAGGCGGTCTCATCGTGATATTTTAGGTAAAAATGGCTCGCAAAGGGAAGGCTGTGCGAAACGCGAAGGTTTGTTGAAAAATGTTGCTGGTCTCGTAAAATCTGTAGTCAATTAAGGTGGCGAAAGAGTCAGAGGTTGTTGAAGTTGAAGACGTTAAGCCAGAAATTGAAGATATCAAGCCTGGCACGCTCGGAGAACATGATGTCGTGATGGGCGGTGATGTTGTTGCCGACGTACCGCAAAACCTGCTTGCTATCAAGGAACAGGTAAGACCTCCATTTTAATTTGCAAAAGCCCATTCTTGTTTTGTAGGCCCAGAAAGCGATTCAAGCCCTGAAGGAGTACAAAGAACAAGGAAAGAAGAAGAAGTCGCTTTTCCCCGAAATCGATCTCGGTGTTTTCCTCCTCGTCGTCTATAAGAAACCCGCGATGTACAATGCTTCGCACAATGTGCGCAGGCTCATGTACGTTGTGCAGTTTCCAAAAATCTGATTGAAGTTGAAAGTTTCAGTTCGTTGCCCCAGCCTGACAAGAATTTCGACAACACTTCCATCTGTATTGTTCTCCCCGATTTGGACAAATCGGACGCTGCCAAGAAGAACCCCGACGTGGATGCGGAAGCTCGTGAATGGGCTGTTAAGCTGCGTGAGGAACACAGCATTAACAAGCAGATCTCCAAGGTTCTGACTCTGCGCCAGGTGATGCGCGAAAATTCCACACCCGAGAGCAAGCGTAAGCTCGCCGAAACCTACGACATCTTCCTTTGCGACAAGCGCATCCACAAATCTGTGTGCACCTTCCTCGGAAAATCGTTCAACAAAGCTCGAAAGCAAGTTCACGTTCGTTCGGCAGAGGATTAACGTTCGTCACTTTCAGAGTACCGATCCCCGTTGATCTTGAGAAACCTTTGATCTCCCAGATCCAAGACTCTTATGGAAAAATTTCGATGCCCCTCGGCGCCTGCAGAACAAGAGTGTGAGTGCTGCTGTCGCACGTTCGGTGTAATGACGTCTCATTGTAGTTCTCTTCGCTTCGGCCACTTGAACCAGCCCATCGAAGATCTGACCACTAATGTTGATGAAGTCGTCAAGAAGGTCGTTGAATACTGTCCGGGTGGAATGGACAATGTGCGGTCGATGTACGTCGAGCTGCCAACGGGCAAGCCGACGCTCCCTATTTACGTGCATATGGGTATTGCTGACTATCTTGAGTCGGCTTCTCACGCTTTGTTATTTTAGGCTCCGCCAACGAAGTTAAACTGCAGAAGGCGCCCAAGCTCCGACCGACTGAAGGTGCTGGTCAGACTCTTGAGTGCTCCACTCTCCCCGAAGGACTTGGCGTCCAGATTAGGCCCAATGGCAAAGTTCGTGTTGTGGAGGAGAAGACGGGCAAGGGTGTATTGTACCCAACGACGCGCGACGAGTACCAGAAGCGTGACGACCTGAAGCCGAAGGTGAACGTTAAGTGGATAGAGAAGCGCCGTCTCGAGAAGCAGAAGAAGCGCCAGAACCGCGTCAAGGTTCTGAAAAAGCGCAAGAGGGCAGCCAATGCCGCCGGTGGCCAACCCGTTGGAAAGAAGGCCAAGAAGGAGGAAGTAAAGACGGAGGCTTGAAGTTCATCAGTTGTTATGTTATGATTGTTCCTTGTTATTTTTGTTGTCGCTCTGGAAGAGAATTGTTGATTTTCTAAGTTCTCCTCCTTTTTCTTGGTTCCGGGCCTTGGAGGGACAAGTAGAGCAGCCTCAGGGGGGGTTGAGGCGCGACAGCATATTTTATTATTTATTTTATGTGCTGGAGACGTGTAGCTTAATGTGGTAATGAATGGGTGACAACGAGCGATGCGCCTCGATCGTAATGGCGCTGTTTACTGAAAACGCGATGGAGCGGCGATGTCGCGGAAGCCGAAGGCCGCCGATTCGCGCCGTTGGCCGTCTTATGGTGGGAAAGGCTTCTTTATGTGTTCATAAAGCGTCGTCGTCAAGAAGCGGGGCCGCGCGTGTCCTCCACCGTTTTGTTTAGGTGAGTCAGAAGGCGTCGGCTCTGTTGTGCCTCGGCGGAGCGACAGTCCCCCGCGTTCCCCGGCGGCCACCCAAATATATTCCCGCGGGAGGGAGAGGAGAAAAAACGAATTTGCATAGTTTATGTGTCGCGCGATTTATGATGAATGAGGAGCCGGCGGAGGAAGGAAGCGAACGGTAAGCGATTTGAATGCGGCGACGCGTCGTAAATCGACGCGGGCGGCGGCGCTGTTGCCAAAGTGGAGCCGATTGTTTTAAGGGGACAGTTGCCCCCGGGGTACGGTAGCCGGTCACGTTTCCTCGGGCCACTCAACGGAGCACCTCTAAAAATAGCGCTTTTGTTTACTACGGTACTGCATCGGGCGGAAGCGGGCGACTTCGGCCCTCGGGGCTAATTGGCCCCTCGAGTGATTGTTGGTGTCGTCGCCGAGGAGGTGTAATGTCCACGACCGGGCGATCGCGGAGGACACCGCCGCTGGGCCGTCAGTTGTCCTTTGCGGCGTCGAGCGGCGGAATGTCGCCCCTCCGCCGGTGGCGGTGATCGAGTGGCCCGGTGACACCCCGAAAATACCCAAATTTACAACGAAAGGGGCGGAAGCTGCTGTTGACTCCGGAGGGTCCCCGAAGGTCGCCCGAGGGCGCTCCGAGTATCCGTGGCCGATGACGAGAAGCTCATTTGGCGGCAGAGTCCGTGAGTCACGCTCCGCTTAGTGTGCTTCTTCTCCGAAAGGGGCCAAGGACCTGGACGACAGAGGCGATCACGCCAGAAGGCACCGCGTCCCTTCCGCTCCGAGATGTCGCTGTGCGTTTGTTGCACTCCTGGGGGCTAATTAGCCGCCGAGGAACGGTTCGTCGGCGTCGCGCGTCAGCTGCGGCCCTCGCGAAATGATAAATAAGTTTGATCGGATGCAGCGGCGGCGATTGTAAAGGGGTACTGTAGGCGGCGTCGCCGTCGTCATTATGTCACCTCGGTGGGCTCCTTCGCCAGATGCGCCGCCGGATCGTGACACTTGAGCGGCGGGGCCGCAAGGATGCCGAAGGGGACGCGACAGGACGACAGCGGACGACAGTTGACCCGAACGGGGGCAGAAGTCGTCGTAAAGCAGCCAGACGTGCCCTCGGCTACCGTAACCCGGCTGATTCAGGCGTGACGTCAGGGGCTGTCGCTGCGTGTTTCCCTTAGGCGACGGCCATCTCGCGCGACGGTCACCGTCTTCGAGGCGCCGATCCCCCTCGCTTTACACTCCCGACGCCGCTTCTTCCACTCCTTGACGCCTGGGGCGGAGAGTCGCCGCCCGAGATGACGGCGGCGACACGACGTGAGCGTGTTTTGAGTCGTCCGCAGGTCGCAAGCCCTCCTGGACTATTCTTGGCCTAGCCCGGTCCCCCCTCCCCCGTCGGCAGCTGTTGACCTGAAACTCGCAAGCGAGTCAACTCTGTTTCCTCGTGCACTCCCTCGCAGTCGCCTCCCTTTCAGAAATGTCCATCACGGACGTCCTCTCCGTCGCCTCCTCGTCCTCGGCGAAGTCGTCTTCGGAGTCGCCTCAGGCCGATGCGGACGTCGACGACGAGAAGTCCGCCCCGACGCCGCCCGCCATCGCCGTCGACAAACTGGAGCCCGTCGTCTTCACTGCCCTCTTTGGATACCAGGTTTGTCGCCTGTCGCCTTCGATCTCCCTTCCACGAGGCCTCTAGGCGATCCCCATCCGCTTGAAGATCCTCCTCGACTACCTGATCTCCGGCGTCAAGCCCCTCGAGGCCGACCGGATCCTGCGGAAGGCCCTCTGGACACTCGAGGACTTCAGCCGCGGCTATGCGAACGTGGTGAGTCGGAGGGGACTGGCCCGAATACTGTCTCTCCCGGCAGCGATTTCCCTCGGGAAGATCGCTGTTGACGTTATCATAATTCATCTCATAATCGAAAGCGCGAGCTTCTCGACTCCCGTGTCACCAACGCCACGATTCCCCGAGGGCTTGTCGTCGACGACGTCGATTCCCAGCGCTTCTCCGCTGTCGTAGCTTCTCCTCGAGGCTTCCAAAAAACGTCTAATAGCGAAAAGGGCAATTGCCCCCACCCTCAGAGCCTTTTGATGACGCCGGTGCGATCGGAACCGGTTCCCCGACCACTTCGGAGCCCATCGTCCCGATAAACCGATCCTCGGGTACGGTATCCCTGAGTGGCGCAGTCGCTTCCAGTCGTCAACAAGTCCATTCGGGCCAAAAACGGCGCGCGAGGGAACGCGATCCGAGAATTGACATGTCATCGAGAGGCGCGAATCGTTTGTCAAATCGCGCGGCGCATCTCCCGGGGGCCCCTCGGCGCGTCACCTCCGTCGCCGTCGTCGCCTCGGCGCCCCCGAGGACTCTGGCGCCGTGATTGTTTTCGGTGCCATTTGCACGGCGAATGACCAACCTAGTGAGTCGCCGGCGCCCTCCACTGCAACTTCGGCCGCGCTCTAATTGGCGTCGCCCCTGTCGTCGTGATGGACCACTGGGTTACGGTAGTGTCACGGGGTGATTAATCGGAATCGCGCGCGGGCCGCGACGACAAGTGTTCGGAGGGAAGAAGCCGAAGACGTCTTCGGGGAGCGAATCGCGAGTTTTTTGCTCGAACCAGAGTCATAAAAAGCGCGAATTAGTTGGAGCGTGGATCGGAGGCGCAGTCCTGAGGACCTAGGGTCGCGGCTGTCGTCCACCTACACCTCTGCAATCAGGCGGTGACTCAGAAGAGTCCCCGCGTCCCCGAGAGGCGACAGTTGGCGCCTGTTGATAATTAATCGGCGGATGTCAGCGAAAACAGCGAAATTCGGAGGAGGAAGACGCCGGAGGCGCTTCCGGAATCCCCCACGGCTCCACTAATCACTGTCACCCGCAATTACGGTCTCGCGGCACGGAAGGCGGTAATGCGAGGAATCCGAACGCATTCCTCAGGTGCCTTCTGTCACCGTCTGCGGCGCCCCTCCTGGCTTCTCCCCGTCGACGACACAATTCGCACATCTCCCCGATGCACTCCAGGCGCCTCCGTTTTATGGCCCTCGGGCCGCCAAGGAGGAGATGGAATAATTAACACGTGTCGTTGTGTCGTCGGACGCTCCCGAATCCGAGCGACGTAATTGACACCTTGGACGCGTCGGCGGTCGTTGCGCCGGAAACGGTCGAAATCCAATTGATGGGCCGTGAAATAGGCACGCGATTGCCGCTGCCGACACCCCCACTTAGCCCTCGGGCGCAGGGCCTCTTTGTTTTTGTCGCCGCAACATGACTGATTAGGGAGATATGCAAATTGCGGCGGCGAGGCGCCTCCCCCGAAGTCTCTTTTCGGCATCGGGGCGGGGCTTCCCGCGCGCTTGATAACTGATGATGGCCAATTGGCGCGCGCGACTCCGGCGTCGTCGGCGTCGCCACTTCGGCTGCCTCTCGAGACTCGCGCGGTACCGTGACACGCGACTCGGCCCGGCGATGAGCACGCCTAGGGGCCGCGCCGACTTCTCCGTCGAATCTTTGCTGAAAGTGGGCGCCGGCCCTCGCCTTGCCTCCCACTCATTGTCCCCTTTCAGGACTTCGATAACGGTCGTCTGCCGTCCGGGTGGTCAGCGCCTAACCTGCAGACGGAGCTGCAAGTCATGAGTCGCATCCAAAACGACTTCCCCTTCGTCGGCTCCCTCGTCGACTCCCTCCGACATTCCCTCTTCCCCATTCCGATCCTTCACCAATGGCCGTTGAATCCGCTTGCCTTCCCGGCGGCCTCCGTCGCCAACGAGGTCCCCTCCCTCGCGGGTACGGTAGCCGGCGTGGAGGCTAAGAAGCCGACGCCCAGCGAAGTCTCCGGCTCCGTCTCTGGTGCGGCGTCTTCGGTCTCCGACGAGCGGATCCTCGACGAAGACATCGACGTCGACGGCTCCGACTCGGAGCACAGGGCTTCGAATCCGCTTCCGGATGCCTTCTCGAGGGAGACCGTGCCGACGCCGTCGACGGCTTCTGTCCTCTCCTCGGCCATAGCCGCCAAGAATCTTCCTCTCAAGCAGCCGCCAACTCCGCTCTCGGTAAGTGCCTGCCTCGAAGCCGCCTACAGTACTCCTGCAGATGAATAAGAGCAACGGAAAGCGGCGCGTGCAGTGCATGAAGTGTCTAAAGACGTTTTGCGACAAAGGCGCCCTGAAGATCCACAACAGCGCCGTGCACCTCAAGGAGATGCACAGGTGTACGGTAGCCGGCTGCGAGATGATGTTTTCGTCGCGTCGAAGTCGGTATGTTTTCAAAATTCGCCTCGGAGAGCGATGATCGCTTGCCTTTCGCCGGGCGAGGTCGGGACTCGGCTCTCAAAACAGCTTCTTTTTCGGCGCTTCGTCCTCACTTCGACGTGTTTTTGTTTAGCAATCGCCACTCGGCGAACGTCAACCCCAAACTGCACACGAGCGGCGCCGTAGTACACCCCCGATCGACGGCCTTCCAGCCATTCAAGAGCGCCGAGGAGATCGCCTCGGGCGATCTGCCGGCGATCGGCTCTCCCTCATCGATCTCGCAGGTGCCATCGACGTCGCAGGCGCCGCCCTCCAACCTCCTCGAGGCCACTTTGGGCTCCTCGCCCTTCTCCACAATGTTCCCAGGTATGCTCCGCATCGTATAGTCCCCCCACGACGTCTTCTCAGTCGCCTCACTCGCCGCCTCGAGGAAGCGGAAGAACGAGAGGCCGACACGGATGTCGGAGTCCGAGGAGCGCGCCTCCGACGGCGAGAACGCTCTCAACCTCTCCAAGGAGGCCACCTCGACGGAGCTCGGTCCCAACGGACTCCTCGCCGCGCAGCTTCTCGCGAAGCTCCAAGCGGAGAATCTGAAGTGAGTCACCTCGTCTCGAGGCCCCTTTGAGCGCCTCTGTTTCAGGAAGGTCGAGGACGCGAAGGCCCAGATGCTGCTTCTGATGGACAAGGGCGCCCTCCCGAACCCCCAGCTCCCCAACTTCGGGCCCATCGGCCTCGGCGGATTCGGCGACATCGTCAAACTCTTCCAGGTGGGTCCCGGCACGCCGCGGTCCCTTGACGCCCGTTTCAGAACCAGATGCTCATGCCTGCAGCGTCGATCAGTCGGTGACCGAACGTCCGAAGATTCCGAGTCGTGTACATTTCCCAGCTATGCCGTCAGATATCTCGCCGAACAAATACTCCAGATAGCTTTATTCCTGTGCCTTCTAGAGCCACTCGGGCTCCCGCCACGATCCCTTCAACGTTCGGGTTCTCCCCATTTGGTATACTGTCGCGCGTCGAAGTCACTTTTGTGATACTTCTTGCTTTTTGGTTGTGCTCCACTGTTCTCCCGCGGGCTCCCGCCCCGCGCCCCTGGCGACAGTATACACCGAATCAGGCGATCGTGTCGGCACCCGGCCCTTTTCTCTCGTGTGTCGCCTCCATAGATCCTCGATTAGAACCTGTCAACCGCTATGAAACTCTCTAAATATTACGATAATTATTCTATTTATGTTTTCTATAAATTATCGATTCCGTCGGTCATACGGTGCCCATTTCCCCGAAAGCATCTCATAGGCTCGTGGAAGATGGAACAGCGGATTCTCATCACGGGTTCTTGACCAGAGGAGGTTCCTTTTTTCGACACAGCGCTCTATTTTGGAATTCCGATACAAAGGACATGTCGAGGTTATCTGATCGCGCGAGGCGCGCGGAGATTTCGACGATGGAAGGAGGCGATAGAGGGGAGTGGGTGAATCGATTGAACCTGGAACGATGAGATGGACGTCGTCGTGGATCCCCTTTCTTCCGATCCTCGTTGTTCTGATTGTGGCCTGGAGCGCTGTGTGGAGTGGGACGACGCTGTCTGACGAGCCTTGTCGAGCGGAGGAGTTCGCCCGTCCCGTTCAGATTAGGGTGAGTTCGAGGGAGTTTCAGGGGACTTTTGAACTTCTCCAGAAACGCCACTTGAACGACTCCGACGTTGACAACGTGATCGTGCTCAACGAGACCATCAACTGGCCCAGCGTGCACATCCAGCCGAGACGCTTCCATCTGCAGAGGAACCTCTCCTTCCTCGTCGTCGTCCACTCGGAGATCTACAACTTCGATCGGCGCCACGAGCTGCGCACAATTCTCTCCAAGGAGCTCCGCCAGCTGGTGGGCACACGATTTCTGGGGCCTACGGTCTACCGTAATCCTAGGCCAACTTTGACCTTCTCTTCGCCACCGCAAGGTCCGTGGAGCACGAAATCCAAGAAACTCTCATGAGCGAAGCCGGGGAATTCGATGACATCGTGCAGTCCTACCACATCGACAACTACCATGCTCTCCCCATGAAGGTAGGAGTACTGTAGGCACCGTAGTCCACGCTCTCCATCTTAGGCGCACGCGTGGATATCGTACGTGCACGAACACCTTCAGAATTCGACCAAGTTCGTCCTGAAGATCGACGATGACGTCTCCATCAACGCGGGTCTCGTCGCGAACTTCCTCGCCTCGCGGTCCCACAGCGAGTCCCTTCGGTCGGTCTATTGCTATCCTTTCAAGATCGCGGCGGACAAACGAAAGTGGAGCAGATATTACCTCAGCGAGGAGGAGTTCCCTTTCCCGAACCTCGGCGTCTTCTGTGCGGGACTCGCCTACACCCTGAGTGCCGACCTAATGCCCCATCTCTACAGGAACCTTCAGAAGACGCGATTCGTGTGGGTGGGTTCTGGGTTGTGATGCCTTCTTGGAGTTCTACTTCAGCTCGACGACTGGTACGTGACACACGCGCTTCTCGTGGATGTCGACTTCACCATCTACGATGTCTGTGAGTCTTCGCTTTGTTTCCTGACACGACGGCCGCGAGAACCAGCATGCCCGATTCTTGTGAGAAACAAGAGAAAACCCTTCAGTTCAAAAGCGCCAAATTTGCGGAAAACTTCCGCTCTAGTGGCAAAGCTCTTGATGTAGAGCTAAGATGAATTGTTGGGTGCTAGAGTGACCTGGAGCTAAGATTAAGATTCGCTTACAAAAGCGCTTGTTTATCAAGAATAGCCCTAAAATGTATCATGGGGTTATCGTAGAAAACGAGCACCAAGGGCTGCAATTAGTTGCTCGAATGTGCACTCCACGAGATAGGTTTCTCTCTTCTCTATGCTTTCACAATAATCATCGACTTTACAACCGCCGGAGGAGATTGTTTCTCTCCCAAAAACGGATCTGCCTTCTCCTTAGTAACCTCCCTCTGCATTGCCCTCAAATCGTTCTTTCAGCGCCCTTCTACTTGACGTCGGAGTCGGGTCGCGAGGCCCTCAATCGGCTCCGGAGGGTCCTTATCGGTGACCTGCCGACGCCCTGGTTTGCCCACCTTCGTCCACGTGACCGCTTCGATCGTCTAGGGCAGCTCCGCCTCTGGCGCCGCAGCCAGCTCTGTTCTGACGATGTCCGCGACCCTCGGATTGCCCCCAACAGTCCCTACCGCATAAACTAACGGCCAAATAAAGAGTGTGAGTGGACAACGCGTCTCCTCGGTGTGTAAATCAGTCGATTTGTTTCGTGCCCCGAAGCCTTTCAGCTCCTCGCGGGCTTCCTTCCCTTTCGGAGACGTTCGCTTCTATGTTTCTCGGCGCGACTTCCTCGTTTCCTCCGGAGTGCATCTGTCCGCCGCCGGAGGAGCTTCCGCTCGCTCAGGAATTTCACTCCTGCGCGTTGTCAGCCCTAAGTGAAGCGATGTTTCGAGACGAATTCGGTTCTCATTTGCGTTCTCGTGGGGTCGCGAGCCGTCGATTTCCGTCTCTTTTCGTCGAAGTACGTCCACCTGGAATGTTTCCTATCCGTTCAGGTGTGCAGATCAGAAGAATGTAGTCGGTTTAGTTCAATAGCTTCTGAAGTCAGACGATCGGAGAGCGGAATTTCTCTGAATACCGTGTTCTTAAAGTGTGTCTCAGGATTTAGCTCCCCTGAAGATGAAAGCTTTTGTGGTCCTAACTACCGCTCGATGTGTGTTCTCTGACTTCCAGTGCCGAGTGCCACAAACGTGCAGCTGCTCAAGTCGGTCTTTACTGTTTTCTCCGAAAGACTCACCCGGCCAGAGTTCAGAACCCTTTACAGAACAAAGGGCACGAGCTGCGCGTGCCCCCGGTGGGACCACTTCCGCCTGCCCCTCGGCTGGCCATAGATCCCTTAGTCGCTCATCTTCAAAATAGATGCTCGGTCGTCGGCGACTTCTCTGTTTGCCCAAAAGGCCAAAGTGTTCGTGTCCCCTAAGCGATTTCCTGCGGTGACGCGGACTGGTCGCCGAGTCCGCGTGGAAAATCAGATCGATCGTCGTCTGGAGACGATTTCCTCCGAAAAGGGGAAAGTGGATCCGGCATAGATCGAGAGCTTCGAAAAGCCTTCCTTCTTCGGAGGATCTTCTCAGAGTTTCAATGGACGCTTTTAAAGGATCGAAAGATCCAGGGGATTATTCTGAGACTTCGTGAGCCACACAATAGGAATTACTCAAAAGAATCTTCTCAACGACTCTTCTAAGAGATGCTAAAGGTCGAAGACTCAGCTTTCTGTCGCAAACAAACGCGATTTGGCGGGAATCCAGAGCTCCGCTTCCAGCTCCGAGTGGCACCTTCTTAGACGACCGCAGATGATTTGGTTTGTGCTCATATCATCTTTCTTTCTTCGCAGATAAAATCAGTGCCAGATTCGTTCTTTCTATGGATGCGACAAGGCGGCTTTTAGCATTCTCTGGCACCAGCCTAACCAGAACGAACTCACATAATCTAATTCTGTGATTTGGATGCTCTCATGATTGGCGTTTAGGATTCAGAATTGTATTTGTGGGCTGAAATTTATTTCTGTGAAGTACATGTCAATTTCAATACTTTCAAAAGACGAAGATCACGTCCTTCGTGGTGGACGCCCTCCCGAGCACCCTTGGGTCTTTTGCGTGCCCTGGAATTCGGCCGAATCTCAATTATTTGGCCCAAATACTTCGACAGGTCCTCTGCCTTCGACCGACAAAAGCCTATTTTTCCTTTTTTTTCTGTCGAAAAGGTCCGCTATTGTTCGCTCGCCACACAATAGAAGCCCACACTTAACTGCACAGGATGGGAACATTCCTAATCTTTGCTGTGACGGCTTTTTAGTGGAACATCTTCTCTATTTTCGGATTCTGCTATTAGTAGTCATGCGTTCCTAGACAGGAGAGACTCATCACCCCGTCTGCCAGACGAAGACGTCTCTGCCAAAGGAGCGCTTCGCCGGAAGGGCGCCAGAAATAGCCTGAGCGTTCTCTCGTCTTCTCGAAGGTTTCCCCTCCCGACGACCTCCTCTACGTGCAGGATAACTCGATTCCCCGTGGCAATTAGGCGATTAATTGCACAAACTCCGAAAATAGACGCTTTCTGAGCTGTTCGCATTTCCTTTCGGGCTCCAGACTCTTCCGGAAGGGCGCCGGACTCCGAGCCTTCCGTTTGTGGAGTGCACCGTTAATTAACGCCAAAAATAGAAAGGAGCGCAGATTTAGGAGGTCATAAAGGGTGCGGCCACGCGTCCTCCGCCCCGCGGGACTCTGCAGACCCCGCGGATCCCGGAGATCTTCTGCAAGAGAAAGCGGCGACGAGGCGCGTGTTTTGATTAAGTTAATGGCGCGAAGGAGTTCCTCGAATCGAGGGGGCGCCGCTGCAGCGGAGTCCTTTCGTCTGCCACTTCGGTGACTAAGGCGTCGCCGAAGGGATTCGCTGATGCGCATCCCCTCGAGATAACTCCAGAGCTGCACTGATCCTTTCTCTTCGTTTGTAGTTGCTGTAAGTCCTTCCAGAGACGCTTCTAAGCCCTAGACCGTCACAAGGGGCTCATTCAGTTCTTGGAGCGTCACTAAACCGCTCATTCACCTCGACGCTTACTATTTCACCGCGTTATCTTTTCTGGTTAAGTAGAAAATCAGTTGTCCAATGAGAAGTTAATGCGATAAACCTACTTGAATGGGCTGCCTGTGGATGAAAGTGGATCTCTAAAATCCCGTTCCTTGTCTTCCTTCTTTCAGTAGGTTTCATGCGTGTCCACGGAGAGCTGGCCTTTATGCGCCTTCACTAGGCACACCTCTAGCCATTTCCTCTCGAACTTCTCACTTATGCTAATCACCTCTCTGCGTGGCGCGGTGACCTTCGATCGGCGAATCAAAATACTGCACTCGAGGTAGGCGCTTCTCAGGCTAATTGACGAATCGCGCCTCGAATTCTGTGCCTCCGAGGAAGCGCCTTTCGGGGATCTCTGACCCTGGGGGCGTCTTCTGGTCGACGACCATAAAACACCTTTTTCGGATAGTCGGAGGAAAGTGCGCCGGCTTAGGCGAACTCTCTGTCCCCGGATACGCACTTTCGAAAGCGAAACGTCGGATCGCTCTGCTTTCGGACAAAGGGACCAAAGAAGCCAAAAACAAACCACTCGAGGACACTCTGCAGAAGACGCTCCCACCGACACCGAACTTCGAGATTCCGACGATCGATCTACCAGATGCACTTTGGTCGTCGATTAGGAATCTTCTTAGCTCCTTAGGACTGCGGGACTCGATTCGCGCGGGTCGATGCCGGAGTGTCGGGCGAAGATGCCGCTGGAGGAAGTGTCTTCCGCGCTTTTTGACTCTTTCTGCGTCATCGGAGCCCTCAAATAGCCGGAGCTCGTCGGAAGCCCTTTGGGGACGGCCAATCCTCTTCCCTATTTTGCCCCCGCGCCTCCTCTAATTGCTCCTTTTCGCCCTCTGCTCCGCTTCCACCTCTCGGGGAGGCGCTCAGCCCCTAATTGAAAACATTTCCTCAACACAATTTGTGACGTATGGAGCGACGATTAATCCCTTCTCCGGCGACGCATCTTCGCCCCTCGCGGCGCCTCTCGCGGCGTCTCCGACGGCGTCGTTCGCCAAAAGTGCCTTTGAGTCACTGAGGCGCGCCGTCCTCCGTTTCCAATTACCCTTTCCACGCCTAATCGGCGCCTTCGCTTAATTTTAAATCGCCCCCTTTGACTTCTTGTAGCAACAGAGGGGTTACCTACTCACACAAACCCTTCTTCATCCACTCTTCGGTGACCTTCTTGGCGCCGTTTCCGATTGATTTTCCTCCAGAGGAGCACTCGCTAACCTCATTAGGGTCCCTTCCCATTACGTGTACTCCCTCCCTGTACGTCAGGATTTCATTAGGAGAGTGCACCTCTAACCACTTCCCAGCGCCTTCCCTCCACTATACTACGTTCAACGATTTAAGTCCTTTACGCGCTCCAAGGGATTCCCAATCCGATCTTTGCTTCCCGAAGACAGTCGAGGCCCCTCCGAGGCGCACCAGCACTCTCCCGGACTTCGCCCTCTCCCCACCCGCCGCGTCCTCCCTTGCGTATTCTGCCCGTTTCGCCGATTTCCTCCGAAGATTAGCGGCGTCTGCCTTCCCGAGAAGTGCGGCTACTTAGTCGCCTCTCCTGTCGCCCCTAATGTAATCGCTCTTCGAAGAGCACGTGCTCCCGCCGAGTGACAAATCTCGAGATCGGCGCGTTGTTTTGCGCTTCCCTATCGTCGAAGGGTTCCAGAGAGAAAACAGCGAAGAAGAGAGCAACCGAAGGGTTGATTCCCGGCTCCTCTCCTCCTCTGACGCCAAGTGATCCCTTATGCGAATATTAGCGGCCTTCTTCGCGGTTCTGTTCGTCTTCATCAACCCGACGATGATCCTAAACGGTAAGCACCCCCGGCAGCTCCCTTAATGCGCCGCTTCAGTGCTGAACGAGTGCGAGCTGCACGTGAAGAACTACTTCGAGCGCAGCTACTCGTATCCCCTTCTGATGTTCGTTCACGACGAGGAGATGAAGAACACCGTGCTCCACGTCTTCGGCGTCTGCGTCTCCGTCACCGGTAGGTCCCGACCCGGTCCTCTGACCCGGCGCTCCTTCAGTAGTGCTCATCTGCGTGCTCCACATCATCATCACCGCCCTCTCCCTCTACGGCATTTACTCGTGCCGGCCGGCCTTCATGCGTCCGATGCTCTGGGACGCCGTCGTCTCCCTCCTCCTGCTGCTCAGCTTCGTCATCTACAGTCTCTACTACTGCTGGAGGATCAACCAGCTGCCCGAAGACAACGACGAGGCCGACGCCGAGCACAGCAAGAAGCACCTCAGGTACGGTAGACCTTGCCTCGGCCTCTCACTCGTCCTCCTCTGCAGGAACGTGTACATCGGCGCGGCCTTCCTGCTCACCTACTTCATCTGGCTCAGCATCACCATCGCCGCCTACTGGGACGTGCGGAAGCTGCATGCCGACTTCATGTACTGGATCGTCGAGGAACGCCTCTCAGCGATGAAGAACGAACACCAGCTGATGGTGTCCGAGGTGGGCTCCTCGAAGACGTCCTCGAAGTCGAGCCACGGGAGTCACAGCCGCCCCAACTCGGCCATTCCGCCCAAGAAGACCAGCGTCACGCACAATCGCCTCTCCGTGCCCCTCTAGCCCTTTGCTGCTTCCCTTCTTCTGCGGGTATCCGTCGACTTCGACGTTTTCGGGTGAATTCATGTAAATAGCAGATCTCCAGTCAGATTGTACGAATGCATCGAAATAATAGATTTTACAAGATTTTATAAGGAGCCGCTCTTCTCGGCAGGGCTCAGCACATGCTTAAAGCGATCGACGATTAATCGTAGCCATTGAATGAATTGACTAAGCCTGTACCTAGGTCATAATCCACTTGAAGACTAAAGCCGATTGCCGGCTGAACAGCGATTACTACGACAAAATTGACCGGATTGAGAGAAATGCGCCTCATTCACGAGAAAACCACGAAGGGACAAAAAGCGATGCTTAATGCCGCCACTGGAGGTTTCCTCTTCGCTAATCGGACGGCACAAATTCAATCGATCCAACCTCAAAAAGGAAACTTAGAAGCAGATCGGACTGAGATGTTGTAGAGTGGCTCGCTTGCCTGATCAAACAGACCCACAAATATGACAGGACCTTCAGATAGTTTCGCTTTCAAAACAGCGTTCTGTATAGATGTCCCACATTCGATCCAAGACTACCTTATCCATCAAGAGTGTTCGGCAGAACCGACATTCAAAGTCCTTTATTTATCTCTCCACACATAGAATACGCCTCATTCACGTAAACATTTACCACCACTTCTGGGGAACGTAGCCGTAGTGGGGAGCACCGTATTCGTGTCCGGCGTCGTGGCCGTGGGCGCTACCGTACCCGTCGGCGTTGGCCTTTCCGTAGGCGTCTCCGCTGGCGTGGGCCTCGTTGCCTCCGTGGTTGTACTCCGACCAGTTGGACTTCTCGCCACGGCCGAACTTCTCCGCGAATCCCTTCTCTCCGTCGTGGCCGTGCTGGCTACCGTATCCGCTACCGTAGCCGTAACCGTAGTGGGGAGCGGCGCCCCATCCGTAGCCTCCGTAGTGGCCTCCGTGGGGCCAGAAGCCGTCGGCGAGCGTCGAGGCGACGACAGCGGCGGAGACGGAGGCGTCGCTTAAGAGCACCGAAAGTGGGTCACCTCGCCGCTTTTTCAGCCGACAGCGCTTTGGAACCTGCTCAGCCTTCCGCTCAATGGCACTTCTGCATATAGCAGAAGAACGGATCGGAATGCCTTGCCACATCACTTAAAATAAAAAGAATCCTGAGATCTAGATAGCTCAGCATCTCCTGTTCCGAGCTGTTCTGTAGAATGCGTTTGGACACTTTTTTATTAAGCACACGTAAAAAATAAGAAATGTTCAGAATACATTGATTGTTCAACAGAGGTACGGTATGTGCAAGGCTTCCCTTCTGCTTAGTGCTCGGTTCCGGAGGAGGAAGCAATGCAGAAGGAGAGACTGCGGCCGTGACCATGATGATGGTCATGGCCGTGTCCGTGAGGATGATGGTGCTCATGGTGACGGTTATGCCCGTGATGATAATGGTGGTGACCGTCGGAGTCGGAGCCTCCATGATGGCGATGTCGGTGGAGGACATCTGAAGAAAGGCGCTGGGATTGTGGACGTCTTGGGAACGTACGCTTGACGAAGGGACAATGGAAGGCGTCCTGCATGTGGTGGCCGTGGTGCGCTTTCATGAGACCGCCGAGATGGGGATGGCCTAGAGTGTTTGTGGGCTACGGTAGAGTCCGTGACAGACGAACCTTTGGCGCCGGCGATGCAATGTCGTCCGCTAGGAGTGCACTGCCGAGGAGAAGGGCTGTCGGAGTCGTTGGATGTGTGGTGGTGGTGGTGTGCTTTGAAGAGTCCTGTAGCCGAGCGGGCAGATTCTTGAGGTCCACCGCGGTGGTGGCGCCCACAACGTTCGGTCTCGGTGCCGGAGGATTCGTGGCGGTGACCGTGGTGCCCGTGGCGAGAAACACTTCGAGGGCGGGGATCGTGGTGGTGATCCGTCTCGGTTTTGGAGTGACCTACAGCTCTTAGATGATCACAGGGAGTCCAGAGTTTACAACCTCCACAACGATGGTGGTGGCCGTGTTCCTCCACGGAGTTGTGGGATCGGTGATGGTTCGACAGGGAGCGGCCTGAATCTCGGTCATGTCCTTGTCGGCTACCGTGTACTAACCTCTGTGACAATGTTTGGCGTCGCTGTCGGAAAGGCCGTGGTGGTGGTGGCGGGAGACGCTGCGGTTACGGTGGTCATGGCCTCTGTGGCACTTTCCTCCGTGACGTCCGTGATGCCTGTGACCGTAGTCCGATTCAGAGGCGCTGAGGGAGCGGTGGCGACGAACTTTCGAGTGTCCTAAAGTTGAGCTATAGCCCAGGAGAGAGGGCATCACTGACCTCCATGGCGATGTTCCGCCTCGCCTCCCGACATCCCATGCTTCAGATGGCCGGAGTGGTGACGACGCGAGGGATGGCCGTGGCGGCGACCCCGCTTCTCCTCGTCGAAGTCGCTCTCGGAGGAGGACGTCTTCCGAAGTTCGTAGATGGCCGCGATCTCGTCCTCGAGTTCCGAGGGGGTGAAGTGGTGGAACGAGGGACGGTGGCGGCGGTGATGCACCCGGTGGTGGTGGCGCTCGGGCTCAGATTCGGTGTCAGACGACTCGGTGGAGAGTTCGCCGCGGCGTCCGGAGCCAAGAAGCTCGCGGAGGACGTGATCGCCATCTAGAGGAGTGGCTCGAGAGGCGACTGGACGGTACTCACCTTCCAGGGAGAAGTGGTCGTCGTAGTTCTTGGAGAGGACGTGCTTCAGCATCTCCTTCTTCACCATCTTGGGGTGGAAGGCGCCGATTCCGATCTTGCGGGTGTACGCCTCGAAGAAGGGCACAACCTGGTCCAGAGGCAGGTTGCCCGACTCGTCGGGACGGAGACGGTCGAAGGTCTTCTCTGAAAGGGGTCATGATGTTCTGCGACGTAGAAGAAGCGGAGACTCACTGAAGGTTCTGAGGGAGCTCATTTCTGTTGACAGAATAGAGTGAAGAACGCGTCGGGAGAGGAAGACTTTATAGGACGGCACTGGGGTTGGAAGCCACGCCTATGTGGAAATGTTTCCCAATAGAGGACAGAAGTAGGAAAACACTCTATTGGGTAAACAGAAAGTGATCAAGACCGCTTTTTGTGGAAAAGCGGCATAAAGACGTTGGAACGCGACGGATCGAAGCAGAGATTCGATAAGCCGGCTTATGGCCTAAACAATCTCGATTCTCTCATAAGGATTCTCTCATCCTGACAGTGTGGGCACAGAGAGAGAGACATCCCTGGAGTGGTCCTGGAAGATGGATCACTCATGGTCCATTGCCACATGTGAAGAAATAGGAGAAACTGCTTGCCGAGATCAGATCCAAAAAATAACAAACAACGTTTTTCGAAAATTGGCGCAAAATTTCGTCACGGAGAGTTCCTGTCGCCGTCACAAAGCACAGAGATCTACACAGAGGAAACGTGTTCTCTCTAGTGCACTGGAACCGCTCAACAATTGGACCCCATTACGCAACAGATCAGAACGCCAATGACGTCACCGGAGAACCGCGTTTGATCCCAGAGCGAATGAAAAGGGTCTATTTTCCGGAAAAGTCGGTCGAAACTAGGGGTTGATCCATGAAAAATGGCCGATTTAGCAAACATCCTTTAACTTTACGATATTTGCTCCCAGGGCCAAACCGATGAGTGCGTTGTTCGGTTCAGTTACAGTGGCGGCCATATAAATAGCCCCACCCCACTCTGAGTCGGCCCAATGTGTTACATTTACTCTCGGCACAGTCGGCCCTGGATGGAAAATAAACCACGCCGTTTTGTTATCTTGCAAATTCTACATTCAATGGTCTAAGTGGTTTTGGTAGAGGTTTGAAAATGAAAGGTTAAAAATCAAAGGTTACTTTAAGTTTTGCCCATGGGGTGGGGCTATTTATATGACCGCCACTGTAGTTCTCTCCCCATGCTATGATTGGCAACTTGTTCATTACATTCCACCTGATGTTGGAGGCCTATTCTGTTATTTTTATGGCACCTCGAGATGACGAACTGCGAATGTACGATGGACGACGACTGCCTTCAACGACGTACATGAGAGATTCGCTGATTGATTGCTGTTTCTATAGCACTCGCTTCGTTCTATTGGGTTGATCAATGCAAAATGGCCGATTTTTGATTTACGTCCATTTTCGCACCGTATGATACTGGGACAAGATGGGATAGCGCATTCGTAAGGTTGATTGATTGTGTCTCCAGACTGTGAGTTTGTATGCCTTCTTGCATATTCTCCGATTTCTCTGAACCATTTTATGTTCATGGTCCGCGAAGCACCACCTGGAGATCCGAAACACCGAACCTTCAAGGACCTTTCCGAGGGACTATTTATTCCGTTGATGGTATGCTATACTGGTCGTGCTTACAGCAGGAGCTTAGCTTCTAAGCGCATATGATAGACAACATGGACGGCCAGCTATGGTGCTTGCATGCCATACCTAGTGATGCTCGGATGCCTTAGGCCACAAGTGCAAATTGGAAGCTCCGATTTTCCATGACTTCTCCGACCCGTTGATCCGCCAGCGCAACTAATTGACCATCGCTTTTATTTGTATTTCCAAATAAAAATCTTTTCTTTTATTTTTTGTGACTAATGAGGTCAAGCGGGTTCTACGCACATGATCTCTAGAACCACTTGAGTGATGGATCAGGAAGAGAAGCCGATGATCGAGTTGTGGTCTGAACCGGGTCGGAAAAGTCATATTCCACTGTGTTATACACGGTATTACTCAAGCACGTGTATGGAAAGTGTTGCAGGGATAGGACAACCTCTCAGCTACAGTTTTCACGCAATACCTAGAAAAATTTCTTTTCTTTATTCAAAATAAGGCAAGAACTAGAAACCTGATTCGAGTGTTCATCATATCCAACGGGAGCACCCAATGTTTGATATTTTAGATTGCCCTCAAAACTGCTGCTCATCTTAAGCTGGGTTTCAGATACTTATTGAGCGTGTAGACCTCCCAGAGCTTTATCTGGTAAAGGCTTGCACGGGACTGTCGCAAACATCAGCAACGAAAAAGAAACTACTACCAAGAAACTATCCACAGAAACGTCGATTGCTCACATTAGGTTGACCGTCCGGTTGACGTTGGGGAGGTTAGATGAATATCACGGAAAATGATGCTTTTGTCCTTACTGTGTGTTCCGTGATATCCTTGCAGTCGTCGGCCTTTCCGGTCTTCACACGCACCATCGAAAATAATGGTTGCAACATTCATGGCTGTTTCCGAACACGCTTTTAACCAAACTGTTCGCTTTTGATCGAGAGGTTTTCTGTTGATGTTGAGACTGTAGGTCGACATGACCCAGAACTGCTGAACATCACTGCCATCCCTTTGCTGCTTGTCAGAAAAAATGGTATCCGAAGAGGGCCACTCCGTCATCGTCGCGTACCAGTTGAGGGAAATGCGAATTCCGGAAAGTTGAAAGCTGTTGAAATTTATGTTTGTCCAAGTCCAACGCGTCGTTCAACTTTTGCGTGAGACAGTAGGGACTGAGGACTGTGCACGAAGCAGACGACGGCGCACTGCCAGAAACTGAGAAAGAAGGTAAAACAGAAAATTCAGTGGAATCCACAGTGAAACATCATGAAATTGACGAGAGAACATGTCATCAGCTACGGAATCAAAAGCCAGCTGGTGAGGGAAGATCTGAGAGTCCATACGTACAAACTCACCAAAGGACAACCACTGACTGAAAAAGCAGAAGGCGTAAAGACTTAAAAAGTACATGAAGACGAGGTGCCTGGCACGCGGCGGGTCCTGAAGAGAATTTTGTTTTCCTATGGGAAGATTTTGACCATCTAACCCACCTGCAACTGACAGAATCACTGCGAACTGTTGCAGAAAGGTCTGCTGCGCACTGTGAGAGTAAAAAAAACACACATTCCCAAAAAATGCGATGGTTTGAGGAGGAATTTCGAAGGAAAAAAGATTTCGCTGTTTCTGCTATGATAGAGAAGAACGTCTGCACTGTCAGGTGCTGGTCACTGGACCCGCTCAAACGCTCGATTTTTAAGGTAAGGTTTTAAGTAATTACACCGGAAAATGGAAGTGTGAATTTTGAAAAATTTCCTGAAGCAACTATTTGCCTGTTTCGTCGAGGAAAGAAGTCATTTCGAATGCAATTGATTGTTTTTTGTTTAGAATTTCCTGCGCTATAAAATGGTATATAACAAGGGTTATTTCCCATACAGTGCGAAAAGTTACAGTTGTTTTTACGAACTACAGTATTTTCCAGCCACCCTGTAAAGGGATGTCCTGTTTGTCCAGTAGATGACAAATATGATTTCTGTGATTGTGGACTGATCTGTGACTCCTCTACTCCAAAACAAGCGGGCGCCGTCAACACTCCGTTGGTTCAGCTTGATAGAACAGACAAACAGAACCTCTTTGTCCGAGGTCCTTAAAAGCGCACCGATTCTGTGTGCACCCCAGAAATGGCCACTTCCGTCCCCTTTCTGCTTCTCTTGTCGGTCATCCACACGTCTCTCGGATGTTCCTGTGTGAAGTCCTCTGAGAAGGAGATGTTCTGCAACGCCGACTGGGGTGAGAGGCCGAGAGGGGCCGAGTCCGTTACCCTCGCTTTGCAGTGGGACTCTTCAAGATCCTCGAGAAGCCGCCGCGCGACGACAATCGGACTCTGGAATACAGGGCGGGCATCGTGAAGATGTTCAAGGTGGGTTCGGTCGTGGCGAGAGGCTAAGAAGGTCCTTCAGTCCTCCAACTCTTCGCTCACCAACGGACTCAGGGTCTCTCTGGAGACCTCGGTCTCGGCGGGACTCTGTGGCATCGAGTGGCTGCAGACCGGAAAGCTCTACCTCCTCTCGGGTCGGTCGCGTCGGGCTTCTCGGCGTCCAAAAAGTGTTTAGGAAAAGTCGACGGACGAGTGCTAAAGACGTCCCTCTGTGGCCAACTGTTCCTCGAGGAGTGGCAAAAGGTCCCCAAGAGGGTCAAAGTGCAGCTCAAACATAGAAACTACAATTCTTGTGCCAGCTCCACTAAAAGACCGTCTCTGTAGATGTCCCACATTCGATCCAACACTACCGTGTCCATCAAGAGTGTTCGGCAGAACCAACATTCACGACTTTATTTCGTGAATCAAAGGCATTTCGCCTTGCACGACACCGAAAATAGACAAGCAGAGGATGTCTGGCAGACGGCTTCATCCCTGGCGTGGCGTTCATGTCGAACCGGTGGGTGGCGGAGCGCTTCATGGGGCTTCTGGGAATCGGCAAATCTTCGGATTCAGGAGCGGAACATCGTTTGCGGCACAGCGCACGCTTCTGTGCTCGAATCTGATGGTCCGTGGTCCGGGAGTTGCGTCTTCGCTGGTGGTGGCGTCCTCAGAGCGTCACGTGGCTGGATTCTTGACGTCGGACATCTTGTTGTCAGCGGTGGTGGGACTACGGCTTCCGGATGTCCCAATTCCCGCTGGAAGCCGGAAAACTCATAACTGCCACAGGGTTTACCATCAGACCAACCAGACACTCAGAGAGCGCCCGGAGGGACCGACCGCTCGCCACCGCGACACGAGTGAGACTCACCAACATTCAAAGTCTTTTATTCATCTCTCCACACATAGAAGTAAACATTCACCACCACTTCTGGGGACCGTAGCCGTAGTGGGGAGCACCGTATCCGTGCCCGGCGTCGTCGGCCTTTCCGTAGGCGTCTCCGCTAGCGTGCGCCTCGTGGCCTCCGTGGTTGTACTCCGACCAGTCGGACTTCCCTCCGCGGCCGAACTTCTCCGCGAATCCCTTCTCTCCGTCGTGGCCGTGCTGGCTACCGTATCCGCTACCGTAGCCGTAACCGTAGTGGGGAGCGGCGCCCCATCCGTAGCCTCCGTAGTGGCCTCCGTGGGGCCAGAAGCCGTCGGCGAGCGTCGAGGCGACGACAGCGGCGGAGAAGAGGGCGAGGAGGCGGAGGGCGGACATTCCGAGGCGTTCGATTCCGAGACGGAGGCTGCTTAAGAGCGCCGAAAGTGGGTCGCCTCGGCGCTTTTTGAGCTGACAGCGCTTTGGAACCTGCCCAGCCTTCCGCTTAATGGTACCGTCGAGCGGATTCGAATTCTCCGGACTTTGCATTTTGGCTGCCAACAGAAGTGCCCCCATGGCCGATCGACGTCACTCCTATCAATCACCTGCCCTCTCCTGCCCGCGCGACACCGTAATTCGATCGCGCGGCCCACAACACCCGATGGGTAACCGCCCAGTTCGCTTTTTGTATCATTTGTTTATAAACAGAGACGACCAACGTCCCCCGACATCCGATAGCCCTCGGGAATCGTTCACCGGATTCCACTCGTTAGTCATACCCAGAAGACGGCCCAAACTATGCGCCTCTTCCGCTTCGCACTCCTCCTGCCTCTGCTCCTCTTCGAGGCACGTGCCGACGACTACGAGGATCTTCGGCTCTTCAACGAAGACGAAACCAGGTGCCTTTCTCCGCGCTAGCCCCCTCACGCGCCCCTTCAGATCTCGACTGATGATGGTCGACGGGAACATGTACTTCGTCTCCGGACGGGGCAAGAACATTTCCTTCCACATCAACAGCGTCGACTCCGACATCTGGTTCGGACAGACAAATCTCGGGATGATCCCAAACAAGGCAAGTGACCAAGAAAGTAGGTTTATCGCGGGGACGAATCGTACAAGCACTGAAGACTCAGCCGGATGGCGTCTTCTTCGCCTCCACCTCGATGTACTTGATAAGATCTGCGCGCTCGTCGGCCTTCTTGAGGCCGGCGAAGACCATCTTCGTGCCGGGGATGTACTTCTTCGGGTCCTTCAGGTACTCGAAGAGCGTCTCACGGGTCCACGTCACTCCCTAAAGCGCCGTCAGTAGGGAAAGGGCTCCCGGGGACTCACCTTGCTCTTGTTCGCGGCAGAGTACGGGAAGTCGGCGACGGAGCCACTCTTCCGGCCTATCACTCCATTGAGAGTCGGGCCCGTCTTGGTGGCGAGCGAGTCGACCGCATGGCACTGGGCGCAGCGCTGCTTGAACACCTTCTTTCCCTTGTCGTAGTCGCCCTCGGGCATCTTCTCGCTCCCTTTGGTGCCTCCCTTCGACATCTGCGGGTGACTGCGGACGGCTTCTGCCTCGCGACCGCTCCGCACGGCCCCTTTTAAGTCCTCTGCAGCGTGTCTACGTCTGCCAGCCGAGATTGTCTGTCTGTTCAGGAGCAGATTGCGAACCTCTCGTCGGCCTACATGCGCAATACGCTCGACCAGATGCGCCTGAAGTCGCGCGTCTCCCGCCTCTACGAGGCCAGCCGCATCATGCTCTCCGAAATACGCTCCCTAGGAGTCAAGGTAGAGCACTCGAGACGAGGACCCTCCGCGACCCCCTTTTTCAGCACCAGAACCTGACGGAGATGGTGAAAGAGGTGAACAGCACGCGACGTCGCGACGGCACTCGGCGCATCCGCACGATCCTCCTCTCCCTGAATCGTCAGATCGGTCGTCTGGCGCACTACCTCCGGGAGGATGAGTGTCTCAAGAAGCCCTGCAAGAACGGAGGCACCTGCTTCGACCAGTTCGACAAGTACATGTGCCTCTGCCCTCCCCATTTCAGCGTAAGTCTTTCGGGGGGTACTGGTCACGAGCGCCTCTCTTTAGGGTTCCAACTGCGAATTCGAAGTGGACGAGTGCGCCATCCACCAGGGCACTTCAGCCGGCTGCCAGAACAACGGAACGTGTGAGAACTACCAAGGAGGATTCAGGTACCATACCCCGGCTTCCCAACTAAACCCCACCGTCCAGATGCCACTGTCCGACGGGGTTCCACGGGACGCTGTGCCAGACGAAGTCGACGGCGTGTGAGTTCTCGATGGACCTGTGCGGGGAGCACGGCCACTGCATCCCGACGGGCATCGGCAGCGCCGGTGAGGTCGGATACAAGTGCCTCTGCGAGTGGGGCTTCCGCCAGTCGAACGACACAGAGAACCCGGTGTGCCTGGATGTCGACGAGTGCGAGGACAGTCCCTGCTACCCCGGGGCCGACTGCATTAACCTGCCGGGCAGCTTCCGATGCTCTGGATGCCCCGTCGGCCTGCGCGGCAACGGAATGCTCTGCGTGGACGTCGACGAGTGCGACGATGACAACCTGAACGACTGCTCAAAGGACCCGAAGGTCCCCTGCCTCAACACCCTCGGCTCCTACAAGTGCGGTGCCTGCCCAGCCGGCTACGAGGGCGACGGATTGACGTGCTCCCGACACGGAGCCTGCTCCGACCGGCCGTGCCACCCGCAGGCGCGTTGCATCGAGATGGCTGCCAGCTCGATCGCCCTCTACCGCTGTGAGTGTCCCGCTGGGATGACCGGCAATGGTGTCGGAGGCGACGGCTGCGTCCCCTTCGTGCCCTCTACCGTCTGCTCCAAAACGTGCCAGAACGGTGGCCGGTGCTCCAAGGCAAGTGGCCCCGGAGGCCCCCTCCCTCACCCTCAGGCTTTCAGAAGAACGGGACCGAGGCGTGCCTCTGCCCCGCAGGATGGAGCGGACCCAGCTGCGAGTATGTCGCGGCGTGTGGTCCCATGAGCGCCTGCTCCGGGCACGGAAACTGCTCCAACTACGACTCCGCCACGGGCACTCTGAAGTGCAAGTGTGAGCGCGGCTTTTATGGCACGTTCTGCGAGCAGGAGCTCAACGGCTGCTCCTTCTACACCACCAACAGCTCCGGAGTCATCTCCTACCCCCCAGCGCCCGACAACTTCCTCTCCTGCATCTGGATGTTCGACGTCCCCAACAGAACGGTGCGTCTTCGGTGCCTCGGAGCTCCCCTAACCGACCGTTACAGTACATCGAGTTCACCCTCCTCAACTACAGTTATCCTGGGAGCGACGGGAAGGGGGCGATCGGGTTCCACTCGAAGGACATCGTCGACGTCATGAACGCCACGCAGCAATACGTGAGGGGTTACGGTAAGGGCCACTGTAAGCAGGTCATTTCAGAAGCAATTCACCCTGGCCACCAGGGCGTTCGTTGAACTGATGCACCCCGGGCACGGACTCACCTTCACCATGGCCTGGGAGGCGAAGACCGGAGGTAGTGCAGGAGAGTGGAGAACACCTCTACTGTCCACTTTCAGCCTGCGGTGGCCACTTCTACCCGATCACGGAGCCCTACTCGACGGTGGTGCGGGCGAACGGTGACGACATCTTCTGCATCTACGACTTCGAGGTGCTCCCGAGCTACGAGATGGACGTCGTCATCGAGGAGATAGACCTCCAGACGGGCGCTGTCGAGAACTGTTCCGTAAACGCCATCCAGGTGAGCGCCGAGTCCGATGCCCCTCTGAGTCCCCTCGAAGATTACGGCGAATCCGCGCTTCGTCGTCGAAACGACCGACATCTGCGGCAACCGGCCGCCCTTCCGGGAGACCCTAACGGCCCTCCGCGTCCGTTTCACTCACAGGAATCTTCTGCAGAAGAAGTCATGTAGGCGAGGGGTGTCTTCCGGGTCTTAAGCGTCGACTTTAGGCAAGACTCCGGACTGCCGCTCCTCGTTCAAGATCTCGGTGACTCCAAAGCACAAGCCCGACGCCTGCGGCGACGTTCTCCAGCTGTCGACGGGCGCGGAGCGCGAGGGCATCATCGCCTCACCTGGCTTCGAAGACGCCTCGGAGCCGGCGAAGGACGAGTTCTGCACGTGGGTCATCAACGCCACGGGTCTCTCACCGGCGCGCTACGCGAAGGGAATGATCGAGGCGCACTACTTCGGCTTCCGTGTCGCCGTCGACGTCCTCGAGATCGACATGCCCTCCACGAAGCGCGGTCTCTGCACGCACTCGAGCCTCTCCTTCCCCTCCGACGAGTACGACTTCCACGCGATCCCCTACGAGCGCAACTACTGCGACTCTCTGAAGCCACGGCGCCAGATTCTCTCCGACGGCCCCACCCTGAAGGTCGCCTACCGGCGGAAGGACACCGGAAGAGGCTTCAAGCTGGCCTATAAGCCCGACTGCAACCACTACTATTTCGAGCCAAACGGCACCATCCAGTCGCCCCACTACCCCCTCGCCTCCAAGAACGCCTACAGGTGCACCTACACGATATTCAGCCGACAAACGACCGCCATCCGCCTCAAGTTCAACTACATCGGCGTCAAGACGGACATCGCCACGTGCTTCTACCGGCTTTCCGAGCAGGAGAAGCTCGAGGACTATATCGAGGTGGGTGGTAGGAGCGTCGACGACTCACCCGGTGTTCCAGTTCTCCGGAGGACACTCCTCCAACGAGCAGATCAACCGACGCTACGTCTGCCCCAAGTACCCGTTCGTGATGCCCATGGGGGAGATCGTGACGAGCGCGCAGCGGCCCCTCACCATCACCTACAGTACCAGCGGTTCGCCGCTGAACACGGGCTTCCTCTTCGAGTACCAGACGATCGACGTTGGCTGTGGTGGCATCTTTTCCGAGGACACCGGCGTCGTCACAAGCCCCAACTACCCCGAGAAGTACCTCCCCCACATGTACTGCATCTACCAGATCTCCGTCAAACCCGTGGGTCGACGGCAGAGACGCGCTCCCCTAACCCCTTCATTCAGAACAAGCGCGTCCGCCTCACCTTCGAGGTCTTCGACCTGGAGATCGTCTCCAACCGCGAGGAGTGCGGCTTCGACAGTGTCCGCGTCTTCGACTCCTTCGAGGCCGAGGAGCACCACGGCAAGATGCACGGCAAGTTCTGCGGCTCGATGACGCCGCCCTCGCTGCTCTCCGACGGCAACACGATGACCGTAGTCTTCGTCAGCGACCGCTCCGTCTCGGGCACCGGCTTCAGCGCCCGGTGGCAGTCTGTCGACGACTCCATCGACTGTGACCGTACCTTCACCGCCCCCAGCGGTCGCATCGAGTTCGAGGCCGAGAAGTTCCGCCGCGTCACCCAGTGCGACTACCACATAGCCGTAGGTCCCCTCCCCCACACCGGGAAATCGCCTCCTTGCAGCTCCCCTCTTCTCACCGTATCCTACTGAAGGTCGAGAACATCTCCGCTCCCTGCGACCAGGCGTCTCTCACCGTCAAGTAGGTGACCTCTAGACCCCAGAGCCAACCTCACCCCTTCAGGAACGGCCTCTCGGACCTGTCCCCGGGCTTCGGCGGCCTTTACGGCAACTCGGAGATCTGCGACGACCACCTAGTGGAGCAGCTCCGCTCGCAGGGGAACCGTCTCTTCCTCCGCTTCCGCACCTCCAACGCCCGCGCCACCTCTTTCAACGTCACCTACGAGCAGATCGACTCCGGCTGCGGTGGCACCATGAGCGGCATGAACGGCGCCATCGCCGCGCCACAGTACCCCTTGAAGGACTCGCGCTCCCAGAACTGCGAGTGGCACGTCGCCGTCGCCGCCGGCAACCGCGTCCGCTTCCAGCTCTCCCTCATCGACGACCTCAACTCCGCCGACTCCAGCGGCTTTTGCTCCGTCTTCGCCGCCAACCTCATCGACGTGAGTCCGTTCCGTTACCGTACCCCCAAAGCGCGTCCTGCAGGTTGCCGACGGTCCCGATGCGAATTCGAATATCCTGCGGAGGATCTGCAAGAAAGAGACGGGCGCCTCGACGATCGACTCCGACAGCAACGAGATCACCGTCCGCTACCGCCAGCACGGCGGCTCCCACTTCCCGCCTCTCTTCGGCTTCCTCGCCCACTTCAGCACCGGTATCCACCTCTACAGTACCCTTCCTACGATCGCCTTTAAGTCTGCACGGGGATCACGCTCACCGCCCACCACGGCATCCTCCAGAGCCCCGGCTACCCGGATCGGACCCTCGACGCGCGCTCCTGCTATTGGAAGATCAAGACGAGCCCCGGAAACCGGCTCAGACTCACCTTCCACTACTTCCGTATCACAGACCTACAGTACTCCCGCTTCACGGCCAACGCCAACGTCGGCAGGTGCTCGAACAACTTCCTCGAGGTGCGCTCCCTTCCTTTTCTCCCTCTACCGTAGTCCTTCAGATCAAGAACGGGCAGATCGCGACGACCTCGGTTGTCATCGACGGGCACCACAACGACAGTACCTCGATGGAGCGCTTCTGTGACAAGACTGGACAGCCGCAGACTCTCCTCTCGAAGGGCGCCGAGCTGGACGTCTCCTTCGTCTCCCGCAACGATCCCGAGAACCACTTCTGGCTCTCCTGGTCCACCGTTGGCTGCGGCGGCGTCTTCGCCGCCAACAACTCCGCCTTCTCCGTCGACCTCGACGACCTCGACGCTGAGGCGCAGACCCTCGAGTGCGAGTGGACCGTACGGGCGCCCGTTGGCATGCGCATTCTCACCAAAATCGAGCGCTTCGGCCTCTTCCGGAGCGGGGGCTCCCAGGAGTGCGTCGACGACGAGGCCTTCAACGGACTCCGCTTCCACTCCGGCGCCATGGAGTTTCCCCAGAAGCTCCTTTGCGACAGCGTCAACGACTTCTCCTACCGCTCACACTCCAACGAGATGACTCTCCGCCTGAAGATGCTCCGGAAGTACGCTGTCGCGAAGCCCGACGGCACCTTCCTGGCCGGAGAGTTCCTCTTCGTCCACGCCGAGGTCGGCGACAGCTGCGGCTCCGTAATCGAAGGTGGGTACGGTAGCCGAGAGACGTGGACATCGGGCTTCTTGCAGTGACGCACGACCACCCAGTGACCGTGCACTCGCCGAACTTCCCGAAACCCTACCCGAAGTCGGTCTCCTGCAAATGGGAGTTCCACACACCGCCCGGCTCCGTCGTCAGCTTCCAGCTCGTCCACTACAAAACGCCAAACTACCACCCTAACCGCCCTGTCCCCCGGATCTGGCACAAGTCGAACGTCACGTAAACCTCGTAAACCTCGGAAGAGTACCGTATTCTCTGATTTCAGCTGCGACATGCCCCTTCCGCTCGTCGAAGGAGCGATCAGCTTCCGATCCATGGAGTAGGTCGTTCCCACCTGCGTTCCCCTAAAGTCGCCTCGTTTTAGTGGAAAAGTGATGGAGCGGATCTGCCTCGACATCAACGCCACCGTCAACCTCCGGCCACTTTCCGACAAGGTACGCACAGAGGGACGGTCCAGAGGATGAGATTCTTGCAGGCGATCGTGGAGTTCGATGGCGCGCCCTACGACCGATCGCACATCTCGGGGAGCGATCCGAGCCTCGAGAAGATCGGCTTCGTGCTCAACGTCTCCGCTGACTGCGGCGGGACCCTCTTCGCCCGCGCGGAGAAACAATCGCTTTCCGTCGGCTTCCCTTCGAAGTCGCAGTTCGACGAGTGCCGTCTGAAGGTCGTCCACGATCCCGAACTGCTTCGGGAGGACGCCGACGAGATCGTCGTCGAGCTCCTCTTCTTGGCGCACGATAAGAGGGCCACCGGCACTACCGTAATCGAAATCAAGTGCGGACAGGACAAACTCGCTGTGTGAGTGTGTGCTGGGGGAGAAGAGAGGACTCTTCTTTGCAGGCTGGAATACAGCCCTAGCGACAAAACGCGCTCCCACATGTTCCGGTGCTCCAGTGCCAACGAGGTCTCTATGCTCTACACGAAGCTCTCCGACACCCCGAAGGGACACATCGTCGTCAACTACCGTCTCAACGAAATCCGTGAGTCGTCAACTCAAGAGCATCCTTAGCAGAAACTTCCTAGGCTGCGGAGGAGAGCTGCACGGCCTCTCGGGGACCACCCTGACAGGTACCTTGATGCAGGCCAGCGAGTGCATCTACACGGCCTCTGCTGGCCCCGGAAACAAGGTGGAACTCTCCGTGTAGGCAAATTGAGGCTGAGCGGGTACTGTAGGGGATCCTTCAGGTCGCTGAACCTGCCGGCAACCGAGTTTTGTACGGACTCCTACGTGGAAGTGCGCCACCAGAACGCGAGCGGACAGAAGATCGGGAGGTACTGTGGAGCCGGACAACAGCTGGCCACGATCACGGTAGGGCCGAAGGGACCGCAGTAGTACAGAGGGGATTTAGGGAGAGAACTTGTGGATCAAGGTACGGTACAGCGGCGATGACGAGTTCGAGGGGCAACTGCAGCAGAGTCCGAACGTCGTGCTGAAGCACGCGATCCGTGAGTGGCGCCTCGAGAAGTCGTCTGAAGAGACGTTTCAGGGTTCGGAGGTGAGACGGAGAGCCGCGAGATCGCCTTCTCGCCGCCGGAGCACGCAAGGGAGCTCCCGGACACGATCTCCTGGACGATCAACGGAGTGCAGGGCGAGTATCTGAGGATTACGGTAGACGAGGTGCAGATCCCGCCGACGTTGGACGAACAGGACTTCGAGAAGCCGTACCGTCTGAAGGGACTCGTGGTAGGCGACGAGTCGGCGTCTCCGAGCATACGGTAGTGCTTGCAGGTCGTGGAGGAGTACTGCGAGGCGCCAGAGGAGTGCGGCGCCGCCGTGGCCGTCGTCGATGGGTGGAACCCCCCGGAGCGGGACATCATCGTCCCCAACTCGGTGGCCACGATCCGACTGAACGCGGAGCGGGGCAGCACCTTCCGCCTCCACTGGGCGCCGATCCATCCCGCCGCTGGCAACAAGACGCGCTTCGGACCCTTCGAGGACCTCTCCGGTAGGACCTGTCCAGTCTCCTTGACGTCGTCTTCTTCAGATTTCAACTGCGGAGGAGAGCTCGTGCCCTCCTTCACGCCACAGTACTTCACCCACCCGACGACTCTGACGGGAACGGAGGCGGGCCAGACGCCTTCGGTGTCCGGGGGCTACCCGAACAACGCGAAGTGCCGCTGGTCGATCCGGAGACCCGTGCTCCACGGGCTTCAGTTCCGCCTGGTGAGCGTCGACGTGGAAGAGCATGTAGAGTGCCGCTTCGACTTCCTGCTCTTCGCCTCGAAGAGCTTCAAGGATTCGGCGACGCTCCGCTCCGAGTCATACGCCCGGCGCTACTGTAAGGGGAAGACGGACCGCGGAAAGATCCTCGACTTCACCTACGACAACGACCTCTACGTCTACTTCCTGAGTGACCGATCCCGTGGCGGAAAGGGATTCAAGATCGAGTACAAGCTCAGTAGGTTCCCTTCGTTCCGAGACCCGATCGCTCCTTTAAGCCTGCACCTCCTTCGACTTCATCCCGCTCACCTACGGCCGTTTTGACGAAGTACTCACGAGCCCCGGCTACCCGGTGGCATACCGTAAGAACGAGACATGCATGTGGTCGATCATGCTGGAGAGCAACCGGCCCCTGGTGGCCAACGTCACCGACCTCGAGATCGACTCCTCGGGTGGCCAGTGCGAGCAGGACTACCTACAGCTCCTGTCGGACTACTCCCTCTACTCGGACGGCTCCCTCCAGAAGCTCTGTGGTGCCGAGAAGGGCAACGCTACTTCCTCCGACGGACGCCTCAACATTCGATTCGCCTCCGATGGAAGCGTTGAGCGGAAGGTGGGGTGGGGGAGAGAAGAGCGCATCTGAAAGGTCCGTTCCAGGGCTTCTCCCTTCGGATCACCGAGCAGATCCACGACTGCGGATCGGAGCACCTCCATCTCACCGAAGACACTCCCAGCAAGGTGCTCGAGTCTCCGGAATTCCCCCACCGTAAGACGTGTCGTCAGACGACGTGTTCATTTGCCTTTCAGTGTCGCCAAACTCTCTCGACTGCTCATGGACGCTCCGAGGACCTCCGGGACGTCGCATCCAGTTCACCGTCGACCCGACTAAGTTCGATCTGCAGAACTCTGTCCAGGACGGGTGAGTGTATTCCTGATATTAGACCCAACCACAGAGGATTCAGCTGCGAGGACGACTACCTGGAGGTGCGCGACGGCGCGAGCCTCCACGCGCCCCTCGTGGGCCGCTTCTGCAACGAAAACGCCCCCAGCACGATCTTCTCCACCGGCTCCTACCTCCATGTCCGCTTCGTCACCGACTCTTCGACGAGGTCGAACGCCTGGAACGCCACTTACTCCATCGGTGCGTGTGGCCCTCCGACCCTACCACAACGAGCGTTCAGCCACCTGCGGAGGCTCTCTGGTGCTGCCGTCGGGTGTCAACGCTACGATCACGAGCCCAAACTACCCGGAGCCGTACCCGAACGAGGCGCAGTGCGAGTGGACAGTGCGCGCACCCACGGGCCACTTCGTCAATGTCTCCTTCAACCACCTCTGGATGACCTACAGCGAGAACTGCTCCGCCGACTACGTCGCCGTCCACGACGGCAACGCCACCGGTGAGTCCGTGCGTCACCACCGCCTCTGACCGCTTGTAGGCGACGAGCTCGTGCCGAGGACGTGCAACATGAACCAGGTCCGCGGAGAGACATACCACTCGACGCGCAACGCCCTGCACGTCGCCTTCTCCGCGAACAGCACCTCGGCGAAGCGGAATCGCATGTTCTGCCTCTCTCGAAAGTGTGGCTTCGAGGTCGACGTCGCAGCGACAAGGATCGCCTGTGGCGGTTCCATCTCCGACGATTCGGGCGTCATCTACACGCCGGGTTACCCGAACGCCCCCATGAAGCACATCGCCTGCAAATGGGACTTCCACGCTGGCATCGGCCACCGCTACCTCCTGCAGATCGAGTTTCTCGGCGGCGAGAACGTGAGTCTCCGCACACAGTCCTGTCCTCAGTCCCCTTTTAGGGCTTCTACGAGCACTCCTTCCTGCCGCGCTTCTATTTCGCCTCGTCGACCGGGGAGCGCGACCCCTGCTTCCCCGACCTGGCGATTATCGACGGCGGCGCCGTCATGGAGAACAGCAGCATCACCGTCGACCGCTTCTTCTGCGCCAACCGCACCAGCTTCGTGTCCTCGACAGGTGAACTGAGCGTCGTCTACTCGGATCAGACGCTCCAGTTCCTCCTGAAGAACAACATCCACCGCGTCTTCAACAGTAGCAACACCTACAGACCCTTCCACGTCAAGTACACGAAGGTACGTCTCTCCAGGGGACTCTTCTAGTCGACACTTGAAGGTACCCAACGACTTCGACGACTTCGGCTGCCAGCACAAGATCACGCGCAACGCGACCTTCTCCCTCCGGAATCTGACGATGGACGACTCGCCCTGGTCGAGGACGATCCCCACGTGCCGCGTCCGAGTGGAGCGCCCGAATCGCCAGGGCACCACCCTCCTCGAGTTCAAGGACTTCGCCGTCGGCCACTTCACCGGCGCCTGCAACAACTTCGACAGCTACGTCCTCGTCACCGGTAGGTCCTCCTCGGCGACCACACACAGCGTCGCTCTTCCAGGAGAGGACGAGAGCTTCAAGGTGTGCAACGCATCGATGAAGGGCGCCGGGAATGCGACGTTTGCTCTGCGGCCGCAGCTGGTGGACCTGGTGCTCGCCAACAAGAACTTCGGCCTCTTCAACCTCCCGCACTTCTCCCTGAAGGTCACCTTCTTCGGTAAGTCCACCCTTCGCTGCCCCTACCATATCCTTCAGAGTGCGGAGGGGTGCCCGAAGGCAACGAGGGCGTCATAACGAGTCCCAACTACGGGGAGGGTCGTGTTTACCCCACGGATGTCGTCTGCATCTGGAACCTGAAGGCTCCTGTCGGTCAGATCGTTGTGGTAGGCTCCTGATACCGTAGTCCCCCGTCATCCATCCCCGTTCCAGCTGAATTTCACCAAAATGGACCTCGAACACCACGTGGAGTGCGACCACGACTCACTCATCGTCTACGAATGTGAGTCTTCCCCCGTCAGGCACTCCTAGCCCGGACTCTTGCAGCCGGGATGCACAGCGTCATCCACCGCTACTGTAACTCCATCGAGGCGGACCCCCTCCCGGAGCGCTTCCGGGCAATCCGTTCCCACGGCCGCGAGCTGTTCCTCGAGTTCCGCTCCGACTCCTCGGTCACTCTCAGCGGCTTCCGCGTCCAGTTCCGCTACGAAAGCGCCTCCGACGGCTGCGGCTTCGTCACCCACCATCCGACAGGAGTCATCACCAGCCCTGGCTTCCCTTCCGACTACCGTAACAACCTCCACTGCCTCTGGGACATCACCGTACCCCTTGGCTACCACGTGAAGCTCTCCTTCGAGGAGTTTGACGTCGCTCAATCGGCTGAGTGCCGGGCGGACTTCCTGAGGATCTCCGAGGAGCACCAGTCGCGCGCCCTCGCCCCCGTCGGCGGCTACTACTTCTTCTTCGACTACGAGGACCAGAAGCCGGCGCTCTGCGGCAGTGACCTTCCGAAGCCGTACGCCTCAGAGAGCAACCGCGTCCGCCTCAACTTCACCAGTGATGCCACGTCCAACGCCAAGGGCTTCAGGCTCAAATGGGAAGCCAGTGAGTGGGCGCAGAAGCCGCCTCCTCCCACATCGATGCTTTAGGCTGTGGAACAGTGTATCGCCTGAACCACGGGGTGGTGACCTCCCCTCACTTCCCCGACTTCTATCCAAACGAGGATGCCGTCTGCGAGTACCTCATCTCGCCCGACTACAACAACGGAATCCCCGTCATAACCCTCAAGATCCTCGAACTCGAACTGGACCCTACCCTAGGTAAGCCCCTTCAAGCGAGCTCCCCTAAGACCGCCTTCAGGGGACTTCACACGGACACCCTGCAAGTCGGACTACCTCGAACTGCGGGACGTAATGGCGAAGCGCGTCCTGGGAACCTACTGTGCCGGGAAGACCGACCTCGGACCCCAGAACTCCATCTCCGTCAGGGTAGGTATGCACGTCAAGGTAGTCCACGGAGTCCTCTAGGGTCCCATCGGCGTCAAGTTCGTCACCAACATGACGGCCAATCACGACAAGATGAAGCGCCTCAAGGGTTTCAAGCTCTCCTACGCACTGGCGGAGTGCGGCGGAGAGATCAAGCTGAAGGAGAGCTCCGGCAGCTTCTCGAAGACCATCTCATCTCCCGGCTTCCCGTTACCGTACCATCACGACATGGAGTGCGTCTGGAACATCACCGCCCCTCCGAACCGCATCATCTCCGTCAAGTAGGCCCCTGACCCCTTCCCGCCTACTATACCCCCCCCCCCAGGTTCATGGACTTCAACATCGAGCCGAGCAACGACTGCCGCTTCGACTACGTCGAGCTCTTCGACGGCGCCAACTTGACACAGGCGGCGTCGCTGGGGAAGCTCTGCGGCGACGTGGTGCCGCCGTCGCAGAGTTTCTCCTCCGGAAGGAACTTGCTCGTCAAGTTCAAGAGTGACCGCAGCAACGCGAAGGAGGGCTTCCGCCTCGTGCTGACGCCCACCCTCGGCGAGGCGATGGGCTGCGGGGGCAGGCTGAACGCCTCGGATGAGTGGAAGACGCTACGGAGCCCGACGACCCCCGAAGGCGGCTACTACAACGACCTCCGCTGTGGGTGGAACGTCGAGGCGCGCGACGGGCAGGTGCTCGAGCTGAAGTTCTCGAAGATCGACTTCGAGAAGAACAAGGAGACCGCCGAGTGCGACTTCGACTTCCTCCACGTGAGTCTCCTCTCCGCCACCGATCCACAGCGCCCTGCAGATCTACGACGGCTTCAAGATGCTGTCGCCGTTCCTGGCGGAGCGTCTCTGCAAGATCCCGGCGGGCCAAGACGCGCTCACCTTCGTCTCCTCCTACCGCCTCGCCTACCTCTACATGGAGACCGACTCCAGCGAGAACGCCGGCGGCTTCGAGCTCAGCTACAGGGCCGTCCCCGCAGAGTGCGGAAGCGCGATGGCCGCCACGGACCTCTGGACGGAGCACGAGTATCAGAGCGACAAGGGTAAGAGAGCGCGTGGACGCCTTCTACAGCGGTCTCTGCAGCCCTGACGCGGACCAATCAGCGCTACAGACGGTGCCGGACGTTCCTGTACTCGAGGAAAAAGATGCCGATCGAGATCGAGTTCGAGGAGTTCTCGTTCCCTTCGAAGAGCGCCGACTGCGCCGACGAGTTCCTCGAGATCCGGGACGTGGGGGCGCGCGCCGACTGCCAGCACCCGGCCTGCATGGGCGAGGACGACACCATGATCACGGTCAGAACCTGTGGCGACACGATCCCCGCCAAGTTCATCTCCCGGAGCGCCATCGTCCAGGTGCCCCCGCCCCGTAGGCCCCTCTAACCACCCCTTCAGATCACGAGCTCCGCCCTTCTCTCCAGCGAGCACGTCGTCAAGTACAAGATGCGCTTCATGAACCTCGGCAGTGAGTCCCCTAGACGTCTACCCACTCCATTCCCCTCTCCTAGACTGTAACCGGACAGTCGAAGTGGTCGGGAAACATCTTGCCGGTCGTCTGACGAGCCCGAACTTCCCCAACCGCTACGACGCCAACTCGAGCTGCACATCGAGTCTGCAGGCGGCCGAGGAGTACCGTATCCTCTTCGTCTTCCGGACGTTCACTCTCGAACGCTCCACCGTGCGCAGCCTCAGCCGGTACACCTTCGATCACAGCTGGTACAACGACCGCTGGAGCCTGACCCAGGTGTCGTCGCCTCTTGTCCGCGGCAAGTGCGAATACGACTACGTGCAGGTGAGCGCCCCCAGGGTACGGTAGCTGAGGTGTGTCTTCAGTTCTTCGACGGAAACAACAACGGGAGCGCGAAGTTCTGCGACTCGGGCCTTCCGCCGGCGCTCTTCTCCAACTCCAGCGTCGTCAGCGTTTTCTTCCAGAGCGACGCCACGATGTCGCGCCACGGCTACGACCTCTACTACTACTCTACACTCCCAAAAAGCTGTAAGTCGGCCTGGCCAAGACCCCAGAACACGCCGCCTTGCAGATACTTCGGCCAGTGGCCAGACGACGACCGAGTACAACTTCGCGGTGATCCGGGAGCGACAGGGCGCCCTCTCAAGCATTGGCTACCCCCACAGCTACCCCGGAAGCTCGGTCTCCCGCTGGACGATCGTACCTCCCAGTGGACACAAGTGCAAGTTCGAGGTCGTCAAAGTGGACATCTGTCGGAACGCCACCACCGTCGGGGACCGGCTCCTTTTCGGCCAGGCGACCGCCAGCGGCCCCGACGCCGCCATCATCGACGCCAAGGAGTTCCCCAGCGACCTCAGCCCCATCCCCTGTTCGGTATGACAGCGCACTCGTGGGCCGAGCGTGAAGGAAGCCCTTCCAGGTAGTCGACGACCCGGAACTCCCCGTCGACGTCGGCAACTTCGTGCGCCTCGAGTTCGTCGCCGACGACGACATCACGAACGATGGCACCGGATTCCGCGTCGAGTGGGAATGCGAGAACTACGTCGTGCCTCAAGTGTGATCCCCCGAAAGGACCTATTTATTTTTGCCAATGAATACACTACCGTAACCCGACTGTTTCCGTCTCGATTTCCGGATCTCCTCTAAGAGGCGCTGAGGCCCCCGTCGACGCCTCATTAGGCGCCTCCGCCGGGCCCTTGGAGGCGCAATCTCGACGCCGCGGCGTTGCAAACGAACGAAATAATTCATTTTATGTGATCGTTTGACGGGAACGCGCGCCTCTCGCGATTATGGCCGATCCTTCCTGGCCCCTCCTCGGCCTCCCCTCGCACTCACTCATAAATTCAATTTCCTTCGCACTTCCACGCGCGAGAGGCGCAAACTCTTCCACTCGGACACTTTTCGCGCTCTTTATGCTAATCACCCTCCCGGATCGACCCCGATCGGCGCTCGTTTCCACGTTTCGTTCCCTCCGGCTCTGCCGTTCCCTTTTATTCGTTTGTTTTGTCCGATTTATTTTGGACTTCGATGAATGGCGCCCGATTGGAGTCCCTTTCGGAGTCCCTTCCGCTCCCTCTGTTCAACGCAATCACCCATGATTAATCCCTCCAGAATCGGGCCTCTGAAAGACGTGGCTTCGACTTCTCCTTATTAATGCAGAAGTTCTGTTTACGGCCCGCTGGTCATGCGCGACGATCGATCCCATCAGGGGGATTACGGGAGGCGCGAACCCGGCCTCCGGAGGAGCCAATTATCAATCGTAATTTGCATACGCCCCACTGGGCAGATGAGCTTCTTGGCGTTGTTGCCGGTTTTGTCGTCAGACACGTCCGGAGACGTCCCGCGAGACGTTTCGCCGATTCTTTTTATGCAAATGCGCTGTTCGGGTCGTTTAGAACGTCAAAATGCGGTCGATGACAATTGAGCACTTCGGAGAGAGTCTCCGGGAGGAGAAGAGGATCGTCCTCATCACCCTCACCAGCAATCGGGGCGTTCGTCTGGAGCTGCTCAACTACGGCGCCGCCGTCAAGAGTCTCCGGGTGCCCGACCGCGACGGACTCTTCACCGAGGTCCTCAAGGGATTCAACACATTCGAAGGTACCCTCGGAGAGAGATCTCTTGAGTCTGGAACCTTTCAGAGTACGAGAAGGACTCGTCGTGCTGCGGGTGTACGGTAGGTCGCGTGGCAGGCGAAATCGGGTACGGTCAGTTCGCACTGGACAGCCGGGAGTACCTTCTGGAGATCAACACCCCTCCGCACCACAGAAACGGAGGCTCCAAGAGCTGTCTCTCCAAGGTGAGCCTGACAGTGTCCCAATGACCAGAACCTCGTTTCAGAAAGTGTGGAATTACGAGATCCTGGAGGAGGGCAACGCCGTCTGCTTCACCTGCCAGAGCCACGATGGCGAAGGGGGCTACCCAGGCACCCTGAACGTCGAGGTCACCTACATCCTCACCAACCAGAACGAAGTGGTCGTCGACTACCGTGCCTCCGCCGACAAGTCCACGATCCTCAACTTGAGCTCCAACCTCGCCTTCCATCTGGGGGCGAAGGTGAGTCGACGCCGCCGGAAATGGACCTTCTTTGCCTCTAGAGCCTCGAGCACTTCTCCCTGCAGCTCTCCAACACGCGCTTCTTGCCTACCGACGACAACGGCCTGGTCACGGGTAGGCGCTTTGTCCTTTTCGCATTTCTTCGATGACGTACGAAACGCCAAAGATGAAAGCGTCCATAGTAAACAACGTGTACCGAATTTTCCACTTCGATTGTGGTCCCAAATGTGCACGTGGGCCCTCGAATTTGGGCCCATCTTCTCCTAGCTTCATTCGCATCTTTGACGGTTTCGATAGGGCAAAGACCAAATAGGGCAAAGACCTAAGTTGGCTCTCTTAAAGGCCTTTCATTGACCTTCATCAGCCCAAAAAGGTCCCATCTGACGCCATAGATCTTCTGGTGTCAAGAGACGTTATCCAACCAAGTGGCGCTTTCGTTCAGGCGATATCACTCCGACGACGGGTACCGTCCTCGACTGCTCCTCGAACCCGCTCCCCCTTCTGAGGCTCCTGACGAGGAATCCCCGCGGCCTCTACTTCGCTCAGGACCTCTCTTCCGAGACGCGTCTCAAGAAGTTCCGTCACATCGCCAGGGTGTCCAACTCGGCCAACGGAATCGTTCTCAACGTCGCCTCAACCTACCCGACGATCTTCCTCTCCCCCCTCGAAGACAGCTGTCTCCTTCTTCTCCGCTGTCAACATTTCCCCGACGCCATCAACAAGGTATCCCCCCGCAGAGCCACCCTAACCGAATCTCTTTGAGCCCTCCTTTCCGAGCGTCGTCCTCCGGAAGGACCAGATCTACCAGCAGATGACCTCGTTCCGCTTCGGCGTCTGCGAGTGACTTTCGAAGAGATTTATCCTTTTGTACACCGTATCACAATCAGAGCTACAGTACCCTCAGGCTCAGAGCCTCAGCTGGCACAGTTAGGGTCGAGCGCTTGCGGACGCTTGAGGGCATGGCGACGCGTGAGTTCCTCCGGGCGATCTCGACCCTCAGGCCAGGAACGAGCTTCGCCAGGGTGGTCATCAGGTGCTGGCAGATTGCAGGATTGCACTTAGAATAAATTACGATTCGAATCGTGGAAGTGAACATGTAGAGACAACTGATAGTGTCGCCGAAGACCGTGTAGAAGATCGACGCCTTCGTGGGGTCGTCCTCCGTTCTGAAAGACGTCCGGTTAGGGGAGTTCGGCCCTGAGAGGTGCCTACTTCAGAAGGTCGGAGTCGAACTTCTCGAGGACGGTGAGGATCATGTGGAGGGAGTTGCAGACAAGATAGGAACTCACGATCACCAGCATCGTGTAGACGGCGTTTCGCACGGGACGCGACATCTTCCGTCGCCGGATGGAGGGGATCTGCGAGATCCAGGACCGTCGCCGCATCGTCTCCGAGATCACGGTGTGCACCTGGAGACACTAAAAGCACAGACTCTATTCGATGTTAAGTGTTTTTGCGATTTTCGGTCTTTCGGCGACGTCCCTCTCCCCGGGGAGAGCTAAACAGAAGCAATTCCAGTTGTCTCGGAAAATCTTTTGCAAGATTTGGAGAAAAACAAAGCGAAGAGTCGTCTTGAAGTGCGTTCGAGGGCACTTTTGAGGGGACTCTCAAGCAGGACTCACCCTGTTCGCCCTCTGGATGATGGCCAGTCTCCGGACGATGACGAAGTTGGAGGCGACGAGGATGAGGAAGGGGAGGAAGGTCTGCACAAAGGTGATCAGCTGGAAGTCGTAGAACTCCCACACGCGACTCTCCTGGAAACAAAGACGTCAGAGGACAGCGGTCATTGGCTCTTTTTGGGCTCTGGAGAGACAAGTGCACTCCGACGACACCCTAGTATGACCCCGCTGGCGGCGTTCTAACTCACCACAGCCCACTCCTCGGGGACGACGGCCAGGCTCCGGAAGAAGTCGTGGCAGAGCTCGAACTCGGCGACCTTCAGAGACCAGAAGGTCGGAATCCGAAGGCAGAAGCAGAGGAAGAGGCACAGCACGGCGCTGATCCGACGGCCCTTCGCCGAGAACAGGCAGTTCTTCCGTCTGAAAGACGGTTAGGGGGGCTCCGGAGGGGTTCGCTCACTTCTTGGTGGAGATCCACACGTAGCGCTCCATGGTGGCGAAGATGAGCATGTAGGGGATCGCCAGCTGGCAGATCTTGGTGAGCACGAACGCGGGGACGATGAAGGCGTGGTAGACGACGAAGAGCGTCTGCAGAATGCAATTCTGAAGGGCACAGATCCGGAGGGGACCCACCTCGAGCTTCAAGTAGATCATGGCGACGTCGACGCCGAAGAGCAGGACGTAGAGGATGCAGATGTGGCAGTCGAGGATCGCCAGGATGAGCGGAAATACCGTCGGCGGCGTGTTGGGGCAGTGCTTCGAGAAGAAGATCTTGACGAGGAGCAGGTTGCAGAAGACGCCGACGACGGCGATCCCAGAGGCGATGGTGACGAAGAGGAACCGCGCCGTGCCGCACTCCTCCGTGTAGCCACAGAAGGCGTCCACGCCTTCTGTGCTCACGTTGGCTTCCAGAGGAGTGGAGGTCATGGCCGGAGGGGCATCTGGAACGAGAAGAAGCTCGTTGAGAGTCGCCTGGAAGGCTCGAGGAGTAAAGAAGCGGAATCAGAGGACAGGTGGCGCGGAAAGAGGTCCGATTCCGGGAGAGTAGTGCGAAGAATGGGGGCACTCGATGTTTTCGCGATTTGGCGTCGGGGGTGGCGAAGGAGCGGAAACGAGAGCTTAATGCACTAATTGTTGCGATCTGCACGGACTCGAGGACTTGAGAATCTTTGAAGGGACTTAGGGGAGTAGATAGGAAGTGAGAGGTTCGGCTCACTAGAGAATACAGTACCCAAGAAGCACGGATCTTTGGTCTTCTGACTTTCGGTCGAATTCTCGGCAATTAGAATGTTTGCTGTCCCACGGGAACACTTTCTCAAAATAGAGCCCTTCCAGAAGACAGCCACGTGTGCCTTCGGTATGCACAAACAGAGATTCCGAAGGGGGGGTCAGGGCGGCTCCGCCTCGAGGTCTAATGGGATGAAGTCATTCGAAGGACGACACCGTACAAAACAGGCGTGCACTTAGGGGAGAGTGAAAGGGAGTGGAAAGGACATCAGCTCGACAGGAAACACCTTCGGGGGGAGAAGCGGACAATTAGACAACGTGAGGTTCAATTAGTTTCCTAAAATACGATTCGCAATTTGGGCGAAAACAATCCAGGCAGACGCACTCCGACCGTCAGAGGAGCCAAAAGAAGGCGATGTCCGGACAGGTGCGTAGTTCGTAACAACGACGACCATATGATATGGGCAGACAGAGGCCAATTAGGGGAGCTCAGGCGCCGTCTGATCACGGTATGTCAGAGATCTTTCCGGAGGTGAGCACCGGAGCTTAATTGCCTCAAAGACAATGGCCTCTGATTGGGAAGATTCGCGGAGAACTTCGAGGCAAACAGAAAGGACATCCGGGCGGATCGGATTAGCGCTCTGGGAGTACGGTAGCTGAGTCACAGAGCTAACAGAAGAGGAGCAGCGAGTGTAGTCTGCTGCTGCGGAGGCTAAGTGGCCCTCGAGGTCTCTGTTTTCGGGGAAGCCACTGAGGCGTGAACTCAGGAGTGGTGCCGCCTTCTAGAAAGGCCTCTGAATGGGGAATGAGGTCAGAGGTAGGGGTGCAGGAAGTGGTTGTTGGGAACAGACGCATTTGACGCAAATGGGGGAGTGCAAAACACGCGCAGTTTCGATGGAAGGAGGAACTTGGGCCACCCAGAAGAATCCGATTTCCGCTGATCCAACTCGATTTGTCTCGCGACATCGATCGAGGGGGCGCGAGGTGGGCACAGAAAACAAAATTGGTCAGGATTTTGTGCCACAAAGGGTTGCAAAAGCGGTTCCGGGAACTCAAACGCAATCCAATGGCACTCAAGAAGGACGGCTTCCATTGGAGAAGTGTCTATTTAGGGGACACTTCCTTCTCCTTCTCCTTCTAATTTCCATTGATTTGACCTTCGAAGAGTCAAATATCTGCGCCCTCTCACGACTACGTGGCCAAACTTCCTCGTCGTGGGAGCACGCTCCACTTGGCGAGGCGTGCGATCCGAAATCAGAAGACGCGTCACAACCGTAATTGACTTACAAACCAATTGCTTAATTGCTGTTTTGCCAAAAAACTGAAAAGATCGCCCCCGAAAACAGAATCAAAACAAAGGAGTCAGACGACGAAATCTGCTTGCTGGCGGGATTAGGAGTGCACGGAGCACCGAAAGGGCGAAATAAAAAACGCAGATGTAAAATGAAAAGTCAGTGCATGTTTTGGTGTCACCAAAGCCTAAGAGTCACTCTGCAAGCATCTCGTCATACAGTACCGTTTCCAGGGTCACGTGAGTCGAGTCGACTACAACGGCGGCCGAGATAAGCATCGCCAGAAGAAACGGTCATCCGCGAGCACACTTCAAACACCGCACAAACAGAGCAATTTCGCCTTCTGCGAAATCTGAATCCGGGGCACGGCCAGGCCAGCTCGGGGGACCAATTAACGGCGCCGGGCCTCTGCATCGAGTGACGATTCTTCTCCGGGGCGGCACGTCTCCCGCGCCCCCTCCCACTCTGTGCCTAATAAAGCGTCGTTAAAGGAAAGGCAAATAGACCCGGGGCGACTTCTACCAGAGTTCGACCTCTCGGTGCACAAGAGTCCAGGGGATACTAAGTGGATTCCGAGGCCAGAAGCACCCTCGAGGGGCAATGTTTTCAGAGGGCGAGTCCGCACGTCTGCAGAGTTTTAATTTGGGATCAGAGCTGTAAAGGTGGCGTCGCTTTAGGACGCCTTCATCGATGGGGCGGAGGCGAGCGGGAATGCAGCCCTGAAAGAACCCAGGTGCGTGGGGGTCAGTCCAAAGAAACGTGTATGTGGGTTGGACTCCAAAGCGCCAAGGCGATTCCAGATGAATTATTGAGAGTCCACCTGCCCTCTCCTCACCACTGTAGAGCTGCACTCAGAGGGTCTTTTCCAGGTTGGGATAGTCAGATCACCCGACGTCACCTAGGGCGCTTTTCGAAGGTGGACGGAGGGGAAAACAGCGCCAACCTTTGGCCCTTCTTGACTCCCCCGATCTCTGAACGAGAACCTGAGAATGGCCTGTTCCTGGAAATCCAATCACAGACCAATAAAAAATGACTATTTTGGTAGTTTTGCGGTGCCTCGTCAAGCGTTTTACAATTCGCTGGCAACAGATGCAGGGTCTCATAGCTCCTTGAAAGATTTCGCTCTTCCGCCCACTCCCAAAGACCAAAGAGTCGATTTTCTCCTTTTACCGTGTCTTGTAACCATACTGTATGTCTCTTCATAGTACACTTCAATTCAATTCCGGGAATTTAGGAAGGATCGGTCAGGGCGGCAGCAAACAACTTCTGCTGTCCGGAGAGTTTTGTTTATATTTGGTTGTTTACCGGCCCTTCCTCTCAAATTGGCGCGCCGCGTGACATCCTTCAGGCTCCACTCCCTAACCGCACGTCCTACGACCACAAAATTCATCTCGTCCTAATGGAATGTTACAAACACCGACTACCAATTAGGGGAGCGAAAATAGATACGGATGATATCATCGCCTCCGGAAGCGTCAAAAGTGGAAAGTTTCAAGAAAAACCAATTCTCTCTCTTTGCGACACCTTCTTGCGCGCAAGAGGGAATCGGCGTTGTACACTACTAAGGCGATCGGAAAGACGCACCTTCCAGGGACGTCATGCCGTTCAAAAGAAAAACAACGCCGTCAGCGCTAAAAGCCATGATGTGACATCCGTTTCACGTTAGGCGGTGAGTAAGAGACGTCGGAAGAGGATTGGAGATGGAGCACAAATCGGCGCTTTTGTCGCGTAAAGCCGATTCCTCGACGTTTCAAACAGAGAGCTTTGGAGGAGAGGAGAACAAGGTCGGGAGGAAAACTGAGGAAGCAATCCATCACAGAGACATGAATATTCATAGATCGTTTTGAAGCCCACAAAATAAGGAAGCCGTGTGGGGAGTGTTTTTATTTTGGACGTTTTGGAGATGTCGCAGTTACTCAAACGAGTCACAAAGTTGCGTCGCGTACGTCACAGTTCCGGGAAGATAAACACCGAAGAAGATGGCGTGAAAACATAACTTCGGATACGGTATCTGAGAAACCACGTCCCCAGGGGAATGTCGAAGACGAAACGCCAATCATCCACTCTTTGTAATGTTTCTGTTTGGGGACGAAGCGCTCTATCTTCTCGGCGATCTTCCCCTCCCGTAGAAGTCGCCAAAAACCATTAAACAGTGCTTTCTGGGGGCAAGAACGGCACCTGATTCCACGCAGAATTGTCTTTTTTATGCATGTACTTATGTTTAGAAAACAGAGGTGTTTAGAAGGTGACTAAAGGGGGCGCGGGGAGGGGGCGCTTTCGTACCTTATAACGATGGGCAATTGTTTTAATGACATAATGGCGGCAGAGGTCAACTGGAATCGGACGTCGTCGATCCTCTTTCCGCCGTCCGCCCAAACGGATTAAGGTGTCGAATTGTTTTTTTCAATCCTATCAACTAGGCGTTTTCGATGTTTTGTTGTTTCTGAGGCGCTAATGCGGCTAATCGGCGACGAACGCCCCCGGCAGCGTCACAATGAGGCGTCGACCCTCCACGGCGGTGTCCGAAAGAGAATTCTAATTAGCGCCAGGGAGCACTCAATTCGAAGAAGAAGATGACTAAGGCTGCAACGTCGCGATGGCCGATTCTGCGAACGCCAATTTGGACGAATTATCGGGGGGTAAACATAGAAGGAAAACAAATGCAAATGAGAGACGCTCGGAGGTCAGAGGCCACGTGGGGGAGAAGAAGGGGCCTTCAGACGGCACTCGTCGATCTTCGTCAAGAAGCCGAGCGACGCGAGTGATTAGTGCTGCCGGAAGGCGTCTCTCGGGAACGCCGGATGCCGTTCTCAGGTGTCTTCCTGCACGCATGAAATGGAGCAAAAAAAAACGAAAGAAAAAGAGTAATGAAGGTCCTCCGAGAGGAAAACGATGATTGACAGTGACCTTGCACGGCACTAACCATACCGTTTCCGTGGAAACATCCACACGAGTGCTGATTTGTTCGTATTCTTTTAGGACAACACGACCACATGTGTGCACTTTGGGGTCTTATGAATCGAAAAGAAACTACTACTAGCACTCGGACATCGTGATTTGGAAATTGAGTCAACTACAGGACCTCAATGCTTAAATTAGAATTTGTATTTTTGTTTTTGCTTTGCAAACAAGAATAACTACGTATAAGATCGCAAAGACAAAATATTTCCAGGAGCACACCTGAAATGTCCCCATAGGCACACTATGCACAACCCGAACCTGTAAGACAACCAAGCCTAACATTAGGCTCGAAGACTGAAGACTATGCCCGACATCGACCATTATGCAAGACTTACACTACGAAAAATGCGCGTGGGGACATACGAGCGCACCTGAAATGTCCCCAAAACATCTACGTTGCATGCTATGTTCAGGCTCAGAACAAATCGCCAATTTGTCAAGGATAAGAACGTCACTCAGGGTGAATGCACTTGCTCTGTTGATCGCAAAATTGCAGCAAAGGAATGAAATAGTCGGAATGGTCTTGCAACAAAGTACACCTATTGGAATTCTATAGCAGGTACCGTAATCCTCACTAAATGAATGGTGCATAGTGGGTGAGATTCCACTAGGGAACACTTAGAGGCAACAGAGAGAGCTACGCCACTGGCAACAATGTGCTGAGAGTGAATCAGAAAGGAGCGACTCCCCAAGTTGCCGTATTCGTCACCAAACGTTAATTAACTCACGACACACGCAAACGGCAAACATGTTTTGTGGAGAAGGAGTTAGGCGACGCCTGAATTAGCGCCAGGCTCGAAGAGACCAAGGAGGAGGGCACGCAAAACGAGCCGGGTGACCTATTGAGTCACGGGTGCGTCCTCGGGGACCGAGTGCACTTCGGGAACGAAAGATGACCCGGTGGGAAGGAGCGCTTCTTGGGGGGTATTTTGAGGGGTGATGTCATTGGACTTGAACTGAAAAGGGAGCTTTCTGAGCAAAAACACCGATTCTTTCCAGGTGTTTAAAGCAGGAAGTCTCTCCAATTGTTGCTTTCTCGAATCGTGCACAACATCTCATTACTCACCTTCCGGATCATTTCAGATGGATGAGTTGTGGAGAAAACAAGCAGAGAACTACTTGCCGCTCTTCACAGGTCGGCGCCCCGATTCAGAAAAGGACGAAATGACAGAATCCTCCATCGCGTCGGATGGTTCTAAAGCACTTTTATGCTTCAGATGTTTCCTGTTAACGCCCTTTCCACCAGAACGAGGACGTTCATAAGCACCAAGTGGACCTACTTCACCGGGTCGAGGTGCCTGAGAAGAACAAATTAGATCCAATCCTTGCACACAACTCCAAGAAGACGCTCCCTGCAGAAGAAGACGACTGGCGACAATCCAATTTACTTGTCGCTTCCGCCTCGAAGAGTTGGCGCCGACAGATGTTCCGCATACTGTAGTAGAGGTTATGGGGTCATCCCGGACGCCATCAAGCTACACAAACAGCTCGCTTCTTGATCCGACCTTTGATGTCCTCCTCGGGGGATCTAATTACTTCTTCCGTTTCGTATCGGAGTGACTCAATTAAGCAGTGGACTCCATGAAGCGACACGGGACGACGTAAAAAGCCTCGCGGACATCCAAGAGTGCATTTCGAGGTCTCCAGACCGTGACAGAAGTCCGAATCGGACGTGGTCACTTTCCGGGAGGCCCTACTTTCGTCGAAGATCCAATGGGTGTACTCTGCTCTCTCCCGCAGTAAGATTATGGATCAGAAGGTGACGGCGCTCTGGCAGATGTCGGAAGGACCCATCAGCAGAGTGATTGAGACGGCGACATTAATTTGATAGCGATATTTCACAGCACCGAATAATTAGAGTCGAAACCCTAGATCCCACAAACTTGATCTTTGCTGAAGAGAATTAGGTTAGACGTGCTTTGAATCATAATCTCATTGCAAACGCGTTTCTTTCTGACTAGCTTAATTATGTCCAAAGTCTCAAAAAGGCCTCAAAAAGTGGTTTTTCTTCTTCCGTCTTTCGTTGACCCAATAAAGGGAGTGATTCCAGAGAATTCAGGGGAAATGACGCCACTGGACATCAACTGAACGATTAAGACATCAAGTGGATTACGGCCGATTCATTGGATTTGGTGTGGGTGGCGGCATATGTGGCAAAAGAATAACTGGATTGACCGTGACTCTGTGGGAAATGACCGTAGAAAACAAAGACTTATTTCATTCATGGTGATCAGGACTGCAAATCAAAAGACTTATCAAGAAAAGGCGCTAAAGGGACACCAAGTTGTAGAAGCTCTTCTAAACGGAGAAAAAAAACAAGAAAACCTAACTGAAAGTCATTGCAAACCAGAGCAGGATTGATTTCGGAGATATCTCCGGATAAAAGGTGGATTAACTTCGAGAAGATGCCCTAATAACTAGCAGACATCCTATCAGATCCGCCCGACAGCGGCGCCCAACAAACAGATCCTAATGGATTGTCCAGACGTCCGTCGCCACGGCGTCACTTCCTCTGAATTCCGTGAACCGTTGATCTGATTGGCGACCAACAGAGACATAACATGCAGAAGACACTCATCTCCGCTGGCCCTAGGCCATGGCCATGACTGTGCAGTGCTTATGCGGAGTAATTCTAGTGGAACAAAACAAAAGTGCGATTGCCTCGATTCCCAGAAAACCCTCGTACAAAACGTTCTGGCCCCCCGTAACTGCTTTGTTTTCCCGCAAAACTGACAAGAAGATAAACATTCCAGGCGTCTGCAGATCTCCAAGTACATCTGAAAACTCTAGAGGGCAGCCACAAAAAAACCAGTTCTCTATCTCCCAGAGATAGGCATCGGCATCTAGACATAGTCAATCCCAGAATAGGATGGCCCTCTGCTCCGTCTATTTAACGACCGAAAAAATCGCAAATGGAATTGCGAGCAGAACTGATTAATGTTAAACGCGCCAATAAATGATGAGTGGGCCAATCCGACTGCAATGGAGCCACTTCTAAGACGGCCGAATGGTCCACAGGTTCGTTAGGGGAACTCGCTTTGTGTCTTTTTGTTTTGGTTCGAAAGGACGAATGCCTACAAGAATACATCACCATGGAGGGGAAAACAAAATACGAGTTAAACATTCACCTAGAAGGGACGAAGCAGAGATGAAGACCAGAGACCGGAACTCACCCCATCTAAGCTCCCCCCCCCTACCGTAATCCCGGAAACGGATTTAGATGATCAAGCGAGGGCTTTGAAGACGAATGTTTCATAGTATGCGGAGACAATAAATTTGGGTTTCGTTAGGTCCGGTCGATAAATCACCGTGAATGCGTGCGGTCGGCGCGTTTTTGTCAAAGCGGTCGGATTGTCGAATCCGCCGCCGTCCAGAGGCGCCTAATGAGACCGCAAACGAGGTGAACGACGCTTAGGATGGCGCTCCATAAATCGGAACATTAACGACACCTCCGACACAATCTGTTATTAGCGTCTTCGAGGACTTCTGGGAGGCACCAGCGGGCCGTTAGCGTCTCCTCCTTTTGTGAGTGCAGCCGCCGATAATTAATTCATTAATTTCGGGACACCTGTCCGGACGCCGACCAAGAAGGCGTTCCCAGAAAATTTCTTTTGGAGACGGTCGGCATTCCGAAGAGTCAATCAGCCGGAATTCGACGAAGAGACTCTAGTGCAGGATTGGAATTGGCCTTCCTCGCAGCTGTCCGTCGGGGGCATCTGGGACTGACAGTTTGCTTCCGGAGGACGAAAGTGACAGCGCGATGGAGGGGGAGTGAATCAGAGAAGAATTAACATCTTCCTGGATTATACTCGATAGAGCAAAAAGTGAAATTCTCAGATTCCCCTCTGGCACTGATCCAGAGCAGTACCAATGTGAAATTACACTAAATTAGTTCTCTGGGAGCCTTGCTGGATACCATATGAATATGAATCCAGCTATCCAGAACTTTACCACGCACAGCTTCACAGAATTTGTCGAGACAGCTAAATCCAAAAAACAATTAAAGGTGCATAAGTGGAATACATGGATACGAATGTGACTCCCGTATTGACAGAATGTCCTTCGAGAGACCTAAAACATAAAAACAAACCTTCGTGATAGTTCTTTCGGTGTTTAGCACTTGTAACATTCAGGGTAACTTCACCTTCATAATGTGGGTCCATTCATTCTGCGACATGCTTCTTCTCCTCTCGCTGTCAATTCGGTCACGATCTCTGATGCGCACACTCGATCACCCTCTGTCTGCTGCTGGGATCGAAATCTCGCGCGATACAGTATCCGCTGCAGAACCGACCTGTTCGTGAATAATTCACTTTCGTTTCGAAGGTCGAATGGCGTGGAAACGAGCCGCGACGGCGACTTCTTCAGACGCTCGGCGAAGGCTTCGGCCTCGGCGCCTCGTGACTCAGCGCGCGCTCTTCGAGGCGTTTGCGCCCTCGGGCGATTTGCCCTTTTTGCGTATAAAACTGCCCGGAGCTCGCCTCGTCCTCCAAATCGCAGAGATGCGCTCTCCCGCGACTTTCCCGCTCCTCATCCTCCTTCTGGTCCCCTCCGGCGGCGCTTACTTCTTCCCTGGCTATGGTATGCCCCCCTGCCGTTGCTTTCCCCATCCTATGATGTGTCCCCCGCGCCCTGCTCCCGTCTGTCCCCCGGTGCAGGCCTGTTCCTGCTCTTCCGGGAATTATCCCCAGCCCGCACCCGAGCCCACCTACCAGATCGCCGGAGGCAGCTACGAGACGACTCCGGGCGCCGGGTACTCGCGACCTTTTGCCCCCTCCGGTAACGTAGGGCATTCCGAGGGCGTTCCTATGCAAATTTAGGCTACGCACAGCCTCCCCCACAGGCGCCTTATCCATCACCGCCGACGGACGGCTACGTCGCTTCAGGTAAGACGCCGCGCCAGAACCGGTCGGCGGCGAAGTTTCTTTTTCTTCTCAGGGATCTTCTCTGCAGGCGGAGTTCCGTCTCCGATCCAGCCAGATGCCTCTGCCGGAGGAACCTACGTCGACTCGATGTACGACGATGCGCAGAATCAAAAGAACGGCGGGGATACGGTAGAGTCCCCCTCAGAGCAGCCGTGCATCGCCTACAGCTCCGACGGCTCCGAGTTGCCGGTGGAGAAGACGGAGCAGACAGAGGTGGCCCCTTCCAGGGGATCCGACAGCTACAGGAGGAAGGCGCACGCCGCGAAGACACTCGCCGTCGACCCTAAGTGCAACAGCGCTGTTCTCAGGAGCATCATGGATACGGTAAGCGAGAAAGCTGAGTCCAACCGTAACGGCTCGTACAGAAGACGACGGAGAACCCGGCGGAGTCGAAGCGGGCGATCGCACGGGCGGCGACGGAGGAGTTCCTGGTGGCCTTCGACGTCGTCTGCAGCACCGGCGACTTCTCCTACCTCGCCAACTCGCGGCTCTTCTGCGAGCACAAGACGCGCGGGGTCACGTGCTTCGCCTTCCAGCACTGACCTTCGGGCTCCTGATGTACATATCGCGAATAAACACTTCCCTTTTTCGACGTCTCCTCGCGCGCGCCGCCTTTCCGGTTTCCGACGGATCTCGCGAACCCGTCCAACCTGTCGGGAGTATAAGATTATCGCCGAGACAAAGATGAAGCCAATCACCGACCACAATGACTTCGCGGTTCGCGGTTCTCTTTGCGGCGGCGCTCCTCGTCCCCACCAACGCCTTCTTCCTCAATTTCCCCGGCTTCCCCGGTTTCTCCGGCGCCTGTAACTGCGCGGCGGCCCCGGTCTGTCCCCAGGCGCCCGTCTGTGCCCCTCCGCCGCCCCCTGCCCCTTGCTTCGTCCATCCTCCTTGTGCCCCGGCGCCCGTCGTCTCCAACAACTACGGCGTCTTCAACGGCTACGCGCAAGACCCCGCTCCGGTGCCGCATCCGCAGCCCATTTCTGTCGAGGCCTCCCCGAAGAACCACGAGTACAGTAGTGGCCCGGCGAAGACCTCCTACGAGGCGGCGAAGATCGAGCACAATGTGGAGCCGGAGGAGCACGGCGACTATGACGACGACGCCGAGGTCGACCCCGCCAGCGTCGACCGCTCCCCCGCCGCCCAGTCCTTCCAGGCCCAGCACGTGAGTCTCAAGGAGGATCAATCCAGATTACAGTAGTTTTCTAGGCCCCGATCAACCCCCAGGCGATGAAGAAGTCGGTGAAACGCGAGGCGAAGCACTTCGGCGCCGAGTGCAACAGCGAAGCCCTCCGGAAGATCATCCTCGAGGTGAGCACCCCTGAGGCTCGTCCTCCACTCCTATGGATTCTTTGCAGAACGTGAAGGCGACGCCGGCGGAGTCGAAGCGCGCAGTGCAGAAGGCGGCCCGCGAGGAGGTCGGCGGTCGCATCGACGTCATCTGTTCGACGGGAAAATTCTCCTACATCGTGAACTCGGAGCTCTACTGCGAAGCCGAGAAGGCCGGCGTCACGTGCTTCGCCTTCCGCCAGGCCCTCTGAAGCCCTCCATAGTTGTTGTTAATATTTATTACTTCCTAACGTGGTAAAGAGCATCTCTTCAACTTCTAATGCATGAAGGCGAGGCAGACGACGTCCTGCTGCGTCACCTCGCAGTAGCGCCGCGTGTTGGCGATGTAGGAGAGGCGCGTGGGGGAGCAGACGACGTCGAACTTACCATGGAAGACGCGCTCCGCCTCGTTGGAGATGAGACGTTTCGACACCGTCAGGTCGGTGCTATCCATCGACTGAAGCCCGGATTCAGGGGGTTGAAAGAGTTCTCTCACCTGGTGCATGATCATCCGAAGGCGTTCGTCGTTGCACTTGAAGTTCACCTTGCGGGGCACGCGGCTTCGGACGCCGAAGATCCGCTGGAGGTACGGTGCGAAGGAAGACGCTTCTCCGGAGGATTCCACTTCGGGTCGGGACACCGGCGGTGGAGTAGGGGGAGAGTGTTCGTGGAACGGCGCTTCCGACGTCACTGAAGTGCGTCTTTGTTGGCTATTTCCGACAACCACAGCTACTTTAATCCATCCGATGGACTTAACTTACCTTCCTCTTCGATCTCCGTGGACTCCGAGGGTCTCGTGGGCGTCGAGTCGACCTCCAGCACCCTCGCCTGGGGATACTTCCGATGCCCTCCTCCGCCACTCGCCTCTGGAAGGCGCACCGTTCGCTGCGGGACACGTGCGGCATTCCTGTTGGGAGAGCCTTCTGAGGTTTCCGCACAGACGGGTTCCGGGCAGTCCACCACTTCGCTCACGATCTGCGGGTTCTGGCCAGGAGAGTACGCGGGAGCGGTGGGGCACGGAGGACAGAAGGAGGGCCGTCCGCAGTCGGCGCACCCTCTGAAGGGGTAGTAGCCGAGGGACGAGGCGACGATCGTCGAGGCAACTAGCCACGGAAGCGATCGCATGTCGACTGTCGCCTCTGTCGGCACCTTTCCAGGAGGAGCCAAAACCTGTTTGCTTCTGGAGGAGCCAACTCGAGTGGCCTTCTTCGGATGACTCTTGTTTTGACGAAGGCGATCCTATCTTAGTCATCGCGGTCGCTCACTCAACTGGATTCCCCCGGGCGATTACATAATTGACAACGTCTACTTCGCCATCTCATTGCGCTGATTGCTTGAACGCGCCATCAATCAATCCTGATCTGTCAGTGAAGAGCGTGTCCCCTTCACCCTTCCGACGGCACAGTAACAGATTTACAAATCTGCACCGTCTTCTGTGGCGCCTAGAGCTTTCCAACGACCCCAAAGAATTTCAAAATTTCATACGTCCACATAAAACAACAACTTGAAAACAAAAACGGAACAAAACCGGGCTCAATAAATATCACTGCCTTCCCAACCGCTCCAATACTTTGACAACGACATCACTGATAGGAATCTCCTGAAATAGCGTCGCTGAAAAATATACCGTAATTCGATAAGCCAACCTCTTCAGCTCTGGAAGCAACATCGCGGAGTTTCACTACGCCTCGTGCAACCTCGTCTTCACCGATGATGATCATGGTGGCAATTCCATTCTGCTCACAGTACTGTAGTTGGTTAAGCAGCTTAGGCTTTGCCTTGTACGCGTATTCAGTTTTGATGTCGGCTTTCCACAGTTGTGTGCATATCGTCATACGCTGCAGGAAGAGATCCTTAAACTCTTTGCGACCAGAAACGGCGACGTAAACATCAGTGTCAGTATCGCGCACCTTTAGTCCACGAGCCTAAATCTCTTGAACATAAGCAAGTTTATGTTGCCGTTGCGCTCACCTCGTTGCGCCTCTGGACCAGGCGATAGATTCGCTCAATTCCCAGGGAGAATCCAACACATGGAGCATCGAACTTCGAGATGGACTTCACCAAACCATCATAGCGACCTCCTGCAGCAACGGAGCCGACATTTGAATCTTCCTTTGCAGCCTTCTTGTCCGCCTTTCCCTTCTTCACTTGGCTCTCTTCTGCGTTCGGTGCAGCATTTTCAAAGGAAGATTTCGTGATGACCATTTCAAAGATGACTCCAGTGTAGTAATCCAACCCTCGAGCCAAAGACGGCTCAATGCAAATTCGCTCGCTGATTCCATAGGCAGTACAGTATTCAAGAAGAGTTCGCAGCTCGCTGATTCCTTTTTCAACATTGGCATTTCCAGCTGACCTGGCGAAGATGGTGTCAAGAACTTGATCGTTGGACATCTTGGGATTTTCCGCTAAAACACTGCTTTAATTTCCACATCAATGTAGGCATCTGATACCTCGTAGTGTTAGGAATCCATGGAGCGCGTCAACAGCATTCTCATGAATGTTCTTCACATTGACGAGTTCGTCGCGCACTTCCACCCACGGCTGTTTATCGAGCTTGTCAATGGACGAACACACAGTCTTGAATTTATCTGATGGAATCTGGCATACTTCGAGCATTCCGTTGAGAAGAACTTTGTGGTTGACCTGCAATGTGCACCAGTGAGCTGCTTGCTTTCAGGGAGCAAAGTACTTTGTTCACAAATTCTCCTAAATCCAGTTCCAAGAAGATGTCATCTATAATCTTCATGCATTCCGAGTCGGCAATCATCAAACCACTTTGCCCAACATAGTCGTAATCCTAAAACGTCACAACTACAATATTCGTCATCCACGGCATAACCTACACATTGATAGAACTCGCGATAACGTCCACGTGCCATTGCAGGCTGATCGCGTCGGTAGACCTTCGCAACGTGATAACGTTTGAACTCTCCCAGCTTATTCATTCCAACATAGCGAGCAAGTGGCACGGTCAAATCGTACCGCAGAGAGTATTCTTCACCTCCCTGATCCTCCAGGTTGTAGATAAGCTTGGTTTCTTCACCGTACTGATCTTCTTTCTGGAGCAGGGAACGCATTTCGAACACCGGAGTGTCGAAGGTTACGGCTCCGTGGCGTTTGTAGTGCTGGACCGCAATATCGATGACTTCCTGACGAATTCTTGTTTCCGCGGGTGCATAGTCGCGCGTTCCCTTTGGCACTTTCAGCATAGCTGATACAATATCTTCCTACAAATGCGCTCAATTAGACGTTCCCAGAAAGAGCAGTGAATGAAGGGGAACGCAAACGTAGTGATGTGAGAGAGATCTGAACTTTGTTATCAGTTTTAGCTGTGGCTACAACGCAAAAAACGCAAACCTGTGCGACAGCGCACGTGGCGTCTTCTTCGCTTCCGCTTTCCATGATGTAAAAAGCCAAACACTTTGCAGTCGTACACCTACGCAGCACTTCTTGTCAAAAGTTAACGCTTTTATAAACCCACAGTGTCATCATGCTAGCGCAACCACATCATGGACAAATATTTTGCAATATCAGAAAACAAAAATAATGGAGAACAAGTCTCAGTCAGTGAGCGAACCCTATGAGTGCGCTGATTGCATCAGAATGACTTTGACACTGAGGAAACAGAGTCACCAGAGGATGCGCGTGAAAGACTACTAGGCTGAAATGGGTCAGCAAAAACAGCAGGAAATTGTGCCAAAGTATAACTCCGAAGGCAGATGGAATCCACTCGCACCCATCCATTTCGCTAGAGGAAAGCGCCAGAGTCACAGGACTAAACGGCGTTACATACGATTTCTCCATACAAAAGTGGAAATACAAAAAAACACGAGAAGCGACCTACAAGACAAACAGAAAGGAAAAACTACTTGCCGGAAGCCCTGAAGTGGTGAACATCAAGTTCACACATCGAAAAACGTATCGCAAAGTACCGTTCTCGTCTCAGGAACGTCGGCTCGTGAACCAAACATCACAGAGGTCACAGAGGCAAAAATATATGAATCCAACAAGAAATAACAATACATGCTTTATTTACACCTTAACACATTAATCATAGATTTTATAACAAATATAAATAATCTCTCCCTGGATATACTTTAGTAATATTCGCTTCTCCGGGCACTGAAATGAAATTAGCCATAACATTTAACAATAAGACAGATGGAGTACCTGCCGAGTCCTAACATCGCTGGGGTAGTCAAGTACTCTTCGCCAGAGACTATCGGGCTCAATCCATCACCGACGCCAAATATGCTGCCTGTGGGTACTCTATGCGGCTTCGAACCCTGCAAATACGTGTGCCAAACAGCCAATAGCGTTTACATACCCTTTCCTTTATAGGTGTACTCGTGCATACTCCAGCAAATGTTACATCTCCATGGTGGCTTGGTGTAGAGAGACCTAGATCTGTCAGTTACAAGCTTTTGACTGTGAAGAAGCATGCAATACCTCGTGATCCGCTGTGTCGACTTGGTGTTGTATGCTGCGAACGTTGAACTAGCTGCCTCAGTCTTGCTAGCTCTCGTTCGTTCTCTCCTATTTTCACTCTGGCCGCTTTCAATTGTTCCTGACAACGCAACGATTCGTTAATAGCTGCCCTAAACAAACAACTTTACAATGATGAAAATGGTAATGTAAACCTACTTTTCGCCTTCAACCTTCTTTTTATATTCGACTTGCAGTTTCTTATACATTGTACTGCACTTCTTGAACTGAAACACAAATACTGAAAACGGTTTATGTGTCGCAATACCTGTTCGTTCTGAGCTTTGAAGAGGCGATTACGGTGATGGCTTCGAAAGTCAAGCAGCTGTTTAATTTGCTTGACATAATTTTCGCACAAATCCTTTGGATCGCGAAACAACTGCATCATTTGCGACGGCATCTGACGGTTGATCTCATAAAATCTACCGGGCCGCTTGCATATCAAGCACAAATGTGGCTGCTTAGGATTCTTGACACCTCCCGGCGGTAGCACAACTGCAAAACCGGACAGTACATAGCAAAAATATTGCTCCATTAGTTACCTTTGCTAACACATTTTTTACACAAGATGTGAGAGCAAGAACCGAGAAAAAAGCCCACATTCTGGCCATTTTGAGGTTGCCGAATGCAAGAGTTGCAGTGAACGAAGTCATTCATTCGGCGCTATTAATCTGAAATGCACAAGAACCTCAGTACACCTTATGTAACGGAATAGAAACATTCACAAGTTTCCAAAACAACGTACCGCGAAAGAACTGTTCGCGAAACCTGGAAACGCTGAAAAAAAACGACCAGTCCGCTTGGAGGGCACAGTCGAATGGAAGCAGCTTCCCGAAAATGAGCGTCCGTAGTCTCAAAAGGGCAATTGACGGTGCACTACCACATCGGAAGCCTTCTTGAAACGCAAAGTGTTAAAATACCGTACAGCTCAGGATACAAAAGGACCGAAGACATTGAGTGCTTCTTCCAACAAAAACCAAGATGTGAGTTCTGATAAACTCGTTCTGACTGGACCCTCAGGAAGCGAGAGGTCTATCGTGGTCTGAGGGTCGATTCAAGTTGTCTCTACAGAGGTCGAAGTTTCCCAGACGTCCCGCCATGGAGAGTCACCGCGCGAACAAGGGTTTTTCAAGATGAGTGAGCCTGTCGTCTCCTGTGGGTCGTTATCGCTGGGTACTTGAGAGATTCGCCCTCGTATTCCTTCTTTCAGGCGGCTATGTCGAAGCCACCTACTATAAGCGATCTGAGGGCGAAGCTGGACGACATGATGACACGCTTTACTCAGGCCTCAGGTAATCGCGTATCTCGTGTTCGCTGATGGATCGGTTTCAGTTTCTGTCAGTAATGCTGGCGCCTCTAGTGCTGTCGGTGGTCCATCCACTGCGGTCGTTAGTTCCTCTAGTTCTAACGGTGGTTCCTCCAATACTAACGGTAGTCTATCTACTACGATTGGTGGTTCGATCAGCACTAATGGTAGTCAATCCACTACTGCGCATTCTGTTCCCGATCAGAAACAGGTCGAGCAGCCTAGCAAAATCGGGATCGCTGTTAGCAGTGAGAAGAAGGACGAAAAAAAGGAAGTCGCTCCTATTCCAGTGAAGCGGACTGTATACTCGACCGCAAATACGTCCATTGCCTGCCGCCAGAAACGCACAGTTACAGTTAGTGACGTGACGTATGAAGTGCTGGGGACCCTAGGCCACGGTGGCTCGAGCAAGGTGAGTTGAAAACGTCGATGTGTTTTAGTTGATTCGTTTTTTCTTCAGGTTTACCACGTTGTGAATGAAATGGGTCGCGTTTTTGCAATTAAAACGGTAGATCTTTCTGACGCCGACGAATTCACTCGACGGTCGTACATCAACGAAATTGGACTGCTCTCAAAGCTGCAAGGATCGCCTCACATCATAACTCTCTACGCGTAGTATGTGCTTCTTCCTGATTGATTCAGAGAATCTTTTTAGTGAGCTTCAAGGTGATAATCTCCACGTTGTTATGGAGAAAGGTGATGGCGATCTACAGGCTTATTTGAGAAATCGACGCAGCGATGAACAAAACGTCAAGAGCTACACAATGAAATTCCTCTGGGGAGAAATGCTGCGATGCGTTAAAGTTATCCATGACAAAAGTACAAAAATCTCGAATTCTGATGAGAAAGCTATAATTGTTGTTTTATTTAGACATTGTCCACTCTGACTTGAAGCCGGCAAATTTTCTATTTGTCGGTGGTGGTCACATCAAGTTGATCGATTTTGGGATCGCTTCTTCGATTCCATCCGACCAAACGTCCGTCTTGAAAGAAGGAATGATGGGGACTCTTAGCTACATGAGTCCTGAAGCAATCAAGGAGTGTGGAAACGCGAACACAACGGATGATTTTGACGACGATTCGCCGAAAAGCCGATACAAAGTTTATTCACCCTTGATTTGCTGCATGTTACTGGTATCGTACTTCTAGGTACCTTTGAAATCCGATGTTTGGTCTTTGGGTTGTATTCTTTACAACATGGTGTACGCAAGGACTCCCTTCCAAGGAATCAAGACGATGCAAGAGAAGATGGCGGCCATCGTGAATCCAAACTTTGTAATAGATTTCCCCGATATCGATGACAAGAGATTACTAGATGTCATGAAGGTGAGCAGTGTAGTAAATCGTTTAAAACCGTTTAACTTCAGAAATGTCTTGTGAGAGACGTCAATAGGCGCGCCTCTGTTGACGAACTTCTGCACCACCCTTATCTTGAAGACAAGCAAGGTTTGCATGATTTTGTGCTACAATACTGAGAAGGATCCTTTAGGTGAAAATAACGTTGGGGCCGATATGGATCAGATCTTGAGTATCTTGCAATCGAACGATATGACACCTCGCACCAAGGTCCGACAAATGGAGAAGTTGGCTTCTGCTTCCAAATTGAACATTTCGGACGAATAGCCGACAGGTGGAACTTCATGTAAATTTATTTATCCAATTATAGCGTATTAAACTTCCTTTGGTGGTTCAAGTAGTACGTAGTCACGGCAACCACGTGTTGCGATTTGGCCCTGCTTAGGCACGCGCTTTTGTTTATCCGCGTAATCTAAGACTAATCCAATACGGTCGTCGAAGGGGTTCTCTGGCGGGCTCCGCCTTCCCGACGAGAGGTACCGCCGCAATATTGTCTCCTTCGCCGCCGACGGTCGCCACCTCAAGATGCTTTTGAAGACTTTTTCGTCCTCGTGGGGCGTCACCTTCTTGTTTATTTTCCCGTTTTTTGTGGCAACTGCCGCCTCCAAATGTAAGTTCTGCACTCTCTAAAGCCAGAAGTCACTGTGGAGGGCTGCGCACATGAAGACTTTCTCAGAGTTCGTTAAGTCAAGACCGCGTTGAGTCACTTTGCCAAATTGTGGCGCCTTTTACGATCTTTCAAGTAGGGTCGGTCCCAGTTCGTTTGTTTACCGTAGCGAGGGAGCCGATCCGGTTAATGGCCGCACGCAACGTTTCTGTTTGCCGTTGCCTCGAAGACGTTCAGGGAAGTGGAGCGCGCTCCGAAGTCTTTGTGACCAGGGAAATGCAACGGTGGCCCGTGTTTGCCTGACCTCTTTTCGGATAATCCCTTCGACGTGAGTGTGAATAGGGCGAAAGAGGCGACGGTGTTGGAAGAACGAGGGGAGGCTGGGGAATCTGCCCTACAGTCACCTCATTTTAGCACGATGCTACAGCTGCGCTTCGGCGAGTCTTCAATCGGTGAGTTGTTTACATAATTATTAAACAGCCCAGAATGTACCATAGTTGAACAGAAATGGCACTTGTGCGTCTTGCTCCCTATTTTGGTTTCTAAGGCTCCCGTTGGAATCCAACTTTCGAGAAAGTCCTCAGCCAAAAAGGTCAGGCTTCTTTGAGCAACTCGTTAGGCGTCGCTCAGATTGAGGAAAGACTGTTACAGCCGGCTTTTCCAAGAGGACAATCACTCATCACTGACTACATTTCCCTTTCCACTCTCCTCTTTTTCTAATGGCTTCTGAAAGAATGCTCTTTGCAGAACTTTCTCACGATAAATCGCGGCCCGGCCGTCCGTAAGGAGAATCCAAAGGTCTTCGACAACTTCTGCAACGGCGACACTTGGATCATCCGCGAGAAGAGCCTCGTGGACTGTGACGGACCTTGTTTCAAGTGGCAGCAGATCCTGAACAACACAGGTGGATCCATTTCCATAACCGAGGAACGAAGAGCTCTCTTTAGGTGTCCACTCTATGCTGACCATTCGCGGCTGCTACTCGAAGATGTTCGATCTGACGGTCGATAGGACTCCGAAGGTGCCGGCGAACGCCTTCTGTTCGGAGACGCGCGCATCCCTGGAGTGCCTCTCCGATGCCAACGTCATAGAGCACACGTGCTGGTGCGATTCCGACGCCTGCAATCCGGCTCCGGGGCGCCTGGCACTCTCCTCGTTCTGTTCGATTGTCCTTTTCGTGCTCCTCTTCTTGAAGTAAACATCTCGGTGCTGACCTTTTCGAACGAACACGTGGTCGCCGCTTTGAAATCGTCTGACTTCTGACAGAACGTCCGATGGAGCTCGTTGTAATGAGAGGCATGGCTCGAATGCCGCGGGCCACCCCCCGCCGCCGTGATCCATCTTCAGCGGCCCAGCGGATCTCCGATCTGTCACTTCGCAGCGTCGAATCTCGAGATGTGGTCGGCCAAGGCTCTCCTCTATCTTCTGCTCCCCGTTTCTGTGCTTTCGGTCTGCACGGATCCCTCCACATTCCCCAACAGCACCGCCACTCGCTTCCACCACTTCACTTGCGGAACTGAGGGTCAGTCGGCCCTTCCCAGGCCCCACCGTTCGTTGAGTTTCAGATGCCCATTCAGATCTCCCCACGACGCTTTCAGTGACGACATGGACGGCTGCGAGATGACGAAGTGTCCTGTGGCCGCCGGAGAGCTTGCCGACAAGAGATGCCTCCTGTCTTTTAAGGCTCCCGAGTGGAACCGCCGTGCCACGCTAGGTGCAGCATACTGTATCTTTTCGTCTCTTGTTCACTGGAGGCAATTGTCCCCTCAGCTGTTTCGCTGAAATGTTCTGCACCCATCAGACCTTTTCTCGGAGATTTCGATAGTTTCTGTGTTCTACAGATTCGTAGCTGCTGCAGCTAAGCAGCGAGGTTACGGTGGAAACGAGTACCGTGAGTTCACTCTATTATTACGCGCGCGTCTTTCTTGGTTCTGCTACTTTTGACTGCGTAAACGGATTCTTTCAGGCTGTGATGTCTTCCCCGTGCTTGTATCCAAGCAACCGGGAGGTCGACGACGCCGAGGAGTCGACAGGAGAAGAAACAAGCGGGGAGAGAGGGAGTTTCCTGACGCCCGGTGGGAAGTGGCTTCTGGAGGAGGCTGCTGTGGCTGTTAAGGACGTGACTCCTTTCGTAGAATGTATCTCGATTGGGAAGATTTTTCCTCCCCATTTCCTGCTGATAAATGTCACTACCTTGGAAGGTATGTGGCTCTTGTAGTGAACATCTCTCATCAGCACACTCTCAGGTCGCTCCTTTATCATCGAAATGTCCGATCGCGGATTTCGCCAAACCACAGAAAACCACGACCCCGATAATGCCACAGAGCAAGCGCAGTATTACGAGTCTTTGGAGAGCTTCCTGGGAGTCGTTTCTCCGAAATACTACGAAAAATTCAATGAAGCAGTGTCGGAAAGACTTATGAAGTTCCAGGCCTTGATGGATAACAAAGGCGAGGAACTGTGGAGTCAAAGCGGCGGGGATGCTTGAAGTCTTACTCCGCTTTTGTAATTTCATGTACATATTATTTATTGAATCCTGGTGTACTGTATGATTTGGCCTTTTGGAGGGTTCGCGCATTCACTGTGTGGAAACAGACAGACCGACGATTAGACAGTTTAGCCGGTGGGGCTGTTGGGCCGAGTGCTGCTTCGGTCATTTTCTCTGCGAATTCGACGTTGAACGGTCGACATAGGTCGTACCGTCAAGGTGTTGCTGCGTTTGGATTTGGTTGGGCGGACTGCGACCCTGCGGTGCCGTCGCCGCCAAAACCCATGATGGAGGAACAGATTCGAGAGTACGAGGCGTTCCAGCTTCCAGAGAAGACAGCCGTAAAGGTGAACCGCGTCTACTTCTTTCCAACTTTTCTTTTAGCTGAAAATGGCGAATCTTCGCTTACATTCGACAGGCGTGTTTAGTAATGTGTACCGCGGAACTCTGATAGGACCTGGTCCAGCGAGGGAAATCGCGTTGAAGAAAACATGGCCGGAGAGCGCGGGATCTCATAAGAACCTTGAACTATTGATGCTGATGAGGATCACCCGTGAACACCATAAAAACATCATTGAGGTGCTGTTCACCTTCCAGACCTCGGGTCCCGACAACAGAGTCAGTTCATCGTTATCTAGGGTACTGACCGCTAAGTATTTCAGATTTGCGAGAGCATGGTGTTCGCCTTCATACCTGCCACCCTTGCTGTCCTCATCAAAGACATTGGTCCTCCACAGCTGAACCTCACAGATGTTAAAGTATACACGTGGCAACTCTTTAACGGTCTCTACTACTTGTCTAAACGAAGAATTGTTCATCGCGATATAAAACCACAGGTTTTTGTTGATGTTTTATCCTATTTTAATTTCCGTCTACAGAACCTCCTGATCGAGCCAGTCACGGGCGTTTTGAAGATCGGTGACTTTGGTTCTGCGAAGATCATAAAGCCGAACATGGAATCAACGGCCTATCAGGTTACGCGCTTCTACCGACCTCCTGAACTCTTGTTTGAAGCCACCCACTACTCAACTACAGTAGATGTCTGGTCGGCTGGTTGTGTTGTAGGAGAGATGATCCGAGGAAGTGTTCTCTTTCCTGGTAAATGCTTAGCAGAAGTCGTGTTTAACAGCAATGTTTTAGGAAGTTGTCCAAAAGACCAGCTGACACGAATAATGAACACCATCGGATCTCCGGACGAGGAAGAAGTTTACGCTATGAAGGCTCCAGTTCGCCTCCAAGGTGAACGCATCAGGCCACTGGGATTCCGCCGTCTTCTGCCTCATGCGCCTCCTGAATGTGTCCAGTTCGTTCAACGAATCCTTGTGTACCGTCCGAAATATCGCTTATGCGGTAAAGAGCTCCTGCTCGATTCGTTCTTCCACGACATCCTCGTTCCGGGCAAGCGGCGTGAAAACGGCCGTCTGATTTCTTTGATCATCACTAGCGAAGACATTCAATTGCTGAAGTAGGTGTTGATTCGAGGCTGCATTCAAATTCACGGCGGCAAGCAACGAGTTCAAACACCCCGTCGCCCGTCGCTCTGAGTTTAAATGCCCAGTTCATATTACGTCCACAAAACATCCATTGTGAATTTAGGAATCGATGGAAGTATAAAAAGTCAAAGAAAGGTCGGGAAACTGTGACGAAAGGTGAAGAAAACTTAGTGACTGGAAAGGACCCGCCTGTCCGAGGGAAATTTGAGGGAAACTCTAGGGAGAATTCGCTTGATAAGAAGAACACGAAGGTGTCTAGCCAAGATAATTCAGCAACGGTGTTGACTCCACCTGTTCCTACTGCCTTCGTGTAAGTGCTGTCTACCACATAAACGTATAATCGTATAAATACGTAGAATAGGGAAGGGCGTAAACAAGAAGTCGGCATGCTGCATCTGGGCGTCACTTCGTGGCGAAAGGAGTGACAGGATGACTTGTCAGAGTGACGACTTCTGTTAAGTAGCTGAAATAAATCGTGTACCGCTCCAGTGCAATAACTCTTTCATGGTTCTATGTCACTTTATGAAATGGCGCACTTATCATATTTTATTCCGCGTTGATCCATCGACGGTGACGTTTTAATGTTGAAGTCCTACACGATTCTCATTTGCAAAGTGCAGAGGGAAAATCGCTAGGAGCGAGATAATCGGAAACCCTTGTGTCGAAGGGCAGCTACGAACCCACGCGTGACGCCAACTTGCGCGCAGTGAACCCTTATCAGAGTTCCGATTTTTTCGACTCATCCGTCAGTCCTCTTTGTCCAGAACTTTTTTTGTTGTCAGACGAATTAGGAGAGGAGAAAGCCGAGATTTCTCACGGCATCGTTTCAAAAAAAGTAGCAGCTCCCACTTCCGATTGTTTACAGAATCGTGAGAGCGTCTGGAGGGGATCATGGGTGGTAGACCTCCAAGATTCGGAGCGCCGATTAGGACGCGGCCACTGAGGCGCCTCGGAGCGCTCGCGTGTTGCCGAATGTGATTATCTCCCTGGGGAAGTGCCTATGAACACGCGGGGAGCGCTAAACGCGCAACAATCTCATGTCATAATCTGAGCGACTTTCGCCGGGGCGGGCAATTAGGGCACCATTGTCCCCTCCGGGATGCCCGGAGGAACCCGGGGTCGGGAACCTCCGCCGCCCACTCGGAGCCGGTTTTCAAAATGTTTTCTGCAGGCTAATTGCCTACGGCGACGGAGTGGTATAGTCCGAAAACAGAAATTGAGTGGATCGGGTCGCCGCGTCCCCTCACAGGAATTTATTTTCGCATAATCCAATCGGGCGGTGTTCAAATTGTTTTCTTCTGCAGTGCCGCGCACTTTGGAGCCGAGGAGCAGACGCCGAGGGCATCTGACGTCGCCAAAGGGCAGAGGCAATTACGCGGGAATCCTCGAGTGGCCGGGGTCCGGGGAGACTCCGCCCGGGCCCCGAAGACGCCCGATGCCGCTTCCGGGAGCATATTAGAGCTGCACGCGACGAAATTTTAATTGTTTTGTTTTTGGAGGGCCGCGAGGAGTCGAGTCCTTACGAGTTTGGCCCGAAGACGGCGACCTCTCCGAGGGTCCCTTCTGTAGGGAGTCTCCGGACGCGTATCAAAGTGCCTCCAGTAGCCGGAGTTGTCGTCCTCACAAGTAGTGATATCGGCCGGATGATTTATATCTCGAAAAGTTCTTCCGCTCCCCCGAGGGGATCCCGACGACTCCGGCTCCGCCGCTTCCTCCGCCGCGCCCCTCTTGTTTTCAACTGTTTCGCAAATCTGTCCAGTGACTAATCGGCGTTTACGTGCCATCGAACGCGATTCCACCGGGAGTGACGTCTTCGACGACCGGAATCATCTCCTCCTCTGCCCGGAAACGGATTCTACATACGCCTTAATTTGTTTTCATCGGGGCGCATTAGGGTTTCTTCGGGCGCTTCGTCCGACACCTTTTAATAGCTTCCCCTTCGGACGCGGAGCCCGTAAGCCTGCTCGCCACGTGTTTGCGCGATTTCGGCTCCGGCCCGCTCCGATCCCCAGGAGGTTCTTTGGTATGCCTCGTGACAGATCCTAAAGTCCGCGTTTCGCATCAATTCAGTCGTTCCGACAGCGCGGAAAGCGTGCACCCGGAGGACTCCCGAGGCTTCTGAGCCCCCTTGGAGACGCCACCTTACCCGCTTCTTTAATTAGCGTCGCCCGGGTGTTATCGCGATCGGCGATCTGTTTTTTCCGCCCGCCGGAACGCCGGTTCGGCCCGGCGGGACGCGGCGCAATTCGGGCGCGAATATTAGATAAACTGGGCCATCGCGGGGAACTCGAGTAATTGTTTGTCAACAAACAGCTGATGCGTGAGAGCGCCTCCGGAGGTGTTCCCCGGACGGAACAGGGGATTCGGTCCCGATTATTGCATTAGGCGCGCTCGAGAGTCGAGTTGCCGAGGCGTTCTCCTCGGAGACGCCCTGGCGACTGTCGGCGTCGCCAGGGGCGTCTTTTGTCGCCGTCTTCGTCTTCCGAGGACTACGGCTGCGCTCTGTAGCCGCGCTCATTAGGCCACAAAGGGGCGAATCAATTCGCAACTTGTTGCAGCCTGCAGCCGCGTTCCCACGGCCCTCGAGGCTCCGATCTGATTGGCGGTGACGTCGGCGATCGCCTCCTCCGCTTCCTCAGACGACTTAGCGGCTTCGGGCCTTTTAATCCCGACTAAGTGCCGAGATACATAATGACGTGATTACAGCGAAGGGGGTGTTTTGAAGATCTGCAGATATGCAAATGAGGAACCGAGAAGGACGTCTGAGGCGCCGCCCTCCGAAGTGCCTTCGTCACTTTCGTGCCGCCGGCGAATTAGCCCAATTTGACTCCGATTGACGTGGGGGGACGATCGTCCTCTCCTCCCCTCCTGCTCGTTTTGTACTTCTCCGGTGGCGGTGCCACTCACCGGCCCGGATCGCGTGTCCCGGCGCCATTTGGCCAACTTCTTCCCCTCCCACATTTGCATAATCCCGACTTGTCGACTTCGCTCACTCGTCGTGATTGATCGTCCATAACAAACGTTTGAAACCCGCTGCTTCTTCCGCCCCCCTCGAGAAGACGCGTCGCGATGCCCCTGTTTCTATAGTGACTCAACTTCGAATAATCCAATTCCTCAGAGGCACTTTGCATAAGAAGATGCGACTCAGGTGTGTCTCCGAGGGCCAGAGCCGCTGAACTCGGCTTCGCCTCCGCTATGGTCGACTGATGTCTCCGTCGACGATGCCGTCCGCCTTCGTGGGTGGTCCCCTCTGGAGGCTGCTCTCGCTTCTGCTGCTTCTGTGCACTTCGCCCGTGCAAGCTGTGATACTCTCCGGGTCCCCAGATTCATATGCAAGGTCCGTGCGGGCATAACCGCATTAGAGGACACTTCCCGGACCCTCCCCGGGGGCCTTTCTTCGACTAATTGAAATCGCTCGTTTAGATTCCCCAAATGGGCGCACACGTTCGAGAACGAGTTGAGTTTCGATTTCCGCACGCGTCAATCAAACGCGCTCCTCTTCTACACGGACGACGGCGGCGTCAACGGAAACTTCTACGCACTGACCATATCCGACGGCCGAATCCAACTCGACTTCAGGTAAACAGCGCCTGGCGATCGATCGACGCTGAAACAGAGCCGAAAACAAAGCGATTTGTGATGCTCCGCTGGCCCGGTCCGAGGCAAACAAATTCTAATCACGTCGAAAGGTGCCATCGAAGGGACCCAAACCCCCACTTGTGAATCCATTTTTAATCACCATAATGCCCACTTCCGGATTTATCGCCCCCGGAACGCATAATTTCGCCGCCGAGATAACGATGTCCTTAATGGCCCTCTACCGTACTCCTTTCAGGTTAGGGGACGACTCGAACGACTTGGCACCGATCAGATCTGTGATTACGATACGGGTGGACGACGTGGCGGTCAACGACAACAAATGGCACCGCTTCGTGCTCTTCCAGGTGCGTCGTCGCGGGACCCACCCGTCCGACCGTGGTCTTTAGGCCTGGGAGAACGTGAAGCTGCAGTTGGACGATACGGTAGTGTTCAAGATCCTCCAGCAGCAGAGCTTTATCTTCGGCAATCTGCGCACCAATTCGGATGTTTTCGTCGGCGGCGTCCCAAAAGTAACGTTTTTTCACTTCATTTCGGGCGCGCGGGCGATGGATGCGCCTCAAATAATACCATTTATCACTTCCCAACGAGCGATCATTAATCAGCGCTGCGCCTGGAGGGCCAGGACTGCACCCCGCGTGTGGCGCCATCAGGGGAATGCCCGAAAACTTCGCCCTAGGACCCAGGGTGCTGATCAGGGGCTTTAGGGGGAAGCCACACAGGGACTCGAAGTTCTTTTTGAAGTGCACACCTAGGAGAGACCGAATTAGAGCGCGCAGCCCTATACGGTCGCTTCAGGACATTCACCTCTTGAACTCGATGTCCTCTCCCCTCCGAAGACACACAAAACGATTCGCCGGCAGCGTCAAGAACCTCATATATCGGCTCTACCCTCAAGGTACCGTACCCTGGCTACGCGTACTACCGTACCCTTAGGCGTGAGTTCTCCCCAGCTGATCGACTCGAAGGGCACGAGACACACCGACGACGACTACTGTAGCCACGAGCCCGTCTGCCAGAACGGGGGCCGCTGCTACAGTACCAACGACGGCCCGAAGTGCGACTGCACCCCCACCAACCTGCAGGGAAGGAACTGCGAGACCCGTGAGTGTCCCTGACCGAGACCCCTACCGTATCCTTTGCAGCGAAGAACAACTCGGTGCTGTCCTTCTTCGGCAACGAGTGGCTTGGCTACGACGTCGTCGCGAACTCCTCGGCCGTCGTGCGGTCCCGCAGCGAAAACATAAGCCTGGCCTTCAAGACGGTGCACCCTAGCGCGCTCCTCTTCATCGCGGGCGATCAATCCGTGAGTATCAGGCAAGGCGCGTCGGGACCCGACCCTTTCAGAACTACGTGGAGATCTCGCTGGACAAGGGCGTTCTTCTGGCGACGTCGAAGGTCTTCGGTACCGACAAGCGCTTCATCCGGATGTTCAATGCGGGCTCCGGCCGCTTCGATGACGACCACTGGCATCACGTGGTCGTCTACCGGGACGTGGTTACGGTAAGTGAGCCGGCCGGCTTCGGCCTCACCGTTTTAAACTTCGTTCCCTCCGCCCTCCCTCACTAAATTCTGATTCTCTCGCTGCAGAGCTCGACCAAGTACTCGACAGTCGGAGTAAGTTGAGATCGAGCCGATTGCTTCGTTTAAACTCTTTGTCGTTTCGTCTTAAACTCGGTTTGGAGTGCGGCGCACAGTCCCGTAGGGCATGGGGAGACGCATGCGGGCTCTCGGAGCGGAACGCGCACCCTTCGATGCACGGGCTTCTTTTAACCTTTCTTTAACTTCTCACTGCCTTGCTTGCCTCCGACCTCCTCAGACGCCCCAACGTGTCGCTTCAGATGGCCGTCGCCGTCGACGGCGTCCGCGACGAGGTCAAGCAGAACGCCGCCAATTTCGACTTCTTCACCAACTCCTTCGCCTTCGTCGGCGGCGTTCCCAGCGGCCGCGCCTACCTCGAGGTGGACAAGCCCCAGTTCCGGGGCTGCATGGGCCAGATCAAGTACGAAGCCGACGCGCAGTTTCTGGACCTGATCGACCTCGCCGACCAGGGCTTCGGCCAGTCGGTGATCCGCACAGGCGGCGACCTCTCCTTCGCCTGCTCCAGCCCCTCCCTCCCGCCCGACATCCTCTCCTTCAACTCCGGTCAGGACTTCGTCACCCTCCCCAAGTGGAACTCCCTCTCCAGCGGAAGTCTAGGTACGCCCCGCTGAACCCATTCCCTCTACCGTACCCCAGGGTTCCAATTCCGGACGTCGGAGCCGGATGGCCTCATTCTCTATCACGGAACCAAGGTGGAAGGCAACCGGAGCGTCGACTACATCGCCTTCGAGCTCATCGACGGCCACCTTTTCATGATCATCAACCTCGGCTCCGGTCACGTCCGCCTCCAGGTGAGCCCCTTCCCGGTCGTCTGATCCTCGGCGCTCCTCAGACGACGGCGAAGAAGGTGAACGATGGCGCCAGCTGGCACAGCGTGATGATGGAACGCGTGGGGCGCTCCGGCTCCGTCGTCGTCGACGCCTTCAAAACGGACTTCTCGACGCCCGGCGTCTCGGCGAACCTCATCATCGACGAGCCGATCTACTTGGGCGCCGTGCCGTGGTTCCCCGTCGACAACTCGACGCCGCCGAGGCCTATCCTCGAGGTCCCCTCGACGGTGTGGAGCGCCGGCCTCCGCGTCGGCTTCCGCGGCTGCCTAAAGAACGTCCGCATCAACGGCATGAACGCGAAGATCTCCGCCTCCTTCCAGGAACAGCTCAAGCAACGTCGAAGCTCGGGCGCGAGTCCTGGCGCGATCACCCTGGGGTGTCCCGTTGTGAAGACGGACTTCTGCGCTGGCGCGCCATGCGAGAACCTCGGCCGCTGCGAGTCGGGTCACAACTCCTTCCGCTGCGACTGCTTCGGAACGGTCTTCGAGGGGCCCACCTGCGGAGTCGGTAGGTCCGCGCGTCTTGGATTACGGTAGCGGGCTTCCGCCTTCAGAGCCGACGTTCGTGTCGCTGGGAGCATCGCGGGAGTCGGACTACCCGGTGCTGGCGGTGCCGCGGCCGCTGCGGAGCGAGGCGGAGAGCGTGGAGATCAAGTTCCGGACGAAGGACGACTACGGTGTGCTGATGGACACGGCCGCGGGGAACCGGAAGGGGGGTCGTCTGACGGTCGCCCTCCGAAAGGGACGCTTGGAGCTGACGCTGAAGGCCGGCGGCGGCTCCCACGTCTTCACCTGGGGCGCCGGACTCAACGACAACGAGTGGCATACGGTAAGGGTGAAGCGGACGGGAGAGAAGCTTCTCTTCTTCATCGACGGAAAATGGGAGCACAGCTGTAAGTCGTCGTAGGACCGCCCTCGAAGACGTCTGCGCTTCTTGCAGACTTCCTGCCCACATCGGATACCGTAATCTTGATCGACGAGATCGCGGGCGGGCATGCGCTACAGCATGAGGCGGAGCCCTTCGGCGAAGATGGCGTCGGCGCCGACCTCTTCGACGGACTTCTGGCGAAGCTCACCTTCAACCAGTTCGATGTCCTCAGTCCGATGAGGGAGAAGATGGCCGAGTACTCGGGCGAGGCCAAGGACGACTCGCGGCGACTCAAGAACAGGTAGACGGCGCGGGGCGACGCCCGACGACACCGCTGCAGTGCTTCCAGGAAGGCGAAGTCCAATACGGTCTCTTTCGACGCCACGCCCGGCCTGGCGACCTTCTCGACGGCGCCACTGATGCCGGACGGCGTCTTCCGACTCTCCTTCAAGTTCCGGACGCTCCTCCGCTCGACGACGCTCCTCGTGGCGGCGGAGAACGTCTCCACGACGGGCACCTTCTTCGCCCTTGAGGTCTGGAACGGCCGACTCCGCTACACCTACGGCGTTCACGGGAAGGTCGACTCGATCCTCTCGCCACCGCCCGCCACCGGAAGACGCTCCCTCAGCGACATGCGCTGGCACTCCGTCCTCATCCATCAGGTCTCTTCCCCTACAGTACCCCTATATGCCCCGTATAGGACGCCAAGACGGGACTCCACCACCTCTTCGTCGACAACTCGTCGAACGCACTAGCGCCTCCGAAGCCATCCGCCGCGAAACTCAGTGGAAACCTCTATCTAGGCAAGGCCTCCGCGGCTATGGTACCCCACTATAACACCGCTTTAGGCAGCCACCCCGAATGGATCGCCCTGCCATCCAGAAGACAGTCTTCGGCGCCTTTCCGGGGCTGCGTATCGGCGCTGAAGGTCGGCACCGAGGTGCTCGATGTCTTCTCCGACGCGACGCGCTTCGAGAACGTCCAGAAGGGGTGTCCAAGTGGGTGTAGCCCGGGGAAGCAGGCCTAACACGAACCGTTTTCAGACCCGTTGGCGCGTTGTCACTCCAACTCGTGTCAGCACAACGGGAAGTGCCACCAGGGATGGAAGGACATCAAGTGTGATTGCTCGATGACAACCTACGGAGGCGCCTTCTGCGACGAGAGTGTGTTAGGCGAGCACGCCGCCGCTGACGCGTCTCTTTCAGTGGGAACCACGTACGCCTTCGACGCCAGCGCCTTCGCCACCATCTTCCTCGAGTACCCGAAGACGAGCAGGCCGAGCACCAACGCCGACCGCCTTGTCGTCGGCTTCCAGACGACGGGCCGCGAGGGCGTTCTTCTGAGCGTCCAGTGCGCCGTCGACGGCGACTTCCTCACCGTCTTCTTGGTAATCCAATTTGCTCTGAGGGGAGAACAACGGAGGGCTAGGGCGGGGGAAACTGAGGAGAAGAAGCCGAGATGAGATCTTCTGAAAGATCAGAGAGGATCAGAGTGACGCTTCTTCGCCAACGATACACCTCTTGAAAGAGTTATCTTCAGGCGGACGGCTACATCCACGTACGGTACAACCTTGGCAGCCGGGACCACCAACTCGGCTTCTTCGACCTCCGCGTCAACGACAACCGCTACCACGTGGCCGTCGTCGAACGGCGGCGCTTCAACGTCACCCTCACCCTCGACGACCATCTGCCCATCCGCTACAGTCCCCAAGGTGCCCCTGTCCCATACCGTATCCCCCTCAAACGACCCTTCAGACCAACACGAGCTGTTCACCTTGGACATGCAGTGGCGCGTCTCCGTCGGCGCCTCGTTCAACGTCTACCACAGCGCCTCCATCTACCGCCGCAAGAAACGGCGTCGTCACCTCCGCGTCTTCGACGGCTTCGCTGGCAACGTCACCGGCGTCAACTTCAACGGCCTCCGCATCCTCGACCTCTACGCGAAAGGTAGCCGCTCCCATTTATCTTCGAGGGTCCTCGAGGGTTCCGCCGAGGCGATTAGACGCGTCGTTTTCCGCTCCACGGAGCGCCGCGGCCCCATTTCCTCGCCGTTCGGGGATCTTCTTCCCTTTCCCGCGATTGAATCTCGGATTTTGCAGGATTACGCGTGTAACGCAGTCCTTTAGGGAGTGCGCTGTGCCGTTCTGTAGCGGCCCTGTGCTGGTTTAGCGTCTTTTAGATGTCTCTGGTCTCGCGATCACTTCTACTTTTTTGTTTCATAGTCAGAGATTCAAGAAAAGGTCTTCATATAGATTCTTCGAAGTTCCATATAGAAAGAGGCATGTGGGAATTATGTGGCCTCAAGCAAGCCTTAGTGCTTGAAGAAGTATTCTGTAGGGGACGCCTTCACTAAGATATATTCTCTACTTCACCATCGCAATGGTTATTTAGGAAATCTCCTCATCACCACGCAGTATTTTCCACCCAGATTACCGTAATCTCGGAAATTTCTGGAAGCCTTTAGAACGGATCGGGTCTTCATCGGCCAATTCGAGCGCATTGTTTACCGCTCCGTCGACCGAATTAGGCACCGAACGAACGTGTCACTCGCAAACGCCCGATTATTCGATTGTTTTGCGATTCGCCTCCGATTCCCCTCTCCTTCTCAGCGGCATATTCAACTCCGCTGCAAATCGTCCCGTCGTTTCCAACGGTGGGAAAACGACGCCGAGGCGACTGAATTATGGAGGAGATGAATGTGCCCCGGGAGTCGGAGGGCGGTGATTAATTAGGAGAGTTCGGCCCTAAGCCTCGAATCCCGAGGCAAAGGGCGTTCGAACCGAGAGGTTCTTGGTCGCCGGGATTCGTTTTTGAGAGTCGTCTCGATGCTGGATTTGTGACTAAGAGTGCATTTGGCACAAAAGCTGGGCGCCGCTTGGTAGAGACAGGACGAAAGAGGTCAAAAGGACCACAAAATCCAACGTTTCTCTTTTCTTTTAACGATTTTTGGCTATACGGTCGAAAGGAATAGCTAAACTAAGATAAGCTAAAAAAGCCTTGATATTTCATTAAATAATTTAGCGAGTTCTTTTGATTCATTTCGCTCAATGTTTCGAAAAAAAGTTCTTTCCACTCAATGAAAAGCACTTCCGCGTGCAGCTGAATGTCAGAATCCCTAATCCTCTCGAGTACCAAAATGAAATTCGCCGAACGAACCCATAAATCGAGGGAATCCTACTAAAATCCGCTCTTTTTTCGTCATTTCTGCTCGATTAACCCAAACGGTCGTTCCGAAACCGGCGACATCAATGCGAACGTGCCTAATCAAACGCTTCGCCCCCTCGGAGGCCCCCCTCCGTCCACTGGGCCCCCTAGCGGGCCCTTGGCAACTTTCGGCGCGCCAGGTTCGCTGCGGCGCGAAGCCCTCGGAGTCGGGTGTTGCAAACCTCTCGAGGGTCGCGGCTATTAGAGGTTCTCAATTGCCATTATTTATTGATCTTTCGCGCCTCTTTCGCGCAGGGGCGAAGAAGAAGGAGGGGAGGGGGCGAAGGAGAAGTATATGCGCGGGAGGAAGGTCTCCGATGCCCTGAGGCCTTTCTGCTATTCATCGCTTCCGACTCCGAAATCGGAGGCACCTCGGAATCCGCCTCCTCGTCGTCGAGAAGTCCCGAATTATTAATCGCAGCGGGGCTGCAGCCGTCTCGACGCCCCAAAGGGTCCTAATTAGTCGCGCCTGCGCTTAATGGCCCCGAGTGCACGCCTAACAGCTTAAGTGTGCGTCTCATACGTTTCGGCGCGAGGCGGACCGCGCGAATTTATTATATTCGGCTGCAAATTGGATTTCGACGCTCCGGAAGGGCCGAGAAGGGTGATCGGGTCTCAGGAATCCGGCGACTTCCCGGCCGGGAGGTCGTTAGGAGCGCTGTTTACGAGGTGCTAACGGCGCGCGAATCGATAGAGGCGAAGAAGAATAAGGGTTTCCGAACACGAAGTTGTTTTCCGCTCCGAGCTTCGGACTTTCGTGTTTCAGGCGACGAACGCGTCTCCTCCGTCGGAAGCCCCAAGCTTATCCACATGGCCTCCGCCGACTCCTCCGACGGACCGTTCCGCCGCCAAAACGCACCCATGGGAGACGGATACGCGGTGAGTTTCTCTTCCATGTCGCGAGGGAACTTTCTGTGGAAATCAGAGCATTGACCTAGTTAATCTAACTGTCAGATCCAGAAAGATGGCTACATGACATTCTGAGTCCATATTCCATCAAAAGAACCAGGAAGACTTAACTCCAGCTCAGCACAGTTTTCGTGTAAGACGACACCGCCGGTTTTTCCAACTACGGAATTGCGATTTTTGTGTCTTGGTCTTTTCTCTGTCAATTGGTAATGATCTCGAGCCCTAATCTATCCACAATATTTCCTTATTAGCCCTATTGTAACGTCCTTAAGCAACTCCTTGCCTCCAAATTATCTTCTGAGTCTTCTGAGTCCAAATCCAATTAGAGCGCAAAGCGACATTTCCTCCAATACTTCCCTTTGGCGCGCTTCCTCGTCACCTTCTCGCTGCTCCTTTCTGCAAACGGGGGACTTGCAGGATCTTCACTTATTCTCTGATAGTTAGGGGAACGCAGTGTAAAACAGCCACGTAAACGACTTGTCCCCAGCACGCCTGACCTGTTCAATGAAATGGCTTTTTGGAATTTGGTTCCCATGACTCCTGTGAACGGAGTCCACGGCTGGAAAGAGTCCGATTTCACTTCGGAATTATTAAGAGATCATTTGGACGCCTCGGGGAATCCGATCACTGTTTGCCTTCTCTCGTTTTCCTTTCCGGAGAGTCGGCCGAACCTTCGAAGAGCTTAACTTTTTTGTGAAGTCAATATTTACCGAACGGTTATATCAAATTGCCACTTCGTATCAGGGCTGTGCGAAACTCAAAACTCGGATGTCAAAACTCAAAACTCAAAACTTAAAGCCATTTGTGACAGAAATACAGTAAAAGTTCCTTCAGCAAAGTCTTCCAGAAAGCCGTTTGAGTTTAGAAAGAGTAGCTTTTGGAGGTTTTCGGGTGTCGCCGACCTTCGGAGATTGACCAGTGGCGGTGATGCCACGGAGAAGACCCTCTCGCGTCCAGCATGGACAGTGCTTCAAGGCCGAGTTTTGAGTCGAGTTTTGCCAAAAAGTCAAAACTCAAAACTCGCACAGCCCTGCTTCGTATCCATCAGAATATTCCAAAATCGTCATAAAATTGAGCTGTTTTGTTCATAAAAGCATTCAGTATTGGTGATTTGAAATGCATGGATGAAAAGATGTTTGTTTTTGCACACATGCTAGCTAACCAAGAAAAAACATAAAAAAAAACGAAAACATTCTTTCGTTTTTGTGTAAAAGATCTGATGTATCAAAAGCCTTTTCCAAGCCTGGCGTATGACTAGAAGAAGCACTCCACCATTTCTGTTTTGAGCTTCTAACCAATGACCCCAAGATGTTGTTTTTTTTTATCTTTTTCTTTCTTTCGAAGTGTTTCGGCAATTATGATTTTGGAAGGCTGTTTCTATGGTCAGGTGCGCGTATAACCAGATGCCCTTTTGCCTTCGCTAACTCTTGAAAATGGAATGCTCACAAGGGAGACAAGTGTAAGCAACTAAACAGGCGCTTGAAGATGGAAAGAGCAGAGCAGCACTAAGGTGTTAGTTGATTTAAAATCCAAAATTTTAGATTTAGATTTTAGAGACAACGTTCATCACATAACCTGTAGTATTTTGGCTAAAAAACGTGTAAAAATATACTCGTTTCGCTGCACTTTTCAGTTTTAAAGAAGGCTCCTTCTTCAAAGCACTAAAAACAAACAGAGCAAAACCTGATTTCACCTCAAAAGTTCTTTTGTCTTTTCAGGGCTGAACTGCTCTTTCACTTTTGGGAGGACATTCTTGATTTCTAGGGCCACCGACGCTATACAGTGCATAAAGCACAGCAGTACCGTCAGTTTTACAGCAACAAACGAAAATTTAATCAGTTTTGTTGTTTTCGCGTTATCTACTCTCTATTTGAAAGAATCGACTTGAAACCAGTGATTCTCTCTTCATCGCTTCCTTCTAGTCACTTTGTCTCTTTCCTAACCACCCACCGACGTCCTCGTCTCCACTTCTTGCCTCTCGAGGTCCCAATTGAATTTTCCGCTCAAGAGCCTCTCGCTTCTCGGTTTCGCGACAAAAATTAATCGAATTCCACCGTCTTCGAAGTTACATTTCGGCCGTTTTCCGCGGAAATCGATTATTTTTTGATGTTTTCCTCCGCTTAACTTCTATGTGTGCGCGTCTCGACGCCCGCCGGGCGCCAATTTGTCTCTCCATTGTCGCCGCGCTCCCAACTTCATTACCTAAAATCGCGCCAAGCGCCGCCGAGGACAATCAGCCTAATTGAATCGCGCGCCCAGCCCCCTCGGCTTCCTCCAATCCATATGTCAACGCTAATTTGCGCCAGGCAACACTTTGGCCACCGTTTTTATCGTCTCCAAATGTCCTCAAGGCGGACGCCACTTTGCCGTCACTCCGCCACTTTCCACTTATCCCTGTCGACCTTCTCTTCTAGAGATCCATTGGAACAGGACTTCCACATGAAACCGTGTCATTTTTTGGTGGAATGATCCTCAAAAGAGGATGTCCTTAGTCACTTTTTCCGTTTTTGAGCGTTCTGGAATCGTCAGGAATGTATGTAGTGTTGGCCACCGATGTTGGTCGTGTCAATTCAGATAATCAAATAAAAGCAGATTTCTTGCTTAGAAAACGATGATGACAGAACAGAATAAAATTGTCAAGCTTCCTTCAGCCTGAATTTGAACTGATTTGCCACTATGATAGACGCCCCCAATCAAGGGGCAAAAGCATTTCTTAAAAAGTCGCCAAAATTCCGTTTTTATGTTCTTGTTAAATTGGAAGATTGATGTACAACTGGTTCGGAAAAACCCAAACATGTCATTTTTTGAGCCTTAAACGTGACAGGATATTGATGTTTCCCCGCAAAAAAAGGCGCTTCTAAATAGGACTCCATGCGAAAGTGTCCCTTCTTACCACGTCGTTAGCTCTCGACTGGAGGTCTTCTGGTAGTTCTTTCTGACACTGTATAGCGAGAACTTATTCGGCGCCCTCCGAAGACGTAAACAATCAGCCTAAAAGGCGAACTCTTTCCCTCCGATCTTTAGCCGCGCGAGGCGAAAACAAGACATGTGGCACGTCGAATCCGCGGCTAATCACGGGATTAATATCTCCGGGCGTCGGATCCGTTCGGCCGCGTCGCTAACTCCTACGTTTCAGAACGTCGACGACGAAGAGAACGACTTGGACGGTCTTATCGAGGGTCTCCACGCCGGATGCCTCTCCTTTGAGGAACAGCAGAACTGCATCGCCGACTCGCAGCAAGAAGGTGCGTTTCCTTTCTGGGGAATTGGGGGGATTAGGGCATAAGATAGGGGATAAGAAGGCGAAGTGCGAGGAAGTGGTCGCTCTACATTATTCGGTGCGTCCGGAGGTCGTCGGAGGACTCGTTCACCTCCTCTTCGCGTGATACATCTTGTTTTCCTGTTGACAGAGCGTCCTGAATGAGTAGGCCGGAGAAGCCGAACATTCCTAGTATGGGAAGACATGCGGTGTGGACCTGCTGGTTCTGTGAGATTAAATGGATTCGATTTGAGCAGCTCTACCCTTTTCGGAACGTTTCTCCAAATTGTACATTCTTTATTTTAGGAATTTTCCGCTAAAATATTCCACTCTGATGCTTCCAGAGTCCATAATAGGACTGCACTTTCCAATAGTGATCCCCTGACTCCCTCTCGTGGACCTTTCTACGGCGATAAATTGGATTGGGGAATCCAATTAAGCCGTAACCATAATCGCTCAATTCTTTCATTCCTGACAATACACGTTTATTGTTGCCCCACGTCCCTCCAGAGGATCCCGGAAGGGTGCCTTCCCTGCCCCCTCCTCAACTCATTTTTCATTTTGTCATAAAAAGCTGCGCCCTCAAATTCGTTTCATTTCCAGCGTCGCCACTTAATTTCCGTTGTTTTCGAGGCCTCTGTCTCTCGGAGTCGTCGACAATTTTCGCATTTTAAATCTGCGCTTCTGTTTACTCGTTTTTTGGCGCCTAAGCGCGTGTCGTCCGCATAATTTGCGTCGTCCGAAGAAAGACAAAGCCACTCTCGGCGCGAGGAGTCGCTCCGAAAGTGGCGATCGCCAGTGGCAACATGTGCTTCTTCTCAATCTCCGCTTCCCCGGAGGATCGCCTCGTCATCGATCGCCGCCGCCGTGGGAGATAATTGCGCCTCGATTCCGCCTGTTTTGAGCATGTTTCGAGATATGAAGTTGTCTCCCCCGGGGGAGCGATTCCCCTTCCCCGGAGGTGCTTTTGGCACTTTCCGCGAGGGTAATTCGAGCGCTTTAGCGGACTCCGGAACTCTTTGGGCGGAAAAGAACGCTCTACTGGACTCCGGAGGGCAAAACACGTTTTCTCCGGGGTCGTCCTAGGTGTTCCCTTCGACGCCCTAATCCCGTCCTCTAATCCGTAAATATGAAACAAACCCATTATCTTCTCCCCACCGCTTCGCCGCACCTTTGTCCCCTGAAGCGCTGTTTACTCCGCTCACCGACTGCAGCGTCCTCCATGGTCTCCAGGTTGCAACCGGGGCGCTTCTTGGCGCGCTAACCGCATTCGGAGCAGCCCTAATCCGCTCGCGGCGCAGATTATCCCTTTCTTCGGCCTTCCCCGATCACGGCTTCGCAATTCGAGATCCGAAGAAAGAAAGACGAAAGAAAGACGCAATTATGATCCCGCGGAGTTCCTTTATGCGTGCTCCTGCCCGCTTGTCCCGGCGCGCTCAGTAATTATTCATCCGTGAAACGCTCGACTATTCAGAATCCGTGTCACACGCGCCCAACTCATCGCCTCGTTCCCATCAGAGTAATTACTCCGGCGCGCCGTAACACGTTTTTTGCACCCACTTCGGGGATTGCGCCCCGTTAGGGACTCTGCGGCGCGTGACTTGTCGGGAATCACATAAATTTGTCGGGATTCGGTTCGTCGGCACTTTCGCTTTCGCGCCGATTTCGGTTTTAAGTCATCCCGAAACCATACGAAAAAAGCGGAGAAAGAGGAAGTTTTCTCCTAATTAGCAGAAGTTTTCGTTTTTTGGAGCCGCCGTTAAGGTGCAGAGTTCGGTGATTCCTCTCGCTGCTGTGCCTGAGTCGAAACGCCTTCTGTTCGCCCAAATGGCGACTTTTCGGCCGAACATATGGTGGGCCTAGAGTCAGCCGTCCTTTCCTAAATAATCAGATTGAGAATCGAAACGTCGTCGTTCCGTTCCCTTTAATCGACTCATTGGTCTGAGCATCGTGTTTGGACTCCTGAAGAGCTTTGCTCGAAGCGATCTCAAAACGGCATCTGGCCAGACTACCGTACCTTTTTCAAAAGATTCTTTTTGTAGCAGAGCAACTAACTATTCATTCTTGGCGTTTGCTATGGCTCAGACTCGAGATTAGCAGCTTGCGTCAATTCGGATTTGCCATGGCTTAGGCCTACGCACAGTGAGTTGCATTTACATCTCTCAGAGGTGCGTACAGAGGTCTATCACATTTATAGGATGAGATTGGCTCTTATCCATATTATGAGTCTTTCTCAACACCACTTCCTTTAGTTGGCGCCTTCTTGCTCGACAGCTGGCGACACTAGGGACTCTAGAAGCAGCTGTGATGACTACAATATTCTGCAACGTTTCTGTGTTCATTGAAAGTGGGCAGTGAGTCAGAGGCAGAAACCCTCGGTACGCAGGTCCACTGCTTCCTTCTTGGCTTCTCGCTTCCTCTGGCTGCAGATTGGCCCCTCAAAACATCTGCCTCGGAAAGTGTTTCCCGAAATAGGCTCCGTTCGTCAGCCGAATCCCAGGCGTCTTCGTGACCCTTTTCGGCGAACGCCGCGTTTTTGAATAGTTCGCGCGCAGTCATACATCCTCGGCGGCGCCTTCTGCGTCCGTCATCCCCGGTCTCCGAAGACATCTTCGCACTTGTCGCCGGCGCCGCCACTCTCCCCTCGGGGGATTCCGCATCCGTGGCCTGTGCAAATCGCCGCTTTGCGCCTCTTCGCGCCCCGCGGATCACTGGGCATCCAATTTGGATCGTCTTTTTCGCCCCCTTGCACAGAAGCCCCCGATTTGTCCTTTCCGCCCGAGCGCCGTCTTCCTCCCCCAGATTCCTCTGATTCCCTTGGAATCGCAATATCTTCTGCTCGTACGTGTTTACTCGGGGTCTCCGGAGGCCGGCCACTCGATCACTTAATTCGATTCTCTACATTTCATTTTTCACGCGTCCTTCGCTCGTTTCTCCCTCCGCACTCCGTTCCAGTAGCCCAGAGTCGTCGTGTGTGGTCCGCTATGGCCACCAGCACGACTACAGTACGCCCTCCGATCATCTGTCTCATCGAGTGGAACACTCCGAAGTGCAAGACCGACCTCTTCAAACCTCCGCCGCCGCGCTTCGCCCCCAACTACCGTCTGAAGGCGAAGCCGAAGCCCCGTGACGAGCCTCCGAGGGGCCCAGAGAGTAGGGCATCTGGACATCTAGGGCATCTGGGGAAGATCTGGGGACCTAATCAAGAGAGCCTCCTGAGAGACCAGCCCTGACCGTCTCCGTTTCAGGCTTCTTCTCGCCAATCCTCCCTACTCCGTCGGCGCCCGTCATCTCTACCGTCGCCTCCAGAAGACGCACCTCGACCCCGTCGCCTTCGCTCCGAAGCGGTCGGTATAGCGCCCTCCGAGTGTCCCTAAGCACCTCCTCTGTCACCCCCTACCGTACCCCACTCACCACCGAGCACGAGACCTGTTTCAGCACTGCCTTCCTCACTGCCTCCGAGCTCCACCCGACCACCTACAGCGGCTACCGTACCCGCAACTGTGTTCTCCACCGAATCGAGGCACCTCTTGCAACCAGTGCACTTCCACACGCTGCAGCAGAGGATGACGACCCCCGCGCCCACCGTACTCTTTGTGGCGACCATGAGTCTCGACGTGGACTACGGTAGTCCGGGCATCGAAGCATCGACTCCTGCACGACCGTCCTCCTCATTCTCTTCTTCTTCTTCTTCTGCTCCTTCGGCCTCTCCCCCGACCGCAACTTCGCCTCGTTTAGACAGCGCCCAAGTCGAAGTGTTCTACGAGGACGAAGAAGACGAGATTACGGTAGAAAAGACCGCGAAGCCGGATACAGTACCTGCAGAAGCTTTCCGGAAGGCCTTAGCAGGCGAAGGTGACTATCTAGACCTCTGGTCGGACCTGGAGCCCCCGCGACTCAATACAGTACCCTCCACGACAACTACAGTATCCACGACAACGAGTGCAACAACGAAGGCCTCCACAAGTACCCGGAAGAGTACCATTGCCACGACTACGACGCCGCCGAAGCCGAGCCCGAGGCCGACGTGGAAACCGCTGCCTCCAGTCGGTAGGAACTAGCTTTGGATGTGGAATGGTAGAAGAGTGGTGCTTTGGAGAACGCTGGTTACGGTAGCTGTCGGTGGTGGAGGTCGGTCCCCGCTTCCTTCCCGGTTGTCGTCGAGTGGCGCCTTTGTGGCGGCCGGAAGGGCCTCCACTCTGTCCATTTCCATCCCGTCCGCTTCACTTCTCCCGAATCTCCCCCAATTAATCATCGACTCGGCTGTTTTCTGTTTTCCGACGCCGACGTCTTCGGCCGATTCGGCGTAATCCCGTCGGAGTCCGCAGAATCCGTCCTCCGGGCCGGCGAAATCGATTCGCGCCTCGCCGTCCCCTCCGTTTGTAATTATCGAAAGTCGCGTGGCCACCTGCACCCGTTCCCTTCCGTCCCGCACCCACTTCCCTCCGCTTCCCGGACCCTCTGACCGCTCCCTTTCAGGCGTGCACCCCTCTCCGACCCCCTCCGCCGCATTCACGAAGCCGAAACCCAGAACCACGTTGCCCTCACACACCGTTTATGCCGTAAGGCCGACGACGCCGATGGGCGACCTCTTTGTCACCACCCAGAAGGTGAGTCCACCCGATCGGGCCCGCGCCTCTACCCCTGCTTCAGGGCCCGGTGACATCGACGGACTTCCCGCGAACGGCGCTCATCTCGATCGCCTCCGTCTCGGTGATCGTCATCATCGCCATCGTCGTCTTCTGCGTCTTCCGGTGCCGCCAGAACGGCCCCGGCGCCGACCACTACCCGATGGTGTGCAACGGCGCCAAGCCCCAGCCGGCTACGGGCCACGCCGGTTACGCGCCAATTCCATCGGAGATGAGTCCTCCGATGATGCACGAGGCCGCCATGCACCACCTGAGCCCCGCCGGTGGCATCTGCCCCTCCGGCCTCGGGCACACGGCCTCCCGGCTGATGGCCAACGGCCACGGCCACCAGGGCTACCAGCCCATCAACGGCGCCGTCATCCCCAATGGCGCCGCGATGCCGATGAACGGCGCCGCGAAGAACGGAAACCTCGCGGCCGCCAAGAAGGACTTCAAGGAGTGGTACGTGTGACCCACCGCCGCCGCCGCCGCCCAATACTCCCGAATGCTCAATTCCTAACCTAGTCCGTTTGATCTCTCCAGGAACCTCGTTCCGCCAATGTGCATACTGTAATTGCCCCAAATAAAAGCGTCTGATCTCGATTTGTCCCCGGGGACCGGGGCGCTGACCGCCGGTGCCGCGGCGCCTTTGCATGAATTATCTTCTGTCCGAAGAGGAGAAAAAGCGTTTGATTTATCAACTTTCTGACGAACGCTCATTTGGAGTTCCGCTGGTAGCGACCTTCTTGGAGTCGCTGTGCGTTCGAAGGGAATGAGGTGTTGAAGATGCCCACGGAATTCTTCTAAGGTTCCATAAACACACAGAGAAAGCTTCAGTGCCTAATCCGTTTCCGCTCGAATACACCGAGAAACAACAAAAGTGTTTTGCCGGAGAAACGACTTTTCCGAAAAAGGCGCGCAGAAGAAATGTCAACTCTATTAATAGAAGTAATGAGAAATGCATTGAGAACCGTCGTGTTATGACAGAGAGCGATCCTCTTTTCGAGGAAGCGAGAGTTGGAAAAGCAACAGGAAGATGACGATTTCTTGGACCGATTCTCACAATCGTACTATCTTAAGCAGGTCCAAGATGACAGAGGAGAACCACGATCTACCCGGTTCTTGCGATGAACTTATTGTGAACCAAAGCAAAACATCTACTTGCGTCAAAGTTAGGCCTGCGATTCATTCAGAGCGGTTTCTCGGTTTACGGTTTGCAGAACAATGAAAGCTTAACCATGAAAACAAGATTGTGAGAGTTTACGACTCTTCTGGCTAATTGTCAAGAACACATAAAACAAATGACCGTTTTAAAATCAAATTCCACGTGTTTTCCCTTTGTTTATCTCCCCTCCAATCTCTGATTTCCATTTCCGATTGTAGTCCGCTGCCTTCTTCCGTAGCCACATTGACCACCCACATGGACACAAATCTTTGAACTCTCCTTGATTCCTTGGTCGTCTTTATGCGTGCACTCGTTAGTATAATTGGGTAATTGGCTACTGTAGGCAAGCTTTTTCGAAGAGCACCTTCGACGTCTTTGACTTCAGAGTCCTGCCTAATCACTCGCCCGCTAATGGGATGTTTCCCGTGTTCTACGTCATCTCCATTGGAGGTACCGGTCTATGATCCGGGTGCCTGTGAGGGCTGCACGCGCGTCTTGCGGATCTTCCGGAGTACGATGTTGTAGGCGAGGGCGCTGAAGAAGCCGTCGAATGTGATGAAGAGGACGCCGTAGGGGCCGAGGTAGTTCTGCAGGTAGATATTCCGGAACTGAAGGGATCTTGGAGGAAGAGCGAGAGGGAGGGACCCACGTTGCGGAGCAGAAGGTCGACGATGGCGGGAGTGAGGTCGAAGACGACGTGGAAGGAGAAGAGCCAGATGATGAAGTGGTTGGTGAACTTCTGGAGGGCCGAGCGGTTCCGCACTTTGCATTTTCGGTACTTGAGGAGGAGGCAGAGGAAGGTGATGTTGAGGAGGATGTTGGACGAGGACATCGAGATGCGCGCCGCCAGCAGGATCTCGTTGGTGCCCATGGAGAAGACGCAGCCGTACGCCCAACAGTCTGCAATTACGGTACCTGAAGGGCATCCAGGTTCATAGCCTTACTCTCTGGAAGGCTCGCCGGGATAGCGTCGGTGGTGCAGAGGTAGGAGACGGCGACGACGAAGAAGCCGATGGCGCCGAGGTTGAGGGTGAAGAAGAACTTCTCGTGCTTCAGACGCTGGGCCGGCCAGAGGACGAAGAAGCATCGGTCAGCAGTGAGCAGCAGGGTCGAGATCTCGTACGAGTTCACTGTGATCAGGGATACGGTACCGACGTACCTCATCAGCGTCGTATCGTGCTCATGATCTAAAAGGCACTGCTGGTTCTGGGGTGGGTACGGTAGCCTACAGTTAGGGTTCCAGAGGGCGGCCATGTATGTCATCTGAACGGCGTTGGTGCCGGTCATCGCCATGGCGGTGGCCGTGAAGAGTCCCATCATGCGGTTGGGCGCTTGGACGGTTCGCTTCTTCCAGGCGACCTGTGTGGAGAGTAGGGATACGGTAGAGATGACGACGGCGACGGTGCCGAGGAGGATGACGGCGATGTACTCGGCGAGGGCGATGTAGGGGAGCGCCGCCATCTTAGATTCTGGAGAGTCTGGAGAGTGAGGAGAAGGGGAGCTGGGGAAAGCGATGTCGGAGGGAAGTGGCGCGGAAACAACACTTCGGAGGCGCCTTCAGGTGGACTGTGATAGGGCTGTTATGGGGAAAGTAACGACTTAATGAGCGGCTAGGCAGAACAAGGCGTGAGGCCAATTAGGGACGAAAGGGTACGGTAGTCGAAGGCACACCTCGAAAGGGCGTCTTCAGAAAAGAAGGAGGCGAAGAAGACGCGAGTTCGGGACAGAAATGGAAGCGTCTCATAATTGGAAAAGCACTTAAAAGAGCACTTGCCATGTTAGATGATGAGGTGAGGCCAAGAAGACGATCAACTTGTAGGGAAAAGAGGCTCCGATGCACTCCGCTAATTGGCATCGAGGTAAAGAAACTCTAATTTGTTTCTTCCGATTGTTTCTCTGAGATTCGAAGAATATGACGATGTTTTCGAGTCGGCCTAATGCGACTACGGTAATGAGAGAAGATAACGACCTCATCATGTCGTTCGAATCGTCCGTTTGGCCGATTCCTTTCAGGAGTGTGCGCACCCCGAATGAAAATGTAATCAGAAAGGGCGATTTCAGTGTTTTTGAAAATGGCGCCAAGCGCGAAGAGTCTTAATTAGGTGGCATCACGGCTTTGATCATGTTAAGTGGCCTGAGATTACCCTCTATATTCACTTTCGGTATTTCTAAATTTGTTGTTTCGAGGAAATGACACGTTTGAGTCTAAGAGGAATAGCTTGAGAAGATGATGGTGTATCTGGACGATGGTTTTCACGCCGTTCCAGTAGCGCTATTGATACAGTAGCACGAGCATAAGAATCAGAAGCTTAGTGTTCCTTCTAACAAGTAGGGTTGTCGAATACCACACACAGCTTTTCGACCGAAGAGCAACTGACAGATTCCGAACTACAGTATTCAGTAATCGGAGTAGCCTGCGAACTGTATCTAGCCCCACAATTCAGAATTTGTATTTATCGACGAATCTATCGCCTCTCTTCTCCTCCCCCTTAGGGCGACTTTCACTTTCCGGTGCCTCGACCTCCTTGTTTTCCCCTCAACTGCAAATCCCGAAGTGACAACAAGCTGTGTGTGTGGCCAATTAGTCCTGCGCATCGATCGGCTTCGGCGGCGCCTCGCCATGGGTCTCGTTTCGACGGCGATTCCACTCCTGCTCCTCTGCTCCTGTGACTTCGCCTGCAAGTGCGTCTTCCATCGTCCCGAAGTGGCAGTTCCACTGCGAAGAACTTCAAAGATGTCTTCATCGGTAGGCACATCAATTTCAAAGCAACAGAATCACCAACCGTGTACCTTGCTGATTACTTTTCTTACAACATCAACTGTTCTTACTGCAAAAATTGGCCAAGTCATCATTGTTTATCCAACTGTTCATATTCGAGGGATGGACATTTTACGTAGAGCTACTTGGTATCAAAAGCGAAAGCGAATCATGGTCATAACAGAAAGATAACAGCGATTAGTGGATGCGGAAGAGCTTCCATGCTCACATGTGGGAAAATCCGGATTATCAGCACCCCCCGAAATGAATCGTATCTCACCATGTTGCATTCCTTCTTCAGCGTTTTCGTAACTAGGCATGAGTTGTACTCCTCGCAGTTTCTTCTAAAGAAAGCTACATGGACGCGCAAGAAGACGCCAACTCCAAAGAACTAGGGTTCTTGATCCGTTATTTAGAATAATTGCATAATTTCAGGCTTCGTTTAGTTTTTCGAGCAATTTCATCAATCTTCCAATCCCCAGCTTAACAGTACAGTGGTAAAGGCAAAGATCAATCCCCCACTGCCAGTGCATTGAAAATTATCGGCTGTAAGCAGGGGAAACCGTTGGTTGGGGGATCCCTTGACAATCCGTCGAATCTCGAATCGGACTCAAATCTATTAGAGATTCAGATTCGTTAACCATATTTCCAGTCTCACAAGTTAAATCCAACTTACTTCAAGCCCAGCTGCAGGTAGTACGTCGAGTTGTCGAACCACTCGATCGCACTCTGTCGTTTTGGCCATTGAGATAGCGAACGACATGAAATATGATTCCGTACTTTTCCACCTCGACGTACTTCTCTTTATGTTCCATCAGTTCACATCACATCACTGTGTTCCACGAACTCTGCTACCAACACCTGATAGCCATATCTAGGTACGTCTTTCATGGATTCACCAACTTTTACTGACTTATCTGAGCCCCGACGAACGAACTCTTTCTCGATAGCGATCGCTGTGGTACTATATTCCTCTAGAGAAGTCTCAGTGCTGTTCAGATCTCGGCGTGTTGCAGAAACCATTATTTCCGGCCATGTTCGGTCCTCAAATTTGCCTGATAGCGCTTTTGAGTCAACACATACCTCATTGTTAATGCGCCACTTCTCTGTGTGGTCGGCAATTCGGCCAACGATTTCGGCTGCTCTGCTCATGAACGCATCAATTCTTTCTTGTTCTCCGTATGTTGTGTTGGCGCAAAAGCCGATCATCGTTTGCTGGTCACGGTATTAACGCATACGATGTACAAAGGACTCACGATTCTGAACATATCCAAGAGAACGTCGTTCACGCCGGAGTGGACAATGTCTTTGACGTGCTTGTAGAACTTAGCCATATACGTGCGAACATCGTCTACGTCTGCGAATGACAAAGTTTTGCGGAAAATCAAATCGCTGACTCGCATTCAGGGGCAGCTAAGTAAAACAGAAGTGGAAGACAGCAGCCCTGAAGCACAGTCGTCTCTAAAATCAAAATATATTGATGGAGGATCATGACGCGGATAAGCGATCGTGGCGTAAGCACGGTCATGTTTTGCAGTTCGGCTGCAGACGGCTACTCCGCCAGTAGCAGTGGCACCACCGCCTACTGCCACCGACGCTGTGTACACTGGTCACACCGCTCATTTACACCACTTATGTACATCAGTTGTTGCGTGACAATCGGAAAGTGTCGCAAAAAAGGCCGTTTGAACGAATGTTGCGTTTGATTGACGGCGAACACAAACTGGTTACACTGAGCGGGGTTTTTGCAGGGTTTTTTGGCTGCCTCGGAACATCTGAGTAATTTTGCTGATATGGGGCGTTCATAAGCTCGCCGCCGCCGTTTTCGCTCCGAACCCCTCCCATTCTTGATCAAATATATTAATGACGGTTGGCAAGTGTACCACAGAATGTGGCAGTGGCACATTGTTGTGCCTTCCCACAACGGAATAGTTTACGCAGAGCTTCTGGTGGCGTTTGTACAACATACGTTCGCCACAACACACATGCTATTCACGTGGACACAGAGCTGACTACCATCTGAGGAAGTACAGTTAACAGCAACAACAATCAACCACTGCTCGTCGAACAAGCGAGGACTCAGACGTCACCCTCCTGCTGCAGAGTTCGCTCTTCCGTTACCCAGAATCACAGTCATCAAAAAAGCTTACGTTCGCCCTCCCGCTGCCTCTTCGGTGATGTCTCGCGTCGTGTACATGCTTTGGCCCCAAACTTTACAGCTACACGACGACCCGTGAGTATCAAAGATCGAAAAACTTTGATCTCATACCTAAAGGAACAGCCGGTTCTCAGAGAAAATAACACGTTTGAGTCTAAGAGAAATAGCTTGAGAAGATGATGGTGTATCTGGACGATGGTTTTCACGCCGTTCCAGTAGCGCTATTGATACAGTAGCACGAGCATAAGAATCAGAAGCTTAGTGTTCCTTCTAACAAGTAGGGTTGTCGAATACCACACACAGCTTTTCGACCGAAGAGCAACTGACAGATTCCGAACTACAGTATTCAGTAATCGGAGTAGCCTGCGAACTGTATCTAGCCCCCACAATTCAGAATTTGTATTTATCGACGAATCTATCGCCTCTCTTCTCCTCCCCCTTAGGGCGACTTTCACTTTCCGGTGCCTCGACCTCCTTGTTTTCCCCTCAACTGCAAATCCCGAAGTGACAACAAGCTGTGTGTGTGGCCAATTAGTCCTGCGCATCGATCGGCTTCGGCGGCGCCTCGCCATGGGTCTCGTTTCGACGGCGATTCCACTCCTGCTCCTCTGCTCCTGTGACTTCGCCTGCAAGTGCGTCTTCCATCGTCCCGAAGTGACATTATGCAACGCCGACTGGGGTACGTTCTCTGCGGCACCCCTCCCTCTCCCCCAACACCCTACTTCAGCCGCCCGTCTGCACGTCCTCTCGAGGGCCTCCTGGTTCGGGAGGACCACCTACCGCGTCGAGAGTGGCCTCTTCGTGAAGCACCCCAACACTTCGGAGTTCGCCGCGCCTCCGCGACGATTCGACGTCGCCACTGACTCCGTTTGCGCCTTGGGGGACCTCCGAGTCGGCGCCGAATACCTGATCGCAGGTGGGTCCGGCGCGACTCCCGCCACGAGTGCCTGAGTTGCAGGGAAGTACGTCCCTGACGAGGGCTTCTTCTCTTTCGTCACGCGGCACTTCAGGGACCTAAGCGGCGATTTTGTCATCGACAGGTGTCAGCAGGTAGTCGACTCAAAGGGAAGCGTCTTCGAGTGGAGTCGCCTCCCCCAGCGCCTCGAAAGGTCGATTCTCGGCCGGAGGCTGAACCTCTGCTGGAAGAAGCCTGTGTGACTGATATCCCGCCACGATTAGCCTGACCGCCGCCACTGTATCGCTTTCTTCGTGCACTGTGCAATATTTTGAAATAAATTCCGAATTTACTCGAATCCCGAACTCCTCGGAGCGCCGACGGCGGCCTTCTTGTGCACTCCTGGCCGATTTCGACCGCTCTACAATCCATTGCAGACGTCTTTCCGTGTCTCCGTTCTGCCGAGGCTTGTCTACTTCTTCACTGGTTTGCAGATTTTCGATGAACGGGTTCAAGAAGGTGATCATCGAGTCCTCTGACGACGAGGAAATACCGGCGCAGGCTTCGTCGGAGGACCAGTCCATGGACGTCGAAGAGACCAGCAAGGACACCTTCGAACAAGAAGCAGAGAAAGAGTACAACTCCGATGACGATCCCGTTGTGGCCGTAAGGCGCAGATGCAGCTCGCCTCTCTATCTGTCTGTGCTCTAGGAAACGGACGTTATCCTGGTGAAGCCTCCAACCAAGCTCTCTCGACTGCTGATTCCCCAGGGCCTCCGCTTCGAAACGGCCAGCAAGATCTCCGCGCAGTATAAACGAAGAGTCGGAAAGGTGCGAATCTTGGAGGGTCTCCGGCTAAAGTCGAGTTTTTCAGTTGCAAATGAATATAGATATCGACTGCGATACCAATTCGTTCGATAAGAACAGAATGGACGAGTTTCCCTCAGGAGTCAACAAACATACGTAGGTTCCGTTCCTCCAAACATTACCTAAATTCGCCGTGTTCAGCCTGCAGACCAGATTGAATTTCGAGGGAACGAGGTACTCTAACAAAGGAAGTGTGAACCATGTCACGGGTGTCGTTCGGAACGGTATGTGGCGTTGTCACTCGCCGCCAGTTGCATATTTTGGACTCTTTAGGCAAGTTGTACTTCATCCCGATAGAACACAAGTTCGAGATGAAGCGGACGCTGAACCACGCCTCGCAGAAGAATCGCGGCCGGAACTTCCTGGGTGCAAATGGCTCTGATGAAGAAGGTGATGCCAGGGCGGCCAACCCCGTTCGTGTCCGCTTCGCGCGTCCTGAAGACGAGCGCCAGAAGAAACGCCGCGAGGCTTCTTCCTTCCACAGAACGAAGGTCGAAGAGCAGGACACCTGGGTCCCACTGGAGCTGCGACGCGAGAATGTAAGAAGCCTGAAAGCGACTATAACTAAAGATTTTTGTTACAGATGCTTGGCTCGCCAGCACTGCTGGATAAGATGGTCTCGCACGTCGAATCTGAAGGCAAAGCCGTTGATGCAGATTCTGACGACAGCCGTAACTCGTTCGACGGTGAATGCGCCATATTCAAAGCCATGCTGCTGAATTCCCCGAGAAAGAAACGTGCCCGGAAACAACAGGTCGTTTACAAGAAGGCCGACGAAACCGAAGAACTAGCGGACCCGGTCAACTCCAAGAAAGATCCTCGCTACGACCGTATGAAAAAAAGTCAGATCGCTGGATTTTCCCTCGATGAGCAGATTAAAGCCGTGTTCCTTAAATGTAAGATCCGTGTCGAGTGTTTTCTCTATCCTTGTCCTTCTTCAGCCCTAGTTCTGCCGTTCGAAGATATTCCCGTGCCCGAAGAGGAGGACGTTACCGATATCCTGTCGACGGTCCGGTCCTACGCCCGCTTGGTGTGCGGTGTTTGGGTGGTGCGGAGCGACTTGGTGTATCCCGACGAGATCAAGGCGGCTGCCCAAGAGAAGATCCGACGCCTCCGGGAGATCTTCGACTTCGTTTGCTGCCAATTCGACGCGGGCAACCAGATCACCAGGAACGACATAGTGGACATCTTCCAGGTGTCAGCTGACGATGCGCTCGGAGTGCTCCAGAAGATCGGACGACTGAACAGAGACGTTTCCGGTTTCAAGAATGTTAGCGACCCGAAAAGCGGCACCTGGGAACTGCGCATTCCGAAGGACATCGAAATATACAAAAGGTATCGCTTCTTTCGTGACTTCTCTACCGTATCCTTTTCAGCGATGCTGTGTTTGAACTCTTCGAGGAGGAGCAAAAGTTTTGGGTAGAGCGACTGGAAGAGATCGTCGCCTCTCGTTGTTAAGATTGTTGTTAAGATATTATTGTTGTTACTTGTTATGGATTCCCTAGAAATTTTTATAGGTCTCGTAGTGTGGTAGTTCCTGGGCCTGCTGGCGGACCCTTTAGACAAACACAAGCCTTTCTGGGGGCAATGGGTGCACGTCCAGTCCAATCAAATCTTCTGAACAACAGAGTGTGAACCAGGACTGTGCGAGTTTTGAGGCATTTTTTGAGTTGCGATTTTGGACGAAGCTCTACTCGAAACTCGCCTTGGTCCCGTCACTATGATTTTGCGCCACCCAGGGTGGTATTAACCGCTACGAGCCCCGCGGAAGGCAAATTTTCGACCTACCGTACACCAAATCAATGAAATCAGGGTATTCGTCGTGGGTCGAATCACAGCAAATCGTCTAGCAAAAGATTTCTGCTGATGGAATTGAAGGATTATGCGGTTTGCGTTAAAGTCGCATATGGCTTGGGTTTAAAAAGGTGTTTAGGTACCTAAAGAAATTACCATAAAGCTGTTCAGCGGACTCTGCTGCATAGAATAAGCCCCGGCTCCTCTGCTAGCATGCTTTCTTCATTGAGTTATTAGAAGAACCATTAGTTTGTAATTGAGAGTTGAAAAGTTAGCTTCAGATTCATATGTTGGAAAGCTATTGGAACAGAGGATGGTTCATGTACAACGTCGTGACGGGCAGATAAGCCATTATATTCTTAAAAATCCACAGCTCACAATTGAAAGTGCCTTTGTACACCATTGATTCCTAATAACTCAATGAAGAAAGCTTGCTGGCAGTCGAGCCAGGGCTCAATCGACGCGGCACACTCTCCTGAACCACTGTCCGTTTAAGAAGTTAGGCGAAATCGCCCCAGAAACGAGAAATATGCCAAAAAAACACTGATTTTCATTACAAAAAATACAAGTTTCGAGTTTTTCGGGGTACGTTTCGAATAGTTTCGAGTTTCGTTTCGAGTTTTTGAAAAAAAAATTTCGAGTTTCGACTTCCGAGTTTCGAGTTTCGCACAGCCCTGGTGTGAACCTCAAGAAGGCCAGAACCACAGTATCCCGGGTGTGGAAAGTGTATGGAAAGAGCGGTCAGTTGATCTCTCGTGGAAGGGTGGAGGAGCCTGTGGTCACCTTGTGCAACTTGGGCAGATCATTCGAGGGTGGTGATTCCTATCCTGATGGCATCGGACGATATCCCCTCAGGACTTTCTTATCATCGTAGATCGCTTCGAATATGAGAACTCGCGTCCTCGAAGTCGACCATTTTTCCACTATGACCACACTTCACTGCTTCGGATAAGCCTTTCTCTGACCAGCGCTAATCCTCTAATCTCCGGGGTCGACTCTCCCAGAAATAATTTCATGAAAGAGGGCGTGACCCGAGTGCAACATCTTCTCCTATTATTACCGTAGTGCAACAGCACAGAACAGGAAAGCTGTTGACAGCTCTTCGGCCAGAATTGCGAAATGGGAGAGAGGAGGAGGTGCGCGCGTCCATCAGCCTCAGAACCCCGTCGACTCGGCCTTCTTCCCCGCCGGAACACGTGTGAATCCCCGTGGAGAGAGTGCGAAGAGGGCCGGGCGCCGAGGACGAATCGCCACGTTTTTGTCCTCTAATCCGTTTTTCGTTTTTCTTTTATGCAAATGATCGATCGCGACGCAAAAAGGATTTGTGACAGCTGCAATTACCCTCGCGAATCAAAACGGCGCGTTTCGAATCCATCTGCGCCATCTCCGCTTCATTACCCCGGCAGCGAAACCCCGGGGGCCCCGCGGCGGCAAGGAGTGCGCCGCCACCTTCTGCGGCCCTAATTACGCGCGGCCGTTTTATTTTCGTGTGTTGACACTTCGAGGGCACCGGAAGCGGCGCATCTCGATGTCTCCGGGCCGTCTTCGGGGGCCATTCGCGGTCCGAACGAGCTCGTTTGTTGCCTCTGACGCCTCGCCTCGTTTCAGAGCGCTCCGAAGATGGCAACGCAGAAGACGACGCGCGGAGGACGTCCGCGGTGAGTTTATGGGAGAGTGGAGGTGTTCATTGTTTCCTCCGCTTCGGTGACCTCCGGAGGATCCATTTGGGGCGATAAACGATTGTTGACACACGCGATTACCGTTTCGCCCTAATTGTCGCCCCATTATTAGCATCCATCGGCGGCGATTCGACGCTTTTTTGCTCACCTTTGTCTTCGGGGAATGGCCTCCCTTCTCAAAAATGTGTTCCTCGATTATCTCCCGGATCTAAACTAGGTGTCGTCTACCGTACCTGTGGTTCCCCTTTTTTAACGTTCTTGCAATTCGTCAAGCTATGTCCAAAAGGGAAAACATCAGTGAATAGAGTATGCTAAAGGCGCGGTCTCTGCTCTACAGCCTTCTGCTTCGGTGTCCGATTGGCGCTCTTCTCCGGAAGAGACCAACTTCTGTTTGCTTTCTCTGTGTCGCAAAAGAAAAAGAAATAATTACGAATTCAAGCGATCGGAAGGGAAAGTTCAGACGAAAACAAATGGGTGAAACCGAATACTAATGAGAGATTAGCGCCGAGAGAGCGGAAATGAGATGTTGTGGATGCCTGAGGGTAAACTGAGTATCTCGGGGCCCCTGAAAACAAATTCCCCTCCGGATTCCAATTGGCTTCGTTTAGGGGCCCACCCTCCTCGAAGAGTCCCCTGGGGCGACCTTCTATCGTACCTTTCGGGTCGTTCCTCGGGACGCTCCTCCGCATTCCTCCGACTCATCCACGCGGCAAACGCGATTTCGTCGCCAAAAACGACTGCGTCCCTCCCTCCCTCCCGGGTTATCCCTCGCAAAATAACCCTCCGTCGCCTCTTGGAGACGAATTCGTCCCTCGCGTATCTTAATGCACTACTCGACGTCCGTTTTTTGGCTCCAAAATGGGATAAATCTCGAGCGCGATTATCCATTTCATTTGGCCTCTTCGCCTCCTTCCGCCGCCCCTCGTCGCCTCTCCGCGGCCTCTGTAGTCGACCTGCGCGGCGCCCTTTCGGCGCCCGGCTTATCAGCTGATAGGGCGGCGGCGAACACTTTTATGGGGCCAAGAGGACCCAGAGGACCCTTGGCCGCCCCTCGGTGACCTTCGTCCTCTGGCGATCGAATCGATGTCCGCAATCTGTCATCAGCGCTTTCCGCGCGAATTGGCGCATAATTGGACGACAATCGCGATCAGGTAGCGCCAATTGGAATCGGCTAGAATTGGCTGCGGCCGCGTTACAAATCGGTAATTGGATAACGTCGAGAACGCGCGAGAGCTTCCGCTTCCTTTGGGATATCGCTGCGATTGAAATCCGTTTTCTGCGCATACCGTATTATTTGTGTAATTCGAAGTGTAAAGTGAGGTTTGCCCTCTTTTCCTACCACTTAGCCTTCTTCACGATGATTAGCTTTCTCTGTTTATGACAAGGGATGTCCTTTTAAGGCTATGTTTCGTTAGTTAGTCCATCTATTGGCAATTTTTCACCATTTTCTTCAGCATTCCTGCCTTCATCTTGGCGGTAGGTCCCTGGCGACTTTCTGGTCAGATGCCACTGGCGACGAGCGAGTTGAGTTGTCATGAGCGGCTCAGTTCCAAGAATCACATAGACCAATGATTCTACGGAATTCTTTCTTTAGTCAAAATTTGATCTTTCACTCTTTCAATTTGATCTTTTCATTGAGAACTCCTTCAAAATCCACTCAGAATCCCCAATCACCGCCACATCGACTCTCCAAGGCACACCCCTCCACCTCTGAAAGTGTCTCAGGACTGCACCTGTCCCGGCTAATTGCAACCTGTCGGGAGGGCGCCGGCTTCCTCTGCAGCGCAAATTGTTGCCCTCGAGGGCGATGTTCCGCTTTGTTTATTGGCGGAAAAGAACGCGATTTTCCTTAGCTCATCCAATTACTCCTGCTCGGACCACCCCGTCGGCCGACTCCCCGGACGGCTCGTTTTCTCATTAGACCCCTTCGCATGTTTCTCCTCGATTTTCGCGCTTCCCGATTCACTTTCAATGAATTTCTGAGTGAGCGGCGCTAATTAATCGCTGTCGACAGTTTTTCCTCCACCGTCAAGATCTCGGCCGCGATATGCAAATGCGGTCTTCGAGTCGCCAAGGTCGCGCGAGGGCGCTAATCGACTCTATTACTCGACCCTTTTTGACATCGCCTCCGGGCTCTCGTGTCGGCATCCAATTCGGCGCGAGTCATTAATTTTATTTTCCATGTTTGTTCCTCCTAATCGGGACTCCCTCGGGCCGCGATCGGCTTTCGATAGGCCCCTCTACTCGCCTAACGATCAAAAACGGCTCCTCGAGAGGTCATAAAAGGGAATCGCGGCGGTGTTTCCCCATGGCGGCTCCATTAAAAATTCACAAAATTACTACGACCCGCGGCCCTAATCGTCTATTCATAGCGCCTTCGGGCCAGAAGTTGTTTTCCGAAGGCGATCGACGACGGCGCCTCCGATCGATCACCGATCGGCGCTCTGTTTACTCCAAAAAACATTTCTGTTGCAGAATCGCTTAATCCAAGGCCGTGGCTAATCCGCGCCGTGATGGATGGCGCGGCACGGGTCCGAATGACCCGCTGGCTTCTGGACAGGAGCCGGCCAGGGGAGCACGTGGGCCACTGGAGGACCCATTTGTCACTCCGAAACAATCGGAGAACATGTCGCGCGCGCGTAAGTAGCGGGATTATGCAAACGGCCCTCGACGCGCAAAAACATTGATTTATGGGAACGGCGAACGGTGCTGAAGAGGAGTCAAGGAGGCAGAGGGCATATTGGGGATATGAAGTGGGGGCAGCATACGGTAGTGAGGTAATTATTCAGCAGTAATGGCTCCCGACGTCCTCGTGATTTATGTTCCCTCAAAAAGCAGCTCGGATCGTCGGCATTTCGATGTTCCTTCGAAACGCCTCGGCACGTTCCGAGGTGAACGCCCCGGACCTCTGCCGCCCGTGTCCGTCCACTTGTTCCAGGGTTCTTTGGTGCATTCTTACGATGAACACGATGGCGCTTTGAGCACTGCCAGCTTCAAAGAGTAGTGATCTGATTTTCACCTTGTTTTGGGAGATGCGTGACGGACCTTCTTGACACTTTTGAATACAACGTGAAAGATTAGAGGGAGTGGATGGGGTCTCCACTGTATTTGCTTCATGTCCATCCTGCCAGGTTACCAGGCTTATTTCTTTCCCAGATTGCTTCTAAATATGAGAGGAACTCACCTTTGAGTCGAAGACCGGACTTTCCGAGTAGTGTCTCCCTCAAATCCTTCCAATTTCCCCCGAAGACCCCATCCATTCCCTCTAATCGCCCCTAAACTGCGATCACCGCATGCACTTCGGTCCCGGGCGAGGGACTCTCAAGCATCGGCAACTTGAAAGTGTAAAATCGCTGTTTGTTTATATAAATGTTGTTCTCCTCCAGCGGCCTTGCAGCCGCGTCCTCGAGGTCCGGGCGGGGCGGGGCGCGCCTCCTCGGGGGCGTGGCGTTAGGCCTGCTCGTCGTCGTCGTCAAAACAGCGATTTTTCTTTTCTTCTGCGTCCCCGCTGATCCCCGATCAGTCCGATCTCGGCTTCTCGGGGCCGATCGATCGCCCCTTCCGGGCCCCGAAGATGCCCCCCCCCTCCAGTGGCGTCTGCCTGGGCCCAGGGGAGTTCGCGCGCCACTTTTGAAGTGACTATGAATGTTTCATGCAAATCAGAGCGTCGGCGTCGCGTCGCGAAAACAAAGTCGCGCCACTATAGCCTGGCGATCAATTTAGGTAAAACTCTCATAATTGGCCACTAAAAGTCAATAAGAGAGGGCCGCGCGGCCCTAGGCCATAGCCCGAGGCGATATATCTAATCCTCCTCCCTCCCGCGCCCTTTCTTCGTACTTTCGTGTTTCTTCGAGTGTTTCTCCGCGCGTTGCACAACACTCCCTAACAGGAAGAAGATCCCGACGATTTACAAACAATTAGCGCGCGCCCCTTTCATCGCCGACACTTCTTTGTTTATTTTACCCACCGCCCGTTCGGCATCTGTCGATCCCTCCTTCCAGGGCTACGGTCGCCTTCCGTTAGCCTGTGAGCTCATCCATCATCGCTCCAATTAGCGCTCCTCCCCGCGCGCCTTCTGTTTTCTCAGTTCTCCGCAAAAAAAACCGTAAAATTCCATTCGTAAATTACTGTATTCGATTTATGACTGCCAACAGAAGTCGCGAGGCTGAGTCACTCCCCTCGACGATCTCCGGAGTCCACTGACCCATGCTCGATTCCAGAGTCCCCTCCTCGACGCCGGCGGCGTTCCTCGTCGCCAGAAGGATGGAAGAAGAGCTCCGATGCCCGGGCTGCAAGCAGTTCGTCGAGGACCCCGTCCTGTTGCCCTGCGCCCACAGCTACTGTAGAAAGTGCGCCCTGAAGGCTCAGCAACGCACCTCCGCCTCGATGCTCTCTCCCCAGTGTTCCTCCGGTAGGTACCGTACCCCCATAATCCCCTTCAGACGCCCGTTCAGCAGCCAGTGACACGATCTCCCTCTGCGTCAGCGACCAGGACCAGGAGAGCGACAAGCTCTCCGTCTTCTCGGAGACCGATTCCGGCGTCGTCCTCTGCGGAAGAAGTAAGTCGCCCCTCCAGAGCCCCTTCCACAGGCCTTCAGGTTCCCGGCCCTGCAGCATCCTCGGCACCTCCTCGTCGATCCTCTCTCGTGTCCCCACCATTCTGACGCCCTCCACCTCGGGCTACTCGGTCGTCTGTGGCGCCTGTCAGAAGCCGGCCTTCTTCGCCGACGACCAGGCGATCCTCAACGCCCCCACCAACGACGCCCTTCTTCGCGTCATCCGCCGCTACCGTTCCCAGAATCCGGAGCATGGTCAGCGGGCTACCGTAACTCCGGACCGCGTACCCGACTGTCAGATGTGCGACAGCGGCTCCGAGAAGCCTTCTTCGGTCTTTTGCGAGCAGTGCGACGTCTACTACTGCACGCCCTGCCAAACTGTCCTCCACCCCCCTAAGGGACCCCTTATGAAGCACCAGCTGACCCCGGCGAATGCGCGGTGAGTGCAGCCCTAAATCACCGTGTCTACCGTAATCCTGCAGACGAACGCCCGCGGCGACGTCGGCGGAGAAGGAATCGAAGTGTGCGTTCCACGAGAACGAGCTTCTGACGATGTTCTGCGCTGTGTGCAAGTCGGCCGTGTGCTGCATGTGCCTCCAGGAGGTGCGCCACCAGAACCATGACGTCCACAGCCTCCAGAACACGTGCAAGGCGCAGAAGGTGAGTCTCTAATTACGCGACCTCCGCGGCCGGAAGTTCTCAATTAACGCGCAAAGGCACGCGGTAAACAAGTTCGCCCCTCTGCTGACCCTCTGCCTTCCCCGCGCCTTCCCATGGATCTGCTGATAGGGAAGCACAACTCCGGGACCGTAAATCAATCTCGTTAACATGGACGATTAGCGCGTGCGATCTGTCAACAGCGGCGCTACCGAAACGGTTCGAGTGTGGGAAAGCGTCGGGTTTCTGCAAACATCTTCTGATTTGGACAAACAGAGGGCCGCTCCTGGGCAAATAGCCCGAACATGAGCCGTCTCGGGGTCGCTAAGGGGCATCGTGGACAAACAGCGGAACGCTTCTTCCGGTGGGATCATGCCGTGGCGCGCCCCGACGGATTTGTGTAATCGCCGCTTGTTCATCGACTCCACGGGTTCGTCGAATTATGAAGTGCGTTGTAAAGCGCCACCGCCTGGTCCCGAGACCCTCCGGAGCGCCTCCAATTAGGCGCGAACAAAGCCACTTCTAGGGAGTCTTCGGCGCCTTTGAGCGCCGCCACCTGTCGAGTGGCGACTCGATTTACATAACACCGAACCGCAAATGACCTTTTGGCCCGTGGCGTTACTTTTTTACGGTCTCGGCGGCGCCGTTATCGCAAAGCGGCGGCGATGTGTTTATTCGTTTTTCATCGCCTCGGGCCATATGCACTACAGTGCGCGGCGGCGCCGCAGGTGGACGTCGGCGGCGCCACAATTTGTCGTCGAGTGGTGGTCAGCCAACTGACGCCGGCGATTAGATGTTACATATGTCCGCCGGGCCATCGGATATGCATCCGGGGGACTTTCACCCGTCTCCTCGACGAGGCCAAGGAGGCGAAGAGGAGCGCCGTCCGAGGGGCATGGGCTTCCCGGGGAGAGGAAGTCGTCGAGGTGCCACTTCGACGCCGTTTTACGACTGGGAAGACGCCGGAATTTGCATATTTTTTGATTTACAGTCCGAGTCGGGAGCCGGCGCTTCCTGCCACCCATTCGTCGTCGTCGGACACCTGTCGCCGGGGAGCGGAGGCCAGGGACCGAGGGGGCAAAAAAGGGCCTCGGGCATCCTGTCACGCGCGAAAAGGTCGCGCAGCTGTGGAGAAAGTGACAGACGGCGCGGCGACAGTCAAGTGCCTCCGAAGGTCACAACTCCTAATTGGCCACACACGGAGGCGCCGAAGCGTGAGATACGCCGGAAGATCCAACTTCGCCCCTTCTTCTTCCAGGGCTAATTACGGCCTGGCCGACGATCGATCAAACGGTCCTCGCTTGACAGCCTAATTATTCCCTTTCGTGGGCCTGTTCCAGGCGTGCAGCACGGCCACAGATTATGCAATCGGTCGTTCTCGGCGCTGTCATCACACGAGAAGATAAATGCGTCGCCATATGGTTGCGCAAATCTTTTCATTAGCCCTTCCTCGATGGGTTAAATGCCCTTCGACGGACGCCCAGGGCTCCGGTTACAGATACAGCCGCTTGTAGAACACCGCGGCCGCTTTGGCCCTAACACAACCGAGGGGGTCAATAGATCCGATTACCGGCTGATCCGCTCAAGCAGCGGAGGCGTCAAACTGACCTCTTCAGGCCTAATCCGGCAGGTAATCCGCGATCCTAAACAATGTCTGTTGGGTTAATCCGCTTGGCCTCCTCGTCGAAGACGCCTCTCGATGCTCCTCTGCAGCCCCGCAACCCTAATGAAACTTTTGGCGCCGAAATTCGATTTGGTGGCGCCGAAGCGGATATCCGCCGAGAGTACTACTCGTTAATTGCGCCCCTCCGAACAAAGCGAAGCGTCCTCGTAGCCTCAAGAAGGGAGAGGCGATCAATCTCCACAGAACGCAACACTTGCGGCGCATAAATCGTGCTTAAAGCGTCGCCTACAAAAACAGAGTTTCACAGCACCATAAATCGCCGACGACGCTCGAAACTTTCTTGCGACAATTCGACGACCACTTATCGACTCCTCCGGCACTCTCCGCTCCGCCACTGACCCTCAGCCAACACAGATCTCGAGTTACGGTATTGCAGAGCGAACTCTCCCAGACGCTACAGCTGCTCAGCGAGAAGGCGCGCTCCGCCACCGAGGACATCCAGAAGCTGAAGCTCTGCCACGAGAAGATCAACGTGAGTCCGATCCCAGCCGTTTCGTTCTCATCCGATTACTGTAGACCTCGTCGTCGGACTTCAAGACAAACGTCACCGTGCAGATCGACTCGCTCATTCAGCAGCTCCAGGAGCGGAAAGCACAACTCCTCGACTTCGTCGACCGGGAGCGCGACTACAAGAAGCGCATCCTGAAGGAGCAGATCTCGCGCTGCACGTCGCAACTCTCCAGGACGACGGCGCTCATCCAGTTCTGCATCGAGGTGCTCAAGGAGCCCGACCCGGCCGTCTACATGCAGATCGGCGGCGCCCTCCTGAACCGCGCCACGAGTCAGGAGTTCCTCTGGCACAAGGAGATGCGCACAAAGCCCGACGTCGAGCCCGAGATCGTGCTCAATCTCGACACGAAGCACCTACAGTACGCCATCCAGAACCTCGACTTCGCCCAGCTCAAAGGTACATTCCCCTCGCCCCACAACCCTCCTCGATTACCGTACTAACCTTGCCTTTGTAGTCAGCGCGGTCTCTGGGAAGATCAGAGGAGACTCCTCGAGAGGTATACTGTAGATTCTGGTGGTCGTGGTTGTCCCTTGTAGTCGTTGCCTCAAGCTTGCCTATCCCAGCACCGAAGATGCCTTCTGATCGCTTACTTTCAGTTCCGGCGCCTCCTAGCTTCGACACCTCCGAGTGCTCCGCGGAGAACAACTCGGTTACGGTAGTATGGCGGTCGATGCATGACGGATGCGCCGTCGACGGCTTCATCCTCGAGATCGACTCCGGCCGCGAGGACGGCGTCTTCAAGGTTCGCCGAGATCGGTTCCTCGAAGCTCAGACCCCGTTTAGGAAGTGTACTGCGGCACGGAACGGATCTGCACCATCGACGGCCTCCACTTCGACACCTATTATAACGCGCGCGTCAAGGCCTTCAACGCGGCCGGCGAGAGCGCCTACAGCGAGTGCATCTGCCTCCAGACGGCGCCCGTCGCCTGGTTCCAGCTGAGCAAATCGCCCTCGCAGACCGAGATGCTCCTCAGCAACGACTGCTCCACCCTCAGCGCCTCTTCCGCCGACTACCGTACCGTGCTCGGGTCCGTTGCCTTCTCCCGCGGCCTCCATTACTGGGAGGTCACCGTGGAGGCGCACCACGGCAACGCCGACATCGTTGTCGGCATCGCGCAGCCCTCCGTGAACCGCAACATCATGCTTGGTGAGATTACGACCTCTTCACTACCGTTTTACGACCGGCGCATGCATAATCTAATCGGCGCCGATCGGGAATGCGGAATCGTGACGTCGTTTCCGCACGTTTTCGCCTTTTACGACCTCTGGGGACAAATAGAACCCCCGGAGACCACAGATCGCCCCTTCGCTCCAGCTGACTCCCCCATTCCAGGCAAGGACCTCCACGGCTGGTCCACCTACGTCGACGGGGAGCGCTCCTGGTTCCTCCACAACGAAACGCACCACGGCCGTCTAGCCTCCGGCGTCGCCCGAGGAGCCGTCATCGGCGTGCTCATGGACTGCGACAAGGGCTGCCTGAGCTTCTTCATTAACGACGTGCCCCTCGTCTTCGAAGGCCGACCGCAGGCCTTCAGGTGAGAGGCTCCTCCTACGCGTTCCCCTAACCAGCGCCTTCTCAGGAACATGCCCCGCGGCCTCTACTACCCGGCCTTCAGCATCAACCGCAACTCCTCCATCTCCATACAAACGGGACTCACGCCTCCGTCCGCGCAACTGAGAGTCGAATGAGGTCCCGCGCCGACCACAGACTACTGTATATATCCGGTTACCGTATCTGCCCCGTTCCTCATTCCCTGCCGAATCTCCCCGCGGGCCGCACGCCTCCTCCTTCCTCCGTACATACATAGTCTATCCAAAGTTTCGTTTATGTTGAATAAAAAGTGACTTCACCGTCGTGATCGTCCTCGCGGCGACGCCACCGGACCCGTCGTCGGCGACTAATCGCATTACAAAACGCGGCGAATAAGGAAAGTGCGCGCGAACAGAAGCGAAAGGGGAAATCCTGTTTTGGCCGCGAAACAAAGGAATCGCGCGCCGAACGAATTCGGAAAAGCGCCCACAAAGCCAGGACGAGTGCAAATCCCGAAATCCGCTGGCGCATGAAAACAACGCCTGGAACAATGACTACCGTATACCGGCTCACGAACGTGGGCGAAAACAGCGCTCGAAATGGCTTCAAAGGAGTCAAAGCTACACGTCCCTCTCACACCTCTGAACGCCCCTGTGTCGCTCCCGGCGCCGCGATTTAAAAACAACGTCGTCGTCCGCGCCCCTTGGAGGCGACGACGTTTTCGGGCGTTGTTGTCGGCCGAAGGAGAACGCTTCATGCCAAAAAGTAATCCAATTGCTCTGTTTTGAAGTAGCAAACTTAATTGGGGTTACACAACGTGGTGTTCTCGTCCCGTTCTTCTTCGAGCGTTCTCCCCTCTTCTCGTTAATGCATTGCGCAAACAGATCTATCGATCGCCCGGAACGGAAGAGGCACCAGCGATCACCCCGATTCTGCCCTTATCCGTCGCCTCAGAAGGTGGGGAGGAAGCCCTCCGCTCCCCGGAGGGCGCCCCTCGAAGGTAGTAATTAGTTTTCTCCTCGACCCCGCGGGGCAGCTCGACTCCACTTGGGCGCCGCGCCGCGAATCAATCGCCGCCACGGCGACGCAGAGGACGTGGAAGGCCGACGGCGGCGTCCCAGGTGGTAGCAGGAAGCGAGCCCTAAGATATCTAATTAGCCGTTGGAGTGCCTCCGTATTCCACTCGACGCTCGGCTTCCGACAAACGCGAAGCCGCTAATTGCGTCCCGGTCCGATCGATAGCTCGAGGATTCAATTTCAGCCTCCCGAGTGGAGAGCACGCCGAGCTAGTCGAAACAAAGCAAAACGTCTTATATTCGGAGACGTCACATAAATAACTTACAACACACAGTTCCAACAATTCATCAAATCGGGCCAAATAAGAAAGTGTAAAGGAAGAAACGAGTTGGAAGGAGGCGAGGAGACCAAGCGACAAGCAGACAACCCACAACCACAGAGGTCCGAGCCTGGATGGTAACCCCCGCCAACAGGACAGAAGACACTAGCTAAAGTGTGGCAAGAATGCCACCGTATCGAGGGGATGAAGGAGATACGGGGACAAAAACCGCTTCTCCACGCGGTGCCCCCAGAGCCAACAAGGAACCAGGAGGTCTGACGTGTGAGCACTGCGCTGAGAGAGAAACTGGTAAATAAATTTTATAACGGTTAAAACGTCACGGAAAAGACATCAATAATACAGTCATACACATATTACAGTGGGAAAAATGATGGGCCAAAAAGACAGACAAGCGACATCATAGACAGACATGTTTCTTCTTAGCCGGACGATCAGCTATCTTATTTCGTCGTCATCATAGTCACGAACTCTGAAAAGGCGATAAATGAGTATCGAGAATCCAAGATCCAAATCGCGTACCCTCGTAGTTGACCTGTCCATCTCCGTCAATGTCAGCCTCCCTGATCATTTCATCAACTTCCTCATCGGTGAGCTTCTCTCCGAGATTGGTCATCACGTGACGGAGCTCAGCAGCGGAAATGAATCCATTACCGTCCTTGTCAAACACCTAAATTTTATTAGAGCAATGAGAAAATCCACACTCCAATTGTTTGAAAGCTAACGAGCTGAAACTTACTCGGAAAGCCTCCCGAATCTCCTCCTCGGAATCGGTGTCCTTCATCTTGCGAGCCATCATGGTGAGGAACTCGGGGAAATCGATAGTTCCATTTCCTTAAAAGGTTCGTGCTAGAGTACATCACGCAATGGTGAAATTACCATCAGCGTCGACCTCATTGATCATGTCCTGAAGCTCAGCTTCCGTGGGGTTCTGTCCAAGCGACCGCATAACAGTTCCCAGTTCCTTGGTCGTGATGGTTCCATCACCATCCTTGTCGAAAAGGGAGAAGGCTTCCTTGAACTCTGAACACAAGACATGAATTTGATTGCATCATTATTCGGCTTGATCTATCAAAAATCAAAATTTTCGACGATCCTTACCAGCAATCTGTTCCTCAGTCAACTGATCGGCCATTTCTGGGGAGTCAATAAATATCCGAGATCAACAGAAAGGTGACTTCTGCAAATAAACAAACATTTAAACCCTCACAAGCAACAACAACTAACATAAAACACGCGCACGCACCGTGAGCAAAATTCGACCACACCGTTCGTGTCGAAATATGAATGAGACGCCCCCAATCGAAAATCGATGCAAAAAGACGCAATCAGTCAATCTCGTTGACTCAACAGGCAGAAACGCCTACAGCACTGTGATTGTTTCACAACAACCCTCAGCGACATGCCGAACAAACCGCCAGGAAAGTCCATAACTCGTCGGCAACACCGCCAAAGGACGACCAGTGATTACGACGCTGACTCAGCCACTCACTCTTCGTCAGCGTCCCTGCCGCTAAACATTGCCGAGCACGCCGCGGTGTCAGCAAACGTCCAATGAACCGTCCATCGTACCTTTCCCAGCACATGAGAAGAATCGCGCAAGGACCCATTCTCTATGTAAATTTCGTGCGCCGCACTCGCGCGCCACGACGCGTCAAGCTCGCTAAGCAGAAGCCGCCAAGCGTTACGTGCGAGTTCCTGCGAATTAATCACCTTCGCAGATGGATTATAAGCCAGGACGGCTTGCGCAACGGATTAACCAAGTCAGCGCCTGTTGCTAAGGTAACATGCTGGCAGCTGTCAGGGATGCCGCGTATGCCGTAATGGATGGAGCCATTGGCGGAAGGAGAAGGTCTCTAAAATCGATACACCCGACTAAAAGCACTTAACTTTATCAAATTTCAAATTTTATCACGGCGCGCAACGTTCACCCACCGCCCTTTGAGCGTACATGGCGCGTGTGCAAAAGAGCTAAGCGCTTGCAAACTAAATGAAAACCCGGAAACTGCTTGTCTACACACCAGACACCCATATATAATCTTGATGAACGATGACGGCCTGAAAGCTAATTGTTAATGCAAAAAAGTGCTGTCAAGAGCGAGGCACTCCGCTATCGAACGCCGTGATGAGGTTATGGTAGGCGGAGATACAGTATCCACGGTATGTCATATCCCGGAAGAACGGAACTATCGTTACGTACGTAGCGGCATATTCGTCAAACAGCAGCCTTCTGACAAAGGGTTATGACGGCGAGATGACTAAAAAGGAAATACGACGAGGAACGACGCAGCGGGCTCTCTGACACTCTAGCCTCCTCAGTTGGATGGTGGCTACCCGTGTCGAAGGACGGCGCCGCGCTCGCCAGACAGCCGCGTCCGACCGACCGCCGCCACACACCGCGCTGGCAAGGCAGCAAGGCAATGGCCCCGCCAGTGCTCCAGTCGACACAGAGCCAGCCAAGCGTCGTTTCGTCGTTTCACCCGTTCTCGCATTTTCTCTTTCGAGGAGTCGACGCACGTCGTTTTGGCGAATGGAAAACAGCGCGCGCGCGTTGTCACGCCCCAAGAGACCAAGACATGAGATGGTGGGAAGGTAGTGGTAGAAAATCAAAGTTCCCCAAATGGGCTTTTACAAAATCTAATCACCACCTGAGTATCGAGGCCGAAATGAACGTACCACGGCGAATTCGCCGTCGTATTTAATAAATATATCCCCTTTTGCACACAACGAGAAAACGTTCTTCCACCCACTCATTCCAAAAACCACAAATTCGCACGTACACCACAAATTAGCGCTGTCTTTCACTTACGCTCGTGTGGCCCTCTCTTTAAGCAGTCAAGTGGAACAAAACAGAAGAAGACCCTTCCAGCAACGCCTTTCGCTCTGCTCCGTTCGACGCTATCCCATAATTATCCCGCTCTTCCAGCGCAATTCTCTCGAGACACACTTGCCAACGGCGAGTAGCAAACAATCCGTCGCTGTTTTGATCGACCCCGCTTACTGGACGAGCCGGCTAGGGTCATAATACTATATAGCCCCGAGCACAGCACATTTAACCACGATTGCTCTTCGGGAAACGCGAAACTATGTCATTTCAGGGGGTGTTCGTCCAAGTGTGTGACTCACCACTGGCAATAAAGACACGTAAATCACAAACTAAACCAACAGCGCTCCAAGTAAACATGCAACTTCGACGCGCAGAGCACTTCCACCAGCCGAAGACGAAAACTGATAACTTTCGCACCTACAGATTACGACCGCAACTGGTAGAAGACTTATTACACACGGTGAGAAACAAACGATAAAAACGCTGACAAATGCGAGCTGTGCGACACGCGGATACGGCGCTTCGGATCCAAAGGGCCACCGGAACGGATCTTGCTCCTCGGGTGGTACTCCGTCGATATCGGCACACTCATACTAAACGACGGCGGCGCGACGACTCATGCGTGCACTCGATGAGCAAGACCCTCACGTTCCACTCTCGCAATTAGTCTGGAGAGGAAAACGGAAGAATGACGCTCAAGCCTGGTGAGGGGATGGATACGGTAATAAGACGCTTGCGCCGAAACCGTGTTGGGACAGCGCGAAATCCTTCGGAGTGCAATATTTGATATCCCGCCTCACGCAGCGTTTCCACTTCGGCGCACATTCGGGAATAGATAATCGAAGTGAATGGAGAAAAACAAAAGCACAAAAGAAGCTGGGGAGTTCGCGCAGCGCCGCACACAACAAAACTCGGTAGCCGCCCGCCTTCCAGGCGCGCTTTTCGACTCTATCCAACGCTTGAAAACATTCTAATCGAAACATGAATATTCAAGCTAGAGCGGCGACGCAGACGCAGGGGAGAGCGGACTCGGCTGTCGAGCGGCGGCCAAGTTGTGAGGCTTCGAGAGACGCGAGGGAGCGACGCGTCCACGGAGAGGCGCGAGAGACAGAGAGTTGCTCGAGGATCGGGCCGGCCGCACAAAATAATAAATCGAAGCCGAGGCGCCGGGCAGAGTCGACGTATACCTAGGCACTGGCCAGCCCAGCTGCATTTGACTACGACCGAACTCTGCTTAATAACAATTCGACCGGCGACAACGATAACGACGACATCATATGACCAAATTCGCGAGGGAGCGACTCCGAGGCACTTCCACGTCCACGACTTTCGCGGATCGCCTTTACGATCCATTCATCCGTGCCAAATAGCCAAAAAGACTAAAAGCCTCGGCCTACGAGACCTTAAGTGCCTTCCGTGTCCATGCCCACGCCTTCTAATTCGACGTCGGACGTTGAGGAATCAACGACTTCGTTCGCCTCACGGACGCCGTAATTCGAAAGTGGAAGAAGCAGCGAGTCGAAAAGACGCGCGCGGAATTCGGCCCTCACGCTTCGGTGGCGCGCAGAAAGTACCACTTAGGAAGTCTTACGGTAGAAGCCAATCGCGCAGCGGCTAATCCGCGGGCTCACCTGTCTTCGCCGGAGGTTGCAATTATCCAGGACCTTTCATCAAGCTCCTAAGGCCACGACACGACATGCGCGGATAAATTCCATGAATAATCCATTCGGAGATTAGAATTTGACGTGCGACGGCGCCATAACGTCCTTCGAGTTGGCGAAGCGGCACCGATGGAGGGCTTCATCGAGCGCTGCCGGAGAAAACACGGCATGAACAAGTCCCGGGGCAGCGTTCTTCGGTGGACCGCGCTGCCTTCGGCGTCAAGTCCCAGCGAGGCGACCCTGCGAGCGAAAACAGATCGAAAAGGCGGGGCGGTCTCCGAACTGCTCTCGCGAAAAAGAAAACAACACTTATCGCCAAGAAGGAAAGTTTCGACCGAAAGCGTGCATCCGACTGAATGCACTAAGACTATACGGTTGCACTTTGCACTGTCTAGGCAGTCTGCAGCGTCGAGCGTAAGTTGCAACGCTAATGTCGCCGAAGACGAAGCCTTGACCCCGGCGCTTTCAGCTCGGAAATTGGATGGACGAGAAGTGGCGCGACCGCCTCATGGATCTTGAGCGCCGAAGGTTGAGATCAAGCACAGACGTGGCGTGCACTTACAAGCTGGCAACATATGTTTATCATCACCGTAAAAGTCCAATCGATATTTCCCCTTGCACTCGGGTCAAGAACCGGACAATCAAGAAGAGAAGATAAAACCAGATAACATTTACAGGTTTTATACTAGTATATAATAACTTTGAGCAAATTTCTACATGATCACGTCACTGAACACCGAGATTTCTTGTTACATATTAACACAGCCGAAGCTGTACTTCAACAACAACAAAAAAGAAACGTGATGTGAGATAGATAGAATACGTATTAATTTCGGTTGAAGACATTCCGCGTACCAAGGAGTTCTTCGCCCAGGAAAAACGATGGACCCTTGAACAGACCATCGTATGTTTCTCCTTGAGCATATCTGTTCATCCGTTTCACGACGAAGTCATTGAGGTAGTGCGCAGGATCAGCTGACGGCAATGTAGAGCACGACTGGCGGGCTTCCGGAATTATATCCTTTTCAGTTAACACGTCGTTGACACAGCTCATTGAGACGAAATCCAGCAGTCCATTCTGCGAGGCTTCCATGCACAGTGCGCCAGAGACGGCAGAATTTCCGACATGTCCAAATCCAGGAGGGGGTGCCACGGTCACATGTTCAAATCCGGGTGGAGGCGCCATATGCAGAGACAGTGGAGATTCAGCAGGAGTAGGCGGCTCCACTTCTGCTACCATTCGCCGGATTTCTTCAAAGTCCAGTTCAGGATGGGCTTGGGAAGACAGTTCTCTGCATTCGGCCAACAGTTCGGACTGGAGAGACGATGGAGTTGAAGGAGTTATGGGGCGAACGATGTCCGTGTTGATAGTAAGATCGCTCATATGAACATGTTCGACTTGTTCTTCTGACCGGGACTCGTAGATCTTCTGCTTCTGTTGTAAGTCACTCGTAAACCACGGGTTGTTAGATTTGCTAACGGGAGACATTGGCACCGCCTCCGGAACTTCAAACTCTCGACTTGGCTTCTGTTTATCCTTTGTATCCGGAGCACTCGCTTGAAGAACGCCTGCACGCTTCTTCCCCTTCTTCCCTTTTCCGTTCGCCTTCTGAGTTAAGAATTCAACAAGTGACACTCTTGCAAAATCGTCACAATCTTCTTCTGGATCATTTGCTGACTCGGCAAAGAAGGGAGACTCTTCCAAGACAAAGTCTTCCTAAACAATTTGAAAATTAAAACAAGACAGAAAGGAGAAAAACTTACAGAGATTTCAGATAGATTATGAGGAGATAGCGGTGTACTTGATCGACGTATGCTATACTCGCCGTCATCCTTGCTTCTAAGTATGCCTGAACAGCCCAAATCACTGCGTAGTGAAATTCCTAAGTCTAGTGGTTCAACTGCAGGTAGTTTTGATGTATTCCATGGATTAACGGCTGGCGCAGCTTCTGCAACCGTTATTTAACTACAATAGCATAACTTCTCATCATACCTGCTCGTAGCAGCACTACGGGTTCCATAAGTTTTCTGAATGCAGGGTCAGTTTTTGGAGATGATGGTACTATCGGAATATCGTCATCTCGAAAATGATCACGTTCAAGTAGCCGCTTCCTAAGCGTCAATTAAATTAATGCATGCCGGATGTTGACATGCACTTACTCCACTTTACGATTTGCTTCCTTCCCTTTTCCGGTGTTCAAAGCTGGTAGGTTGTTATTTTTCTTTTTTTTCTTGGGAGCATTGTTAGCGACAGGAGTAGCGTTGACTTCTTGAACTTTTGCTTGCATCTAAAAACAGTGGTCAACACCTCAAAATGAAGGTTATCCGAAATTGATATAGGCATGCTTCACCTTCACTAGCCCACTAGCAAAAATCAAATAAACGAACTTGTTCAACTTCTATCGCATTGATGTCTAGGACGCTGAAGCCATGATCACAAGGGCAACGGCAATTCCGTTGCACCAAAGGGATTCCGCGCCGCCCCCACAAGTTAGATCTTCGCTGAGAATCAGACCATCCTCGAGCCGAACCTAAAACATTCAATCACACATATTTTCACGGCGAGAACTCCCACCTGTCTGCTCTAGTCCTTTGATTAGCGTTTCCTCAAGAACTTCCAAGCACTTGGAATGTACTAGCTGACCCTTAAACGGACATGACTCGTTGTTGCAGAGCATCTTGAGTCCACCATCTTCTTTAGTCGGGAGGGGCAATCCGATCACGCACCCCTTCTTCATCGGTATAGGGCATCCACTCAGTTTCTTCTGATCGCCTTTCTGGCCCTCGCACACAGCACTATTGTTGCGTCCCTTCTTCCCCATCACTGCAACAACAACTTATTCAACAACGCGAACAGGAGTGAGACGAACATGTAGACGCGCAAAAATGAAACAGATTATTGAAGAATAAGCGTGGAGAGCGTACACAGATAGATGCAAATTGCGACATTGGGGGACGCAGCCGGCCGTCTGCTCGACCCCGCGAGCGATCGTCTTGGCACCGTTGCACAGCCGCGCATAGGGAACTGAATAACATGCAGCCAGGCCCTTCTGCGGCAGAAGAACAGCGAAAGTGAATGACGGCGACCGTCAACAGCGACGAAGTCCCGAAAGTGATGAAACAGCAGCCAAATGCGCGATGAGCTGGCGGCACGGCCGATCACGCACATAACTCAGCCAATCGTCTGATCCCTTATAGACGCCTGAAAACCAATCGATTAGCGGGAGACACATCGCAATAAAGGTAAGCATAACAGCAGGTCACGAAAACGGTTGGCACTCAGAAAGCGTCCCCTGCAACACCACAACCTTTATTAATAAGATACGATACTATATAAGCAAGGAAATAGTGAAAATACTGTACTTACGACTAATTTAAATCAATTCTTCCATTTAATTGCCTGAAATTGGAAACGTTATTGTGCATTTCAGCACAACGGCACATACAGTATTATTAAGAGCCATTTGCGCCTTCGAATGTTCAATCGTATGCGGGGTAAGTTTGGAAAGCCAGCAAACCAGTTTCTTCCTGTCCTTAAGGGCCACGATAGCTTCCAAAGTTACAGAGTGTGCATCCAGATACTGTTCAGAAACGGCGACGCGCTCCTCCAAGTCGTTGATGGACGACAGCCACCGCAGTAAAAACTGAAAAAACGGAAACAATGTTTTCGATCTTGAAACTTTCCGCAGAAGAATCTTTCTTCTTGCCAGGACCAAGACCAACTAACGACCATCCCGAATTACGAGACAAAAGGATTCTCGTCGTTTACAGCAACCGGCCGTATCCGTCAGAACCACTGGGATCCTCACGATGAGAATAGAGAATAACGACTCACCTCTTTCGGAGGTACCTCGTTACGGCTTACGTGCCGGAAGAACGCACTCCATGGAAACGGCATAGTCATTTTCGTGCCTCCAAGTAATTTGCGATTCGAAAGGAGTCGTTCAATCTCGCTCCACCGACGAATGCGCGAAAGAGCCGAGATGGCCATCCACAGAAATTCTTTTTCATTTAAATTAAAAACCGCTTTTATCGAAAGCGGACTTGCGTAAGAATTCTGAAATGTCATTGTCAGAAAAACTGTTACGGCTGCTGGCAACCTTACTATGGGTAAATCATAGTGATACAAGCTACAGTAATATACAGTGGTGAGAAGAGGCTGTCCGACCAAAGATGCCATCTTCGGGTATTGCTTGAAATGTGCACTTCTGCCGGATTTAATCACTTCGTCATCGGTACTCTGCAATGGTTCATATATTGCGCACACCTTACATGGTCATACATCGATAAGAACTTGTCGCTCCAAAAGATCTATGTACTCAGCTACAAGTTTCGATTCCGATGACAAGATGGGACTGCTAAACCCGCTATTCATTGCCTTTTTGAGCGCTTGTATCTTCCCGTCAGTCGTTGCCTTACGAGAGGCAGCGCAAAACTCCATCATGGCAGCATCTTCGTTACGCCCCAGAGAGAATAGCGTATGTGTGAGCTCGCTGAAGTCGGAGATGTCTTCTAAGTGGGCAATGTATGCGTCAGCCGCGTCTGGTTTCCGAAGCAGTATTTCACGAAAAATGGAGTCCGTTAAAGAGCGCTTAAGAAACAGCACAACCTGAAAATTACGTACTTTCATCAAGCCGAGTAAAGTGGCTTGCTAACCGTAAGGATTACGTCACTATCAATAGCCCGAATAGCCGCATCCAGCAATTCTAATTTTTGTGCTTTCGTTCTGTATAGGTCCAAAGGCACTGGTTCGCAACGCAATAGCCGTTTTATTGATTCCTCTACGTCAGGTGGACGAAATCTCTCACTTCTAACATTCTGCAATCGCCATCCCAGTTACAATTTCAAATTCGGGGCCACTTACCTCAAGATGCCTTTGCAACTTTTTGTGTTCTGACTTCAAACGCGAAAAGTCGATCTGCGCTGTTGATTCACTTGAGAACGACCCTATGCTACAGTCGGAAACCACGGAAGCTGTGCTGAGTTTGTCCTTCTTCTTGTCCAGTGCAGTAAACCCTTCATTCTAAATGACATCACACATGAGATTAATCGTAGAGATTACACGTACCGACTGTGCTAGCTTATTAAGATCACATAGAGTTTTGTCCGGAACCAATGGGCAAGTCGCAGCTCGTTCACGACTTGGGGTGCTAAGGAAATAAACATGAAAGGTGAAATCAGAAAACGGCATCTACCTGTTGGGGAATGACTTCGCCAAATGATCTATTTCTTCGTCGATACTCGTCGGAACTTCACTTCCGGCGAATGAAGAAGCATCGTCGAAAGCGAATTTCTCGCGCGTATCGAAGAGGTCGTCGAGAGCGGCCCTAGCAATCGCCTGAAGAAGAAATATTTCGAATAAGAAGAAATATCTCACCGCGTTGCCATCGAACGAAGAAACGTCGTCGAACAAGTTGAAAGCGGCGCTACCACCGACGCCGTTTGCATTGCCACTTTCGTTCCAATAGCTGTCTTCTGGGTTCGAGAAGTTGAAGCGTCGCGCCATGGCACGAAATTGAGGTTCACAATTCTTCCCTCCTCCCACCGAAAACAGACGCCATCAAGGGGAAATAGACGTCTGGACGAGAGAAAACAGACGTCTAGGCGTCGATAAACAACGGGATATGCAAATTGCAACTGTCGGCTGAACGTACGAATTTCCCCCGACGAGCTTCAACTTGCAGATGAGCGTAGCATCTGGTTGCAAACATCGACGTTAGTGTTAGCTCTCATCAGTCTTACGGTAATCTGATTTTATCTCATCCAAATTAATATATTACCGTGCTGCTAGCTTCCCAGGAAGTTCGTTTTGCATTCCTAGCGAAAAGGTGGAAAAATCAGCTGAAAACTGCTTCTGGGCGTATGTGTTCCTTTTGTGCTCCACTTCACGGCACTTTCGTTTTCATTATAGTGAAAGTGTGTCGGAGCGACCGTATCAGATTACGGTAGATCCAGCGGCGCCACGGATTTCGCCTCATCGTCTTATCACCTTGTACCGTAGTGGACGATGCTCACAGTTGACATGTACGTCTTAGCACGACCGCCCTGTCGGGTAATGATTGCTGTTCTGGGAGGAACATTTTTTACTTTCGTAATCACTCTTTTCGCAATGTTTATCCGCGGTACTCGTGATGTGATTTTCGATCCTGTCAAAGTTACTTTTTCAGATTGCCATGGCCTCACCTAGCCGTCTCGTTTCGTCGGTTCTTAATCCGGCAAACCGTTCAGTCGCGACTCGTCTGGCTTCCGCTAGCTACCACAAGAACGTGATTGACCACTACGAAAATCCGCGCAATGTGGGAGCTCTGGACAAGAACGATCTGACCGTAGGAACGGGCATCGTTGGAGCTCCTGCCTGCGGTGACGTTATGAAACTTCAGATCAAGGTATGTCAGCGTTGCAGATAGTGTCACCTCCAACTTACCTAAGGTTGATGAAAGCGGAAAGATCATTGACGCGAAGTTCAAGACGTTCGGATGTGGATCGGCCATCGCCAGCAGTTCTTTGGCCACGGAGATGATCAAAGGAAAGCAGATCGATTACGCGAAGACCATCAAGAACGAGCACATCGCGAAGGAATTGTGCCTCCCTCCAGTGAAGCTCCATTGTTCAAGTGAGTTGTCCAGGCCCACGTCCGCTTCATTTCCTTGTTTCAGTGCTTGCACAGGACGCCATTCAAGCCGCCCTGAGCGACTACCACAAAAAGCAGAAGAAGACAGATGCCACGACCGGAGCAGCTCCGTAGAGTCGACGTTGCAGCAACGTCACCAGATAGAATTTTATTAGTTATTTGATGACACGAGTTATTTGGAACGCAACAGTGTTGTATATAGCCTCTGCTCATTATTTTCGATTGTTTGTCGTGAATGTATTTTTTCTCTATCCCGTTGCTTGTGTTGTTCCCTGGTCTCAATCCGGGCTCGAGTTATCTTCAACTTTTTCGCCATGCGTTTCTAAAGTATCTCTGTGATTTTTAGGAATTCTGCATCACAGTCATGTTCCGTCCTGAAGCCCAACCTCCTAAGGCGCAAGGCACCTTCGCTTTCGCGGTCAATCTGTACAACAATCCGTTCCAGTGGAATCTGCTCAAGGTACTCCCATTGGTTCTGCTACTGTACTTATTTGGTGCTTTGCTAAGGGAGTCGCTGGATTCGTTGGCGGAATCATCGTCGCTCGCGCCGTCAGCGAGGAGTGGAACACGATGGCCTAATCGACAGGCAGTTGTTATCTTTGTTGTTGAATCTTCTAGTTTATAAGTAGGAATTGTGGTATTAAATGTTAGCAAGAAGGTACCGTTCTTTAAACCGGATGTTGCCGAACAGCTGTGTGTCGTCCGCAGGGAGTTCTAGGTGGTTGTGGTCATATGTGCTCATAAGTACACTATCTGTGGTGCGGAAGTGCATCTTCTAGGAATTCATACACGGCTGTTGGCTCCTCCTTCTCTCTCGAAGGTCAAAGTGGCAAAGTTAGGGCGCACTTTGGACTTTGGTGGCTGATTGGCGACTTAACGTGTCTCCGGAGAGCATCGTGCCTTCAGTTTTTAGGATCGTGAGCTGTGCGAGCGACGGTACTGATCACTATGCGAATTATATAACTCGTTCTGTCGACCATCGTGTTTCGTTTTGTTGTTTTCGACTAGAGTCGCCGTACATTCACTTTGGCCCTATTTGGAGTGTGATGTGTGAACTGTGGATGTGTGAATGACTTCGCTTTCCGTCGTTGGTTCGACGGCATATTCGTGTGGAATGCTCAGTCGTCTGCATTGGACGCTAATTTCAGGGCCGGGATGTCGACGAAGGAGCCCTCGATACAGCGCCAGTTTCTGATCGACTTCGCCGCGGGTGGATCTTCGGCTGCTCTGGCGAGGACCATCGTCGCCCCCATTGACCGGGTCAAGCTGCTGCTGCAGAATCAGAGATCGCACCAGAACATCTCCGTGGAAGCCGAGTATAAAGGTAATGAAAGCTGTTCAACCCACTTACGAAGAAACTTCAGGCATCGCCGATTGTTTTCGTCGTGTATGGGGGGAACAAGGGGCACTCTCCTTCTGGCGCGGAAATGGAATCAACGTGGTAGGTTCTTTTGTCCTTTCAGTTAGATTCGTACAGCGCTCTTCGAAATCACTTCGGTCTTCTTAGGCCCTTTTTACCCCTTTCTTTACCCTTCTTAATTAGTCGAGAAACCGAAACTTTCTGCTTATCGCTGGTATGACTGAATCCAACCATCAATAAAGATGGTGGATGAAAGTAGAAACGAGATCGAGTTCCTTCTGCTAATCATGCATTTCTGCAGGTTCGCATTATGCCTCAACAGGCGCTGAACTTTGCCTTCAAAGACACTTACAAACAAGTGTTCATGGGAGACGTGGATAAACACACCCACTTCTGGAAGTTCTTCGCCGGGAACTTGGCGTCCGGCGGCTTTGCCGGTGCCACATCCCTTTGCTTCATCTACCCGCTGGACTTCGGTCGGCAGATGTTCGCCATGGATCTTGGCAGGGACTCCTCACAACGACAGTACCGGAGCCTCGTCGACTGCTTCAAGAAGATCTACAAAACCAACGGGCTCATCGGCCTCTACCGCGGCTTCAACTCCTCCGTACAGGGCATCTTCATCTACCGCGGCGCATACTTCGGACTATTCGACACAGCGACATCGCTGGTGGTCGATGACCGCAAGAAGCTCAACTTCTTCGTCGCATGGGGAATCGGTCAGGTCACTACCGTAACCGCGGGACTCGTTTGCTACCCGTGGGACACCGTACGACGGCGGATGATGATGCAGAGTTCTCGCGACGCGAACTCCAGGCAGTATAAGAACACCCTTCACTGCTGGAAGACGATCCTGACCACCGAAGGCCCGCAGGTTATTCCTTCCGAGAAAAGGGACCAAATAAGCTTCTTGTATTCAGGGATTCTACAAAGGAGCTCTCGGAAATGTGTTCCGTGGGATGGGTAGCGCCCTTGTACTCGCCTTCTACTCTGAGATCATGAAGCACGTCTAAAGATACATTCCGAAGATCGATCTCCTTGAATAAAACGGATTTTCTTTCGTGCTTTCCACATGTGTGTGACATCCAATATGTCGGGAGAAGGAATCTTCCAAACTGACTCAAAGAAGCCCTCACGTTCGCCTTTCCTAGCCACCGCCCTTCCAGAAGGAATCAATACATGTCGACGACACTATTTTATCCAGCTTTACATTTGCTAAAAAGGAAAACATGCATGCGACATAACAAATTTTATCCTGTGTAGTCTTCATGGTCATACAGTGCTTGGTCGTACAGTTGGGCTGTGATCTGACGTCCTCCGAACCATCTCTTGTCGAGCTCTTGACGCGCCTTATCGGCCTCAGCACATTCACCAAAGCGAACGAAAATTTTCACGGAATTCGACGCCGCGTGCTCCACTATGACGACGTCCTCAACGCGGCCAAACTTGGAACACTCGTCCTTCACTTCGTTTTCTAATTCCGCGTCTATTTCTTCTGGGCCGATCATATTTTTCAAGCATATGACGGACGATCGGTTCGTACGCATCAACTTGTGCATCAACAAGTGCCGAGCGTCATTCCCTCGAATCTCAACGCCCTCTTGGTGAGCGAGGGAAACATCTTCATTTCCTTTCGTTAGAGGGTCAATCTGTTCAGTAAGAGCTCCGGCCTTTTCTGCTGCAGCCATTCCCTGAGGTGTGTTCTAAAAAAAACAACATATAAATGAGAAAAGGTGACATCTTAGCACGAACCTTCACTGCGGAAGGATTGGGCTGGTTGTCCTTCTTCGACTTCTTGTTCCGTTTCTTTGAATTTGAGCTGGAGTGCTTTCGTTTTTCACCTGTCTTTGCGACTGCTCCGGATGAAGAGGTGGAGGTCGCTGATCTCTCGAGCTCCTTCTTCTTTTCCACAGGTACAAGCGCCATGTCGCCTTCTATCGCCAACAAAGTTTCTTCAATATCGTCTTCAGCGGTCTCCGCAGCTGGTGTTGGATCTTTCGGTGCAAGATGAGCGGGAAGGGGTGCAAACGTTGCAGGCTTCGCTGGCTTGGCCTTTGGAACCTTGATCTGTGAGATGAGATTGTTCGCTGCGAATTCTGCGGCATCTGCTACGACTGCGGGAGTGCTGGGTGGTATTGACGGGATGATTTTTAACTCCTCAGTCGGATTGTGGGCGCTCGCACTTATAGCAAGAGCAGGTTTGATCACTCCGATAGGGTCAACGACACTTGGAGGAGGAGCATTAGAGGCAAAGCCGCCGAACCCGCGACGGGATCTTGTAGTTGCGGCAGGGGAACTTCGTCCACTACTTCCTGAGCCTTCAATGGCCAAGGGACTCGAGCCACGTGTGTACTTCGGTGAGTCCTGAAAATGCTCACGTAAGCAACTTAAGTATACGACCTGGGCTTACCTCACGCGATGCTGTTGTCCCTTGCAGAGCTTCTTGAGCTTGAATTTTTGCTGTGACTGAAGCGGCAGCAACTGCAGCGGCCGTTGGAAGGGAAACATTTGTCGATGGCACAATATAAGTCAAGGCATCAGGTGGAGTGATACATTTTCCAACGCGGAGATACTGGCCACCTAAATCAAACATGTTCATGCCTGCGATTGCTTCCTGTGCTGCTTGAGCAGTAGAGAATTCGAGATAGCCAAACCCTCTACAAATACATCATAATACGTTTCACAGGACAAGCGCATTACCTGTGGCCACGACCGCCGGGCTGACGTGCAAGGTTGCATTTCGTAACTTCGCCGAAGGCTTCAAAAACACTCTTCAGGTCCGTTTCTGACAGATCTGGATGTACAGAAGCAACGTAAACACGATTATATCTCTTTGCCTCTTCCATTACCATCTCAATGATTGGCTGAGCCTGAGGCATATTCGATGGACGGCCAACCTAAATGCTGTTATTAGAATTGAACGAAATTGAGTCATGTTACCTTTAAATTTCTTCCTCCCATAAGAACACCGTCCATAGCTTCAGAGGCTAACAGAAAAGCCTCTGGAACTTCATATTCAAGAAAAGCGAATCCCTTGTGATGCTGAAACAAAGCCATTAGCATAACGATCTGCACATGGTAACCTTACCCCGGTCACGGGATCCCATGACATGCACACGGACTTTATAGGCCCGAATGGCGCAAAGGCCTGTTTGATCTGTTCTTCCCTCACTTCAAAGCTGATAGAACCTATGTACACTCGAGCCATCAGCGATAGGGCTTGTGCGTACATTGCCACTTTCTGTTGCTGAAAAGGGTACATTTTTAAAAAATATGTGAATGCGGAAACGCACGTTTTGTTGGTGAGCCGCAGTTTGTTTCATCAGGACATGCTTCATGGACTGTTCCATTGCGTACTTCTTGGCTTGGTGTAGGTCATCCTTCTGACGAGACGATAAGCGGGAAAGTCCTAATCCAAGGAGTTCGGCTTCCTTCTTCGAGCCCGGACCTACAAATACCTGAAATTGATCGAATAGTTAATAAACGGGTCTTAATAAAGATATTTAGTTGTATAAGACCCCAAAGGAAGAGAAACCTCAAGAAGATGTGCGCCAGCAACAACCTAAAATAAATGAGTTCGCGGTAAATTGTCCGTAGCGAAGCGCTGTGGATCTCTCTGCAACAGGGCAAACAAATATATTACATTTACAAACTACTGGACTGACAAGAGCTAAAGTACTATGAGCAACTGTGTTATGCACAGTCGTGGAAAGCCCTGCAACGATCTTGAGGTAAGAAAAAGGAGCAGAGAGCTGAGTTCGACACCGTCGTACAAGAAAAATGCAATAAAAGAGAGTAGATAACTTACGGTTCCACTTTGCTGCAACAATGGCATCGGTACTGACTTCTTAACAATTCTCTGAGGTTCGACGTTGCCTCCATTGGCAACTCCGTTCTGGGAAACTGGCTGTTCGGTGGCCATTCTTACAAATGGATCTGAAGCAGCAAATATCACAGTTAGCACAGATGCGAGTTTGACACTACATAGCATAGCTTCCACGGAAAGAAACTAATGCGTGTATGCCGATTCTCTAGAGCGCCAGTTCATCAAGATAGGAAGAACGCGAATTTGCTGTGGGACAAACATGCGCGGAGATCAAGAGTTGGGAAAACAAGGCGCGCTTTTCGAAGAGCGACGCGCCGCCGTCAACGCACGCAAAAGTCGAACCGCCACAGCTACAGTACTGTTGTCACGAAGAGTCAAGGAATCGACTCGGGATCCTGCACTCACAAGGGAACATCCCCAAGTGATAGTTGCAGATTGAAATGAAATGTGGTGTAACGGATAGAGGAAATCTTAGGAAGACGAGCGCACACAAAACGCGCTGCCCATATGCAGACTGGCTACCATAAACAGCCCCCCGAAATATGAAAAATAACGACAGTCGCGACTAGTATGTTGAAATTTGTCTTCTGTGACGTTCCTGCGTGGTCAAGGGGTAGTGCTCTGAGCCACCAGTCAACAGTGTCGGGTTCGACCCCCAATTGTTTTTTTTCTACCTTTTTTCTTTTCACCAAATCTACATATATTTCCACATATCCTGGTGTTTATCAACGCTTTAGTTTGGAATCCTTTGCAGGAATCGGCACTGCTAACCCAAATTTCATCTTTGTGGTGAAGCTGTTTTTCATTCTTTCGCGTCCTCCCTTCTCTGTTTATCCTTATAGATATCATAGCGGCAGAACCTATTCTGTTCCGACCAATACACGCACTTGTCCGCGTGAATACCTTTCTAAAGTTCGTAGAAATGAATATAGCCAGCGATGTTGGCGGAGCACCAACTGTTTGTATGGTCGAGCTGGATAGTGTCTTGGTTACCGTTCTGGGGATCGGGGTTCGACACTCATCCCAGCCAACATTTTTTGGTTCATTCCATTTCACGTCCTGAGATGATTAGCAAAACAGATAGGAACGCGAAAGAATGAAAAACAGCTTCACCACAAAGGTGAAATTTGAGTTGCCAGTTTCAATTTCTCCAAAGGGCTTTTTAAGCTATATTTGAAGCAAGGCAAGAACCAATGATGGTGAACACCAGGAAACATAATAATGTACAGTTTCGTTGAAAAGAAAGCAAATCGAAAAATAGAAGATTCTCTGTGGGGGTCGAACCCGACACCGTTGACTGGTGGCTCAGAGCACTACCGCTGGTCCACGCAGACACATCAAAACGAGGAAATTTCAACGTACTAGTCGCGACTGCCGTTATTTTTCATATTTCGGGGGTCTGCTTACGGTAGCCAGTCTGCATATGGGCAGCGCGTTTTGTGTGCGCTAGTCTTCCTAAGATCTCCTCTATCCGTTGCACCACATTTCATTTCAATCTGCAACTATCACTTGGGGATGTTCCCTTGTCAATCGGTTTCGCGTTTCAGACTACTGTAGTTAAGCTTCTCCACTGCTTTTGTTTCATACTGTATTGAGATTTTTCTAATGTTGGTTTTGTCGCATGTTTCACCTTTTGTGCCACGAGTTTACGAGTTTATTTCTCGTATCTAAGGCTTACGCCTTGCGAGACGTCATATATATGCACAAGAAACACATTGTCACTCCGTAGTCGCCGGTCTTCTTCTGGCTTCGGCACATCAGAGTAGAACACGGCGATCCCATCAGTGTGCGCGGGGATCAGAGATGCGAAGAGCTGATTCCGATGACGGTGGAGCACAGTGCATCTGTCTTCAACTCGGGCTTCAACTCGGGTGGCGGCGCGGACGTCGGAGTTGAAGAGCTTCTTCGGCAGTTTCCGCGGGAGACACGCGAAGAACGGCATCCGATGAAACGCGTCGGTGGAGCACAACGGATGAATCGGGAACCATCAGGGCAGCTGGTTGCGCGGACTTTCAGCGAGACTTCGACTTCTCTGGTGGCGCGGGCGGAGTCGGGCGGCAGTGACTAGCTTCTTGGCAAGACGGTGGAACTACGGCTCCCTGGTGTTCCAGGCCTTCTGGGAGCCGGAAGCGATCATTGCACCAACAACGACGGCCGAGAACGACCGCTCACTCAACTCGTTCGGCCCAGACAGCCTCAGAGAGAGAGAGCGAGTGGACGACCCGACCGACCGTTGTGCCACACGACCCAAATCCCGCCCATACACCCTTTGGATCCGTGGCGTCAGGAAGTGACCAGCTCTTTTTGGATGGTTGTACGAATTTTCGATTTTGGCATCACCTTTTGGGTTGTACGAAAATTGAGCCATCATTGTCGATCTTGCCGGCATCAGATTCAGTTGTTCTTCTTCGAGTCCGCGGTTTGCGTCCTGTACAATACTTCTTGTGCTTCTTCCGCGATCATTTCCGCCGAATCAAGCAGCGAAGAAAGTGACGACAACACCCCTCGTGGGTCCCGTCACGATATACTTGCTGTGTCACTTGTGGGATACAATCGCGGAAGAATTCCATGAAAACTCCAAAATTTGCATGCACCGTGTCGTTTGATCGGGGAACTTTGCGTAGATAGCTTAGGGAAGGGACGTGAAGAGGAAAATAACTGAAAAAATCCAACGACATTTGTAGAAGGACAAAAAGGGGAATTTTACATGATACATTAAGCTTTTTCGTCGTTTCTTTATTATTCAGTCATATTTTGATGCTACACGGGGCTAGGTGGCAAGAAAAACGAAAATGCACGCAAATTTGCCGATGAGCCTTATGAAAGTGATTCATCTGGGATTAGAGAGCCTATCGAAAATATGGGATCCTGCGGCGATCGCCTTTGCGGGGCAAGTGCAGGGTGCGATGGCCGTTTCACGCGGGGTGCTGCCGTTTGTTCCTATAGTCCATTTTTTTTTTCGAACTCCACAAAGGCGATCACTCACAGCGCGGTGGGACCCAGAATTTGCTCTAGCGCATTGAAAGGAGCGAACGAACGCACGAAATATTTGCCTTTCTTCAATGTGCCGGAGCGAATTCTCGGTCTCGCCGCGCGGTGATTGATCGCTTTTGTGGAGTTCGAAAAAAATGGACTATAGTTCCTTTATCTATTGCAATACGAGATCGAACCTAGACTGCAGATGCATTATGAACAGAGCACTGCCACTTACTTCTTGCTTTGATGGCTCTGGCGGATGATAATGGGGCTTTCCACCTGCTCGAGGCGCCACGGTAGTGGATTCATTTGGTCCAACAGCACGCGCAGAACAGCCTCTACGCGTGCATCTCCAGAAACTGCGTTCTCCATCGGCGCTGTGATCAGCGAACCTGTATTCGTATCCGTCGTGGTACGCAAGACGCTTCCCTCTCTCAGTCCTGGGATCCATGCCTAAACAACAAATGTAGATGGATCTACTCACTGTGTGCGTTGCCTGCGACATCGTTGCAGAATCCAGCACATTCAGCCACCGTGCAGGAAATGTCATCCGCGGCTCAATTTTCCGCGGCTCAATTTTCTCCGGATCAATTTTCGCGGCTCAATTTTCCGCGGCCCAATTTTCGCATCACTTTTTGGATTGGAGTTCTCATAAGTTCCCGTGAGCTCCCTTCAGGATGGTGAAATTGAATGTCGTGTGTGACAGTGCCAACAGTGAATCCACCGATGGCACCCAAAACACGCAAGTTGCGATCACCTTAACGGATACACAATCAGAGTTGTCCGGGTACCGGAAAGTTCGGGTTCGGGTACCCGACCCGAAAAGCCGAACCCGAAAACCCAGAATGAATGGGTGACAAATTGTACTTTTCTTTTTTTTCTTTTACTTTAATTGTACTTTTTTTCCTTTACTAATGGTAGCTAGCTGAGAAAATGGGCGACCAATCGGGGCCGATTACAGCCTCAATTCATTTCAATAAATCACACCCAATTGAAGGTCGGCTCCACCATGTCAGTTTTAAGTTTTGATTGTGTAAAAAAATCCATGAATATAGTCCTGTGATTCTTTTTAATTTCTGACTGTGGTAGCCGTTTTTTAAACTACATTTACATCGAATTGAGGCTGTTTTAATGGCTCTTTGATCATTTTTGAATGGATGTTTGATGTCATCTGATGTCTGATGAATAATCAAATACTGAACGAAAAACGTGACAGCAGACATTCAAGTAGAAATCCAAAGTTAAAAAGTGGTTAATCTGGTTAATTGGTCATCAGCACTGGACAAAGCGCATAGTGTACCCAAGGAAAGATTGCTGAAATCGAAAGCGCAAATGTCCTAGTACCTCACGAACCACCTACGCCCTCGCAAGATAGAAGCAACGTTCTATCCTTTTGTCGCAGTCCCTTTGAAGCTTCTATCAATCTGCGACAGGATCCCATCGGAGCAGCTTGAAATGAGGGCGAAAAAAATTAAAATTTTTAAAATTTATACTGTGTTCCGGACTCGTTTCGGACTCGGACTCGATCGAGTCCGGCGAATTTTTTCGAGTCCGGACTCGGACTCGGACTCGATGACTTTTTTGGTCGAATTCCGATCTCTGAACAGAGCATGTCTCGTTGTAGCCGGCTTCATCCCTGACGTGGCGCTTATGGCAAACCGGTCGGAGACGGCGCGCATCACGGGGCATTTTGGGAGCCGGCAAAACTTCGGAAATGGCGGTAGAACGTCCCAGACAGTTGAGTCCCAGACATTTGAGTCCCGGACACAGAGCTCCAACGAAACGCTTGAGTTTGAGGTAGCTTCTTGAGTATTTGCTCACCAATTTAATGCATCATAATTCACGTTTGGAGTTTCTGTCGTTTGAAATGTTACCGTTTCGTCGGAGCTCTGTGTCCGGGACTCAAATGTCCGGGACTCAAGTGCCGGGACTCAACTGTCTGGGACTCAAATGTCCGGGACTCATGTGCCGGGACTCAAACGTCTCAACACCATACAAAACGATACGTAATCGACCTATGATGTGATGATATCATGGGATCTCTTGGGAATTTAGAAAGTTTGTGAGGATGATAATAACAGTGGTAAACTTACGTAACCATGAAGAAGGAGCTCGGGATGGTCGTCGACATTTGTGGGAGATGCAAAGGCGCTCTGATCACAGTTGACGAGGACCGCGGCGTGAATTAACGCAAGTAATCAAACAGCATTGCTCTTTGCGGCGAAACATAGGAAATCGCTGCACAAGAATATGCTTCGTAGTAGTCAGTAGCTTCTGGTCTCTTATTCATTGATCTGATTGACCCTCTCACCGTATCAAGGAAGTCGTGACGGGTCCATTTACCGTGGGCAACATTTCCACACCTCAACACGGGGTCCAATATAGGGTCCGGCTGCTCCCCGATAGGCTGGCTCTGTGGCTGGACCTAAGAAACTGGGCCCTTAGTTTGTGGACCGGTGGGTCGCACGGTAACAATACTACGACCGGAGACCGGTCCTCGTTCCCTTCCGGATCACTGCGGAAGGGCTTTCTCTCTCGAGACAAGTATGAGGACAATCGCCGACATTCAAAGCCTTTTGACAGGGGAGATTATCTCCTAAAGTTTCGTTCATGTAATTTGAAGGCGGGGTGTGATTCCGAGAAGTCATCAGCTATATATCTACTCTGTTGTGAATCTAGGTGACTTGAAGCTCATTTTCATTGCATGATTCGAGAGGTTAAAGTAAAGTTATTGCGCATTCAGAACGCAGGGGAGTGAGTATAAGTACCTAGTTGAGTATAACTTGAGGGGTCGCCTAGTGTGTGTCACATATTATATATATACACTTATTAATTATAGTATATACACATATTAAAATCATATTCAAATGGACTGTGGAGTATTATTTATATTCATAGTAGTTCAATTTTTGATTGAAACTGGCGTTTTTGTGAAAAGTAATGCTTTGTGCAAACTGCACTTTTCCCGTCGCGGAAAGACACGCAGTCAGTTTGCGCGAAAAAAAATCATCGGCTTTATAGGCATCAATCCTTTCTGTTTTTTTGAGTCGGTGTTGTCACGTAATCTTCCTATCGCTTTATTATCATTTTAGAACAAGTTAGAGCCATTTGAAAACCGATGCCAATATTCGCGCAAATCGACTGGAACCCATCATGAAGCACCTTTGTAACAACAATGACCTTGCTATTCAGAACAACAGTTTGGACGCTCACTTTGATTTTACCTGAGGTGCCGGAAACTGCAATTGAGTCGAGTGAACGGCGAATAGCTCTGGTCCGGGAAAGGAACAGTTTTCTGCAAAAGTGGCTCATTTGTATGGTCAACTCAATAAATACATCTCAACCTACGACAGAATAATGTGAAACAGTTCCGGAATTTAGCTAGAACCTTATAGAACCAGAGCACTTCGTGTGTTTCGCCACATGTGGATGCGTTTACAATGGCTCATTTGTGATTCACTGGCGTCGGGATTCTTCAGAAATAAATCACGGAGTCGTCCCCCTTCTTCCGAACAGTTTTTTCTTCCATTCGTGCCCGTGCCTCGCGCCACTTATAATTGGCTTACAGTGACGTTCTAACTGGCATTCGTCTTCATTCGACCGAATACGAACAGGTTCCCATTTTGGCAAGGGCACAGTTTCGAACTGTCAGTGTTGTTTTTATCGCCGTGCGCGCTGTGCTCTCCTCTCGGACACGGAGTCGTCGCTGACGCCGCTATAGCAAAATAATCGCTCCGTCGCGTGTTGTTTTTCTGGACGCCGTCTTTCGTGAACTAACTTTGCTGTTTACTATAGGACATGAGCACGGGCGGCGTCCAAAAATGCGTGTTCTGCGATATCATATGGAATCGACCGGTGCAGCATCTGAAGGCCAGCGAAAAGGTTTCCGGTGCTGAAAAAACTACGATAAAGATGCGATTTGTTCAGGTTGTCATGATACAAGACCGATCCCCGCATGCTCCACATCATTATCTAGCGCTTAGTAAGGCACTGTTATGTAACAAATGGTGATCCTGATTTAGGTAAGTGCCATATCAATCAGCCCGGAGATCTTACAGCCGCCGACGTAGAATTAGTCGAAGAAATGGAACGACTTGGGCGAGAACTGCTGCGTGAGAAACTGAAGGAGAAGGGACAAGCGGATACAGTGGAAGGTAGAGCTCTTTTTAACCGTTTCATCCATTTCTTGCTCCATTTGTAGATATGCTGCGGATGGGATTCCACTTCCCTCCTATGATCCGCATCAACCACTTACATCTCCACATTCTGTATCCTGTCAGTGAGGTAGGGCTTATTCGAACGTTCTAGGAAAAAATTTGATGTTTTTCAGATGTCATTCTTCAACAAGTCCGTCGTTTTCCGTCCGAGCAGATTCTTCCACTCCAGCAAGGACGTTCTAGAAGAACTGAAAGCCAAACGCGGCGACAAAACAGAGGAAAACAATCCTGAAGTGGACGCCGCACTAGCTGACAGTAACATGAAATGAGATTTGTTTGACCTGTACATAGTGTACGATATCTATCGTTATACAACCATCCACGGTAATAAATCATCACTTGTGATAGCAATTCCGATGTGTTCAAAACCATTTCCGGTGGCAGGGGCACTTGCAACTCGCTCGGCAAACGTTCGGTGGTGTAACTCTCACCACGATTCCCACCGTAACCGTCTATGGATGACGTAGACTCAACGTAAGTCTCGTGGGTGGTCCGTCGTCGAGACACAGACGGCGCTGTCTAGGGGGCCAGTTCACTCTTCCAGAGCTTTGCAGTTCACCGACGTGTGGAAATACGGCGCAACTGTCCCTCTTCTTCTTCCCCATTTATCACTTTAGGGCGTGCATCTCGGGGGAAGCTGTGTGTTTCCAATGTTTGGTTGAAACAGTTTGTAAGTTCTTTTCTGCTTTCAGGTAAGTTATTGGTAATGAATCTTCACGGCTTGCTGTTGTCAGCAGCGGTGCTGCTCTCCCAAGTCTCTCCTGGAGGTAAACTACTTTACCACAAATAGATTACTTCATAGAAAACCTTCAGATGGAGCACTTGCTGCTATGTCGATCGACCTGGGATCTCAGTTTATTAAAATCGGTCTTGTGAAGCCGGGTGTTCCTATGGAGATTGTGTTAAACAAGGAATCACGGCGAAAGACGCCAACCGTTGTTACATTCAAGGGAGGCGAGCGTCTATTTGCTGATGCAGCAGCTGCACTGGTAGGCCAATGGTCCAATTGTTTCTCTCATCAAGTCCTGTCTTCAGTCAGTGAAAACGCCGAAAACCACATTCACACATATCCTCGATTTGATTGGAAAGAAGGTTGACAACCCGATCGTTCAACAGCATCGGGAACGCTTCCCTCATTTGGCAGTTGTCATCGACGAGAACAGAGGGACGCTATCGTTCCCGGTCGAGTGAGTGAACGCTCGTACTTGGTTAAAGTCAGAATTGTCCATTTAGTGATGCGACTTATAACGTTGAAACTCTTCTGGCCATGATTCTGTGGAATGTGAAACAAATTACCGAGGAATATGCGCAACAACCAGTTCGTGACACCGTCATCACCATTCCCGTATACTTCAACCAAGCTGAGAGAAAAGCCGTCGCAAAAGCGGCAGAAATTGCCGGCTTAAACCTTCTGCAACTTCTGACTGATGGATCGGCGGCTGGACTCAACTACGGAGTTTTCCGGCGTAAGGAAATCACCGAGCAATCTCAAACCTTGCTGGTTTACGACGTCGGAGCTTCCAAGACCACGGCCACTATCCTCGAATATCGTTTGGTCAAGGAAAAGAATTCGAACGAGAAGAATCCTTCGATGAGCACGTTGGGTGTTGGATACGATAGAACTCTTGGCGGTCTTGAGCTCAGTGTGAGAATGCAGAAGCACCTGGTTGAGGAGTTCAAGAAGATGAAGAAGACAAAGAAGGAAATTACTGAAAACCCCCGTGCTATGGCGAAAATGCTGAAAGAAGCAGAACGCGTGAAGCAGGTCCTTTCCGCCAATGTTGACCACTTTGCACAAATAGAGAACGTTTTCGACGAGCAAGATTTCCGCGTCAAAGTTACACGAGAACAGCTTCACGAGATGATCGCTGATTTGGAATCTCGTTTTATGCAGCCAATTACTGACGCGCTGAAAATGGCCGAACTGAATGTTGACCAGATCGATCAAATTGTGCTGATGGGTGGTGGCACCCGTGTTCCACGTATTCAAGCCATTCTTCAAGAATTCTTCAAGGGGTACAGTAGCATATTTGTTACATCAGATGAATAACATCATATTTTGTAGGAAAGAACTCGGTCGTTTCCTGAACACTGATGAAGCAATTGCCTTGGGAGCTGTTTACCAAGCTGCTCATTTGAGCAAGGGATTCAAAGTGAAAAAGTTTGCTGTACAAGAGTTGCAGATCCACCCTATCCAGGTACCCGATGTGATATAAGGTTGAAAACGTTATTTTGTTTTAGGTTGATTTTACCAGCTTTGTCGGCGAGCAGCAGGAAGAGCGAAAAATGACGCGCACGTTGTTTGGGTACAAATCGTACTACCCTACCAATAAGAAGATTATTTCGTTTACCTCCCATACGAAAGATTTCCCATTCAATGTCAACTATGGCAGCCTTTCCCATCTGAGCGATAAGCAGTTGAGGTTGGTTGGTGACTGTTTATTGTTTTCTGATATAACTTCATTTGTAGCGAGTTTGGTTCATTGAATCTGACAACCGTGAACGTACAGGGAGTTACCGAGGCTGTCGAGAAGGAAGGAGCCGACCCGTCATCTGAATTCAAGGGAACGAAGGCTTACTTTTTCGTGGACAACTCTGGCATTGTGCACATCGACAAGATTGAACTGGTTTACGAACGCCCGTCGAAGATTGAGTCTGTCGTTAACAGTAAGCAAAAGCGTTTGTGTTTGGGTGATTCTCATAAATCTACGTTTAGCCATCGCGGATAAGATTTCTGGTTTCTTCGGTTCGGATGAGAATAAAGAGAAGGTAGAGGAAGAATCCAATGACGAAGCCTCCAAAGAATCTGAAAAATCCGAAACCGAAGATCAGAAAAAGCCGGAGAGTTCCAAGGAAGAACCACCCAAGTCCGAAAAAGCCGAGAAGAGTGAAAAGGAAAAGGATGAAAGTACCGAGAAGCAAGACTCCGAAGACTCAAAGCTGAAGGAAACGAAAAATGAAACTGATTCTGCGAAAAAGGCGGAGCCTGAGAAGCCTAAGGTTGTCAAAATTGCATTGAAGGTGGATAAGGTGCATCAGGATGTGCTGGACTTGTCGGATAGTGAATCGAAAAGTGCAGTTCAAAGGTTGGTATGCTTTACTAGCGTCGTCTCCATGATGGATATTTTAGACTTGCTGATTTCGAAAAGGTGGAAAAGGCGAAAGCTGAGCGTGAAGTCGCTCATAATACTTTGGAAGCCTTGTTATATGACCTGTCCGACAAATTGGAAGGGGATGAGTTTTCGCAGTACGCTACAGAAGAAGAGAAGTTAGCTGCTCGCGGTGAATTGGACAATGTTCGTGCTTGGCTGGAAGATGAAGTTACGTTTGAAACGACGACGGAAGAGTTTAAAGCAAACAAGAAGGCTTTGGATACCGCGGTTAAGCAAATTCGGTTCCGTAGGAAGCAGCACAAGGAGCGCCCTAAGGTGATTGCTGATCTCCAGTCGCTTTTCAACCACAGCGAAACGTTCTTCGCGCTCTCCAAAAACTTGACCGAAGTATTCACAGAAACTGAACTCTCAACACTGGAAAAGAAGATCGATGAAACGAAGTCCTGGTGGGCGGAGAAAAGCGCAGAGCAGGAAAAGCTTGGATTGAATCAGGATCCTGCTATGACTGTTGGGGATATTAAGGACAAGGTACGAATGGTTCTCTGTTTTTGGTTACCTATGTTTTTGTTGTAGATGAAGGAACTGGACCGCGAGCTTAAGTATCTGCTCACGAAGATGAAGTATCACAAGCCGAAGACCGTCAAGAAGGCCAAGGATGCTGCTGAGAATGAGACTGAAACTTCAACGGAGGAGAAGCGAGCAGGTGAAGAAAACAGTGACGCTGAAAAGGAAGCCAAGACCGAGGACGAGCAGTCCCAGAAGGAGACTGATGAGCCGGTGAAGACTGAGGGGTCGACGGCCGCTGAAGAGGAGCAGAAGAGTCACGATGGCCAGGAACTCTAGTCAAATTTGTTGTTGTAACCTTTACGAGTATCAGTAGGGTTATTTATTCTGAGATCTTTTGTACATTTTGAGTTGCAAGTGCAATTCATAGCTCCTGTGATATCTAACATGTTAAATTGGTTGTATTTAAGCCTTAATGGCTCTTGTTTGGTTGGATATTGTGCGACTTAATGTAATAATAATAACTGTTATTGTTCAGGATGAAGTAAGCTTGAATGGGCTTTCTGGGGCGCCGTACGGGTTGTGTGGAATTCATTTACTCATTGTGTAAGACAATTATTCGCGACAAAGACCGGAACATCCTTTGTAAACGAAATATAAAACCCAGAAGAAATATAAGGAGGCGACACCGTAGAGTCCAGCGGAGATCAGGGCGAGGTACTGCCACTTAAGCTTCTGAAGACCTGAAAAGAGCGTCAGAAAACCTTAAAACCCAGAGACCTACCTTTCTCCGCCGGTTTGTCACACGGTTCATCGTTCTGAGGAGGTTTGTCACATGGTTTGTCCTGCTGAGGAGGCTTCACGTCAGGGGACTTTGTATCCGCCATCTGTCGACCGTTCTCGGAATGGTCAGAAACGAAAATGAGCGAGACGGAGTTGGCGTCTACAGGACGGACAGACGAGACAGAACCGGGCCGGAGGGTGATTCGTCCAACGATTTGACCGCGAAGCAGTCGGCTCTCGATCCGGGATGGCACAAAGTGAGTTCGACTCAGGCTACCCGAGAAATCCAGTGCTTTTCAGAAAAGGAGCCTCTGTGGCAAAACACCGTCGTCTCCCTCTCGGTCGCACTCATCCTCGTCGGCATTCTTCTGCTCCTCGCCGCTTTCTTCTTCTCCGTAACGCAGTGTTACCGAATGTGTCCTCTGGAGGCGGCCTCTTCGGCGTCGAGAACCCACTAGCATCGTTTCTGAGTTTGTTCGAAGAAACTCAAGAAGTAAAATAAAAGATACAATCCCTTCTTCTCGTTGACTACCATAACCCGACGGGGAGGGATCGATTCGCAAAGTTCCCTCTTCTTTTCTCCCGAACACGTCGATCTTATCGGTCCACCTCCTTCAGTCCACAACAGCACAAACAACCTTCCCTTTACCTTGACGTCGCCGTCGTCGGCCACCGATAACCCGTCAGTCGCCTCGAAACGTCGGACGATGCAATCGTCTCTCCTCTTCCTCCTCCTTGCGCCCCTTCTGGGCGTCGTCCTTGGCCACATTCACGACTTTCACGGCCGAAAGAGGTTAGTCCCTGCCCACTTGCTGGTGCTCATGCTTCCAGATTCGATTCATCGAGCTCCGAAGAAGATGACCTGCCGGGTGCAGGCGATGGCGCCATCTGGGCTCTTCTTGTCGCCGGCTCCAACGGCTGGTACAACTACCGCCATCAGGTCTGCACATTCCACAGATCGTAGCTACTTTCACTTCCAGGCGGATGTGTGCCACTCGTACCACGTGCTTCTGAACCACGGTATCCACCCCGACCGCATCATCACGATGATGTTCGACGATATCGCCACTCACCCCGAGTAAGCGTTGTTTTTTGTCCACCACGGAGGCCTTATCGCGCCGCCGAGACCGATCATATGATCGGCGGCGCGTCCACCGAGTGACACTTTCCGATATCGGGGTTTAGGAACCGTTTCCCCGGCCAACTCTTCAACGCCCCCAACGGCGGCGACGTCTACAAGGGCGTCAAGATCGACTACAAAGGGAACAACGTGACCCCCGCGAACTTCCTGGCGATCCTGCAGGGACAGAAGGACAAAGTGAAGGGCGGAAACGGAAGAGTCATCGAAAGGTTCGTGGCTATTCCGAGTGTCTAGAAGAAAGGGGATGAGGTTACGGTAGTCCCCTCTTTCCCTCACATGATTCTTCTTCAGCACAAAGAACGACAAAATCTTCGTCTACTTCTCGGACCATGGCGCCGTGGGTCTCATCGCCTTTCCGACCCAAATGGTGAGAGAGATGTGATGCTTTCGACGACTTTCGGGTTACTGTAGCTCACGGTGAAACAGCTGAACGACGCTCTGAAGGAGATGCACGCGAAGCAGAAGTACAAGGAGCTCACCTTCTACCTGGAAGCCTGCGAGAGCGGATCGATGTTCGAGAACATCCTCAAGAAGGACATCAACGGTGCGTCGCGGTTAGGTTACTGTAGGTCCCCTGACGGGCGATCCTTACAGTGTACGCGATCACGGCGGCGAACTCGCACGAGAGCTCGTGGGGCTGCTTCTGCGACAACGACATGGAGCTGCCCTGCCTCGGCGACCAGTTCTCCGTCAACTGGATGACCGACTCCGACAACGTACGTCCTCGGGGCGTACGGTAGCAAGGGGTGTCTTTCAGAAGAGTGACCTCGACGCAGAGACCCTCGACGAGCAGTTCAACATCGTGAAGCGTCTCACCGACAAGAGCCACGTGATGCACTACGGTGACTTGCAGATCGCCCGGGAAAAGGTCGCCGAGTTCCAGGGCCACGAGAAAGCGCCGCGACGTCTCATCCTCGAGCAGCCGGTGCGCCTCCAGCATACTGTAGTCTAGTGAAGGAGGAGACTGTTCAGGAGCCAGAAATGTCGCTGTGGCCAGTGCGGGAGATCCCGATTCTGATGCTCCGGAGGGAGATCGACCGATCCAACGACGAGGGCCTCAAAGCGCGCCTCTCGAAGAAGATCGCCCAGATCCACCAGGTCCTCTGGCGCCTTAAGGCCTTCTCGAAGGACATTTAGCGCTGCGCAAATGGACCCTGCGACCAGATTGCTTATCAAGTCGCTTTCAGAAGCGCCACTATCTCGACGGCCGCATCGAGGCGCTCGTGCGAGAACTGATCCGCGACCCGAACCGTCAGCGGCAGATCTTGAAGACGCACCCGAGGCACGGAGTCACGCAGATGCAGTGTCACCACGACGTCGTCAACGCCTTCCACCGTATCTGCTTCGACTTCAACGAGGTTCTCCCTCAAAAGCTACCTCCTCTCACCTCGATTCCAGAACCCCTACGCCCTCAAGTACGTCTACGTGCTGGCGAACCTCTGCGAGGACCGTATCGACGCCGACCGCGTCATCGAGGTCCTCATGGACCAGTGCGTCGACAACGACGTCAGCGGCATCGAATGATCCTTCGATGAATGTATTTGTCCGTTCTTTGTCTGTGTATAGTCTCCTTCGACAATTATTTCGCTATTTATTTTCTTGTACTGTATGGAAATATGGAATACTGCAAAGCGATATTTCTGATTCATTTTGTGAGATTGTGAAACTTGTGAATCTGTGAACAATCCGTCTAGTGTCTACATTATATCTGGAGACGGTGTCTGAGCGACCCACCGCGAAGGACGTTTAGCGCTGCGCAAATCGACCCCGTGGTCTGATTGCTTATCAAGTCGCTTTCAGAAGCGCCACTCTCTCGACGGCCGCATTGAGGCCGCACTCGTGCGGGAACTGATCTGGAGTAAGTGAAGAAATCCAGACGGATAAGAGGGTGCAAGAATTGCGATTACTGTACGCTAGCGATTACGGTAGCAACGCGCCTCAAGAGAGGGTTGATTTGGCTAGTGTCTACACTGTGTCTGGAGACAGTGTCTGCGACCCGTTGCTTTGATCACTGCTCCAAACAATGTCCAGACCGTCTCAACATGTCTATCGGTTGCAGACTGTCTAGACTCACACAACTTCTTTCAAACATCTCGAAAACGGGCGCGTTTCCCTCATTTGACCCGCGATGCGCTAGAGGACCACAGACCACACGACTCCCTGGGTATTCGGTGTCCTTGAGGGGAAACATCTATTCCGACTACCAGACCGATTAGCAGGTCCGTGTCGCCCTGAAAGCGGTGCTCCTCCGATGAACTGACCCAGTGCCGTACCTGGAAGCCCTTAGAGGCGCCATCGATGACGAAAACAAATCTGTGCACGCCAGTATCGACGGCAACAAAAGGAGTACTGCAACACGGTCAAACGACAAAAAAAACAGAAAGAACACAGCGATGTGCTCATAAAAGGAACCATATAACGAATTTCACCATCGTCAAGGAGGATACAGACAAGGATAGGATTAAGACAGTCCGATACATCACTTGCGGCGCGTAATTTACAAACCAACGCCAATCAATTAGTCGATCATTTATTTATAGTCGAATTCAAAAAACTTGTGCCCTTTTCGGCGTTTGGTCCTGGCACGCCATTTTTGCACATTCGCGGCGTGTGGTCGCGTCGTTCATAAGGCGAAATAGTGAATTTAGTGAACCGACCGTAGTCTTTGCCGTTTTTCTCCATGTTTTCGTGCGTTTTTTGGAAAACTGCAAGCATAGCCCTTTTCCTTAATCAATTGCGCGTCGAATGAGCGCCGATTCACAGAAGGTAGAGTTTTCCTAGCGGAGGAGTAGCATTTTTTTCGAACTGGCTACCAATATTTTCCAGCTTTTTGTCCAATTGCTGTGGGTTTTCACAAAACGATTAGGGCGTTTTCAATCGCGCCCTAATCGTTTTGCGTGTCCTCCTTACCCTAATATCTTTCAAATTAAACAACATATCAAGTTAACAAGCGTTGCATATCACTACTCTTTATCAGAAGAGTCGGAGCTTGCGTCGAAACCGAAGATACGGTAATCCACTTGATATGTGGTTATTTTCTACTGGTCTTGTCGTAATGAAAGCTATTAGGGTAAGGAGGACACTGGGTTCATGGTAGCGGCCATGCTCAGTTGCTTTTTTTAAAGCACTCTGAAATAAAATTTTAGTCAAATTCGTTACAAGAACTCCATCGTCTTTAAAGGGTCAATTACAGTCTGCGCGACACAAAAGCCCCTTTTTGTGTCGCTTAGCTTGTCTACGTGTGACTATTTACGCGAAACCAAATAAAACTACACAATCATGATGCTTTTAGATCGGGCTATCAAACCGTCAAAAGAAAAAAATTCTAGGTTAACTTTACGTAGGTTAACTTAACTGTCGCGCAGCTTTGTCGCGTAGCTAAGCGTAGACAAGCAAAGCGACACAAAAAAGAGGCTTTTGTCGCGCAGACTGTAATTGACCCTTAAAACAACACCGCGAGAACTGTATTCGCGAACAAAAGTAAGGCGAAGGTCGTCACGAGAAACAACTAGCAACGTCGAAATGCTCCCACTTCAGTAAATTCGTGACTTCTGGCGTTCGCAATTGAGCGGACGAGAAATGCTCCACTAGTGCTCCGCGATTCGCAGAGATTCAAACGCCGGATTAACAAAACATACGGTAGAAAGCAAAGCGAACGACCCTAAAATGTCGAAGAAAAAGTTGTGGCTCGACGAGGAACCGGACCTTGGCATGATGTCTCCTAGCGCAACACACTACCACTGTACCAACCGCGTACTCGAAGGTATAGTGTTCGAAACGCCTATGTTGCAAGAAATGGCTACAGTAGATAAATCGAAATTATCAGGGATTTCGTGCCACGATTTGATCGCCCCGGCTCCCAGAAGGCCTGGAACACCAGGGAGCCGTAGTTCCACCGTCTCGCCAAGAAGCTCGTCATGACTGCCCGACTCTACCCGCGCCAGAGAAGCCGAAGAAGCGTTGCAACTCCGAAGTCCGCGCCGCCAGCCGAACCGAAGATTTCGTGCCAAGTTAAGCAAAATCCAGTAAATGCCAGCTTCCGGTAGAAGGATTGTAGCTCGAAAACTTGCAGGTCTGCAGCGAAACGGATTTCACCATCGTGTTCGCCGCCAAAAACTGGGTAGGGGTTGTGGAACTCTCAGAAAGATTTGAGAAAATTTTTTCATGATGACACTGTCCCTTTAAAAAGCGCCGGCCGGTCCCGAAAGGCACTCCAAAGATTCCGGAAATTTAGTACTAAATTTACAACGTGCAGAGTGGTGCAGTAGACGCCCAGGCGTTCACCAGGAGAAGCAGATCGAGATCGACAGTCACCGGGACGAGATCCGCGAGTTCGAGCATCGGGTCACCACGAAGCAGTCGGAGGACACGGCCAATAGCGCAGGTTCCAGAAGATCGGGTCAGTGATAAGAGAACCTGTATCTGGGGAGGTTACTCAAGCTTCTACGACCAGCCCGTCACGACGGTCCCTTCAGATCTACTCGAACGTCGACATGCTGGCGATGACGGTGGAGGAGCTCCTTTAACCCCTCGCAGTGCGTTTTCAGCCGCAGTGCGTTTTCAGCCGCAGTGCGTTTTCAGCCGCAGTGCGTTTTCAGCCGCAGTGCGTTTTCAGCCGCAGTGCGTTTTCAGCCGCAGTGCGTTTTCAGCCGCAGTGCGTTTTCAGCCGCAGTGCGTTTTCAGCCGCAGTGCGTTTTCAGCCGCAGTGCGTTTTCAGCCGCAGTGCGTTTTCAGCCGCAGTGCGTTTTCAGCCGCAGTGCGTTTTCAGCCGCAGTGCGTTTTCAGCCGCAGTGCGTTTTCAGCCGCAGTGCGTTTTCAGCCGCAGTGCGTTTTCAGCCGCAGTGCGTTTTCAGCCGCAGTGCGTTTTCAGCCGCAGTGCGTTTTCAGCCGCAGTGCGTTTTCAGCCGCAGTGCGTTTTCAGCCGCAGTGCGTTTTCAGCCGCAGTGCGTTTTCAGCCGCAGTGCGTTTTCAGCCGCAGTGCGTTTTCAGCCGCAGTGCGTTTTCAGCCGCAGTGCGTTTTCAGCCGCAGTGCGTTTTCAGCCGCAGTGCGTTTTCAGCCGCAGTGCGTTTTCAGCCGCAGTGCGTTTTCAGCCGCAGTGCGTTTTCAGCCGCAGTGCGTTTTCAGCCGCAGTGCGTTTTCAGCCGCAGTGCGTTTTCAGCCGCAGTGCGTTTTCAGCCGCAGTGCGTTTTCAGCCGCAGTGCGTTTTCAGCCGCAGTGCGTTTTCAGCCGCAGTGCGTTTTCAGCCGCAGTGCGTTTTCAGCCGAAGTCATGAGAAAACGACTACGGTGTGTCTCTTGTGTCTCTTTGGCGTCATGCACGTAATTCCGCTGATTCGACTAATATAAGAAAAATCGTCCGGGTCACACCATTGGCTTGAAGCGATCGCAGACAAGGCTTTCTATTCGAATAAGAGTATCACTTTATCACATGCATAACTGATATCCGAGCTGTACAGGGTTATCGGAAAGTTCTGGGACATTTTTTGCAATGCTAATTTTCACAATTTTCCAATTTGCTCGTTATATTCGTGTTGCGCGACCCTTTTTACCCTATATTCGCTGTCAATTATGCTGTATTTGCTGTTATTCAGGGTAAAAATGGTCTCCGAAAGTGTGCGTTCCGCGATCATTGAGCTCCATTGCGGCGGAAGGTCGAATCCCGAGATTTGCAAGACCCTCAAACTTCGCCGAGATGCCCTCAAACGCGTGCTGGACCGATTCTGGGATACTGGCGACGTCAAGGACCGTCCCCGAAGCGGAAGAGAAAGGACTGCAAGAACTCCACAAGTCCGAGAGGCCGTTTGGAAGATGATCAAGCGCAATCCCGACCGATCCATCACGAAGCTGGCCAAGACGTACAAAATCGGCTACGCATCGATGCACAAGCTTGTCACCGAGGATCTGCATTTCAAGAGCTACAAAATAAGCCGCGGACACCTGCTAACCGATGCGAAAAAGGCCGAACGGCTTCAGAAGTGCAAGAAGCTGAGAGCTGAGAGCCGCGGGTCCGGATTCGCCAATGTGGTCTTATCCGATGAGAAGATTTTTATCATCTAAGCGGTCCACAACTCCCAGAATCACTGTTACCTGCTGCAGAAAGGCTCCTCGCGTATGTATATGGTAGCTCTCATACGTCTTGAAAATGAATATTACCCAATAATGGGTAATGCGACAGGGTCACTGCTGTGATGGCCAGAAGTGGTTGCATGTGCCGCATGTGTTACTTCCACAAAAGTTGTGGATGATGAAGCATCTACCGAAAGCGGTTGTGTGACAGGAGGCAACTGACCTTTGAGCTTCTTTTAAAAGGTAGTGCCTTTTGCCCCCATCTGCATCTCTTTGCATATTTCGATCCCAAAATGTGATGTCATCGTTGGCTGGTGATCGGAAGGTTAAGACACACCAATAACCCTCGTTCGCGTTCCAGAAATCTAGGACTTCTCTCATGAATTCGTTGTCCAAGGCGGTATTTCCAAAGGATACGGCTCTCCCCATACCCGACTGCAGAATGAACTTCTTGAGATATGGCAGAATGGCGTCAGGCCAATCTCCTCTCAAACGCACCGCGTGAAGATTCGGGCTGTTTTCTATGTGGTCTTTCACAAAGTCCTCGGCAATCGCGCCAACGTAGTTACAATGTACTTCGGCAAAGTAGGCCTTTTGAATAGGTGCTCCATGATCCACTTTTGCACCGTATCAGATCGCGCATAACAGCTAAGTGGAGCATCAGAATAGACTAGCTGTGATAGCAATAGTTGCTTAAGTTCGTCTTTTTCGCAGTACACTGATCTACTCAAATGTTCGTAAGTCTGTATTCCCATAAAACGGAGGAAACGTCGATCCATTTGACGTATCACCGAGATGGGCACATATTCGCCAGAAACGCGGTACCCTTTGTACGTTACCTGAGAAAAAAAGACTGTGAATCGAGCATCTTCTTCTTCTGTGATAGCAACGTCGTAATATCGTCGATTGTAGGAGTGCAGCTGGATGATTCCTCCCCAGATGGTGTTGTGGACAGTCTTCGCCAGAGGTGGCAAGCTTTGCGTTCCAAAACGTTCGACGACGGCCTCCACGAACCTGTAGGGAACACCGTCCATGACTGATGGACTTATTTATGATGGCACTTAAATACATTAATTGCATCGCAAATCGACGCATCGACAAATCGACCTCTGCGAGAACCGTATCGACGCCGACCGCGTCATCGAGGTCCTCATGGACCAATGCGTCGACAAATCGCTGACGTCGTTGTCAGCGGCATCGAGTGATCCTTCGATAAATGTATTTGTCTTTTCTTTGTCTGTGTATAGTCTCTTTCGGCAATTATTTATTTTATGGTACAGTATGGAATACTGTAAAGCGATATTTCTGAAAATAAGCGAGCCACTCTCCTCGAATCCATTTCTCTCCCTCCATTTTGCGGCCGATACCGTAATGCAATTGCCTCAGAGTAATTAACGGGTCAAGTGAGGTTGTTTTGCGGACAGAGTCGCTGACCGCGCGCCAGTCGAAGACAATCGAATCAGTGCGGCCTAGTGTCTCTTCGGCTGATTGGAGTGACCGCCTCCCTACGAACGCCTCAAGGCCGAAGTTCGGCGGTCTCCCTCTGTCTCCGTCGGATGAAAACGTCATTTTTCACGCTCCCCGTCCCCCGAGACTCGAGTTCTGACGCAGAATTTGATTTCGCCGCTCGCTCAAACAATTGGATGAGCTTTCAAAGCTCAGTTTTGTTTTGCAGAAAAGAAGAGACGACAAGAAGAGGATGAGTGCCGTCTTCCAAGCGGGTCGCCTTTCCTAGGTATGCGCTCATTTCGAGGCCTTTTCCATGCTCTAAACTGACTCTCTGTAAGTACATGGCTGATAAACTCCCAATCGTCGATCTCGTGGAGCGCCTTCCGATGTCGTTCTCCGTCGAGGACGCGCGGCGGCTTCGCGCATCCATCCACGTCATCGGCTCCCTTTTGGACTCCGAGAAGCCGCCGCCGCCCCCGACGCCCGCGGAGCGCCTCTGGAAGAACGCGCTCCTTGAGGCCTCACGCTCTGCCCGCTCGGTGAGTCTGTGACTCCGGGTTGTGAATCAGTCCGTGGCGCCTCTTCGGAAAGTATCTACTCTTCTTCATCGAATGAATTTCAGCTCGCCGCGGCTAGCCAGCGCCAGGTGCGGCACCTTCAAGCAGAGCCGCCGCTCTGTTTCCGCTTCGTGCAGCGAGTGTACCACGAGTACGGGCTGAAGCACCTGATTCTGATCCTCATTCTCCTTTTTTACACGTTCTTTGGCGCCTTCCTCTTTCTGCTCATCGAAGGACCAGCACAGAAACGAATGAAAGACACTTGGACGGAGGGAGGACCTCCTCTTCGGCCGTCTTCGAGTGTTTTCTTTTAGAACATCGCGAGGAATAGATCTCTTTTTGTGGGGTCTCTTATGGCTGAGCTCTTCAACAACTCAGACTACTTGGTGTACATCAAAGGGACGACGACGAAGGGCATCGAGGAGCATCTTCTGCAGTAGGCATTCGGGTGCACTCCTGTAGGGGTACCGAGGGCTTTCCAGATCCTTCCACCGGTACGAGATCCAGCTAGACATCCGATGGAGCGATCAGAAGATGGAATGGACCTACTGGAATGCGATTCTCTTCGCGGGGACCGTCTGCACCACCATCGGTAGGGGAAGACGCCTCTATCGGAAGGGCCGCTCCCTATTTCAGGATACGGTCACATCTATCCCCTCACGACGATGGGTCGTCTTCTCACGATGGTGTACGCCCTATGCGGAATACCTCTTGTTCTGCTCGTTTTACAGGTAATTCCATCGTCCACCAAAGTCCCTCTCCTTTAGTGTTCAGATGCAGCTCTTATTTGCAGGACCTGGGAAAGCTCTTGACGATTGGAATGAAGTACCCGTGGTACCAGTTCAAACGCTGCATTCGGCGCATTCTCAGGTAGCGTAACCCTCCAAACGAAAATCGTCGCCCTCAGGATCTTCACGAAGCAGTCGCTGGAGGAGATGGCTCGGATAGAATGCCGAGAGAAAACCGAGCTCTTCGTCTTCGACGTCCCTCTGCCCGCGGCCATTTCCCTCATCGTCCTCTGGATCTGGCTTTGTTCTACCGTAATAAGCTATTGGGGTAGCAACTGGACTTTCCTCGAGGCGTGCTACTTCTTCTTCATCTCGCTGAGCACGATCGGACTCGGCGACCTCGTGCCCCACAACCCCCACCTCCTCCTCATGATGTTCGGCTTCATCCTGGTCGGCCTCTCGCTCGTCTCCATGGTGCTCAACCTGCTCCAGAACAAGATGCGCACCACTTACGAGGCCGGGCGGCACGCCGAGGGCGCTAAACGCAGCTCGCTGCTAGACGCCACCACCCTCGGAATCCTCCAGGTACTCAAGGCCCTCCAAGAAGTCATCGCCCTTTTAGTGCTTCGAGGAGCGCTCGAAGATCGAGGAGAAGCTACGGAAGTGCTCCACACGGTCAGCGCAGACGAGCCTATGTCTTCCAGTGGCGCGCCAGATGATCCTCACCGAAGACGGCGTCCAGTGGGTCCCCCACGGCTCCTACTCCGCCTACAACCTGAAGTCGCCGGACGAAGTGACGGCGCTCGTGGAGATGCGCGCCGACGTCGCCGTCCTCTCGGTCCTCGGGGAGGCGGACGAGGAGAATGACGACAACACGGCCTCCCTCCTCAGCGAAGAGTTCGCCGCCGAAACGCCGACGATCCTGCCGCGCTTCCTCCTCCAGAGTTGACCCCTTCTTGTGTCCACTTTCTGTCGAGAAATAAATCCGAATGCCTCAGAACCTCTGTCTTCAAGGGCCAAAGGGACTCTCCGAGACTGAAAGGCTGGTCCCGCCACGACCGTATCGAATCTGCGAAAAGTCGAATGAATCAGCGCGCCACCGTGACTCCGGGCCTCCGACGGTGGAGTCTCCACTCCTCGGTCCCCGTCGCGCCTTCTGCAGCGTCTTCTATGTTTTCGAAGCGTCGCCGGCGTCTCCCCGCGCCTTCTAATCTCCGATCGAAGGGCTCAGCGCCAAATGATGCACCCGGCGCGTGCAATAGCGAGTAAACGAAGATGATTGCCGAGCAATTCCACGCGCTCTCTCCTCTCGTGGCTGACTCACCGGCGCCAATTCGGGTTTCTGTCGCTCACGAGTTGTCACCACACGCGCTACGACTCCATCCAGCTCCGTTTCAGGCCTTACGGCGACTGCCATGGATTCCCAAGGCCGCAAGATTATTGTGGTCGACAACGGCTCAGGAGTGAGTCTGCTTCACTGCTTTCCCTCCCGTTTACTCCCTTCTTTTCAGTTCGTGAAGTGTGGATATGCGGGCTCCAACTTTCCGGCACATATTTTCCCATCCATCGTCGGACGACCCATTGTGCGATCGTCCCAGCGCGTTGGAAACATCAGCATCAAGGTATTCATTGCCTATCTTGTGCATTTTGCCGTAATCGTGAATCTGCTTCAGGATCTGATGATTGGCGAAGAATGCACGCAGCTGCGCGAGATGCTCGAGGTGAACTATCCGATGGAGAATGGTATGGTGCGCAACTGGGACGACATGGGTCACGTTTGGGATCACACGTTTGGACCGGACAAGTTGGACATTGATCCTAACGTACGGACATTGTAGTGTGACTGTGTGACTGACCGCGCATTTAGGAGTGCAAGCTGCTTCTCACCGAGCCGCCCATGAATCCGGTGAGCAACCGCGAAAAGATGCTGCAGGTCATGTTCGAGCAGTACGGGTTCAACTCCGTCTACGTCGCTGTCCAGGCACGTCGCCTCCTTTTGACGTATTGATGTGCTTTCTCTCTGTTTCAGGCCGTTCTGACACTATACGCTCAAGGTCTCTTGACAGGCGTTGTGGTCGATTCTGGCGACGGTGTCACACATATATGTCCTGTGTACGAGGGCTACGCGATAAACAAGCAGACGAAACGCCTCGACATTGCTGGCCGCGATATTACACGCTACTTGATAAAAGTAGAACTGAAATTGTAACGTATTTTGGCTAAAAAGCTTCTTTCAGCTTTTATTGAAGCGTGGCTACGCTTTCAACCACTCTGCAGATTTCGAAACCATCAGGCAGCTGAAGGAGAAGCTCTGCTATGTCGCCTACGATGTCGAACAGGAACAGAAATTGGCGCTGGAGACGACGGTGCTAACGGAACCTTATACGGTAGATTTCCGTCTATCTGCAGAGAAGAAACGACTGTTTTAGCTCCCAGATGGCAGAATCATAAAGGTCGGAGGCGAACGGTTTGAAGCACCAGAAGTGCTCTTCCAGCCACATCTGATCGACTGCGAACAGGGTGGTCTGTCCGAATTGTTGTTCAACGTTATCCAGAACTCTGAAATCGGTGAGTTTGAATGAGCTCCTATCCATTACTCCTTGTAATGTGTAGATACTCGCTTGGAATTCTACAAACATATCGTCCTTTCTGGTGGAACTACGATGTACCCAGGATTGCCCAGCAGAATTGAGAAGGAGTTGAAGCAGCTGTACCTCGAGAGGGTCCTAAGAGGCGACACCAAGGCTTTCGAGGTTTGTTTTTTCACCGATTGCGGCCAATATTCACTTTCTTATCTATTTCAGAAGTTCAAGATTCGCATAGAAGCACCACCTCGCAGAAAACATATGGTCTTCTTGGGCGGAGCCGTGCTGGCTAATCTAATGCGGGACCGGGATACGGTAATCTTTTGCGGTTGTTGGATTGAGATTCATACGCTTTGTTTAGGACTTCTGGGTGTCAAAGAAGCAGTACGAGGAAGAAGGGCTCGCGCGGTGCATGGATCGGCTGAACCCCTACAAGTACTGAAAGATGTGTGCCTCTGTAACTTATGTGTTTAACTTATTAACGTTGACAGATTCCGTCTTGTAACCAAACGTCGTAATAATAAATCGCTCTGTCGAAACGCTTTTTGTGCCGCGAGCCGGGCGACGAAGTTTACCCGATCTGTCATTCTCCAGATTCCTTATCGACTCCGGGTGCTCCAAAAAAAAGACAATACATCAAAGTTGCGATAAGATCGTGACAAATCGTTTGCAGCGCGAGATGCGTGGCGTCGGTGTTTACCCAGGTCGCATCGAGGATCACGGATCGCCCGGGTGGTCGGTTTGGAGAGTCTGTTTTGTTTCGGTCAGCTGATCGCCGAAGGCTTCGCGGCGACTGTAGGCACGTGACGAGGGGATCGGCACGAGGAGACATCGCAAAGGGTGGGAACGGCCTCCGGAAGTCGATGTTTTGGTCGATGAGTCATGTTGTGGCGAGGTCTTCGAGGGGCGAAAGCGACTTATCGGGAGCAGCATCGCGAAGGAATGTCCACGCTACAAAGGCGCCGATCCGAAGAGGATTCGCGCGCCCGGCACCCGATCGGCGCCTCTTTGTGTGCTTCCCGTAGAAAGGGCCTTGCAGGAGAAGAGACGAATTCTCACGTCTGAAAGGGTATGTCTAGTCCAGAACCCTAGTATGTCTAGTCCCAGTACCTTGGCCCAGAAAGTAATCCGCGAGGCCAACGGAAGTGTCGTGCCACAGGAATTCGCTATCATTCGTCGGCGCTTATCTCCGCTTTTTAGCGCATTTTTGGGCTGATTAAGAGCTTAGTCCGATGGGCGAAGAAGACCATTTTCGGAATCATTAGCAAGCTCGCCTCAATTGCTCATCCCGACGTTTTCGAACGGATCGAGACGCCGAAGTAAACACGCGGCTGACTTATAAATCGGCCAGCAGAAGCCCCTTTAGGTGTTTTCGGCGGGGCGGCGGCGCTGTTCCGCCCGTGGCGCTTATGATTGATCGTCTCGAGGTTCCCGGGAATGCGACGGCGGCGATCGTCGACTTATCGCCTCGGGTCTTGGCGCCTTCGGGTCTTCTCCTGTTGTGACCTTCTCACCTCCCCGCTGCGATCGTCGAGCCTCCGATGCACGCGAATGGGCCTTTCCCCTCTCAAATGCAAAGCGATTTCGGATTCATAAGTGCGCGAAAGGACCTCTAGATTGAACGCACGCGATAGAGGGTTGGAAAAGGAAGGTGCCACTTCCTCCTTCGGCTGTCAGCAGCACGCGGCCGCTTGCTAGGCCCTGAGCGGTGCATCCGTAAATAAGGGATCCAATCAAAATCCTCCTAAAATCCCTTCCGTTGCCGTGGAAGGGCGACTGAAGAATTCCGCGAGCTGTTTTGCATCTACAGAACGTTTGTTTCGCCGTAAACGTGTTAGAAAGATGTGAAAAGCGCCTGTGACTACGGCGAGAGTCTGCTACCGTAATCCGGAGCAACGGAGGGTCGCCAGACGTGAAGCCGTCTGCAACACGCGGGCGTTTTTGTTTCGAACCCAGCGCGAGGCGCTAAGATTGATGAACACAGATTAGCGTAATCTGCCGCAGACAGTGGTCGCCTCGAAAAGTGCAAGATTGCCATCCCCGGCCGAACAAAGAGGCGCCTTCTACAGACATCCCTCATCCGGGTGCCGTTCCGCGCGGTGATCGATTCTGTTCGGGCTGATCCGGTGGCGCTACACGCATATCACCACAGTCGGTCCGTTTTAGGTCATTGTCGGTACAAGACGCCCGCCGCCTTGCACGGCATAATACAGATCATATGATCATCGTCGGAGACGCCCGCAGAAATCGCGCATCGATGACTCCCTCGAACTTTCTGCGCACTTTCGGAGAGTGTACGTCTTAGTCAGCGGCGCCGGGGCCGTTTCTCCTTCCACGTTTCTTATCTTCTCCGCGAATATGCTAATGAGCGGAGCCAGACGCTGGGAACTTCGCCGAAATCGCGCCCTTTGTCGCCGTTTGGCCGTGGGAACCGTTGTGAATTTACATAGCGCGTCGCCCAGAAGCTGACACCTTTTACAGTGGTACTTTATTACCTGGCGACGCGACCGTTGCCGTTGTTTCCGGCGGAGAAGCAACATGCAGGCCTTGAAGACAGCTGTTTTCGGGGGAGGAGGTTACGAAGGCTCGTGGCACAATGATTCACACTTTTATGGAGCGCCAAACGTTCTAGGCCTGCCCGGCCCGTTCTATTTCTTTGCGTTTCTTCGTCACTTCTCAAATCAATTTGTTCGATTCCCGCTTGTAACACGGGTATTTTGATGCCGAAGCGGGCGGAGCCTCGGCCGGAATGTGCCCGCCCCGATCGCCTTAGCCGCCTTGAGGGCCCTGCTGAGCGCCGGAGGCTAATTGCTTCGATCACGAACACTTAATTGCGTTGTTATCGTCGCGCGTCGAATTGGGTTAAAACGTTTGTATAAGAGCTGTGACATCCGCCAGCTTTTTTTTCTGCTTGCTAATTGGGGCACTTTAATTTATAGCCAATTTCCGCGCGTCCTCTCGCGGTCGCGGCGCCCCAAACTTTCCTGTTCGTGTTTGTTGTTTCAAGTGACGGAGGAGCCCTCAGGGTCACGTTACGGGGCGCCTCCCTCTTCCACGCCTCCGCCGAAGATGACGTCCAAAGACTGTTTTGGAGAACGGGCCGCCGTGGACGAAGGAGATCGTATAATGACTGTGATATGCCCCGTCGGCGAAGACGGAGCGGCGACCGCCTCCGCGATCGCCTTCGCGCGCGCCTCCGGCGTCCCTTCTGACCTTCGGCTTCGGCGTCGGCGGTCGCGAGGTCCGCCGCTCCGGAAGCATCGTCTCCGAGATCGCGGCGCTCATTTGGTGGTGCCGTTTTTCAGCCTCATTCCATCACTTTAAACATCGCCTTACAAATCTGATCTGCAAGCGCCATTCATTCACACTCTGCGCCAAGAGGCCCGACCGCCTACCGTAGTACGCGGATCTCCGGAGGGTCCATGTGCCGCTTGTTTATTTGCTTTGTTTTTGCAGCGCCGTTATCTGTGGCCCGACTGGCCACAACGGGGTGATAAACGAGGTGTCGGGAGGAGATTTTCTTGTGGCCCGCGGCGCGTCTTCCGATGCTCGAAGGTGTAAGATTTCCGTTGGGAGTCTGTGTAAAACACGTCGGAAATCTCGTTGCGAACAAGTTTTTTCTCCTTTCCGTTTTCGCCGTTGTTTTTCGGCACCCCGTACTGGACCGGCCCCATCAATTCGCGTACGGTCGGCTGGCACCGAAGAAGTTCTTCGGGTGCACTTTGGCGCCCGAGGTCATGGTTTAAATACTCGATTCACAGTGGCTGGCTGGAGTCCCGGCTGACCGCGAGAACGACCCATAGATCACTGAAGAACGGTGCCCCGACGGCCAATAAAAGTTGAAAAGGAAGCGCCGACAAATTGCAACGCGAAAAAAGGCGATCGAGATTGAGATGAATGGTCTAGGGGTCACGGGCCCGGTGGGGCGATCCCGTGGTGACAGCTGAGGAGGCGTCGTAATGCGCGCTTCTCGCGTGTTTGTGTATATCGTGCATGATCGTCGCGGCGGTGGCATTCGCTCGGGGCCTCTTAGGCGATGAGTCAGCGGACGCCGATCCCGGCGCGGATCAGCTGATGGCCCCGATCGGGACCCCCCGCGTCGGCGTCCGCAGCTGACAGCTCCCGTTCGTGCATTATCAGTGTTTATGGCCCCTCAATACCATGGTTCCAGATCGCCGCCGCTCCGTTGTATGCCGAAGAGCACTGGAGGGCCTCCCGCCTCTGATTCCCCGTTGGATTCTCTCCCTGGGTGGCCCCTTCAAAGGATCGCCGCCGACGTGAAAGCTAATCAAAAGTAATAACAGAGACGCAGGTTGGTTCGTCTTGTCGTTATCTCCTTCTTCGCACCTCTCCACCGCCTTCGTCTCCCACCCGTGACTTCCTCCTTGGGGCTTCCATGCGCCCTCTTCGGCGATCTCCACCCGCTTAGAGGACGTCGCCGCCTTTGACAAAAAAAACGACAACGATCGGCATCTTGCCTGTCATGCATGTCTTCGCGTTCTTCTTCATTCAAGAGGCCGTTAGTCACTTAATTAATTGGCGCCTCTGATTAGCCTTCGAGCAACTTCTTCCCCGCACGCCCCCTCACCCCTCGAGCACTCATAATCAAGCCGAGATCCTCCCTCCACTACAGTCCTCTGCCAGCCGGCTCGATGTCCTTTAACTCGATTTGCCCCAATCAGAGTTTGCATCTCCGCCCCTCATTACTATTCTCCTCATTATCCACTTCGACACGTCTTCTGGGACATCTGCCGTCAGGGCTGCACCTCCTAATGTCGCTGCACGCGTCCCTAATTGAATTATACCGTTTGCGCGTTCCAATTACTTTTTCTTTGGTCAAATCTCAAATGTTTTCCGACCTATTAGGAACGTTTGGCGCTAACGTATTTGTCTTCGCCACCGGTTTCGCCCTCAGCGCCACTCATTACGCCTGCCCATTCTTAGCACTCTGTTTGGCCTCGTCTCCGAGGCTATAATCGAATTTACACGAACCGTTTCCGTGCGCGTCGCATGCCGGCGACGGTCATCGGTGGCCATAATTACGCATTCATAGGGTTACGGCCCACCGCAACCCGCAATTACCTCGGGCTCCGTTCGGGATTAATGGTCCATGGACGCCAAATGTTTTTGCGGCCCACGCGATCCGCCCCCGATCATGCAAACAGTCCTCGATGGTCCCACGGTCGGACGGGGGTTTCCCCCGAGGGGCCTCTCCGGCCCGCACAAGACTAGAACTCTCCGCGTTTCCCATCCTCTTAGCTGTTTGGTTTAGTCAGTACAAAAACGTTCTTTTTTTCGAAATTTCGAGTCTGCCTGCTGTGCGAGGGTTTGCTTTGTAGCTGCGGCGTTCCCGAGCCCTCGCGACTCTATTTGCAACCATCGCAGCTCGCAGAGGCACTCGAGACGGCCGGTATTCCTGGAAAGTCGATCGCGCAGCCCGGAAAAAGGGTGGCCACGCCCTCGCGATGCCCGAGGCGCGGCTGTTTGTTTTAGGGGTGCACGACGCCGCTGACAGTCCACCTCCATGCAGCGGGCCACGACTCCCCGGAGGTTTGCTCATCTGCCTGTTTCTGCCACGCTTCGGCTTCTGAGGCCTGCGGCGTCGTCGATCGACCAGATTATGACTAATTGCATTCGGCGATCTGTCGGTCTCCGCCCGGAGGTCCGAGTTCGGGGCGGTCTTGACAAGATGGTTGTTGATTCGGGTCGTTAACAAGTAGTTGCATGCGGCTCGGACTCTTATCTCCGCCGCCGAACGGTGGTAATGGGTCCGGCGCTCCGCAGATGTTTTTTCTTCCAAGTGCGAGTGGATCGCTTCTTGGCCCTTAATTAATTATGCCTGCCGCTCTATTCGAATATGCCCCTTTATCTCCGTTTTACGACTTATTCGGACTGCGCGGCTTCCTTCTTCTCATTTCGCGCAGTCAACTCGCATCTTCTTCATCATTGGGACTGTTTGCTTTTGATGTGACGCTTTCCTCTTTCTCCCCTCATCCTTTCCGCCGATCTCGGGAGTGTTACCTAAGTTTGCGCGACCTCTCTCAAGAAGAACAGCACTGTCGTTAGCTCTCTCCGCTTTGTCCCCATGTTGACAGTACCACCTCGCGCACCTTCCCGCTTACAAGGTTTTAGCGAAGTGACACATTTCAACGTTACCGTACCGCGTGCCGTTCTAATGCCTCTTGTTTCAGGTAATCACCCGCCTGACCACAACCTCTATTCCTCTTCCTCTGTCCCCACTTCTCTTTCCCTCTCCAAGCTGGCCGTGATCCTGAATGTCGGCATCGCCTCTTCTTCGCAGATGAACTCTTCATCGACCGTCGTCCTCTTCTTCGCCCTCTTCGCGTGCGCCTTCTCCCTCAAAAGCGATCGCGTGCTCGATGCCTTCTCTCTGGACCTCCTCGACTCCACGAACCGTCCCCATGGCTGTCCAGAGTGCACGGCGAGCTGTCCGCCCCTCAACGGGTGCCCCAACCGTGCCTTCGATGGCTGCGGGTGCTGCGAACTCTGCGTGGGCCCTAAAGGGTCGTCCTGTGGCCCCGGAAGCGGCGTCTGCGACAAGGGCCTCCACTGCCAGCCGCTGGATTCGCCCGACTCCGGGATCTGCAAAGGTGCGTTTTTTGTTTTCGTTGCACTTTGATATCCAGGCGCCATTGACACTTCTGGTTCATTAATCATTAAGGGGATTATGCAAACACTCTGCAGAAGGGGCCTATTTGGCGCTCGGCTGAAGAGCCGCCGCCACAGTAAACACTCTTCTGCGGGAAGTTGCGAAGTGCCTTTGCCTGTTTATCTCCTTTTGCGGGTGAACAACGCCTTCAATCAGCTGTTCAATCAGCGAGCCAACTGTCGAAGGTCGTTTCGGGTAATGAGCTGCTGCCGTTGTTTGCCACTCTTTTGTGTAAAGACGAAAAAATCATGCGGCCGTAATCGACGCGGTCTCAAAAACAACCTCTATAAGTGTACAACACTTTAAACCGCGGAACGCAGTTTTTTGAGCGCATTCCTAAGAGCGCTTCTATTTTCGGTGGATCGTTGTTCGGTGGAAGTGCAGCCGTTTTTCACGTACTCACTCCACTGATAAGCCAAAGAGGCCGATAAGGCGCAATCGGTAGCCCTTCCAAGCGGAGACAGTATGACGTTGCCGCGAGATGATCAGGAACCGGCGCTCGACGGTGTTTTTGGCGCGAACCTCTCGCTCACACTACAATTATATCCAGCGGCTGTCCGTATTCTATTACTGAGCAAACAGCGGAGCTGCGCCGAAGGAAGCGGAGTTAACTCTCGCTGTAACTCTATCTGCTCGCCAAATAGAGAGGGTTTCGGGTTTTGCCGCCCGAATGAACTCGCTTCCTTTGCAGCGAAGAAGACCGACCTCGTGGACAGATGCTTGCACGCGAAGTGCAACGTGACCTTCGCCGTTACCTGTCCCGAAGACTCGCGGATTCACGAGCTCCAAGGCGCCGACGACAGTTGCTGTCCGAAACAACTCGAGTGCCGTTGCGATCCAGAGGTTCGCCGAAGCCGTGTGAATGTCCACTTACCGTAGTTCTTGCAGAAATGTGACCGATTGGTCAGGCACTGTCCGAGCGGGCTGGAACTGGTGCTGGTCGCTGAGGGACAGCTGATTCCCGGCAAATGCTGCGGAATCTTCGAATGCCGCAAGAAACGTAACACTTCTGCTCGGTGACTGTGGCTATTTCACTGTTTTCAGATCTCCAGTGCGAAAACGTCCAGTGCAGCGACGTAGGAAGTGAAGAACCCTGTCCCGAAGACAGTTTTCGGCCACCTCGCTTCATTCCCAAAGATGGGTGCTGTCCGATCAGTTCGGAGTGCAAGTGCCGCGCGGCCATCTGCGAGCCTGTAGCTTGCGCCGAGAACGAAGTCGCCACGGTCAAGAAGAAGGGCAACGGAGTCCCGGGTCAGTGCTGCGACGAATTCGTTTGCTCCAAGAGGATTTCTGCACCCGCTTCCTCCGAGAAACAACCCGCCGACGTCGGCGAGAGTTTCCACTCGCAGTGCCATCACTCGGGCAAGTTGTACGATGACGGAGATACTTGGCACCCGACGAACTGCCGAATCTGCGAATGCCGGAAAGGGATCGCCGCTTGCCGCGATCAGCACTGTCCTAACGTTCCAAGTGAGCCTAACATGACCATAGCTAACTCTATTGTCGCTTTAAGAAACGTGCCGATGGACCGAGAAGCTCGATAACGATTGTTGCCCCGTTTGCAGAGGATGCAAATCCGATGACAACAGCACTCACGAGATCAACGAAACCTGGCAGAAGGACAAGTGCACCACGTTGGTGTTCCTCTTCTCGAATTCGATTTCATGGTCGTTTTCAGTTGTACGTGCGGAGAAGATGGACGAGAACACTGCCAAACTTCGATCTGTGTGAAGACTTGTGCGAATCCTCGTCCCGTCGAGGGTCAGTGCTGTGATGTGTGCGACGGTGAGCGTCACCCTCCTCTCCTCTCTCCAATGTGGATCCTTAGAGCCTACTGTCATCGAAGCATCCTCCACATGCCCCTCGCTCGAGCATTGTCCTCTCCGCTGTGAAAACGGTTTGGATTTCAAGGATTGGTGCTATGTTTGCGCGTGCAAGCCTTCCACACCTCCCCTGTTCATCGGCTCTGATTACGACGACTGTCCGAAGCTCAACGAAACGAACTGCAACAAGTGAGGGACTAGCATCTGATCAAATAGTGGAGAGTTCTTCTAGAGTTTGTGCTCATGGCTACATGAGTGACGAGAGAGGCTGCAAGGTGTGCAAGTGCGCCAACTGCCCGCATCCAGACCACTGCTACAAGCACTGCCTCTACGGCTTCGAAACCAACACTATCGGCTGTCCGGTTTGCAAATGTCGAGGTTGGAAGATTCAGCCGCTAATTGGTTTATCCGGAAATTCCAGCGAAAACAGTTGTGGACGCCCGTTTGACTAACTCCAAACCTGATTTCAACAAATGCGTGTCCATCGGCGAGAAGGGGAGCACGGTGCTCCGCGACAGCGGAGAGATGTGGACCGATGATCGCTGCCGACAGTGCTTCTGCGAAGACAAAGTGGAGTTCTGTACGTTGATTTCCTGCCCGGAGAAGCCGGACAGTTGCCCAGCCGAGCACTGGGTAAAACACAAAGGTACTTGATGGTCCTTCTGGACACGAGGCATTGCTCTGAATTCCAGGAGACTGCTGTCCTCGGTGCACTGATCACCCGAACCGCGGCCTCAGCATGAAGCACAGTCAAACTGTTTGCCACAGTCCGGGAACCGGAAGACTCTTTGTGGACGGGGAAACCTGGCAGCTGGACCAGTGCATTTCCTGTACGTGCCGTGTGGGCCAGGTTCTCTGCAGTGTGAAGAAGTGCGATGCGCTGTCCTGCGACAATCCGATCGCCGATGAGAACAATCCCTGCTGCAAGAAGTTAGTGGTTCTTGTCGTGTATTGTGATGCGAGTGCTGGTTTTAGATGCCCTGAAAACGAAGTTTCGCTGTTGGCCTATGAAGATAACGACATGGGAGGATACTGTACGGACGAGCATGGAATTGGTCGAGCCTTCGGTCAGAGTTGGTGGAGAGATGAGTGTACGTCGTGCAAGTGCGAGAAGAACTCCAGGATCAACTGCTACACGCAGAAGTGTCCACTCTTAAGAAACTGCGCCGGACGGCCACTGACTGTAAAGAATCTCTGCTGTCCCATCTGCTCAGGTGAGATTGGCCACATGGCTCAAAGAAGGTCATCTCCGTTGCAGACAAGCTGACCACAAACTCCATGTGCTCCTACGAGAATTCCACGTACAGAGTGCACGAGGAGTGGCGTGAGGACACCTGTACACGCTGCATATGCAAGCCTGGAGGAGCCGTTGAATGCATCAAGACCCAGTGTCCACCTTGTCAGGACCGACAGCCGAGCGATGGCCCTTGCTGCCCCATGTGCGGTAATTATCACTGATCTGCTGATGACTGAACATGAGTTTTTGCAGAAAATTCCTATTTCGGCGGACATGAGACCGAGGTTACAGTAGTCCGAGAGCAGGAGTCCAGGAATATGACGCTTCTCATCGTCGGACTCTGTACTTGCGTGCTTCTGATTGCGCTTGGCTTCCTCGCCTTCAGTATCAAACGATCAGTAAGCACGTCGTTTATGAAGGAGGTAACTTTACAAGCCTCGGCTGATCACTGTATCGCCCTTTTTGTAGGCTCCGCCGCGAGATTGCTCCATCCTGATATCGAAGAAGTGTGTCGGCTCTTCCTCGCGACTAAACACTTGGAAAGATCCCATTGGGCGCCGCGGGTCAGTCGACGGAGTCAGTGAATCCCTGCTGAGCACTGTGTAAGTGCTTGCCGGTTCTATCGTTGTGGACTATCTCGCTTCGCTTTCAGTTCGGATTCGAGCTCCGCGCCATCTTCGAACAGCTCCGGAATCGGACCACATAGTGACACGTTACCCCTAACGAAGTCCAAATCGCAGCCGCTGGGCGGCCGTGCTAAATCCACCGGTCCCTGAACGTCACTCTCAGCCCGGTCCTGTATATATCATGTTCTTCCGTTCTTTAGTCCGATGTGATCGTGATCTGAAGGCTCTCTCCCGGTTCCATTTACCTGATACGACTGGTAAAGCCGACCTCTTTGTCGCTGATTCGAATGCTGTAAATATTCTTTCCCTGTCGTCATACCAAAACGAAACCTCGGTTTCTTCTCCTGATCTTCCTGCCCACTCTGTACCGTAGTCCATAATTCTTTCACTTACTCATCGTGATCTTCTCCCCTAGACTTTCATCTGCGCGCAACAGCGTTTCTCCCTCCAGGGCCAGTCTGTTGTGTCATCTCAGCTCTTCTTCTTCCTTCATCTCCCCAAGGCCATTGTGCTGGCCCGATGTGTGTCATGGCATCTTCTTGTATTTATATTTCCCCACTCTTCGCATTTATTGGCTTTTGCGTTGTGCACATTGTACAGTGTCCGTTCATGTTTATTTCGACGTGGGTGTCGAAAGCACTGTCGCCTTTCTTATTCTTATCTGCTTTTAGTTCCGGCGGGTAATTCTCCTTTTTTCGTCCTAAGTATTGTCCGATCAACGGCGAATGTCACCGCCGCAGTTCGTTGCAGGACCGCAATCAGGGACACGATTGAGCCCGTTATAAGGGGATTTCCGGGTTTCTGACTGAATAAGTGGATTATTTCGAAGACAAAGCCGTTTTTCAAAATTCCGCTTTGATAGAAGTGTTCGCCAATCGCCGAAGAAGCGTACGCATCGGTTTGCGGCGCATTTTCTACTTTCCTCACAAAGTTATAACGGTTTTGAGGCGCGCATATCAAAAGCTTAAAATCATTTTCTACTTTCGAGACATGCTTTAAGTAGTTTCGAGCATGATTGCCTGGAAGCAACTCGACATGAGCCCGTAGAAGCTCTGTTCAACAGGTTTAGATTAAGAGCTACCTTCTCTAGTTCGCAGATTCGTACAATCTGCGCATCATTGTTTTTCCTTAGCAATGATATTTCCTGATGCGCTAACATCAGTTGCTGGTTAGCATCTGTCAAGGCGTTCCTCAGCTCCTCAGTTTCACACTGAGCGTGTCTTCTTGATTCCTCCTTTTCGGTCGCCCGCTTCCTACTGTGTGACTGTCGAGCGAAAGCCAACAGCCTTGCTTTTACACACTTCGACTTTGATAATTTTACCATATCAAGTCGTTTGGAGTTCTGCGAATAACAGAATTAGTAGAAAACAATAAATAAAGCAAGAAACCGCACGATAAATCCATCGAACTGATGGAAACAATCAGCGAACACGAACGTGCGCGCCTCAAAACCGTTATAACTTTTCGAGGAAAGTAGAAAATGCGCCGTAAACCGATGCATACGCTTCTTCGGCGATCGGCGAACACTCCTATCAAAGCGGAATTTTGAAAAATGGCTCTGTCTTCGAAATAATCCACTTATTCAGTCAGAAACCCGGCAATCCCCTTATAACGGACTCGATTGTGTCCCTGATTGCGGTCCTGCAACGAACTGCGGCGGTGACATTCGCCGTTGATCGGACAATAGCTACTGCAATTTTTCCTAAGATGATGAACAGTGTATGCTGATGCTCTTCATGCTGATGCAAGCAAGTTAACATAAACAGCCAATACGTACCTCTGGATGAGAAGCACGTTGACGGCCATTATGCCCGAAAACCGGGTCGATGGACACGTAGGCGACGCACAAAAACATTGCGTCACGAAATATTTCTCCAAATGACAGTCCGGTCAGGCCGGGCTCGCGTGCAAGAGTCGCAGCTCGGCGCCGGCTATTCTTGAGACCACAATCTGCCAACTCCCGCAAGATACTGTAGAAAAACGAAGAGCGAGTGCGGAGACGTCTGTCTCGATCAGCTGTCTCCTGTCTACTCCGATATCCGAATTCTCGATGTTCCCGCCACGATAGGCCGATGGCGTTCTGATACAACCCGTCTGCGTCTCTCGATTGTTTCTGGAACTGCAGCGTTGTCCGCGCGCTCCTTCAGATGTCGCTAGAGGGTTCGGAAGGCCGGGCGCTACTTGGCTCAGGCTAGGGTTCGCAGTTTCTGTTTGGGTAGTTTCTTCCTCGTAAGTTGTGTCGTTCCACAGCAGCCAGCTGTCACGATCCACTTCGCTTCGACACCAACACGTGGAGGGAGCCGATTCAGCACTCTCCTCTTTGTTTCAGCAAATGGTTGAGGCTCAGACGGCGAGTGAAGGCGAATTGAACACGTCCGAAGTTCTTCTGACGTGTATCAAGGACGGCCGCATCGATGTCCTCCGAGCGGTTCTCGCCCAGTTGGGTAAATTTGTCGACTGATTGCGTATTTTCTACAATCACCTTTTTCAGCGAAGGCGGCGAACTTCGCCGCACAAGTCGATTCGATTTGCTGCGAACAAGGGACGCTTCTCCATTATGCCGTATATCTAGGTTTGGCGAGAATATTTTAACTGATTGTTGGAGCGGGGAGTTCTAGAATCGGTTGATGCGGTTCGGACCCTTCTGTCCTCGGGAGTCAATCCCTGCATCCAGAACGACGAAGGAAAGAGGGCCATTCAACTGGCGAGTGAAAATGAAGCTATCCGTTCTGCTTTTGTGCAGGAACTTCTTCAGGCCACAGCTCATTCCAAGTGAGATTCACAAATCACCATTTGTTCTTGTATTGGTTCGGCTCAGCTTGGGCCGAGTGTGCCAAATGCTCTCATCTGGTGTCGACATCAATTCCGTTGATTCTCCTTCCACAATGAACACCGCTTTACATTGGGCCGCTAGCTTTGGTAACGATGATATCGTAAGGTGAGTGGCTAGATACGATAAATACGATACGACACTTTATTCATGCCTTTTCCAGAACGCTTTGTGAAAGCGGAGCAGATGTTAGTGCTGTAAATGCAAAAGGTGATACTCCCCTTCATGAGTCGATCAGTAGGGGATGTGAATCAATCGCAAAAATTCTGCTGCAGCATGGGGCTGATACGTCGATCAAGAACAGCAATTCTCTTAATGCGTTTGATCTGGCTGAAAAGAAGGAGTCCCCGATTCTCCATATTTTGAGTGCTGACTCAATCACGCAGAAAATTCGAAGAGCCACTTCCGTCGACTCTATTGAATTCGACCGATCATCTGTTATCTCCGTGGCCGACACTTCAGCCTTGTTTGGAAACTCGGCGGAGAAAGTGTCAAGCACCCCAATATTCACCGACAAACTTGATTCGTGGACTGATCTATTGTGGCCGCAGCCACAGTATCTTGAATTCGAGAGCGAGGCCAGCTGTTGGATCTTTCCGAAGGACAACCGTCTGAAGGTGTACTTCGATGGCGCCAGCGAAGGAGAACCTCGACGGATGATGCAGTCGATTCAGATCTCGACGCCCTTGCTTTCTGGAACAGATTTAGATTTGGAGTATCGCGGACATCAGGTTAGAGACGTGAAGAATTCTACCATAATCAGAACAATACTTGAAGGTCGCTGAGTCACATCTCGATGGGCAGATCGTCTGTGGCGTTTTCGAAGATGACGATCGACCGGGCGGTTACACTCTCACCATTCGTCCAGTCGGAATAGAGCTATTTGCCAGCGATTATTCCGGGATTCGCTATGGTTTCGCTACGCTTGTACAGATTCTCAGAATTCATAAGTCTCTAATCAACCGACAGGTAGTAACCCTTCACAATTGATTTGTTATTATCATTTATGTTTTTGTACAGAAGATAGCTTTGGAAAAAGCTGAAGGTGTTACAAATGGAGAAATTAGCGAGTTGAGGAATCTCGTGCAGCCTGGAAGAATTCAGTCCTTGGTTATCAGAGATTTCCCAGATATGAACATTCGCGCCCTATATCAGGACTTTAGTGGATGCAAGATTCTCAATTCCGAGACGGTAATTTTGCGAAATCGTACCCTGAATTTATTGCTTTTTAAGCTTCTTCAACTAGCAACTCGGCTCAGCTACTGTAAAGCGAATTACCTCTTTGTCAATTTTGAAGTTCGCACGACGGACCGTTACCAGCTGTGCTACACAAATCGAGAACGCTTTCATATGAACCAGGTGTGCGAAGAACTCTTCGTCAAGGTATGCTTGTATATACTGTCGTGTTCATTGGCTCCCAATTCTTTCAGATGGTTCCATCACTAGATCTGCAAACTAACTACATTGAACCCTTCGCTGCTCGTCAAATTCTTGATAACTTTTTGGATGACTTTCCGCTTTCGAAGATCGCTCACTTTGGTCCCAATTTGTCGTCCATTTTGATCAACAACAGGCCAATGCTCAACAGCATCCAGAGACGTGTATCGCGGATCTTCTTGTCTGTCGACGTCGACGAAACCAACGCTCACTTGATCGCAACGCTTCCGTGCTATGTAACTCTCTGCGTCGAAGGAAAATATCCTTTTGAAGAAGCTAAACATCTGTCCCCTCGATTGAATGTAGTGCTCAAGTTTTCGGCAACGGACACGGGTTATTTATGCTCTTCGCCGGAATCGACCACACGTAAATCTGTGCTCGCAGGGAAGCTCGGAGCAAAGTTACACCTAGCAGGTGATTTTGAAGATTTCATGCTTGATACTCATCTCCGATGTTAAGGAATTGCCATGTGTGATCTTTCAACGGGATGCGAAATCATGCCCCACAGTTTATCCTATATGGCAGAAGTTGCATCTGTCGGTGTGGCATGGAATCGTTCTGTGGATATGCGTCGATTCTCTTATCTGTTGCCGAAGATAGCTGCTGAACATGTGCTTCTCGATGGACAGATGACTGCGCTGTTCGAGCAGATTGCAACTATTGGCCGCGTGGAACACGAACTCACCAAGTACAACTGCTCCCCGAAGAAGACTAGCAGTTCCAGCTTGACAGACGAGCGGAAGATATCTCTGGCTCCTCCACCAATCTCCGTTTATGTGGAAATGATCCTGAACCCGGAGCACATGATGCTGGATAGAATGACTCCGACGGTGTTTAAGGTTTGCATTAATGGCTTAAAAATTCATGACAGTCCTGTTGCAGAAAGCACGCATTGAACTTCGAAAGTGTTTGAAGGCTTTGGACGAAGCTAGAAAACAACTACCATATAATTTTGAACTAGCTCTTGTGCTTGCTGAAATTCAGCTTGTCACGGAACTCATGGTGTTGATCAGCAAGTATGTGTCCGTTCCAATGAAATTACCAACGTAATATATTTATAGACTTGGTCAATTCTTATGCATGCATGTTGCAAACGGGGGAAATGGCGAGCAATCGTCACTTTTCACTGCTTCGCAAGCTGGGGTGGTCCATTTGCCCATGACTGTAAGGACGGATTTAGCCAATAGGTGACCTTGTTCTATTCCGTAAGCTCTCTATTGTCCTTATTCCAGTTTGTTGGCGATTCGAACCAAGTTCCAGCACACGTGGCTCTCCCGCAACATCGCGAGCACTTTGCCGAACGCTCTCAAGATATTCGACAATCTATTCAGAGCTCTACTGCCTCCGAGCATGCAAGACTTAGGAAAACAACTGCTTTAATCACCTCACACATCAATAACTGCGATTACGCTCCCCTCACTTAGTCACTTCGAAGCATGTGCCTCTTCTCTTATTGCCTGTGATATTGCTCACTGCTCTCATTATGTGCTGTGATCTTTTCTTCGTTCATGTAAACTGGGTACTGCGGAAAGTTCGCTTTACGCAATATTGTTAATTTATTGATTTATGTATTAATTTATTTATCTATAGCCACCGTAATGAGTTTTTGGGCCTATGGGATAATAAACGGACCGGAGGTGTGAAGGGCGGAAGTCGGTGCAAACATCTTCGGGAGTAAACATGTTTTTCAGACACTGAGAAGCCGCGTCTTCCAAAGGAGCGACCACTGACGGGGATGAGTGTCATGAGAGGATCGTCTTTCGTTCCTGATCTTCTCACAGCAATCGATTTCCAGCAAAATCCGGAAGCCTCTCCACGCCGAAGTCGTCTTCTTCCGATTTCTTCGATTGCTTCGCCGTACTCCTCCGAAGTCGCGCGTCCCCCGCCCCTCATCAATTATTCAGATTTGGCTCCCGAAATTCCTATTTACTGCCGTTAATTATTAAGTGAAGAGAATCGCGGTGCCCTCAAGGTCGCCATCCCAACCCCTTTCTGGATGACACTGTCTTCTTAGCCTTCACACGGAGGGATTCTAAGATTTTTAGTGTCTTCGAAGAGACAATTATCTCTTTATATTTTATTCATTCCTCTGCGAAACGACCGAGTGCCCAAAATTAGCATAACGCGGAGACACTTCGCTGTTTGTGTTGCTCTCGAGTCGTCTCCGCCGCGGTGCCGCCCGTCCGCTGTTCTGTAGACCGAGAAGAGCTGAGAAGCGGTGTCTGATGGGCTCATTTCTAGATGCTAGACGTCTCGAGAGGTCGTTCTGAACTGTCTGAAATGGAACTCATTGGATTACGGTAGATTTTGTGTCCATGCATTAGCACCGTCTCCTGATTACGGTAATCTCTTGGCCCGAATCACGTAGTGCGATCTTTCAATTTCGTTTCATTTTTAATTAAATTCGTCTCTTTCGACTAATATGCGGAGAACGTGAAAGTACGCGCGAAGCACTCCGTATCGCTGGGCAAACATTCGCCTTCGGTTCCTCTTCGACGTCTCCTTCTGGAAGTCGCCTTTTGTAAGGGAATACGAATTGCGGTCCCGTGACACTTCGATTTGCGGATTACGCGCCGAACTCTCGTCCTTCGGCGGCGCTTATCAGCCCGAAGACTCGAAGCGCGTGGTACCCCGACGCCGACGGTAGCCCTGGCGGTCGCCTTCGCCCGTTTTATAAACAGAGCTCGGGCATCTGGAAACCACGTGCGGGCGTCGAGGCGCTGAAGAGCGCCGAGGGCACTCGGGCGGCTAATTAGGCGGAAGGATTCGCGAAATTCGTCCGAACGCCCGGCGCGATCTAATTTGTTTGTTTTGTCCTTCCGGCCGCGCAGACGATCCGCTGATCTCCATCAGTGGCCGGCGGCGCTTCTAACCTCCTTTTGTGTCCTGTGCCCTCTTGACTAATGAGTTCCAAGAGATTTCGAAATTTCGCGTTCTTCTTCGCCCTTCGGGGCTTCTTGCGTTCGTCAACGGAATACCTTCATTTCGCGAAGTTTCAAATTTGGCCAAGAAGGTCTCACACGCCTAAATACGCCGTGTCCGCTCTCATATTCCGACGTCCCCTCCGTTTCCACGCTGCAAATCCTCTTTTTCACTTATTCATAGCTCACACACCCAAAGAACGTCTTCTTGTCTCTCTCTTTTTACGGCACTTCCGTTGTTAGGTCTGCTCCGAGGCCCCCTCCCCCTAGAAGGTTTCAAACGATCGCCTTGTTTTGATTTCCCAAATTGGGAATTTTCTTTCAAAGGAAGTGGTTCTTAATGGTCCGGAATGATTCTAAAAATTCACGTGATTCAAGTGTGCACGGAAGAAGCAATTATTGCTTCGGAGTCTTCCGTTTTGGGCGAATATTTCGCTACAGCTCCTACAAAATTCGTTCCATTTTTAGTAAATTTTCGAACTACACGACAACTATAACTTTCCTGAAAATGTTGCCGTTTGCACTTTGATTTTATACTAAGATTTGTACACTTTCTAGGATTTTTCGAAGCACTCTTATATAGCGCCTAAATCCCTTCTGATCCGTGGATCCTTCTTGGGTCGTTTCTCAGAGTTTTTCTCTATCTTCATTGGTCATCGAACGCTTTTCGAAGGAATTCACATGACGACAGCGTGGAGAGACCAGAGAGCGATAACGATAATGCGCTCATTAATATTAGCATTCAGTCGCAGACGATGACTTGTTTGGCAAAAGTGCTCAAGTCCCTGATCTCGTTTGGGCCCAAAATTTGTGATCTGGCGACATCGGCATCTAACGGCACTCTGCAAGGTACGGAGCTGTGAAAGGTTTCTGAGTTCAGGTTCAGCCTTGGAAGTTAGTCCTTTTTTGCTGAACCATTGGGTTTGATTTTGTGGAAGAGCCATTTACCGTGTCGGAGACATTTCCCAGAAATACTTGCACGACTTAAAAGTCCACTTCGTCTGTGCTCCTGCAATCCGCAAAGATATTCTATTTCAAGATTGCACGAATCACTAATCTTCGCGCTCGTCTTCTCTGCACACGGTGATCAGATATCCTTGGTCTTTAATAATCGCCCATGTGGCGATTTTTCCCGTAATCCACGTAGCAAATCCTCGAGAGGTTACTCAGAAGAGATGACTTCCTCAAGTAGAACTTGTCGAAGTCTCCTGATGTGTACTGTGTTTACTCATCATTCCCGAAAGCCAGTCCACCCCCGTATCCTTTCATGAAATGTCCCCATAGTTCTTCCTATATTTGAACACAGCGAGTTCCTCCTCCCTCCATAATACTCCCAGGGCATAATATACCCATTAACCCGAGGAGAGGCGCCAATTTCGGTCGTCCATTAGCCCGAGGCACGTGTCCATCCTCGGTGGCTTCACATGATCCTCTGATCTCCTGGGTTCCGTACTTTGCTTTTTCAATCTGATTGCGTTGGAGGCCAATTAGTTGATTGCCGGGTCGGTCATCGAGGCGCTTCGGACTCCGAATTACGTGCGCCGGCGCCCTTCCGCGGCGCTGTTTTGACACCCCGTGAATCGCGACGCCTCAGGCGTGCACGCCGATGACCCGGAGCCACGGGGGCTTCGCCGGTCTACTAATCCCAGATAATGGCGCCGAGCAGGGATATGGCGGGAGACACCACTTTCCGAAGTTCAAGAAACCATGTTGTGATTGGGGCCAATTGTGTCCCGCCACTCACACCCTGAGAGGCCTGTTTACGCGCCGTCCTCGGGTAGGGGACCCTCCAAGCCGGGAATCGACCTCTGGATGTGCCTAGGCAATTACTCTGCTTCCGGTAATCTTCTGCCCCCTCCTCGGCCGGCCCAATCCGTGTCTATCTTCATTTAAATCAGCTCACGTCGCCGAGATGGCCCCGCCCCCGGCCTTGCCCCTCCCTCAAGGTGTCCTCAGGCGCCCGCGCCACGCGCACTCCCTAAATCGTCTCTTCCCTGAACGTCTAATTGGCATCCCCTCCTGGACCATCTCTCGTCATGTATCGCCACACCTTCGGCAAAGGTACGCTTCTAGGGGTACCCTCGTGGCGCTCGTGGCCCTCGAGGCTAATCAGATTCCTCCTCTCCCCTCGATCGATCATTGGCTAATTAGAAATCGGCGAAGGAGATGGAGAGAAAGATTCCCCCCGGGGACGCCAAGGTGATTGAGGCGCTCACCCGAAAACAACCCCGTATCCCCGAGAATCTGGAAATGGCTTCTTCTCTGTGCACAGGCCTAGCCAAGAGGAGTCCTCTAGATGTTGTAGACGTCGGAGGAATACGAAGATGCGATAGGAATTGCTAGGGAAACGTCTCTAATAGGCAATCGTAGAAGAAGAAGACACTCCGATTGGCAAATGGGACGCGTCCCCGGGGAGGAGAGTCGATCGACGCGAAGGGTCGATTCTGGATTCTGCGGGGGATTCTGGTCTTCGAGGAAGAGGCCACGTGACGCTCCTTTCGGAGAATGCAATTTGGATATTAGTAACGGAGGGAAAGAAGAAGCGATAGTGGATTCGAGGACCGTTCGAGGGCTTCGACTTAGGGATCCCTCTTTGTAGGTGAACAAAGGTGTGGCACTTGTGGATATATAATCCACAGAATAGGCCATGCTGGACAATGGAGCCAACGCGCACGAATAATACGGTCTCGAAGAGACGAGGCCTTAATCCTCGCCGACCAGTGCCCGAGGCAAAACAATCTGCGAGGGATATTACATGAGAAAGAAGGGAGTGCACACCTATCGACGCAATGTTTCCCGAGTGCCGCGAGTCTCTTTTTCTCTGAGAGCCCCCGATTCCAGGAATGCACAACAGTTCACTGCTCCAGTGGTACTCGGAGCAACTGACTGCGGAGGACGTCTTCGCTGGCGGGAGCCTCCTCCTCTTCGCCATCGTCTTCCTCCCCCTTTACGCCATCGTCGCCGCCGTCATGTACCGTAACGACCGGGTGGGTCCAAGCAGCTCTGTGCAGCCCTAACCGCCCCTTTCAGGACATCATCGGGTTCCGGTTCCTCTTCAGCGCCGCCATCGCCGACATGGTGCTCCTCTTCAACTACAGTCTCTGGCCGGCCCTGACCATTCTCTTCAAGTCGGAGATCATCTCCCCCGGCATGCGGCCCTGGGTGCAGGTGGGTCCAGCCGCGATCCCTTTCCCCAATAAGTCCCTTCAGCTGTTCCTCGACTTCGGCTGGTTCTCCATGTGCTTCCACTACCCGGTGATCTCGTGGTCGCGCTTCACGGCCATCCGCTTCCCCAACTCGTTCCGCACCCAGCCGCGCGCTTTCAGCTACGCCATCTGCGGAGGATGCTACGTCGCCGCCCTCGTCCAGGTGAGGAAGTCCCTGCAGTGGCTATAGTTAGGCCTGTCCCTGACCAAAAATCGCTTGTTGATCGCCTATTTCTGGAAGACTTTTGCGTCTGTTTACGGTAGCTTCCCAGGTGTTTTTGGCGTTTCTCATGCAGAATGATTAACGACTGTTTTCCATGCGAGACCAAAGCGCACAGAGGGACGTTTGATGCTTTATGAGTGCACCCACTGGGCGTCGACCTTTGGTGGAGGACTTAAAAGAACCAAGAGAAGGCTCCTTTCCTCTCGTCCAGAGTACGATCTGACGTCTTCCCTTTAGGTACTGGCGACACACTTCCAGCCGTGGTACGTTGTCTTCTACTTCGAGCCGAGCAACTACGGTATGCTGTCGGAGAACTTCGAAAAGTACCTCACGGAGGGCCAGTCGCTCTTCTTCTGCACCTTCCACATCCTTATGATGCTCATCCCCTTCTTCTTCTACAGGTAAGCCCACCTCCGAAGGGCCTAACCACGGATTCCAGCTGGGCCATCGTACTTCTTCTCCGCAAGAAGAAGCGTGGCCTCCTGGAGCGCGGTCCCTCCACCGCCTTCTACAAGCAGAGCGCGGCGCACACGCGCGTCGAGGCGCGCCTCATCATCCCCTGCATCTGCAATACCGTAGTCTTCATCGTGGGGCAGGTGGTGATCACCGTGGGCACCGGCGAGGGCAAGTGGGCCACGTGGAGCGTGCTGCTCCTCTTCTCCGCCAACTCCGCCGTAAATCCCATCCTGCTCCTCTCCTTCTCCGCCGTCATCCGCCGCAAGTTCCTACACTTCCTCGGTCTGCACCGCCCCTTCGCCACCAAGTACCTCAGCGTCCCCATCTACCGTAACAGCACCACGCCGAGTCCCCAGTCGGAGCACCTCAGTCCTCACAAGCGCCACCGACCCGTCGAAACGGAGACACGCCTCCTCTCTCGCTCCAATTCCCTCGTACAGTACTCTACGACCGTCTAGAAGCCCTCTGAAGACTCCTGAATCCTCCTTAAGCCCCTCCACGATCTCCCCCTTCCTCATTGTGATCTTCCTCAATATATGGGTACCAGTTCTTTGCTCAATAAAGATTTATTCGATCGACCCGTCTACGAGCAGAGGACTCCGAAGACGCATCCGAAGGTGGCTCATATCTTTCTCTTCAGACGCGACCACCCCTCGAAGCCTTCTTTCCTGAAATGGGTCTCGTAGAGGTGCTCCAGCAAGATAACTCACCTGAGGACGTCGAGGACGAGGCGCAGGTGGCCGTGCATCGTGGGTGGAATCTGTGTAAATCTGCTTTCGAGGATCTTGGCGATTGTCGACGCGAAATCGGGCTGCGACGTGGCGATACCGTGCACTCCTATCCGGTTGATGTCCTGCAGGGATCGCAACATTAGGCGCATCTTCTGGACGAGCTCACCTGGTAGAGGGCGTCGACCTTGTCCTCGCGCTTCAGATTCCGTGTCAGCCGGTGGATCTCGCTCTGGAGGCCCGTGTCGTTGATCCAGTAGTTCCTCGAGGAGGCGCACTGGTAGCTGACGCAGACGGCGACAGCATAGGAGGCGCCGCCAACGGGCATCTTCCCTGTCGTCAGCTGCCACCGATTCTCTTCGGCGCCGAAGGAGAGGACGAACTGGAGGGTCAGGCCCCAGGCGTCCTTCGGCTCGCTTCTGACCGGGCGGAGGAGACACTGGAAGGCGCCGTCGAGGACGCAGAGGAGCAGCATCGAGTCCTCACCGAGGGACTTCGCCACGGCACCGAAGGCGTCGGCGTCGCGCGCCTCTGGTGCCCTTTGGAGAGCGTAGACGGTTTCACAGGTGGAACCGATGTTGGGCAGGAGTGCGGCTTTGAGGCTTCCGACGACGGAGAGGACGCCGGCTCCGGGACCGCTCCACTTGTCGTTCGTCCGGAAGGGGGGCACGGAGGGGGTGCAGCGCACCTGGAATATGAGATTCTCTCCCATCTCGACGCAGAGCGTCTTCCGGCAGCCGAGCTTCGCCTCGAGGGCGCCAAGACAGTCGCCGACGGAGTCGAAAAGGTCAGAGAAGGTCGGCTGCGTTGCCTCGAGGAGTTCTTCGCTCGGAGTCGCTCCCTCCGGCTGATGTCGAAGGCCAAGACTCAGTTCCCACGCCCTAGCGCCCATCTCGGGATCGAGGTGGTCCTCCGGGGAGACAAAGACGAAGTGAAGGGGCACAGCGAACTGTAGTTGCGGGGGAATCTGGAATCGGGGCGGTGTGGGCACTCTGGAGGAGACCTACGTGGTATTCGGTCGTGCCGCAGGAGATCAAAACGACGGAGTGCACCTCTGCGAAGTCGAAGTCGTCCTCGACGGTCTTCTGGAGCAGCGAGAGACTCAAATTCGTCCGCGGTGCCCTAAACAAAGAAGGATTGACGGAATGGGAGAGGACGCATACTTCTTGAGCTCCTCGGGGAAATCCTTGACGTTCCGGGCGAACACGGAGGCAGAGTCGTCGCCGAAGGTCACCAGGTGGATCGGGAAGACGGCGCGGAATCGCTCGATGAACTTCGCGGTGAAGACGAACACTTCGGCGTCGAGGTCGACGGAGCGCGGCATCAGATCCAGCGCCACAACAACGCCCGGCACCGCGTTCATCTCTGGATCACAGCAGGGAAGGCTAGAGACGGCGGGGGAATCGGGATTCGAGGAGGCGAAGGCTGGCCGATCCTGGATCGCACCAGCATCGCTGCACATTAGCGCTGAGTTTTACGCTTTTCGCGGCGGGACCACTCATTTTATTCGGTGGATGTTCTCGCGAAGACCACATCCAATGGTCGATTCCTCTAGAAACCGCCGAAATCCTCAGGTTCGCGGGGTTCGCCAAATGTGGATTTTGGGAGTTCTAAGAAACGTGGACAGTTCCTAATTCTTTGAGCTCTGTGAATTACGGTACTTCGATGGCAGAGGATCGCACCAGCAAACCTACATAAATCGAAATACACGGTGTTGCCTGGTTTGTTGAACGACTTAGTACACTTAGTACAGTACCGTATACCGACTTAGTACACCGCAGGGATATCGGTTCAGGACCGAGATAGTACAGTAAATGTCGTACGCTGAACCACTTAGTACAGTACAGTATGACACATAGTACGCCGCAGGGAGATTTCGGAATACAGGAATATACAGGTTCATACAGGTTTTTACAGGTTATACAGTGTTTTTATACAGGTTTTAATACAGGTTCAGGAATACCTTACGCTGAACCAGTTAGTGCGCTGACTTAGTACAGATCTGGAAAGGAGCCTGAAGTCATCGTCTGAGGTTTCTGCGGTGCTTCCTAGTGTCGAGGTGTGGATTCTCCCTCGATTCTCCCTCCATGCGTTCAGCCTATCACTCAACTTCTGAACGAAAATATGGATTCTCCGACGGTTCAAAAATTTCACATCTCCGCTCCTTGGACAGGTCTCAAAACTCGATTCCAGAGAGGAAAATTTTTCCATCGAAGTCCATACCCCTCCATGAAGTCTTGAGCGGGGAGAACGCACACAGACCAACTTGAAACAGGAAGTACCTCGCATGAAAGACACGAAAGACAACTGTTCTAAGTGGTTCAACGTATTCGCCGTAGGACCGGTCCTGAACCGATCCCCCTGCGGTGTACTATGTCGTCATATTGTACTGTACTAAGTGGTTCAGCGTATGACATTCACTGTACTACCTCGGTCTTGCAGCGAACACCCTGTTTGTACTAAGTCGACGAGCGTACGAACTATAGTCCATTTTTTTTTTCGAACTCCACAAAAGCGATCAATCACAGCGCGGTGGGACCCAGAATTTGCTCTAGCGCATTGAAAGGAGCGAACGAACGCAAGAAATATTTGCCTTTCTTCAATGTGCTGGAGCGAATTCTCGGTCTCGCCGCGCGGTGATTGATCGCTTTTGTGGAGTTCGAAAAAAAAAATGGACTATATATTGTTCAACAAACCTTGACGCACCAAATACACTATGCTTTTCCTGAATTTCATCCACTTTGAGACCCTACTTCCAGATCAGGTGTTCAATACCGGTCCCTAGCTACTTGGATGAGCTTCCGGCAGGTCACACAGCATTCGCAACAAGTGACAGCTGCTCGATTTCGACGACGCCGTGTCAATCAGTTTCACTGTTTCTTTCCGGTCTCATTTCCTTGTTTTTGTTGTGGGTTCCAACGACCTCGTGAGCTGTAAAGACACAAAAAGTCGGGTCATGAATATCTGAGCTACCGATGACGTGCATCCGATGTTTCCACTTAGCAAAGGCTTATGGTACGGTATTAGGAGAGCAAAAAAGTGAAGTGTGTCTATAGAGGAGCTCCAAAGAGACGCTATTCAGAGCCTTAAAAGACCTGTAAGATCGCTTTTCTGGAAACTGCTCCAATGGAACTCCGAACTTCCGGGTTTCGATACACCGTATTCCCTTCTTCTGTCCGTACCCAAAAACTCTTCTGTGCAATTTATCACAAAGAACACAACGGCATCACCAATATGTACAACTGAGAACATTTCCCCTCCCCTCACTGCTTCAGGACGGGCCTCTGGAGCTGGATCTGGGACTGCGAAGCGGGCGCCAGGGACCGGGAACGCTCCTTCCGGGGGACGTCGCTGGCGACGGAGAAGCGGCGGCTGTGGGTGGCGGAGTGGCTGTCCTTCCTCCGGTCGATCAGTCTTACCGTAATCGTGTCTAAATCAGCGTGTACACCATAGCGTGCCTCGTGCCTCACCGAGCTTTGAGTGCATCTTCTTCTGCGTGAGGGCGAAGAGACGATTCCGGAAGTGCTTCGAGCAGAGACAGAAGAGGATGAAGTTCGACGCCTTCCCGCAGATCACGAGGGTACTGTAGGTGATTAGACTATGCGGAAACGACTGCGCCTACCTGCCGATGAGAGTGATGTCGTACCAGTCCTGCAGCCGGATCTGGTATACAGTAGAGAGTAGGTGGATGAGGGCGGAAGGGCCGTTGGTGACGGTGAACATAGTGACGATGAGGGCGACGGTGAGGGTGACGCGCTGCTCGGTCTTCTGGTAGGCCATGCCGTCAATGGTGACGCGGGAGGCGTCGTCCTTGCCGAAGACGAGCTTCTTGGTGCGTTTGCGGAGGGAGCAGAGGAGGAGGATGTTGAGAACGGTGAGGAGGACGATCGGACAGATGATGATGAGCACCACGTAGAGCATCGTGGAGACGTCGATGAAGTTGCGGAAGGCGCGCGAGTAGGGATTCGGCTGTTTCCCGAACCACTTCCTGGGTTTACGGTAGAGGAGCACTCGCGATGACGCACTTACGGGCTGCTGACGGGGAGACACTTCGAGTAGAGCTGGGAGCCGTGGCAGTAGGAGCGGACAAGGCACTTGTAGGCGACGTGCTGGTAGAGGGTGAGGGTGCCCGTGAGGAGCACCATGGCGCTGATGAGCAGCAGCATACGGTAGCCGCGCCAATCAGAGCGCGTGTAGAGCGGTCGTCGGATGCCGATGAGGCGGTCGGCACACACGGCGATCACGGACCTGAAGGGTACAGTATGAAACTACGGTGGGCTACGGTACCATATGGCGACGGCTGAGGACCAGTTGGCAAAGGAAAGGAGATGGACCTTGGCGTTGAGGTAGAAGAAGCGGAAGTAGTAGTTGAAGGTGAAGATAGGGTAGTTGGCGAGGATGTTGGGTACGAGGAGGGAGAGGAAGGCGATGTCGGAGATGGCGAGCAGGGCCAAGAAAGTGTTCGCCCGGGAGCGCATAGAACGGTTGAGGAGAACGGTGAGGTTGAGGGCGTTGCCGAGAATGCCGAAGATGGCGACACAGGGGAAGAGGTAGCGCTGCAGGTACTTCTCCAGCTCGGTGCCGTGCATCTGCATCTGCTCGTAGGTGAGACAGAGCTCGCTTAGGTTCGTGCGCGCCATGGCGGCTTCGGAATCTGAAAGGAGCCGGCTTTCGTAGAGGAGGAGCTAATTAGCGCCTCGGAGGAGTCGTGGGAGAATTATTTAGACATAAGAAAAAGAGTCCTAAGAGTGCGCACAGCGGACGTGGCGCTGATTCGACAAAAGGCGTCAATAATGCATTTGCAAAATCTGAGGGGACAAATCGAGGGGACAAAGGCGCTGAGTCACCGCCTTCGCCTCAACTGCGCCTCCAGATGCCTTCTTTGGAACGGATCCCCGGAGTGCGGCGCCCCTTCGGGTTGCCTAACGAAAAGGATGAGAGAACGCTCGACGTCACTTCGAGGACGGATCGAAGATCCCGTGAGCGGTGACGACAGTGGACTTTCCTCGTTTATTCATCTTTAATAATCTCGGACACAGCTAAACTTAGGGTTGTGAGATTCAGTGGCATTCGAAAATGGGAGCAAAGTGTAGAGTCGCCCCCTCGCCCAAAACAACACAGGTTTACAAAAAAAAAACAGTGCACTTCCAGGGGACCCTAGCGCTCTCTGCGAACTTGGCCTTTAGGGGCCACGAACCAGCCAGTAGGTGCAAGTTGGGTAGCACAAACGGGAAGAAACTTCCAGGGAAATTCCCACAGAACCTGATTCTCCGACCTCCGGAATGGGGCGTTTCGACGAATCGCTGTGGGACCAGGTAAAGTTAGCACGTGACAAAATGTTCAAAAGAACTAATTACTGGAACTCTATGTCGGCTTTAGCTTGGACGTGGACTAAACCGTTTTCTTGGACGTGAAAGCATGAACTCAGAACGTATCGACGAGGAAGAATAGCAAAGATCTCCTAATTGTGTCTCTCAGATAACTAAGACCGATGTGATTATTTTGTAAAGTGCAGGCTCGACCCCGGAGTGTTTGTCAACTCCACAACACCCCCAAACTAATCGAAAACGATCGAAGATATCTCTCGACCATCAGAGGAGCAAAACATAAGGAGCCACTGGATCGTGCTCAAATGAAAGAGAGCCTTCTGACAGAAACTGACTCAGTCCTGAGAACAGGACGGTGTTATAGGCGCTTTCGGTTTTTATTAAGCCGGCCTGTCCGGCACATCTCCGCGACATCTTCGCTTTATTTTCCGCGTTTCGGCGATTTGTCTTTTCGAAAAACAACACAAAGCGACGCTAGGAGTGCACGTGGAAGGGCCCGAGGGGCCGCGAGCCGAGGGAGTTCCCGGTCCTAATCGGAGCAGATGTAGGAATCAGACTGGCGTCGACTATACATCGCGGCCAATTAACGCCGAATTCCGCGGCGCTTCCATGCCTGAAGGGCGGCCAAAGGGCCAAAACACAGAGCGAACGATGATCGAAGAGGTGCGAAGACCGCGGGGTAAACAGCCGGGACTATACGGCCCGGCATAACTCTTTTTGTTTGCTGCTTGAGCGCGCCAATTAGTCCCCCAGAGGAGTCGCCGAGATTCGGGCCTTCGAGGGGATCGGAGTCGCCCCCCGGAACGGAGTCCACATCAAAACACTTTCTGCACTTTTGTCCCAAAGTTATGTTTTAATGAGAAGCGAGAGAGGCGACGGGGCCGCGTTACGGTAGTTTAAGTGGCGGAGCCGTTTTTAGCCAGATTCCACTGGAGGCACTCAATTACTCTGGTGACGTAGCGAGAGTAAATCATCGTGGAGGCACGGGAGAGTCGAATTGCAAAAAAGGGCTTTGGGCGATTATGGGTAAATCGCTCTTCGTTCCGAGGGGGCCATAGATCTCCGTCGGGATTTCGATGGAGGCGACTCGGATCGAGATCGAGGTATCTGTCAAAGGTGTTTTTACAACTTTGATTGAGAGCGACGTCCACTTTGTTTGTCACAAACGTTTCGTTATGACTACATAACACGCAAATTCTCTTCTCTCGGGGAAATCAGTCATTTCCACGAGGAAACAGAGTCACCCAAAACGGGCAGCCTTCCGATGCAACCAGGAAGGTTTCGATCCCCAGCGCCTTCTGGGCATCGAAAACAACGAATAAAGTAAATTAAATGCAGATCGGTTAGAATCGCCTCTTTTCGGCTCTAAATAACAACACTACAATTCCCACGGCTTCTTCTTCGTGTCACTTACTCCGCGTGGACCCTTCTTCTCGAGATGCTAATTAAGTCAAACGTAAACTTTCAAGTACAAAGAGGAAAGCACTCTTAGAATTTCGTTCGCTTGGCACATTAGCTCCAGAGGGAGGCGTCCCTCAAAAGGTGAGTTTCATGTTTACAGATTCTTCATGGCCGAAAGTAACATTTTTTATATATGACATTGCACTCTGTAGGTGCTTGGTAACTTGCCAGGGAAAGTGGAGGGCACCGACTGTTTCCACCTAGCAACCTTTCAAAGTCACTGATTCTAGACTGGCCCGGTCCTCGGTGGTGGCAATCCCTCTGGAATGGAACGGGATCTCCCCGAATTGGATGAGTACTCAAAGCATAGAATTAGGGCACCAACAGCCGAAGTGCGGCCGACGCGTAATTAGAGAGGCACCGGAAAGGACAAAAAGTTTCGGGAGATCAGCGAATAAAATTAAAAAGGGCTTCAGAAGAAGGAAGGGCGTTTCCGGGGCGAGGGCGGGGTCAGGACTGCACTGTGCCCTGGAGGGACAAAGCCGGCCTTCCGGAAAGTCTCCGAGGGGACGCTGGATACCTCGAGGACGCGTCGGGTAATAGAGGGGAAATCGGAAAACAAGCGCCCCTTATTGCCGTTCCGTCACTCAAATTTGTTGGGACCCCGGTGCCATCTTTGGTCGTCGGGGGATTCCAGAAGTAGGGAAGGTACATCCGGGTTATGGTGGAGTGGAAGTGTCTGCAGGCGATGTTTGGGGAGCGCTTGGAAGAGGAGGAAAAGCGTTTTTTGGATTAATTGAATCCGCTTCGCGTTGTTTGGCCACGTGAGTGATGGGACCGGAAGGAGTTTAGGGGGACGCGTGCCTCCGAAGGCTTAAGAAGGAACACTTTGGAGTGCGAAAGCGAAAAGCAAGAAAAGAGAAATATTAGAGGGTGGAATGGAGGCGATGTTTTGAGGCGAGGGCCTGCCGGGCAGGTCTAACCAGGCCATGCCTGTAACACCATCTCTGCCCTGGCCCTCCCCAAATGTACGATAGTTGCGTTTAGTAGCCAGAGGAAGGGTGTTTTCAGGCGATGCAGGCACGGAGCGAATTGGAGAAATGATTAAGGGTTATGGGGCCACGCGTTGGATTGCGAAAAATAAAAACAAAATAGGCATTTGCGAAGTGGAATTGACTCTGTTGTGCGCTGGCAAATAGGCGCAAAATGGCCACGCATGGCTCTCTGGCCGGGTGATCGGTGGTCTCCTTTTGCAGGAGGTTTGGCGAAAGAGCATAAGTGAAAGGTGGGTGACCAAGATTCTGAGCAGAAATAAGAAAGAGGCGAACATTTCGAGGGGTTTTGAGAAAAGCTTTTGAGCGGAAAATGTGAAGAGAATGAACATCAGCGGAAGAGCGTTTTCTGCGACTCTCTGCGTGGGAGTGATCAACCGGATTCCCATGATCTTGCCTCGAAGATAGATGTTCTGGAAGTGGATGCCCTTGCCAGAACTTGATCTACTAGAGGTCGCCTCTGGCGATCTTTTAGTCCGTTTGCAAACATCACATGTTCGTTCGGAGTTCGATCTACTATTACAATGCGGAAAGAAGAAACAGAAGAAAAAGATGTCCAGACGAACCACGGCAAATCATGAAAGCATCTTCTTGATCGTTAGCGAAGATAAATGAAGGTCTGCCACCTGGTAAGCTCGATCTCCATGGATCAAGAACTTCTTCCACTTTTAGCTGGAAACACGAGGAGGGCCATGGCGATGGACAAGTTTCAGAGACCAATCAACCTCCACTCGTCAGAGAAATTGTCAATTAGGGATGTCCTTCGCGATCCCCGATCGTCCCAGGACCATGTCGGATCCTCCCCCGTCCGCCCACAGAAGAACAAAGACGACAAATGGAGATCCGCAGGTGGAAGGCGGAGAGGCGATGTCCTTTGAAAGCCACAATGACGCCGCTGCCGGCGAAAACACTCGAATTTGCGTTTTAGGTCAATCAGGTGGAAGGACGCCTCCGGGGCCGATCGATCCGGGGTCTCCGAAATCAGCGGTGATTAATTGGGGGCCGAGTTTTTGGGAAGCGCGCATGATGGAGGACACCCATCCGTCATGGGAAACATGACGATTGCACAGACCCCGCTCTCTAGGACATCAATCAGAGGAGACCGAAGGTACGGTAGGAACGTCAGAGACACCTCGGGGACGATAGACGAACCCTAGTAGGGCAACTCGAGGGCGACGACGTCTAGGTGCGTGGAATGGTTAAGGAGACGGCCCTCCTCGAAGAGCACTCTTAAATTGGGCCAAAACAGGGCGATTGACGGATGAGGAGGCCAAAAAGGTGACACGCGGAGTCAGCTGTCCCGACTCCAGGCTGCCGTCACCGGGCCTTGTTTTGTTTCCCATGTAACAAACAAACTCGTCCTTCCCGAGGTGCTCTCCTAAACACCGCTGGGCAGAGTTCGCGGGTCTCGAGGCGACGGCGTGATTGATACGCGCCCTCCGGAACAGATGCCGAATCCAAAAAACGAACCGCCAAAGGCCCGAAGCTCGGCGCCTTTTGCGCGTTTTTGCGTCGGAAGTGACGAAGTCCGGGTTATTAAATTTGGGTCGAGTACGGCTGAGTTCCTCTCAGGACCCGTGGACTTCCGGAGAGTACGTGCCCCAGCTCGGCTAAAAGGTTACTTAGAAGACGCGAGAGGACGAAAAAAAGGGACCTTTTGGAGTCTTCCGCGAATTCTATTCTCTCCACTCGAATGACCACTTATGGACGCAACAAGCCGGACGAAACGCCACTCAGGGCGACTTCCGTCCCCGAAGTCCCCGGGAAGCGTCGCCGACCTCGACGGAGGTGTCTATTAAAAGAGCGCAAAATCCGATTTCGATCCATCGAAGCGCGGAGAAAACAAGAACTCTGCCGGACCGAAGATTACCGCCGATCCGAGGACTTCCGTCCAGAGTGCACCGAGAAGGGTCCCTAGTGACCCCGGCGGTTCCTCGCAGTAGAAAGACGAGAGCTATTTGATCATCATGGAACGAACTCCAGGGTGAACCCCCTACTCCATGCAGTTCCCTGTCGTCATAAAGCCTATTTGTGAGAAACCGCTCGCGGGAGAGAATCATACGGTAGGGGAGGCTGCAACTGCGCGTCACTTCCTCGTAACGAGGAACACAGCGACATCACCGCGGACTGTTTTGGACTCCTCGGAGCGGAAAGGAGCGCCGGCGACGGAGCAGAAACTCAAATGCGATTTGCGGCCACTAATTGAGTTAATCCGCGGAGAACAGGCCGAATCGGACTACTGCAGGCACCGCAGGAGTGCGCGTTTTCCACGTGGCCGCAGATGCCCATCGAGGAATAGAGAACGAAATCAGTCGTCTCGAGCACACCTAAAGTGTGTCGATGCCGATTATCCGCCCGAGAAGGCGCCACGACTGGGGCACCAAATTGGGACTTTTGCAGATTAATTTGGGCAACAGAATGCAGAGGGCAGAAAATTTGGAGCGCTGAATAATTGATGCCGAAACTTGGAGGCTCCACTTAAGCCTTATTGCGTCCCAATTGGATATTCATGAAAAGTCGATCGGCTGCACCTCCCTGACCCCGGAAGGGCTGCAAAAACGTTCCAAGGGGCGAAGAAGGATGACGCGGAAGGTGGCGCCATGATTCCACAATCCGAAATCCCCAGCGACATTCCCTCGTTCATCTCGTTAGGCGGCACATATATCCGCCTCTCGATGTGCACGAATGAGCGAACATTTCCGGCGCCGAGGGACAATCTCCTCGGTCCAGGTGGTCCCGAGCAGGCCTGACAAGAATGCTGGAAGGAAAGGAGAGAGGCGCCCAATTTCCGCCGAGGGGACTTCTCGGAGTTTCGGGAATCAAGAATTAAACAACCCATTTAAGGGTGCACTCGAGGCACTGCTTTGCCTCTCGCCGCGGCGGCGAGGGGTCTTGCAAAGACAACGACGATGAGAGAGACTTCTGCCCTCGGGCTGTGGATCCATTTCTGGACATCTGAAGGGCGACGAGAGCAGTCCTAAACACCACTGCGGGAGCAACTCTAATCTTAGGAAGGAAAGGTGAAAGGTCCAGTCACCTGGCACCGACGAAACATTCGCGCACTCATGGTGCACGAATGAACGTTTCTGCGTGGAAAGGCCATAAATCAGTGGCGGGCTGTCCTCAGCCCCTCTTATACTTGAGTTGTTGCATATAAACCCCATACATGCTTATGCTCTAACTCTAGTGTAGTAGAAGGTCGACCAAGAGGACTAAAATGAGAGTCTGCAACTGTATCCCAGCGCAGAAGACATGCACATATAAAAGGTTCTTCTACTAACCTTGATGTGTTTATTAATAACTAAATGGAGTCGGAAGGGCGATAAATCAAGAAGTTAACGCGCCAGCAAAACTCTCGTTTACTTGAGAAGATTAACGATACGAAATTTACATCCCCAATAAGCAGTTCCTATTGACACTCAAAGGTTCCTGGAGTTTCTAGAACCTTCGAGCTCTTGGAGAATCTAGAAACAGACCCAATCCAATCCAGCTCCATAATTCAGTTCATTGAGAGTGAACAACACGGGGAAGTTGAGCGCAGAGTCGCTTCCCACGGAAACTGTCCGACGGTGGGAAGAGGGGCACCGCATTTCGACAGAACTTATCTCAGAGTCAAGGAGGGAGCAAAGCGCGAAACCATTCTGACGATTCATTAGGAAGCCATAAAGGGGAACTACGCGGAGAGGTTGGCGCAGCGTAATCCGAAGCGAATCAAAAGTCGCAATTAACGCCTTTATGACGAGCGCGTGCCAAGCTGGACAACCCACTCGAGCGCGGACAAACAGATTCCAGCCTACGCTCCCCCAGGGTTCAAGCAACACCGCTCCTGACGGTCGCCTCCTCAAACCTCCAGAAAAACGATCAGCTTATTGTCACGAATAGTTAATTAAGTTCGCGTGTGGGAGGACATGACGAATCCACTCTCCCTTTCATGCTCCGACGCCCATCAGCCCTAAAAGTGGCCTCTTGCCCCGCCTTTGGGTATCTTTAACTTCTTGCCGCTCGGAGATCGAAGAAAGTGCCTAGTAGCGGGGCCAAATGAGAAAGTTCGAGAAACAAACAACTTTACTCCTCAACAGCAATCGGCCCGAAATGACTTTGCATCCAGGGACATGCAGCTGATGATGATGTATCCGGCGGAGTCTTCGTGGTGGTCTTCTTCGAAGTATCCTTCCAGGAAGAGATACGCGGAAGCCATCCCGATTGAGTCCAGTGGCGTCTTCTGCAGCCGGCGCTGCTGAGTTCCAGAACTTTCTTGTTTGACTCTGGAACGAGGAGTTTTCAACAGATTTTCTGAATCCGGAACTCACAACAAACAGCCAGCGTGCATCCCATCCTTCTTGAGCTCATGTGACAGGACATGCAGCGCCTTCTGACTCGATGGGAGTGGAGTGTTCCGGAAACGGTGTTCAAGCTCTGTGGATTCTCGATGCGCTTCTTAATTTGCTCATTTCGCTGCAAAAAATCGCCTTCTTTTGCCGCCTGAGCGTCGATTCCAGCGAGGAGAACTTCGAATACGATACGATTGGCATCTTGGGGGTTTGGAAGCCCCGACGAAGACTCTGTAAAGAAATGATTTTCAGCAAACAGATATAAACAACGATCGCAATAGGACCGATCACGTGATAGTTCCTAAAACAAAGAGGAGAAAGGCAGATCCATCGAAAAGGAACACAAAACACACACGGACTAAGCACAGTAACCCACAAAAAATAAAGAAACAAAATGGTAGAAACATCGCTGCGGTAAACCTCTCCCTCTCTGCACGGACCACCCACATCGACGGCTGCCCTCTGGCGTCATCCACCGGAAGACCCCATCTTGTTTCTCGCGGTCGTTTTCCCCGCGATTATTGGAACGACTCCCGGCGACGTCTTAGCCGCTCCTCTCCACTTCGTCAGTATTTCAGTGCCCTCAGCGCGATCGATTCGTCGACGCCAAAATTCGACGCTCCGTTGACATGGCTTCTGGCGCCGTGATCAAGCTGGAACCCGTGGAACCTGTATCCGCTGCCTCTGCTTCTGCTCCGCTGGACGATGGATTTGCCCTCGTACGCATCGACAAGGGCCATGATGGTAAGTTTTCTTCTGTTTCCCATCAAATACAATCGCTTCTTAGGCCTCGGCTTCAGCATCGTCGGTGGATCGGACGACAACCACATCCCTGGCGACCCTTCGATCTTCGTCTCCCGAGTGAAGATCGGAGGTGCCGCGGAAACTCATCTTCAAGAAGGTAAGCTTTCGTGTCAGCTCTATTCATCGTTCTTTTCCAGGTGATCGGATCGTCTCCGTCAATGGCACGCTGCTGGAGGACCTGACACACGACGAGGCCGTTTCCATCCTCCGAGGACTCCAGTTGGGAACTTGTGACATCGTCGTGGAGCACCAAGCGGAAACAAGGATCCTCAAGGTGGTTGTTTTATTCTTCACCAACAATCGTCTCCGTCAATGACTCACGTCTCCGTTCCTTTCGCGTGGTTTCGCCAAGATGTTCGGAGAATCGTTGCATACGAAAAGCGGTGGAGGCTTCTTGGGTGACGTCACTCGGCTGCACGCGGTCGGCCGGTTCTCCGTCCCCGTGCTCTTCACGTGGTCACCTCCCGCGCGCCGTGAACGTCTCCGTTCACTCCTCCTCTCCCTTTCGTTGTGTTGTGCCGAAATCGCCATTCGTCTCCGTCTGTTCTCTTTTGAACCACGCCTCTAGAACTCCGCGCACACACCGCTTCTTGTGCATTGGAAGGGAGAAGGTCTTTACCCAGTTTCGATCTTCTGATTTATCCAAAAAATATCCGCAGTGGGAGTAGCGCGACCTTGATCCACATGTGACAGAAGGGAACAGTTGACGGTGCCTTGTATTTTCGCGTTTCTAATATCTTTTGAACTGATGGACTTTGTACCCTGCGGCAGAAGAAGACTGCGGGCGATGACAACACTCCTCCTCCACTATCACTTTCACCCGTTCCTGTGGAATGTGAAATGCTCGTTCCAACGCTGTGAGCATCGTTTTTGTGTGCGTATCCTGCCGAGTTCCAAAAACCTCTTCTCGATTATTTTTGGAGTGCTAATCGCACTGTTTTTCAGAGACCAGCGAACTACATACTAACCGGTTCGTCGGCGGTGAAAACTCCATCAACGCCCTCCGCCAGCGACTCTCCGAAGAACGTTCCAAAGTCAATATTGAAGAAACCGAATTCTCCTATGGCCGCTACGATGACGATCTCCTCTACTGACGGTAATGAGGGTTTCTGCTTCTTGTTTGAGTTTGTTTATGCAGGATCCGCTAGATTGCCCTCCACACATTTGTCAAACGACTTCACCAGTGAAGCAGTAGCCAAGGAGATTTTCAAAAAGTACAGTCACTTTGCGCGAGAACTCTGATTCTGATTCCCCGCGTTCCAGTAACCTCACCAACGCCGTTTTGGAGAATTTCGCCTCCTCGTCGAGCGTGTTTTCCGACCAGGAGTCCCTGTACAACGGAGGGTTTATCCACAAACACGAGGAGCCCGATGACGAAGACAAGATGTCAGTTTCAACGGTTAGTGTTGCGCCTAGCACGACAAGTTACTACGAGGAGATCAGACGTGTCCCTGCTGAATCCAGTGGCATTCTCGACCCCGCAAAGTGAGTAGCAACTTGTGAAAGAACTGCTTATAAGGATTCCCTTTCAGCCCGAAGACCGAAGTCGCGGTAGTCTTGCTCGGAATCGCTGCTATTACGCTTGCTACATACGGGGCGTACAGGTACTTCTCGAGACGCTAGAACCGCTCTTCTTTCCTGTGAATCGAAACTAATTAGATTCGGTTTGAAATAAAACTTCAGCTTCCACAGACCTAGAATCATATACTTTAATATAATCAACAACAGAAGGCAAAGCGTGTTAAGTGATATGTGAATATCTTCTATATACAACATTCTGTGAAGACCAGTCTTTAAGAGCTAGCGGCGATCCTAATGCACCCGTTATAACCGGCCTAAGCGAATCCTACTGCCGTCTTCGAGCGGTGAATCCATTCAGCTACGATCAGGATATACTGGAACAGTACGATCCGCGCGAGCTGATAGTACATGGCTGAAGCAACTAGAGCCTTCTTGATCCATGAGCGTGTCTTCGACAAACGGTACTGGAACACGGAGCGCACGCAGCAGCGGCTCATCTGGAAATGGGTATGTAAGTACTCTTCTTGTGGTAGCTGTGTAGGAACCTGTAGGAAAGAATCTTGACGATTTAGAGTTCCCATTCGATGCTCGATGCTTCTTATCAGATCGTTTGTCTTCAGGATGAGAAGCATGTTACTGGGAACGCGTTCAAGTACTTGTGAGATCTGGGGCACAAGCGAAGCTGCGTATTCGCCAATTTCCTGTTGCTAAAAAGTATGAATTGAATAGGATTGATTACATCAACATGACTCACCTCTTGACTGTCGAACGTGACTCGGTCGATGCCGCCTGTGACGGCTTTCCAAGACCTGGCTGTTACGATACATGCGAAGAGACCATACAGCTCGCCCACTCCCATTTTGGAGGCGTATCTCTAAAACAACTCCAAATACTCATATGCAAGTCATCCCTTGTATGCCTTAATCAAGTCCCTATCCGGCTTCAGCAGAGCTAACCAGAGCTTCGTGTAGTTTATTCTAAAGTCGTCCTGGAGAGTCTAAAAGAAAAAGGAATTTGCCACCGAGAATGTGTACAGCTACTCACCGCATAAAGACCGTGGTCCAGCAATACGATATCCAATTCCCCTTCTGAGTTTTTATTGACGAGGACATTACCCGGGTGTGGATCGCAGTGGATGTAACCGTTCACAAAAATCATTTCCGAAAAGAGCGTTCCAATTTTCTGGCATATCTGAACGGATCGAATAAATGGAAGTCGTCGTGAGCTGCGTCCTACATCGTGCTTATCGAAGTTGTGCTCTTCGATGGCTCGGATATCATCAATCTGGAAACCGTCGCAAAACTCCATTGTCAGTACCCTATCGGAGCAGTACTTCCTGTAGATCTTCGGAATCTGAATGAGAGCGTTCTTAACCGAAAATTGAGATTTCAAACCTTTAGGTACGGTAAGTGCGCAAACATTCTGCGAACTCTGTCGGCGTTGTCGGCTTCGTTTAGAAAATCCAATTCTTTCGGGAGATTTCGTTTAACCTTAACCCAGGGGTACAACGTATTTCACACCAGCTGAGGCGCGAGAACGTACCTCGTCAACTAGCCACATCAGCCGAAAGTCAGGAAATAGCCGGTCAACAATATTTACGAAGAACTCCATGGTGGCGATGTCAATCAAACTGTGAGGTTTCACCTTCGGGTGCTGGAATCATACAAACAATTTGACAAAGGGGTCGGAGATTGCGTCACTTACCTGGACCTTAACGGCCACTCTCTCGCCAGTGTCGATCAATTTAGCTTCATAAACCTGCGCTAGAGACGCCGCTCCTTTCGGCCTTTCGTCCAGGAATTCGAAGAGATCATCGCACGACTAAAACTTGAAATGAAGAAACTATTCGGAGATAGAGAAAATGACGTTACGGGAACATTGAGGCTTTCCTCCACGACGCGTTTCACTTCATCCAGCTTACTCTCTGGGGCTCGAGAGTGCAAGACCGATAATGTCTTGATGTATTCGTCTGGCAGAAGATACTGGAGGGAGGCGATATGCTGACCGACTTTGATGAAAACTCCGCCGTTAGCTCTGGCTAGAGCTAACAGTTTCTCAGCCCCGCGGCTGTGCAGTTGCTTCATGGTGGTGCTGTACTCCTTTGAGTCCGGGTCCAACCCATGCAGAGACCATTTGTAATCGGTGGCTATACGTCCAACCTGAAAATGGCGACGTTCGCTTCATTCGTCGGAGAAACTCACAGCTATGCCGGCACGGGCGAATCTGACGGCTCCAATGGAGGAGAGCGAATAGTCGTTTCGGTGGAGAAAGTACACGGAGACTCCGGCGGTGGTCAGGGTGAGGCCAGTGGAGAAGGCGCGCACGAGGCGATTCCGGAAGACTCGCCGAACCACTGCAATCATGTCTCGGAGCCTGGAACACACACGTTGAATAGACAGAAGAGACTCCTCCTCTGTCTGGGAGACACGAGTGACAAGTGGATAGACGACGTAGACAGCGAAGGCGAGCGAGCACGAGCAGGCTACAGAGTACAAACGGAGAGTACGACGAAAAAAGCTTCAGATGGTGTTGCATGAATAGCATTCATCGAGCGAACTCATAATTGGTGGAATCTCATCATAAGCAACATGGAGGAGGGCTCGAGCCAGCGTCGAACCGTTCGTCGAGGCGACGTTAGGCACTGTACTACGGGCGACAGGAAAGGAGCAACGCGAAATGGAAAGAGTGTCGAGGGAGCAAGGAGCACCCAGTTCGATGACGAAATCGTCGTCGTCAAGCGGCGTTAAAAATGCAGAATGGTCGGTGCCACAGAAGTTGCTGCCGATAAGATACGACGCAGGGCTCAGAAAATTGACAACAAGACAGATGCGAAGAACTACGGTGGAACAACTAAAGGGTAAGCAGTCAACACTTACAGTATAAGCGACATTTATACATCGACAAAGGTTCTCTTTCGGGTGTGCAATGTAAAAGGGAGGGAGAGAGCCATTGTAATACGAAATGAGGAATGCACGGTTCAAATGTTCAATTCCCCGAGAAAGCGAATAAAAAAGAATGAAACGCGAAAAATGAAAAGTTTGCTCAGGATCGTAACGATTTCACTTTCACGGTTAATCCAAAGGTGTCCTAAGATTGTCCTCACAGCAAGGGATCGAACCCGTGGCACCAATATCCGTGTTGTATAACACAGGCAATGAGCCACGCGCACACAAATCTTCAGCTCTTCCATCACCTATAGAGGCTTCTCCATGGTCTTTATAGTTTTGTTTTTGGACGTTTGTATCGACAACATCTTCTGTACATGACGTTTTATGGCCTTCAGTGGTTATCAACAGCTTTCGTCGAATTCAAATTCAAATTCAAATCCCCATAAGAATGTAAATTTGAAGAATAGTCCCTCTTTGAATGCGTGGCTCCCGCCACGATTTGCGTTCACCGTACGCTCAAACGTTCGTTTCGCTTTGGCGACGTTCTCTGTAAACACCCAAAAAGAAATCAGCGAAATTTTTTCGATCACTTTCGGCTTCTCCGCTGTTTCTCATTTTCCGTCTTGTGAATCCACTATGGTTAATTTGTGGACCGTTTCAGGATCGTCGACATGGCCGCCAACGGTGAGGTCAGCAAGGAGCTCGAGAATGGCCGCCCCGCTCCGACCGAGATGACGAGCAGAGACTACTACTTTGACTCGTACGCTCACTTCGGCATCCACGAGGTACGAATTGGAGCGGTCGCTTCCGTTCACTGAGCTGTTCTGTTGCAGGAGATGCTCAAGGACGAGGTCCGCACCCTCACGTACCGCAACTCCATGCTGCACAACATGCACCTCTTCAAGGATAAGGTTGTCATGGACGTCGGCAGCGGCACTGGAATCCTCTCTATGTTCGCAGCCAAGGCTGGAGCCCGAAAGGTTATCGCCGTCGAATTCTCAAACATGGCGATCCAGTCCCGTCAGATCATCAGGGACAACGGATTTGACAAAGTCATCGAAGTCGTTCAGTCCAAGGTAACCTGAGAGTCCCATTGCAGATGTACTAAAGGCATCAAATTCAGGTCGAAGACATCAAGGAGCTGCCTGATGGTATCGAGAAGGTCGATATCATCATCTCCGAATGGATGGGCTACTGCCTTTTCTACGAGAGCATGCTCAACACCGTACTGTACGCCCGTGACAAGTGGCTTGCCGAAGGTGGTATGCTGTTCCCCGACCGCGCGAAGCTGTTCGTTTGCGCCATCGAGGACCGCCAGTACAAGGATGACAAGATTAATTGGTGGGACAACGTCTATGGGTTCAACATGTCGAGCATCCGCAAAGTGGCCATCACTGAGCCCCTTGTCGATGTTGTCGACCCTTCACAGGTCGTGACCAACAACTACTGCATCAAGGCATGTTGCACTTTTCTGTCGCATTTGATAACGTTGGAGTTGTTTAGGAAGTCGACCTCTACACCGTGACAGTCGATGACCTCTCTTTCCAATCGGACTTCGTTCTCCACGCCGCTCGCGACGACTACATCCAGGCCCTCGTCACCTTCTTCACTGTGGAATTCAGCAAGTGCCACAAGCGTATTGGATTCTCCACCAGCCCCGACTCTAAGTACACTCACTGGAAGCAAACTGTGTTTTACACCCAAGACGCCCTGACAGTCAAGAAGGGTGAACAGATTACGGGAAACATCTTGTGTAAACCGAACGAGCGCAACAACCGGGACCTCGACTTTGAGATTTCCATCGACTTCAAGGGTGAGTGCCGTGGATTTTTCCGACCTGGAACTGACTAACTCTGTTTAGGTACCGTTGGCACGCTGCACGAAGAGAATAAGTATGTGATGCATTAGACGTCCATTTAAGGCAGGTTGTAAATGTTGTTGTTACATGTTGTTATTTCTGAAGTTGCTCCTTTTTTCTGTTATTTCCTCTTGACGGCTTCCCGTGCTAGATCTCTTGGGTACCACGATCTAAGTTTGTTTCACCCAGTGAAAAGCATAAATTTTATGCCTGAATGTGTACATACATTGCAGATTGAGTGGTGTCAATGGTGGCTTGGGCGGTTGCTTGAGTAGTTTCTCGAAAGGGTTCTGAACCCCTTGGTGGGTTTCCGCCGTCCTCGGCTTTTCGGAACTACTTCGCTGTGGGGTTTAAGCACACTTTTTAGGCGTAGGCGCCACATGTAACGTGCCAAACATATGCGACTCCGCTTGGGCGCGAGAAGAGGGGAATTCTCGCCCCTGGTTTCGTGCGACGGCATCGGACGACCCTACTTCCCCCATTTGACGAATTGGTGCCGGGCCTCGTTTGGAGAGGAATCAATAGGATGAGAGCCCCGCCTCGGAGAGCGCAAATCGAGTCCTTGGTTGCAGCTCAAATATTCATAGTTCCCCTTTGTGCCGTTTTTGGTCCGCGTCGACAATAGGCGTCGAATCGGGCGATCGGCGCTCCTCTGGAAATCCGATCGGCGCTTCTTCTTTGCACCGCGCGTTGGCAAACAAGCCCGAAAAGGCGGATTAAGTCGCAACAATAGCGTCCGCTGAGAGGTTAATTACATCTCGCCGCCATTTGGTTTCCTCCCCTCCCTCCTTTCTGCGCGCGAACGCGATAATTTCGATGGGAAACTCGGATCTGAGGGTCGTCGGGAATTTATTGCCTCCGGCGATGGCTAATTGGGTGGAAAAGAAAAAGCAAACTCCAAGACTCTGATCTGAGAGTTATTGCGCCATTTCGCCCCTGGCCCCCGAGGACGGCCCTCGAAGCCGGTGCCCCGACGAGCCTCGAGGCCGCTTCACGTGATAACCGGAATGGTAATTAGGCTCGATTAATTCGATAAGGGACGAACGACGACCGGTTCTTGTGGGCAGTAATCGGATTTACTCGAGGGGACGAGGAGGCGCCTCGAGAAGGTGAACTGCGTAATTGGCCCGGACCTTCTTTGTCCATTGAGAGAATGGGATCTGTGCTTCTTGTTACGGAGGGTTACGGTAGAGGGCAGAAGATTCGGCTAATCCCTTGCACTCTAGCCTCTTTCCCATCTAGAAGAGGACACTGTAAGTGATTTCCTGGGTCGTCACTTCCTCACCTTGCCCGCTAGGAAGCTCTCAGTCAATTAGAAGCACTTGCGTCGTCACTTTTCCATAAGAATCGCGTGACCCCGACCAGTCCAAATATTTGTCCAACTTTCCCTGCGCGCCACAGTGCCCAAACGAGCGTTTATCTCCTTCTTACACGCATCCCAGCTCGGCGGACCTGTTGGTGGGCGCAAAGAAAGCGGTAATTAGCGGATCGCAACTCTGTCATTAGAGGCGTCGTGCGCATCCTTCTCTCTATTCTCGTGATTTATGGGAGCGCGAAAGCGCGATGGCGTGGCGGAGAGGCCCAGGTGACCCGGGTTATCTCCCTGGCGCCGACTTTGATAAGCGGCGGCCCGCAGAGTGTTTTCTTTTCTTTACGATCGTGTTAGCAAGTGCTCTCGGCGATTTATAACTTTTTACGACCGCCGAGACCCTAGGCGGCGCACTTCCAATTCCAGTACGGTCCTCGACAGCACGAAGGACTCGTTTTTTCTTTTGCCGTGTTTGTCGCTCCCAGCACCGCCGGCGTTTTGTCGTTTCGCTAATTTATGCGCGAAGGTCGAGTCGAAATTCGACGTCTTCAGGTCCGAAGAGGTGGCACGCCTTCTTGTGACGAGAGAGTACGGTCGATAGCTGGTGTAAACAGGCTTTCTTCCAAAAGAAGGGTTTCCTCACCTCAGGGAGCTAGTCACCTGAATCCTCGGGTCGGGATTCGCGGATCTTCTCCCTGGCGTCCCTCCGTCTGCCCTCTGAAAGAACATCTGCCCGCGTGTTCCGCAGACTCTTGCATAATTACGTCGTCCTAAATAAGCGCAAATACGTTCGCGCAATGCATATCCACTCGATTATCGGCGCCGTCGTCGCCCCTTCCGGATCCCTGTCGTCTCCAAATTCTCATTAACTACTTTGCTCCCCTTTCGGCCAAGGAATGAATGTTTGCGCTCTGGCGCGGCCCTTTCATGGACGTCGGCAGTTGCACGCCTCCGCGGATTATCTTTGTTGACTCTGTGGATGAGCTCCTGATTTGATATATCCGGGCCCTTCCTCCGCCAAATCGGAGGAAGGGCCCGGATATATCCCTCTGCTCCTTATGCTCCTCGTTTCGGGCTAATTTGCATAGCGTGTCGTTTCCACCTGTCAACATTGTGTCCATCTCGAGAGACTCTTGGCCCCTCGCAACCACTCATCCATTCGTTACCCAATAATTGCGCAAAGATTGGCAGGTTGCGGGTGCGGGCCTCCCCGAGGGAGCAGAAGGCCGTTTGGCCCGTGCCCTTTTCAGCCCTTGTTTGTTTCCGCAGGCGTAATTTACGACTCTCCGGACTTTCCTGCACTCAGATGTAACAATTACGCGAGCGAAATTAATGGTCGGCGTGCACTCCTTCAACCTTTATGCGAGTTCAGCGCGCCATTAGTGACTGTGACTAATCGCCAGCGTTTACCTTTACCCCTTTCCAGTCGACCGTAATTATGCGGGCGCATAATTCAGTGGAACACTGTGTTCCCCCAACGCGGGTGGCGCTAAGAGCTCCTAAAGTGGGACCACGAGGAGGGGCTGGTTGCTGGAATTCGGCGGAAGACGCGCAGCCTTGGCCCCCGGGGATTCGGGTCGTGACGGAGGGGTGAAGCCTAAGTGCTAATCTTCATCGGCAACTTGTTTATGGCGGTGCGCGAAATAGGCGTTTCATTCCTCGAGAGACGTTGGCCCCCGCTCCGTTTCTTCGATTATGCAATTTGATTGGCTGGTTTTTTGGAGGGCCAGCCCCGACGATACTCGCGACTTCGCCCCTCTGATTCCTCCTAATCGGATTGCCGACTTTGGCCCAATTACATTTGTCCTTGCAGACTGCTAGTGGAGTTATCGGATGCGCGCCGGATTCTCGATGAGTTTCTGGCCACTAAGAAGGGCTCCTCCTCAAATTGGCGTCGTCCGAACAGGTCTCAAACAGACGATGCGCCTCTCCGTGCGCCTCTTGGCCGCCCTCTCCCGGCCCAGGTACTTCACGAACCTCGCCGACCTCCCCACCGAGATCCTCACGCTCATCTTTTCCTTCGTCGACGACGCCGACCAACTCAGCCTGCGGGCCACGTGCTCCAGATTCAATACAGTGGGTGGTAGTCGAAGGTCCTTGCTTACAATACTCCTTCCAGCTGATTCTCCAGAGGCCTCGGGACATTTCCGTCAGGAAACCGAGTCTCATTTCGTGTCTTACCGTAAGCTTCCTCCCGAACGAGAACGCCGTTGTCCTCGAGACCGTCCGGAAGAGCGAGTCCATCCTGAAACGGTACGTTCTGGTGCGCATGGAGAATGTCCAGAACGGAACGATGCCAGATCTGAGGTACGGTAGGCCTGGGTGGCAAGTACAGGAGTGCGCTTTCAGTTTCTGCTTCCGGAGGCTGAACGTGCTCGGTGTGCAGATCCACAACATCTGTCTCGAGGCGTCCTTCGTCGAGTGGCTCTGCCGGATGCTCCGCTGCATCCCCTCCTTCCAGCCGAAGACTCTCCGCCTCTCGGAGGTCGCCTGCCATCGCGTCGAAAGCCGCCATATCCATGAAATCGTCCGAATTTGCTCAAAACACTTAAATGTGATCTCCTTCATGGTACTTTCTACTGCTCGATGCCCTCGAGCCTCTTGTTCCAGAATCTCCTCGGGATCCAGCCCGACGTCCTCACCGATGATATCTTCTCCTTCTGCGAAGACCTCTACGTCTTCATGATCCAGGGACTTTCCTTCCACGCCAACGTCCCCTCCGACCTACAGTACCTCGAGATTTCCGACGCGACGCTCCAGCGCATTCCCCTCTCCATCAGGAAGATCAAGGTGGAGCGCTGTGGAGGCATCACCTCCAGAGGCGTGTGCGCCTTTCTGGAACGCTTCGCCTCCGAAAGGAAGGCTCTCTCCGACACCGCACCCTCGACCATCTTCCACCACCAACGCACCTCCGAACTCATCTTCAGGATGTGTCCTCAGGTGACCACCGTCGACTTCGAGGCGGAGGCGGAGCGTCGGAATCTGCCCGTCGATGACCTGGAGAGCCAGGACTACATAATGAAGTGGGTGAAACGGAGGCAGTACATCGTCAAAGACGTCTTCCGCAAGAAGGTACTGTACTTGTTCCCGAACGCTCTGTTGAAAGACGTGCGTTGCAGCTTCTTTCCATCGAAATCGATAGTCACGTCAGCGGCCGGCTCAGCGGCTGCTCGACCCCGTGCAACCCCCAGAATCCCTTCATCCGCCCGGTATCCATGTGCTGCGAAGGCGGATCCTCGAACTTCCTCGAGGCGATTGTAAGGCCCATCTCGAGTACGAACTGTACCGGGGTGAGGTGACGAAGAAGGAGTGCGCAGATGGCTTCAGAGTTCTATCACAACAATAAATATTTACAAATTCAATGTTCATCGTGACGCGGTTAGTCAAACCGCGAAAGATCGGGCTCATCAAACTCAAATTTCATCGACCACTCCTCCTCCGCGCCCTCAGTGCGTTCTTGCTCCTTACGCCGGTAGTACTCATGGAACTCCTGGAGTTTCTTCGGCACCGAGAATCCGTGGTCCATCAAATACTGAAATGACAAAGACGTGTTTACTGGAATTTCGCTCTGGACATACCTGGGCAAAATCGTCCGCGTTGATCTGATCGCGGATATTGTAGGCGTCGTAAAAGAAGGAGTAGACCGTCCCCCTGTTGCCCGCGCGACCTGTGCGTCCGATTCGGTGGTTGAAGCGATCGAACTGGTGGTTAGGCGGGAGGTGGTAGTTGATGACCACGTCAACGACCCAGTCGATTCCCGGTGCAAGAACGTCGGAACACACAAGAATCTTTTTCTGACCCCTCGCGAAGCTGTTGGCGACTTTGTTACGAGTTACGCGGCCCCATTTCCTGGAAACAGTCACATGTGAAAACGCACAGAATCCGGCAAACTTACGAAGTGAGACTCACAGCTGGGAACCCGTAAGTGGCAAGGTGGAAGCAGAGAACGTCGCACGTAACTCTGCGATTGGCAAAGATGAGAATCTGTGGTAGTTCACCATTGTTCTGTTTTTTCAAATGTCGTAGGAGGGAGATAATCGCCGTCTGTGCCTGGTGCGGTTGTAGGATGAACGTTTTGTGGTCGATGGACGGCGGGATGATTTCCGAGTCCATAATCCTGAAGTAGCCGTCCCTTTCCATGAACTCTACCACATCCCCGCCGAAAGTTGCGCTGAACGCGAAGATTCTTGCATTCGGGTTCTCCTGGACCCGTTCGAGTACACTTAGCGATTGAGTCCTCGTATCGTGGTCGTTGAAGAACTTGTCAACTTCGTCGAAGACCGTTAAGTAGACGTTCGACAGCTGGATCTGAAAGCGATCATGAATGCACACCTCCTTCAACGCTTCTCACTCACCAGAGGATGCTTCCGCTTCTCGTCGGTGCTCAACGCGTACATCATTCCGCCCATCGTCGTTACGTGGAGATCTGTGCCCTCGCGGAACACGTGCCTCTTCCCCTTGCTGGACGTCACCGAAACGTCCATGTTCTTCGCGAGATGTTCCGCATTTTCCGTGATTTGGTTGACGAGTTCGCATGTCGGTACAAAAATGACTCCGATGGGCGCGTTCTTCGGCTTCGTCGACTTATTTGCTTTCATCATCTCTTTGATTTCGAAGACGCGCTGGATGAGAGGAACGAGAAAAGCGAACGTCTTCCCCGATCCCGTCTGCGCCTGTGCCGCTAGAGAATACCCTGAAAAGAAGATGATAATGAGTGAATGAAAACTCAGCCTCACTGTATTTCTTCAGCATGATGTACCAGGTAGCCTTCTGCACAGCCGTTGGCTCAGTGACGCCGAGGTCCGTTAGATTCTTGATCAGCTGCTTGTGAAATTCGTATTTATCGAAGCTGTCGATGAATCCCGATTCTCCATCACCTAATTCGAACTTGATACGATCGACGTTCGTCAAGTGGCTGAAAAGCTCGCCAGGGCGCGCTAGCAAGCGCTCGTTCGGAGGATCTACAGGGCGCTCGCTGCGTTTCTGTTGAAAACTGAAGCTTGAAGTTCCATCAGCAGCAGGCGGCGGAGAGGGCGCCGTCGAAGGCCCCACGTAGGATGGTAAGGGATAGTCGGAGGCAAGGCTCGGTTGGAACCTCTGAGGAACTATGTGCTCATCTTCTTCTTCCAGTAATCCCGTCATGTTTTCATTGACAGGCGGAACATCTTTACTACGAGGGGCAGCCCGCGCGAGTGGGGATGACTCGTCTTCGTCATCGCTGAGGCTGTTCTCCGAATCCGAATCGCTCTCATCGGAGAAATTCCTTTTTTCCCAGTTATCCATTGTCCAGACTGAACAGAACTAACGTTGCAAACAAAAATAGATTGTTCACGGGGTACACGCTACTTGAAATTTCTAGCAACGGATTATATAAACGTACGGCAATCCCTCTAAGGTCTGTTCAAAACGTTTCGAACGCGCGTTGCAAATACTGATTAGAATGCGGAAGGCGCAAGGGCAGAGCTAGAACTACGAGCGGCACATATGTACCATAAAGCGAACATCGAAAGACGTGGAGCGTGGACGCAGCCTCCTTGGTGACCAAAACAAATGTCCGAAAGGAGGCGCCGAAAAGGTCTGTGCTTTCGTTGCTACTGTGGGTCTTGCCGCGATCTTCCTTACTTCAATTTTGGACTCGTCAAGCGAGAGAAGCTTCCAGTTGTTCTAGGCTCCGCGAATCTTTCGCCTTTTGCACCCGCTTCGATAGTGTCAGATGCAGCTGTGGCTCACTTCCTGCTGTAGGCGATCCCGTTTCCTCAGATTCCTTCGAACCGTTGAGAACGCGCGTTGCAAATACCCCTTGGGGATACGGTACTTGTTCGAGAAAAATCGCGAAGAATCGATGGCGCTGCTCGAGCGAAGCGTACGATGACGTCGTGGGGCGAACAGACGTCTACGCATGGCCGAGTCTACTTTGTTGATTTGCGCTCTGAGGGATTGGTTGTTTCAAAACGGTTCTGTTTGCGATGCCAAAGCTTTGTCACCTTCAACAATGTCTCCGTTTGCGATGTTTTCTGTACCGTTTTTCCTGTTTATATTCGTTGCTTTTCACGTCAGCCTTCATTCACATTCGCTCACTTACAGGTACATCAGGATGTTTTTCTCGGGCATGGGAGGATCTCGTGGCGGTGGCCCCGTCGACACGACTTTGTATGACGCCCTAGGCGTCCGGCCAGATGCCAGTGATGATGAAATCAAGAAGGCCTATCGGAAATTGGCCAAGGAATATCATCCTGACAAGAACCCCAACCACGGTGACAAATTCAAGGAAATCAGCGCTGCCTACGAAATCTTGTCGGATCCGGACAAACGTGAAACATATGACGCGCATGGTTTGGAAGGCATGAACGGTAAGATAGAAGTAACTGAATCAGAGCCCTAAATTGCTCTTTTAAGGAGGAGAAGGCTTCAGTGGCGCCGATTTGTTCAGCAACCTCTTTGGAGGTGGTGGTGGTGGTCACCCCTTCGCTAGTTTCTTCGGAGGTGGTGGCGGCGGCGGTCGCCCTCGTCGTCGGAAGGGTCAGGACACTGTTCACGCGTTGAAGATCTCACTGGAGGAAGCTTATAAGGGCAAAACATCGAAGCTCCAGCTATCCAAGAAGATTGTTTGCGACACCTGCAAAGGTTCAGGCAGCAAAAACGGGTCGAGTCAGACGTGCACTGGATGCCGTGGCCAAGGTCGCAAGATGGTCATGCGCCAAATCGGCCCCGGAATGGTGCAGCAAATGGTCACCACGTGCGACGTCTGCCATGGTGAAGGTACCATGGTTCCTGAGAAAGACAAATGCAAGGCCTGCAGTGGAAACAAGACCATTCAAACCAAGAAGGTGCTTGAAGTCAACATTAGAAGAGGTGTCAACAACAATGAGAAGATCGTCTTTGCTCGCGAAGGTGATCAGGAGCCCGGAGTTGAACCCGGGGATGTCATCATTGTCATCCAGACTAAGGAGCACGAATTATTTGAACGGAAGGGGGAAAACCTCTACATGGAGAAGTACGTTCAGCGGCCGAATTTCCTGTGTTTCATTCGGCTGTTTTAGGACCATTACTCTCAACGAGGCGTTAACGGGTTTCCAGTTTGTTATAAAACATCTGGATGGACGGGATGTTATCGTTACCGGCAAACCAGGAGACATCATCGAGCCTGGTAAGACTAGAATTGCAGTAAGCGGTCATTTCAACTGATCGTTTGCAGATTCTGTCCGTGGCATCTTGGATGAAGGAATGCCGATTCCTAGTGCCCCAGATCAGCGAGGAATTCTCTTCGTGAAGTTTGATGTGAAGTTCCCTGAGGATCACTTCCTGGATGAAGAATCTCTTTACATGGAACTTGCGAAACATCTTCCTCCCAAGAAGGCGTTCGTGATGCCCACTGGTGATGATGTCGAGGAAGTGTCCCTTATGCCTTTTGATGAGAAGCGCCACAGCTCGAACCGAGGAGGTCACCGAGAGGCTTACCACGACGATGAATACGATGATGATGAAGAGATGGGAGGCCATGGATTCCACAGCGCTGGCCCAGGAGTTCAGTGTGCCCAACAGTAAACCTCTCAGCTGTGATCAAGACGATGCTGTTGAAATCTGCTTCTGATTATCTCGTTTGTCCTTGTTACCTGTCCCTGAAATCTTCCTATATCCGGTCTTTTCCGACTAGTTGTCAATACTTGGTGTCCCAGCCAATTTGTGATGAGTTAATAAAAATGAAGTATAAATATTTGGAGATGTTCTTTTCTCCGTCGTGGTCTTGGGGTTGGGAACTACACGAGAGTGCAAACTAATGCGAGGAAACCAGCGGGCTTCAACGATTTTGGGGTGTCGAAAGGTTTTATCCGGCATCAAATTAACAAAATCTTAACAAAAGTAGGGGAAACCCTACAAATCGCCGAAGTTGTCCTGCTTCTGCTTGCTCTCGTAGAAGGACTTCTTGATCTGCCTCTTCATCTCATCGTCCCCCTCGTCGTACATCGTCTTCATCAGCTTCATCAGGGACTCCTGGGGGTCGCCCTTATCGTCGAAGTCGGGCATCCTGGAACAAAGAAGTAGACGGGCGCTAAGAAATTCAAAACTACTTCTTATCCTTCTTGCCGGACTTGATCACAGCTTCCCATTTCTCGCCTTCTTTGGCCTTCTTCATCATAAGGAGGACCGTGTCCGTCTTCTGCTTGTAAATGGACTTCTCGGGCACGGTAGCGCCTGCGAGGCCTACGATCCGGAGCTCGTAGTCGCGTCCGTTTACGTCTTCGCAGAACATGGCGATGCCACTAAACACAGGAGTGACCGATCTTCACGGAGCATCTTACTCGGCAAAGAATTCAACGGAGACCTTCTCGGCGGGGATCTTATGTACTCCGGGTACAGTAACGTACAGCTTCATGAACTTGTCGCTCTCGTCATAAGCTGAAACACGCAAACGTCGAACAGTTCAGGCACCCATCTAACTACCATATGTGGTGATCTTTGTCTTTGGCCGAGGAAGCGCAGGATTGACGGCGACCTGGGGCGGGAGAGAGCTGTCCTCGGGCGATGGATTCTTCTGTGCTTCGTCGGTGACCTGAAGAGAGACATTTCGAGTCATTGCCTTCTGAAGAGCATTTCGAGTCATTACCTTCTTCAGCGTATCACAGTACTCTGAGATGTGCTTGTCCAAGATCTTCTGGACATTTGGCCGCTGACACTTCGCTCTGATCTGCGAGAGCTCGAACAGATCCTTCTCCACCTCCTCGACCTTCGTAATGGACATTATCAGGCTGAAAATATTGAATTGAAAACCAACACTCTGGAACCCTCACGCGCTTTCACACGACCTTTTCAGAGATGCGCAGATCTAGGCACATGTATTCATCGCATACCGTAAATCCGGAGCATTCAGAAGAAGCAAGGAAAGCGGAGCGCGCCTCAAAGGAAGGACGGGCTCTTCTGAACGCGTAGAACTCCTTCGAAGTCCAATCCTTACGAGAGTCTTCTCGAAAACAGCGCGAAACACGCGAGACCACTCGATTTCCTCGCACGTTCGGCTGAGTCTGCAGGAAAAGAAAAAGGCACGCGAGGACGCCTGGATCTTCCCTTCTTCTGCCCTACTGCCGCCTTCTCCGATATGTCAGGCTATCAGCAGAACAACATGAATCTCGGACAGATGGGGATGAACCAGAATCAGCAAGGACAGCAGCCGATGCATCAGCAGGTCAGTCCGATTCCCGGCAGCGACGTGATCCTATCATTCTTCAGATGTATCAACAGCAGCAGCACCAACAAATGGGCATGGGTCGCATGATGGGCGTTCAGGGAGGCCAACAGATGCAGCACGGGGGCATGATGAATCCCAACCAGGGACCGCCTCACAGCCAGCCTCAGCAGCAGCAGTTCCAACAGTTTCAGCAGCAGCAGATGCCTTCTTCGTCGATGTCCGGGGGACACCAGCAGACGCCAACGTCCTTCATGTCCTCCGGTGTTCCTCAAGGCCAGCATCAGATGCAGGTAGGAGGAAAGGCCTTCTCCACTGGAAGAAGTCCCCTTCAGCAGCAAACTGGACTGCTCGGCCAGCCGCCGCCACAGGCGAATCCGTCAATTTCGGTGATGTCGAGTTTCGGAGGCCAGCATCTGTCCTCGAATAGTCCTATGATGTCTTCGATGCACCGTCCGGTAAGATTCCCCAACGCCTTTGCAGAGAGCACTTCGGTTCAGATGTCCACTGGAAGCGGGAATCCCTCGACTCCGCAGCAACAGCAGCAGCTGAGCGTCCCTCCGGTCTCCTCGAGTGGCGAGACTCCGTCGCCCTCCACCGGGGTCGGGTTGAATCCGGAGTCGGACCAGCCTCCTCTCTCCGACGCCCCCGCCAGTATTTCCTCCGATACGCCGACGGCAAACTCGGTCCTCGCGAACACTCCAGGAGTGGCGAGCACCCCTGGCCCGTCTTCTACTGCTCCGGCTGTCGACGGTCAACAGAACCAGGCGGATTCGGCGGCGTCGACGGACGACGCGGACGTCCCCGCGTGTATCACGCACGCCGACCCACTGAACCAGGCAAAGCATCTGATGCTGAACGTGATCCCCGGCGAAGTAGAGGTACTTCCGCTTCTTCCCCGATGTGGGTCATATGGCGGTTTAGGATGTGCTGCAGTTTCTGTCGAAGTATCTGCAGAGCGAGTACGAAGTGAGCGAATCTCAGTCGGACCTGGGGTTGGGAGGCCCGCCGTCAGTCGCCGATCCACCGTCCGTCAACGACCTCCAGAACGGTCCTGGGTCGGTGTCCGTTATGGACGAGGCCCCACACTCCGTCGGTGGTGGCCTTCGCGTGGATTCGGAGGGCCTCAAGAACTACTGCGAGTCGGCAGTCAAGTCAGCACTCAACTGTTTGGCCTCCATCGACACGGCGTTGGGCTGTTTGGTAGCCACAAACACGCGAGCGCTGTCTTTAATATGTGGTTCAGGACGTTGTGAAGCAGTCCCTCGCGCACGTCCACAGCGTAGAGAAGTCCCTTCATGCGCAGGCCGTTCCCTCGGTGCCTCCCCAACACGTGGGAGGTGCTGCAGCCCAGAGCCAACAGGCCAACCTCGCAGGCAGCGAGGCGAACGTGGCCTTGACTCAGCAGGCCATGGAACGTCTGCAGTACCAGCAGCAGCTAAGCCAATCGATGTCAAAAGGGGCCGACGCCGTTAGGCTGCTCCTCGCCCACTCCATGCACCTTCCGGTGGATTCGCTGTCGAATGGATTCGCCAATGGAGACGATTACATGGACCACCAAGGGAACCTGGGCGAGAACGGTGGCGATATGGTAATGAGCGTATAGTCGAGTCAAAGATCTGACCCCAAAGTTGAAGTCATTTCTTTAGACAGGAGAGGGTGCTAGTGCTGAAGTCGACTTCGACGCCATCATGGCGGACAATCTCTGTGAAGGTAACGTTTTCGCTGACACTACTGCTGCCGCTAACGCTTCCGACGCTAACGCTTCTGATATCCACATTGCCGAAGCTACCGCTTCTCGCATTTCCGCTGATGACTCTAACCTTTCTGATACAGCGTCTGCCGATGTGAAAACAGAAGTTCCGATCTCGGCGATGGACTGACTCCTTTCCATTTGAATCTCCGCCAAAATATTTCTTTCTTTTCCTTCGGTTGTATCATATGTTTAAACAAATCCTCTCAAGAGCATTCAGCTTGTCTTAGCGTCTTTATTGTCAACTTTGTGCAACACAATGAGGTGACTGACCTCGGTGGAATTTCGACATTGAAACAGAAGGCCCCTAAATGCAAAAAAGAAGTGAACTGTGTGGACGCAAGGATTCTGTACATAATAAATACAAAATATCCATAGAATCGTAGGCTTACGAGCAGCAGTGATGCGGAGGACAAAGTAGGGGAGAGGAGGAACCGTATAGTACTTAGCACGCTGAATACATGAGAAGAATAGGACAAAAGATAATGAACAACAACGAGAGCACCCAAAGTGAGGGAGGAACATGTGTAAAAGAACAAGATGTGAGCAAAAGCGCATAAAATCTCTCAGATGGTAAACAGAACGTCTTGAGCAGCTGAAAGCTGATGAAATACGGACGTTTATGTGCTGGACGCGCGTTACCTTTGCGGAAGCTACGAGATGCTGCAGCAACCCGAATTCTGCTTCTGTAGGTTGCGCTTCGAGGCGAACATCTCCCGCACAATTTCGCTGAATACTGTGTTCACGTTTTGTGAGTTCTTTGCAGAGCACTCCACGAATGGGGAGCTCCAGTACTCGGCCAGCGCAAGACCGTCCTCGTGTCTCACCTGGCGCTGGTGCTGTAGGTCGCATTTGTTGCCCACCAGGAGTATGGGCACATGCTCTGTTCCCTAAAAGAGCTCTTTGTGGGTTGGTAAACAAAGCTTGATGCATGCCTTCACTCTGACGATCTGATCCCGCATGCTTTTGATGTCGTGGAAAGTCTGTTGGCTTGTGATCGAGTAAACAACGACAAAGCCTTGGCCGTTCTTTATGTAGAGATCGCGCATTGAAGCGAATTGCTCAGTTCCGGCGGTATCCAGGATCTCCAGGACGCACGGCTGACCGTCAATCTAAAAGGACGTCAGAACACGAAGAGGCATCCGATGATTTACTTCAATCTCCTTGCGGTAGAAGTCTTCGATCGTAGGATCATACTTCTCGATGAAAGTATTGGACACAAATTGCACTGTCAGTGCCGACTTCCCTGGGAAATAAACGCTATAAGCTCGTGATCACAGGGTGGTCAGTCGTCTTACCTACGCCGCCGCTTCCGAGAACGACGACTTTGAATTCTCTCATGGCCTCGATGCAGCCGTTCTCCCTGAAGCGATAAGAGCGGAAGGTGCGAGTAGCGCAGAGAGGACCGATTAACGCGCCAAAACGCGAAGGTCGAATGGAGCTGTGATTTGATTATAAATTCCACAGTTATGCGCCAGCGAGAGGCCAACTGCTGGCAGACAAAGGAGAGAGCGAACCGCTCGGGCGCCGCTCATCGCCTCTGTGTGCGGCCGGTCGCGGCGTCTTTTGAAACGAAAATCGTGCAGACAGAAGTTGGACACTTCGAGACACTTCCGAAGCGCGAAGCGGTCCGATTCTCCGAGGATTCGCGGCGGGTGGTTTCCGGGCGGATTCCTGGTGCGGCCCATCTCATTCGAATCACCTCGTCTCTGGCGAATTTTTTTTGTGCTCGCCTTTTGTAGATCTTGTGACTTTCAGTGAAAAATTAGTAAAGAATTCGAATCGGAAAGTAACACAATTCTTTGATAAATGTGTACATTCGGGCTTTCCGAACTGGTGTGGATGAAATTATTCGAGAGGGCTGTATATTTTTTTTGCGAAAATCAAGTAGAAGTCGAAAGATACACTTGCAATTTTACGCTGTTCAAAAAACAAACAACTCTTTTGAACAGATCTTAAATGCGTAATGTTGGGTAAATCCTCATCTCGTCTTTTTGTTGTGAACGCTTCGCGTTGGTCATTTGTTGCGCTATTATGATCGGCTCTAATCCCTTTGCATTTCAGACGGAAAATGACTTTGGTGCAATTGAATAACACGAAAGACTTCGAGAAGTTCATAAAAAATGAAGGGTACGTGAAACTCCTCAGATACTGGTAATCACAAATGACTTCAGAATCATAGCAGTCCACTTTGGCGCTTCGTGGGCCGAATCGTGTTCCAGTGTCGACGAAATTCTCGCTGAATATCTCAAAGAAATGAAAGGCTCGTTCAAAGCTGCGCGAATTGAGGCCGAGGAAGTTGCTGATGTGTCGCTGAAGTACGCGATCACCGCCGCACCGACCGTGGTTATCTTCAAGAACGGAGTTGATGTCGGAAAAGTTAATGGATTCAATCCCGTGGAACTTCGCGAAGCCATCACTAAACAGTCATTCGCTGGTGGTGCATCCAAAGAAGCTGAACCAGCTGTCAAAGAAGATTTGAATGATCGCCTTAAGCGCCTTATCAACAAAGCTCGCTTAACTCTCTTTATGAAGGGTAATCCCGAACAACCCCGTTGTGGTATGCTAGCCCAACGGAGTCACTCCTAATCTTGTGCTGCTTTAGGATTCAGCCGTCAAACCATTGAACTCTTGAAGAACGCAAATGCCGATTTTTGGTCTTTCGACATTCTCTCCGATGAAGAGGTGCGCCAGGGTTTGAAGGCCTACAGCAACTGGCCCACTTACCCCCAGCTGTATCTCGATGGAGAGCTCCTCGGAGGCCTCGACGTCATTAGAGAGGAGTTGCAGGATCCTGAATTTGTTGCCCGTTTGCCGAAGCTTTCCACTGCTGGGGGTCAATCCAACGGAGGGGAACCAGCTGCCAAAGAAGATTTGAATGATCGACTTAAGCGCCTTATTAACAAAGCCCGCTTAACGCTCTTCATGAAGGGAAATCCCGAACAACCCCGCTGCGGTTCGTGAACATGAGCTTATGACTTTGAATCGTACGCCTATTTAGGATTCAGCCGTCAAACCATCGAGCTGCTGAAGAACGTGAATGCCGACTTCTCGTCGTTCGACATTCTTTCCGATGAAGAGGTGCGCCAGGGTTTGAAGGCCTACAGCAACTGGCCCACTTACCCCCAGCTGTATCTCGATGGAGAGCTCCTCGGAGGCCTCGACGTCATTAGGGAGGAGTTGCAGGATCCTGAATTTGTTGCCCGTTTGCCAAAACTTTCGTAAATTTTTATCTTAAGTGTTTGATAAATTTTAGCTTATTTGTCTATTTCGGTACAGCTCGCCACTGAATGTTCCATCCTCTTGCCGGACGGGCGTTGCTCTCGTCGGTTACGAAGCGTATGCTTGCAGCGGGCTGTGTAGTGGTGAAGATCACTGGGGTTTCACCAGCGAGCGACCCTGACAACCTGTAATATTAGATGTAAAAGGTGCAAGGCTATCGCAACTCACTTTGCGAGCGACTTTCCCGAGAGTTTGGGACCGTCGGCGATCAGTAGGTAGTCGAAATCCTCTGTCACGAAGTCGGTCACGTTCAGTTGCACGACCATCGAGTGGTCTACAGTGATACGGTAGATCTGATCGAGGTTATTGGGATAATTGTCCGGATAGTCGGGGCTCTGAAGAGTTCCTTCTGCTCCGGAGCAAATGATTGGGTTGTCCAGCTTGGCAGTACTCCAATTTGCTTGCCATCCGGTTTTGGTCACAGTCGGATTCGTGCGAAAGGTGACTAGCGCCGCGTTTTCGCTAGTGGCATAGTCCGTTTTGTCGGGGAATGCTCCATGCATCCTGAAAAGAAGTTGTGGGGTTGGAGGGAGTGTTTGGCCTCACTTTCCCAGGAGGAGAGCGTTGGCGTCTTCGCCGTCGAAGACTTCCACGACGTCGTAGAGATATTGAGTTTCGAAGCTAGTAAAATTGAGGAGAATCCGATGACCTTCTGGCGCGAAGAGGCTATAGGTACAGAAGAGATCATTGTCGTAGTTCAAGGGGAAGTTGGAGCTCTGGATAGTTCCAGAGGTTCCGTTCTGGATCGTCGGAGGGCATCTGGAACAAAACGGCTAGAGGGCCAGCTAAAAACTCCTGAGGCGGACGCGATGGAGTGTTGCTTGCAGACAAAGGGCTGAGAATAGCGGCAATTAACGCCCCTCCAGCCATCCGAAGGTTGCAGAGTGCGCCAACCGTAGCAGAAGGCGGCGTTTCTCGAGGCCTCAGAGGACGACGTCCACCTCGTGAAGTTCAGTGGACTGCCGCTGCTCCAGGAAGAGGCGCCGCCGCGGAGTCCGATCCACGTGAGGAAAAGGGGCTGGGAGGTGATCACTTGATCTGAGAGGAGGTTAGGAGTGCATTCAGCAGACGGCCCCACCTCTGACGAAATCATATTCGGCTTGGTTCTCCACAAAAACGAGGTCGCCGCCATCCTTCTGATGACAGAAGTCACGCGCCGACTTCCAGTCGAGCGCCCTCTCGGGGTCGAAGAAATAGCACGCACTGTCCTCCGGCCGGAACTTCCACCCAGGCGGACAGGGCTGCAGCCCGAACACTCCTAAAGGTGCCCGTGGAGCCTGGCAGAGGGAGATGGGGATCTAACCGTGGACAAAGAGGAGAAGCGAGAGAGCCGCCGAAGGAGACATCGGAGGAAGCGTCGACGCCATAAACTTCGAAATCGCGATCTCCGGTGGCGTTATCGGCCGAAACGAGCTGATATCGGGAGGAGGAGAGCTACAAAGGCTTGTTCCCTGCTGCTTGTTTACACTCCAATTAGGTATGACACTTCGAAGTCTATCGAGGAAGGCGCACTCGTCTACATGTGGGGTACGGTAGCTCACAGGTCCAACTAGACGAATACTAGAATGTTGTGAAGGCGTTTAAAAAAAAATACAGCAACCCTGCTTGGGGAACTCGTCTCGACCTCCCAGACATGCGACTAGTCTCACAAGCCTTCTCATTTCATTTTGTGAGCGCCTCGGAGTCGGTCGGTCCAGCATGGGTTGCTGCGCGTCCGCTGAATTTCACGATCAAGAACGAGGAGTCCCAAACGCCGGGTTGAGGCCAATTTGCTTCGGTGTGCAGGATCCTGACCAGCTCGCTGCCGCCGAAACCGACAACGACCAAAAAGTGAGCTTTCTATAATGGATTTTCACTGGCGCCTGCCGGATTTCAGGGTCGCGTCGCTGTTGATCACATCTTCCGGCCCACCAGGTGAGTTCCAGGGTCCCTCCATAAAATCATCTGGCCATTTCAGGGAAGTATACGGCCAGCCCGCCGATGATATGAAGATGCAGAAGATCGATTGGTCGACCTACGGTATCAAACTTGAGAATCGACCGTCTCCTAGCGATTTCCCCGCTTTTGCGAACGACAAATCTCGATTCACCAATGTCGACGCTTTGATACCACTTTGAGTAGTCCAGGAATGTTAATAAATAGTTCAAAACGTGTGTCGTCCTAAATCGAACGAAGGAATCACCTGAGGAGGGTTTTCTCATTTGCATGATTAGTGGAATGGCGAAAGTCGTAAAACAGCGGGAGGAGCGACCCAAATCTCCATTCGTGCTGTGCATCTATAAAGGCGGCCTCACTCTGTCCCTTCATTCCTCTCGCTCCGCCATGGGCAAAGACTCAGCACTGATCCTTCTCTCCGGTGCCGTCGGTGTCGCCCTTCTTCTGGTATTTGTCGCCTTTGCCGACCTCCAAACCGAAGTCTCCTCGATCTGGAGCGAGTTGGACTCCGAGATAATGCTCCTCAAAGTGGGTTACAAGGAACCATCTTCATTCCTCTCTTTTCCCAGAGTGATTCCGACGGCCTCTGGAATGAGCTGATCCAGCTCTCTTCGCGCGCAAAGTCCCGAGGAAAGCGACAGAGCTACTACGAGAAGTTCCAGACGTTCTTCCCGAACTTGGCCGTCGAGGCGACCACGAAGACGGCGCCGCCTTCCATCAGACCTCCCGATCTCTGCAGTATGTCCTTCTGCCGACACCACCACCTCAGGACTCTTTAGATTGTGTCACCGAGAATAACTGTCCTCGGGGACCTCGCGGTCCCAAGGGGACGCCGGGCATTCCCGGACTCAGCGGCGTCGACGGCCCCTCCGGACACCCCGGCAACGACGAGCAGAGCGAATCGGCGAACGTTCAGATGTTCGCCGACTGTTTCCACTGTCCGCAAGGCGAACCAGGCCTCCCAGGAGCTCGGGGACCTATAGGAATGCGTGGCATGAAGGGAGCTCAAGGACCGCCAGGCCAAGGCGGCCGCGACGGAGCGCCTGGAAATAGTGGCGAGCTCGGGGCGCCAGGCCTGCCCGGTCACCCGGGTATTCCCGGAGAAAAGGGACTCCGCGGAGTGGATGGGAAGCTCCTGAAGGGCATTCCGGGGCCGCGAGGGCTCAACGGTCTACAGGGAGCACAGGGACTGCCCGGAGATGACGGCGACCGAGGTGTCGACGGCGCGCCAGGACTCAAAGGTCCTCCGGGAAATCCCGGATTCGACGGATCGAGAGGAGTCCGGGGATCTGAAGGGGCTGCTGGACTACCCGGTCTGCCAGGACCCGACGCTTTCGTGAGTTCTGCACCGCGTTCATCTTCTGATGGCCACTTGCAGTACTGTCCGTGTCCGAGAAGGCGTCACGATCACGAGACGGCGTACGCCAGAAGCTCCGTATGAAATATTTCCCTCTAGTTGGGTTGATTCTCCAGAAGTGGCACCTACCGTACCAGAAATGAAAAGTGAATAAATGCAAATAAGCTTATATCTCCGTTCAGCGGCGACCAGTTCAGATTACTGTACTTGAATATGTAGACAGAGACAACGCGTCTGCCAGACAGCATCTCCCTCGTGTTTGCAAATGAATGACACTGCCGGTCGATCTTCGCGTCTGCACAAGAGAATCGTCCGGTTCAAGAAGCGTTGTGATCTTCGCCGATCGCCTAGGGCCGGTCTTGAAGTGTTTTTTTTTATTATTAAATCTTTTTTGGTCATACGGAACCCGGTTCGAGAAAGGCGAAACACGCCACTTTCCCGTTACCCGATTCACAGAAAAGGGCACTGTTGATGACGAAGGAAAACTCGGAGTTGCTGCAGATGACGTTGAAGATGCCCTTCAGCTGCTCCTCTGCCGCCTTCTGGATTTTCCTCTTTGCGCTCGCCGAGTCGAAGACATCGACGATCTCCCTGTTGATGATCTCCTTGAGATCATTGCTGTTGCAGTGGATGTCCTCCCCTCCGACAGTCCCGTTCGTACGAGTCAGGGGAAGGACGGCCCTCCGAAGTCGCGGCACCCTTTGCTCAGCTAGGACTCGCGCCTCCAGCTGGAAGAAGGCTTAGAAACGCGGTGGACGGGGCACTCACCGTCTCTATGAACTTCCTCCTCCGCTCCGCTCGGAGGTGTTGCATGCGGAGGTTCTCGATGATCTCCTGCATGGTCAGGTTCCTGCTCGGCTGCACTTCGCTAGGATGCGTCGTCGTCGAGGTGCTCGTCGATGTCGTCGACGCCTCCTCGATGTCCGTGTCCTCCTGGTCTAGGATGTTGACGAAGTCGGCGTCGTCGACGTAGTCTCCGGCGAAGAAACGCTTCGCCGCGTCGTCGTCGTCGTCCTTTGGCAGCTGCGGAGGGTCCTCGTCGTAGACGTCGATCTCCATCTCCTTCTTCACCATCTCGAGCATCGTCTCTATCTCCCCGAGGACGCGCCCGATCCGCACCATCTCCGGATCCACTGACTTGTTCTTTGAGACGAGGAACTTCGTCTTCCGCGTCACCTTCGGGGGAAACGCCGTCGTTGTGAGGATGTCGGAGTCCACGAAACGCATGTCTTCGGTCGCCTCGGTGGTTTCGCTCGTCTGCAGCTGGTTGGACTCGTGGTCGATCTTGTGCTTCGGGAGGGCGTCGACGTCGACGTAGTCGCCGTCGTAGTCCGAGAAGTTGAGGGGTGGCGTCGCCACGTGGATCGTCTTCTGGATAGCGATCACCTGGGGCGAGCGGTCCGTGGGATTGTCGAACTGGTCGTAGTGGTTCTCGACCAGAGATTCTGAATCGCGGATCAGCGCAGGCTCCACCTCGTGGAGATCTGAAGACGCCGGGGGAGACGGGTCCAACGAGGCGGCGGGAGAGGCGTAGTCGGGCGAGGGGGCCGCCGGGAAGGATTCTGAGGCGGCGGGAGGGGCAGCAGGAGCCGGGGCGGAGTTGTAGGAGTGCGCGTCGGAGAAGAAAGGCGCGGCAGTGGAGACGGCGCCCTGATAAATGTAGTTGCCGCCGTTGAAGTCCTGCTGGAAGGAGGCGGAAGGAGAGGCAGGGGCCGAGAAGCCCGGAGAGAAGGAGTTGTAGGAGGGCTGTAGGCCTCCGGAGGAGACGAATTCGCTGTAGGGCTGTCGCCAGGCTGAAAGCGAGGGTGGAGAATCGAGAGGAGCGAGCTCACCGACACCGCCGCTGCCGCCGCCGTTGAAGGAGCTACACCTCTGATACTGCTGCCCGAACCAGTAACTCGTCGCCGGACACGGATTCTGCGGGGGAGGGCACGTGGGGGCCTGGAATTCGGAGGATCCGTCAACCTGAAACCACAGAGGCTCACCTGAGGGGGACAGTTGGACTCGCAGCCGCAGCAGCAGGTGGGTCCCGCGCTCATGGAGAGGAAAGTGGCCGCGGAGGGGCCGACGAGCAAGGCCAGGATGGCGCTCAGCGAGACCAATCGCATTTCGGGTCCTTTTTGGCGATTACCGCTGATCAGCCGAAGGAAAAACAGCGCTCCTCGCGATGCAGAAATGGTGTCGCGGGGGCATTCGGTAACTGTGTCTCGGTGGCGACCTTGAGGCGCCAACTACCCGATTCTTCACATAAAGTGGTTCGCATAAACAATCAAGCTCATTAACGCCTTCCATAAGTCCAAACCACCCCGGAGTTCGCCTTCACAGCCCAGAGGTTTCGGTAGAGCCCTTCTGGGCAACAGCTGCAGAGTCCTAGTGGCACCCTAATACTTCTCCTGCATCATTTCTAGCATGACCCAGCAAAGCTAACTGTGAAGGCGTTTATGTGAAGAATATTTACAAATAAAAATCTAGAACCGTGGCTTTCGGCATAACAACATATGACAGTTTCGTAGTGGATAGCGGTAGAGAGAGGACCAGTATTAGGGAGCCTGGCTGCGAGGGGCGTCCTCCATGGACATGTACACAACCAGCTCTTCCGTGTTCTTCACCTTGATCCCCTCTTTCACGGCGTCGGCAGCCTTCGTCGCCAGCGTCTTCGCTTCGTCGATCGCCGACGGAGGCAGCGGCGGTCGCGAGAGCATGTCGGTGACCAGGTTGCCGACGTCGTTCAGGATTCCAATCGGCGCCTTCGATTCGCCTAAAAGTGGCAATGTTTCAGTGGACGGAAAGAGGTGACGCACTTCCGTTCGCCGAGGCGCTAGCCATCTTCTGTGTGGCGTTGTGGTCGTGTTTCCGCACCATGTCGTTGTAGAGCCGCGCCCGGTTCGCGTAGTCGGCGTTGTTGATACCCGAGTTGTCGGCCATGTTCGACACGTCGATTATGTTCTGGAATCGAGCACGTTTGATTTCTCCGAGCGCCGTTCGAGTACCTGCTGTGTCTGATTGAGGATAGAGTCCAGCATAGTCGCCTCCTCGTTCTCCTGGCTCTCCACATTCTGTGTGGAAGGCGCCGACAGCGTCGGGAAGGCCATGAAGGGCGCGATGCCGTTGTCCACCGAGAGGCTTCCGTTCGACCCATATCTGCAAGAAGAAGGTGAACGGGGTCAGCACGAGAAACTCACTGGTTGGTCGAATTCTGGCGCGCAATGATGACGTTGAAGTCATCCTCCTCGTCGTCGATGAGTTGCCGCTCGTCTTCGCTGTCGCTCGCTTCGCCGATGCAGCAACAGTACTTGCGGATCAGCTCCATCTGAAAGAGAACACGAATGTCAAGTGGGGAAGCGAAGATACAGCAAGACGCGTACTGTAAACAGAGGGAAACATCGAGGAACGCACGCAGCGAAGAAGACTGTTTTCCCTTGGAAGACGAAAAGCGTCGATTCAGCAGAGGAGGCCGTTCCTCTGCTGGAGCGCCGCCGCCGAATACAGAAGGGCTATCGAAGCGCGATGCCAAAGTCCACTCGTACAGACTACAGTACCCATCACTATGGCCGAAACGGAGATCGTTGCGGGATATCTATTTATTCACATACAAAGTCAGATCTTCACCCCGAACCTCGAGGGTCATTCGACCGCTTTGTTCCGAACGGGAGACGTAGTAGAGTCTGTATGTAGAGGGCGATTGTCACGTAGGCGACCTTGAAGAGCGTCGGGCTGCTTCGGCCTGCGCGGACTTGGTTGAAGTGGAACTGGAAAACGGCGTAGGCGCCGGCCACGTAGGAACCGTTGCTGAGGAGAGAGAAGACGAAAGGACGTCCCGCGAACTTCGAGATGACCATCAGAGCCTGAAACTGGCGAGGGTCAAGAGGAGACGGCAGAAGACAAGTCGGACAGCGAAGGAAAGGGCCAGGAAGGTGATGAAGAACTGCTTTCGGTCGCCTTCGCTGTGCTCGGAGCAGAAACGGAGCAACCCGGCGTTGAGGAGCGCGTGGAGCACAGCGGCGGGAAACATGCTCGGGTCTGAGTACTCCTCGAAAACGTAACCGTAGAAAAGACCCTAAAGTATGATGGATTACGGTACTCTAGAGAGAGCCACCTGAGCTCCGGCGAGAAGAACGAGGCGTTCCCAAGAGAGTTCGATTTTTCGGAAGTAGAAGTGGAGGGGCACGAGGACGTAGTTTCCGAGGACGACTGAGGGAACGTCTACGATTGGCTTCAGAAGCGCGAGGACATGCACCCGACCGAAGATGGCGCCGACCCAGAAGCACGCCAGCATGACAGCTATGTGGACGAGAGCCCCGACGAGCTCCTCCACATGGAGTGCCTTCGGCATCTTCTTCTGAAAGTGGATACTGTAGAGGGAGTTCGCACAGTAGCCTACGTCGTCCTTCAGAGCGTCGATGAATCCCTTCAGCGAGTCCTGAGACGAGCTCTTGAGGGCGTAGATCTCGCTGGGCACCTTCTTGATCTCTTCGCCCATCTCCACCGAACGCCGTTTGATGCGTTTGACCGCTTAATTCCGACAGCTATAGGGGTAACACATAAGCAGACTTACTTGATCTGACGCCGTCCTTGATCTTGACGAAGGCGTTGTCGACAGGATCCATCAGAATGTTCAAGGAGAAGCGAAGGCGAGCGGAGTCGGAGGAGTGACCGGTTGGCGTCGGAGGCGAAGCAACGAATGGAGGGGAGCAACTCTGCACTTTCTGCAAAAGGTTATTTTGAGAACAACGGAGAGTGGAGAGAAAGACGTCTACGAGACAGTGTTCCTCTTGGTTATGCCTGTTCGAGGTGTTGCAGTGGTAACTCTCATTCCAAGGCAACTCTCTCTCATTTTCCAACACAGGGGTGTGCAAATAGGATAGACACTTTATTACTTGACAAGAGAGATGATTGAAGACTAGAAGGAAAGACCCCGTTGACGAGCAGAAGAACGTTGATATGCACAAATTTACAAACACAGATATTCACAGGAACACTTCGAGGACAGTCCACAGCGCCAGGAAGACGAAGGGGATTCTGAGGGAGAGGACGCCGGAGCGGCTGGCCGTGGAGAGGTCGCGGTTGCACATGTCGCCTTCGCAGGCACAGAATAGTTCCTGGAACGAGGGGTCCATCAGCGCGTCCTCTCGTCCGAACGTACCTCGAACTCGTCCATCCACTTGTGGGTGCACCCCAGCTGGATCTGCGAATGGTCGGTGACGTTGATGCAGCCCTGCTTCTCGTTGATCGTCGCCTGGATGCCGAGGACGACGCGCTGCGTGGCATAGGTGCAGTAGTGACCGATGCAGGTGTGCTGCTTGCACGACGGCGTGACCACGTTGTCCTGTGCCGATACATCGCAGCTCACGCACTTCTGCAGCGGACGCGACTGAGGACTCCTAGGCTCTCGGTTAGTCAACTCCCTCCGGGGACACCCACAGAGAGCGGCTTCGGTGGGCGGAGGAGAGTCCCGACGACTGGTAGGGGTAGTAGCGGTGGAAGTCGTTGCACATGTTCGTGTTACAGATGCAGTGGCGCCGCGGTTTGCCGTTTCCCCTGAAAATCCCCCAGAATAGAGGCGTTCGGAGCTCCCTACGGTCAAACCCCCTCACAAAGAGTCTCCCGCTTCTACCGTAATCGAGGTCTCACCTGCTCATGGTGATGCACACCTTGTTGCGTTCGCGAAGCAGCTCGGGACCCTTGTAGAAGTAAGGCAGCGAGGGAGGCCCGTAGCCACAGCCCGAGGCGCCCGTGGTGGAGTCCTCGTGGCACCACTGGCCCTGGCACGTCTCCGAGCAGTCCGGATTCCTCTCGGAGCACTGCAACTCCCCTGTAGCCCTGTGACCCCTCTCCTCGCCCACCTGTCGACAAGTGACGTTGTGACGATGCGCCGGGCGGAGGAAGATTATGTCGTTGCAGAAATTACCTAAATGGCGGCGTCGGATTACGGTAGTCCATGCATAGATAGTGCGTCGGGGGCCCCGATAGATCACTTGCCATCGGCAGAGTAATAAAAACAATTGGCCCTTTATGGGCCATTGGGATGGGCGATGGGCCGCAGAAGGAAACAGCGCGAAAGGGACGATTATCTCTTCCTTTTCGACTTTTTGCCCACAAGAAGGAGCTCGGAATGTCTAGTGGCGGGATACGGTATCCCACCTGAGCAGATGCACTGTATGTGGTCGGGGAAGTGGTCGAAGTCGCAGCCGGCGCGCGTTCTGGCGGGGTTCTTGACACATCCCTTGGTGATACGGTGGACGCCGCGAACTTCGGTCGGCTTCCGCTCGATGAAACAGTAGTTCGACTCACAGGAGCCCATCTGCAAGGGACGATTAGGCCTGTGTCGACGCCTCGTCGCTCCTAATTGCTGTCCGACTTTCAATTTGTGTGACAGGACGAAGTAATGAAACTGGAGCCGGCGACGTCACTCGCCACCGCGCACCTCACTGCCTAATGGACCCGTCGTGGCGGGACATATTGGGTTTCGGACACATCGATTACCTGGCAGTTGCACGGTTCGCGATGGCACGTTCCGGCGCAGGAGTAGCACTGGTTGCCGAGGGCCCGTGGCCCGAGGAGCGCTACGAGGAGCAGGAGCGGTCCGAAGGCGCGCGGCATGGCGCTTCATGACATCGCGGGGCTTCTGGAAGGGTCTCGATGTCGTGGACAGGACTACAAAGCCCCACGCGATCAGGGCCTAATCCGACACGCACACGCCTGAGTCGCCGAAATCGCAACAAATCGGGCGCCAAATAAAAGGACCATCTCGGCGGCTAATGGCTCCTTCTGCCGACGCCGGAGGATCCTCTAGACGAACACTGAGACCCTCAAGTCGAGGCGTTCCCGACGCCGAAGAAAATGATTAATTGCCTGTTTTTAGGCGTCGATTTTGATTCGATTCTGATTGAAAAATGGAAAAACGACGACGCGTGGAAATGGGCTCGGCCGGCTACCGTACTCCGCGAGGGTAATGAGGGAGAGAGGCGAAGGCGCGCACGGGAAACGCCTCGGAAGGACCTGGGGGGCCTTTGTTTTTGGGTAATCTGGACCCACCTGGAGGCACGGACGAACAAAGCGGCCGGCTCCAGGCCGGAGGGGACAACTGTCGCGCCGATCGATCGCCGATCGCCCGCCGAACTTCTTCGCGGCGAGAGTTCGCCTTAATTAAAGTCACGACCTAATGATGGATTAGGGGCCTACTATAGGGGCGCGGCGCGGGTCGCCGGATGGGAAGTGAGGTCCGATGGCCATGGAGGGCGGACCGACTTGTTGCCGCCTCGAGGGCCAACAATGCGCCCTAATAAGTGGTGTAACACCACGACAATCAAACACATATCGGGGGGGGGGGGGGGGGGCGCATTAGGGATGCGCGCGGAGGGCCGGAAGAGATAACAAGGAGTTCGAGGGGATCCGATCGCCGAGACGATTTATGGGAGGCGCCGAGACGAGTGGATGAATACGCGATCGCCTCGATTTATGGACCTTCCGGAGGAGAGACCGACGGTCACGCGCGGATTGTTTTCGCGCCCAGATCGACAGTTTCCGGCGATTAGAACTTGGGAGGGTGTTAATCCTGTGCTGGTCCCGAGCGGATTCATAAATATACCTGAGAAACTGGTGGAAAATAGGGAAATGAATCATCGGCTGGAGTGTCTGTGACCCTGAGGACAATTTTTCATCTAAAATGGGGCAGCTGCTTGGAAGGTGTAAAGAGAGAGGTGTAATTTGGACCCAAAAACTGTGATCCACACCGTTTCCTGGTTGGTAGCTTCTTGTACTTGTAGTACGGTCCTTTTCCGCCCAGGAATGAAGAGAAGTCTTGTTGGAAACTCTGTTTCTTTGTTTTGCACGAGATGTCGCCATTAATTACAACAGTTGTCCAGAACGCCCGACGGTAGGTCCGCTTCCGCGTATCGTAATCTGCGCCACCAAGGGCAAAACGACATAAAAACATATTATGGTGACGTGGATCAAGGAGAAGTACACCGAGAAGTGATTGGCGAAGACTGGTTTCTTCGAGCATCAAGAAGGTCGACAGGGAACGGGCCACTTCCAGCCTCGCCACTCGACCCCGTCTAATAACAGTTGTTCTCGGCCCAAATCCGCACCTTCCGTAACACTTCGGCCCGGAGGCCTCCGCCCGTTTTTGCGTGTAATCGGAAAGAAACGAATTTTGGTTAATTTTTACGACCCTCTCTCCCGCGTGGATCGCATCTTCGATTTTAGGGGCGGCCGTAAATTCGGCAAAAATTAGGATTCCCAACCTGGAATCGAACTAATTGGAGTCCTTCCGAGGGGCGAAGGCGCCGAAAGGGGAGCGCGGCGAATTATGTTAATGGAACGGCGGCGGTGGGCCACCGAAGCGGAAAATGCATCTCTTTCGCCCTTTCTGCCGGAGGGCCAAGTTATGATTCGGTGAATTATTTAGAGGACGTCGCGATGGATTCGGCACAAATAATCTCGGAGCGCCGATTCCCCCGAAGAGGGGCCAGACCCTCGAGGCCCAGAAGGGCCGAAAACAAAACGGACCCTCGACCTCGAGGGTCCTTCCGGTCGTCCAAATCGTCGCAAGGAACAACTTTATCGGATTTGCATAAATCGACGCCGAGGACTTCGGAATTCAGTCGATTCGACGCTCCGTCCCCAATCGGCGTCTCTTCGATTTGCACCTCCAGGACGCACGCCTAGTCCTCTGGAGTCGCCCTGATCGCTGCTTTCCACCTCGATGCACGCCGTTTTCGTACGAGTTATCATTGTTTGCCACCTCAAATACCAGGAATGTCTTTGCATTTGGATATTCATTGAAGTTTCGGTCGTTCTGGGGACGTGCACTTTCAAATTTTGTGACCTAACTCGATTTGACAGGAACAGTCGTACCACAATGTGACAACTTTGGGAGAAAAAGCTTTTGATTTGGTTGGAGAAGCGAGGGAGGGGCTGGCGAGAAGATTAGGCTAAAGAACCCAGATATAGTTATATTGGAACCAAAGATGACCACACTGTAGAAAAGAGGCGTGTTGTTGGCTTGAAGGGGAGCCCTGTGCCCGAGAGCCCATAGTCAAAAGGATGAAAAACAGAAGCGTTTGGCATGTTCATGAAGCTACTACTTAGAAGAAAGGTCAAGACGTTTGCAGGCGGCTTATCAAACTCTTAGAGAAAGACTTAGATAAGGAAGGCTACGCAATGAGACCACATATGTTCCTGTGAATGAAAACGTCTGCAGCAAATACTTTGCTTTGCGCCAATTCAGGTTCTAATCTAGCCATCCAGTTCTTTTCTGATCAATTTCTTCTTCTTCTACGGCTTAGGCTTCCTTTGAAGGCAAAAGAAAATCCGAAGTAAAGGAAGGGACAATGCGTGTTTTGCGTTTGTTTCTCTTCGGTTCATTCACTTCGGTCTTATTGACATCGTTCTGGTCGCTTTTTGTAACGACTGTGATTCAAAAAATTCCAAGAGCTTCCAGAGAAAATGCCCGGTATCAGAAAATTAGTATTTTCTATGAGATCCGGTAATCACCGTTATATCAGCACAATAACAGTTTGGCAAATTTGTTTCCTTTTTCTACAAAAAAAAAATCTTTTTTTGTTCGAGTGATTTTTTAACTCATTGTGCACCTTGAATCTTACTTGCTTCTTAGTTACTTGAGTGGTTTTGGAGCGATTCGTTGGGCATAAAGTGCAAAACAACATTAATCAGTCCTAATTGGTTGCGCTACCTGGTCCGAGCACTTCGAAACGAACTCCTCCAACCAGGAACGTCGAAGATCGGCGCATTTCTGTGTCCCGGAAAGTGCGCCGACCTCGTCACGTATTTGTGTCTTCGGATCGGCGCCCCGACCTCTTCGCTCTTCCGATTCGATTACCTTTCGGCCTGCGCGACAAAAACAACGCCGTCACCCATCGATGGCTTCTCGGGGTCGAGTACTTCTCCGCGGCCATCTTCGATGCCCATCGCCGTCATTAGGACAGCGCGGCTCATTAATTGGCGGTTCTGTTTCTCGAGTGGATTGTTTGGACATGGCCCTCGAGGACTCTTTCAGGATGGTACCAGTAGTTCTTCTCTTCATGTCCGCCAGTTTGATGTGACAAGCAATGCGCTAGTTGCGAGTGATCTGAGTACAAACAGTATTCCAAATACAAAATTCCTTTTGGTGGCCTGAATACCTGCAGGAAAGTAGTATTTTGCCACTGTACAACTGTCACTGTCATTTGCCACTGTATTGCAATAAATATGCACAATATTAGACAATGCAATACTTCTTGATATATTAATGATAAAAAAGGGGCGTATTATATTTTGGACCTGTTTGTTCTATGTACTTTCCGATTTTTATCTACCTAGATGGCTCATCCTAAAGCCAGATGAAATTACAAGTTGGAAGATCAAAGTTCCAGAAACACTTTATTTATGATTGCTCCGTGTTGACCCCTTCTTCTACTCAATAATGCTTGTAGCAAGGCTTGTGCTCTGCGAGTTATTAAAGTACAGTTCCGTCGCTTCTTACCCTTTAGGACCCCTTCTGCTCTATTTCACGTCCTATTTCTGTCCTCTTCCGAGCTACGTCACATTCTCCGCATCTCATCACTTCCAATCGATGACGCGTGTGCACAAATTATGCAAATTTCGAATTTGAGGCGCAAAAACACCGAAGGACCTTCCTCGTCCCACCTACTCGTCCCTTTCAGAAGGAGATGTGAGCGCGATGAACATCTTCACGGTGATCTGGAGCATCGCGCACCTCTCGGCGGCCACACAGCTGGAGTTCGAGCGGCCGCGGCCCCTCCTCGACGGCGACGGCTTCTGCGACCCCGCCAACGACACCATCTCGCAGCTGGTGCTCGACGCCCTCTTCGACAGCAGCTACAACAAGAATACGGTGCCTACGAAATACGGTTCCACGACGGTCACCGTCGAGTTCGTCATTCAGACCATTGCTCAAGTCTCCGAAATCACCTCCAGTTTCACTTTGGATCTCCTCTTCAGGTCCGTCTTTTCAGAGGCTTCTTTCGCTTTCCACAGGCCCTATTTTCATTCGGAGCTATTTCTAGAAGTGGATTTGCTCAGATTGGGTAGTTTTCTTTTCAATTCAAATACTGAATTCAATTGGTTAGCAGTGATTAGTTCTCCATTTTCTTTTTTTTTGGGATTCCCAATTTGTTTCTGATCGTCCAAAGACGATTGCAAAATAGCAAGAAATGCCTTTTGGTTTACTTTACTGGTTTCTCTTCAGTTACCTTTGAGCGTTCTCCGTTAAGAGACTGTGAGATTTTGAGCAAGAAGTTGGCCCTCCAGGAAGGTTGATCTCCGTCCACCCACAGATGTACTTTCAGCCAGATCTGGCACGATCCGCGCCTCCGCTTTGAACATCTCACCTCGTGCCTGCAGAACCTCACCCTCGGCTACCAGATGGTAGAGCGTCTCTGGACGCCGAACACGTGCTTCGTAAACTCGAAGGCGACGGCCATTCACAGCAGCCCCACGCCCAACATCTTCCTCATGATCTACCCCAACGGCACCGTTTGGGTCAACTACCGTCTCCAGGTGCAGGGGCCCTGCGACATGAACCTCGAGCTGTTCCCCATGGACGTCCAGGTGCTCCGGGCCCCCTTCTCCCTTCGAAGACGCCCGTTTAGGTCTGCGAGTTGGTCATCGAGAGCTACTCCTACAACGCGGCCAAGGTGATTCTCAACTGGAGGGACTGGAGTCCGGTTCGTTCGCTACCGTGACCCCCAACGCCGCCTCCATTCAGGTCTTCTCCATAGCGAAGTCGAAGCTCGCCGACTTCACCCTCTACGGCATCCAGTGGACGAAGAACTCTTTCGAATACGCTGCAGGCAAGTGGGACCAGGTACTCCCGCCACGACCGCGTACTCCTGACCACTGCCTTTCAGCTGACCGTATCCCTCTCCTTTTCGAGGGCTTATGGCTTCTACGTCCTCCAGATGTACATCCCCACTTACGCCAGCGTCCTCATCAGCTTCACCAGCTTCTGGATCGACCTCAAGGCGCTTCCCGCCAGGATCACCCTCGGGGTCAGCTCGTTGATGGCCCTAACCTTCCAGGTGACCATATCCACGTGTTACATACCGTAATCCCGCCGCTCCAGTACGGAAACGTAGCCAAATCACTGCCAAAGGTGGGATACGTGAAGTCGATCGATGTCTATATGGTCATTACCACGGGGTTCATCTTCCTCTCCATGGTGGAGATCGCCGTGGTCTGGTAAGCGTCGTCCGCTCATCCCCCATTACAGTACCCCCCTTCAGCTGGATAGACCACAGAATCGCGCGTTTAAAAAGGAAACGGGAGGCGGAGAAGAAGAAGCGGCGCATGGAGGCGATCAGCACGTAACCGACCCCAATGCATACCGTAATCCTCGGGATTCTTGCAGTTCGAAGCAGCAGCAGCGCCGGCAGAACAGCTCGACCTCGCTCTGTGCCTACTACGGCGCCACTTCGCTGACCGACGCGCGCTCCGTGATCATCGAGAACGAGTACGAGGCGGCCAGACTGAACGGGGGCAGTTCCTCCTCCAACGGCACCCAGGAGGGCTCCAACCAGGAATCGACGCCTCTCGTCGAGAACGGCTCGCTGCCCAAGAAGAAGACCTCCTTCTTCAGCAACCTCCGAAACACGCAGCACCCCATGGACCCTTTCGCTGCCCTCGCCGCCTTTGGATTCGGTCTGGGAGGTGAGTCGTGGGGAATATACCGGATACTGAGGACCTCTCCGAAGATCGTCCTCTAAGCCTGTTCTCAATGACGAACTATTCTTTGATGCAAAACAAAACGATTTTCTAGAAATAGTGGAGACTCACGTGGGAGATATACACCAGCGTGCCTTTTTACCCTTGTTCTGGAACTTCTATACTGAGCCAACAGGAGATAGCTTAAGATTAGAGTTATTGCAATCTGAATGGTCGATTCTATTTCAAGCATTTTTTCGAACTTCTGCAAACATTGTCTAAATGTTAAATTTTGGTTATTTCGGCCGAGAAGTAAATGTGTTTGGCGTTGACAGCGCTCAAGTAGCCAGACTGAGCCCACTGTTACATTCGATCCTTGGCGTATGGCAAATGAAGGGCAACGTTTTTTGGTCGTCACATGATCTTTCCTGGAATTTATCCCATAAAGATCGCTATAAACCTTTTTGCATATGACCCTTTTCTAAAGGCACTTGTTGAGCAAAAATAATCAAGAAAAGACAGATAGAGAATGCCTCGGGAAATCATCTAAAAGCATGTTGTACACATATGTGTACCCCTATGTGACACGCCAGTCGCTCTTCCTGTCTCTATGACAAGACTCTTGTGATTACCTATTTGGCACCGCCAATGCAAACTGCTCATATTTATGCGCTGAAACCGTTGAAGGACATTTTTATGCCCTTTTAGTATCCAAGGGTGGTTTAGGCTTATGGGTTGTCGATGAGTTTTATGATCACCTATAGACATTTTGATTTGACAGTTTTGTCTGACGTCTCTGTCTAAACCTAGACCCTGTTGTAACTGAAAGTACACCATGGCTAAAAGTTGTAGTACTTGTGCCCAATTTTGACGCCTGCAGTTTTTCATGTTCAGCTGTCATGTTCAGGTGCGCACGAGGACGGCCACGAGGAGCAGCCGGAGTGGACGGGCGAGAGGATCGACTCGATCTGCCGCAAACTCTTCCCGGCCTCCTTCGCGCTCATCAACTGCATCTACTGGCTCTACTACCTCTACCAGAACCACCTGGCCAAGGAGAAGGCGCTAAACGCGCTGCGGAATCCGTTCTGAGTCTTTATTGTCCACACGATAAAAGGGTATGTACACAGAGGGGTTATTGTAGCTCTGTGGGTGACTTAGGCCCTCTGCTGGCCGCTGATCTTGAGAAGTTCCTCGGCCAGATGAGCCTGGCCGTTGCGGATGAAGGCGTCGGTCATCGGGCCCATCCAGTGGTTCTTCGTCTTGAGGATCTCGATCAGTTTATCCACTTGTTCTTCGGAGCACGGCTGAACGAGAAGTCGTTAGTGGGGTCCCGGCACGCCCCGAGGGGTTGTGGGTGTTCCCTTCCCCTATATGGGGTGAAAACACTCAAAAAAGACTCGAGCACCTCCCATTTTCCGACGAGTACATTATTTTCTGGCAACGTCTATTTATAGAAGGGAGGCAGTGTTCATGGAAAACTCCAGTTCCCTGCAGAAACAACCTGTTTTTGATACGGTAATTGCCGACTTTTATCGCGATCATCGAGCCCTGTAGGGATCTGGATGAAACCAGATGGGGATGTGCATATCCAAGGGAGTTCTCAGAACAGCAATCATCTTAAAAGCCCTTGAGCTACTGCAGAAAAGCGTCAAAATCCAGGGAAAGTATCTGATCCCATAGCCCTCTCACCTTGGAGTAGACGGCGCCCATCTCGTGGCTGCGGAGGACCTGGCGCGCTACGAGGATGGGCACCAGGTCGCGGACGTTGATGCCCTGGAGCTTCGAGCGGAGCCGGTCGAGGCTCTGCGCCTGCTCGGCGCGGATGTCGGCGAGGGAACGGGAGCAGGGCATCCGCGCGGTGGTCGTCTGCATCGTCGTCGTCGTCTGAATCGTCGGCGCCTCAATCAGATCGCGGCCACAACACGTCGGCCCTCTCGATTAGCCCCGATTAGCGGCGCTGCCGGACCTCGGCCGCCGCCCCCTCCCGGCTACAGCCACCTCCCGAGTAATTCATAAACAAAAAGCCGGCCTCCAAAACAGCGACAAGGAGGGGCCGACGTGGGTGGCCGCCGATGGCGTAATAGTAATCGGGGGAGGAGGGAGGGGCTCCGCATTCGGCATTTCTGAGTGCGCGGTGGACAGCTGCCCGGGGGGCAGAAGAAGAGCCTAATTGGCTCCGATTCGGATTCCCGACGAAGACGGTCTACGTGGTTAGGCAAGTTGGAAGGGTGAAAACAAAAGGGAAGGCTCGATCGGTGGGGAATGACCGCTGGTTAGGGCTGCGGCGGCGGATCAATCAAAACGGCGCCCGGGGCGAAAACAAGAGGCGATCACAGAAGGCGACGGAGCGGAATGCGCGGCGAAGGGCTTAGCCGTGGTCGAACACCGTTTCTGTCGAACAAGGAGCGCCGGCTGGGCAAACTGTAACGGAGGACACGGTTATGCAAATTAAACAAAGAAGAGAAAGCCGAGAAGGAGGCACTTAGGACGCAATTTCCTGTTGATGGGGAGGGACGCAAAAACAGCGCATTCCGAAAGGTTTACGGCGTGTTTATGAACGCTGTGAGGAGTCCGACGCTCTGCGACGGTCCCTTCTGGGGGAGGTGAAGTGGATGGAGGAAAAATGAGGAAACATTTGGAGTATAGGAGCAGCTGGAATAGGAGTACCCGTTTAGAATCTCTTTTTGGCCGTTGAAAGAAGAGGTTCAATGGTTCACCTCCTAGGAAGTGTGGGCTGAGCTATTAAAAGGAGAATATGGATCTCAGTCTCCAATAACTTCTATACAACTCTGTATTGGAGGATAGAACGCTTCTTGAGCGTCTCACCTCCGCGAACGCCCCTAACACATTCGCCAATGCATATTTCATAAATTGGAAAAATGGGCATCTCGGTCCATCGACAATTCAAAAGCAAAGAAACCGAATTGTGGTTTCGTGGGAAAAGCGATGAATATGCATAGAGTCCGCACAGCCCTGAGCCATCGGCTCCCGAAAACATCTGGCCGGATTTGAATACAGTCAAGGCTCATAAAGCACAGGCAGATGGTCCTGAAACGCCAGAGGCGCGGCGAGACCGCCAAAGGCGGTGGCAACATTCGTCTTTTCCTCGATGAATTAATGATCCACACGCAGAGGTCGGCCCCTTTTCGTTTATGCGGGCACTCTGCTGGTATCGTTGACGTCGGAACGCCACTTGAGGGTCATTGGAAGATCGTCTCCTCGGGCCATTAGGCGAGCATTAGCTCTGAGTGAGGGCAGCCAGAGATTTGATTACCGTGTCCTCCAGAGAAGGCGCTGAAGAGGTCTCGAAACGCTCCGTTGGCGCCTCGATTGTTTGATCTAATTCTTGGCGAGAGAGTCGCGAATCCGAGAAGGGCACCTCGGCGGCGGCAGCGTGCATCCCTAACGTGCTAAGCCCGCGCGAAGCGACGCCGAATGGTCGTTTGACGACGATGAAATATGGAAAATCTTTATCGATGGCATTAGAGGGGATTTATTGTCTCAGAGAAATTACGCACTCCCCTTCTACGGCTACACTGTCGTCTAGCAGACAGACAGAAATAATTCGGTCTAATGGCCTAAGTTTGCCCATCACAAACAACTCGGAAAAAGCGTTCTCGTGGCCAAGAAGGAGCACAATCCAAGGGACAACCTGCCGGCCTGGACCCTTTTCAAGCATTAAACGCCCGAGTCGACTGCTTCGCTTCCGGCTTTCTCGAAAACAACCTCGACCTCTACTCTCTAGAATCTATTTTCCCCTCGTCGCTCAAAACTAATCCTTCGGAGAGGCTGTGCATCGGCGCCAACCTTCGTCGGCATGCTGAGGATATCTCGGTGACTTTGAGCATCAAGATAGGAAGGATTCACAAAAATGACGTTAGAAATTGAGGAGTAGGTGAAGGATTGAAAATGAGAAAAGCAAGGAAACGGTCTACCGTAGAATTTAAAACGTAAAATCAATGCGATTCTTAAGCAGTTGGGACCTGAATCGCATCGCTTTTTTGAAGCGCGATTTCCGATCGCGTGCTTTCATCTTTTTCTTTACCAAAATTGGTTCTTTGCAGAGAAATACCGTTTGACAAGGGTGTATCTGTATCTGTGTAGCACCTCGCAAACTGCTCTTTTCAGAATGACTTCTTTCTTCCTAGCGACTACCACCCTAACCTCCACATCGCCTATTTGCCTTTTGGGTCTATTCTCGTGCCGTTCCGCCCAATTCGTCCTCAACCCACCCGCCGATCATTTCGCCGTCGCTTCGCAAACAACTACCGTAACCGACTGCGTCTCGAACCCAATCGGAGGAATGTACTCTGGGGCTGGCCTTCCGAGAAATTCGAGATCCGGGGACACCCGAACCCTTCTTCGCGTTTCCGTTTTAGGCAAAACAAACACGAAACAAAGAGTCAGTGCAGACTTAACGAAATTATAAACGAACGGAGGCGCCGAAAGCGGAGAGTCTCCGCGGCGGCGCCGTAAACAGAGGGCTCGTCGGTGTGACTAAGCGGGAATTTGCAGAAAACGGCTTTTCTCCCGGGGAAGGAGGGTCGGCGACCGGCGACCGAGATGCCGATGTTATCGGGGGACGATCTCGAGCGGAACTGTTTGCTTTCGGCTGTTTGCTCTGATCCATGTGGAACCGAACCCTCCACGTGAACTGGCTTCTGCCTCGATCCCGCGATTCCCCTTCTGAGGAGGAGTGACGCACGAATTCGCCTGAATTTATTTTTTATTCCCTCGCCGAGAGATTATAATTATGTTTTCGTTTTGTCGCCGACGCAATAAAAAGAAATTCTCTGGCTGACGTCTCCGAAGGGGACAAACAGTCCGTTCAGGACGTCTTCGAGGAACCCACTGTGGAGTGATGAATGTGAGCATTTTGAAGGCACAGACCTGCAGCGGTAATCCTTTGTTTACGCTGGCACCTTCGGTCCAGCCGCCCCCAGGAGGGCCCTAGAGGGGTCTCCATGGCGACGGAGCAGTCGTCGTCATCGTCTAAACGGCGATCGATGCCCTCGGCCCCTTCGTGAGCGGCAGTTCCGCCACAATAACTCTATTTGCATATCGTATTCGTTCCGTTCCTTTTTCTAATTTGATTAATCGTACTCAAAAATGGCGCTCCGCGACGCCGAAAAGGAGATGCAGTTGCGCGCCCATCTACGCGACATCGACGATCGATTGGAACAGGCGATCCGTTCCCGGGTAGGTGAGCCGAGTTCAATCGGGGTGAAGGAAGGAGGGGACTCATGGTTGGGAGCTGACTGGAGGAAACGGGGGTGCGGAAGACGTCCAATTGTTTGGAGTATCTTAGAGGATCTCTCCTCTAGAGCGCGCTTAAAGCGGAGTCAATTGTTTCCGTTTTCTCCCCATTCTTATCGCTTTTGAGGACAAAAACGGAGAAGTCCAGTTAGAATTTTGGAAAAACTTACTAAAGACGGCTAAGACCTAAGACTAAAGGAGAGATTTCTGAGATTGGAGGGAAGAAGGCATGCTATTATTTTAAACATGCCAATTCGATGTATTTAGAATCTTTTTTTTAGAATGAAATCCAGAAAATCTTATTTCTTCTTGGGAAGAACTCTGAGGCGAATCTATCATTTAAGATACCTTTTCTATCCATCTTTCGATTCTAATCGTGGACCAGCAAGATTTTTAGAACTAAACGCGCTGTCAAAAGGCGAAATTTCTCCGGAGAAGTTATCTTGGAAAACGAAAATTGTTCCATTGTGAGAGAAACATTTCACTGTGCCCTTTTCACTCTTTTAGAAGACAGAACTTTAAAGATAAAAATATCGCGATAAAGATAGAACTGCACAATTAGGGCCCTTTCAGAAAGCAGAAAAGAAGAGTTCTGAGAAATCGCTTTTCCACTGCATGTTTCAGAACGAATACGTGGAGTACCTGAAGTCGAAGTACCCAAACCTGAGCTCCAATCGCTTCGAGACCGCGAAGGAGGAGGGAAGGGAGGAGAGGAAGTTCGCTAATTGGAACTCGAGGGGCGTCCAGCGCATCGTCACAAGGGACCCGACGAACCCCGACCCCTACGCCCAGAGCATGCTTATCCTGACACCTCAGGAGGCGCGTCCGCCCTCCCGACTCCGCGATGACCTCAAGACGAACATCTACCACTGGGACATCGGACGGACGGCCCCTTCCCAGCGCTACGTCGCTCCTCCGGGGCCTCTGCCTCGAATCAGCGACCCGATTCCCTCCAAGTAAGTCCCCTAGATGTCCAAGACTGATAGGCTCTCTCTAGTGGGGTTCTGCTGCAGTCCGATCTGCCCAGAATCCGCGCTCGACTGGCCGAGATCAAGTCTGATTTGGCGGACCTCCGGGACCAGAGGATGTTCATGTCCTCGGCCGACTACCACAGGACGATTCTGCCCTCCCGGGAGCCGTTCCTCGGCGCTCTCAACGCCTTCCAGGCCATGAACCCCCAGAATGCCCAGAACCACTACGGCTACGCGATTCCCAACGCTATTCCCCCGACGCGCTCCGACCGTTCCTTCGCCGAGATCCTCAACAAACTCACCGAAATCACCGAAGAGGCGCCAGAGGAGGAGGCGCCCCCTCTGGCGCCCCAGAAGCCGCTCGTCGCAGACAGCCACAGAGACGTTCATATCGACAGAATGTTCGAGAAGATGCGGGAACAGGTGGCAGAGGATACGGTAGAGCGCGGCAGAGCGCCCCTATCGCCTCCGAGGAGGGTGGAGACCGCGCCGAGGGAGGCAGAGGACCCCGTGGTCGTCAGAAGGACGATTCAGTTCGAGGCGCCGAAGCCGTCGAGCCCCCAGGCTCCCGCCACAAAACCCTCCACGCCCTCCTACGGCCAGATCCTCGCTTCTATGGAGCAGACGAGGAAGATGGAGTCGTCCGACTCCGATTCCGACGATGACGTTCCTCCGAAAGCCGACAAATCCAAAGTGTAGGGAAGGGGACGCTGCCTCTCGCAAGTTTTCCTTTCAGGACCCCTGCAGCAGCGTCGGTTCCTGCCCAGGACGACTTCCTGGCGCGCTTCCTGAGTGCCGATAAAAGGTCGGCGCCAGGGAAGACGGCGCCGCCGATAGACCTCGATGACGACGACTTCTACTGAGGCAATTACCGTATACTCGTATGCGCCATGATAAATAACATTACAGTAATCACTGTCCCGAAAGGGAACTGTCTTGAACTTTGTTGGAGGTGACCTTCTTCGTCTTGGGGATGCACGGAAGCAGCCGCAAGTAGGGTATACGGTCGATGAGGGACGCGAGCTTCGGAGGAAACGCGTAGACGTCGAAGTTGTCGGGGCCGAGGTCGTGGACCCGGCCGCGCTCCTTCAGGCCACGCTGCTCTCGGGAGACGCCTGGAAGGCCGAGGTAAGGGGTTACGGTAGGGGCGGCTACCTGGGACGGTGTTGTCGAGGACGCAGGCGGTGAAGGCGCCGACGAACATGGGGAGGGTGAGGAGGACCTTGAGCACCTGGTCGAGGGTCTCCACTCCCGTTTCGATGGGGTGGCGCGTGAAGTAGCGGGGGACGATCATGCCGACCATGATGGCGAATCCGAGGATGGCGACGTTGCGGGAGGAGCGGAGATCGACGGCCTGGACGTTGGCGATGGCGACGCCGCCGACCATGGCCATGCTGGAGGCGAGGACGCCGCCGATGAGGGGGTCCGGGATGGTGGAGAGGACGGCGCCGATCTTGGTGAAGACGCCGAGGAAGATGAGGAGCACGCCGGCGATGACCATGGTGAAGCGGCTGGCCACTCGGGTGACCCCGATGACGCCGATGTTTTCGGTGTGAGTGGTCATGCCGACACCGGGGCCGATCATGCCCGAGAGGAAGGAGCCGGCGCCCTCGGCCAGGATGCCGCGGTTGATGGCGTGGGAGGGCGGCGCGCGCTCCTCGCTGACGCGGGCGGCCGCGTGGTAGTCGCCGACGCTCTCGAAGACCGAGGTGAGCGCCGAGACGATGAAGGCGAAGAAGAGGCCGGCGTGGAAGCGCGGCGCCCCGAACTGCCCGGGGTACGGTATCCGGAACCACGGCGACTCCCGGATGACGTTCATGCTGGCGTTCTTGTCCGTTCGCGCCTCGCTCCCCGCGGGCACGAGGTCCGTCAGCGTCAAGAAGACGCAGAAGCCCCAGGAGAGCAGGATCGCGATCAGGTACTGTAAGTGGAGAGCCTTCCGGGGGCTTCTTCCATGGACTCACCGGGTACTGTCCGAAAACGTTAGTGCGGAACATCCGGAATTTGCCGTTCTTGTAGCCCGGTACGGGCACTTTCCACTCCGCCAAGTAGAGGATCGTGGCGAACAGGGTAGCTGCCTGCCTAAATGACGAAGGCTGCCATAAGAAGGTGAGGCATGCACTCACACGACGGCGACCCAGTGCTTCTCGATCTTGCCGACGCAGAGGTCGACGGCGGAGAGGACGAGGAGAAGCATGAGAGGCGAGACGGTGATCGGCGAGATGAACTTCGTGATGAGTCCGACGATCCCCGTCGTGCCGATGAACATCGGGATCAGCGCCGAGAGCATCAGACAACCTTGGATCTAGAGAATGCGGGTTACTGTATCCCCACCCAACAGCACCTACCATGGCGAAACGGCCCTCGTACTCCTCTCGGGGAACCGCGTCGTAGATGGTGGCGTTGCATCGGTTCTCCGGGAGGGCCATGAAGACCTCGATGGAGGGAATGTAGGCAAAGGCGGCGCCTTGCAAAAGCGCGAGCCTGCAGAGAGCGGGTGCTGTGAGGGGAAGGAGTATGGTACCTCATGCCGAGACAGGTTTGGATGATGGTGGAGATGCCGGAGCAGACGAAGGTGGAGGAGATGAGGCGGACGCGGAGCTCATGGATGTCCCTTCCGGGACAGAGGTCCTCGGAGAGGACAAACGGAATGACGAGCAGAGCGCTGACACAGACCATCACTTGCTGGATTACGGTATATGGGGAGTTGAGGGGAAGGGCCCACCTGGAAGCCGTAGAGGAGGGCGACGAGAGGCGAGGGCACGTCGTTGGCCTTGTAGAAACGGCGCTCCTTGCGGAGGGGGACGACCTCCATCTCCTCGGGGCACTCGACGACGACATTTCCATTCTTCGCCGACTTCACGTTATTGTCCTCGTCGAGAGAGTTCGACGACATCGCGCGAATCTGAAGCATCGAGGATCCGAACAGAGGCAGGAGGACGCGGATTAGGGGTGCACTGTCGCGAATCGAGTGGAAGGGGAGTGACAAAGTAGCCTGCAGTGGAAGGGAAGGTCTAGAGTTTGCCGAAGAGAGCGAAGTTTGACGGCTACGCAGTTGAAAACAGAGTAGAAAACGAACTGCATCTTTGGCGACATAGCTCGAAATTGAAGGGCCCCTGCCTTTCTGCCGAACGTGAATGCTAATACAGTGTCTTGGTCAATGCGTTCATTTCATTTGACTGCCTTCATGCTTCTAAATTGATTTTTTTTAGAAAACTTGTTGTTCAAAAAGCACAAGGAACAGGAATAAAACACAGTAACTGTACGCCAACCGATTCTAGAGCATTCTAGAGCCGATTCCGAAGTAAAAATAGATGGAATTTAAATAAGCAGGGAGTAGACCACCCAATTCAGTTCGAGTTAGAGATAGAAGGAATTGACCGAGAACAGGAAACGGAACTGAATCTTTTCCCATCTCAGCTACTTTTCGATTCCATGTTTTCCTCTTGGTCCGAGATAAGGAAGAGAAAAACAATCAGCGGTGATAATCCTTCTAGTCCGACCATTTTGCACTTAAGTACTCCAATACTTGGGTAAAAACTGGCCTTCCGGACCGGAACAGTCTCCAAAACACTCTTTCCGTTGTGTTTGATCAGTAGGTTGGCGCCAAACACGTGTTCTGTCACTTTTCGGAGCAGAACGTCATCCCTGGCGCTTTCTATCGTTCCATCAAATGCGTTTCCTGCAGCTCACACTCCAAAACAGCCCTAATCTGATCGATTCGGTCTCGCAGACTTCCACGCAACTCTTTAGGAACACGAGGAAGCGAGAAGGAACCGAAATTGGACGATCTTTGGCGCTCTCCGACGCATCCCTTGATCGCCGGAGAAGACAGCGTCGCCGATAGGAATTGGTCACCCTTCGCAAGCACAAAGCACGGAACCACATGGGATTTGCATAATCGCGAAAAGATCGCGAGTTGGCGAGTCGCCAGAAGGACCGAAGAGAGAGTGCTGTCACCAATTAACCGCTTGGGAGGGGCGGCCTTGAGGGGATCATCGCGATATTAACGACCTGCAGGGAAGCGCACGCGACTAAACAATGGAGAACTGCACCCCATTAAGCAAAAAGCGGACTTCAACTCGTTTGTGGCGTGCCGAACCGACGAAAGGATTACGGTCCGGAAGTCCGGAACCTGCAGAGGAATGTGGGCCGAAAGAGTCCACTGAACGTGGGAATAGGAAGGCATCGAACTTTTGTAAACCTAAGTTTCTTGGCCTCGGAGATGACCTTCTTAGTTTACATTTAGTCTTTGTATCGTCTTCGAAGGGACAAGACTCGAGTTCTATCCGAGTTCAGTAGCCTGGCCCGGAAACGGTCGAATTATATAGCCAGGGAGTGTTTGTTGATAGAAGTGATTTCCGCCGAATACCAGATTTTGGAGAAACAGAAAATATTTTGGCGCCAATGTTTATCGTCAGTCCACATCCGAAGAATGTCAAATGGCTATGTCAAGCAAAATAAAAATGTTTTGACTCGTTAGGTTTGTCGTTTCGAAGGCACGACGTTAAGTGACTCCATCAGCTGAATGACATCGGAGACGCTCAAAATACAGAGACGTCGCCAAATTACATCAGCTGGCGATCATCCGAAAAACAGAATCGAATAAAACTGTTCTAGTTCCACCACATTCCTGCACTACCGTATCTATTAGTAGCCATCGGTGTCACCCAGAGGGGCCCAGGGGATGCACGCCCGGGAGAGAAGGGCCACAGTGGAACAGGAAGGCATGCTTGGAAAGAGGAAAGTGGCAAATCCGTCATAACAAGGTCCCACCGATACCGAAATCGGCCGACGGTCGACCAGAGCCGGTTTGGCGACGATCGGGCGAACGGAATCGCGCTGTAAACGAAATGAAACAGCGTCGAAAGTCGACAGAGAGCGCACGAGAGGGCACGTGGGGTCGTCTGGAGGCCTCCGGAGGGGCTTCCAGGGAGAAGAAGGCGCGCGGCGATCGACCACTAATTGGATGATCCGATCGAGGGGAAACAATAGCTAGAAGTAGGTGGGAATCGCGGCGGCGGAGAGAATGCGGTCGGGAATAGGCTCCAAACGACGGAAGGGCCGAGGTTTGTGACTCAGCGCCTTCTTGTGTCGCCCTTTACGATTCCGACCACCGATCTGTGCCGATCTTTTGGACTTCCTCCCGACTCCACAGCACGAAACAGTCGATCTGGATGGCAGTGACGAGAGAGTTCCACCTCTGAGGGGCAGAAAGAGGCCTAGCCATGTTCTACATACATAATGTAGATTAAAGTTGACTGTCGCCAAATTTTTGACAAACAGACGGAAGAAGGGAAAACAGAAGTGTTGATAGGAGCGGGAAGTCGAATACTGGAATATACCGGGAATGGTGTTTACGAAATGGCACGTCCAAGCCGAACTTTCGCCTTGTAGGATAGGAGAGGACAGGAGGGAAACAGGGAACTGTGTGTACAGGAAGGGTTCGTCTGACGGGATCCACCTGAGTCATTGTGACTTCTCGTCCGAAGGCTTCTAGTCGGTTAGGATGTTTGATAGAAAAGCGACAACTGACAAATATTTGGAAAACAGTCGTAAATTCTGTTTTTGGTGGGATCGTCGAGAGATGACCGAATTTTCAAACACGGATTCATATGCCGAAGAAGTCGTAGACATGGCGCAGAACTGGGCGCCCTGAAGCTACTTCTTGATGGTCCCTTGTTTGGCCATTCCTACTCTCGACTCCCGAGTGAATCTCTCTCCTCGGGTGACCTTTGAGTGTCCTTTCGAAAACAACATTTCTAGGCGATCCTCCAGTTACTCAGTCGGATCCAATTAGGAGTGAACGTCAGAAGGTGACCTTTAGCGAGGAAAAAGTAGAAAACCTCGGTGGTCCCTTGAAAAAGGTCGCATCTAAGCGATCTATGTCATTCCAGAAAGGAACAGGCACTTCCCCCAAGAAAGATGGCCGAATTGGAAACGTTTCCCATAAAATGACCCAATAACAAGGAGAGAACATTTCGACCGCAAACAATAGGGGATTTGCATAGGAATGCTCTCGCCCACAGTTGTCCTCCCCACGGCGATCTCTCGTCGGTTCACGTGGACACGGCTGCACCGACGGAAAAACAAGGCGGACACAGTCGTTTTCGTCGTTTCTTGAAATGAAGAATGAAGCTGCAGAGGACAGAATCGGCTCGCCCCAATGTCATCTGTCTCCTTCAGATCCGATCCCGGAGCAGAGTCGACGCATCCGACTGTTCTCTGGTTCGAATCTGAGTCGATTTCCGGGAAGGAGGAATGTCGAAGGCTGTTTTCTCGAGATTGCTCACTTGGGACAAAACAGCGTCATCACCGCCGACGTCGTTGTTTTCATCTCATTAGGCAGAGGGTTTCGGATTCGTCGTCGCGGCGTCGAAAGTCCCTTCGCCTAATTAGGCTCCCGTGGCTATTAGCGATTCTCTCTGAGAGGCACTTCTTCTGGGTGGCCGACTTTTTCCAAAGACGAAAAGCTAACGTTTCGAGGAGACATCTCATCATCTGGACTCTCTTCCCTCTGCAGGGCAAATCCGATTTCCCCCCCCCTGGCCACCTTCTGCAGAAGGCTTTCGACGTCCTTCTGCTCGGCGAACGGCGATCGATCTTCGCCTGCTCCCCTAATTGCCTTTCGAGGCGTCAAAAAAAGGTCCAATATCCGGACCGGAAGCACTTCCCCCGCGTTTGTAAACAGGGCGCGCCTCATTTCGGACTCAACTTGAATTCATTTATTCCACGTCTTGTGTCTCACAGGGTATCGGGAAGGGGAGGAGAGAGGAGGGAGCCTCGGGTCTTCGGAGGCGCGTCGCCGGAGTCGTCGTCGTCGTCGGAAAGTCGCCGTCAGAGAGAGATTTAATGTCACTTCGCTAAAAGGTACACGCACAGAGAGAAGGGGGGCCGTCGGAGTCGTCGGGTCCGGAGTGGTCGTCGAGAGGATGTGACCCGGTTAGGGGTGCGGGATAGAAATCTGGGAAAAGACAGAGACTACTACGTTTGTACACCGTGGGTGGGAGACGGGAGGGGCGGTTAGGCCATGCGCTTGTGCGCCGTCTGGACGACCTGCAGCTTCGAGTTGACGTGACCCTTCAGGGGCTCGATGTCCGTATAGGGTGCGTCTTTGGTGCCGTGCAGCATCAGCGTGAAGCGCTTCACCGTTCCGCGATGCTTGCCGTCGCCTCCCTACAATAACCGTCGTGTGTGGTCCCCTCCAGCGTCCTACCTGGAAGCGGGCGATGAGGCGCCAGCGTCCACGGGGGTTCTCTCCCCAGGTGTGGGTGGTCATAAAGGGCCAGTTGGTGAAGCCGTCCTTGCTATCGTCGTCCTTGGGGCGTCGCGAAAGGATCATCGTCCTGCAAGGGGTACGGTAACTCCAGAGAAGGTGACTTTGGTGCGATCGATCGGGCAAACAAAGGGGCAGACTTGCCTGGTGCCAGAAGGCGATTCCAAATAGAGGGTGGTGTCGCCGCGGCGGGTGCTGTTGAAGGTGACGACGGCCTGCACGTGCTCCAAGTAGTTTACTTCGGTGGCGGAGCCGACGCAGGCGTCAGTGTTCAGCTCGAGGATGAGGTTGCCGTTGGCGGGGATGTCACTGAAAGAGGAGAACTCTGGCTCTGGCGCGGAGGGGCCGCCTACTGGTGGGCGTTGATGGTGCCGGCCTCACAGTGGAAGCGCGGGGGCGCAGTCTTCCACACCATCGACAACATGACCATCTCGGCGGCGTCGAGCACGCCAAAGCCGAAGAGGTGGTTGTACTCGAGGCCGACGCCGTTCATGTGCCACTCGAAGCGCGTGCAGTTATCCTCGGGCTTCTTCGAAGGCTTGTCTCCCTGAAGATGCCATCCAAGGGTGCCACGGAGGGGAAACTCACAGGAAGCATCAGGTCGGGGAGGTCGCGACAGCGGCCGTCGAAGAGCGAGTTCCGTGTCGAGGTGAGTACGGTAAGGTGCTGCAGGTCGCGCCACGTGAGTTGGGGGTTCGCCTCGAGGGCCAGGGCGAAGACGCCGGCGGCCTCGGGTGCTGCCGCCGAGGTGCCCGAGTGGGAGCGCGTGCAGCGGCCGTAGAGGTCCGTCGTGGCGACGCCTGTCTCCGGGTTCCGGCCACCGTTCGAGAACGTCGACGCCAGTGTCGAGGAGCACGACCTACAGTACGACACATGCACTTTCAAAGCATTTTTTGGGCAAAAGAGACGCTACCGTAATTCAATTTCGGATTTCTTCTGACGCTAAGCCCGAAAAATGGAATTCTTATGAGTTCTTTTTTGTTTAATATCCTTTTCAAACGACTGATTTCACATTTATTGCTCTTTTTTCCGTCTCGTCCAGCGGCTACCGTATCCCCGTCCCCCTCCATATGCTGCTGCAACCTTTGCCCAAAGACCGCCTGCTGTTCCAGTTGGGACCTCGGTTGCACCCATTCTTCTTCTTCGACAACGCTCTACCGTAATCTCCCTCGGATACCTCACCCTTCGTCTACCGTAATTCCTTTGAGCACCGTGCAGTGTACCGTAACCCGGCGCTTACTCGTCGTAGTGCGCGTTCTCGCCGTTGTTGATGGCAGAGTTGATGGAGATGGTCCACATGGAGGCGGCGTAGCCGTCGCAGTTGCAGTCGTCGTCTTCGCCGCCGTCGCCGCTCGCCCACACGAAGATCGAGCCGAGGCCGTTGCGTCCCTAAAAGCGCCGGACGTCACTCCCCCGGGCGGGCGGCGCCCACCTCGTTGACGCCCTTCACGATGGCGCGCATGGTGGCGTTCCGGGGCCCGTCAACGGTCTTGCCGTCGTCGGTGGGGCCCCAGCTGGCCGAGTAGATGTGGATCAGGTTCGGCTCGTGGCCCATCGAGTTGGCCTCGATGAGATCGGTCATGTAGGGCTGGTCGAGCATGCGGATGCCGGCAACCTTCGAGTCGTAGGCGACGCCGACGCCACAGACGCCGTTGTCGCGCGCCGCGGCGATCTCTCCGGCGCAGCGCGTGCCGTGAGAGTTGAACCAGTCGTCGGTGTAGCGCGGGTATGGGTAGGGGTCGTTGGAGCTGAAGTCGTAGCTGGCCTCCGCGTTCTAGAAGCATCTTAAGGAACGGCAGGGGACTGGACACCCACAAAGTTGTTCTTGAGGTCGGGGTGCATGTAGTCGACGCCGTCGTCCATGATGGCCGTGGTGATGTTCTTGCCGGTGAAGCCCATGGCCCAGGCCTTCTCGACGTTGAGGTCGAGGCGCGGCTTTCCGTTCGACTGCCCGTCGTTCTTCTGAAATCAGAGAGGGTCCTCTGTGCGTCGGAAGGGGGCACTTACCAGGTACCATTGGTAGGGGTAGAGGGGGTCGGAGGGGGACTGCACGGAGCTGAAGTCGAGCTGCTCCTGGAGGCGGTTCTCGAGGGCGCTGAAGCGAGATAATCGCATTAGGCCCTAGGACGCCTCGGGCCTACCGATAGCCACGCTTCGTGCGCCGATATCCCGTCAGCTGCTCGACGTGCGCGACCTGAAACCGAGGCGTTCGAGGGTTCGCGGAGAAAGGGGCATAATAAGCGAAAAAGCCCGATCAGGGGCAAAAATTGGAGTGACGAATCGACTAATTGGAACTAGTGAAGCCACGCGGGGCCATGCCGCCGCCCCTTCCTCTCTCATCAAGAAGATTGCGTCTTCTTATGCCTTTTAGGGCTGACGTGACCCGTAGCAAGAGGATTTGAAACCCGAGTCCAACTTAAGGACATGTGACCTTTCGGTGCCAAGACAAAGACTGTAATGTTCCCCCCGAAAGGGTCCCCCTACAGTCCCTACCCTTATTCAGCCAGCACCTACCGTACCCCTAATCCCCAGAGGATGACCTTTACCAGTTCGTATGCAGATGACTCCCCTGTGACGTGGAGGCCAATTGGCACTCACGGCAAAGGACACTCACCTCGTCGTCCCGGTGGAGCTTCAGATGGTGTCCGATGGAGCGGCGCGTCCGGGCGTGGGAGAGGGCCGGCTGTACGAAGTGCCACTCAGTGTCGGAGCCGAGGACCTGAAGGGGCGTCGAGGAGGCCTCGGGGGCGCAGACCTACCGAGCCACGGTTGATGAACCCATGGCGCTTGGCGATGCGGTGCGCGTTCTCGATGCCCGGCTTCGAAGTGTGCACGAGGAAGTGGTTCGTGTAGACCTCGACAGAGTCGGCGACGGTCGTGCACAGCACGGCGATTACGGTAAGGACATGGACGACGCTATCCGGCCTCAGGGCACATATGTTCATATTCTGGAGCGAAAGGATATTAGGGTCATTCTTCTTTGTTTTCGACGTTTCAGGGGGGAGGCGGATTCAATTAGACGAAATCGTTGCGGGACATCCGCCGAAGGGGAGAAAAAAGTAAATATTTTGGAGTGGCGGGGCAGGACGGCGACGTCACAAACGGTTTCCGCCAGGAGGCAAAAGAGGAAAAAGGTAATAATGCCGCGGGTTATGGGTGACGTCGGTGGAGGGGACGCGAAATTGGAGCCGAGATACAAGAGGGGTCCCCGGAGGAGATGAGAAAGCTCCCGACGAAGACAGGGCCCTTCTGGGAAGGAGAACGTCTTGGAACGAGGTGCGCGGGGTTAGATCGCGAGCGTATAAAAAGCAATAAAAGGAAAAACTTGCCGTACGAGGATGTCAGTGGCGGAGTGAGGGCCGCCGTCGCTGAGCTGCCCCTCGGATGATATGCGCGAGGGGCGCCTTGGGCCCGACGGCACCGCGCGGCCTCGCTCCGCCCCAGGCGATCGATGTGGCCGGCCGGAGCCAAGGCGCGCCCGATGACGTCGCCATTCCGAGAGGCCCTCACCGAGAACGCCTGGGGCGCGCGAGTAAGTGCTAATGCGGCGACGGCGGCCGATTTCGGGGGAACGCGCCGGGGCAAAAAGCGGAGGGCCTCCGACTTCGGGGGCGCAATCGGTGTTTTGAGGAAGAGCCGAGGCGACCCGAGCAGAGGCCGCGGATCTCTGTCGCCAAGAAGCGCTTGGTGAATATTTCATTCTAATGAATCGGCCGGGATGTGGATGGACTCCGAAATGAGACCTTCCCACCTTGGCGCTTCCGAGAATCGGACTAAACGCCCGTTTGTTTCCCTCGTCAGCGGCGATTGCGGTGGAAAACAAAAGAGTAGAGTCATTAAAATCCGTTCAGACGCCTTTAATTCCATCGCGACTTATAGCGTCAAAACAATCGTGGAGGGAACAGATGATAAAGTTCAATATTCAAATTGGATAAGGCTGAACGACCAAGTGGCTGAGTCACTACCGTATCCCGCTCAAAACAAGCGCGAAAGGGGTACGTCAGTCAATCCCCTTATGACTCGGGCGCGTTTCAGAAGCAAACATTAGTGCCGACTTCGCGAGCGTTTAATCCGAAACGAGGAAGAAAACATCGCCTCCCTTGTCGGCCTCTTCAAACGATCAATATCGTGTTTAAGGGGATCTGTAGGATTTCACGCCTTCTCGAGTTGAATCATGTCCAGCAGAACACGAACACTTCGCCTACATGCCAAACTAAAGAGCTTCACTCGCTCTAGCTCCTTGTGGTGCGTTCCCACCGCTCGGATCTCTGAGCGCTCATCAAAGTTCACGTTCGCAGTTCACGCTGGAACCTGTTGAGAGCGCTCCCTGATTTTCTGTCGTGAGGCTTGTGATGGTGTCCAGATAATCATCGCTTATGAGACAGCACTAACAAAGCTCGCGAGATCAACTGGAACTTCCTCGCTTCGGTCAAGTGCTTTGTTTCAACGGGATGTGCTCAAGGTGTCTTGGCACCATTAAATTACTGAAACAGCAACACGACTCAGGAAAAAGTACTGGAAACAATAGCAAACGCAACCACCGACAACACTATCTGTATCAGGAATCTGCGCTGAAAATCATGCGAACGTTACGCCGAAGCACACCAAGAAGCAGCTACTAAACTTGCCGGATTTCAAAACTTAACTCCAAACTTGTAGCAAGGCTATAAAGCACTTAGCATAGCTGAAACTGAAATCAATATAGAAGGCCAAAACGCGCGATAACAACACTGGACAACTCCATTCAGCCTTTGTGTTCCCGTGAGGAACATTCGGAATTCGGAGCTTCCCAGAGACTGGTAAAATTAAGATGCAATTCACGAAAAACGGAGTACAGCATATGAGTGAACAAACCCTCCGCAAGGAACATCTCGGAACAGCGCCCCCTCGAAGATCTTCTTCGCCACCTCTTACCCGACAGCTCACTCGCGCGACCAGCTTGACCTTTGCTCCCTCATTCAACTGACTGAAATGGGCCAAAAGCGTCATTGTGCCCTCTAACGACGGTCTGAGACTGAGACCCAAATGTTCGTACCGTATTCCCCACAATTTGAATTAAATTTTGCAGACCTTTGCAGTGTCCGCCAATCCGCGAAATTCGGTTTATAGTCGACGCGGAAAATCTTATGCAAAAATCGGGAATGGTCCCGCAACGAAAATTTTTGGCGCGAAAAGTGCCTAGCGGTCGATTTACAAGGGGATTTCGGAGTTTCGGCAGAGAATCGTGAAAATCTCGTGCAGTTTTACGGTTTCGATGAAAAAAAAACCGTACAACTGTTCTCCAGGCTCTGGCGAGCATTTTGCGCCCTGGATTGTCGGAATTCGCTGCGTTTCCACAGATCCTATACGTTTTTACGATAACAGTGTTGTTCCACGCGGAGACTGACCTCAATATTGATCGTTTTTTAGATATTTTACCTTCAAAATAGCAAAATGAACAAGGAAATAACAAGAAAGATCATTAATCGGTTGCATATGAATCCAACTCTTCTTCCGATGAAGAGCGATAAGCCATACCGGCAAATGAACCTGTATGTAGGTTCAGCAACTCAGTCTCTTTGTTCTGCGCATGACTTCATCAAACGATTCTTCGACGAAATGTGTGCGTCGCATGGGGTTAAGCCGGTTCGATTCCCCCCTTATCACGCAGAATTAAATCCAATCGAACAAGTCTGGGGTTAAAAGCGCTATGAAGCGCTAGAGTGAAGCGCTATGTGCGAGACCATCTCGTACTTCAAGACAAGATCGCCACCGTGATGAATCTTACCCGAGAAGCTTGTGAATCTATTCCAGCTTCGTATATTAGAGGCTTCTATAGAAATGCGCAGAACAAAGAGACTGAGTTGCTGAACCTACATACAGGTTCATTTGCCGGTATGGCTTATCGCTCTTCATCGGAAGAAGAGTTGGATTCATATGCAACCGATTAATGATCTTTCTTGTTATTTCCTTGTTCATTTTGCCATTTTGAAGGTAAAATATCTAGAAAAAACGATAAATATTGAGGTCAGTCTCCGCGTGGAACAACACTGTTATCGTAAAAACGTATAGGATCTGTGGAAACGCAGCGAATTCCGACAATCCAGGGCGCAAAATGCTCGCCAGAGCCTGGAGAACAGTTGTACGGTTTTTTTTTCATCGAAACCGTAAAACTGCACGAGATTTTCACGATTCTCTGCCGAAACTCCGAAATCCCCTTGAAAATCGACCGCTAGGCACTTTTCGCGCCAAAAAATTTTCGTTGCGGGACCATTCCCGATTTTTGCATAAGATTTTCCGCGTCGACTATATTTGTCCGGTGTTCTGACATGTACAGGCTTTGGGTAAACCCTTTTTGCTAAATAATTTGTGCGGCCTTTTGTGTCCTTTTTTCGCGCCGTCCCCCACTCCCCATCATCCAATTAGGCGGACTGAGAAACAACTTCCCAGTGCATACGACCACCACAACCTGCAAACCCTGTGGAAAACCACTCAAACAGACAACGTCCTTCTGGATCTAGACAGTCTCGACAGGGAGAGACCAGACTTTTCACTTTCCTTCACCTGCACTTGTGGTTTGTCCTCGCAAGAAACAGTCGGAATGTCGGCCTCGAACGGCGCCTCGGTGGCACCGCGCATTCTCTCCAATGCGTGCCTTCTCTTCGACGACCTCATGGACCAGCTCATCGACGGATCCAACGCGGTATCACCATCAAGTCTTTCCCAATCATTTACAGTATCCTTTCAGGTTGCGCAGCGAAACGCGACGAAGCATTACTGGGAACGTCCAGGAGAAGTGGAGAAGACCGTCCGAGGCAGTGAAGCCGCGGAGAGCGCCCTGATCCGTCACATTTCGGACACCAGCCGTCTCTCAACCACGTCCTTCGATGAATCCATGGTGCAAAGAGCTTCTGCGAAGACGTCTTCTACGACTACTTCCGGAGACGACTCGCGCTTCGTCGTTGGCCTCAGCGATTTCGAGGCGCGCAGAAACGTGGGTTGTTTCTTCTTTCGCTGTCAAATCGATCCTTTTCAGCAGAATTACGCGTTTCCGACGTCGAACGGAGCTCCTTCAAAGGACACCTACCGTACTCTCGTAAATGCTCATTTACGCAGTCCATAGTTGAGTCGTCTTTTCAGTGCTCGCGGATGGAGGAAGGCGGAGGCGAGTCGGAGCGTCAGGAGTCCCTCTACCGCTCGTCGGACACCAACAATAGCGCCTCGGTGGGCACCGTCGATCTGATCTTTCGCCTGAATGTGCACCTTTTAGATTCTCGCTGAGCATCTCGGATACAGACTCCCGTCTGCGTCTGCTTCCTCCACGGCCACGGATACCTTCACGATGATCCCCGACTACCGCGCGGAGCCGTTTTGGCGCGAGAAGAAATGCCAGCTGATGCACGCTTCAAAACACCGTCATTGAGTGGCGGAAAACTGTTTGTGAACCGATCATTTATTTCTCCAAAATGGTTTCTTTCGTTAAAAAAAAAGATCCGCATAATCCACATTAGAAAGGAATTTTGTAGGCTCGTTTAAAATGGAAATTGAAATGCGTGGATGATATTTATAGTGATCCTCATCTGAACAGTTTGAGATCTAGTGCCGAATATCCCGTTCCACGGTCGGTTTCTCCACGAATGACCGCGGTTGGAGTCCTTCTGTTCACAACTCCATTCTGAACAATAGCCACGAAAAGAGCTGATGACGCTGGAGATCTTTAACCGAAAGGATTCGGATGTTGCTGACACTTCTAAACGCTGCAGACACCGAGAACTTCTGCACTCTCCCCCGGTGGTCATTTGCTTTCGAAGAAAGCCATCGGACGGTCGATTCCTGAGATCCCGAATGTCGCCTTCCGCGTTTATCGTCGCGATTCTCCTCTCGTCGACTGCCGCCTTGACGTCTTCGCCGCCACCCACGGCGATTGACGCCCGATCCGAGGCCTCCCCGAACGTCACCGCATTCAAAGCCCCGATTGCGCCACTGGAGAACAACGTCACCACTTCCGAAGCCTCGATTGCGCCACCGGAGAACAACGCGACCTTGTCCAAAGCCGCCTCCAACGTTTCGACCTCTCCGGAACCGAAAAGAGTGCCTAGTGCGGGGGCCCACGAGATCTCTGTGTGGGTGCTGATCGGTGCCGGGGGTTTCGCCCTGCTCCTTGGTGGCGTCGCCGCTGTCGTCTGTTACTTGGACTGTCGGGGCCCGAGATGTCCCAAGAAGGGCCACGATGACATCGCCGAGACGTCCATCCGGGTGAGTCCTCGGAAGAGTTCTATGGAATCTAAGTCGAATCTTTTAGAACTCACTACGGCGACTCTCTAGACGCGAGAAGACCGCCTCGAGCTGCTCAGAAGTCGAGCACCTCGTCACCAATGAGAAGTAGCGATTCTATCCTTGCAGCTGTGCTACCGTTCTGTGAGTAATGAACACTTTTCTGTTTGAGCTAGTCCCTTCGAGTGCCACTGGAGCCTTCTCCACGCTCAATTTATCCCATTTGTGTATTCCGTTCTTTTACGTAGTTATGAGGCATGTTTCCCCGTTCGCCATAAATTCTGACGCTAAAGGCCTCGGATAATTCGCTATTTTCGAGAAAGCCTGCACTGGAATATTCTCTGTGAGTCCTCTTTTTCCCACGAACTGTCCACTTAGAGAGAGAAAACAAGAGTTTGCGTGACAGAGAAGTGGACTTCGCGGAGTCTTTTGGTTTTTCGTCAACAGAAAGGACTTCGGATCCTCTGTTTACCACGAGGGTCACTGCAAGTGCCCGCTTAGTGCAGCTAGTGTACACAGCTGTTTCAAACGGATTTCGCGATCCTCTAGGTCTTCGGTGCCTTTCTTTCAAAGTAGAATTTCACAACACTCTGCGCTCTTCGTTCTGTTGTTTACAAATATCTGTCGCCGAGAGAGATTCCGGTGTTTTCGCGAAAGTTCTCCCTGGTGCCATGCGTCCCGGGTCAGCTGGTTTCCTATTTTTAGAGCTTACAAGGATCGAGGACTATTTTTGGCTCCGTGTGTTGTAAGAAGCGGTCGCTTATTTAATCAGTTTTTATTGTTTCGGTTTTCCAAATAGATGATGCATTGAAGTCACTGGGAGAGTCGAAAGTGTTCGGGGTGGAAGGATGCATGAACCTTTGCGGTTTGAGCAAGACGGAGAGAAGAGTCGGGGGAGAACGTGTGGAGGAACCCATAGTGGACGTAAAAGTAGAGAACTTCGTGAGATTCGATGAGGTTGTGAGCAGTGGTGGGGAGGGTATGTACAGTAGTGGCACTCACAACGGAGGGAGTCCCGCGAAGGGGGATTCTGGAGGGATTCTCGGTGGGGAGGCGATGAGATCAGAGGGGAGAGGCGAATAAATAGGGGCCGGGAATCCGAAGACGACGTGGCGTTCAGTTCTCGAGGATCTGGCGCTGGCGTCCGCAGCAACGCGAGGCGCTCGGGAGGCGGAGGAACTCCTGGGAGGTGAGACGGGCGCGGAGGTCGTCGCCGACGGTGAAGAAGAGCGATCCGACGCCGTCGAGGTACATGGTCTCCTCGTGGACGAGGGTGAGCTTCGGGCCCTGGAGGATCTTGAAGGTCCAGATGCCGTGGCCGCAGCCCTCCTTCTTTGGCGAGAAGTTCATCGTCTTGCCGTAGCCGCAGAAGTCGAGGAGACCGGAGCTCTCTCCGTTTGGCGCCTCGATCTGCACGAAGAACTCGGAGGCGGTCAGCGAGGCGAAGTCGATCTCGATCTGAAGACAGACGATTAGGACTGCCGGACTCCGCCGGGGACCAACCTGACGCGCCTCGACAATACAGACGGAGTTCTCCTGCTGCTTCGAGTGGGTGCACTCGTGGCCGGAGAGCGAGGAGACGGTGCGCTTGATCTTGCTGCGGCTCAGTGAGGCGTTCGAAAACTTCGGCTTGATCTCGAACGTGGCGAACGAGTCCTCGAGGCAGCCGACCTCGATGCCGGAGCCGAACTCCTCCTCGCGGCCGAATTCGAAGTGGCACGTGGGGCGCGTTGCCGAGATTCCGGCGGTGCACGTTGTGTAGATGGGCATGGCGGTGGCGGGGGCGAACATTCCTCCTGATAGCGAGTCTTGCGACAGTTTCGTATTAATGGTTCTGCAACGAGAGGAGGCGCGTTAGGGGAGTCCGAGGCGCCACGACAACAAAAATAAAAACAGCGGCTAATCGCCATCGATTGGCACACGTCTAGACGAGGCGGCTTCGAGGTCAAAGATTCCGAGAAGAGACCAGGACCTAATCAGCTGATGGCGCGCGAGAGAAGCACACGAAAGGCGATTGAGCGGGAGAATTCGGGGAATTGTTTACCACCGGCGACCGTATGGGCTGTGGAGGTCGTGTGACGTGCGCACGCATAGTGAGGGGCGCGAGAGAGGCGCCGGATGGCACCGCTGGGAGGCGGCGGCGCCCTCCGCTTCGATCAAAGGTCGTCTGGCGGCATCTTTCCGATCTTCTGCGCACCCGTAGCAACAAAACATCGCGGAGGGGAGGGGCTTCGCGCCCGAAGCTCCCGGCCGCCGCCTCCGAGGGGCTCCGACGTCGAAGAAACGCGCCACCGAGGGGCGAGTCGCTTATATGCGAGTGGCGGAGGGGGCGTGGCCTGGCCGCGGACTCCTCCCCGTCTGCACGGGCACGTGCACTGTCTCCAAAGGGCACGTGTTCCGAACGGAGATCTCCGCGGCGACGTCCCAAAGTGCGCCAAAATGAGCGACGAGCACCGCCTCGGACCGTCTTCGTGCCAACATTGTGCAATCCCCGTCGTGCCACGGGTGCTCGCTGCGAGGAAGGGTCAGCTGAGGCACCGGGTACCGCCAGCCGCATGTTGACCTTCGCGAGGAAGCTCCATGGCGTTCCCGCGCCCCTCCGTGCCCGCCGGTGCTGACCTCATGCGCTATAAACGAGTAACGGTTCCGCGGGTCACCGTCTGGGAACGTCTCCAGAACCCGGGCCAAGCGGCACATTAGGGGAAGAACGGTGCTTTTCCGTGGGTAACAAGGAACTTACACGCGAGGAACTCGACACGCACGGCTTACGCGGCCCCTAATTGGCGTTCGCCTCTTGTTCCCAGAGTGCCGAACGTCATCGTCGACGTCGAGGCCGGCGACGTAATCGAGTCTTCTGAGGGGACAAAGGCCCTTTTGTGCTTCGGGAGGAAACGGCACCTAGAGGCCGAAGGCCGTCGGTTAATCCTCGATGGCGAGGGTGGGCGCCGCGGGGCATTCCATCTGGGCGAAGTCCTCTAAGAGATCGAAGGCGGAGGCTCCGAATCAGCGTCCCGGAGCGTTCGGGAATCGGGAACGATCGGCCGATCGCTCGATTGTAAACAGCGAACTGCTTTCGAAATCAGCCAACCTCTTCTGATTCAGGAGTCAGAAGAAGGGCCAGAGGTGATGAAGGTCGCCGAAGAGTTCACGAGGTGAGGTCGCAGTGAACCCGAAACAAACATGTTTGTAGCTGCGCGGATGTGTTTGTTTGGGTGCGCGGAACGGCCTCGCCGTTTCTCGGAACTTTGCCCCTTGAGGGCGGCCACGTGCCGCCCGCGTGGACCCTCTGGCGTCCTTAGGGCGTGGCCGAAGGGAGCCGGAGGCCGAAGGGAGCCGGAGGGCCTCGGACGACAAAACAGCTCTTCTGCTTTTGTTTTTCGTCATTTCGACCACCGAAACGGGTCAAGCGGGAGTTCGGTTCAGCTGAACCATGAAGGAAAACAGCAAACGCGCGAAAGTGGCGACGCCGAGGCGAAGGCGAGTGTAAAAAGACTTCGAAAGTCTGTTTGGAACGTCTGCTCCGGAGTGTAAACACCCTTGTCCGTCACAAATTCCTCGTTTCCACCGCCGGCAGCCGCCTCGGGACGGGGAAGTCTCCGTCGCAAACGATAAAAAGACGTCTGGGGATTCGCGTCCCGTCTATGCAAATGACGTCTGGGGCCTGCAGACGTCTAGACGAAAAAAGAGACATTTGCAAAAGCGCTACAGTATATGGGAGCGGGCGATCGGCGGCGCTGTTTGTAAACGCCGAAGGAAACGACGAAGATTAGAGGCGAGATTATCCGCGTGGCCACAACATCCGAATCCGGTGCCTTGCCACCCCCACCACCCTGGCGCTCGGCATTCCGACTCACTTCTGCTTAGGGGGATAAGGGGAAAACAGACGATTCTCCGAAAGCGTCGAATTCGAGGACTCCCGCGCTGTTTAGCCATGCGCGCCTCGGGCGAACTCGGGATGTCCTGGACCTTGTACCCTCGAAGGCTCCCCCGCCGAGTAATTCGACGGCACTTCGAGTGCAACTATCGACCCTCGGAGGGCGAAAATAGAGTCCCTGCCGCGGATTACGGGCTTCTGACCCCCCATGGACGGAGTCGAGGCGGAAATGAATCAGCGCCTAATGAGTTCCTCGAATCCAGTGGAGAGCTACGACTTCCTCTGGCTGTTTACCGCCACTTCCCTCGGATCCTTCGCGTCGGAGGGGACGAGTAGCCGTCTGGCTGCCCTGTCAATCCCACAAACAATTTGATCGGATTAGTCCGCTCCCAGACGCTTGTTTACCGCTAGCCACTCGGCCACACACAGCGACAGACTGCGACTGTAGTCCGAAACCTGTCAGATGGGGCAGAAGAGCGCCACGGGGCGCTCACGTGCACGCATAGGGGTTTCGGAGGCTTCACAGTGATCTTCCGAGACGGTGATTCAGCGTTCTCGGAGGTGCAGGCATGATTCAGCGCCGGGGGAGTAAATTAGGGGTTCGAGGACTGCCGGGAGGGGTCCTCTGAGTCAGCTGTGCGTTCAGAGACGATTTTAGGAATGCGTTTCCGCGGCGGGGGTGGGTGCCTTCCCCGAGGCGCCTCTACTCGGAGATACCCTTCGGCGAAGAAGCGAGTTCGCGTTGTTGTTTACTTTCGGAATTCGCTCTGCGCGATCGGAATACGACTAGAGTGATCTCCCGGGTGATCTCTGTGGGGTGGTCTTTGAAGCGCCAAAACCGAAATGACGTTGGAAGTCGGAGACACAAACACCATGAGATGTTTGAGTAGTCTTCTGATCTGGCGAACTTCAGGCGATCAGCCCAGAATCCGGCTGTTTTCGGTCCACGTGACGCCGCGGTCGAAGTCCCAAGTTCCCGAAGACCGCCCCGGAAGAAGCGATCTGTAATCGGATGTAGGGCAGCGGTCAAAGTCGTCGGAATCCGCCTAAACGGGCTGTTTTCGAGGGGGTTTAGCGGGGTGGAGAAGGTCGCCGAGCCGTTGCTCGACGAAGATTCGCCTCAAGAGGGGACGAAGAGGAGAAATTTCGAAAAAGACGCCCTTAGAGGGCAGAGGAAGACGGCAAACGTGTCTCGACGAGGCTTCTGTCCGTGTCCCGCACTCCTGCGCGACGTCGGGCCGACGTCGGCACAATTGCGCACTTTGGGGCTTTGTGACAGAGTGGCGGGAGCTGGACACGACTCGAAAACAGGCTGTTCGCTGATTGTGCTTTTGTTTTGCCTCGATTCCACGAAGCAACTCGGAACGATGTCCTCGGAGGCTGTGGCGAGACGAATCCTGTTTATGGCGCTGTTTTGCGATAGGACATCTAATAAGGAAAGTATAATTCCTCGGCACTTTTCTGTGGAATCGTCTCAAAAAGTGCGTCCAAACACGTTCCCCGCTTTGTTCTATTTTGTGTGCAGAGGAAAAGGTCGCCTTCTTTTTGTGTTATTTCACAAGAGCGCCTTTCGGCGTGCACGTCGCGGAGGTGTTTTCCGCGGCGCCCTCGACAGCCGCCGTCGAAAAAGTCGAAAAACTTGCAGAGAATTACATCACAGAGGGCGCCTTCGTGTTTTCGCGGCGAAGGACGAATCTGTCGACCTTTGCGTCGCCAGCCGGAGCCGCTTCACCTCTGGGGACGCGTGCACTTTGGCTGATATGCACTAAACGGCGACCATATAAACAACTTTTGGGACCCTTGTGGGGGTGCTCTCTTATCAATCGGGCGCCGTGGCCCCAAGACAGCGAACCACGCCAGGAATGCGCCTGGCCTTCGCTCCGAAAATAGAGCGAAGTGGGCGCCCGAAATAGCCCGGGGCGCGTGACTGACGCCGATTGGAGTTTAGTGGGGTCGTCCGTCGGGGCAAAGTTCCCCGACGCTGTTGTTGACAGCCGAGTCGCCGTGCCAATCACCTCCGATGCCGAAGTGTCATCGTCCGATGACGCGGAGACGTTGAGGGGCGCCTCCCGGGTCTGCAGGTAGGGTGACTTCTTCCGCGGAAGTGGGGTGAGTGGGTCCTGATAAGGCCGTCTGCCGGTGCCTCGAAGCACGTCGAGGGGGCGACGCAATCCACTGTGTTCCCGGTATTCGAAAGACGATTGTTTGTTGTTTTCGAAATCGAAGACGGCGGCAGAAGACAACAACACAGTCTCCTTGGGATCGCTGACTCAGCTATACTCCGAGGGAGCAATTCAGGGAATCGTCTAAAGAAGGAGGAAGTGGCGCTGTTTTTTGAGAGTCGGGAACGTGTTTGTCTGGAGAAGGAAGTGGGGACCGACACGGAAGGGACGCAGAAGCCGAAAACACAAGATATTTGTAGCGTGATTCACGGCCTCTACTGGGAACCAGTCGAGACCCTCGGCTCCCGTTAGGTCGGCGCCGCGAAGGGCGCCTTTATAGAGGGGACTCCCTCCGAAAGTCACGTATCTTCGTCGCGCGCACGTAGGCCCACCGAGGGATCCCCGGCGTCTTTCCTGCAGAGAAGACTTCTCTGCTGTTTCTACAGATCACCGGTCTTTCTTCTGTTTACGGTACGTCTGCACGACAAGGACGGTGCCTGATCACACGATGTTTATGCTTGCGGGCGAACCTTCCACCCAAAACAAGATGATTTGAATATTGCCATCACGAGGCGACGCGATGTAAACATCGTTTTGGACCGGATGTTTGTGGGAACGAAACTCCAACTTTTGGGGAAACAGAAAACATCGAATGATTAGGGTAATTTGAGGGGCGCTTCCACGAAGTCGCCTTCTTCTGTGAAGTGTTTTTGTTGGAGGCGATGACGAATTAATTTCGCTAAAATTCACGCGAAAACAAAAACAGCGTTTTCATGCGTCGAACGCTTTATCCGCGCGTGTTTTGCGCTTACGTAAACGGAAATTCGCGATTCGGGGAGTACCGAGAATCGTCCGAATCTTTGGCCCGTTGTTTGCTCTCCAAATTGCGCGCGAAACTTGCAAACACTTCTCGGAAGCCGGGTGTTGAGAGCTTGCTCGCTCTATTTTCGAGATGTTCTTTTCTTGGAACGGATTAATGCCACGGGAGCTGTTTTTAGTTTGAGATGCACTTGGAACCGAGAAGGAGCTGCCTTTCTTGGAGCCAATCAGGGGAGTTTGGGATCGGAGGCTTGAAGAAATTACATTTTGGGAAGGCTACGAAAAGCTTTGGGCATTTTTTGACTTGAATCCAGCGACACTTATCAAACCTGAACATGGTCCTTAGAGGTTCTTTGACTCGCTTTACATGTGGGTATGTGCTCAAATATTTTCAAATATTTCATCTGCAGGACATTTTCCTATCAATAACGATTTCGGTGTTTACCTTCTTTCGAAATTACTAAACGGCCGCATGACTCATATAATCGACGTATTTTCCCATTTCTCCAATCATCTGAAGATCAAGGTGGAAGAGTCTGGAATCCTCGGGGAGTTGCTCGAGAACGCCATTAGTGCCTTATTTTCGATCTTTTGTGGGGCGAAGGAGTGTTTTTTGGTTACATTCCAAATATAGCCGATCCGTTCCATTTCTGCCTGTTTACCTTCCCACCTTCCGTTCCCGAAACGCCTCAGTTGCAAATTGTGTTTGTTGGCGCGCTCGTCGAATCCAAAGTACTCCGCGGCGTAGCTTCTAGCCGAAGGGCACAAAAACAAGCGCTGTTTTCTGTTTCTTCTTGTGCCCTTTCCCAATTCGACGTACCCTGTGTTTTCTTCATCTTTGCTCTCTTTTTTCCCACTTGGCCGCACTCTGCTCCTTCCGAGTATCACCTGGATCTGTCCGGATTCCAAGTTCTTCTGCGTCAGCGAGGTAGTCTCGGTTAGGCGGTGACGACACGAGGCGCGTCAGAGCCGCGAATGAGCTGTTGACGTAGAAAGCGGGCAGAGAAGGAGGAAAACAGTGGAACCTAAATGGAATTACGAAGGCCCGTCGGCGTGGGAGGGAGGGGAAGCCAGAAATCAGACCTGTCCTTTGGGTTCCGGACGGAAGTAGGTGAAGCCATATTCTTGTGTCTCTTGAGAGACGAACTTCGAAAACCACCGCTGGAAAGACCACAGACCTCTGGTCATAGGTTCTTTGGCTCTAGTAGACGCTCGTGAGTCACAACGTGACATCACGTGTCGAAGGTCGTCCGAAGGGTCCACAGACCTCGACAGATCAACATCGTGACCACTTGTTGTTCGATCCCGTCAATCCAAATCAGTGTTTGGAGTCGGATCTTTAATTCCTGGTCCTCCAGCTCCTCAAAAGTACCTGTTTCAGAGTGGGTGATCTAATCTAGGTCCTACTTCCGGGAGCACATGCTGGGTGCAGCTCTGAACTACCAGGAAGCAATGAATCAATTAGTGTAGGGTGGTCACAAGACACAGAACGGTTCCACGAGATGCGCTCCAACACGACCCGTGGTGACTAACTCCACTTTTGCAAACGGTTGCAAACTCTTTCGCCACTTCAAACTTCGGTCTTCTCCCGTGTTTACCGCTCGCGCTTTCCTTTTCTGTTGTTGACGACTCACATGGCGAACGATCGAAAGACGAAATTTGTAAACAAGTGCCTTCATCCGATCAACCAGGGATCTGCGCTTGCAACTCGGCCCTCCACGTCACCAGCAGAGATTAGAAGCCGTCGCACTTCGGTCCCTTGTGAGACGTCGTTTTTGAATCGATGGCGAAAGTGTTTACAAATCCAGTTGCACATAATGAATAGGTGATGAGGTGGTGGTGGCGAGGTCCAGAGGAAGAACTTCGCGATTCCGAAGTCACGCAACGTCTCGTGTCCGCTTCCTTTTCCCAGTTTTGTGACGCACGCGGCGACGCTCTTCTGGAAAAACGACAGGATTGGAGTTCCCGATTTAGACCAACTGAATGTCGTCCCTATTAGGCGCCGTCAGAGTGTGCGTATGATCAGAGGCTGTGCACTTTCGGAAAAGTGGACTCTCAGAGAGAAAGAAAAATAGTGCGTGAAAGTGCATGGCCCAGTAGGAACTGCAAGGTTTTGCTTGGGAACAGCACCCATTTGTGCACTTAAGATCTGCACCTCGTCCAGGACAAGTGGAGTCCCCGGGCGAATGTGTCACCCTACATAGAAGGCATACAGAGAATTCTCGAGTGCAATCAAACTCAACGTCTCCTTGTGCCAAAGGCTCTCATTCTGTGGGAAGACATTTTCCAGAAAGTTGTGCTCAAGACACAGGATCCAGTGCATTACTGTTTGCCGATCCTTCGGAACATAACAAACTGCGTGACGTTCACTCGTTGTTGTGATCAACTGACACGCTTCCTGCGCACTTTTATCCACATGATAAGGCGATGATCTCTTCGGTGGTCCTGTCAATGACAGAAGATTAGTGGTTTCTGGTTGAAAAGAATCCCTAGAAATTTAAAGAAATTGAAATGAATGCGATCTCTCAGAAACGTTTATGTGTTAAAGACCTCTTATATAAGCCATTTCTCTGATTTAAAGCTATTGTTTTGTACCGATGCACTCAGGGGGACCTTTAATCGATGTGATAAGACGATAATCTCCAATGTAGTTCTTTTCCATACATCTAAACAACGTGATCTTCTTGACACAGTGCACGTTTCGAAGAAATCAAGAAAGGGTGCGCCCCTTATGGCATTTGCCGTTCTATAACTTGATGTGGCAGATCGACTCCAAATCAAATCTGCACAGAAGTCCAATATCGAAAAGAAAAGAAACCATGCGCATGATGTGAGAGTGACGACGGAAAGCACTGGTTCGGCACTTTTCCTGTACCTTATGACAGCCAGATGATCTTTTCGACAATACTTTTTGTTGACACAATCTAGAGTGGGAACTCCACCTTCCACTTTCCTTTCCAGCCACCCAAACTTTTGTTTTCCTAGGAAGACAGTTTGCCCAGTCATGCTTATGAGGACTGTTGTACGGGCGCAGCCGTACGAATGTGGGAAACCGGGGGAGAAACGACGAGAGGGTTGTCCGACGAGACTCCGGTGACAATTCCTGTGCGTGGGACGTGGGGCACGACTTAGGAAAAAACACTTTATAACCGTCCACAAGGGAACGATACCCGATTAATACAACAAGAACCACCCAACTCTGAACAACAAGCAATAACGAAAATAGGAACGCTGCGCGGATGGCACTCGCTCGCACGGTCGGGGCTACGGTACAGGGGCTTCGCGGTGGGAGTCCGGGGTATCTTCTCAACAGGACCTTCGTAGAACGCAGTTCAACCAGCTTCTTTCAACAACATGTTCATTACAGAACGGTAAGATCGCTAGTGACAACGTCTCAGCGATGTCCAGAGAGTCTTGGGATCTCAGGAATCGACCGACCGATGGCTTTCTTCGAATGCAAATGGCAATCGGAGGAAAGTGCAGAAGTGTCTGCATCGTCTAGAAGAGTCAGAAACATCTGAATTCTTTCGGTTAGAGACCTCCAGCGTCATCAGCTCTAGCTCTGTAGTTGTGGTTTTAGTTTCTTGTTTACACCTTTGATTTCTTCGAACATCGCCTCTCGTCTTTTGTTTGCGCATTAGAGTCACGGGAAGCCGTTAAATTAAAATTCAGCTGGCTCGATAGTGAAAAAACAGCTTCAAAACATTGTTTTCGACAAAGGATTTACTATGTGTTCGTTCCCTGAACCAAAAAGTGATCTTTGACGACGAATTCAAAGACCCCTATCGTCGAAAACAAGGAATTCTCCACGCGGCGCCGTGATTCACCACTTCGGTTGGGAAGAAAGCCTTCTGTTCTCCGTGTTCTCTGAACTCCAGTACTCGGCGAAACTTCAAAGGAAAAAAACACTCTAAAAGACTTTTATCAAAACAATGCATTCTTCGAAAGATCTTATCGGAAAATCAGGAGGTGAGCAGACCCTCGGAGTCAATAAAACTCGAACAGATGCAAGGAAACTTGAGACATGAAGCCGAAGATGGACAAACACTTTTATTGTTTTCAGAGCAACTTCCTTATAGCCTTATACTCTTGCTGAATTTCTCCACAAAAACGTCGTAGTCGCTGCAAAACTTCTTGAGGGCGTCGGACTTCTCGAGGAGTTTCTTCTGCGAGAAGTAGAGGAACATGATACGGTGGATGTAGAGGTACTGTGCCTCCGTCTGCAAAAGCTGTTTCGTAGAGGAGGGTGCTGTGAGACAAACCTGAATGCAGAGAGCCCTCTGAGACCTCAGTTTCGGAAGGAGGAAGCGCATGGATTCAGCAGCTTGCCCGGCGTTGAAGCGCTCCTGGAGGAACTCGACGGCAATGGCGACGCCCGAGCGGCCGATGCCGGCGGAACAATGGACGACGATGGGTCTTCTGAAAGAGAATTACGTCTGGAGCGATGAAGGCACCTACAGAGATCCTCGCACGTCGCGAAGGAGGGAGAGGAGGACGCCGCTGACCGGAGGCACCGAACGGTCGGGGAATCCTCTCCAGTGGTAGTGAGTTACCCGGGCCATTCCCCTCGATGAACGCACTCGCAGATCGGTCTGAACGATCAGATCCGGGGAGTCCATAAAGGACATCTGAAAGGGGTACTGTAGGTGAGCACTCCACAAATAGGAGCTGCCTGGCGGACTTCCATGTTTGTGACTTCAAAATCAAAGAAGGAGACGGTCTCTCCCTGATTGAGAGGGAAGTAGTTGGTCGACTTCGAGAGGTTCCGCTCCACGAAGTCACACAACATCAGAACTTTCTCGATGCGCTCCTGTACCACCATCTTCCAGAAGTCGGCGGTCGTCGACTCCAGGGGTGCCTGCGTGCAGATGAATCGCCGTGGCGCCATAGGAGTGCCCACGAAGTTCGCGTGGATGTAGTCGTCGTCGCCTTCGAGATGCACGCGAGTGGCTTCGACGCAGGGGACGTCCTTGAAGCGGTTCTTTCCGGCCTGGGTGTTCGCCGCGAATACTCCGAAGTCTCCCTTCGGAAGCGCTTGGGCGGAGATGCTCTGGAACTCGGCAGCGAGGCCCTCGACGCCCTTCTGAAGCGCCTGCCCCACCCAGAGTTGGACGTTCTTCAGGACCAGCTTCCGACGATCCTTCTTCGGGATCTTCTGGTCGTCGTTGAGGCCTGACGACTCCTCCAAGATCGTTTCCGCCGAGGCCGGCGGCGGGGCGCTGCAGACCTTCCGAGTAGGGGCTGAGTTTTTAGGAACACTGAAAAAGGGCATCAAGAATACGTTGGTTACGATAGCTCACCCTTGGATCACATTAACGGAGTGAACGGCGTTCGTCGCTTTGGGCGCTTGTCCCACGAGACGTCTAAGGGAGTCGTGGAATCGGGGAAGAATTCGGGGACTCACCGCCTTCGCAGGGCTCCAGTCGACGAACACCGTCTGTTCGTAGTCTTTAGAGAAGTTTTCTTGTGATCGGTCATCGTGTCACCGTCGGACTCCGACACCGATCGACCGTCCCGCAGCTCCTCAAGTCTTGAAATGATCCTTCTGGTAGTCTCGTTGCTTCATCAAGCCTACACACCAGACAGCAGACGGGAAAGAATGGAAACTGTCTACATGGAGCGGTCTATTTGTGGACCTTTCCTTGCGAACTTCCCAGAAACGTTGCAGCTACAGTGGCGGCCATATAAATAGGCGCACCCCTTAGGTAAAGTTTTCATTGCCGATTTACCCCGGATTTTAAAATGTCGACACTAAACCAATGCCACTAGCAGGTGTACAATTTATTAGGCAACAAAGTAGCTGTGTTCATTTTCCGTGCAGGACACACCATACAGACAGGGAATGTAATACATTCGGCCGACTCAGATTTGGCGCGGCCATATAAATAGGCGCACCTAGAGTGCCACTATTTTCAGTGTGTTTTTTGATGAATTTTTTGCGTGGTTTCGTTTTATTCGTTATGCTATATTACTTCTGCTGCCAATCTGGTATTTACTTTCCCCAGAACAGGGGAAGAGGTTAACATGTCACGCCCCACAAGAGTTCCCATACCGATACCCTAAAGAACGAGGATATTTCCAGTAGAAGAATCGCTGAGAAGATGGCAATCTCGAAAAAGAATGCACGAAACACTGTGGAGACGGTGTAGAATAACGTAGGAGACCTGAAGAGCGCCGTAGGAAAGCGCAAGTCACGAAAAATGACGGTCTTTATCTATGGGAATATCGTGCGGATCTTGGAGGCAGACCGAAAAAAAGTCGTTTTTCTGCTGAAGTATCCAATCCCGGTCAGGTTTTTTGCATGAGTATGATTGGAGCACGCTCACCGTATAATCTAGAAGCTTCTGCCCGCCAAGAACGCCTTCAATGTGAAAAATCGGATCGTTCCCGAATCGCCGAAAGGCGGTCTAGACGATCAGAGAACCCTCGGCATGCTTGATTGTGACCTTCGTATGTTCTGGATCGAATTCTTCTCCTCTACACCGTCGTATGTACGTTCTTACGACCCACACTAGACGATATTAGTGGATTCGGCCGTGAACACACTAATTTGGCCTTGTCTGCGGGTCGCTAGTCGATGTGCTCCTTGGCGGAGGCCATGTGGGCTTGTCGGTTTGTTTTGGATACGTCTGACTTTTTGCTAACAACGCTTTCCGTCGATCCTATTTCGTTTAAACGTTGTAGAGCAGCCCGCGCATTAACGCTAAGCTTTGCTACGTTGTTATACGCTGTCCCCGACATTGCCATCTTCTCAGCGATTCTTCTACTGGAAATATCCTTGTTCTTTAGGGTATCGGTATGGGAACTCTTGTGGGGCGTGACATGTTAACCTCTTCCCCTGTTCTGGGGAAAGTAAATACCAGAATGGCAGCAGAAGTAATATAGCATAACGAATAAAACGAAACCACGCAAAAAATTCATCAAAAAACATACTGAAAATAGTGGTACTCTAGGTGCGCCTATTTATATGGCCGCGCCAAATCTGAGTCGGCCGAATGTATTACATTCCCTGTCTGTATGGTGGGTCCTGCACGGAAAATGAACACAGCTGCTTTGTTGCCTAATAAATTGTACACCTGCTAGTGGCATTGGTTTAGTGTCGACATTTTAAAATCCAGGGTAAATCGGCAATGAAAACTTTACCTAAGGGGTGCGCCTATTTATATGGCCGCCACTGTATGCTGATGCACTGTTTAAATCACACAGAGCTTTGTTAGGACACAGAGGAAGGTAGTTTCTACAACTTCTTCTTTTCCCTTTCATCTTCGAATTCGTTTCCACGACAATTATCGCCGCGAGATCGCTGTTTTCCCTTGACCCCGTTCCGAAGCGCCGTCGCCAGCGCTCTCCTTTGGCGTCGGCATCGATCGCACCGCGGAGATCGGAGATGGTCTCGCTTCGGGGATGGCCCCGTCCCACCACCTGGACCGTGCTTCTGGCCCTGCTTCTTGGAGTCGGCCTCCTTAGTGTCGACATCTACGTGCTTCGCCAGATGCAAACTGACTTTCTCCAGAGGTGGACAGAATTCGCTGGACACGTTTAGGCTCTCTTTCAGGTCCTCGAAGGAAAACGGAGGTCAAGCGGGTCCAGAGGAACGATCTGGCCGTCCGATCGCTTGGGTCAACGGCAAAAATGTAGGTTAGGGGAGTTGAAAACTCAGAAAATTCTAAATTTTAGATGAAAACGGGTTACCTCTCGCACGTTATCGAAGTACTCGATCGGCTCGGCTACAAAATCGTCACCGGCAACCAGAGCCTCAACTCCGGATGGGACGTCCTCTGGAACCACGAGTACCCATTCAACCTCAAGATGATCAAGCCTCATATCGCGCACCTCCGAAGGCACCAGAAGGTGAATCACGTTCCTGGATCCGGATACTACACCAGCAAAGTACGTTTCCCAAAAAGACACATTTCTCAGGGGTGCCCAGGTCAGCCTCGCCACGGCCAACGTATCCGACGGAATCCCAGCGGCCTTTAAACTGCCCGAGAAGCGAGCCGACTTCGAGGCGTTCGCCAAGAGCCACCCTGACTTCCTCTGGGTGCAGAAGAGCAACAAGCACCGCGGCATCCGGATCCGCAAGGTCTCCCAACTCGATTTGGGCCAGAACGACTCTTTCGTCCAGAAGTACATCTCCGACCCTCTGCTCATCGACAAAAGGTAGCCACGGGAGTGCGTTCCCGCGAACTTGTTGATTCAGGAAGTTCGACATCGGCATCTACACGGTGGTTACGTCGATCCTTCCCCTCCGCGTCTACATCTACGAAGGCGACGCGCTCCTCCGCTTCTGTCCCCAGAACTATCACCCCTTCGACGAGAAGGTGCCCGACAAGTACGTCGTCGGCGACGACTACACGCCGACCTGGGAGATGCCCTCGCTGAAGAAGTACTACGTGGGGCAGTCGATGACCTTCAGGCAATCCCTGAACGCCTACCTGCAGGCCCAGGGCAAGGACCCCGAGAAGATCTGGTCCGGCATCAGGGAGACCATTCGCCAGGTCCGCTTTTCGGTCTCTATCCTCTGCTCTTCTACCGCCTCCTAGGTCTTTGAGTCGCAGCAGCACGACATGGCCGTCGCTCTCAAGAAGCACAAGTTCAAGCAGTGGGTTCTCCTTCGTTAAATTTTACCGTACCCCCTACTTTAGTGGATTCTTCGAGTTGAGTCGATTCGATTTCGTCGTCGACAGCGAACTCAAACCGTATCTGATGGAGGTATGGGCTTTCCAGTGACGTTTAGTGAGCCGTTTCCTTCAGGCCAACATGTCCCCTAACCTCTCCTCAGGCCACTTCAAACCAAACAAACTCCTTTACGAGCAGGTCCTCTTCAACATCTTCTCCCTCGTGGGCATCGCCCGACACGTCAACGGCCACCTCCCCAGAGAGAGCCTGTAAGCTCCGCCTCAGGGACGTCCCTCACCTCAAAGTTTCAGCCACAATTCGGACATCTTGTACATGCAAGTCTCCGATCGGGACCTCCGCGTCCTCGGCAACGAGTGTGTCGAGGGAGGCGAGTGTTTCCAGAACTGCAAGGCCATGCTGGTGGGTCTCTTCCCCTCCATCGTAGCCAACTCCTTTTAGAAGTGCCGCCTCTGTGAGCAGTGTATTTTGGAGGACGACCGCGCGGACCTTGTGCAGGCCTACCTCGAGCATATCTCCAAGGGAACAATGCGGAGAATTCTGCCCTCCACCACCATCCGCTTCCCGAAGATCGCCCTCACTCAGATCGATCGCCTGCAGACGATCTGGTTCGACCGAAAGTGCAAGTTGGATTCGGCGTGGTGCCACTGATCGGGTTCTCAGATTCGTTGACTTTATGGGTAAAAGAGTGCATTCAGAGGAATAAAGCATTCAGAGTAGGGGCCACGACTCGTGAAAAGCGAACGTTCGCTCGATCTCACACATCTCATTCGTCGAGCGGTGCACTCTCGCCTCGAAGACCGCCGTTCAACATTTTGCGGAAAAAGCAAAGACGCACGTCGCCTCGAGGAAAGATCGTCAATCTAGTTTGCTGCCGCCTGGGCGCCGACTCTCTCCGCGTGATTGAAGAGGCGACCTTTAGACCGTTATCGGGAAGGCGTTGTTTGTTGATCGGAGCGGTGGCGTCGCGTCGCGTGACTCCGCTGCTTCTGACCAATTTCTCTCCTTAGAAGCGACCATGGAGTCGTCCAACAACGACTGGATCGAGCCCGGTGTCGTCTCCTGCGACGTCGTCGTCGTCGGAGCCGGGCTGGCCGGACTGACCGCCGCTAGGGAGCTGAAGAGTCGTTCTCCCGAGCTAAAGGTCCGTAGGTAGCCTTACTGCATACCCTAACCGATGCTGCAGGTGGTGGTGTTGGAGGCGAAGGACCGCGTCGGAGGGAGGACTCAGACGGTCGATTTGAAGGCGGCCAACGGGAGCACGGACCAATGGGACCTCGGCGGACAGTGGGTCGGCAACTCACAGAAACACATTCTGAAACTCATCCAAGAGCTCGGCATCGAGACGTATCCTCAGTTCAGCCAGGGGACCAAATGGTTGCAAGCGGGGAAATTTGAGGTCCGGCCTTATTCGACGCAGAAATGGAGTCTCTCCTATCTGAGGTGCGTGTTTTGGAAGAGGCGATGCAGAAAGATTAGCTTTATAATGTGAAATCAACGGTCCCGAAACAACTTTCCTTTAGGCACTATTCACTTTTCGAAGCCTTCGACGCTGCTAGAACCCTCTGGAAGCTAGAGGAGCTTGTCAAAACGGTAATTCTCCCAGCAGAGAACACAAAAGACATGAACCAAGACTTAGGTGGACGTAGAAGACGTCTTCAACACGCCTAACGCGAGGATCTTCGATTCTCTGTCCGTGGAGGAGTGGCTTATGCAGAACAGTCGGACAAGACTCGTGCAGGATTCCCTCGAAATCGCCACGAAATCCATCTACGGAATCCCCACCAAGAGGTAAAATTCTAAGGCTAACAGCTCGTCTCAAATCGTGCAGACTGTCCTTCCTCTACTACTTGTACTACGCCAAATGTGCCGGGTCCTTCGAGAATCTGATCGAAGTGGAGAAGAACGGCGCGCAACGCACCAAAGTGAAGGTGGGAACAGGCCCATTCCCTCCAAGAGGAACGCTTTTAGGGTGGCACAGAGCAGATCAGCAAGCGATTGGCAAGCGTTCTGGCGAGCGACGAACTGTACTTGAACACGGCGGTCACCGTAGTCGACACGAGCGACCCTCAGAGCGCTCTGGTCCACACGATGGACACATCGCAGATGAATGAAGCCCAGGAAACGCCTAACAACGAGGTGGGATCTCTTCAGAAGCTCCATGAATGCAGTACCCACTTCAGAAGGCTCGGTTCAAGTGCAGAAGACTGATTCTGGCGATTCCTCCTAACCAGTGCGGGCATCTCCGCTGGCTTCCGGGTCTTCCTTTCCAGAAAGAGCAGCTCTTCAACGGAGCCCCTGCTGGAAACCTCTTCAAGTGCATCGTCACCTATGAAAGGGCCTTCTGGAGGGAGAAGGGCTTCTCCGGGGAGGTCGCCTCGACCGGGTGGACGGAGTTCCCCGGGGAAACGCTGCCCCTCGTCTCCTGCTTCGACGCCACCTCCGCCGACGGGAACCCGGCCCTCGTGGCGTTCCTCCACAACGCGTGGACAGACCGTCCTCTGGAGGAGAGGAGGTCGGCCGTCCTCAGGGTACTTCGAACTTCTCGCCGCTAATCTCTAGGCCCGCTCTAGGATCTGGCACGGTTTCTGGGCGAAGAAGCGGCCGACTACGTCGACTATCGCGACAAGGACTGGCACCAGGAGCCCTTCAACGGCGGATGTCCCGTGTCATGCGTCCCGCCCGGCAACATGGAGGCCTTCTCCCACATCCGGGAACCTGCGGATCTGTGAGAGACTCTACATCTTCTCCCCCTTTTGATACCGTCTTCAGAGTTCACTTTTCGGGAACCGAGACGGCGATCTGCTGGGCAGGCTACATGTCAGGAGCGATAGAATCGGGACTCCGCGCCGCCCACGAAGTCCTTTTCCACCTCGACCACTCCCAAGTGGAACATCGCCACTTGAAGGGGTCCATCTACGGCGTCGACGGCGCCTTCCCCCAACTCCCGGACCATTCGTACAAGCAGACGGTGGAAAGGTCGCCGTGGCCGCGGAGAATCCTCCTCTACTCGGCTGTCGCCCTCGGCATCTACCTCTACAGTAGGAAATACACTCTCTCCCATACGGCGCGCGCAGTTCGGCCGCTGGAACGGGCAATGATCAAGTGGTGGAGCGGATACTACTGGCCTTAGGACTGCCAGAAGAGGGACTTCTTTGTGAAACGGATTTGTAAATAAAAATGCTCTCGAATACACGAATTTACCACGATGATGCACACGATGATAGAGGACAGAGAATATATGGAGAAGAGAGCGACTCAGATTCTCAAATGAGGAGCTCCGGCGGCGTCTCGAGGCGATCGTTTCCTGTCAATCAAGGCGAAGTTCTGAAAGGGTTCCTCTGCTTCCTCTGTTCCCCCGAGCTTTTCTGTGTTTTCTCAGGTCCGTTTTTTTGGACTTTTGTGGATTAGCGTGGCCAATATATCGCGAAAGCGTTTCTTTTGTCGTTTTACTCGCTAAATATTCAGATACGATGCGTCGGCTTCTCGGATCGTCCAGTTCTAGCGACCTAGATGAAAGCAGCAACGATGAGGAGCTTCTTCATCGGAAAGGCGCACATATTCCAAAACGTTCGGATCTTCCACGTGTGATACGTCGACCTCTAGGTTCATCCAGTTCGAGCAGCTCCGATCACACCGATTTGGATATCGACGATGTCTCTTTCTTCGGTCGCTCCGGCATTCCAAAGATCTTCGCGAAACCCGGTAAGCAATCTTCTGAAGTTCACACTCATATTGTTTTACAGTAGAGAAGCAGAAATCAGCGGCCTTGGGATTCAAAGCTGAAGAGAATGAACAACCTGTGACTAATGCTCGACCAGGCAAAATTGTTTCTGCAAAGCCGGGAAAAGGGTCCGGAATGACAGGGAACTGTCATGTATCCGAACAGAACAGAATTGTGAGCGGCACACGATTCGAGGAACTGACGGATGTCACTCAAATCCATATCCAAGGAGGCGACGGAAGCACGGAAGTCCTTAGGTGGGGTTTTTGGCGCTTTGGAAAAGACAATGGGAATTGTAATGTCTCAAATGTTGATCCAGGTGTTGCTTTGACTCATTCTACTAATTTGTTCGCTTTAGAACTTTCCAGGAAGCTGAGTTGCCGAGCGAGCTACTGGAGAACCTTCTCCGGATGGGTATCATAAAGCCGACGGCCGTTCAGTGTGCGACTCTTCCCCTTATCATACGCAAATCCGGTAAACCAGATGTTCCTGTGCAGTCCCGTACATAATTTGGGACCTTAAGATTTCGATATTATCGCCCAAGATCAAACTGGATCAGGAAAAACAGCGGCTTATCTTCTGCCGATCATCAAACACATTCACGACTTTAGGAACCAAATGAGGCTAAGTCAGAGAGCCACCGCGCGTCAACCATTTGCCATTGTGGTCTTGCCGACCCGCGAACTGGCGGGACAGATCGCGGCCGAGGCTGCAAATCTTGTACAGAGTGAGTTTTTTGCTGAACTTACTCATCCTTCGTATATGGGCTTCACGAGGTGAAACAGGTTAGGTGACCATCACATGCCTGCATGCGCACTTCGTTTATAAATACATATTTAGTGGCTTTTTATTCACCCAATCTCATTTTAGATCTGAACGTAACAGTGGCGGCATCCTACGGCCAAATGGACATGGAGATTACCAGGCAGCAGTTGAGAGTCGGTTGTGACATCTTGATCGGCACTCCAGGAAGAATCATCGGCCACATTAAACCCGACAGGCCGATGTCAGTCCACTTAAACAGTCTTAGATGGACCGTGATCGACGAAGCCGATCACTTCTTGCATCAAGACCGAAAAATTTTTGAAACGGTTATGGGCACCCTCTCTGTGAGTCCGTTGGTTTCCGAGATGTGCTTAGTGAACCACTTTCAGCAGCACCACGAGCGACTATATGTATTCAGTGCCACGTTCGATCAGTACGTCGTCAACACTTATAAGCGCTACATGAAATCGACGCCCTTCGAAATCTTTGGACGTCAAGGAATGCCAGATGTGGTGCTAGAGTGGCGACTCATCGAAGATGGCGGGACAGAACAAAAGCTGGAGACGTTGGTAACGGATCTGACCAAGATTGGCCTCCACCGTATGCCGCTGTGTGAGTGCGTAGCTAAGCGCCTATGTTTCAGAAGAAGTGTTCCCAAAGACAGTGATCTTCGCCAACCAAAAAAGGCGTTGTGGCTTTGTCGCCTTCCATTTGGCCCTGCACGACATAAAGGTCATTTATGTGTGCGGCGGGCAAGTCCAACAGCGTCGCCAATTCATAATGAGATCTATTTAGTGATGACATGACTCAAGAACAACGCGAAAAAATGATGGAGCGGTTTGCGTCGGGCGAATATAGGATTCTGGTGTGTACGGACGTCGCGGCCCGCGGACTCAACATGAAGGACGTACAATACGTCAGTATATGCCAGCACCATATTCACCTTTCCTGCTCGTTATAGGTGATTAACTTCGATTTCCCCGCGACTAACATTGATAGCTTCATACATAGGATCGGCCGTACCGGACGAGCAGGAAACAAAGGTCACTCCATTACCATGTTCGAGCAAGGCCGCGATAACGCATCCGCCCACGAGATCATCAAGGTGTGTCCACGTCCACGTAAGCCCTGCAGGTCCTGATTCAGATGATGGATAGCATGGGCAAACGAGCGCCGAGTTTCATTTACCGGTACGCGGGGATTGCGGAGCCTGGCCCGGAATCGATACGCCCTGTTGACGATGAAGCTTCAAGTTCGCCAGATTTGATTCACATGGAAGAATATGGCTCCCGGTACCGAGTGAGCGCAGGTGATTCGGATCGAGAAGATAACGGAGAGGAATACTGTACGAGCCCGTTCTCGGACTCCGGAAGTGACTGTTGAGTAATATGTCTTTGAAAGGAGTTCCTACAGAAAACGCGGTTTTTCTTTTGATCACGCACATCACGGGGTACCATCGACACCCGAATCCACGACGAATGAAGGCGCAACAAAACATTTCCACCGTTTATTTCTTTCACCTACATATATTTATAACCCGATTTGAGATCACACTAGGGCAAAATCGACAACAAGAGGAACGTGGTCCGAAGGAGTGTGAGGATTCGGCCAGGGTCCCAGAGTCACTGCGGCTTCTGATGCGTCGGGGAGTTCCAATCGCCGTAGAAGGCGCAGTCCACTTTCTTGAATTTGTATAGTGTCCTAAAAACCGCCGGGTACACAAAATCAATCGGAAGTGGGTAATTTACGTTGTCGTGCACGTATGTCTCTTTCACTGAATAGAATATGAAGTCGGGGTTCAGCACACTTTTGCTGTGGAGGGTCGAACAATCGTGCTGAAGATACGTCAATTACTGAACTGCTAGAAGCAGCGAGAACACGCCTGGTCATCCGTTTTTAAATGGAAGTACGACGAGGCGAAGTTAAGCCCGTGTGTCCACAAACCATTCGCGTACACTATGTTCTCATTTGGCGCCGCTAAAGTGCAGTTGTCCTTTAAACGAACGGCTTTAGGAGGATACTGAAATACACAACCTTACTTCAGTCAAACGCATGTGCCTTCGTTACCATAGGCACGCCCGTGGTTCCGCCGATTTCACCTTGTCCTGACATCTCCCGCTGCTTGCACTGCTTGAGATCCAACTTCTTCTCGAGAACAAACCGGTAGATATCGCAGAAAGGCTCCATATTCATGTCGCCGCAGACGATGTATTCCGGCTGATCCGATGAAGGATCTTGTTGAGGATCCTTGAAATCACAAACCTCCTGCAGATGCGCTAAGAGAAGGGCGAGTTGTGCAAATTTGCGGTGTCCTGAGCGCGTGTTATAGATAAGGTGAGTATTGGCGACACATAAATCGCGCTTTGTCTTCTTATGGCGCAGACGTATCACTTGACCTATGTTTGGCTTATCCAGGACGGTATCATCTTTGGCGTACATCTGCACTCGCCGATAACAAACTTCATCAAAAAGCTCTCTTCGATAGAAGATGGCGCTTCCGTCGACGACGTCGACGTCGCCTCCCGCTTTCCGTTCGTAGTGTCCAATGTAACCCACTGAAGGTAGGGTAATCTCTGTAATAGCTCCACACCTACGTTTCTCCATTGCAGGCAGAAAATGTGTCGTGTAGTGCTCGTAGTACACCTCCTGGAGGCAGAACACATCGGCATGCAACGTCCGCAGTTCCTTTTCCATTAGAGTCCATCGGAACTCCCACTCAAGCGCGTAAGCAAAATTGCTCGCGTGCTTGTACAAGTGCCACGTGCGCTGCATTGTTGGCTGGCAAAGGACGTTGTACGAGCAAACACGAACTTTTGAGTGGACTTCTTCTGTCCGTTGGATTTCAGTCCACACACGCAGAGGAACTCCGTAAAGCAGCTGAGAATGGTACGTCAGTGAGTCGATAAAGACGGCAGGTTCCTGGGTACTCTGTGCCGAGTTTCTGAACGACGTCATCTCCCTCATCGAAAACTTGACTGAAGGGTGGGCGCACGACCGCCTATACCGAACAGCGTAATTTCCAAAGGCACCACCTACACAACGATTGCTTACTACCGTGGGAAACATGTCTGTTGACTTACATGTGAAAATCGATGTCACATCTACAACAAGCGGAGGGAACTTCGGTACCTTCATCGAATCAACTTCGCGATCTTCGAACCTTGGTGGAACCTCCACAGATTTGATTACTGCAAAATTCGTTGAGACTCCGCTTTGTTTCTCAGAAGACCCTGCTGCAACAGCGGTGTTTCCGGTAGTTTCCTCCACAATGATGATGCTTTCGTCGCCTTCTCTGCGTTCCTCAAGCTCGCCGCTCGAAAGACAAATGATTTCTGGAAATATAGCTGCCTGGGGGTTCCTCAGTTCGACGTGGACAATCTCGATTTCAGAATCGCAGTCGCTTTCACTGATGTCGATAACGCGATTTGTGGAATCAACTGCTGTCGAAGTTGAAGGCGTTTCGTCGTCAATTTGCACAAACGAAGTCGTTCGATCGCGTGTTACCCTCTGGTTAAGCTTTGTGATAGCAAGCTTTGGTTGGGGAGTCAGTACTACGTTATGCCCTGAAATAAGCGTTCTAATGAATACACATTTGCCAAATGCGTAGGAAATACAAACCTAATCGAGAGTCGCTGGCAGGAGTAGTTATCGCATGGAATATCGGCTCAGAGTCCGGACTGTGAAAGTCCAGAACCTGACTGGGCCCGATGTTGGTTTGACTGAAACAAGGAAAACATAAGAGAGGCGTACCAGAGTGAATCGTACAATTTAGTCGCGATGTCATTGACAACATCACGTGCAACTTTATCCACGACCAACGGAGACGATCGAGGTCGCCGAGGTTGCTTCCTCATAGGACGTCCCCGTCGAGGCTTATGGGTGTGCCGCAGATTTTCTTCAGGTCTGCGGAAGCGAGCCATTCTACAAGTAGTTGAACATAACATTTCCACAACATGGAGAAGAACAGAAGACGATGAACGCGAACATCATGATCACAATAGCTGGTTCAGAAATTGCGGCTGATCTCAAATTTCAAACCGCTCATAGCGGATAAACGCACAAAGGAATTGAATGAGAGTGGAGACAACCATAGAACACGAGCCACGACTCAAAAAACACGCTTCCAGGAAACAACTTTTGTTACTGTATAAGCAATCGGCTTTTCGGGCCACAGTTGCTGATCTTCTTCTCGTGTAAACATTAGCACCCAGTATTTACTCACTTTCGTAGCCGTGAACATTGCTACGTCAGTTATCGTCACCGATCAACCCGACCAAAATGCCCCAGGAATGCCCTCCAGGTGTCTGTCTACAACAGAACAACCGTCTCATGCAAGTGTTCCTGAAGTTTAGATACTCGAGACAACCGATAAATATCACACGTTCTTCCGCCAAAATTGCGCGACGACGTCAAAGACTGGATCAGAAGTTCTCGCCCGCCCAGAGAGGAGGTGTTACTCGTTTTCGGCCTCTGAATCCTGCTATTCGATGGTGAAACCAACGAAAGCGTCGCTGAATCTGAGTTTCAGCGATGACGAGCAGCCGGACAAACAGTATGTTGAACGGCTTATGACCTGCTTCTCAGAGATTCGTTCAAAGGTAACAGCGCCTTGCTTATGCTTTGTCTACGATCCCTTTAGGGATCCTCTATCCGCTCGAGGAATGAAAAACTCGAGGAGGCGATCAAGAAGTACCGCTCGTCGAAGTCCGGTGGAAGTCAACAACAGCGCCTCGCTGCCGTCCAGAAGCAAACTGATATTGTGACGGACTCCATACGGAAGACACTCGACGCCATCTATAAGGCACGTCGAATCAAGGACGAAGAGCGGATGAAATCGAAGCAGTTGGTGCGCGGTTCGTTGTCAAGCTTGGCTTTATTATCTTATTTATTGTTTGCCTTTACAGGCGCGCTAGTGAATTTCCTCGCCGACCAAGCGAGACGACTTCCGCTCTATATTTGCGAAGCGGGTACTTATCCACCTCCCCTCGTTGGAGCAATCCCTGCACAGTCCGATACAGTCATTGATGCTGGGGACTTCGTGGCTGCCTTCAGCGAGGAGATGGGAATGTGGATTTTGGCTGTCATTACCGGAATGCAGGGATCAGGATCCGGCGTGCGTTTTAAATGCCACGACATCGAGGACGAGTCGAAGGTGATGATTCTCACCAAACGGCGGATCGTTCCTCTCCCTCAGTACCGCGCCAATCCTCAAGCCGATGACCATGCCGTCTTTCCCATGGATGCCGTCGTGATGGCGATGTATCCACAGACCACGTGCTTCTACAAAGCCGCGGTCTCTGCTCCACCGACCACCGCGACGGACGACTATTTGATCGCCTTCGACGACTCCACCAGTTTAACAGGATACGCCGACCCTTTGAGTGTGCCACAGAGATATGTCCTCACCTATCGGGAAAACCCTTCCAAAAAATCGAAGTCCTCTCGAGATAGCAAGCGCAAGGCTCCAGACGATGAAGACTAAACTGTCATAACTTAATAACACTACCTTATTTATTAACATCAATAAACGATCTCAGTTCGCCATAGAGAAAATGCGATGCTTGTGTGCAATTCGATACTATACTTACATATGTATTTCCCACATATTTAGCACGGTGAAATTTAGTTTCGTTACTGAATACAAGGAAACGATGGTTGGAGTTACGTGGTAGGTGTACGGTAGCTTTCCTCTGTCGATGACACTATATTTTAGGGTTTTCGAAACATCTAAATCCGTGAATGCCGTAGAAGGTGCGCTCGAACAAGTGGGAGCGGAGAAGATCGGGCATTACTCCGTCGACTGCACTCCATACAGTCCGAGTGAAGGCGTCCAGGGGAGTGTGCAGAGTTGCTACCTGCTCCATCATTCCTACTGCCCGGAATCGTCATTCATCCATTTCGGGGTGATGGATCCCTCAAAGAAAACCGCAGCGACGGCCGATCGAGGTGCCTATCTTTGAGCAGAAGTCATCATGATGAATCCCCATTTAGGATTTGACCTGGTCCTTTCAAAACTCTCTAAAGGATTGACACCGGACACCGCCGGAAAATTCGAAGTCACCGGAAGTGAATACAAAGTGGCTGACTTCTACTTCCGCGTTGGAGGAGCCGTCATGAACACAGTCAGCAAGGGCGTTATCGTTGAGGTAGAGTATTCAGCTTCTGCTCTACCTTCACAGTGCGGCCAGCTGCTGGCAGAAGTCGTCGAGCAGCTATTTCCCGGACAAGCTGAAAAGCCAAAAATTCTTGCGCTCCATCAGGAGTTCATCATGTCGGACACCGCTGAACAGTACCTAAAGATCTTCCAAGACATGAGAAAGAAAGCGACCTGATCTACACAATGCCGTTTAACTTTTGTATACAACTGTCCTTGTAAATAATGATTCTTGAAAAACTACTACTGTATATATACTCACATATGAGTTCCTATAAAGGCAAATTAGCCAAGAGCCGAACAATCACAAAGAATCCCGGATAATTTGCCGGTGGTGAACTTCGAATGGAACGAATGTGTGAATTTCATTATCATTCCCTGACCGAGACAAAGCGCGGGAACGACAAACTAAGACTCGAGCTCCCCATGTAATGGCGCCAAATCTTGAATCTGGAAGATGATGATTTTCTGCAAACATTTCGTGAAGAATGTGGTCTCGAGACGTCACTGTGCTGTTGTGACTGTTGAAATCATGATCATTTTCTTTCAGAGTTGGCAGAGAGGATGTCGCATGCTTTTAACGGAATGGCTTCTCTTGGCGAACACTGCGCATATGTCGATCCGAAATACAGACTGGCGACTTTCAAGGACTGGATTTACGATTCGGAACCTGCAGCGCGTTGTACTTCCGAGAATGTGAGGTTATCTTATGTTTTCCTCCTGAATTCGTAATTTTTAGTTGGCCAAGGCGGGCTTTATCTCTGCTGTGACTCCGGACGATCCGTACGCCGCGTCTTGTGCGTTCTGCTTGAAGACGCTGCAGTGGGATGCCCAAGACGACCCAAAGTAAGCAACTTGCACCTTGTGTCTAACCTTTGCTTATTTTCTAGGCAAGAGCACAAATTACACTGCCCGAAATGCCTGTTTGTGACCACAGCACTGGAGGTGCCTTCTGACGAACTAACTACTGAAGACGCAATTCGGCTGATCTTTCACAGATACGGGAACATTAGCGTATGTCGGTTTCTGTTTCGTTTCTTTACTGTTGCATTTAGTGCACCGCATTTCGGGAGCTCCACACACAAGGCGCCCTTTTTGAAGAAAATATCACTTCTCAAGTGGAGAAGTTAACAAAGAATCTTTGAACACCTATGAACCATCATGACTCTGTCGAAATAAACACAAATGAGCGATGGTGAAGGTATTTTGGTTCCGTAATACGTGTGTTGCGTGGGAAACGGCTGCAAGAGGCTTCAGTTCAGAGGTCTTCACAAGTTCCAGTGACTTTGCGCGAGATTCTCCTGAAGGAGGATGAAGAACCGCTAGAGTTCAGGGCAGAAGAACAGGGTGTGTAAGTGAATGTATTCAAAAGAAGTAACAACAAGCAACCGTCAGAGTTTTTTCCCGTTTTGTTCATTTTGAAGATCTAGGAGGAGGAAGCCCGCTCGGACGTCGTCACATCGCTGCTCTTCTTCGCTCGACTCGAGCGTAGTGGCCTCGGCATCGAGCACTGTCGTAGAAGTTGCTGGTAGCCGCTTGCCAGGCTGCTTGACCTGTGATAAACACTGAGCTCACCGGGTAACCTCAGGGACAAGCAGCACCTTGACTGACCTATTGTCGTACTCGCGATAGATGGCCGACGAACTGAGGCGTTTTCTACAACTGGTGAAGACGTGTCTGCGGATTACGGTACTGAAGGTCAGATATAAAATCGGGTTCACGAGCGAATTCATCGTGAAGAGGACCATGACGAGCCATCCTATCCACTTGCCCTGGTACTTCGAGCAGAGGGTTATGAGCACTTGACCGAAGACGAAGATGAGTGTGTTAATGACACATGGAAGGAGAAGGCGCGACTCGATGCTGAGTTGCCTCTGCACGATCACCAGCGAGGGCGTTAAGGAAGTGCGCCCCTTGGACCTGGAAGGCTCGGATTCAGTGGCTCGAGGCCGGGCACGTACAGTTCTAGAAGCGGCTGCTTCCGGTGGCGATTGAAGAGGAGGAAGATGGCATATCCGTAGAAGGGGAAGGGTATGACCATCATGGAGACGTTGAAGAACAGGAAATAGCTGTAGGTACCGCCTTTACCGTATACGGCCCAGTCGGCGGTTAGGCCGTACGTGGTGGGGTCATAGTGGAGGGGCTCGAACCAGGAGAACTGGTGCTCTACGAGGCTCTGCACGACTCCGATGACCCAAGCGGCGGAGCAGATGAGGAAGCACTTCGTGGGGGAGAGCAGGCGGAACCAGTTGGGATGCTGGACCGCGGCGAGGCGGGACCTAAAGTGAAGAAGTCGTCGAGGGACCGACAGAGGACCTACCAGGCCAGGATCGGGTAGTGGTACACCATGGCCCACCATGTGGCGTCGAGGTAGATGTGGAGGTGCCAGCGGAACTCGGGCGGCGTGATCTCGCTCTTCGTCAGGATGACCAACCCGGGCCAAATGGCGAACTGAAAGACATCCAGTTGCTTTCTTTCCTCAGCTCTGCGCTACTTTGTGCTTGTCACAGAATTCCCTCCCGTACCTTTGGATAGGCACATCGGAAATATCGAAGTAGACAGGAAATCCCAGCTTATCCCAAAATCGTCCGTTCCAAGCGGATCAAAAGCTCTACCTGGAGAAGGAGGAAGATGTCGCAGAGGGCCTGGGAGAGGATGAAGCGGAATCCGACAATCTCGCACATCCGGGCCATCGTCGTGCAGACGACTCCGTAGAGGGAGAGGCCGAAGACGCCGATGAGGAAGAGAAGGCCACCGGCGATGACATCGTCGCTCTGGAGTCGCGGGCCTCCGGAGTCGTCGTCGAAGGGCCCGAGGAGCACCGATGGGGCGGTGGACAGAAGGCCGTCGACGACGCCACTCGAAGCCATCCGGGCATCCGGGAGTACGGTGGGGCGCACTTCGAGGCTCGGGTGCCGAAGGCGTCTGAAAAGAGGACACAAACGCGTGGGAACCTTAGGAACGCGCTAGGACACAATATAAATGCAAATGACGTCCCCCGGAGCGAGGGAGACGCGGTAATTGCGCGGTGACGCACTTTTGGGCAACTTCTAGAGGACGCGACGATGTTTGGTCGCCGCCGCACGTCTTGTAGTCGGACCTCTCAGCACCGCGCTGATTTCCGGAGGTTCCTCAGCGCTTTAATTAAACGCAGTGAAGGGCGAGAGCACGCCGAGAGGGCTATGCAAATCGGATTGTGCCTCGAGGAAGCGAAGCGGCGGAAGTGTTGCGAGACGAGCCGTCATATGCTAATGGAGGTAAGTAATTGGAGCGACGCATGATCGGTTATGCAAATTCGGACTTCGAGGGAGCAGCATAAGTACAACACCATCCAGAGGTCATCTGATGTAACATACGTAGCCAGACTCCAGAAAGCACTTCCCAGTCCAGGGTTACTGTAGCCATTAGGAGGATCCCTGCCCGTGCTAAATTAAGAACGAAAGCAAACAAGTCTCGCGGAGATATTAAGCATCATCAATTAGCCCGTTTCTGCCGAAGGCGAAAGCCCTCCGCCGCCTAAGGCCATTTCGCCTCTCAAAAGTCTCAAATTTCACTCGAAGACCCTGTGGGAACCGCCTTGAGGTAATCCGTCGACCGTATGGCGACAAAAGCGAGGACCGTCGAAGTGAATCAGCGAGACTCCGCTTAAGGCGCTCGGCAAATAGCCGGAGAAGGACGGTCGAGCCATGTGTCGTGGGAAACTGTGAGATTTCGAGAAGGGAATTCGACGAAATAGGGAAGAATGGAGGGAATGTGAGAGCGAGCTCCATGGCTCAGGGATTGTGGAAGTGATTAATTGCACTCTGCATGGAAATCCGGAGTGCAAGGGGACGAGGGCGGAGAGGAAGCGACCGGAGGCGAATAACTGATATTCCCCGTGAGAATGGACGCAATAGGGTCGAAGGTTTGTTTGGGGAAGCCATGGTCAGCGCTATCGTAGAATAAACACAACGAGAATCTGTTTGACTTAAAGAAACAATTGCATTCCAAAAAAGACTTTTGGGATAAACACGCCGGTAAACTCGATCTCTCTCCGATCTCCACGAAAAGAACTTACACCCCCCGAGAACACGTGACTGTCAGCAAACGATACAAATCGAATCTCCACGTGCACTCTTCCACATTCTTTCCGCCCACTGAGAAAAAACCTCCTTTGATTAAGATTAAGGACCAAATGAGCTCCGACCCGCAGTCCTCAAACGCTTCGAATCACGTCGGAGGCGAAGTCGCATCGGGTTTCACCGAAGAAGGTCAACACAATTTGCAAAAGGCTCCAGGACAACTTCGGATGCACTTTCCTCTGAAAGCCACAAAACACAAAGCTAGGAAGGAGGAGGTTTTGAGGGAGAGAGTCAATCTGAATCTTAGCACTCCAGTAGGTGTCATTTCCATTTCGACCGTTTATTGCAGAAGAAAAGCAATAAACCGTTATGTGATTCCAAGAAAGCACCAAAGAACAACTCGCCCCCTACTGTTCCCTAGGACCATGCACCCTCCACGCGTCCGTGGGGTCCGTTTACTCCGATTTAATTTCGACGAGTGGTCGTTTCGCACCCGAATCAAACGCAAAGAGTGACGAACTTCGACGGCACCGGCAGATCGCCATCAGCGAAATTAGAGAGCAGACGACGGGACAAACGGGGACTTCTCGTGCATACTGTGGTCTTCAATGAATGAGGGAGCCCTAGGGGAAACTGTTTACAAGGGAAAGACAAAGGGAATATCAGGAGCTTAGGGGGAATTACGTCAATGCACGGATACATTCCACACTTCCTCAAAGGAACTGTGAGATGGTCTTCGGGGAAAGGAAAAGGACACGGGAGCGGCGTGGGAGAGAAAACGTGTCGGATTACGGTAGTGTCGAAACATATCTCCTGTTCCTCGGCTCATCAAATCCAAACAGTTTCGAAGAGTGATCTCCGTGATCAAAAATGTAGGAGAGGCACAACTCCAGGAGTTGCGTCCGGGGACCCTCCGCCTCCTCGAGGCGATTCCATTTTCGGCACAAAGCACAATCCGTCGGCGGCAACTCGTAAAAGGCCGAAACGCAAATATTTGCACTCGAAAAACAGGCTCGAATCGGGATTCACCTCCTTGTAGATGTCAGAGAGCGCCCGACCTTTGCGTGGGACGCCGCCAGCGGAAAACGTAATTAAGGGGCCGCCGCCTCCTTCCGCAACATATCCAGCAGCGCCGGCGGATCAGGCGGCTTTCCGCCTGAGGCGGCAGATTAGGCCACTTTGAGATCACACTGCGAAGTGAGGAACAACGCGAAACAAGAGGAAGTAATCGAGAGCAGATGAACCAAGAATTAATTGGACTTTCTGAAGGGTCCTCGGCGCGCCGAAACAACAAACGCCGCAGGAAATCGCTTAGCCATGGCGGTTGAGGACCACCACAAGAAGAACCGTCGTGTTCGGGTGCAGCGGAGCGAAGAAGAGGCTTCTTCTGACGGTTATTGGAGGAGCGCCCCACACATATTGAATTACTCCCTCCAGAAATCACCGAAGCTGCAAAGAGCTAAATTTAGACAATGGTGGGAGTGGTCCAGACGACACACTCGACTCCACGTTTGCAAAGGACAAAGAGACAGTAAAGACACGTAAAACAAATTTCGCAAAACAATGCCGTATTCACGCACATCATCTACAGCTTCAAGGCAGAGCATAGGAACACCAGATAGACGTGAAATCATGTTCAGAGAGGTTTAATAATGCAAAAAGGTTAACCGTACTAGCAACGAAATATCTCTCAAGTGGTCCTTCACTCTCTTCGTTCCCTCTTTCCGTCAGGATGCCCGTTTTGTCCGTCGTGATGTCGTTTCTGTGCAAATTTTCTCTCCATTTCTCCTATTTTTCGACAATAATTCGCCAGATCCTGCTGATGTATTGGATGCATCATGGTGTTCCATACGGCGTTTGCTGTGTTGAAGGAGTTTGGTAAACTTTTGTCCGTTCTTTCGCGCATGAAGCACCATTTGCCGTCCTAAACACAAGTCATTAACTAAATGACAGTAAAGTACCGTACCTTATACGTGCACTCAATTATCTTGTTGTCATAGGGTAGCAGCGAACGAGTCGCTTTCATCTCTGCGATGGGTTCAGCGCGATGTTGGACATACAGGTAGCCAATATGCTGCGGCAGTTCTCCCTCCTTTGTGACTTTCCGGATCTGCAGCTTGAAATCTATGGAGTTGTGTGAGGGGGGCTTCCACTTTAGCACAAAATCACATCGCCCGGAAAGATATGGCTGAAAAAGATCAATATGCACAAGAATTGGCGAAAATGCCAACTTTTTTCCGTGGCTGGAATATCAGGCCATCGATCTCATGCCCAACCGTGGACGTAAACTTGGGTTCAAAGAATTTGGGCACAGCACCTATGTCCCAGAAGTCTTTTCTGCGAACGCTCATGGGTTCATCTTCCCGCCGCAATTTACCCGCTTTCATGGCCTCTATGCGTGGACCTATTAACTCCCTTTGAATGCAATCCAATCGACGCTCAAAGTCACATTTTCCGACTTCTTGGCCCTAAAATCAAATGTTAGTTAGATACAAAGTGCTCGAGCTACCTCATATGAGATAACATCATAAATCAGTAATCTTGGCCTTGTTTCAACAGTCCCATCCGGCAACTTGTTGTTGTCAATGATCATCTCACAGTCACAGAGTGTGTCGGACACATGGCGCTCTTCTTTTCGGTGCGGAAACGAGATAGGCAGCTGGAAGACGTTGTTGTCGCGGTCAAATGCAAACACTTCGCCTTCGCCATGGATAAGGACCAGATACCTGAAGGTACTCATGTAAGCAGATTGTAAAACACATCAACGAACCTCATTCCGTCTGCCTTCCAGGACACCATGTAGCCCTCTTCAAGAAGCTTGGTGTTGTTGTTTTCGGGAGAACGCTCAAGCGAGACGGGCTGACTTCCTGGGAAACCGTCACGCCCATAGCCACACATTTCTTTGATCTGACAAAAGGATGATTACAGCACAGTAAGAAAGATACGCCCTTACTTTGTTTTGTAGGATAGACCTCATGGTTGGATCAGAAACATAGCTAACGCCGGGAATCAGTCCATCCATGAACTTGGGTTCATTCGCTTTTCCTTCTTCGTTCTCATCACGATCGTCGTTCTCCTCGTTCTGGTTGTGGTCATTGTCGAAAGCCGCTGCAGCCACTTCACTGTGCGAATTTGAATCCCAAGAAGGTCGAGGCGCGGCTTCCATAGGCTCTCCATCCAGCCTATCAACCAAGTCATTGACGTAATCTTGCTTGTAGATGCCTCCGTGACGATGTTTTGCAAATTCCATGACCGCGTATTCGACAGAATTGTCCATGACTTCGACCAGATACGCTGCGATCAGAAAACCAGTTCGATTGAAGCCGTGAGTGCAATGGACGGCAACAACCTCATTCGGATTTTCCTGTAATACACCATAAGAATGCGAATTACAAAGGTGAATCTAACATCGAGGAAATCTCTGACCACTCCAATGAACCGGATAGTTTCGTCTTCTGTGGGCGACTGACCGTGTCCAGCAAGCGGCATCTTCACGTATTTGCAGTCTTTGCGCTGAACCTGCACAACTCACAAAATGAACTCTTCCTCAACACTTTCAACTTGCCTCTTTCTTCGAGTAATATCTGCTTGTCTTGGTTAAATCTACCCACAGACCAATCTTGGCTCCAGGATGTGCACCTTCCAATTTTGCCGAGAAGACATCGTCGACGTGGAAACGGTACTTGGGATCGGAGAACTGATAGTCATACAGACGGCATAGAGGAGTCTTGAACGGAAGGAACGTCTTGGCAATCACCTAAGAAGATAAGCAAAACTGAAGAGGAGCAGCGCTTTCATACTTTCCCCATAGGTGGACAGTACAGCCATCGATCAGGAAATCCCTGTTCGGCCTTGCGTGGCGTGGGACCACTGGGATCCGAGAAGAGATCATCGTCATCCATAGTGACGGAATAACCTGAAAGAAGCTGTTTGAACATTTGTAGAGAAGGTTTCCGCGCACGTAGCACTTCGGAATCGAAGGAATTAAGGAATCATCCGAAAAATTTAGAGATTCTATAATTCCTTATACTCATGCGCTCGTTTTGGGATTGCTTCCCAAGACTTTCTACGTTACATGTGTCAGTTTAAGAAGGGGGCAAAGGCTACGGTGCTAATTACTGATGATCTGATCTTTCGTGGAGAGACATGCTTTCGAAGCCACGGCTGTGGTAGCTAGTTGCTGGTAGGTGATGCAGTTTACTCTTCAACTTCTTGGTTTCTTGTGCTGTTCCCCATTTCTGTCTTTGACTCAGCAGCTTACGAGAAGGGGGAGCCATTTTGTGCTCGAAGTATGTACAGTGCCTAACTGCATAGTTTATACGCAAAAACTATCCACAAAAGCGGTGCAGAGAAGCTTTTGAAGCATTGCTTCTAGATAGTATCACATAAAAAGTGTGTTAACTCTTCAGCCAGTGTGCAAAGTCGTGCGTTCTTGTGTGCTTTAAATTGAAATCTGAGGTCTAAGTGCATTCATAAACACGCACATACTTGCAAAGATATCGTTAAGGCAGAATCCTCGCCTCAGAACTTCAAAATGTGGAAATTTGGGAATCGATCAGAAGACGATAAGTCCTCCGCATCCTTCCCCCCACGCGCCTGTAAAGAAGTTTGGAATTTCAGGTGACACTCGACAATAGCAGAAACGAGAAACACAAAACTACTCGAACATGCCTGATAAAGTACACCTCACACGATCGGTGCCTCCGAGTCCTCTCTGCCCTCCCGATCAGCTGATCGGGGAAGCCGAAGAGTTCGGAGACCCAGACATGTCTCGTCTGTCCCTTGGGTGCAGACGAGACGAATGGCGCCGAGAGAAAATTCACAAATGTGGGTCATACCGTATTATTGCATGGGGAAACAGGGATTCCCGCGCCAAGACGCCTTTCCGATTCGAAATGGTTCACTTTACAGCTGTTGCAAACCAGAGTGCACTCATAATGGAATTGCTGGTCTCTCAGTTCGCCGTTCGATGCTTCCACTTTCACGCCACCGACGGTGTCGTTTCTTCGCCCCATCCGACGTGTTTTCATCGCACTCCGTGGTGATGTGCGTCTTAGCGCGTCGAACTTTAGCTACGGAGGTCGTTCTCCGCAGTCCTTTCCGTCACGACTTGGCGATCTGCACGTACTCTGCCTTCTCCTCCACTTCGCGCGTCCCGCGTCCCGCGGCCCCAGCCCGCCGCCCCTTTGAACCTGCACTTTGCCGTGTTTTCGCGATGAGCGTCTCTCCCTCAGCCATTGCACTCTTTCAGATTTCATCCGAAGTTTGAAGATGGCGGTGAACAAGCAGGAGCGGATCGGACGATGGTACTTCGGCGGACTGGCTTCTGCCGGAGCCGCGTGTTGCACGCACCCTCTCGACCTTCTGAAGGTGCATCTGCAAACGCAGCAGACTCCATCGGTCGGACTCGGTGACATGGCCAAGAAGATCATGAAGAACGATGGAATCCGCGGCTTCTACAACGGCCTTTCTGCTTCACTGTTGCGACAGCTCACCTACTCGACGACGAGGTTCGGAATGTACGAAACCCTCAAGAAGCAGTTCCCCTCGGACCAGCCCCTCCCCTTCTATCAGAAGGCTCTCCTCGCGGGAGTGTCCGGAGCCTGTGGAGGTTTTGTCGGAACCCCCGGAGATCTGGTGAATGTCCGCATGCAGAACGACATCAAGCTACCGAAGGACCAGCGAAGAAACTACAAGCACGCCGTGGACGGCGTCTTCCGCATCGTCAAAGAAGAAGGTATGAAACTAATGACCTGAGCAGAATCTCTAACCTACTGCTGAAGGTGTTCCGAGACTGTTCGGTGGAGCGACGATGGCGACTTCTCGTGCCGTTCTGATGACCATCGGTCAACTGGCCTTCTATGACCAGATCAAGCAGGTCGCGATGGCCACGGCGCCGGGTGTCTTCCAGGACAATCCGTTCACTCACTTCTTCTCTTCGATCAGCGCCGCCAGCATCGCCACCCTGATGACGCAGCCCTTGGATGTGATGAAAACGCGCATGATGAACGCTCCTCCAGGAACCTTCAAGGGTAGGTTCCCAAACGGTTCTCTTCTAGTTACTTTTTCCTTGCAGGAATCGGGGACTGTTTCGTCTACACGGCTAAATTGGGACCAGCTGGCTTCTTCAAGGGCTTCTTCCCAGCATGGGTGCGGCTGGCACCTCACACCGTTCTGACTTTCATCTTCTTCGAACAACTTCGGATGAACTTCGGTTACTTCAAGTAACTCCTCCCACCGCCGGTCTACGTGCGAATCGCGGACGCGCTATTCCATCTCCTTCGGAGCATTTTCTTCTCTTTGTAATTATAACTTTATTGTATATGTTTGTAATTGTAGGGTCCTTATTGGATGAATCGTTAGATGCATTTGAAAGTGGGCTATTTCTTGCAACGTCGGAAATGGTCTGAAATGATCATAAAGCAAACTCGGAAGACGAACACGGGCGAGACAGCGAGGGTCTCGGCGCGATGTGGTGAGAGTCTGGCGGCCGCTCTGCTTTCGTTCGTCAGAGAGCTTTTCGAAATCGTCCGTTTTGTGCTGTTTTCACTGCCATCGCTAGTCGCTCTCCGAATTCTATGTTTGTCGGCTTCTTTTTTCTATCTAATCCCATTACATAGGTTGTTTTTTAGTGTATTCTCTTGTTGGAGAGTTCCGTATTGATTTGAAACAAGTCGTTGAGTTTGTTTTTTTTTTATGGATTGGCCTTCAGTTGTGGCACAAAAACTTTGAGTTGTTCTTTTGATGGTGATGTGTATAAATGCGTTGGATAAGGCAGGACGGGATCGCTGTCAGTAACACCGTCCTGTATAATAGTGCTTAGCTGTATCAATTGTGGTTCATTTTCGCCGTTTCAGAATGACGACCCTGCAGTGTCAGTACCACCCCAATGCCCATTTGGTGGAGGATCATCGAGCTGGGGACGTCATCTGCCCAGAATGTGGACTCGTTGTCGGAGATCGTCTTGTGGACGTCGGAACAGAGTGGCGTTCCTTCAGCAACGAGAAGAGTGGCGGGAATGATCCGTCCCGCGTTGGAGCGCCCGAGAACCCCTTGCTCGGAAGCGCCGATCTCTCCACGTCGATTGCCGTTGGATTTGGAGGTTCTGAAGGTGACCAATCGTAAGTTAGGAGCTTCGCGGCTGTTCTGATCATTCGCTTTCCAGGCTCGCCAACGCTCAGCGCAAGAATATGAACAACACCGACCGACAGATGTCCCAAGCGATGAGCGTCATTCGCGAGATGTCCGAGCGCATTCACCTGGCCCGCTCGATCCAGGACATGGCGGCGAAAATATTCAAGGATGTTCTAGATAGCAAGGCGTTGAAAGGAAAGAACAATGAGGCACAGGCCGCGGCGTGCCTGTACATCGCGTGCCGAAAAGAAGGAGTGCCGCGCACATTCAAAGAAATCTGTGCAGTATCGAGGGTATCAAAAAAAGAAATCGGAAGGTGCTTCAAGCTTATCATCAAATCTCTGGAAACAAACCTTGAACAAATCACTAGTGCAGATTTCATGGCAAGTATCATATCTCCAGGCTTTCCTGACAATGCCCTCATTTCAGTCGCGCTTCTGTGGAAATCTAGGCCTTCCACACGACATTCAATTGGCTGCAACAAAAATAGCGAAGAAAGCAGTGGAGCTGGATTTGGTGGCTGGGTATGCTTGACTTTAAGATGCCCTTAACAGTCCGTCATATTTCAGACGCAGCCCCATCTCCATTGCAGCCGCCGCAATATACATGGCGACGCTGGCGGCGTCCGCCGACAACAAGAAGAGCGCAAAGGAGATCGGAGAGATTGCCGGTGCCGCAGAAGTGACGGTGAAGCAAACGTACAAGCTACTGTACCCGCGCGCTAAGGATCTCTTCCCCGAGGACTTCAACTTCAGAACCCCGATCGAGATGCTGCCTTCATCATAAATATTTGTTGTGAGTTGTACAAACGTTGACAGTTAAAAAACTTTCTCGATGTCAGAAATCTTTCACAACAAAAAGCATAGATATTTCAAAATGCCGCAGACTAGAACAGTGTCGCCTTCATCAGCCAGGGAGGCTATCGGCGAGTTTCCGTGGAGGTCGCTTAGGGGCGTGGTTCGTGTTTCTTCATCGCTTGGCCTTCTTCTTGGCCTTTTTCGGTCGACCGTAGTTCGGCTTCCACACGAACTCCTCTTGTTCTTCCTTCTTCTGCTCGTTGGGCACCGGCGTCGCGTAAACCTTCTTGATGCCGTTCCTGAGTCTGTCCCAGTTGAGTCTTTCCTCTTCCTCCATGACCCATCCGGAACGGAGGATCTCCTCGATTGTGGCGCGCCTGTCGGGCTTATCTTTGAGCACACGTTTCAAAAGAGCTGAAAAGGGCTCATGAAACAAGTCCACGATGAAGCGCCACCTACTGACTGCATTTCCCTGTATGACCTTCCACGACTTCTCCTGGTACATCGCGCCACTGAGGAACTTCTTGTAGCGGAGGTCTTCGATCGGATCGGCCTTGTCCCAGTGTGTGTTTCCGGTGAGGAGAAATAGAAGAACCACGCCACAGGCGAAGATGTCGTGAGGCTCGGCGTGGAATCCTTCGTCGCATCTCCCTTCGGGGGAGACGTACGGGGAAGTTCCTGCAGTTCCCGTGAGGAGAACCTCGTTGTTCTCCTTATCTCGAAAGCGTTCTGCCAGCCCAAAGTCGGTGATTTTGAGGACAACTGCAACAGAGCTTGGTCAGAGTGGACGCGTCAAATTCCAGCATTTACATTTCTCGTTTATGAGCAGATTTTCGGGTTTGATGTCCCTGTGAGCGATTCCCCTCGAGTGGATATGTCGAACTCCTTCGATGAGCTGACGGAAGAAGTGGCGCACATTGCCATGATTTATATATTCTGAAAGGCGTGCTCGGTTTCCTCGCGTTTCCGTTGTGCACTCACTTGTCAGATAGTGGAGATCATAACACACGTATTCCATAGAGATATGTATAAACTCTGCGCCTTCCAGTTCCATTCCGAAGGACTGTACCACGTTTTCATGACCCTTTAGTTCCTCCATAAACTCGTATTCGACCGTTTGTTTCATAGCAGCATCGTACTTCACCGGGATTCTCTTCACTGCTAACTTCCGACCATCATCGTTGACGACGAGAAGAACGCTCCCGAACGCGCCTGAAACGACGAAAACATCGGTGATCGGAATTCGTTATACGAAAATGTTACAGTCTACCAGCGCAGGCGAGCCAAAAACCGGTTTCACTCTGGTTTTCTGATCTTGTGAACTGTGCTCTCCAGCTGCCGAGAGGAACACTGGCAGCTGAGGCCGATAGCAACAGCGCCGGAATGATAAGAGGCGAAGGAAACAGATTTCACGGAAAAACGAAACAAATGCGGTGAAAGTGGAGCCACAAAGAGCTCTCGGAACCGGATCGCAAGCGGTGACTCATCGTATGTTTTCAAAAACGCGTGGTTCCCAGATAAACAGTGTTTCAAGGTTCAATCATCGAACGGCATTCGTGGCTACTGTGGCCTAAAATTCTTTGCATTCTCACGGAGACGATCGATAGCGAAACCGATGCACTTTTTTCGCGCGCGCCGCCGCCCCCACGGTGACGTCAGAGAACATACACTTCGAGCACCGCCAGCTGTTATAGTTTTGTGCACTCACAACCCCACAGCTGGAACTCACCTTCGCCGATGAGCGTGGCGTTCCACGAGGCGAACCGATTTCCAGCGTTCAAGTTGGCCTTCGGGTCGCTTTCCTCCTGGGCTTCGGGCTTCTGCTCCTCGAGGGGCTCCTCCAACTCCTTCGATGGCTTCTCCTCATCGATTTCGATCGTCGCGAAGGCGGAAGTCATGTCGGCGACATTTGGAGATTCTTCAACGGCGATGGCGACCATGACTGCAGAATTCCTCGAGGAAGATCAGAAACCGAGCGCCGTCAACGACAAAAGGGCAGCCAGGGCAGGCGACGCCGCCGCACAGCGAGCGAGCAGACTTGACTATGACGCGATACAGCCGCTTTGGAGGCGGGGACCACAGAGCGCACGCGGAGAGGTGCAAAACGCGTGGTGGCGGCGTCCCTTTCTGGATCAGCTGATCGAGTTCGCAGATAGTTGATCAAACGATGAGGTCCAAGTCCACCGGCAACGACACTTGACCTCGCGAAGACTTCGCCACTCGGAAACGACCGAGAGTTACCCTTAAGTTCTGAAATGGAGAGAGATAAGCTCGAAGAAGCACGAACGGCGCAGAAGAAGAAATGAACGCGAGCAGATCAAGATGACAAAGAGTAGGAAAGGCAAAAAAATGCTGCATTTCGCATCAAGTTCGAAGAATGCATAGAGAATGGAGCGTCGAAAGAGATTCGTACTGTACGAGAGCGGCCAATTTCGGTGACCAATTTCGTTCGTTCAAACGAAATAAGTCTCACAACGAAAACATCCGGACCGTTCTACATTAATCGATGAGAAAGGGTTGCGCTCGTAGCCAGCGAGCGCTGTGCCTGGTCAAGTCCGCGAGTTCTGAAGGCGCCATCGAAGAAGAAGTCAGCAGAGAAGCTGTGCTCTTGGGGTAGTAAGTACCCTTCCTGAGGAATCTAGAAGTGACGGTGAGTGTACCCAGAGCCTCGAGAGATCTGTTTATGTTGCCACTATGTACAAACAAATCAACAATCGGTAATAGACTTCTGCTCTCTGTGGACCCGTTTCGCGTCATCGCCGTCTCCAGCTCCGGATCCGCGTCGCCAGCACCTTCCATAGTCACAAAAGGAGTGGCGCCGCGCTCTCGGCGCTGCCTCCGCCACCCACGACGGCGGTGTTGACGCTGGTGGCGGAGCGCGCTGACCGGAGGTGGTTCCTCTGGAGGACGTCGGGGCTCGGGTCACGCGAAGGCGAGGTTATCGTAACCACGGTGCGTTTCGGCGAAGGTGACCTTGCGACGGAGCCCGTGGTGAGGCTCCGGTTCCCGCTTTGGCCCCTTTTCAGCCGAAAACTCCCGCTGTGGCGGCTGGATAAAAAACGGGTGATTCTGCTGTTGTTGGAGGTGAGGCCTCTTCTGCTACCACCACCGGCGCCTTCCCGGTCGCTACCACTGCCGCTGCAGTTCCGTTTCCTGCGGATTGACTGGGTCCTGCAACGAACGGGCGTCTGTAAGGAGGGTCAGGTGGTGTACCTGGCGAAGTTGATGAGCGAGGAGTCCTCGTCGATAAGGTTCTCGGGGTGCTGTGAGAGGTACCGCTTCCAGAGGGCGTCGGTCACTTCGGTACAGTACATGACGCCGGCGTGAAGGGCGATCATGCGGAGGACGAGGACGCCGTCCACCTGAATCGGCGGTGGAGGAAAACTCGCGGTGACTCACCTTCAAGTAGGTCTTGAGAAAGTGCTCAACCTGTTTCCTCTTCTCCTTGCGGAAGAGTTCGGGCTTGTCGGGGTCAGAGGTGAGCTCGAGGTGGCGGAGGACGAAGCGGAATCGGTCGCGGTGGAAGAGCGAGATGCTGAACCAGTAGAGGGCGTCGAGGGTGGCGGCGACGAGGAGCACGGAGAACCAGAGCCACACGAGGATGAAGATCTTCTCGTTGAAGATGTTGATCACAAGGACGCACTAGAGGGGATTCTGGAGGAGCGTCGGGGAGGCGACTCACCTGGACAGAGTGGCGCTGGTTGTTGCCGAGGACGCGCACTTCGAAGTCGCAGAGGGTGACGCGCGGGAAGTTGCCGGACTCCATCCATGAGCGCCCGAAGAGAAGGTCCCGGAGTACGCCGAAGCCGTAGACACTGTACTCGTCAGTCTCCAGGAACTTGTTGACCAGGATCAGATTCGTCAGGATGTTGCCGACGTACATGATCTTTGTCATCTGGAAGAAAGGGGCATGATATGGGACCATAGGTCCAAGGAGATAGCCCCGAGAGACCCTGATCAGGCTGCTCGCAAGGATTTCATGAAGAGGATGAAGCTAGCACATCAAATCAACTAACGCGCAGTACAGAACTTCGAGATGCCCGCGAACTCACCAGATACAGGCCGGTGACGTAACTTTCGTAGTATCGCATGTTGAAGCACTTGAAGACGCGGTGGAGAGTGTACTGAGTGCGGGAGGTGGCAGTGTGTTGGTACCTCAGAGCGGACTCGATGTGTCTGGAGAGAGACTCTATTGTCCGGATACGGTAGTCCGGCTCGATGTTCTCCTTCTCGGTGGCGAGCTGCACGATGTCGTTCATGCGGATGCCTGAAGACCGAGGGTGCCGAGCCGACCAGGGGAACTCACCTGATTTGTCACTCATCAGTCTCCACATGAGGCAGGGGATGTAGTAGAGAAAGGCTTCGATGAGCAAGAAGAAAGGAACCCATTGGTAGTAGGAAATCTGGCGGTACTCCCTTTCGGCAATGTCAACAGGAATATCCTGGAAGCGCGGTCGAAGAGGGCCAAGGAGAGTCACTTTACCTGCTCTATAGGCACCCAATAAGTGTTCTGAGCCCAGCAGTACATCTCGGTGTATGCCTCCCAGGAGGCGGTGAACTGAGCGGGGACCCAGCATTCCAGCGGTCGGCCACCGAACTGAAACAACGAGGATGATCATTTTGATGATTCTTGTCTCTGAGTAAGTGGCACCTAGGATGTGTTCTACTCTTGGCCCCAAAAAAGATTCTGGAAATTCGAGGAAGAAGTAGTGCCCGGCGTAATTTGACCGTCGCAGACCGTGTTTTGACGGAGCGATTCAGCAAAGCGCTCGTATATCAACCACACAGCGGCGGGAATAACGAGGTTCATGTGTGCGCGAGCTAGACAACACCGAGCTGCTGGCACGAGGGGAAAAGTCTCCGTCAGAAGTTCGCCCTGACTGGTGACTGTGGAGATCTCATCTAGCTGAATGGAGGGACTTGACTATTGCTTTGACTGGCTCCAGAGTTTTCTAGGGGAGGGTCTGAGTGTTACCTGCTTGAAAGACACTAGAACGGCCATCATGATGAGGAAGGAGGAAGTGTAGAAGTAGGAGAGTCGGTCGACGAAGTCGTCGTCCTTGCGGTAGTGCAGGAAGGAAAGGGCGCTGAACATGTTCTGCAGAACCATGGCTCCCACTTCCAGCACCGCCGCCTGCTGGTAGTGCAAATCTCGGCCGTGACCTGAACGGTACATCGGTTAGCGCTCCCTCGGTACGGCTGGAGGGGAGAAGCCGAGGGCTAATTAGCTTCGAGTTGCATGCGAAATCGGACGCTCGCCGCCAGGGATCGAATCGGGCTCCTACCTCGTCTTCTCGCCAAGATCATTTGGGGCGCGCGGAGCGTCGGAAGAAGCGAAGGCAAACTGAAGGCAGAAGGGGCGCGGGGGGCGAAGCGCCGAAGTGTCAAATTTGAGGACAAACATGTCAAAAGGTAGCGGAGGAGGGGCGCAAAACGGAGAGATTTGGAAGAATTTTAGAGGAGCCGCTTCGGAGGAAGGAGAGACGTCTTCCGAATATTGTCTACACCGAAAAATTGATATTTACGAGGAGTGGAAGGAAAATCGATGAGAAGAAGGAGAGGATTCTGAGATTCAACTGAATCACCGAAGAAGTGATGACATTAGGCGTGCGTCACATCGAGTCGCCTCCCTGTTTTGTGCACATGAATGAGTCTCCAAATTGTGGGAAAAAGGATTCCTGATCTTCCGAAAAAGAATCGATCGAATCTAGAAGCGTTCTCTGGTAGAGACATTCCCCTGGTCGTGCTGCAGAGCTCGATTTTCGGTGCAAAGGCACATCGAGAGTCCGGGAAGCGTGCCGGGGACGTCGAATCGGTGTCCTCAGTGGTCCATTAATAAAGTCAATCCCCATCGAGCGCGCCTAAGAGGTTCTTTGATTTCCGTCGTCCCCTCAACAGGCATCGGAGGATGCAAAACACGCGCAACTTCGTCAAACAAAGCCAATGAGCGGCGAGGGCCCCAATTAGTCGCTTCAGGAGTTACCTTTGCGTCGGAAGCGTTGTCGCGGATTCAGGTAGTTGTGGCTGTGGTGTTGCTGCTGCTGTTGCTGGACGCCGTGGGCGGAAGAGGCTCTCTTCCGGGGGCGCGGGGACTGGTGGGGGTCTCTGCCGGGCGCGGGGTTCGAGAGCAGCGGGGCCGAATAGCCGAACAGAAGACTGCTCGGACGCATTCGCCCCTTCTGGAACTTCTGAACTTGTTCGGACTTCTCGGAGGCGGTGGGAGGGCTGAGTCAGCGGCGCGTCGGCAGCGGAGACTACGGCCGGGAGTCAGTGATAGGGGCGGCTGGATGGATGCCCTCAAGGCGTCGATTCCTCGAGGAGATCTCGAGGCTCCGCCCACTTTATGCGTTTTGCGACGGAAGTATTCGAAATATTTATTTGGACGCCGAGGACTATTTACTACAGCACGTGCGACGTCGTCCGAGGTGCCTCGAAGGACCCGAGGAGGGCCTCGGAGGGCGGTTTGGGTCGGAGGCGGCGCCGGGAATCGCCGACCGGAGCTTGTAAACCCGCTAAGTGTTGGGCCGTCCGAGGGCGCCGCGAACACGCTTGAGGGGAACGCGACCTGGGGGCAAAATACAAAAAGGAAGCGGAGGTAATTGGACTGGAGGGGATGACGTAGAGGCTGGAAGGAGCAGTTGAAGTGTAAAGTCCAGAGACGAATCTGTAATGGCCGGAAGAAGGTGGAACGTTCCTCTGCACTTAGTGGAGCAATTCGCCAAGAGGAGAGTATTTTGGGGAAAACGAAGGCAATCAGAGGATCTGAGAGGAGCAAGAGAGTGTAATTGCAGGCGAAGGACGGGTCGGACTGTTCGTTCCTTCTGCACACACATAGGTTTCGATTTTCTAGCTCTGTTCTCTGACAAGGGCCAGTGTTGTTTCTCAAATAACCGCCAGAGGCCTCAATTAAAAGAGTCGGCAAAGCACGAATTCCGAAGAGTTTTTGAAGGATAGGCGTGCGCGGCGCAGGGCGACGCAGAAAACAAAGAAGGCAGAATTAATCAGCATGTAATTGTAAGAGAGACGCGCTCGGAGCGCAACTTTTCGCCTCGGACGCCTCCTATCAATCATCGGAGTCACTCCGCGGCGACGTCCAGAAGCGAGTGACTCAAGGGGAGAAGAGATTTGACTGATGGAGTGAGGAACCAACTTGCATTAAGCCTGCGACCCTACAGATCCATGTCTTCTGCGTTTAATTGTGCGCGCCCGAGACGGACGTCGCCGAATGACGGAGCCCTTATTAGACGCCGTTCCGACGCCGAAGACTCCGAAATTGGATCACCGCGAGAGCAGGAGGGCCACGCAAAGTGGCCGTCGAAAGGACTGTTTGCTTTTCCAGGAACAGGTGAGTTCGGGCTGCAGTGGGTATCGCGAATAGAATTCAGGGGGTGAGGAGGGTTTTTGAACAGTTTACGAAAAGAAGAAAGATTTAACTTAAAAAATTAAACGAAAAAAACGGTCGATCCTCTATAAACAGAGAACCGACAGGTCCGCTGGTCCTTTTTGTGTTTTTAGCTCTCAGCACCTAGTAGAGGGCGCGAATTCGCAGCCGCATTCATTAAAAACAACCAATTACTACTAAAATCTGAATAAAAATGAAAACGATGTTTTCTGTCCAATGTAAATGCAAAACGTCTCGTCTTCTTTGTCTACAGTCTAAATCTCTCCGATCTCTGAATGTCTAAGTTGGCAACTTGAGGTCTCCGCGCGCCAGAGAGACACTCTTATCTGCAGAATTCATTTGCATTAGGCGTGTTCTCCCGTTCGGCCGTGAAGGGAATTCCGTTGTTTGCGTCTTTTGTCCCCCAGGAAATGTGCTTTTTGGATGCTTCTGCACACAAACAAAACTTGAAAGACGGTGCGGTGGGGCACGAAACGCGGCCTATCTTCTCCTTGAAACAGCTAAGAGGAGGCATTTAAAGAGTCAAAGGAGACGGAGCTTTAGCTCCTCTTCTGGAAAAAAAAAACAAAGGATAATTCGAGGGATCTGGGAACAAACAGAAGAGAATCTGAGTCCGAGGTGCCTCGGAGGACCTAAGGAAGGCCTCTGGTATCTAAGTGTCATAGGGGCCCATTTGACCATTTGTGTGCCGATTTTATGAACGACAGACGATAGAATACAATGCCGCTATTCGTGGAAAATTGTACTTTTTTTATGATTTTAAAGGTTCTAGAAAAAAAGGACTTTCACTTGGATGGTTGTCACATCGGGGTCAATTAGGAGAGCACGTGAGCAAGTGGTCAGATGTGTGCAAAGAAGAAGAAGAAGCTTAATGAAATGCAAGTGTCACTTTGGGCCTCGACGAATGTTTCTATATTTAGAAGATCTTTGATGATCTCTTAAAAAGGGAAATATCCCCACAAACATAAAATGATTCCAAAAGCAGGACCCAGTAGTTGCAGCACACCTAAGCGCCACGGACACCGTCCGCTCAAAACAGCGAAGGCGGTCGAGATTGGAGAAAGTGAATTAGCACGAAATGTTTATTTGTATCCTTTGATTCGGCTCCGATGACGACGAGAGGGTCCCGCGGTGGTGGTCGGCTCCCCACGAATCGCCATTAATTATTTCCATTTTGGAATTTCGCGAAGCCTCGAACGGATATAAATAATCCATATTCGGCACTTTCGCCATTCAGTGGCACGCGAGCGGATTTCGATCGATTTCAGTCACAAATACCGTAATTTTACTTTTTGGCCGCCCGAAGCGAATGCCGGTCATCTGCCGAACGGCGTTTAGGGGGGGGGGGGGCGACGGGGCGAGGGTCGCCGGAAGGTGACACGGGGCTTCTGGAGGGGGAGGAACGCGGTCCCGGGTGGAAGGGGTCTTGCGGTTCCCACGCTGCGCGTAAACAGGCGCCACGATTGTTTGCCTGTTAGGGGAGCACCTGGAGGAGGTCGCCGGAGGGGAAGTGCCGGGGTTCGACTCGAAGAGATTCGAATCTGAGCGCCCGAGTCGGGAGGAGGATCGCCGCCGCCGTAAACACACGCAATGACTAAGGTGTCGCGGGAATCCGAAGAAGGCTTCGGAGGGCCGAAGCGACGCAGACTGCAGAAACGCACTTAGGCGCCGGAAACGGCGCTTTGAGGGCGAATTAATTCCGAGAGGAAACAATTAGAGGAAACAAAGAAGTGTCGAATCTGCGCCGACAGCGGTGATCTATACGGCGAAGGCGCCGGGGAAAGTGCTCTCCGAGGAGGTCCGAAGGCCTGCGTCGAGTCCCACCACGAAGGCGCACGCGACGTGAACGGGCGAGAGTTGTATTCTGAGGGTACAAACCTGGTGGACCGCAGAGTTCGGGGCAGAAAAAGGTTCCAAATGATGTGTTTCCGAAGGATCGGGAACTTAATTACGGTACTCGGGGTGGCGATTAGGGAGGACGTCACTCGACGCGGAGTACAGTACCCCGGCGGTTAGGCGAGTTCGCGGGAAAACATCTTGGGCCTCACGGCGTGTTCCCAATTAGGAATCGTCAACTCGATCGATCATTAGGCATTCATTGTGAGAAAATTGTGTATCGCGCGCGCATTATCGACGCCGCGAGGCGCCGAAGGCGACGCAAACAAGAGGAGGGACCTTACCTGTGCGGTTCCGGGTCCTCAGCGGATCTCGGTAGCGGGTGGGAAGCGGCATTCCGCGCGAATCATCGCCGCGCCATGCGGCTTCGCCTCGGGACCGGAGGGGAGTGGTTAGGCGGTGTGGAGGTTAGTGGAGGACAGACGGGTTCCGAGCATTCAGAAGGCGCCTCTGAAAGCAATCGCACCGAGAGTGATCGGCCTAATGGCGATTTCCCCTCGGGACCACGACGCGGTTAGATGTGCGCGAATCTCCCAAATTAAAGTGTAATTAGGATAATTGTTCAAACTTTGGGACCACAACGGCCCCCTATGAATTATTCCACTGGGCATCAGGTGCCGCCTTCTGGCGATTCGGCGTGCACACGGAAGAAATGATTAATTTGCGGGAAACAATCATTAATCGCGCAATCCACCTGTCGCCGTCTCCCGCCACGAACGTTGCAAATGCGGACACCTGCGGTCCCACCGCGAAAGGGCACCCTTAGGGCACTCTGTTGCGAGACAACCTAATTGGGACTCTAATTGGGAGTCGCGTTTCAGAGGACGTCAGAGATGTTTCTATTTCGGGGAGAAGGGTCCTCTAGCCAGGTGCAGGACTGCTCTAGAAAAAAGAGAACTGAAATGTGTTTTGACTCGGAACCATTAATCGAATCCGATATGAGTGTGCGGCGTTCTTCTTCTTCTGGAATGACAAAGAGGTCGTCGTTGCAGGACCGGAAGGGAAACGGGCGCAGGACCCGCAAACAGCTCGGTAACGAAGTTAATCGCGAGAAGCATTCCAACGGGCGCGGACATTAGTATTGCGCGGATCAGGTCAAAAAGAATTAATTAGAGCGCCCTTTGAGACGGACTACAATTATGCGAATCGATAGAATTTTAATGAAATTCAGGTTAGGGAGGCCCGGCGACGTTCGAATTGATGTTTCGCCGAGAAGTTTCTTGAATTATGCTAAGACGGTGACCTCGGTGGGAACCTCGAAAGACCACAGATCGAGCTCTGGGGGCTCCTGGCTGGATCGCTCCTCTTCAAAGCATTCAATGAATTATGCGATCGCTAATTTTTGGCTAACGATTTCCGATGGGATCCGGCCATGCAGAAAGACTCCGATTAGTGCAGGTATAAAGGGGAATCCGAAGTTGGCCTCCTCATTGAAGGCCTTCTTGGGTCCCAGCGCGCTCATTACTTCCACAACTCTTCACGTGATAATCATCGAAAATACCGCTAGGTACACACATAGTATCGATTAAGCGCCCTTCCGACGCAAACAGCCAATAAAGAGAACGTCGCAAATCGCGCTCGGCTACAGTACCCCGGCCACAGGACGCCGAGGCGTCGTCCTCCTAGTGTCCTCGGCTCCTTCAAAGATTCAATTAAAAGTAGGCCGAGAAGGCGGCGGCGTCACTTCGCGTCTCGACCCGATAGGTGCCAATTACCGCGCAGCCTTGGGGCGGCCCACGCGCGCCATAAACGCACGAATATGGAAGCGAAAACGAATTGGCGACAGTCGCGACAAAGACGCCTCCAAAAACATCCGAAATCGAATCAGGCGGTGGAGAAAAAACGAATTTACTTTCCGTCCCGAGGGCCACCCGTGGAGTCCTCCACCTTGGAGTGCGTCGGCAGAGGGCCGTCGGCGGCCGGAGCCTACTTGGCGACGCTTTTAGTGATTGTTTTGGGCATCTAATTCGGGAGATATGTTTGGGGAGAGGCGACGGTGTACTCTCTGAATCATTTATTGTTTGTGGCACGGAGAAAGAGGGCGAATGGCTAATGGAATGGACGTCGACGGACATTGCCTGAACGGAGAAACGTGTGAGAATGAGCCAGGGGGTGGGGGTGAGTAGGACAGTGGACCTGAAGGACTACTACAACTAGAGTTCTCCCACGTTGCACTTCCTGCGAGAGGTTCTATTGAGTCGAACCTCCTTTTAATGTCCGTTCTTCTGGTCTACTGTACTCGCGCACCACTTTTACCCACACCGTCTTCCAGTGCTCTTCTTTTTGTTCTTGTATTCGATGACCACTTCGCCTGGGGAACATCTTGGCTGCCAAGTCGATTGGTGGGAGTGCATAAATTAGGGAGTAGATGACTAACGAGCAGAGTTGCGAATCGCAACAAAAGAATCACTCGGGAGGAAAATCGACAAATCGAATGGCGGCGATCGATTTGCAGAGGTTCCGGGATTCAAGGGAGGAAGAGGGGGTTATGGAAGGGGAGGTCGCTGGATGTTGCAAGGAGGAAGCTGCGGAGATGAGAACGGATTGTTGTTCTCGGGGGACGGGAAAGGGCGCCAAGTAGGAACAGAAGAGTGGACAACCGATAGATAGTGTTTTATTTAGATAGTGTTCTGTATTTCTAGGTTTCGAAAAAGTTGAATATGAGGCGGCATTCTTTTTCCACTGAATTGTAGGGCAGTATACCTGCCCCTAGTAGTTCCATTGGCTTAGTCAGGGTTGTCAAGTCTCTACATCTACGAATCCTTGCTCTTCTTTGGAATGTGTCCGCCCTGTTGTGGATTGTGAAATGTATGCGCTGGAATTCAGAAATCACTCAAGGTCCATAAATTTCAACCGAGAAATGGGACTCGGTCACGCGATGTTCTTTTCGGCTAATTTGCTTTAGAGCGCTTGTTTTGAGAGAAAGGTGTTCGAACTGTCAATCTTAGGAAACAAACAAGCCAAAGGACACTTGTGAGGACAGTGAACGTTGTGGCTGCACTGGGTGGGGGAGAGGGTGCTGGGAGAAGATGGTTCTGAGAAGTGAAGGTCGCCACTTTTGAGCACTTTTAGTTTGAACATTGATTCTGTTGTGTGGTGTTTGGCCAGAACAACAGAGCCACTTTTAATTCAATCAAGAAAGCTCTCTTTGCGGTCAAACAAGGCTCGATTCTGGTTTTGCCAGAGTCGAAGTCTGTGTGAGCGTGAGCCTGGAAGGAGACTGTGCGTCATAATTTGATTATTTTGGAGCGAAATTTGCTTTTATTGCGAAAAGAAACTCTTCGAGAACTCGTTCTGTACGTCGAAGCTACATTCCACCCGAACAGAGACGAAAGAGTGAAATGCGCCGATCGACCAGGCTAATTACAGTAGTGTGGGTTCCCCCTGTCAGAGTACATATCTCGCGGATCAAAGTCATTGATATCACAATGAACTTAATATCGGACAGTTCCCTTATCCAAATCTCGAAATATTGAAATAAGTCAGATTTCGGACTCTTTTTCGTTTTTGAGCCATTTCGGTTAGTAGTCAAATGGAGTTTCATCCTAATTTTAATCCTATTTTGACTGTTCCCGTGTTTGAGATTTGAGAAGGGTCTTGGCTGTGCTGAGGCATGAGGCGTTAATATTAAAATTCTCAACTGGGACCGCTGATCGCTTTTACTTGGATATCATTTCGAGTCGGAGCTAGAAGCTGATCAACGTGATTCGGGTGTGAAGTCTGGCACGGCGTAAGGATTCGGAAGGATCATCGGGAGGATGACTGTCGAAAAACGAAATATGGAATATGTGTGCTATAAGACGGAGACGGACAGAGAATTGTGGCCAGAGGGGAATTGCTTGGAACTCCGGCAGGTGAACGACCTCTTCTCACGCACCCTCCGCAGGATTCAGACTTACCGCTGGGATGTTTTATGCGTTCTTGGTGCTCGTTCTTCTTCTTCTGCGCCTCCTCTCCGAACTGATATCCGAGGGCGAATTGGGAGATCATCGGGACGACCAGTCGAATCGAAGAAGTGACTGGAGACGATCGATGCGACCGGAGGGGTCTTTGAGTGTGGGAAAGCGTCGGAGAGGACAAATAACCGCGCGAGGGCCGAATCGCCGCATGCTAACCCTTCTGTTCTTTCGTTCCGTGAGTCATTCTTCAATAAATGCGATCCGCTGTTTCAGTGCTTCTCAGTGGAATACAGTCCCTATTCGCCGACTGGAGGAACGTACAAAAACAAACATGTCGAGTGTGTTCGATGATGCGATTAGAGAGTTCGGGCGTCTCTTGTTTGGGTTGTGGGGGAGAGTTCCGCGTTTCCCACTAAGACTCTCATTGGACCAATTGATTTAATTGGGTTAGCGACTTCCACTTCAGCACGCTGATCCAATCAGAGAAATCTCTTCTGAAAAACAACACGGTACGTCGAGGAATTTGGCGATTTCTTGGCGGCAGATCGAATGAGGCTGGGATGCGAGGTCGAGAAATCGAGGAAACATTTCCTTTTTGTGTCATTTTTGGAGTGAATTCACTTCGATCTCATCTCTGGGAAACAAACTTTTCGTAATTTTGTAGTCTCAAGAAGGGAACCTACTGGTTCTCGCCAGTCAATGGATATCGATGATACATTCCATTTTACAGTGAACATGAATACTTATTATGAATGCTCTCTTTGATCATATCTGGATGACACGAATGGAACATTTCCACATGAATCTTTTGTTACTTTGTGTTCCGGTTCGACATTTTATCTGTCGTCCCATCTCTGCTGACTGTGAAAACAGAGTTTTTGTGATTCTCGATCACGAGACGGGAACCTGTTCGTTGTAAAGAAACGTTTTTCAACATCGATCCTATTTGTATCCTCGTTCTTCTGCAGAACTTTTGTTGTAGCGGAACTTCATACATCTCCAAACGCTTTCCATAAATGCTCACTTTGACCAGCTGTTCATCATTGACGTCCAAAATGTGCTTCTTGTGTAGCAGAGATCGTTGCCATCGTCGTGACATCAATGACAATCTGATGTAGAGAGATAAGATCTACGAGGAGGTTCAAATGCATCTGTTTCTAGATGGGACCATCCGGTTCAGAAGGTGACGCATGCCGAGTCGGAAGGTCGGAAGGTCGACTCGTTGAGATAACATCAGCATCGCGTCGATTCGTGTAAGATGTCTCGCGGCGATACTTGTTCCTGTTTGTTCGATGTTTTGGAGGTGCAGATCGTGGAAAAGTGCCGAAAACATCGCCGATGCAGGAGCCGACGAGGTCAACAAGTGGCCGCAAATAGAAGACGAGTTCTCGATTACAGGCTTAGTGTCGAAAAATAGAAATGGCACTGTTTTCCCCGAAGATAACAGAGACCGACTATCTTGCAAGAGAGATCTTTCAAAGTTGCTTTTGTTTTGTGATCTTCGTGGATAGTGGGTGCAGTTACAGTGAATACGTTTTCAGATCTCGGATGCACGGAATTTAGGGAAAGTGTTCATATTGGGTTGAGTCACTGGAAATGATAAATATCATCTATTTTCGCACTGTCTAGTTTCGTAGCAGAACCGGTGTCTGCGTTGTGGTGGTCACTCGCCCCCCTCGGTCACCTCTCTTTCTTGTGTCAAATATGATTTTTTTACTCATTCGTATCACAAGACGACCAAGCTGCCACGTGGACATTGCGAAATGCACTGTTATGCACAGGTTACCTACGGTATTAATTGTGTGAAGGACGCTAACTGCCTTCAAACGGATATTAACCTGCTGAGCTACAACATCTACAATTGGCGAAGTAGTGGCGATCCAGCAGGCCATCACTTGGTCATCACTCACAGCTACCATGCCCTTATAGCGACTTTAAGGAAATAGAGGCGAAATGTGGAAAAATGACCCTTGGATTCAGGAATAATACGACTTCTCAGGATCGTTTGTCTCCAAATTAACCACAATGACTCCCGATTTTGAGAGATTCCTATTTACTACTTATACACTTACGCTCGCACCTGTGCTCACAACCGACCTCAAAGGAAACCACTCGGAATATAGAGGACCAAAACGTTTTTCGACTCTAAACCCGGCATTTTCTACAAAAGCGGCATCCGGCTCTTGTCCGAGAAGTGGGCTGAAGGTGTTCAAGTTAATGGTGAGTCGCTTGAATAAGATATGTGCCTTAGATGTGTAGTAATAAACAGACGTTTTCAATATTCCAACCCAATAGGCCCAAAACACGGGTTTAGTTTGGTCTTCCTTTTGACTTCTCTTGCAGAGAGAGGGAGACGTGCAATCTCAAAGATTACCTGCACTTTCAGAACATTACTGGTATCGCCTACAGTTCCACAATTAGATCGCAGAGCAGCGAGTTGTGACTCGTCTATTTCTGTCGTTTGTCACAAACTCCTCGAGGCTCCTCTTCACTTTTCACACGTCTTCTGGTTCTCATAAGCGCCATAATAACTCCTCTCTAACAGGTTATTCGCGCGAAAATTCCGAATTTCGCCCTTGACCGAGCTCAACTTTATAGTCACAGCCTTGTTAGGGTCACACCATTTGACACATGAACCGGACGCTACTTCTGGTTTTTGGGTACTGTACTCATACTTACATCCAAGGGCAGCTTCTTCGATGGTTACCCGATGAAAAGTGTTGAAACGAGAAGAACAGCGGTCCCTCCAGATGCACAGATTCAGGTTTTCCCTGCTTTCCATGTCTTTGTTTTGCTCCCGATGGCTTGAGTCACGTCTTCCATCTCCTCGCCGACTTTCGATTTCCGGGGAAGTCAGTTTCCCGAGACTCCACTACACGTTTCGCTGAATCACTTCCGACTTTTGGCTCTCCAAAAACACTCGATTGCAGCGACATAGAAAGAAACTAGGAACGATAAATTCACAAGATGACTCTGATGTTTCACTTCCAGCTTGTATCTCAAGGCCCTCTTTTTTTTGTATTCTAAAAGGCCGTTCATCTTGATGTTTTTGTGCAAGTTTTCTGCCAACGTGGCCGAAATGTGTTTGTTTATCAGAATCATTCCAGTCCGGTCCTTTTCAACTTCAGCAAACCATAGTGTGCCCTCTGCAAGACAAAGATCCCGATCACTTTCACAAAAACAGTCCCTGTTCGTTGTTCCCTTTTGGCGCCCTAGGATATGTTCCTGCATGGGCTACCTTCTTCTTCTCCCCCCAAAATCGATGAGTCATTCAGTGTTCAGGTACCGCCAAAACATCTGCTTGCACACGTACGTCAGGGTTTCCTTCAGAATCAAGTCGTCAAAGTGACCGATTTGTGACTTTCTTTCGTTGTTTACCGCGTCGCAAAGGGCGTTGTGGCGACCAACGGTTCCGCGGGTGAGCGATCGTTTCAGCCTTCGGTCTCCGTTCCCGATGCACCCAAACCGTTTCAGAGCGAACCGCGTGCGTCAGCCTCGATCTCGGTTCGGCGAATTCCCCGAAATGACGTTTCCTTCGGGTTCCTGCAGGCAGCTCTGCAAGGCGACTGACCGACTGACTCAGCTGACGAGGCCAAGCCGGCCGAGGAAGGAAGCGATGACAGAAACACACGTCGACCACAAAACAAAGGCGAGCAGGTTTCGCGCGATCGCGGATTAATTGAGATTTTGAGAGACGATCGCTGAGAGTTTTTTGAAACTGGAAATCGACGGCTTCAGGCGCGCGGATTATAAACTTTGGCTGTCGAAAAAACTGCTTTGGGGCATTTGAACCAGTAGTGGACGGCGAACGAGAAATGACGGCTGCACGTGGAGGCGCTTGCGGGCTACAGAAATAGGCCGCAGAGAAGGTCTTCTTCTTTCAGACCTTCCCTTCTTCTTGTAAAGCTCACGTAGAGTAGGCATAAAGTTTAAGCGACGCATAATGTAATCTGTGGAGTAACATATCAAAATCGAATCTCATGCGTTCACTCCCTAAAATAGATCCAGAGGGCAATTCGATTGCCCTCTTCCAGCGCCCTGATACGGCAGAGTCAGTATATCTCATTTCCTGACACATATCTCAGTCCATCCTTAGTGCGCTTCTGCTGCACACACAGGGTCTCCTAAGTCCTCGTCAAGGGTTGCCTTCTCGGAGATGGAGATCCGTCGCAGGTCCCCCTTCTTGTCCCCATGCTCCTCCTTTGTGTATATCGGAAATCGGACGTTTTTCCCTTCATGTGTTCTCGGAAATAACGGCGGTTAAGGGATCTCGTGAATCCCTAAAAGGACGTTCGGAATGGCTAAATTAAGAAGTGAGTGTTTTCGCGCGCTACGGGACTGGAATGCGAAGCGATCTCCGCAGAGCTAGGACGCGGAGATTTGCGAGATGTTTAGACTCTTTTTGTGAAATGACGAAATCGACGGCGATTGCATGATCTTTGGAAGGAGCTCTCGAATTGAATCCTTGAAAGTTCAATCTGGGGCTGTTCCTAGGAGTTCCCTTCTGTGCTCCCTCGATTCATCGCTGCTTTCCGTGAACGTCTCCCACACAGAAACCGCGATTTGTTTTTCTTCGTTTCTGTTTGCAAATGCGTTTCCGATTTGTTCTGTGGTTCCGAGACTCTGAAAACGCATAAACAAGCTACAGCTACCGGTTTCTCGCTTTTTGAAGGCGAAGACGCCCCGAGAGATCACTGAATGCAGACCTGATGGCGCCCGGGTCGCGAAGGGCAAAGGCCGCTGTAATGCACTGCGTGTGGCCAAAGATCGAGCAGTTCGAAGAGATAAGCCCTTCTTGGCCACGGTCCATCCTTTTCTGAGAAAAAATCCCCTTTCATTCCCTGCCTCGAGGTCTTCCGTCCCGCTTTATCTCTGTTCGGATTGTCCTTATCCCTTCGAGAGGTCAGAACTGGGAGCATAGAACGCTCGCTTCGCTTCGGGATTGAAATCCGAGCTGTGTACACCTTTTAGGCGAGACAAAGAGCCCCCAAAAACTGTGGGAATCGCTCGGCAAGGGGAGAGCTCGAAGAGAAATCGAATTTTCGGTCCGAGTAAATGGAGGTGAACTCTCTTAATTTCCCATAATTGATTACCGAAGGACCTGATTCCTACAATAACAAGACGAGGCTCTTGTTTTCTCTCGTCTCTCTGAAGTTTAGTCAGAGGGATGCTTTCGACTCGTGAGATGTCCTCCCGAGAAGCGGAAACAGGAAGCTGAGCCACTCCAGGGGAAATGATCCCAAAATACGGAGGGCGATGAGTCAGCGCCCTGCGCAGGAGAGATCGTAAAGCGGTCGCGTGCAGGCACGAAGAAGCGTAGTTTGTGGCGAAGGTGTCAACTGATCGAACATTTCGACATCGATCGGAACAGCGGAAGGTGCAAAGACGGTCGCCGGACGATGCGGAAGTCGCCTCCAGGGCTTCTGCGTCATGCAGAAGCGCGGCGAGGGCTTGTTGCAAACCAGAAGGATACGCAGCAGAGTTCAGGTGCAACTTTCGGCGATAAACAACATTTCTTGTTTCGGAGAGCGCGGGGTGAACCCGTGAACCTTTGGTGCGGCTTCTCGCACGCATTTCGACTATCGCCAGCCTGGCAGGCACCTCTCCCCGAAGCTCTCTTTCCCACAGACGTCTCTTGACCAAACAAGACACGTCTATTTTGAAACTGTCTCGTCTGTGACAGATCACCGTCTCGATTCTAAGTGTGCTTCTTCTGCCCTTGTTTTGTCTTTGCGACATCCATGTTCCTACCGTAATCCATGTTTTGCACTGGTCGTTGCATAGAAACACGAATCCACATCACTTTCCCCGAAGGAGTCGCGTCGCGAAAACAGCCCTAAAGAAGGAAATTGTTTTGAGAGTCCGCGACCCTCGCCGACTTGAAACTTTTGTTTCCACCGCCGTCACGCGTCTTTGTCCCCTAATTGCGACCGCCACCGTACCCCTGCCCACTCCGTCACGGTCTCCTCGAGGCCTCAGTTCCACGACTGTTCGTTCTAATTTCGGCTCAGAAGGGTGTTCGAAGGGCGCCTTGAAAGAAACATTCCACTTTCTTTCTAAATCTTCCTCCGACCGGTTCCCTCGAAAGGAACGCTGTCGGGAGGCCCCTCGCTACCGTACCACCGCAAGGCAGCTAGACAAAGAGCCAGACGAGAGTCGTCGACTTCGGCGCGGATTCCGCGAAACCGCCGCCGTCTTTGTCTCCACGCGCCCGAGGGGAACGGCCTTGCAGGGTGCCTCTGCTAGCTGTTGTTTCGCCGCCCGAGGCGATTCCAATCGGGTTATCATCTTCGAAACCAGCTCCCCCGGCGCCCAGAACCCCGTTCGAGGGATCTCTGCCACGGCGGACTCCTCGCCTCGCTCCCTTCCGGCCTCTCGGATTCGCTTCCTGGTCGTCTCTCGGCTGTTTTCGTCGTCGCCGCGCCGATTGAAACAGTCGGACCCTCGGGAAAGTTGGAGAAAACAAGAAGACGACGACGCTGGTGACGCAGACGCCATCGGAGGCGACGGTAGATGAGACCCAGGGGACCCGATGGGGGACGGGAGGATTTGTCTCCAGTTTGGAAAATGAGGGGATTACTGTAAAGGGATTGCACTTGTCCTTTGCCAATTAGCGCTTGTAGGTCTCCCCAGGCAATCGCCTTCCCTTTCTAAGGTACTTTTAGACCTTGTGCCCTCCTGAATCTTTTCTTAAACCCCACAGCCCTCCTACACGCTTTTACACTTTAGTCTACAGCGAGATTAGGGCTGTCCACGATCGGCCGAAAGTAATTTTTGGCCTCCCGGAGCCAAAGTAAACAAACGTGTCACATCTGGCCAATCGAGACGGAAGGGACGATCGACCGCAGATCGAAAAAACGTGGTTCTTGACGTAGGTGGGAAGTGCGCTGTAAACTGACCGTGTGATTGGCGAATGCGTATCGTCAAAAACAGAGTTTCAACTTCGAAAACATCCTTTTGGGGCGTTTGGAGTTTTGTTTTTTGTTTGCCCTACTTAGCTCCATGACAATTGGCTTCGGAGAACCTCTCGGCGCTGCAAACTCGATTTGCTTTTCGGTGGAACCTCCGGGGGTGTAAACAACGCCGAATTAGGGACGGGATAGCCCGAGGACCCCCGAGGCCAGGATCCGGAAGGAAGACGTCTTCTGCACGAATTGCGGACGCTTAGGTGTTTTCGAACTTCTTTCTCCGATTTCGTTTTTCGATTGCGAAACGACCAAACGGGGCGCCGATCAGAAATCGTCTTCGAGACGTTTCGCGGCGCCTTTGAACCTTTCGGTAATCGTTTAAAAACCAAAAATCGGAACAAATTCTCGAGTATTCAAGAATCAGTGTAGGGGCCGTCGACTCTCGAAAGCTTCCTTCCAGAGGCGATGTCGATTTCGGCGCTTTTTAAAGTGATAAACTGCACGTAGACAACGCTGTTCGTGATCGGTTCCCGAAGTGGGTCACTGCCTAACAGCGCCTTCGCCACAAAATCGCCACAGTCCTTCTTGTAGGTTGTGACCACAACACCCCCGGGGCACTTCCCCATGCTACTTCTACGATAGGTTCTGCGGAATTCGGCGCTGTAAAGTAGACTCAGGTGACTCAACTCGTCGTCTACTCGTCTAGAAGGGGCGTCTACGCTTCGGAGTAGACGTCTCAGTGCACCCAGGAGATGTTTCATCCGCGCGTCGTTTTCGTTTTCGTGGCGACGGATCTCCTCGGGCGATTCACAAAAACGGATCGCCCGCATTCCGCGCGCGCTCGGCACGTGACACAGCTGGTCTCGACGCGATCTGTGCTTTGTAGTGACCGAACGAAGAAAATGGAAGGGGCGGCGCCTCAGGGCGCCCTCCCCCCGTCGTATAAATGCGCGCGACAAAAACAGAGCTGAGAGGAGAGGTGTGCCGTCGCCATCGACGGCGCCCCTTTGTGCGGTCCCGACACGACCCATTAGGGCTGCGTGCAAACGACATTTCTAATCAGCTGTTACGACCCTCCGGGGAATCGCGCTTTTTCGCGTTTTATCGCCGCGATGTCCTATGTCCGCGGGGCCCTTAGGCCTACACACCCTCCCCCCTCGTGTCAGGACCGGTTCGCAGTGCCTCGGATGCCTTCGGAGGCGCCTTCGGAGTGCTCCTGTAGCCGATTAAGCAGGTCGCCCACAACCGGTGTCGTCGCGTCCGCGTCAAGCGTGCATCGCGCCATCTGTTTTCTACGCCAACCTTCCAGCGTGCCTCGTCAGATCCCGTCAGGACCCTGTCCGATGCCGTCGTTCATTCCTCTGAAGCACCTCGCGGGGTATCTCAACGCGAGCCGCAAGAAGCTCATCTACGAGCCCTCCATCTTCCCCTCGAAGAAGTCGCGTCTCAGCAAGAAGGTCTCCCATCCCCTCGCCGCGCTCCCGCCGCTCCCCGACGCCCTCTGGGCGCAGATCGCCACCTTCTGCGGCCCCTTCGACCTTCTAAGGATGCGCCGCGTCTGCAGGCAGCTGAATCGCGTCGTCGACCAGAAGCTCGAGCAGGTCCTCTACCTCGACGTCATCATGTGCAACATCGACGACATCCTCTCCGTCGACGCCGACGATGACGGTAGGTCCCGACGCGAAGACTTACGTTGACTTCTCTCGAGAAATTCTCGAAATTCCGTTAGGCGATGTAATGTGCGCGAGAGCGAGACCGCCACGGCTTGTTTTGAACGGTTCCGAATTCATTGGGCGTCCCCGGAGGCCGCCGGAGGCTTCGTTCGGTGACCGATAACCCTCAGAGTGCCAAAATAAGGCTCCCGGGGGAGACCTCCTGCTTGTCGCCCCGTCCCCTCATCTCGAATGCATAATCTGTCACTAATCGCCACTTGGCGGCGCTTAGAGGCGAAGGCGCTGTCCTCGACTCCCCTAATTGGCCTTCTGTTGCAGGCGAATTCTTCCGCCACCCGAAGAGCGAGATCCTCCTCCACCTGAGCGAGCGAAGTGCGATTCTCGTGGTCGACGAGAAGTGGTCCTCGAAGGACGTGCAAAGCCTCTGGGCCGCACTTCAGATGTTCCGTCACGTGCCCCACAACGTCATGGTGGACGCCCAGGTGGCCGAGATGCTCGTCGCCGCCGTCGCCGGCGTCAAACTCAGCCGCTGGCACACCTTCGAGGCCTACACCCGAGTCTGCTCCCTGCAAGACGTCCCCTCGCTCCACATGAAGTGCCCCAAGACCTCCTCGAACCCCTTTCGCGCCAAGTGGCCCTTCTTCTCCAGCGCCAAAGAGGTGAGTCCTACCGTACCCCTCCGCCACTGACCGCACCCTTCCAGTTGACCATCCGCTGCGCCACCACCGACATCGCCTACGTCGCCCGTCTCGGCGACTACGGCGTCGGTCCCGAAGCACTGATCCCTGAGGACGTCGAGCTCGTCCGGCTCTCCGTAGTGGACATGAAGCCCCGGTCCCGCGACGCGAAGGCCGCCCGCGCCAACAGGCCTAACCGGCAGTTGGCCCTCTTCCGCCGCTGGATCCGCGCCGACGAGCTCCTCGAGAAGTACTGCCAGCAGTACTCATAGACTACCGTAACCCCGTCCTCCCATCATCAGTTATTTTCGGGTCCTGTATAGCTTTACGTTTGCACATGTTTGTACATAACCGTGCGTGTACATAGAAATGGAACGATGTAAATAAAGTGGAGAAGATTCGGAGAGCGATCGAAGGTCGGTCGACCTTCGGGGCGGCAAACGTGTTCTCCGCCGTGTTATGGGTGCGCGATCCGCCGAACCGCCACAAAAACCGAGTGCTCCCCATCGGAGAAGGGCGTCTATGGAGTCTAAATCGGGAGCCGAAGGTCGTCTCGTCCACTTGTAGTCTGCCCTGGTCAAGGACCCTTTGTGTCCTGCCGCGAAATGGCCGATTAGGCGGGAAGCGGAGCGTACAGGGTTGCATACCTCGAATTCCACGGTGCTCGTAAAATCGGACAAATTGCGTTCGGCGTGCACAGACCTCTCGCCGCGCACTCTTCATTGCCTATTTTTTGTCTCACAGCGAAAACAGGAAGGAACCGCTGTGCAAATTATGGCCCTCTTTGTGTGCAGTTTTGGCCGCAGAAATAATTCGGGCACCTCACGTAGCTTCTAATAGCCCTGCGCACGCCTAATTGGGGAAATTGCATTTTTATTGGACATAAGCAACACTTACAGGAAGCAGGAGAAGTGGAATCGTGTGGTTAGGCGGGTTCTGAAGGGAACGTTTCTGTGGATCGCAACAAAATTCGGAATTTCCTTAGCACAACTACTTCCAGAGATAATTCTGTGATGTGCGCTATTCATGCCAGGAGCCTCTCAATGGGGACGACGGAAAGACGCGGAGATCCAATCAGAAGGCGGAAAAGACGCAACTCATACTTTTCCAGGCTCTTAGCAGGAAATCACCATGCTTGGAGATATTTCAGCATTTATTGGGGTCAACAGAGATGCTTTAACCCTCATAAAATCATGGCCAAAGGCCACCGAACTTAGGCCAGATACAGTTGTGGATATATACTAACATCCAGGATAGCTCTCATGTGGGCTTCGGTTTGGCTATCCGAACAACTTGGCTACACTCCAAGGGTCCCTGGGCCACACAAACAAAGTGCACCTTGCTCCGATCGCTTCAGTCTTGCAGCCATTCTTCTGAAATCCAATACGCTTCTTTCTTCCAATTCTGCGAACTTATTATGCTGAGACTTCTGCAAGAGGTTTCCGTTTGCTCTCGGGGAGTCGAGTTTCGCTGTGGGACCCAGTGCATTGTTGATGACCACAGTGGTGGCCGATTCCAGGAGTTCCGTGTTTGTCCTACCTTACCTCTACCACCAAAGCCCTCATCGTCTTCTTGAAGACAAAAGAGGTCGAAAATCAAAAGGCTTTTTTTGCAAAACATTCGTGAATGATTACTTTCCGCACCCACAGGGTGTTGTGCCCATTTGTCTAAACGACGAAATGCGTCCAGATGTGCAGATGTGACCCTATTTTTAGGTTTGTTTGGGGCATCGGAGGGATCGGAACGAGATGGAAATCCCATGTTGAACAACCTTTAGTCGTGGAGGCGACTTTTCTGTTTCAGTTCAGTTCCATGAAGTGAAGAAGAGGACAAACAAACGGAGAAGATAATGAGGGGGCAATGATTAAAGTAATCATCCTCCATAATTAACCAAAACCCCCATTAACTGCAGTCACAGCTCCTGACAGGGGGGTCGACTATTCCGGCGACTTTTCCATCTTCAAAATCTTTCATTTGTGTCTCCAGAGATATCGTCTCCAGCCAAAGCTATCCAAGAAGATAAATAGTAATCTTCTAGGCATAACTTCCTCCAACTCTCGCTAACTGCCCTAACTTAGCTTCTCGGGTACTCTTCTATTATTCCAGAGTCGCACGTTCGAGAAAATTCTTTGTTCAAGGGCACAACTAAAATCGGTTTTCTTTTGTTCGTTTAGGCAAAACAAGATGTTTGCTTTCATGTTCAAAGAAAATACCCGAATGTCAACGGGTGAGACACGGTGAAAACAGATCCAGGAAAGCCAGGGTCGTCAACAGAATCACTTCCGGTCAACAGATTCTGGAAAAGGTCACGGGTTTGATAGGGATGCACTTGTCCACAAAAGTCCGACACTCTGTCAGGCGGAAAAGAAAGAAGCACTTCTGGAGGACGCACGGAATCGAGGCATGAAGCGAGAGAGACTCTCTTTTACAGTAACCCCAGCACAGTCAGACCGTAAACAAAAAGCTTGATCGTTTGTTGCCGACGTCCTTTGGATGCTAAGAAGGGCGTAAACAGCGCGATTGTCACCTTCATCTTTCTTGTGACGAAAGGCGCCAAAAATAGACAGGCGGTGGTCCTGGCCGGAGTTGTCAAAACAGCGATTCGGCTGGCACCTTCCGAAGTGCGAATTGCGGAAAGTGGTGACGCAAATGTGGCAGGAAACGATGATCGAGTGGGCGAGAAGCTGGAGGGAGAGGTGGTCGGCGACAGCAGAAGAAGTCCGGGAACATCTTCAGGGTACACCAGAAGAGATATACGGTGACATCCTCAACGGTTAACACACTTCAGCGAGATAACGTCCTAAGTTAAGTCGAAAACGTTAATCTAATATTTGATTCCAAAATGTTGATGTGATCCATTTGGTCCACCTTTGATCGTTGCACTTGAACGAATCCCTTTTTTTGTGTTTCGCGGGTTTGTGCACTCGTTCTATTTCAAGAAGGATCAATTATCACATCGCATAGATACCAGTTTTCATAGATAGATACCTAGATAGATAGATTCATAGATAGATATAGATATAGATACATAGATACCAGAACCGAACCCGACACAACCCGCTTACACGGAGAACGTTCGCGATGAGCCACACAGACAGTTGAGATGGTAGCGCTCTACTTCCACTATGTCTCTGGCGAGGCTAAACTTTAAGTTTTTTTTGCAGCTTTTCAGTGATTTTTACCTATTTTGTAACCAGCAGAGATGTCGGTTCGAGCTTCCTGAAACTCTACAGTTTTTTTCGCTCACTTCAGCCATTTGAGCGCCAATCTTGCCGCCCGCAGGGCTACAGTTTTTTGGCCTCCAACTAACAGGGCTATGAGCTACTTGGCTTTCAGTACCTGGAGGGCGCGAATTCGCGCGCAGCGGCGTTTATTTTTTTTTACAAGAAAACACGATCTCCTTTTAAACCAGCGTCAGCATCCACTTCCCCTGATCCAACTTCTGGTGCTTTGCTCCCACTATCAATCACCGAGGAATTGGAATCGAGAACATTACAGTTGTTGTCCTTGTGGCGATTGAAGAAGAGTGGTTCTCTCTATCTCTGTGACGCACTGTAATCAATCAAGTTGCACTTAAAAAGGATGTTCGAGATCATAAAATACGAACTTCCTCCTTCTCAACCCCCCAGGCTCCTCTTCTCTACTCCTAAGGCAGTCAATGAAGAGAAAGAGGAACTGAAATGAAGAGAAAGAACCCAATGGGACCTTGACAATGATAGTCCACTTGAAGCTTAGGATCCCATGGTCGTAGAACATTTATTTATTCGATAAATAGGCGTATTTCACTTTTCTTTCGGCATCCATCCACAACCCGTTACGTGGAACGTCATCGCTCTCCCCCTCATAAGCCATTGATGTCGATGAGCAGCTCCGGTTCCCTTTCCTCAGTCTTCACTTCCTCGACCACACACGTCGTTTCCCCATTTCCGGCCTGCACCTCCTGTGGCTGCTCCTCTTGGGCTTCTTCGAGCCGACCCGAGGTGTTATACTTCACGGTGACCTGCTGGAGGTCGACTTCGATCGGGATCTCCATGAGGGAGCCTTCGAGGTGCTGTTGGCACTCGGCGAACGCCGCCCTCATCCTCTCGACGAAGTTCCCGAACTGGAGGGCGATGTCCCTGACTGTAAGCGAGGGTCGGCTACCGTCTCCTAGCACGATCCTTACCGTGCTTCTGGTCCAACAACTCGATCTTCTCCATCACGTCCGTTCGGAGGCGGACAAATTTCAACTTGCTCTCTTCTCGGCATCGGAGCATCAATCTGAAAGGCTTCCAAGATGACAGAAACACAGCAGAATACGGTACCTGTATTCGAAGTTGCCCGAAGAAACCCGGTAGAGCGTCTCCCCCATCTCTCCGAACTGGATCTCTTCGTCGTCCATCTCCTTCAGCTTCAAACAGAACGAGAGGTACTCGAACTTCACGTCCAAGTACTTCTTGACGGTCAGTTTCGTGTCGGGAACCGCCTTGTCCACATAAGTGACGAGGTCCTTGATGATCGTGTCCAGGTGGGCCAGCATCGACTGTTGCGTTCTGTGGAGGTTACGGTGGAATTCACCAAAACGGTTGAAGGAGGCGCTCGCCGTGGGATTCGCCTCGCGAGACGCCATTTCGCAGAGAATGTCGCCGAAAGCTGAACGAAACTGGTGGATAGCACCCTCTGAGGATAGGTTTTGGAGGACTCACTTTTCTGTGTCAGCGACATGTTGCTGTAGAGTTTGTAGAACGCCTTGGCCTGGTCGATGATTTTCTGGTGGAGGGCGGCGTTCCTCTCGAGGACCTTCATCTTCTGCACGAGAAGGTCCTTGCAGAGGATCGCCCTGGAGAGGCCGAGGGCGTCGGCCGTCTCCGAGTTCATCGACTCCACGAGGCGATGCTTCACCTTCTTCAGGACGATGTCGAGGCTGAGGCCCTGTTCGAGGTCGCCGTCGAGGCGGTTGAACGAGATCTTGACGTCGCCCTGGATCTGCTGGATGACCCGGGCGACGGTCGTCTTCTTCTCCCCGCGCACGCACCGTCCATTGATGGAGCAGATCTCGTCGCCCGGCTTCAGACGACCGTCAAGGGCCGTCGGCGACCCTTCGAAGACCTGCACGCCGGGGTGGAAGACGTTCTAGAGACACCCTACCTGGACGACGTAGACGCAGGGACAGAAGGGTTCTCCACCACCGATGGAGATTCCGATGTGGCCGTTGGAGTCCTTCTCGATGACGGCGACGTCGTTCGACATCCGCACGTCCTCCATCGCGCCGTAGACGAGTCGAGTGGCGACGGTGGCCCGAAGGCAGCTCGCCGGGAATCGATATTCCACCGCCGATGGCAACGCGAGTGTCGCGGAGATCGATTTTATGCAAAGCAACAACAACATGATGCATGGGATTAGGGCGAGTTACGATGGTTTGTTCAAGGAATGGCTTCAAGAATTTTCGATTTCCTATGAAGCGTTTTATGACACCTTGGCACACTTTGTCCCCACCATTCAGACCCTTTTAGGACCTGGAAAAGACTACTCGTCAGGTTCAGATCCAATGCCTTCAAGAGGGTAAATCTCCCCTCGACTAACCAAGCATCTATTTTTATTTATTATGCATGTCATTTGCGCTAAGAACGGAATGAAGATGTGTCTATTTATGCGACCGCGTTTCGGATTGGGTCCTGAGCGGAAACAAACAATGACCGTGCACACTCTGTTCTCAGTATCGTTCAACGATGGTTTCCTCTGTGTAGGTCTTCTTCAGTTCGCTCTCTTCGAACTCCCGTCTTCTGTGTCGTGGATTCAGAAGAAAGAAGGCGAACAGAGCCATGGCCAGAGCCACAAGGCTCCAGAGGTCGAGCGCCACTGAAACAGTGGATCATCCCTACTCCGAGCGGTCCCTACCTTGGTACTTATTGTAGGGACTCGTGGAGAGACCTAGCCGAGAGACGCCCTTCATGGCGTATCCGAGGAGGAAAAGCGCCAGTTGGACGCAGGTGATGAGGACGCCCGAAGAGGTGGCCTCGGCCACTGGAAAGGTCGTCTCCACGCCAAGCTCGAGGCCGATCGGCCAGGTGGGGGTGGCGAAGAAGCTGATGAGGGCGACGAGGACGAAGAGAAAGACGAGGTTCATCTGGGAGTGCTGCTGGAAGCGGAGGAACTGCAAGAAGGAGCTTCTGAGTCTTCTGAGCTGGGATGAGAGGTTACCATGTTGGTGGCGAAGACACACAAGGCGGTTCCCAAGTAGGAGAGCTTTATGACTTCGTTGAACTTCTTAGTTCGATCGACGACGAGTCCGAAGATGACGGCAGCACAGCACCCGACACCGCTCCCCACGGCCATACCGTACCCGTTTATCTCCTAAAGGCGCCTGACTTTCAAAAGGTGCCGTCTCCTGAGTACCGAGTATCCCAATTCGTCGAACATTTCGTCGCCAGCGACGAAGAGTGAAAAGGAGATGGCGAATCCAAAGCTGCATGTGACCATTTGGACGTAGAAAGACTTGTGCCTAGAAACCAAGCTCTACTCGTGGCTCTCCAAAGGACTGACTTGAAGACCTGAAGGAGACCCTGCAGGAAGGGAGGGGAGAGATGAGATTCCATGGACGGAGAGGGCGGCGTCGGTGGGCGACCGCTCCGGATCAGAAGAGTCAACACGAAGACGATCGCCGCGAGACCACAGAGAACCGAGTTCTGCAAGGACGTTTCTCATGTTAGAGGCTCCAATCCCACCATGACAAGAAGGGTGCTAGCAGGGTCCCCCTGGTTGGAGATCACTGTGGGTGTTAAACTTCCGACGATCACTCCCAACGGATTGGCTAAACGTCTACTCTTGTGGAGGTTATCGTAGTCATGTCGCCAACCTATGAAGGCGAGAGCGTTGGCCAGCGTTCTCTGGCTCTCGGGGAACCAAAACTCGGCCACTTTGGGCGAAAGACACAAGAAGAAGGACTGCGCGAAGGCGGCGACCGTTTGGCCCACGTAGAGGAGGACGAGAGGCGAGGTAACCGGAACGAAGGAGGAGGTGGAGACGAGGCGGAGGAGAGCGCCGACGAGGTTCAGAATCGAGCCGATGAGACACTTAAAGGAAGGTATGTGAAACTACTGTATCTGAAGCATTGGGTAGGTTCTACACATGAACTCCGAGTCATAGATTTTGAAGGCTCAGGTTCAGCTTAGCCACGACCAGAACGCACCGAAATCCTGATTCCATACTTGTCCGTGACGAACATCCCGAAGATACCCGTCAGAACGCCGGCTATCTGGAATATCTGAGTCGTCCAGTAGCTGACGTCGCATTTCTCCCTCTCAAGAGCGGATCCATTACGCATGCAGTAGAAGTTTTCGGTCAGTGGTGCAATCGGGGAATATGAGATCCATATCTGAATGTCAAGAAAGCGTTTCAGAGCGGACTGCAAAGAGCTACCGTAGCGTTGGAGAGTGCAAGAAGACAGACGGTGGCCAAGACGAACCATCTCTGGGGATAGGCTCTGTAGGACTTAGGGAGGTTCGCGTCACCGATCGCCACCATCATCTGCTTGAGAAAGGGGTCCCCTTTCCCGTTCCGGTATTTACCCTTTGGGTATCAAAACAACGCCCCTTATCTGATAAGCGCATTCTTCAAAACGGGAATCCAATCCTCTGCTCCTCGCGGTGAATCGATCGTCGCGCAACGTTTCTCCGACCATACTCTAGCCCAAGGACTGAAAGATTCCTCTAAATGTACATATTCAACGAAGATTCTGCAACTTGACACAGGTATACACCTCCTATCAGATCGGCGCGCTCATATGGAGGAAGAGGAAGCACAGAGAAGATCGGTTCCTGGTTGCATTCGTCCGATAACTTCTAAAAACGACTGGTCCCTAGTCATTTCGAATATGTGCTGTAAATCGATAGTGGAAACAATTCTCCATCACACCACATGCATAAGTTCCGTGCTTTGTCATATGGCAAAAGTTTACTGTTGCGTGCTGACCACACGCATTGATTCATTGTTCAATGTTTGTCTGCGTCTCACCACGATTGGTCACCGTACTTGTCTGCGTGTTGTCTATGCTGTATAGGCTAGCAACCGCTCTCCGTCTCTCCCATTCATATTGCTCCAGCATTATGTTTGTGTTGCTTAGCGCGATCATGTGCTTACGTGTTCGTGCCTTTTATTTGTTACACGTTTTGTATATAAAGGTTTAATTACCCAAGTTTGAGGTATCCCACTGGGTAGAGCTTAACGCTCCCTCAATAATTGTTGTGGCAAGACACAACATTTACAGTTGGCCGAAATGAGTAATTTCTGGAGGAATCGTGCGAAGGAATCGTTTATGAACGGACTGTGATGAATACTGAACCTTTTACACTGTAAACTCTGCATAACAAATGGATTGACTATGAAAATCGGTAATGCAGCCGAGACTATGTAGAGACTTCGGTACTACCTGCGTCGATCAAACCTAAATTACGATCAGGCACATCATGCAAACAGAGTTTGCCATGATATCAGCCCTTTTTCTCCTTTCTGTCCAACATACTCCATTTTCCAAAATTCTTAGAAACTCCTTTACAACCATTGTTAGTGATGTTATACAACTGTGTATCCCCTGAAAACTCATTTGAAATGAAGATCGCCAAAGAGAATCTATCTTTTGGCCACATCGATTCAATCGAAGACAATTCTCAAAACAAATGGTCGTTTTATGAGATGATTCGATTAGAAGCCCACCATCGTTGACTAGGAATCTGTGTATTGAATCTACCATATTTTAAAAGGAAAAGTGGGGCCGCTCTGAAAATGGTCCCGTTCCAGGTGTTGCTGAGACATTTCACTGCCAGCCAGAATTCATTGCGGATCAGATAATTCAACCTGCGATCATATGATGAACTAGAAGTGCTCAATCCAATTGGAACAACCAGGTACAATCGGTGGTAGTCGAATGTCTCTGATTCGTCCGAGTATCGCCATCGTCACATTCCCTTCTTGCCTGTAGAACTCTCAAAAGATTCGCTTTCCTCAATAAAGTTTGTCCGGCAGTCCGAGTCCGAAAGGTCAGTCCAAAAGTCTACCTGTGAAGCACGGCGCCTATTTTCGCACAGATCTGTCAGTCTGCATTAGTTTTTGCCCTCTGAGCGAACGTGACCGGTCGAGCCTTTGCAGCTTTGGGTTTTGTTTATAAATTGTGGTGGTAGGCGGTTTTCTGCAATGTGGGCAGACGTTCGATCTTTCTCACACGGTAGACCTTTCTTCTGATGTTTCTAAAGTTCGCTTTTTTGCATTTGACATTAAATACGCCGTTCGACGACGCTCAGATGAAAGACTTTTTGTTTGATGTGCGACATAGCTAAAAGTCACTGGATGTGTGTCATTGCGTGTAGGAAGGAATTGGTTTGGATTGAGATCTTCCCAGTTTGTGATTTCTCTTGAGTTCTGTGATTAGAATGAACTATTATTTTGCAGTAATCTGAAACTGCGTGAACTTGTTTTACCTAAAACTCAACCAATATTTACCAGGTTTACCAGAAAGAATCGGCCACAGGTTTTTATATCTGAAAGTCTGACTATGCTAACGAGGACCTAGTGAGCGCCCTAATCCAACATTTGATTTTTCGCTTTCAACTCTTCGCTGTTCGCCATTTCAGAGAATTTCAGAGAACATAAAATTTTCTACAACTGATATTCAGGCTATTTCAATGCAATCTTATTATGAATATTTGATTCTTTATCCTAGTGATTTCTCTAAGTGATGTTTCAGAGTAGTGCGAAACTGCATTTTACGTAAAGCATCCGCGAAAGCTGCATGTTTTCACGAGCAAAAGTAAAACTCCTTGTGACTATTCTACCGAATATCATAATCCACGGAGCACATTTCCCTTTTTGCTTTTCGTCATTTCAGAGAATCTCGAAACTTTCTACAATTGATATTCAGGCTATTTTAATCTTATAAAATTGGGAATATTCCACTCTTTATCCTAGCCCCTATCGTCAAGATTGAGACCGAATCGAGTCCAGTTGAGTCACGACTCTTTTGTTTAGTCATGACGCAATTTTTGTTGAAGTTTCCGCTCACGCTCCATAAGCACACCCTAATCACTCCCAATCTGTCACCTTCTAGCCGAACGAGATCACTTTTCATGTCACGCTCTACTCAGAAATAAAAACTTCGCATGGAAATCGACGGACCACACTGATTTTTCTTTATTATCATCGACCTGCGGAACCCGTTCCGATGTCGCGGCAATTAAGCGCCAAAACGGGAATCGTCTCGCGGAGAGTGCGAACGGATTTGTCGGAGAGTTTTGTTTTCTGCGATAATTACCCAAAACAAAAACGACCGTTCTGCTATGTGATGGTGTTTGTTTCTGAATGTCTCTTAATCGGAAGCACTCCCGAGCACTCCTGACGCCACTCCGCTGACTCCCAAAGGACCCTTTCATGTGCTGCATCTGATTCCTCCGGCGCTCCTTCGACCCCTTATTAAGTGGTTTCACCATCCCACCTCTCCAAAAGCGATCAAAACACTTTCGGATTAAGCGTGCGCGTCCCCTACCGAGACATAACACCTCCGTTTCCGATCCGCTACCCATTCCCTCGATGGTGGCCGTCGGCGACGCCAGCCTTCCTCGCCTGGATCTTCACAAGACCTATCGCGTCTACCGGCGGAGATGGTTTGCCCTCGCTACCGTATCCTCTCTCGCACTGTCGAACGCCATGGTCGGTTCTGTCATGGACCCTCGAGCAACAGATGCCTTCAGATCTGGGTGGGATACACGTCGATCGCACACACGGTGAACTCCTTCTACTGCGACGACCCCGGGGAGTGCGACGTCGCCTACTGGACCTCTCAGATCATGGTCATCGTCGGAGCGCTGACGGGCGTTCTGGGGATGTACATCACCGATAGGCACGGAATCAAGCTGTCGGTAAGGGACCAGCTTCCACAGAGATTCGGGCCCTCGTCCAGAGAAGCGTTTCTGCCCCTTTCACAAAGGATTCATAAAGGCTTCTCCATCAAGGAACTAAAATTAATATTCCATCTATTCTCTAAGAGGTCACAATTATTCAGCGATTATAAGTGCATCGCAAATACAGCGGCGACGCTTGTCACGTAGGCAATTAGAATAAGAAATCGAGTCGAAAATGGAGGATCCCTCTAAAGCACGACATCCACCCCTTCTTTAGAGCCTCTCGGGATCGACGGTCAACTTCCTCGGCATTCTGATCCGCCTGCTCTCCACCACCGAATTCGTGTCCCCACACAGCCGCAAGACAGTACATTATGTGGGACAGACTATCGGCGGCCTCTCGCAGTCCTTCTACCTCTGCCTCGCCCCGAAGGTCGCCGAGTTCTGGTTCCCCGACCACCAGAGGACTCTCGCCAACTCTATCGGATTCATAGGTCTGCTTGGTCCCCTCTCCTTCCCTACAGTATCTTTCAGCGAACCCCATCGGGGTGATGGTGGGCAGCTTGGCGCCGAAGATGATCGTCGGGATGATGGACAGCGTCGACCACCAGCAGACGATGCAGCTCATTGTGGGGAGCTGCCATCTTGCCTAAACACCCGTGCATTCAGAACTGCCTGCTCGCCGTCCCCGCAGCGCTCGTGTTGGCCATGAGCTTCCTCATCGAGGATCGACCTCCGACGCCGCCGTCGCCTTCCATGGAGAGTCACACGAGTCCCCACTTCGTCGAGGGTCTTCTGAAAGTGCTCAGGTAGGGGAAATGCCTTCCGTTCGAGCCAGCAAGACCTCCATTCCAGGAACCGATCGTTCTACGTCCAAATGGTGACCAGCGGGATGGGAACGGCCGTTGGCCTCGCCATCTTCTTCGCCTGCGATCAGATGTTCGAGGAGATGGGCTACTCCGTGGGTGCCACCGTCCCAACCCCCCAAGCCTGCCTTTAGGACGTCAACGGCTACGGATTCGCGCTGACAAGCGCGTTCGGCTGCTTCTCGACCCTCGGCCTCGGGCATCTTGTCGACAAGACGAAGAAGTTCCAGGAGACCGTCAAGGCGTGCTACGTAGCTACGGCAGCCACTGCCGTTCTCATAAACATCGTGGGTGGGTCGTGACACGACCATATCTCTTTCGTCTCCACAGGTCCTCCGCCTGAGTCATTCCACTCTGAATCTGATCACTCTTCTCATCCTGCTGGTGCTGCTCGGCTTCTTCTCCTACCCAACGTGGCCTCTCGGACTCGAGCTCGGCGTGGAGACGACCTTTCCAGTGGCCGAGGCCACCTCCTCGGGCGTCCTCATCACCTGCGGTCAGCTCCAGATCTTCGGCCTCGGCTACCTGATGAAGTGGGCGTCCGAAGCCAAGGTCTTCTACTCCCCCAGCCTTTCGAAGAACTTCCAATGTGAGCTCTCCGATGAATCCCCCCTCTCATAGATAAATTTCTAGGGGCGATCGACGTGTGGACGCTGATAGCGGTGGCGACGGCCGTCTTCGCCTACTTCGCGCTGTGGCCCAAGCAAGTGCGCCGCCGAGCGCCTTGTAAAGACAATCGGTTTAGATACAAGAGGCTCGAGTTCGAGAACGCGAAAGAACTCAGGCGCTCTTCCAGTGAAGTTCCTGCACTTCAAAGCTTTGACGCCTAGTCGTTAATAAAATCACAAACCGAAAAACTGTCTGTTCTGAGGGACAAGGAAGGGAGATACACTATCCCACAGTCAGTCTAATGCCATTGCCGAACAACCTGAATAACGGCATTATTCAATCGACCAATGGCTTCAACTGTGATATAGCGCCTTCAGAATCCGGACACCCGTAGTGCGCTTCTCCAGTTTTTCCCAATTGCATAGCCGTTTGGAATGTACCATTAGACTTGGATAGACTCACTTCCAAGGAGTTTCGGGCTCCGGGCTTCGCACATCCCTGATCTAGACAGTGTCTAAACTTTCTGGCTTCTGTGTTGTGATTTTGACTCTCTGCGGGGCTACTTTAGCGGATGGTGATTGGAATGCAGTACAAAATATCACTTTTATTACGCGTCACATTTATACAGACACATCTCAGCGTGACTCTAGGGAATCGCATCCGTTTCCGTTCTTCACCAGTAGCGTACTCTCTTCGAACTCAAGTCTTCGGTATCTGAACACCACTCGTCACATTAGGGGTACGGTAGCGTCTCACCTCGGCCAGAGCGAAATGAAAGTGAAGATAGCTGCGAAAATTGCGATGAGAGTCCAGAGATCGATGGCCACTAAAGACAACGGGTTACTGTAGGGGGTGGAGTGCGCTCACGTGGGTAGTTCCGCTCGAAATAGCGCGGCTCTCCAATCAGCTTGTCAGCGTAGATCCAGTTCAGTTCGCCGGCTGTGTTCATCAAGAAGGTGAGGAGGAACAGCATAAGCTGACTGGAATGGGATGAATAGGAGGACTGAGGATACGGTAGTTACCCGGCAGTGACGAGGACTCCGGAGGAGGTGGCCTCGGCGACGGGGAAGGTCGTCTCGACGCCGAGCTCGAGGCCGATGGGGAAGGGAGGGATCCAGAAGAAGCCGATCATGGAGAAGAGGAAGACGAAGACGACGAGGTCGAAGTCGGAACCCTTCTTGTGGCGCAGGAACTGAACCGAGGCGCGTTAGGGGATCTGAGGCTGAACATACGATGTTGGCGATGACGGCGAACACGGCGCCTCCGATGTAGCAGAACTTGATGACCTCGTTGAACTTCTTAGTGTGGTCGACGACGAAGCCCGCGGCGATGGAGGAGACGCACCCGGTGACAGCCGACAGGGTCATGATGTAGCCGCTGATGCCCTGAATGGTACGATAGCCTAGTGCTTAGGAAGGGAAACTGACGACGTAGTTGAGCTCAGTGAACATGGCGTCGCCGAGGACGAAGACGGACCACTGGAGGGCGAAAGCGAAGCCGAAAGTGAGCATCTGGATGTAGAAGGACTTGTTCCTGAGAGGGCGCTGGGTTACGGTAGCCACAATGACCGGCCTACCGGAAGAGAAGGACAAGACCGGTGAAGAAGTCGGGCGAGTTGCTCATGTCCATGGAGGCCGAAGGAGGCGTCGGAGGCCGGCTGCTTCGCATGCAAATGCTCATGGCGAACACGATGACGGCGAGACCCAGGATCAGAGAGTTCTGGAAGCGTCCGTTCGTTCAGGGAAGGGATACGGTACTCACCAGGAGAACGAGAGAGGAGTCGTCGCTGCCGACGATGATCGTCGGGACGAGAGTTCCCACGGCAACGCCGAGGGGATTCGCTGAAACGGAGAGAGATGCGGGGGGATACGGTAGGAGGGGACGCACCGACAAAGCTGAGGGCATTGGCGAGGGCGCGCTGGTGCTCGGGGAACCAGTACTCGGCCACTTTGGGGGAGAGACAGAGGAAGAAGCTCTGCGCCAGGGCGGCAGTCGTCTGTCCCACGAAGAGGACGACCTTTCTGTTCGCGACGGGAACCCAGTTGAACGCGGAGAAGAGTCGGATCAGGGCGCCCAGGCAGTTGAGCGTCGATCCGAACAGGCACTGAAAGGAGGGTGTAAGGACGAAGGAGCTCGTTCCTTGACATACCGAGAGTTTGATGCCGTACTTGTCCGTGACGAACATTCCGAGGATTCCGGTGAGCACGCCGACGATCTGGAAGATCTGCGACATCCAGTAGATGACGTCGCACTTCTCGCCTTCTTGGGACGCCTCCTGGGAGGTCGCGTTGCCGCAGTAGAAGGAGTTGGCGGCGCCGGTGATGGGAACGTAGGAGATCCAGATCTGTAAGAGGCTGTAGAGGAGAGCTTGCGCACTGGGGGTTACTGTAGCGTTGGAGAGGGCCAGAAGACAGACGGTGACGAGGACGAACCATCTCTGAGGGTACACTTTGTAGATCTTGTGGGGCGGCGAGTGGGCGGCCGCGTCGCTAATGGCGACCATCGTGTACTTCTAAACAGGGAGGTTAGTCTGGTGAGTGAAGCCGTTTCTCGTTCTTTCCGAACTACTTCTGAAAAAGCGCCGAATTTAGAGGCCGAGGACCAAACGCCTCTTTTAGGACGGAAAAAGAAGAAGACATAAAAGGTCCGTTGAATCACTTTTGAAAGGAAAGGATCCATTAGGAAAGGGGCGTCGAAACAAAAATGCGAAAAGTCAGAAGTGATGCAGAGCTAATGGAATCCTTCTGCATGACATGCAGTGGCAGATTTCGGTTACCATAAGCCACTTGGACGATACAATTTGTAGTTTTGCAACGCCATTTGTTCGAATCGATAGTTCCTGTCATTTTGAAAAGAGGATTATGAGAGCACCCATCGGAACCATCGGATCCAGAGTGATCATTGCACCAAAGAGACCATTTAGTTCGCTGTCAGGATTCATTTCTCGTAATGGACTTTAAAAACAAACGCTCCGTAAGTGGCCGATTGGTTTTGAGCAGATCATCAAAGTGAAACCTATAAACTTCACGCACATTTTCATTCTTTTGTGAATATGTCGAGAACAATCATTTCCGTGTGTGTCTTTAGGCAACGACAGAAGGGCTAGAGATCTCGCTTTAATCCTGCATACAGAAGAACAGGCCTAGAACCCGTCTATGACGGTACAGGATGAGAATAGAGATCTTCCATGGCGTGATACATGACGTAAAAAGCGAAATGCACAGACTCATCACGGGAATCTGGACGTCTTTCTGACTCAAACGGATGCTGTGATTTAGTCATTTCTCTCTAATTTTGTGATTCACGGTGGGAAATCTCTCTACGTGAATAGGTCTGTGAAAAAAGTAAAGCGATGATCCGTCGTATTAGAAGTTACTTGGACTTGAAACGTTCCCCTGCAGAAAGCAATCAAAACTCTCGGAAGAATCGGAGGGGAGACCCCCTTCGTGAGTTCTACGCCTAAGAGTTTTCCCAAATTGTTTGTTTTTTCGTCTCTTTGTGCCCGAGGCGACGGCGCCGTGTCCCGACGTCTCCTCGCAGAATTCGATAAACCCCGGAGTACGGATCGGAACTCAGCTGGCAGTCGATGATCGTCGAGGTCATCGCGATGGGTCATCAATCAAAGTGCCGCTGCAGACAGCTGCAGGTGGCCACAAAAAGGAAGCCACCGCGGGTGCCGCGGGCTTTCAGAAAGTACTTGTACTTTGGCGAAGTTCGAAAAGTTGTGACCCGTCTCGTGGACACGGAATGCTCGCCAGGTGATCGCCTTAATTTTGGAAAACGAACTTTGGAGGAAGAAGAAGGAGTCAGTTCGATTGATCATTAAAAGAGCCTTTTCACTTCCTTTTCACATGGCCGCCTTTTCAGAGGCCTTCTGAAAAGCCGAATAATCTCATTGTGAACACCGTCTGTTTTTGGAGAAGGCCATAAATTGCATCAATGAAAGAAAAACAGGACCCGGAAGTTATTCCAAAATATTCTTAGATAGAAATCACTTAATCGCCGCTTCTGGTCTTTCAGATGTGCTCTACCATAGCTGATACAACGCCTTGACAGCGGATCGCTGCGGGTGGCCCTCGGATAACAAACGACTTGTTCGGCGAGAACTCTGTCAGGTGGTGGAAAGGTCGAAAAAACGAGAAAAGCTATAATTATTCTCAAACGTAGCCTAAATGCATTAGTCACATCAAACGGCCCTTTCGATGAATATTGCAGCCTTTTCCGTCTCATTTCAATGTGATTCATCCTTTTTTGAGGCGCTCTAGATGTAAAATCCCCCTCGATGTCGCGAATCACCGCACACAATCGTGGCTCATCACACATCTCGAAGCTAGGTATTTTTTTCGAAAAAAAAAGAAGAACTGGAATCGAAAGAGACTTAATTAAAGTGGATCGATCCATTTTTTATGCAAATCAGACGCCCCAACACCGCAAAGTCACTTCAGAGCTAGTTTCATTGAACCTTCCCCGAACCGTAATTCTCGATCACGTGACACTTATAGGAAAGGAGCGCCCCGACATGCCCTCGAAGACCCGACTCACCTTCTGCTCGACCATCTTCACTCCAAGGGCTTCACGAGGCTCGTCTTCCAGAGGATTCGGCGAAGCGGCGACTCTGCAACTTCCTGCGTTGACACCTTTCGTCGTCTCCGCCGGCGGCGACGACTCGCGCTCCCGCCTTCCCTCCTCTCCACGCACTCGGCGCATCTTCGCCGAATAATCACTCGTTTTTCTCGTCTAATTTTTACAAAAGACCGCCGACAGCGTCTGCACGCCCCGTGCACCCCTGAGGATCACGGGACCCGCGTCACAGAGGCGCACAAAAAGAGGCTCGGTGGGTGGGACACGGAAGGCCACGCGAGAGAGGGGAATCACGCGCGTCTCCCTTTGTTTGCGGAGTGACTTTCCGGAAGAGGGCCGCGGAATACAAGGAGATCCGATGTCACAAAGTGGTCCCGAGAAGCGTCCGATTCGGAGAAAACACGGCGCCTCACCTGGGGACGGACTCCGCCCTCCGAAGATGCATAAATCGGAATAATTTGGGGGTGTTTTCGGCGGACTTCTCCGATTCGATTAGCTGAATAGTCGAGAGGCGAAACCGTTCGTGTAGTTGGATTTCGGGCAGAGGAACCGAAGGGGAGCCAGATGGATTCCAGTACAGGAAAGGGACAAGTCGCCTTTTCTGAACGCTCTCGAGAAGCTCATCGTCTCGGGAGGAAGAAGCTGTGAGTGTGAGTTCTCGTTGTTTATGCGACGAGAGACATTCAAGCAGAAAATTATTCTAATGATAACACCGAAAAGCAAAAAGTGCGATTTGAGGGAAAGTGCTCGTTAAATTACGGTGGATGGCGCTTTCGTCTCCCAGGTGCATCACAAGGCTATAAAGCCGTCGGCCAGGAGGTTTAAAAGCGAACTTTGTGCTGTCCCGAGGTGTGCTAACAAACAATGGAGAAGTGTGGAGCCCGAATGGACCAAGTCACACCGACATTAGGCCAAAATGGAGAGTTCTCGCATAATAAATGGAGTGTTCGTCGATAGGATTCTCTTTCGAGCGGTACAGGCGACGCCCATGCAGAGATATGTGGGGCCTATACGAGGTATGCACAAGAGCCAAAATGTGAGGAGGATATAGGGGCTTCTCGTCTCACTCAGCTTTTGCGAATCTTTGCACATCTTGTTCCTCCTTTTCCTTGTATTCTTGAGGTCCTTATACTCAATAGCCTTTCCCTCTTTTTGAGATTTTTGAAGGATTTTTGAAGAAAACATGGATTCGTTTAGTAGATGATAACGCTCATCCCAAAGGTACTAGTCGAGTGAAGTCCGTGGGCATAACCACCCATTAGAGCAGCGCCAATATAGAGCATCCTGATTATCGTCAAGTAGCGAAAGTTCCTCAGATCTCGCTTCATGGGGAGTGCACCAAGTTGAGTCAGCTGATCGCCTTTCCGTCGGCGGCGTCGTTTGTAGTTTGCTGTCGGAGCACTCTGGCGGAGATAAAGTTAGTTATTCCCCGGCAGCTTGAAAGACGATCCTCTAGGAATCGAAAGAAGCTTCAGAATGGTTGAGGGGACGATGGCGGCATTCAACGGTCTTCCACACTCTGTTACAACACGTCAAATCAGTGCGCAAACAAGAGTCTTCTCTTTTGTCCTTTTTTGAAATTCCGCTGATTAGCGGTCCTTTTTCTTGCTACAGTATTCGTTCTATTCTGTCATGAGCTCCCCGGAGTTCAAATGTTTAGGCATATTAAGGCTAATTGAAGTCAGCGGCAAAGTGGGTTCTTTCTAAACGAGGCTGTCCCAGTGGTCAGTCGCGATTCTTCTCGGCTTCTTCTTACAGGTCACCGTCATGTCTCCCACCATCTTCTTCTGCTACTTCCCCCTCTATCAGCTTCTGAAAGAACGATCTGTGGTCGTGCAGCGGCCTCCGCTGTTCGACACCAACTTGCACAGCTGTGACCTAATAGGTCCTTACACTGTAAGCCGCCGACGCCACGCGTCGAAACATGCTAATCTCGACAGAATTTGCAGAATTTGGTGCAGAGGCGTTACTTCTGTGACCCTTTTGCGCCGGAGTTCCCAGCCTCGGACCATTCAGAGCTTATCATCTCCTTTCCCATCCCCCTGAGTCACTCAGAGCGGCGCGAAACGCCACACTTCTTTCCGCTCACTCCGCCGAGCTGATCTGACCGAATCACCCCATCGAGGCGCCTCTGGGAATATGTGTTTCCCGAGCGTCGCCATCGGCGAGGAGGCTACTGTCCTCGGCGCAAACGAACTCTCCCTTTGGCAATCGATGAGATCGGAAGGTTGTTTGTTTTTGTCTTTTCCGTGAATCTCCGCGATCGCTTCTCCTTTTCTCATTTGGCTTTCCAGGTCACTCCTCTGCCGAAGGGTCCTCCAATGGCTGGAGACTATCCCCTGATGCCGATCTCCTCCGCGATGTCTTCTTCTTCGATCAATTCAATGGAGGACGATGGCGAAAGTCGACGCGACCCGGACGACTTAGATCTGCCCATTGAAGAAGTGCCAAAAGGTAAGGCGTACCCTTCCTGTCCTTGGACGACCGTATCCCTTCAGGTTATCTCATTTTCGTCTCGGCCATCATGTGCCTTGTCTGTGTGCTTCTCTTTTTCGTCTTCCTCCACCAGATCCTCATTGACAAAGCCGTACGACGTCTCTTCCCCTGACGGCCTCCGATCCCTGTAATATCCCTCGTCATCTGTGATCTTTATTTCACTTAATAATAAACTCTTAGTATGGCGATCGGGAATTGGGTACTGTAGGCACGTCGACCTTCTTCGGCCCTATCGCACTGTACTCGTTGACCGTGCTCGTCTTGACGGGAGACGCGAAGGAGGACAGCGTCCCCTTGAGGTGAGACTTCGGGGGTGGTGGCGGGGGCACCAGATGCTCTCGTTCGGACCTCGCCACAGGGTCCGTCTTCCCCTCGAAACGTCGCAGCCGCAGAGCGGTCGCGTTGGCCTCATTGTCCAACGTCGCCTTCGTGGAGGCGTTCTTCTCGGATTCGGCTAAAAATCCATCAGATACGAACAGAACCTATGAGCACTCACGCAGGACGGGAATATCGGCGACCGAGTTGCTCCTCTTGAGCCTCATCTCGTCGGCGTCAAGGTGGAAGATGGAGCGGAAGAGAGAGGTGACGAGGTCGGTGCCGAAGATGACCCCCGTGTGCATGGTGAGCATCCGGATGACGAAGACGCCGTCGCTCTTGAGGAACGTGTCGATGAAGCGCTTCACCTGCTCCGCGTTCTCGGGATTCGACGAGTCGAAGGGCATCTCGCTCATCTCCAGATGCCGGTTGATAAACCTTCTGTTGGGGAAGGGGAGTACGGTGACGAAGAGCCAGTAGAGGAGACTTCCGAAGGTCACCACGAAAAGGCTCATGTACCTAGAAGAGGGACTGGCGCGAGATACGAAGAGAACTCACCAGAACCAGAGGAAGACGAAGATCTTTTCATTAAAGATGTTGATGGTGAGCACGCACTGGATAGTGTGCTCTTGCACGTTACCCATCACCCGTACCTAAAAGCCTCTTTTTGCGCAGCCCTAGCAGTCGGAGACTCACGTCGAAGTCGCAGAGAGTGACGCGAGGGAAGATACCCGAAGTCTCCCACGTCTTCCCGTTGACGAGGTCGAGGAGCGCCCCGAAGCCGTACCATGAGTACTTGTCCGTCTCGAGAAACCTAAGAGCACTTCTCAGGGAAGGCTACGGTAGGCGGTGCTTACTTGTTCAGGACGAGGAGTTGCAGGGCGACATTTACAAGATAGACGATTTTTATGAGGAGATAAGTGGCAGTGACGAAGTAGGCGGAGTACGGTAGGTTGAAGAAACGGAGGATCTGGTGTGGTTTGATCTCTTTCTTCTTTATTCGGCGGTGGAATCGAAGGGCGCCCTGGAGAACACGGTAAGTGTGTTCTCGAAAGGACAAACGAATTACCTTCAGATGGACGGTTAGGGCGTGGATGTTGGACTGTTTTATGTCCTTCTTGATGTTATTGGGATCGGAGGCTAGTTTGAGGATCTCGTTCACTTTGATCCCTAAACGCAGAAAGACGATTACGGTAGGGACAACACGACCCACCTGAGTGTCCCGATAGGTACTTCCAGAGGATACAGGGCAATCGGAAGCAAGCGGCTTCGATGAGGAGGAAGAAGGGCACCCACTGGTAGTAGCTGATCTTCTTCTTGCTGCGGTCGGCGGCGTCGAGGTCGGCCACCGTGTGGGCCATTGGTACGTAGTAGGTGTCCTGCGCCCAGCAGTAGTTCTCCGCATACTGAAAAGTGGATGGGAGTGAGGGCCCACTGGGACAGATACTTCTTGGACAGTTTACCAGTTTGCCAGTTTATTTCTCGTATCTAAGGCTTACGCCTTGCGAGACGTCATATATATGCACAAAAAAAACCACATTGTCACTCCGTAGTCGTCGGTCTTCTGGCTTCGGCGCAGGGCACAGCATCAGAGTAGAAGGCGACGATCCCATTAGTGTGCGCGGGCATCAGAGAGGCGAAGAGTTGACCCCGGAGACAGTAGAACACAGCAAGCCCATCTTCAGCTCGGGTGGCAGCGCGGACGTCGGAGTTGAGAAGCTTCTTCGGCGGCTTCCGCGGGCAGCACGGGCGAAGAACGGCATCTGGGCGAAACGCGTCGGTGGAGCACAACGGGCAAACCGGGAACCATCAAGGCAGCTGGCGGCACAGACTTCGGAGTTGTAACGCTTCTTCGGCTTCTCTGGCGGCGCGGGTGGAGTCGGGCGGCAGTGACGGGCTTCTTGGCAAGACGTTGGAACTACGGCTCCCTGGTGTTCCAGGCCTTCTGGGAGCCGGGGCGATCACTATGCAACCAACAATGACGGATGAGAACGACCGCTCACTCAACTCAGTCGGCCCCAGACAGCCTCAGAGAGAGCGAGTGGACGACCCGACCGATCACTGGGAACACAAATGAAAGACCCCTTCTTGGACAAGAAGCATTTATTAGTGACTACGGTATGCATCTTTCTAGTTGCTCTATATGGTCTTAGCCGTTGAGTATTAACTCGTATATAGAATCTGGGGCGACCCTTTTGCGCCTTCACCCAGGTCAAAAGATCAAATTGGTATGATCGGGAAAACGAACTTTCTGACTGCCATCGAAAGGGATACTGTCGGGGACGAGACACTCAATGGGATGAGTGAACTGCTTGTAGGAAGTGATAAAGGAGAGGACGACGAGAGAGTTGCTCGTCACATAGGTGTTCAGGAAGTAGACGGCGTCGGAGAGGGCGAGGGGGTCGCCAAAGGCGAAGGGACCGTAGTTGACGACGGCGTTGAGCACGTTCATGACCGGAGAAGGCGCAGAAGGGTCGCCGCCGGTCGACTCCGGATCAAAGGGGACAAAACATGATGAATTTGCGAGGGGCAAATATTGTGAGTTTTCGACGATCCCATTACAGAAGGCGATGGACGCAAAGTAAACGAGTCGGACAAAGGCGCCGACGCCGAGGAACGGAAAGACGGAGCTGGACTCTGGTGCTCTTGCCCGCTGAGTCACCGCCAACTCTGAGGTTTTGTAATTTGGTGATGCTTCATGGGAAGGATACACAACCATGGTTCCAGGGGAGCATGAATGGAAAAAAAGACTATCAAATTCGTCTTCTATAACTGTAAATCGTAGGGGCATATAGGAATCGCTGTGACGCGATTTTTGAGCACAGAAATGCAAACACTGTCACGCGCTCCCCAGGAAGACGTTGCGAGAAGATGCTCGAACACTTCTTTTACCCAATAAATAATCTCCAAATCTCATAAATTTAATCCTTTTTAACATTTACGCTATCAGCACACCCTCTGAAGAAGAAGCTCACCTGTTCCCAAGAACTCGTGAAGAGGTCGGGCACGAGACACTCGATCGGTTTCCCTCCGAATTGCTGAATTTCGTTCGCATTGCCCGTGTCCGGTAGGGTTCAGGTACCTTAAAGCTGACTAGCACGGCAAGGGCTATGAGGATGTTGGAGGTGAAGTAGCTGTGGAGCCGGTCGACGAAGTCCTTGTCCTCGGACTCGCCGACGTAGCGGAGCATGGAGAGGACCGTCGTGAGCACCATCGTGAGGTAGTCGATTCAGCGGATTCGGGAAGTGGTAGAGGTGCGAGCAGAACCGCTGGAGCATTATCTCGACGAGCACATCTGGAAGGGGATTCCGGAGATCGTGGGTGGTCGCCTTCGGGCACAACCGAGCGCGAAACGGACGCCGGGAACGCGCGCAAATCGATCGCGGTGGCGGAGAGGATAAACGGAGTTGCAGTCGCGCGGAATTGCCGCGCCGTTGAAAAGAAGATGGGGAGGGACACACGGTCGAGAGTTTACTATTTGATTGCGAGCGGTGCCGATCGGAAAGAATCGGAGGAATTTCGATACAATTTGGAAGGCCTTTGCCGTTTGTTTGACAAGGCATGTTTCGGACATGTTCCGAAACGAAGTGCTCGATGGACTCCCGGCTGAACTCTCGTTTGTTGACAGTCTCGGCGCCGAACGGAAGCAGCTGTCGTTGGAGTGCGATTCTTGGATATTATCATCCCATGCCGTCTTTCGAATTCTTTTCGAAAGATGCGATCCATATGCAAATCCTAGATGTAAATATAGCCATAGCGATAGGTTCTTTTTTTCCATTTTTTTTGCTCTGATAAACTATGATAAACTCGTCTTGAAATGTTAGCAAATGCCATTTACTAATGAATCTATCATACGAAAAAGAGTGGCCAAGGAAAGAAGGTTAGAGAATCTCTAGCGTGACCAGAAATAAATCCATCTTCTTCGATCTTCGATGGATTTCAAGAAGTGACATTATGACAATATTTGGCGTATTTATGTGTTTGGAAGTAATTGTCACATAAATTCCGTGATTTTGGTTAGATTAGCGAGGATTGACTCTCACTTGTGTCGCGGTGGCGAGCGGTCGGTCCATCCAGTCGTCTCTGAGTGTCTGGTTGATCATATGGCCAACCCCGTGTCAGTTATGACTGTTCCAGCTTCCAGAGGGAATTGGAACACCCGGAAGCCGTAGTCCCACCACCGCTGACAACAAGATGTCCGACGCCAGGAGTCCGGTCGCATGAGAAGTCATCCCGAAGGTCGGTGTCCTGCAAGGCGAAAAGCCTTTGATTCGGGAAATAAAGTAAATAAAGTAAAAGTAAAAAGTGGCGAGGATTAGGATATTGAGACTGATGAGGATGGTTTGAACTGAGGATGACTCCCATATTCCCAATGTTCGAACCATATCAGGATTGGCCATTCACCCCAGATAAATAGAGGAACACCTAGAGGGACACGTAAACGATATATTCAAAGCACGAACACAGCGAAAATAAGAGCGCAAAGAGGCGGGCGGCGTCGAAACGACACTTCCTCGGGTCCATCCACAGCTGGACCGCTGATTATCATTTCTCCGTGGCCGCCGGAAGAGAAAACGAGGAACGCTGCCGGCGCCTTCCTCGAGAACGAATCGACGATCGGCGCCGATCGATCGAATCGTCACTCTGGCGCGCGAGGAGACCACCTGGAGACGAGGAAGGAGATGCTAGGACTGCGCGATCGGTGTTTGAGGAGGCGACAGAGGCGGTGAACCGTGCAGGACGGAAGTGGGATTAGCGGCGGAGGCAAAACAGAGCAGGAACAGGAACGGTCGGGGCGAGGCAAGGCGAGGACCAGTGGAAAAGTCGTTCGAGGGGAATCACAAACGACGTTGTTTGTTCGTTTAGGGTTTTTGGAGAGAGAAAAGCGGATTGGAAGGCGACTTTTGGGGCGACTTTTCGACCACCTAGAAGTGCTGATCTTTGCAGCGACACTGATGAAACAGAGTCAATACGAAGAATGTCCTCAAGACGATACTAAATTCACCCACAGCCTCTAGGCGTGGATCGTTCATGTGCATCAAGATGTACACCAAGCTCTGCACTTGTGTTGGATACTCTTTCTTCTGGCAGTCCTTCAAATCCTGCTCTATTGAAAGCTGTTTCTTCTCTTATTCCCTTCAGCAATCATAGAAATGTTCCCCTCGGTTGCCTGTAATCAAAAACGCGGCTTCATTTCCCCTCGTCGCCTCCGCCTTCTGATTATTCGCCTCCGAGGCGAACCTATTCGCCTCAAATCCAATCATTTGCCGCGTCGACTCCTCATTTTTTCAACGACTCTGAAATGAGTAGGACGCTCCTCGCGGCGTTTCTTCTCCTCTTCCACTCAGGACTCGTCACCGGATATGTCTGCGCACAGATCTGTGCCCCGCATAACGGTTCCCTTCAGCACGACCCGAACGAGAACGAGTACCGACGCCTTTTCGACTTCATCTTCCAGGACTACGTCAAGGAGATCCGTCCCGTGAGGAACGACTCCCACGCTCTTACCGTATCCGTGCAGTTCTGGCTCAAACAGATCTTGAAAGTGGACGAGAGGAACCAGATCGTCAACATCTACTTGTGGCTCGAAATGGTAACCATTCAGAGAGCATCTGGCGAAGGAAGGTTTTTTCAGTATTGGCACGACGAGTATCTCCGATGGGACCCCGCCGACTTCGGCGGTCTCGACACGATTCACGTTCCTTCGCACCTGATCTTCAAGCCCGACATCGTCGTCTACAACAAATAAGTCTTTTGTGGGAGGCCTCTTCTAGTGGGGCGTTTAGTGCCAACATGAACGTGGACGAGAACGAGCTGGAGACGAACGTGATCGTCGAGCACACGGGCCTCGTCACACTCTTCCGTTCCCTGATCACCGACATCACGTGCACGTTGAACCTAAAGGAGTTCCCCTTTGACCAGGTGACCGATGCCACTGGAGACCGTAGACCCCCCTGTTCAGCAAGTGTGCCATCTCACCCTGGCCAGCTGGACGTTCGATGGCAGCAAGATCCAGCTGGAGCCGATGAACCGGACGGACAACCTGGACTACTACATCAAGAACTCGGAGTGGAGTCTCATTGACTACGCCTTCAAGATGTACGAGAAGGTGTACGACTGCTGTCCCTATGCCTACCCGGACATCACCTACTTCTTCGTCATTCGGCGCTCGCCCTCCTACTACATCTTCAGCCTCGTCATCCCCTCCGCCTTCATCACCGTAGTCACCATCGTCGGCTTCTTTACTCCCCACTCCTCAACCGGGGAGAACACCGAGAAGGTCTCCCTGGGGGTCACCGCCCTCCTCTCCATGGCCATCATCAGTGGGTTCCGCGACGACGCTACCATAGGAACACGTGCTTGCAGTGATGATGGTGTCGGACGAGGTGCCGGCCACCTCGGAGATCATTCCGCTCATCGGGAAGTACTACATCGGCCTCATCTTCATCATCTTCCTCGCCGCCTACACCACCACCCTCACCCTCGCCTTCCAGATGCGGGGCAACTCAGGCCTGCGCCTCGACCCGCGTCTCAAGTACTTCCTCTTCGAAAAGGTCGCCAGGAATCCGTGGATCGGATGGATCGTCGCCACCCAACTCAACGAGCAGAAGAACGTTATCACCCAGAAGAACGGCAAGGTACGGTACGGTACCTTTCACAAGCCTTGCAGCCTCCTTGCAGACCGAGATGACCTACGTCTTCGACGTCGACGCCGTGGAGCACAACGTCTACCGTAGGGGCGCCGTCGTCGGCGCCGAAGTCATCGTCAACCGACATAGAGAATCGTCCGTAAAGCGGACGCGGACCCTCGGGGAGAAGAAGGCCGGCGCCCTGAGGCTGGCCGAGTGTCCCAATCGGGACTGCGTCCTCCACGTCGTCAACCGCATCAAGGAGCGTCTCGACACCATCGAGTCCTTTATCTTCTACCGTAACCGGTCCTCAGAACAGCGCCAATGAGTTGTGTCTTGCAGAACACTATCTGAAGCAGCTCAACAACGAGTGGGAGCAGGCGACGCGCATCATGGACCGCTTCATCATGATCTTCTACATCATCGGGACCGTCGCGTTCGCGATGACGATGCTCCTCGGAGGCCCCGAGGACCTTCTCCTCACCGAAGAGCTGATGGACAAGGCCGTCAACAGTTGAACACTTCGTTGAATGGTCATTCAATGCGACAATAAATTGATATCCTGTAACACCCCGCTTATTTCATTCAAAGGCGATGTGTCCCCAATCACCACGCAGCACTTGTTTTGCAAAAAGCGACGGAATGAAGCCAAAAGCAAATAGTGACGAATTCATATTTTCTCACCTGCCTTCTCTCCTCGCCTTCTCGGAATCCCGTTTTCTCTTCGGTCACGCCTTCTCCCCACACTCACTAACTATCCCCGACCCCTCCACGGTCATTCTCTTCGAGTGTAACATGGATTGTGTAGTTTGAGTTTCCTGCAAATCCGATTTCGAGCACAGAAGACAAAACAAATATTGTTCATCACTTTACTTTCCCATTGCACGTGACGTCCATTCGATTGGAATTTACTGTAGGTTATGTATTATGATTTCCAAAATTTCCTTTTGTTCCCCCAGGAAATAGAGCAGTCACCTTACACTCCTACCCTCTCCCAGATTCCATGTTCCGCCTGTACCTTCGAGTTTCTGCACTCTACTATGTGCTAACTTCCGCGTGGTCCGCTCTCCAAGGTCACTCCACTCCCGACCCGTCGCGCTTCCGTCGTCTCCGTTCCGTCTTCGCTTTCGTCGAGACGCTTCTTCCTCCGATCTGTTTATTCAGGCGCTTCTGTCACGTCCGACGACCTCGTCGGCCCTCGGGCGCCGCGCACCACTTCTCCCATCTCGCCGCGGCGATCGATCGATTGGCGTCTCTCGTCGCCGCATTGCTTTTGGCTTTGGAATGGCATTTAGTTGTTTTCGTCCGCTTTTTGGATCCATTCTGGCGCTTTTTCTCGGCGCCTCTGAATGAAACATCGCTGTTGGGCCGATAAACATCGCACTTAATCCCATCGCGATCTCTCTCGGGGCGTGCGCAGTCGCTGCAAACCAGCTTCTGGCCGAACTGGATCGTGAAGGAGCGCCACTCGGGCTTCTTTCTGGTCATCGCCCGCGCCGAAAGACGTCGACTCTGATAATTATATTTCTGGTTTCGCGCGACTTTTTGGGAAACTATGGTGTTAGACCTGCGTCCAGTCGGATTCGTTGATTCAGAGCTCGCTCCAGCATGAGACGGAACTCTCGATGTTCTCTGTACTCGTGCACTTTAGTCCCCTAATTCGCCTTCCACTGAAGGTCCTTTGCCGGATACTCGGCGCGTTTCCCAACAGAAAGTACCCTTTAGTATCGCCGAGTTTTAACGAAAAAGATGCTCTTCTGAAAAGAAGAGGAGTCAAGAATCGTTTCCACTCTCGCGATTCCCTCCCTCCCTTCTCCACCAAATCTTATCTTTCTCAGTGCAGCTGATTTGATTAGATTCTCCCGCTCCGAGCCTATATCTTTCCTCGTTCCTCATTAACCCCCGTCTCCCTCAGATCCAAGATGGACCACGAACACAACCACGGACACCACAACCACGAGATGCACTCCACGGCAGCTCCGGCTACTTCCACCGGCGCCCACGGCCACGGCCACATGGACATGGGCCACGCAATGGCCTTCCACTTCGGAACCAAAGAGGTCATTCTCTTTAAGTTCTGGGACGTCGACTCCACCATCGGTACGTCCATCTTACAGTCCTCCTACCGTAACCTCGCAGGCATCCTCATCGCCTGCATGATCATCGTCGCGTTGTGCTTCCTTCTGGAAAGCATCCGCTGGTTCCGCGTCTTCCGTCGCCACCACCGTCAGAGCGCCGAAGTCGCCGACTCGGCCGTCAAAAGGTAAGAAGAGATAGACTGAATGCCTACAGTAACCTTCCTTTCCAGGCTGAACGGCTTCTTGCTGGCGGACGGCGTTCTCCATGCCGTGCAACTCACCATCGGCTACTTCCTCATGCTCGTCTTCATGACTTTCAATGTGTGGCTCTGCGTGGCGACCGTACTCGGCGAGGTGCTCGCCAACTTGACCTTTCGTGTCCTCTTCCCCCAACTCGAGGCGTCCGCCGCGTCTGCTGCGACGATTGAGACGTGCTGCGGCTAGGTTCCTCGTCACGCCCCTCCACGGTGCCTTCCTGTACATAAAAGGTCGCCTCGGGACACTTTATGCACTGTATCATCGGGTGTAATAAACGACTGTGTGCTTGTGGACATCGAGAAATAAACCCATAAAGTAATATATTACGAAATAAATCACCCTTTTTCTATGAAACTGTTTGCTGGATTCTGTCGTGACTACCCTCCAATTTGACAAGAAGGGACAAAACCGAGGCCCAAATAAGTTTTCTCTTGTATGATTACATGACTCACTGACTCAAACGGGTCCATAAAACCAAAAGCAGGTGCACATTCGAAGTCGTTTCACTCCGAATGTGTTTATGACATTCAATACCCGACAAAACCTCATAAACACAAACAGTGCGAAGTGCCGTGCCAGCAGCGGGATTCGATGGATCCAAATGGAATTTCACTGAAGCCCTTTAATTGGAAATATGCTCTGAGCCGAAATTTGAAATTGAGCTATTTCCGACCTCCTCGAGCAGGTGTATCGGCGAAAGCAGCATGATTTCTCTCGAGGTCAACAAATGCCATTTTCGGTTCCAGTGCAGAAATGACGTTTTAGTCTCTGACCTGCTTAATGAAATGTGTCTCAAAGTGTGGGGAACATAATTCGGATACAATTGTTGAACTCTACCTGATTAGATCTGACACGCAACTACAAACCTGGTTGTCCTTACCTAGAAGTGCCCTTGGTAGTCAATATCTAAAAAGTAATAAAGAACTTCGAGCATGGTTCCACATGACCTCTAGATCCTCGCAAAATGAATAAATTAAGAGTCCTAGTAGATTTGTAACCCAAACATACAAAAATAGTTGAGTTCTCGAGGATATGTCACTTGTCGGATTTCAAGATCCCCTAGAATTTGTGGTTCGGCGACCCGCACCGAAATCGAATTCTAGTCGTCCACCTGTGCTCGGTACCCTTGTAATTTCCTATTTGGGGGCATTAGGATCGCTCTGGCTGCAATGCCCGGAAAACAAGAGTGTTGGCAACGGTCTCGAGATTCGGGCGTTTCCCGAGAAACGCATTTATGTTCTCACGCACAATCCGCGGCGAACGACCGTCTCCGCACGCGACCGCCGCCGCGACGAATTCCTCGGGGTCCGCTCTCCCACGAAGCGTCTTCTGTCCATCGTCTGTAGCCTCTTCAGGGGACCTCTTCCGGAATCAGGTCCCGAAACGCACCTTGAGGGCGTCGGCTGCGCGGTCGATAGCGCAGGCAAGTAATTGAGTTAGCGGCGGACACCTGCCAATGGCCATTTGACGGAGTCTTTCGTTCGCGATGGGAGCGGCGGAATCGAGCAACAAACAGGAGGAGGGCCACGCCAGAAGACTCGACGACAAGGAGTACCGTCTCTACTCGCTCGTGGACCTCCACGGCGGCGGAGAACTCATCCCCTGGATCCGGCATGCCCTCCACAAGGGCGACCACACCCATATCGACAGATGCATCGAAGAGAAGGTTAGTAGGGGGTCAGGGGGCATTTTTAGCGCTATTTGCTGACTGCCATTTGGCGCCACGTCAAATGGGCCCCTCCTCTAGGCAACATATGGAGAAGATTCGTTCCTTGATTCAAAGTTCCAAATTCTAGCTCAAAGACTTCATGTACAACCAAGGGAAAGGGAAGGTGGAGGCTATCGCGGAACTGGTGAAAAGGAGGAACAAGGAGAGGAACGCGATGCTGGGGGCGCTTTACCGGAAGAAGGGAAAGGGCAAGAGCGGACCCAACATCCTCGAGGACTTCAACCAGGAGGGCGTCAACCAGGGAGATCTCAAGAAAGGTAGGTGGACCGCGGTTCCTGAAACTCAAAAAAAGTAAAAGATTGCAGCTTTGAAGCTACTTGATGGCGGCGGGAAAGGAGGCCGGGGAGAGTCGAAGTACAGAGAGATCACTTGGAAACTGGACGAAAGAGGTGAGATCGAGGAGGACACACTTCCAAATCGGGTACTTCAGGGCAGTGGGGCGAGAACCTCGTGGGGACCTGCATGATCCAGGGGACTTTGCTGCACAACAAACTGGCCACGAAGCTGATGATGCGATACCCGAAGATGATAAACGACATCTTCATAAGCGAGGACCACTACGGTAGGCGTATACTCTGTCGCCTCTCACCGATAGGGCCCCAGGTCTCTCTCCCCTCCACCTGGCGATCATCAACGAGGATCCCTACATGGTGAATTTCCTACTGGCGCACGGGGCCGACGTGAACCAGAGGTGCTACGGGGCGCTCTTCGGGTGCGACGACCAGAAGAACAGCCGGACGGACTCCCTAGAGCACGAGTACGTCGAGCTGAGCCTCAAGACAAACTACACGGGGTGAGTGCCACAGTAACCCACCCACGAAGCCTTCTTGTCCAGTAAAATGTACTTCGGGGAGTACCCTCTCGCCTTCGCTGCCTGCACCAATCAGTTCGATTGCTACCGTCTTCTCCGGGCCCGCAGAGGAGACCCCAACCTCAAGGACACCAACGGGAATACGGTACTCCACCTGACCGTAATCCACGACAAACTGGAGATGCTGCGGCTGGCGTATCTCTCAGGCGGTCGCCTCAACATTCCCAACAAGCTGAACCTTACCCCGCTGACCCTCGCGGCCAAACTGGGGAAGAAGACCCTTTTCGACCAGATCCTGAAGCTCGAGTCGCAGCAGGGCTGGCTCTACCGTAGCGCCTCGAACGTCTCCTACCCCCTCGCGAAGCTGGACACGATCAACACAAACGGGGAACTGAACGAGGATAGCGCCCTCTCGCTCGTCGTCTACGGAGTAGGGCTCCGGGTTGGAGAAAGCGCCTCATACCATAGTTTAGGGGATGCCGGAGCATCTGGAGTTCCTCGACGGAGTCCTGGGAGAGCTGCTCGACAAGAAGTGGGAGTACTTCGCCAGGAAACAGTACCTAGGGTCTTCATTTCGCATAGATAACCTTCACTTTCAGCTGGAGGAGGTCCTTCATGGCCTTTTGCACCTACTACGCCGTCTTCTTCATGGCCTTCATGAATCGGCCCTTCTCCAAAACCACAAACGTAAGGCGCCACTCCTCTTCCTGGCCACTGCCGTCGTTTCAGGTGATCACCGGAGGCGCCATTTCCATCAACGGACAGTATTTGAACTACACGATACCTCTCAGAATGAGTCCTTGAAAGTCCCTCCCTCAGTTCTAACCTTCCCCCTCTGCAGATACTTCCTACTTCTACCGCGACACGTGTCACCTCTGGAACTACAGCGGCCCGGGATGGTTCGGATATGTAAGGAGAGTCCAGCTGCAACCCTAAACAGTCTTCCAGATTCGAATGTTCTGCGAACCAGCGGTTCTGGTTATGGTGGTCGGCCAACTGCTTCTGGAGGCCCGCGACATCAAGAGGATCGGCTGGAAACGGTGGTGGCAAGTCTTGGTAAGGCACTCTTGACCTTTCTGCTTGTGTGGACCCAGAAACCGCCCAGAAACCTCACCCAGAAACCTCACTTCAAATCCCTCATCTCCGGTCTTGTAGAAGTACTTTCCCGCCAAGCAAATGTACAAGATCTCCCTGATCCTCATCATCTTCGTCGTTCCTTTCCGTTTCCTCTGCGGCTTCGGCGCCAACATGCTGCTTGTGGACAACTGGATCTCCGTCGCCTCGGTCATCTTCACCACCACCCACTTCCTCTACTACTGCCGCGCCATCAAGTTCGTCGGACCCTTTGTGTTGATGGTCTACACGATCATCCTCAAAGACATGATCCGCTTCATGATGATCTACGCTATCTTCCTGGTCGGCTTCTCCCAGGGTACCCTCTCCCCCGCCCCCTCCCCTCCTAGCCTGCCTTCAGGGTTCTTCTTCATCTTTCGCTCGTGCGAAAGAGAGAACGAACTGGTCAGGTCCAGCGACTACGATAACATCCTGAAGTCGCCCGCGGAGGCCGCACTCCGCGTCTTCATCATGACCATCGGAGAGTTCATGGTCCTCTACAGGGAACTCAATTCCTGCTCTGAGTACTCCCACCTCATGGCCACCATCGGAAAGGTAACCAGCCCCCTGGAGAGCTCTGAGGATCTGGCACCCTCCAGGTGATGTTCTTCATCTACGAGCTCTTCGTCAGCATTATGCAGTTCAACTTGCTGATCGCCATGATGACCAGGACGTACGAGATGATCTTCTTGACACGCAATGAGTACCGTCGCCAGGTCAGTGCAGAAATAAGCCCTTTTCTTGTGCATTTTGCGCTTTCTTTCAGTGGGCGATGGTGTGTCTGATGATCGAACTGGCCTTGAAACCAGAGGAAAGGAAGCAGGCGATGCTGAACTACTCGATTCCGTTCGAACTCGACCACAAGAAGCGAGCCATAAATATCACGAAGAAGATCTTGGTCAGTCCACCCGTCTCCCGGGTTACGGTAGCGATAGTTTCAGGGAGAAGAGCTTACAGAGCCGGAAAAGGAGCAGAAGGAGAAGGCGGCCGCGGCCCTTCGGGAAGAGAAGCGACAACTTCTGAAGAAGCGGCTGAAGGTAGGAGAGCTGCAGTTCAACGTTGACCAGGGTGCTTTCAGAACGAGATGACGAAGAAGGTCGGAGGCCGGCCTACGACCTCCTATTTCGACACCTCGCCGCTGCCCTTCAACGCGCCTTCAAGGGCGCGTCCCGGCATCGCCGACTTGCTTTCGTGAGAGCGAACGTCAGAAAAGTGCAATAAAGGAAATTATACCCATAAATCTAAGGGCGTTTCATGAATATCCGATCAACAACCGTGGGACTCCTTTTCGGCGTTCCGTGGCCGAGGCCGTTATCTCACCTGCACTTTCCTTGCATTCGAGGTCCGTGTCCCTGTGGCGCCTCGTCTTCTCCATTTCTGCAACAGCCAGTGTCCGCTCACACGTACTTTCCATCGGCCACAAAACTCCTCGACTCGCTTTCGGCGAATCGACTCCTCGAGGCTGTTTTCCGTCGGCCACTCATCGCCGCGGCGCCACCGCTTCCCCACCTATCGTAGTTTCTCGGCGCGCTAATTAATTGAATTCGCCGCCCGGCCGCGGCACCTGAGAACGCAAAACACTCGCGTTCTCCGTCGCCTTTCGCTTTTTTTCCATAATTAATCTCCCGACGCCACAAAATGCATTCCGAATCTCCGAGTCGCGCCGTCTAGGCCCACCATTCGACCCTTCCGCCTTTCAGATGGGGAATTCGGCCTCGGCGACGGTCCAGAGCGGAACGGCCCTCCGCGGAGACGGCGACCGGCGCCTCTACAACCTCGTGGACATGCACGGCGGCGGGGAGCTCATCCCCTGGATGCGCTACGCCCTCAACTCCGGGAAACACGACGAGATCGACAAGAACATCGAGGAGAAGGTGAGGAGGTGACTCTGCCCTACCAATGACGTGCGGTCATTTACATGCGGAATGAGGCCCGCAGATGTTCCGAAACCGGGGTTTCCAGGGGAGAAGTACTGCTGCATGGAAAGCCCACTTTGTATTAAAAACTTAGAATCCCTACAAGAACATTGGTTCGACTTTCCTCAATGACAGATCTAAGATCCCTCTGTAGGTTCCCCAGTCTTAGGGTAGTTCTTTTCAAACACACAAAACTCCCCACTTTTTTTCAAAAAAGTCGTTGTGTGGGAAGAATATTCATGTCAAAGAGTCGTTAAGGACAAATTCCATGTCCTCTGATACGCTTACTATCAGGCTCTTTTCACTGCGCCGTCAAAAATCGATTGTAGTCGCCAAAACATTTCTCGTAGATCAAAGATCTACTAACCTGAATGAAGGACTTCTCATCAAAGAGTACTTTCCCAAAAAGGTCACAAAAGACATCCTCGAAGTCTTCAACCAGGCGATTCACTTACACAGTCCTCCAAAATTACTGTCATTGTCCTCCTCTATTAAATCTGTTATGGTCGGCAAAGCTGTTCCAGAGATCCGCTAACCAGTGTACTGTAGGTGAAAGACTTCATGTACAATCAAGGGAAGGGGAAGGTGGAGGCAATCGCGGAGCTGGTGAAGAGAAGAAACAAGGAGAGGAACGCGCTGCTGGGGGCGCTCTACCGGAAGAAGGGAAAGGGCAAGAGCGGACCCAACATCCTCGAAGACTTCAACCAGGAGGGCGTCAACCAGGGAGATCTCAAGAAAGGTATACGTCCTAACTTGGGAACTGCTTCTACAGGCAGCCTTCAGCTCTGAAGTTACTCGACGGAGGAGGCAAAGGAGGGAAGAACGAGTCCAAGTACAGGGAGATCACCTGGAGACTCGAGGAGAGAGGTATCTGTCAGTCACGGCTTCCCCTAATCTCCCGATTCAGGGACGATGGGTGAGGGCCTCGTTGGAGTCTGTCTCCTGCAGGGAACGAACGTCCACAACCAGCTGGCGATCAAACTCATTCAGTGCTACCCCAAACTCGTCAACGACATCTTCCTCTCCGAAGAGTACTACGGTAGGCCCTTCCCTCAAGGCCTACAGTACCCTCCGTGCAGGTCTCGCTCCTCTGCATCAGGCGATTGTCAATGAAGACCCCCGGATGGTCAATTTTCTCCTCCAGAACGGCGCCGAGGTCAACCAGCGGTGCTATGGCGCCTTCTTCTGCTGCGACGATCAGAAGAGCAGCCGGACGGACTCCTTGGAGCACGAGTATGTCGAGCTCAACACGAAGACCAACTATGAAGGGTATCTACCGTATCCCCCAGCAGTCACCATGCTTGCAGGCGGATGTACTTCGGGGAGTACCCTCTCGCCTTTGCCGCCTGCACGAATCAGTTCGATTGCTACCGTCTCCTCAGGATGAAGAAGGCCGACCCCAACCTGAAGGACACCAACGGGAACACTATCTTGCACCTTACCGTAATCCACGAGAAGCCCGAGATGCTGAAGTATGCCTACGACACGGGGGCGAAGCTGCAGATCACGAACAAGCAGAATCTGACGCCACTCACTCTGGCGGCGAAACTGGCCAAGAAGCACGTAAGTGGACCGATTCCATCACTCCTCTACCTGGCCTCAGATGTTCGAGCAGATTCTGAGTCTCGAAGGCGAGATCTTCTGGGTGTACGGTGCCGCGTCCAGCGTCGCCTACCCTCTGGCAAAGATCGACACCATCAGCGAGGAGACGGGCGCCCTCAACGAGGACTCAGCCCTCTCGTACGTCGTCTACGGGGTACTGTAGCCTCTGCCTCGCATAACAGAACGACTCGCTCCAGGGGACACAGGAACATCTGGCGCTGCTTGAGGGTCTTCTGGAGGACCTGCTGCAAGCGAAGTGGGACCAGTTCGCGCGCTTCCAGCTCATCCGCTCCTTCTCCTGCTTCGTCATCTACTACATCTTCTTCGTCATCGCCTTCACGACGCGTCCGCTGGACCTGACGGACGAGGAGAAGAACTACAACGCCACCGGCGACGTCATCGTTATCCCGAACACTACAACGACTCCATTCCCGCCCACGACTCCCACGAACGGTAGGCCCGGCCTCGAGGTGCTCCTCTGAGGCGTCTTCAGGCTCCTGGTTCGGCTCACACGACTGCCACTTGTGGGACTACTCCGGCGACGGTGCCACCGGCTACGTGAGTCCGCTCCTTGGCACCCGACGCCTCCTCTTCAGGTGCGTCTCGTGGCCGAGGTGATCGTCATCGTCCTCGTCTTCGTCCAGATCATCGACGAGTGCCTCGACATCTACCGTATCGGCCAGCACCGGTGGTGGCAGGTCCTCAAGTCCTTCCCGGCGAAGATCCTCTACAAAATCGCCCTCCTCCTCATCCTCGTCAGCGTCCCGATGCGGCTCCTCTGCGGTCTCAACGGCAACATGCTCATCGCTGAGAACTTCATCATCCTCGTCAGCGTCATCTTCACCACCGTTCACTTCCTCTACTATAGCAGGTACCGTATCCCCTCCCCCCACCTGCACTCCTCTCCAGGGCGATCAAATTCGTCGGGCCCTTCGTGTTGATGGTCTACACGATCATCCTCCAGGACATGGTCCGTTTCGTCATCATCTACGCCATCTTCCTCATGGGGTTCTCGCAAGGTCAGTCCACTGCCCGGGTGCTTTCGTCTTACGGTAGCCCCAGGCTTCTTTCTGGTATTCCTGGCGTGTGAACGCGAGCGGAACTTGGCCATGATGGACAATGCGACTCTGGGAAGCGCGCCACAGAAGCCGCAAACGAACATCCTCTCTGACCCCAGCGAGTCGCTCCTCCGCCTCTTCGTAATGACCATCGGCGAGTTCACCGTGTTCTACCGCGAGCTGAACGCGTGCCAGAAGGACGCCTACGTCATGACCATCATCGGCAAGGTAACCTCGCCCTGCATCGCCTCGGGACCCTTCTTTCCAGGTAATGTTTCTCCTCTTCGAGCTCTTCGTCAGCATTATGCAGTTCAACTTGCTGATCGCTATGATGACCAGGACGTACGAGATGATCTTCCGGACCCAGAAGGAGTGGAAGCGCCAGGTGGGTCCCCTTCCTGGCCCTCTACAGTCCTCTCCTGCAGTGGGCTCAGGTGATTCTGATGCTGGAGCTGTCGCTGAAGCCGAAGGACCGGAAGATGGCGATGCTCCGCTACTCGCGACCAATTGGAACCGACAAACTCCGAAGGGCGTTCATGGTCAGCCGGAAGAAGAATGCAAGGGGCCAACGGGGGAGGGCAGTCTTAGTTTCTTCGATTTCAGGTAGACGCCCTAAGTGAGTCCGAGAAGCGGATGAGGGAGGAGCGCATTCGAGAGGAAAAGCGGGTCCTCCTCAAGAAACGGCTCAAGGTGAGTCGAGAGGCGAGGCTTCTGGCAGGCTCCCGTTCCAGGACTTCACTTTGGCGATCGCGAAGGGAGGCAAGAACATACGGCCAGGGACCTCCTACTTGATTCCGACGCCACAGCCACAGAGGAAACAGTAGACGACGCCTGTTGGTACCCACACATTTACAATAAAACTCTTCTTTTCCAAAAAAAACTGCGCAGTTGGTTTGCGGGTTCGCTGCTACTGTATCTCCGGGGCCCGAGAGCTTGAAGCAAGTGACGTAGGCCAGCGCCGAAAAGGTCATCTTGTAGAGGTTTTATAGCAATGAAGCACACTGTATCAGAAAGTTGTTTACCAAACGGGGATTTGACAGGACAGTGGTAATCACTAATCAACATACGGGAAGTCAGCATTCAGAAAAAGAGTTACAACGCTCACATGGAATCGAAGATCAACTGCGGCTCAGCCCGACAGAGAAGACATTACGGAAACACACACGGTACATTCATCCAACAACAATCACTCACAGAATTCAGGTCACTCAAAGAACATTCGGACAAAACACAAATAACAAAAGAACTCAAAAGGCTCGGCGACTACTTCATGTCCTCGTCGTCGATCTCGTTCGGATTCTTGATGCCAGGCACGGCCATCTTCTGGTTCAACGCGGTCTGGATCTCGGCCTCCTTCTCCTCGATGTACAGGTCTGAGGTGTCCTCGCCCGTCTCCTCCTGAAACAAGCAAATGAGGGCGCGTCTAGAGGCCGAGTCCCACCCGAAGTTGGATGAGGAAGTCCCTCAAGTGATCCCTCATCTTCGCCACGTTGTTGTTGAAACTGAAGAATCCTTTCGCCGTCACGCGGATCTGATCACTGAAAGGGCGGCTCTGATTACGGTAGTGTGTGAAGAACATACGCATTGAGATTCTGAGAGAAGTGTTGGCTGAGGAGGGCGGAGAGCCAGTTGAAGATGTAGTCGGCGTTCGACTGGCCTTCGGGTTTTCCGTTAAGGGGGCCAGGCATGTGCTTCTCGACGGCCGTGAATAAGTGACAGAGGACGTCCGAGAGGTTGGTTAGGCCTGTATGTGGAGGATGGAAAGGGGGGCTCTCGAATCAAGAACATACCAACGATCTGGACTTGGTTTCTGTCGGTGGCGATGGCGAGGGTCTGCTCGAGGAGGTACATGAAGTGCTGCGTGTAGAAGCCTTGTCTTATCTGCAGATCCAGGTCGGACACTTTCACGAGCACCTCCTTCAAGATCTCGATTCCCACTTCGGCCACGTCGCGCATCTGGTGCTGGAGGGCCCACACATCAGCCTCTAGAAGAAGACGGAAGTCGGTGTCGGGGATGGCGATGAGCACGGCGAAGCAGTGCTGCGCGATGTCGCGGAGGAGGACGAAGAGGTTAAGGCGATGCTCGGGGTAGGCCGTGAGCTCCTTATCGATCATCTCGAGGGTCGCCTTGAAGACGGCGTCCAGGATGCGGGGAATCTGCGGGCTGATGCGGTCCTTGAGGGCGGTGACCATCGTCGAGAGGAGCGACAAGACGTTCGGCTCGCGCGCCATCGCCGTGTTCCGGGCATAGTCGAAGAGGACGGCGTCGAAGAGGGGCTCCATCACCTCCATCGTCTGAAGAAAGGAGGTTGTAAGCGCGCAGGATTCCGGCTACAGTACCATGTTGGCATCGGTGCACTTCGAGATCCACACAGTGAGGAGCACGAGCATCTCCTTCTTGGCGGCGCGCATCTGCTTGATGATATTCTGCTTGAGCACTCCCTCGCCGTGCTCCGCCACGGCGGCACTCATGTTCTCGGAGATCACCTTGTACACGTTTAGCATGTCGATCAGAATCTTGGAGAGCTGAAAACACTTCTGCGCTCCGAGAACTCGGGGTTGCTCTACCGTACCTGGTAGAAGAAGGGATGTCCGATGGATCGACAGGCCGCCACGTTGGTCTTGAGCAGGTTGACGATGTTCTTGACGACATCCTCGTCCCTCAGCACCCCCGTGTCGTTGGCCACATGGGTGATGATCTCATCCCAGATGGAATTCGGAAGCGTCATGAGTCGCTCGATGAGGGCTTCCTGGGCCACAGTCTCGTTCTGCGCCTGGATGATGTGGCCGACAGCCTCGTAGAAGACGTGGACCTGAGGTGGCGACAGATCGCAGATGATTCCCGACAGGTTCTGCAGCATGTCGTCCACGAAGGGCTGTGTTTCTCCGACTTGGGTCTAGAAGGGCGCCACTGCAGATCTGCCGGACGCAGAGAAGCACTTACGATGACGAAGTGGCGCTTGCACTTGGTGGCGATCTTGATGAACGTGTCGCAGGCCATGTCCTGGACGCCTTCGTGCGATTCGTGCATGAACTCGAAGAGCTTGTTGATGACCGTCTTGAGGAACTTCCAGTGCTCGCGGAGGAAACGCGGGTACTGTCCGACGACGTACATGATGTTCGAGGCGATGACCGCCTTGTTGTCCTTCCCACGCTTCTGTTCGCAGAGTCCGAGAAGGTCTGAACCGAGGATTAGGGACCTTCACGGGTCGGGCACGATACCTCTGATGACAGTGACCAAGAAGCGCTTCTCATCTTCGGTGTGCATCGATCCACTGATGGAACCGACGGCCCAGCAGAGAGTATTCAGGTTCTTCCAGCTCCACTCGGAACCGTTCACCTGGTTCTGCAGCTTCTCGGTCATCTTCGCCTCGGTGTCCTTCGTGTCCAAGTGGGTGAGGTACACTGAAACGCCGCTGTAGAGCAGAGTGGACCCGAGGGAGGTTACCCAGAGTCTCGCGCATCGTCTTGTAGAGGTTGATGGAGTCGGTGTCCTTGATCAGCTCGCGGACCACTTCGCCGCTGTCGTTCTCGACGACAAGAACCTCCTCTGGCTTCGCCATGCGGCTGATCATGATGGTGCGCAGCCTGGACATGGTCTCGTTGTAGAGGTTGCGTCGCGGCACATCTGGCATTCCGCTGGTCATGAAGGCGGCGCTGATGAGCAGCGGAGCGCTGGTGGGAAACGGGTTCTCGCGGTAGAGCTCTGTGGTCAACCAGTTCCAGTACTCCAGGCAGATCTAGAGTACGTGGGATAGAAGAGGGGTGGAAGGGGGCCAGGCACACCTTGAAGACCTCGACGTCCTCGACCTCGCTGATCTTAAGGAGGTACTCTAAACTAATCTGGTGAGCCCGCTTGATGTCCGTATTTCGGTGGTCACTGCCGTTGTCCTACAAAGCGATATAAACCACAATACACTACTCAAGCACATCGTTACAATCAGTCCATCATCACGCACACACTCTCTTGTCCACAGCGAAGCTGTCGGTTCACAGAACCTAAACAGCACATCTTCACGCAGCTCTCATCAGATAGATCAAGCAACCACTGTTTCGCAACGCACAGAATGTTTGGAAACACTGACCCTTAGCACTTCCACTCCTTTGTGGTGCACCTTCATGTAGGTGGCCAGGAACTGCGCCAGGTTGGCCACGAACTTCTGGTCCTCGTCGGAGCCGTTGTGATAGGAGGCGTTCATGTCGACGTCGGGAGAGATCTGCTCGCTGAGTACGCCGATCGCCTTGAGAAGAAGGTCTACGAGGACCGTTCGGTACTCCGGGTTCTTGTCGGTGATGTCGATGGAGGCGATCTCCGTCAGGCACTGCACAGTCACCGACCGGAAGACCGGGAACGGCAGGAACTAAATAGATTCGATAGGAGGAGAAGACCTGGCTGAGTCACCTTGGTCGTTAGGAGGGTGATGAGGTTCGTCTCGAAGATGTATCCGACGGGGATCCAGCTCAGGAAGCGGTGAAGGGTGCGCAGCGTGTTGTCGATGAGACTCGCACTCTCGCTCGATTCCTGACACGAATGGGGTTAGGGGGCTCGTCTGGAAGGGCAAACGGACCAAGACGGCGTGACACAGGCGGAACACGGCCTCGAACTCGCCGCAGAACTTCTGCTTGAGACGGTGGCCCTTCGCGGAGGTCAGGTCCTGCTCGAACTCGAACACCTCTTCGCTGAGCAGACGCAGGATGGTTAGGTTGTTCATGCAGAGACTCTCGTTGCTCCTACTCGAGCCCACGATGTCCTGCATGAAGGTGGTCCAGTGGTTGGGCCACTCTTGTTTCACAATCTAAAGCAGGAAGGTGACGCTTTGGAAGGGTCAGGGGCGGGGGACCTGCACCAAGACGAGGTTGAGCTTCTGGATGTAGAGCTTCATCTGCTCGTACTTCTCGCGGTCGGAGCTGATCTCGAGGATGTTGGAGATGATGAAGCCCTTGATGCCCTCACACTGCACCCGAGGGAGACTCTTCCACTTCGAGCGCACGGTCGCCTCGAGGATCTGGAGGGCGAAATACTTAGTCTGCATCAAGGCGCTCTTCTCCAAGATGAAGTCGACACTGGTCCAGGCGTCGGGACTGTCCTTCAGCTGGGTCAAGATCTCCAAAGCCTTTTTCTGATCGTCCCCTGGGGCTCCATTCATCACAGCGACAACCTAAGTACAGAGCTTCTGTGGCGCGCAGCTCTCTAGGTGGGGAGTACCTGATCCAGAAGGGCGACGTCGAGTCCGCCAGGCGTCGTCAGACTCTTCTTCGCCTGGTCCAGAAATCCGGGGGACATGACGGTCGTCATAGCTCAGTTGATTCGCTTTCGATTCACTCACACAGTCACGCAATCACAAACGTTCGATAACCACACACGCAAAACCACACACACTGCTCAGAGGGTTTCGGATTCCGCTGCCCGGGTTATGACCTGAAGCAGAAGGTGTGAAGAAGGCACGCGACGCCGCGATCACGCGAGCACGAGTCAAGCAGATTTGGCGACTTCGGCCATCGATCGAGACGACCGTGAGCACGCCTGCGTCACTCCGGAGTCGGGCATCACCGCGGCAATTATTTGTCGCTTAGGCGAACCTCCATTACGCGCCGACTCGCGCCGTCGCCAATGCACAATTGAATCACGAGCTTTCGCGGCCATACACTTCGCACACATTTCCCCTCGCTGCGACGCGCGCGAGAGCTCTGAATACGAAAAAATGTGGGAAAACAACAGGATACATGTCGAGTCTTATCAATCGAACCGAGACCGACGGGATGACGTGCAAGTTGCAGTTGAGGCGTCGCCACGATCGCTGATTTTTGAGCATTGCTTTCAGAGATGGAGACACATTTCACAACTATTACGATTGTTTGCATGAAGATCTTGTGATCCAGGTGCATCTTAGCCCAAATACACAAAACAGTCCATCCAAGCGTCACGTCACAACATTTTCGAAGGATTTCGAAAATATCGCATCGACGTCGCGGGACGCCAGAGGTGCTTACATAACAGTCACTACCGGATTAGCGATACTGGCACAGGAAGTGATGGTTGATTTCGAAATAGCGCTTACGTGCTTGTGGTGACTGGATCTTCAGTTTTGGATTTTTCGGTTCTTATTTCTTGCGTTCTATGCTTAAGCTTTTTGGAAACAGGGAAGATGAGGCGTCAGTTCGTTGCAAATCGGGGACAGGTAAAGCGGAATGGGAGGTGGTAGCACTCGGCTATTAGGTCGGGAAGGGTACAGGACAAGGGCAACGCTTTGAGATATCTTAGGTTCTCATCTCTTGCGTTCCTTACCTCAAACAGGGAAAATCCACTACAGCCTCAAATGTAGGCGTATTCCTAATTCTGCGCATCCTCTACACACAATTTCTGAGGGAAAAGCCGAAACCGTCCCTCACTGAATATTTCAAAGATCCAAACCAAAAAAAAGGTCAGACCCACTGGAGCAAATTTGAATTTCCCTCGGAAATCTCACGAGCGTTCCCGCGCTTTTCTGTGGTTCGCTTAGATTCCACTCTGTCAGAAGTCATGGCCGCGAGGCTAGATCCTCTTCATGGTTGGTCTTTAAGCGCCGAAAAAGTCCCAAAATGGAGAAGACGAGAAGGCGCCGAAGGCCGCGCGCCGATTCCTTTCGGAGACGCCTTCCTCGCGGTGCGCGAAACGAAAGAAAACGCAGAAAAGTCGCGGTGGGAGCTGAACAGTCCGAATCGATCAGGGCGAACGGCGTTCCGCCGAAGTTGTCATGGAGACGCGTCGCTTCGGAATTAAAAGTGCACACGATAGGGGCGTCGGAGGCGCCTCTGGAAGGACGCTCCGCTCGCAAACCGAATTTCGAAACCGAACGTGGTGATTCACGGCATGATACACTCTTCGATTCGGTTGGTACGGTATCTGAACTCTCGAACCCACGTGGGTTGGAAACTCGAGGGGTGCACGGGACGTAGATACGCCTCATCGGTCACGCGGACCCCGAAAGGAATGACGCAGCCGGCCAAGCCTGCCCTCTGAAGCATCGGAGAGAGTGAATCGCAAATGGCGCCCGCGACGGAACCGCTTTCGCACCACAAATGTCACGCATTCGGGAAATTCGTTGCAAGCCGGAGGCAGGTGAAGCGGAATGAGAGGTGGTAATACTATTAGGTGCCAGGTCGGGAGAGGTACAGGACGAGGACAGGGCTTTGATAAATCTGTGTGAAGGTACGTCCACGGATTGTGCGTTTCGAAAGGTGAATCGAAAGGCTATTCAACCATGTGACATTTGAGTCCACAGACAGAGTCCATGGATGTTTGGATCTTTGAGGCATCGAAAGAGCGATTCATGACTCAGACCTGGCTAAACAGCTTCGAGGGTGATACTCAGAGAGAAGGAATCGAACTCTTGGACCCTGAGCTCTTCCTCTATGTCTTCCTCTAAGTGGGTCAAAGTGTGCAACATTCTCCCGCAAGGTCGAGCTTTGTGTAAGAAAACAGAGCTGTGCAGACGACGACTGTGGATGACTCCTTTATTGGCTCCGTCGGCGGTGGGCAGTCGCCTTCGGAGCCCGACTCATTTGACACTTTGGGCGCACACGTTACACGAAAGGAGAGAGACTGATCACCATGGTCTCTTCGGCTTCTTAGTCGGCCTGCGCGGCGAGCTCCTCGTTGTGGTCGACCTGCTTCTTGACCTCGGCCAGCGAGAGCTTGCCGTCCTTGTTGGCGTCGGTCGCCTTGAAGTTCTCCTCGATGATCTGGGCAATGTCCTTAGGAAGGGGTCCACCTCCCTGCTTCTCGGCGGACTTCTTCAGCTCGGCGAGGGTGATGAAGCCGTCTCCGTTGCTGTCCTCGATCTGAAAGGCGCCTAGATGACAGCTCCGAGCTGGAACGAACCTTGAACTGCTGCTCGATGAGCGCGTCGGTGATCTCGGGGATCTCCTGGGAGAAGGCGACGGCGACGAGGCAGGCGAGGGCGACGACTGCGAACTTCATTTTCCTTCGGATACCGTGTGGTCGAAGAGATAGTCGTCTCGGCGCCTTAAGTACCCCTCCGAGGCGACGAAACGGGTTCAGAAGGCGTCAAGGCCGTCGGGATCCCCGCTCAGAGATCGTCAACACATCACACAACGGGCCGCGGAGACACACTTTACAGCGCGCAAAACCCCGATTCGTCGGAAAGAAAAACGAAATCGCCGAAAGAGTGATACGCGTGGAAGTGGTCGGAACGTGTTTGTGCCTTCGGTCTTCGATTACTCACCCACCGACTTTCATTGAGCGCAGGCACACGAGGAAGTTCGCGGAGATCTTTTTTGGAACCTTTGTTTGCTGAACTTGGTTAGGACTGTGCCCGGGTCCTGAGGCTCTCCCTCTGTCCATGATGCTCTGAAGTTTTGATCTATCACAAAACGGAACAAACAAGTTTTTTGAACTTCCTTCGAAACCGGATCTTTTCAAATTGCACGGCTTCGGTCTGCAGAAAGTACATGAGATCGAGAGAGGTCGACGGAAGCCTTGGATCTATGAGCAGAGGATCTTGATCTACAGAAGGATCTACAGGATGCATGCATATTTCCTCAAAACAAACGACTACTCGATATGGTCAGGACGTGTCACTAGCAAAGAGTCAGAACTTTATTCTTCGCAGTCACAAGTGTATTCACTTTCCGCGCGGAAGCGGGGAAGCGGCGGCCTTCTGGGCGTAGTCCCCGTAGAGGAGGTCGAGCTCGTCGAAGGGAAAGAAGTAGAGGAACTCGTTGAACTCTGAATCTCGGCCCTGATCTCTCCCTTTCCTGCCTCTCCTCACCTCTCGCATCAAATCTCCGGTCACCGTTCTTGTCAAAGGGCGCCATGATCTCTCCGAGGCGGGACGACTTCCGAAAGCGCTTCTCGGCGATGAAGGTGGCGACCTCTCCTTCTTCCAGAAAACCGCTGTTGTCCAAATCGTAGAGACCAAAGTGGACTTTGGAGTGCGGCAGCACGTTTTCGAGGCGCCGTTCTTCGTCCTTCACGATCTCTTCGAAGGAAATCTTGTTGTCCTCTGAACGGATCTAGGCTTTAGTCCTCTAACTGTCCACTGACTGTTGGCATCCAGGTCTCCAAATGCGTTCCGGACGCGGGCCATGTACCTGGCGTCCGATCGGAGGAATTCGTCGAAGTCCAAGGCGCCGTCACCGTTGGCGTCGGCTTCGAGGAGTTGCCCTGAAAACCGATGAGTTCACTCTCCCGAAGGCGAATTCTACCGGATCTCAAGGGCACAACTTGAGCGAAGACTCCGGTCAGCATCAGGGCCGAGCAGAGGAGAAGAAGTTCCATGTCGAGCGCTCCACAAGTCCCTCAGAGAGTGTATATATAGAAGCGAATAGCGCCGTGCTTTGTGCTCGATTCGGATGGGCGACGCTTAGTCACCCAATTAAAAGAGATTTTGGCGCCCGTTTTGGCGACGGAAGTTATTAACGGTTCTTTTGAAACGTTTTGATCGGCTTATGTGCGAATTCTGAAAGTGCACAAACCTCTCGAAAGCCAGAGCTCCAGGAGATAACGCTCTGTTTGGCACACCCTTGAGTTTCTTTTGAAACACAAAGCCAAATATGGGGTGTATCTCTTGTATTTATCCAAGAAACGATTCTCTCTGAAAACCTTCTACGGTAAGACTCAACCGTTTAATTCCTGACTCGGCCTTACAGTCGTACTTCTGGATCTATGACGCCATGGAATTCCCTATTTGCATTCCCAATTGCGTTTTCGTGGACATCTGTAAACACACTGTTTTTGACATCTGGATATGCACTTAGAAGGTAGTTGTTTTCACAAGACACTCAGGGTGCAATCTGTGGCTACTTGGAGGACATTTTGTGACACAATCTCCAAACTTCGTTTTGTGGAACTAGAAATGCACACGAGATGTGCTTCAAGTGCGTGAAGTTCCCGAATAACATAGAACATCTGTTCTTGATAGGCTCTGAAGCGGATCGATCTTGATGGCTCTTGACGACCAAAGTTGAAACACACAACGGGCCGTTATTGGGTGGTTAGGCATGCGGTCGATAAAAACAAATACGTTTAAGTGGATTCTCCGAATCCTGCAATTACTCATGTTCCCATACGCGCGCGCAGTTCCGAAATTCCTCGAATAGTTTGCATTTCCTCGGCCTCTGATGTCACTTTCACAGACTTATAACTTCCTTGTGTCCGCGTCAACATCCCGATTCCCACTAATTAGAGCCACCTTCTATTAATGCGTCCACTTACGCAAACACTTCCAGATTCTCCCACGGAGAGTGAGTGTGCAACCCTTGACCTCCGAAGGAAGTTTCTCGAGATGGCTCCGCCGATAAGGACATCGTTTGTTTTTCGAGTCGCCGATTCTCGGAGCCAATGGCCGCTATAAATCGGAAATCGCGCTCTGTTTCATCAGACGCTGTTTTGAAGAGGACTAATGACGCAAGATATTCTGTTTTTGGACGCGATGTTTATGAGAGTCGGCATTCATAGGGCGCCCAATTTCCTGGGAATCACAGATTAAGAAGCACCGAGGGTGGAAGAAGTCCCTCTTTCGAGCGTCCCTAATCTCACGTCAGTTACTTTTCGGGACAATGGATCGGGTCTTCAGAAGAGACACATTGTACATGGATCTGCCAATTTGGAGCTTTTTCCTTCGGATAAAGAACGCACAGAAATGAGTAGGATCACTCTGGAAATATCCACGAAGCCTACTGTACTTTGCATTTCATGGATGTTGCGGACAAAGATTTCAAAGGAAACTCTTTGATTAGATTTTCATGCAACAAAATGCTGCGCTTCCCTAAAATCCGAATTGTGAGTCGCTGTGAGTCTAAAAGCCATCTCTACACAAAATTGTGAGTGCGATGATCCCAAAGGCTAACTCCAATATTCAACTCGAATCTTCCAAAAGTGAATCGCTATTTTTGGACGAAAACGTAAACAAAACACTCGAACCCGCCAAGATTAGAAAATCTCGTGGAATGCGAGATCACGCGATGATGGAGACCTCTGCAGGAGAGTCCTAGCGCGTCCATTCGCGGGCAAACCTTGTGCTCATGATTCAGGGTGCAATCGGGAGTCAGAGTGCATTCCTGGAAATGAGCATCGCAACCAGATTTTAATTGGAGTTCACTTTGCTAATTCGCTTGAACCCTAGAAGATGACGCCGTCAATCAAAGTGGGGGCGGAAATGCGCAAGTCCATCCCCTCCTTCCTGTCCTACCGTACCCCACGAGTAAAGATCCTTCGGCTAATCGCCTCCATCATCTCCTCCTTCGTAAAGAGTCGTCTCTGCCCAAACAAAAACTCCTCTCCTGTCAATCAAATTATTCGATGACGCATCGGCTCCAAATTCTCCAGAATTCCGGCGATGACGCGCCGTCGTGTGCGAGTTTCGGGCCCGCCCCCCGCGGCCCAAGAAGGCGCCGTCCGTCCCCTCCACCCTCAAAAAGGAGCTCTCGGCACCGATTGTCCCGTTCTGGAAATGCCATGAAGTTGCACCGTCCCTCTTCCGAACAGAGTCCAGGACTCTGGGTCCTCGCCCTCCTCCTCTCTTCCATTCTTCTCCCTTCCGTCGAAGGATTCGACCGGAGTCGAAGATTCATCTTCCCCGGTAAGTCTCCCAAAAGAGGTCCAACTCCAACTCTCTAGGACTAAGTTAGCCCCTACCGACTAGCATCCTTTGTGATCCTATTCCAAGAAGCTATCTTTAGGGTCGTCTGGAGAGTGTGTGTGGAATTATTATTCGAGTTCGATGTGAAAACATCATGACAGACATAATAACAGCAATTAAGTGGATTTCCACAGAGACTATAGGGCTCATTAAACCATGTTTACAAACTGTCGTTTCTCTTCACAGATTGTCTCTAAGTAAGACACTAATTAGCTATGGACCAGGAAATACTTCCAAGAAAAAGTTGCTGGGCGAAACTAAAACTAGAAAACTGGTCATGTGATTCCTGAGATCTCTAAGCATCAGTGAGCTGTTGAGAGGTGGCTTGTCATTCCTTTGTCCAAATTGTCAACAAAAGCTTTTCATAAAAAAAGAGACTCCAATCTGAGGACAACACGGGCAGATGATGTTATCCCCCTTGTTGTCTCCTCTTTTCTTGGAGTTCTTTCGATAGATCAGCATCGTACAATTTGGGGAGAGATCGTCTCACATCTTGCAATGTTTCGCAAGATGTTCCTCCTTGAGCGATTCGAAGCTTTTCATTTCCTGCAAAACAGGAGTTCCTCCCGAAACACGTTCGGTGGCGTCGGCTGATGTTTGTCCGCTTTTTTCCTTGATTTTCGCTTTCACGACTTTCAAGACTTTATTTCGCGAATCAAAGGCATTATGCCTTGCGCGACACCGAAAATAGACAAACAGAGGATGTCTGACAGACGACTTCATCCCTGGCGCGGCGTAGATGTCGAACCGGTCGTAGACGGCGCACTTCACTGGGCATCTGGGAATCGGCAAATCTTCAGCTATGGCAGCGGAATATCGTTTGCGGCACAGCGGACGCTTCCGAGCTTGCATCTGATGGTCCGTGGTCCGGGAGTTGCGTCTTCCCTGGTCCTCACAGCGTCGGCGATCTTCCGGATGACATCTCACGCAGCTTCGGGCGTCGGATTCCTGGCGTCAAACATCTTGTTGTCAGCGGTGGTGGGACTACGGCTTCCGGGTGTCCCAATTCCCTCTGGAAGCCGGAACAGTCACAACTGCCACAGGGTTTGCTGTCTGACCAACCCGACGCTCAGAGAGCGACCGGAGGGACCGACCGCTCGCCACCGCGACACGAGTGAGAGACTTCTGATTTTCGCACTTTCAAAATAAAATTTAGAAAACTTTGGGTAATCTTGAATGGCCAATGAGGAACCATAAGGTTCTTTTCGATCCAAGAAACTCTGAAAGCAAGGGGCGTCTAAGGGCAATTAGCAACTTCTTCAAGGGCGTGGAGGACCCTCTCAGTCCTCTTCAAGAATACACTGATTGGACAAATGAGGAATGTCTCAGATGATCATGCTTGGACTGAAAGTATCAGTTAGTGTTCTATTCGGACAGAGCTCCTTAGAGCTTCTGTAGCCTTCTGTGGCTCCTTCGGATGGTGACTGAACTGACATCCATTATGCAGTCTAATCCTTCCTTGGATTGTCACACTCCACATGCACTAATCACTCTTCCAGGCTCAATCCGACGCCTCACCCTAGGTGACTACCCGATGCTGGCCACGAGGATGGCCTTGGAGAGTCGTCCCTTCTTTGCCCGACTGTCGCGAAGTGACGACAAGGCGAGGTGAGTGATGGAGGTCCCGACACGATCCCTAATTAGCCCTCTGCAGGCCTATTGAGAAGCCGCGACCGCTTCGATTCGGCCGTTGAGTCAGCGGACGACGTCCTCCAATCCATCAACTGCTGGTATCATCTGCTGTCGTCCCCAAAGGGCCGTTCTCGATAAAAACAAGTATCTAGTGTGTCCGAGGGACCATATGGAGTAAACAGTCGACCTGCGACAGCCTAAGCCTGTAGGATTCTCCCACGACGCCTTTTGAGTCACTTTGTTTTCGCGGCCGTTTCCTGTTAGTCGCTAGTTCCTCGATTCTGATTTGTGAAAAGCGTGAGAAGTGTGGGAAAACAACAGTCTCGGGAATGTTCCTTGACGAAAGGAGGAGAGGGCTGGAATGTACATGTTTGAATAAGAGAATCACCACCTAGATCGTTGCGAGAGTTGCCGATCCTCTCAAAACAAAGGAATAATTTAGAAGATTCCTAAAACGTGTTTTCCAGGGGTACGTGAAAGTGATTCTTGGCCTCCTTCCAGTGAGTCCAAATTCACATAGATTTACACAAATAAGGCACGAGGGCTCTTCATTCGAGATATACGCAAACGTGGATATAGAAGTGACACCTTAGTGTCCTTGTGGGATAGATTCGAAGTTGTCGAAGGGAAAGTGTGTGAGGAAGTCGTTGAACTCTAGAACGGACCTTCATCTTCTTGGAGACCTCTCTCCGTCCACTCACCGTTCACGTCCAGCTTTCCATCGCCGTTTTTGTCGAAAGGCTTGATCACCTCCCCCAGCGCTCCTTTCACCTTCACGCGCCTCTCGGTCTCGAGGAAGTTCGCGATCTCTGCCACCTCAAGGAAGTTGCTCTTGTCGGCGTCGAATCCCTAAAGTCGCGAGAGATAGAGTCCGGAGGAGAAGAAACACCACCTTGAAGAATCGGGCGGAGTCGTCCATGTGGTTTTTCAGCTGCTCGTCGTCTCTCTTCTTCTCGAACGCCTTCAGCTCATCGACCACGACCTTCCCGTCACCTACGTCCCTTTATGGATTCACCTATGGTCGGGGCACCTACCGTTCGTATCGACCTCCTTGAACTCGGCGTCGGATTTGTCGGAGAAGGTCTTACTCATGCGCAGAAACTCATCGAAGCTGAGGCTACCGTCTCCGTCAGAATCGATTCTTTTGAAGCTCTCCTCTGAACAGAATCCATCTCCGGAATCCGGAGATGCACACCTACCCACTGTCTCTGGCGTCATCGGGGGTAGGGGGGTCTGAGCCAAGGCTCCCACAGCGAAGAAAGCGCACAACAGAATGCGGTTCATTTTGAATATCAGAATCGTTTCATTTCCGTCGCTTTTATCGTAGCCTTCGGCGGATTGGGGGATTACCCTCCGCTCGGCGCCGTCAGCTCCCAATTAGCGCCGACAGATCTGAGTTTGGTGCTGCAAATCCGAATAAAAAGTGATTTCCAAAACGGAAATAAACCTCCTCTTTGTGGTTCTTTTCGCTATGGGAGCCACGAGGCTGCACAGAGGAATGAGACCAAATATTCTAAGGACACTGAGGTGACTCTCGGCGAATTCAGAACGATTGTCAGCGATTCCTGTATGTTCTTCAGAGACATAAGAGACTCGATAAACCGACGTAGAAGTTGATTGGGTTCCCTTGCGAAACATCTATGGAGGATACACGTTTTGGTCTTCCGTTTGACTTCCTAGAGTGTGTTCCAGGTATCATACGTGGGCAAAACGTGTTCTGGTGCTAATCGCAACAGTTTGCGGATTAAGTGATCAGCTTCCGCTCTGCGCCACCATCTCCCAATTAGAGTAATCGTCAGGGCTGCGCAGTTTAATCCACAGATAATGCCCGGAAGCCCAATAAAAGAGCAACGTTAGGGGATTTGGGGGGTAGAGTCGAGATGAAGTCCGTCCTTCTCTGTTTGGTGTTCCTTGCTGTGGGAAGTGCACAAATGTTCGTTGACAACTTCATCACTGGTCCTGAACGGGACACTCCCGGTACGCCCTCCCACCACGGGGTACGGTAATGCGCCCCACTTAGAACAAATCTTCGAGCGGATGGATGTGAACAATGACAAGAACGTGGTTCCCGACGAGTATCTCCGGAGGAACAAGTACATGGTCAACGCCAGCGAGCAACTCTTCGACGAGTACGACAAGAACAGTGACTTTTGCGGTTCGTTTCTGGACGAGTTTGTGAGCTTTTCAGAGGACAAGAAGGTGACTCTCGACGAGCTGCTGGCGCACCGAAAGGAGCGGCTAGAAGAGAGCAGGCAGATGGACGAGAAGTACCGGATCCAGCACGTCTCCAGCTTCATCGAAGTGAGATCTCAAGTGGGGCGCCATCCGATGCTTCTTTGCAGGAGAACGACAAGAACAAGGACAAGGTGTTGGACATCGAGGAGCTGAAGGCCTACTTCGAACAGAATATGGTCACGAAGGTCGACAGATTGGCCGAACTCCTCAAACCCTTCGACAAGAACAACGACGGGAAGTTCGACGCCAACGGTCAGTTCTTTGGAGACGGCAAAGATACGTCGTTCCTTTTAGAGCTCTTCGATATGCGCCTCTGCATCTAGAGAACAATTCTGCCGGAAAACGTCGAAGATAAGATAATCATTAAATCTGTGCCCCACTCGAACAAATAAATAAAGTCGTTCACATCGTTTCAAGCTGTCGTGGTGACTAAGCATGCCACTTTTCGCAAGTAATACCGATTTGAAAAGGTCGAAGTTCGGTTTCTTTATGTTGGATATGTAAGTCCCATGTGAATATTTGAAAGACGTTGGAGGTTAGAGGCCCTTCTATGAGCTCTACGAGCTAACAGCGCCTTATGGAGTCACTCAAAAGAAAGCAGATGTAGCGAAGGATGAGTGGACAAACGTTTCCTCTGCGTAGTTTGATATCATACAATTAATAGCATTCCAAAGTAACTTTAGGTGTCTACTAATGCCACCTTAAATTCTAGTTTCGAATGCCGTCGTTTAAGTGAAAAAAGGTACATAAATATTCATATCCCATTGATATCGTCATTATCTTCCACCCACGATACAGCCTGTTGGGATTCTCCACCCACCTGTTATTTCTGGGAAAACACGAAGCAGGACCCTATTATTGGAGGCTTCCTATGAATTGGAGACCGCCGTGTAATACGGTCTTCATATGCACATCACCTTCGGCAGGAAACGGATGTTTATCTTACTAACTCAAGCACTGTCTCGACAAGTCACGGTTTATGCTTGTATTCCATGCAGAAGGCTCCCACTTCGGCGCCGTATTCATGTCCTCCTGAAGGACACGTCAATGTGAACCCAACTCGAGTTCAAATCACCCTGCCTTCAGATACTGTAAACGAACTCTTAATCGTCATTTATCTACGCGCGTCGCCGTTGGATGTCGCCATTCGAAATGTCACTCAGAGTCACAAGAAAAAGGGTCAGGGAAGCACAGGAACAAGGGACTGTCAAGATTCATCCGAAGCGGAGGGGGCGCGGGCCGAGACCTCTCTTGATGGAACGCTGGTCGGCGAAGAGGAGACCGTTGAGGTCGAAGTCGGGAGAGTTGTACTGGTTCATGTAGTGGCTCACTGAAATGGGTCCTGAGAGGTCGTGGCGGGACCACTTACGGAGTCGGTACTGCTGCTCGACGTCGGAAGGTGGCGCAGCGGCAGAGGGAATCGCGAAGACGACCACGAGGACGAAGACAACCGCCAGAAGGAACCTCACGACAGCGACCATTGTAGAAGTCACCTGAAAGCAGGCAGTGCAGGCCTAGAGGAGAGCAAGGGGACCGGCGCCGTGTACACGGGTGCACAAGTAGAGTGAGGTCGAAGGGTCCTTGGGACCCCAAACGGGCGAATTAATTATTTAAGTGGATTCGTTCATAATAATCACATCGATCATTGCTTTCGGAGGGCGTATGCGGTAGCCTTCAGAGAGACGTCCTCCTCCGTCGATTCATTGCCCCATCACCCCGCATTATGAATTGCCATTTGAATCGCATCGATCATCCTCAAACGACAAAAAAAAATAAATTTTGAATTTCCGAAACCGCCCGCGTCATCGACGGCCTCCTTTCAGCCCGTAGTGCACCCCTAAAGTGACCAAAATGGATGATGGTTCAGGACCTCATGGAGTTATGGAGTGGCGTCCGACATGGAAAAGGCCTGATCCCAACGGTTCTGTCAAAGCATTGGCCGCACTATTAGATTCACGGGGAGATTATCTCACAAGGGAACCTTCCGAAGTGCCGGCTTCAGATCGACTCATCGGAAGATCTCCTTGATTCCTGGGTCAATTCGAGAGATTTCGCCGAATCCTCTACAAAGAATGTCAAATGGCCAAATTGTGAGCTGTCAAATGACACGGAAATGCCTTGGAAACAATTTGGGATTCGGGAAATTCTCGTCTTGCGGGAGAAATGCTGGAATAAATCGCACATAAATTAGACGACATCGGTGTTCTGTGCTGTGCAGCAACATGACAATTCTCTTTCGAGAACTACTTTATGCTGACACTCGCACTGGCGGTAGAATAGAAAAGTAGAGGGGGACTTCTCATAAGATTAGTTTGGCTGCAAAAGAAACCGGAGCGTGAAAGAGATGTGCTAGGAGGACACTTCGGATGAGGAACGTTCTCGGATGAGTGGACAAAGGCTCTGCAATTTGCGAATAAATATTCATTCGCGCGACGGAAAACGTTCCAGAAGGAGATGAGGGACAATTGAGATCTGCAGAATAGTTTCCAGGTATGCAACGTCTCTAAAGGTTGCTCGCCAGCACAACTCTGCAGGTGCAAAGGAGGAAACCAGCGTGAAAAAAGGGACGTGTCATGAGGAGGATCGAACCTTTTTTTAGAGATTAATTGATTCGTAAATTGCATGAATTGGGATTAGATCATTTGCCTAGATTTGGTTGGAGCGCCGCTGGGTCAAATAAGCTCCCAGAAGAACACGACCTGCGTTTCTCCAATCTGAACCTGACAGCTCTACTTAAGAGTGCTGCTTTTGCATATTTCAACCACTTTTAACCAATTAGCCTTCATAGAATTCGCAAATTCGCAAATCAAAATAAAAATAGAATTGAAATAAGAATTCCAATGCTCATTCACTAAACAGTCTCCTTTTCGGAATACGGTCGACGTTGGAGAGTCAAGACAAGAAAATAAAGAAAGAGGCGGAAGAAGACTCATTGGCTTGGTAAGCAGAATCGACTATGGGATAGCATCATAAAAACAGATGAATACAAAGTGGAAATTTCAGTGGGAAATATGCCGCTAATAAGTGGTTGGCACCAAACATTGCAGATAGTTGATATTCTCTAAAGCACATGTAGCTCTGAAGCAGATATCAAGGTAGTCAGATTCAGAGATTGTGCCCATTTTGGGCACTCATGTTGCCATTTCTTTTACAGCCTCCTTTATATTTATTGGATTTGGATTCAGAAGTCTTCAGGACGTTCTCTGGACGATCTATAAGAACTTAGGGTTTCTGTTGTTCACTATTCCAGATTCTTCTCAATGTCAGATCTTGTCGCCATTTCATCGCTTCTTAGGAGCCTCCTTGTTTCAAAATCTGCGCGTTGGCGCCTTCCTCCCCTATACGGGACGGAAGTCGCCTTCGAAACCCTCGAGGATCGCCTCGCGACGTCGCGTGCCTCGAAAGGAGATATCGACTTTTCGACGGCCCTCTCGGCGACGATGAACGGCGGCGCCGGATCGCTTTTCTCCCATGATCACTTCGTGCCTTCTCCGGACGTGGTGACCACGATCGTCCTCCCGACGATCCTCTTCTGCATCCTCATGGTCATCGCCATGCTAGTGGGCATCAACAAGTGCAAGCAGTGGGAGCTAGATAAGGTCGTCGAGATGCGGAGGACGCGCCGGGTCCTCGAGAGGATCACGCATCGCCTCCGCGAGCGCAACTTCAGAACCATCGAGAGTGAGTGCCTTCTGGTGACCGAGCCATTGTCGTCCTTCCAGGAGCGAGGAACCTCCGTAAGCGGGCGACGGTGGGAACGACGACGTCGCAGTCGACGCGCTCGGCGGCGCCTCCACTCTACGCCGTGAATCCCCCGAAGAGCGGAACGTCGCCTCCTCCGAGCTACGAAGACGCGCTCCTCGACCAGTTCTACACGGAGTGCATTCCTCCCTCCAACTCGCGCTCCTCCTTCGCCGAAGACCTCTTCTTCTGACCACAGCGGCGCCTTTCGGGTTGTATTTTGTGTTACCTCACAGTAGTTTGTTGATCTACGCAGTAAACGTCGAGTAGTGTGGTTTGAATTCCTCGATCTCCCGCCCCTCCCCCTAGTGACTGGCAAATTCGACTCCGCTTGTCAACGGCCAAGTGCCAAAAGCGGAGATATCGATCTGTCCCGTAGAGCAGCGCGCTTCGCGACGATGAACGGCGGCGCCGGATCGCACTTCTCCCACGATCACTTCGTGCCTTCTCCAGACGTGGTGACCACGATCGTCCTCCCGACGATCGTCTTCTGCATCCTCATGGTCATCGCCATGCTAGTGGGCATCAACAAGTGCAAGCAGTGGGATCTCGACAAGGTCGTCGAAATGCGGAGGACGCGCCGGGTCCTCGAGAGGATCACGCATCGTCTCCGCGAGCGCAACTTCAGAACCATTGAAAGTGGGCCTGCGCATTCCTTCCATCCTAATCAAGAAATTCAGAGGCTAGGAACATCCGAAAGCGCGCCAAGGACGGCACAGCTACGTCGCAAACAACGCGAAACTCCACTGCGCCTCCTCTCTACTCAGTGAATCCTCCGAAGAGCGGAACGTCGCCCCCACCAAGTTACGAGGACTCCCTTCTTGATCAGCTCTACCGCGAGTGTCTCCCACCCTCTGATTCACGGACAACCTTCATTGACTGCTAGAATAAATTCACCATCGCTGGTTTACCTTGGCTGTACACAACAACAAGTCGTAACAAAATACAAGAGATGACACTGCATTAAACCTCGGGTCCTTCGCCGCCCGGGACGAGCATCGTGATGTGATTTCCGTTGAGCAGGATCGTGTCCATTTTCGTCACGCGCTTTCCGTCCGAAGTGTACTCGATCTCCACCACGTCTTCGAGCACCATGTTCACGTAATCGTCAAATCCGGTCAAGGTGCCGACAATTTCTTTGTCCGCTGAAAGCGTGCATTAAATTTGAGCCAGAAATCACAAGCTTACACTTCATGATGACCCAGATACGGGATCCGATACACTTGTCCACGAGCTCCAGAGGAAGGAGAGTCGAGGGATTCGATTGTGTCGACGCCATCTGTGATATCTGAACGTCTGCACGGTTAGAACAAATCAACGGCCGTCCACAAAGATATTAGCCAATGAATCGAACTATATGCAACCAAAGCATCGGTTATTCGCATCGATAGCTGGCTTTATTCGCGCGATGACAGTTCTCATATACAACAATAGCAGAAACGCCTTTCAATAAATATCCAAACAATAAGGTGATGTTAATTGCGTTAGCATTCTAATACGTCTCGCTATCGTCAAGCTCTGCTCCATGGCCATTGCCGGGGTCGGGGACCGGCTCGCCTCCTTCTTCGCCAGGAGCGGAGAAGCCCTCTTCAGTCTCATAAAGTACTTGGAGAACGCGAGTAGTTTCGATGGTGCCGATAGCTTCATTGTCTTGACACATCAGCTCGATTTGGCGGAGCTTGGAGAAGTAGAAGTCGCGCTCCTTTTCGAGGCTGGTCACGACTCCATCGTTGTCGGCCATCTGCCGCTTCACTTCATCTAGTTCTTGTTTAAGCGCTTCATGAACCTGAAGGAAATCTTCGTAAAAAGCACAACTGCAACTCAGCTTACGGCTGGATCAACACCTTTCACGATGGGCGCAGTAGGAGCAGGGACAGCCGCAGCACGGGGAGCCGCGGTCGTTCTGGCGATGCCAGAAGTTGCAGTTTTTTTGACAACAGAACTGTTAATTGCGTTGTTACTAGTGGTTCGCGCAGGAGCAACGGCTCGAGCGGAAGAGGGAGCGGCCGCCGTTCGAGCAGGCATTCGAGAAGCGCCGGGTTTGGCAGCACCTTCGTTGGGCAATGGCTCGTCGCCACGGGCTTCAATGGGGTTGTATTCGTGTCCGTCGTAGTTAGCGTCGAAGAACTTCTTGAACCATTGCAGGAACTCGAAGTTGTCCTTAACAAGCAGAGTTGAAAGCACTGACATAGATGTTCCCGATCACCTGGAACTTTCCCTTGATGAGTTTTTCGACTGGGACAATTTTGTCAATTCCAATCTGTTTCCAGGAAGTTTGCACAATTTTCCAGTTGCCCAGCCAGTCGAGTTCTAATCTGCTATTCCATTTCACTCGTTTCAGAGGCACAATACCGGGGAAGAGAATGTCGGTGAACTACAACAACACAATTAATGGCTGATCTGAAGGCGCCACTCCTACAAGGCAGTATCCGGCACCAGTGTGCATTTGCTCGATCTTGGAAAAGTTGGACTGGAGACAGTCGTTCACCCACATCAGCATCTCATGTCGAGAGAGATTTTCGGTGGTTGCCGAAGTTGCATACACGTTTCGGACCTCGAAAGCCATCTGAAAGACGCAGGAGGTTACGGCATTCACCATGACTATACAAACAATAAAATCACGGCCGGTCATCCAGCGAACTCGCGCGGGCAAATCTCAGGTCGCCACGGACCGTCGAGGTCACAAAAAACGGCGAGTACATGACTGGTGTGCATGCATACGCATAAATGACACTTAATGGCCGCATGTTCAACGTTCTAAAGTGTCAAAACTTCAGCGTGCGCATCGCAAAAATGCGAAAAATCGATCGAATAAAAACACAAAATGGCGCACAATTATCCCGAGCGCGAGGGCCGAACAAAAAAGAAATATTTCACAACGCGCTGACCACGGCGACTGCGGCGTCACTGAAGCATTCGTTCGGATTCTTGGGGAGGACGAGGATGCGCGGAGGAGGAGGAGAGGATCACGGAGGACCGAAAGCGACGAATTCGGCGACGATCGATGCGCCGCCAAAGAGAACAACGGAGAGCTCCGCGAGGGGCAGCCGTCTGGCGGCGTCCCACGCGGAAAATGGAAAGAAGCGCGAACGGGGTCGTGTAGGGACGGAATCGGAGTAGACGGTACTTTCGAAGTGACGAGTACGTCCTCCCCTCCTCCGGATGCCAAAACTGTCGACCTTTCATCTTTGATGGATAGAAAAGGGAGGTCGAGTGGAACGACGGTGCAGAGATCCTCTTCAGTACCTATAAAGACAGAGAAAGCCGAGGTTCTATCCCGTGGTCCATTAGGTTTACACGACATATGGGAAAACAAGTGAACCCTATTAGAGTCGTCCGCACGCAATGTGGCATCACAGAGAGGGCGACGGCCGGAGATGGCCCAGAGGAGAAGAAGAGAGTCTAAGAAGGGCCGTTGGCTGGATGCGCAGCTGCGGATGAATTGGGAATTGTAGGCGCGTTTCCGTTTGAGAGAATGATTCATGAATGAGAGAGGAGCCGTCGGCCACACTTTGACTCACATGGGTACGGTATCTCCAGCAGGAAGAGAAAGACAAAGTGACCGCCGGCTTTTAGGCTGCTGGGAAGGGCCAAAATATATGTTATTTGAGAAGTTTGTTTTGCGCCAGGAAGGTGCCGGGTGTAGAGAAGCGATGCACCTCCTAGGATCCGCTGGAATTTCATCACTGAGGCACCAATGACTTCTTCCGGCTGGTTTGCACGATATCCATGCAACACAAAGATATCGGGGTGATTCAGAGGCGTGTATAGGAAATAAAGGCTTCTGAGCTCCGGAAGGGGGTTGTGCTTATGATGGGGGAGACCCATTAAGGTGATTCCGGTCCTCCTGTGTTGTCTTAAATATGCGTCGTGGAGTCGGAGATGATTTCCTCTGAGAATTGTCACATCGAACTGAAGTCACTAGATTCCTCACATTGAAACCACACGGCTTACGGTAACCCCTGAGCCGGCAACTGTCCGATAACTCGCCAGAACGCCTCTGAGCCTCCTTTCCCTCTAGTCACCTCCGGAGTCGCCTGTTTGCACAACGGTTTCGGCGGAGTCGCCCATGCGGCGTGCAGGCCCGCGATCGCCGGATGCCGACGTTGTTAATAGCGCGCACTTCTGTTTGCCCTCTGATCAAACTCATCCGCCCAACTTGTCGAAGTGCTCGTCAAGTGCGCGATTACAACGCGAGGAGTCAGTTGCCGAGCTCACCGTCGGGATAATTGCCGTCGCCCCACTCACGAATCGATGCTGATGCGCCCCGGCGATGCTTCTGACCTCCACTCTCCCGATCCCTGGAGGCATCCCCAGAGGGCCAGAAGCTCGGTCTCCGGGCGCTTCCTTCGCTCTCCGATCGGACGTCCTCTCGGCACGTCCGCAGTAAAGCGAATGGCAACGGGGGCCGCCGCCCCGAGGCACTCTCCCGATCACTTAACACTTTTGTTTTGTACTCCCCATCGATCGCGGCTTTATATTTCCCTAACGATCTCTAAACGCGCCACTTGCAGAAATGGACATCCGCCTGAGGAAACACCAGCTCGACCTGATACTCATCGTTTTCTCGGCCACCGTATTCTGCATCGCCGCGGTCCTGGCCATCGTCATCTGGTGCAAGAGTAAGGTGTGCCTAAATTTCAAATCGGGTCCACGATACGTTTACCGCGAAGAAGCCCAGCAGATCGTGAGGGCAGACGGTCGCCACCTGTCCGTTCAAATCCCCGATCTCGACTTCATCGACTCCAAGAACACGAACCTCGTTTCCTCCACTATCAAAGTCGACTCCCTCCACAATTCGCCCGTTCCCGAAGCATGATTCTGCCAATTCACAACTTATTGTTCCGATAACAAACAACAGAGCGTTTATAACAATAAAACAACAATGAAAAATGAATTGTTTAAACGGTCTCTTCCTTGGTAACCTTCTCGGGCTTGCCTCCACGAATACGACCAGTACGACGAGCGGCGATAAGACCAACCTTGCGACCAGCACTCGTGGTGCGCTTGACGGTTGAGGGGTGACCGATATGCTGATGGTTACCACCACCGTGGGGATGTTCAACGGGGTTCATAGCAACACCACGAACAACGGGCCAGCAGTTGCGCTTGGCCTTATACTTGTGGTAGGCGCGACCAGCCTTGAGCATAGGCTTGTCGGTACGTCCACCACCGGCGACGATACCTGAAATGAGCGCCAGATTAGAAACAGCTAAGACGCAAGTGGCGCATACCGATCATGGCTCGGTTGGCGGAGGGGATGACCTTCTTGGCTCCAGACGGAAGGCGGATACGAGTGCGGCGGGTATCGGGGTTGTGAGCGATGATGGTGGCGTAGTTTCCGGAGGCGCGGGCCATTGATCCACGGTCACCAGTCTTGTGCTCAACATTGCAGATCGTGGTACCTTCGGGCATTTCTCCGACGGGAAGGATATTTCCAATAGTGACCTGGGCTGCAACCAAACAGATAACAAACTGTCACTTAATAGGAATGCTGTACCTTTCTTTCCGCAGTAAACAAACTGTCCGGTGTGCATTCCTTCGCAAGCAATCACGGTAGACTTGTTGCGCTTGTAGCGGTAGGGATCGCGGAAGTGCACAATAGCGAGGGGAGCTCCACGTCCAGGGTCGTGGATGATGTCCTTCACGACTCCCTTAATGTAACCGTGACGCTCGGCATAGTCGAGGGCGCGGAGCTTGGCAGGTCCCTTACGGTGCTTGTTGTGAGTCTTGAAAATACCACCGGTACCGGTACGCTGGACACGGATTCTTCGACCCATTGTACCCTAAAAAGATAGTGACTAAGGAATACATTAGCGTTAGTGTATAATCGCGTGCACGGCCACCGCGAGCCAACAAATACAACACAACAACTTTGGATCGAAATTATTTTGTGAAAGTTCATGTTTTGTACAGCTGAAACAACGAAGGCTGTTCAGAACTGTCCATAATTTCAGTCGCAAAACGCGTTGATCTCACGGGTGTGCGGAAATACTGACGTAAAGTTCCGCAAAAACTCAAGTAGCAGCATAAACCCCAAAGGAAAAGACGCAAAATTGTTCAAAATCGTATCCCTCGATAGGCCTATGGCTGTCGCAGTAGAGGGACACCTTCCAACAATTCCATGCGAGACCCAAATATTTGAATTCGTGAAAGAGATCCTGCAGAAAAGTAGATTTTTCGCATGTTCGGCCGATCGGATTTCTTCGCTTTGTTCTTCGCGGCTTTGTGCTTTTACTGGCATGGTTTCAACTTCTTACAGTCATGTTTGCGTTCAGGAGGCTTGGGAGCGCCGGCGAGATGATTCTCAATGGCGTCAATCGGAACGTCATCTCCCCATCGGCGCAAACTTCTACCGGCAAGTGGAAATGCAAACTGTGCAACAAACAGCTGTCCTCGAAGCGTTCCTACGACGAGCACCTCAACATCCATTCAGAATCTCGACCGTACCAGTGCAATGAATGTGATTATGCAGCAGGTTCGTTTTGTCTCTCCGAGGGAATCTGACCAACTGATTCTCAGCGAGCCAGATGACTCTTCGTCGGCATGTGCTCCGTAAACACAGCTCGAAGAAGGCGTGGGGCTATCAGTGCCCATACTGTACTGAACAGTACATGGAGCCCGCGTCGTACCAGCATCACGTTGTGTAGGTGCCTAGATTTGTTATATGCTTCTGTCCATCGTAGCATTTTAGCACCAAACATATGGGCCGTTCGGCAACCTTCGGATGTCCGTTTAGCGAGTGTTCCTTCAAAACGAAGAGTTCGAAGAGCTTTCGAGTGCACTGCTCACGGCACGTGATCCCGTACCCCGATGGCACACCTCGCCAGCCCCTGGTTCCCGACGATGCCAGTCTTGTAAGGTTCCTCGTGAACGACGACTGTGGAGCTGGCTTTGGAAGACGGCTGCGGCAGCCCATAATACATCGAGTGAAGGACGTCACTTCTGTAGCCCGTGGCCTAATTTCGCACTGCTCATCAGCGGTGAACTCGAAACACCGCTGCCAGTCGAGCTGCACCGTAACCACGATCAACGTCGATGTCGCCTCGTCGGCTCTTCAAAGACGGACCACTCGTGAAGTGCACGCGAGGCCGTGCGTATCGCTCTTCGAGGATGTCGACGATGATGAACTCATGAAGGCTCCGCTCAACCTTTCAGAGTCATATCCTAAGAAGCGCTCCCGAATTGAAGTAGATGACGATGTAATTCCAGCACATAGCAGGTGCCGCCCAATACGGAGAAAAGTAGAGCCGAGGCAGCTGTTTTTCAATGGTATAAAACTTTTCTATCGTCCACTTTGAGGGAGTTATGTGTTGTAGATCACGAAGCGGCCCGGGGTGCACCGGTAGAGATGTACGCCGATGGTTCAACTCCGGAAGAAGTGATCTTCGTGGAGGAGGATCACTTCGAGTTGCGGGATAGCAACGGGAATGTTCTAAACATAGCTGATGCAAGGCCCGATCAGATAGTTTACGTTCCATCGCACCTCGTAATCGGTATGAACATATCCACAGTGGACAGGCTTAACCACTTGTTTTCAGAAGAACAACCGACGTCCAGCAGAAATATGACGAAGACTGTCAGCGCTAAAAGTTCTAGCTCTCGAATCAACGGGCAAATCGACTTTGACTTAGATTAGGCAACTTACAAGCACTCCCTCTCATGAAGCAGCAAAATTATAATATACATAGTTCACTGTCCTAAAGTTCATATGACTATTTATATGTGTATTTGTGTTTGTTTTACGTGATTTTATGGTTGTGGTACTTATTCTATGTACTTGTACATGCTCCTCTCCTGCCCCAGGGCAGATCCTTTGTGGCTAATGGCGTCGGAACTACGACTTCAGCGAGTATCACATCCACAGATCGGGCGAAGTCCTAGGTGCCAGAAGATCGAGTTAGGGCGAGACATGGAGAATCAGTCAGCCGTGCCCCTCGTCTCGTACGGGATCTCGTGGCAAGACCGAGAAGATTCGAACAGCGATCTCATTTCACTCCCGGCCACTCGCTCGGTGCTCGTTTGATCCTTGCGGCTTTTCTTAGGGTTTTCTGACAAGATTGACATCACTCGCTGAACTATCAAAGAATTTCCGCTTGCTTACACTTGAGCGGGCTCTCTGTTACTGTCCCGCTTTGCAGGCTTCGCTTTACGTGTTCAACTCTTCTGTCGCGAGCAGCATGTTACGCTATGTGTGATTTCTCAGTTTTTAGACTCAAGGTTCTCATCTGGCCACAGGTGAGGATAACAGACAGCGGCGCAGTCGACACCAGGGAATGAGATCGACGATCCGCTGAAGGCTGCACACTTTCATTCCGGGACTGCCACAATGTCTGAAATGGGTAAAGAAATCACTACGGGTGGAGATGGAGATCAGCCAGAAGATCTTGAACCTTGTCTGCTCACAGGACGTCGCGCCACGGTACTTCCTCTCTGCCTTTCATTTCACCACCTATTATAGATGCAAATAGGACCAGGTGACTCAGATTCCGGGGAAGAGGATCTTAGTGCCCCGATAGAAGCTGCGCCCAGGATAGCCGTCCAACAAGATTTCTTCGCAGAGGAAGAGATGCAAGAGCCCGGTGTTTCGGGAATTCAAAACTATCCGTTCATTCATCAACAAGCGGTATGTTAACATTTTGAATATGCGCCAAGATACTATACACACTGAATTCATCTAAAATCCTTGCACGAACTTTTCTAGGCGTCGAATTCGCAACAAAACGATTACACACACGTCCTTCAAAACATCTTCGCAGATGGTCTGCAGTTTTTTCAACCCATCAGGATAGCCGATGCACGTTTTCAGTCGACCTTCTGTTGATCATCCTGCTGCTTTAGTTCGATCTCATCGACGAACAAAAACCGCCGGGGCCAAAAATCGTAGAAAACTACGCGATGGGCGATATGCTTGGCCAAGGATCGTTTGGTAAAGTCAAGGACGCAGTCTGCCTGCATAGTTTGCGGAGGGTGGCCATCAAGATCATAAAGGTGAGTAGTGTGTTGGAAGTAATATTCATTCGTGTTCGCTGCAGCTGAAGAAAAATCGGTCACTGCTAGATAGAAATAAGAAGGAAAGACAGATAGAAGACGTGCGGAAGGAGATCAGAATCATGAAGAACCTAAATCACCCTAACGTGATTAGTCTTCTTGACCATTTCGCGAGACCGGAGAAAGAGAAGGTTTATCTGGTTCTCGAATTCTGTGTCGGATCCATTGAACAGCTGATCGACCATTCTCCTCAAAAAATGCTTCCAGAATTCCAGGTATTATCGTAAATTCTTTCACGTTTCCTAACGGAATGCGCATTTCAGGCTCATCGCTATTTCGTCCAGCTTATGGACGGCGTAGAGTACATTCATTCCCGACGTGTCAATCATAACGATATCAAACCGGGTAACCTGCTCCTGAACCTGATGGGAGTGCTGAAGATTTCGGACTTTGGAACTGCTGCGGAACTGGATCTGTTCAACACGGACGGCATTTGCAAGTGCGGAGGAACCCCACAATTCGCTCCACCGGAACTTGCCGATGAAAAATGCCATGGAAACGTAAAGTAACGGCTGATCCTGTCACATGCACCTCTAATAGACGTTTCATTCGTTTAGGGGAGCTCCCGTGGATATGTGGTGTTGCGGCTTAACACTGTACAACTTTATAAGCGGCACGTACCCTTTTGATATGACCGTGATGCCGCCGCATTACGGAAAACTACTCAACGAAATTGAACATGCCCCTATCAAGATGCCCGACAATGTCGCGGTTTCACCTCATCTGAGTGATCTAATCTACGGTTTGCTGGAAAAAGAAGCAAAGAATCGTTTCGGTATTGCGGAGGTTCGCGAGTGTTACTGGTTCCGGCAAAACCATCCTGTGGCAAGTGATTTCGGGACTTATAAACCTTAATTTTTGGCTTGTTTAGAAACATCAGCTGGCTGTCCAGATCAGTGCATGGAACAACCTCACGAGGGAGCGTGGGCTATCTATCATCGACGGTCTCAGGGACCTTTTCAATCCTGAAGATGATGATCAACGGGAAGAATTTGAAGAGGCCGATGATATTGAACCTGAACAAATAATCCCACAGCCAGGACCTTCCGGCGTTGCTCAGGGAAGTGAGTGCTATTGGATGTGTGAATAGCACGTACGACGCGGAACCCTCTCTTATAGGACCGTCAACCTCAAATGTTTCCGTCAGAGCTCTGGGTGCAGCTTCATCGCAGCAGCGACAAACCAAGTCTCCTCGCCCCAAGGCGCCCTTGCTATCCTGCTTTAGGACTAGAGATTTTTCTAATGATTAGTCGAAGCGATCGAATCTGTAGTGTAAGATTTCCTGTGATGCCATGTCCGAACTCAAGGAATTCGACCTATTGTAATTCTTAATTTATTGTGCTCAATATCTCTCTGTCATTTAATATTCCTGTAGATATGTTCGTATAATCTATAGTTTGTTGTATCTGTGAATAGATTTTTTAGGCATTTGTCTTCTAGTGTGTTGTAGATCGTTTGCCTCAGCTCTGGCAGTTGCCCGAGTTCCTGTGGGTGTCCATTTGCTCAATTATTGTTATAAATTGTGATTTGAGTTTATTCAGTACACTCCGGGGATCATCCGGAACTGGACCCTGCTGGTGTACTGGATCCAGTAGTGGGCGTACTTCGCCAGGCACTCGTTCTCTATTCGACTCATCCGCAGGAGGAGGAAGACGCCCATGAAGATGGCCGGGAAGTACGGTAGGAGGCAGGACGATTTCGTGAAAAAGCACCACGACGCGAACGTCAGCACTTCCATGGGGTAGTTGGGGTGTCGGACAATGCCCCAGTATCCGCTCCCTACAACGGGTTGCCGGGTTACGGTAGCTGCACGGGGCTCACCGAGGAGGAGCTTCATGGTGGCTTCGCCAGCTTCGTTTCGGCACTTCGCGTTGATGAAGAAGGGGTCGCGGTCGCCCCATACCTTGATGTTCCCGTCGGCGATGCGGAATTCGTACTTCTGGACGTCGACGTCGATGCGCACGTACTGGAAGAGGAGGTTCGCCGCGGAGACCAGGACACAGGCGGCGCGCGAGGCGCCCTTCGTCGAGTGGGCGAGGATGCCCACCGGAGTGACGTATACGGTCACCATGAAGACGGTGGTCATCCAAAAGCGGTAGAAGCCGGCCTTCTCGGTGCCGGCGGTGCCCGGGCGTAGGGCCAGATGCTCGTACCACATGTGTTTCGCGACGTATACAAGCTGCAGGGCGCTGCAGGCGATCATGGGATCTGGAAGCGAACCATAAATCGTCGCCGAGGGGCGTGGAAGTGCCTGAGAAGCGGCCGTGGAGCTCGCAGTGCTCGTAGAGGGCGGAGATCACGTAGAGGGGCCAGAGGGTCATCACGAGGCGCGTCAGGACAAGATGCCGCAGGTCGAGATCGGCGCCGAATTCGCTGACGTCGAAGCCGTAGTAGAAGTCCGCGACGAACTCGACTGGAAAGGGCACAAAAAAGGTGGGATGGAGCGAGGGAAGGGGCTTACATGACTCGGTGGTGGTCTTGGCCCAGGCAAAGAGGACGACGAGGAGCGCGGAGACGGTGAGGGCGCCCATCACGTGGTGCCAGTGCACGAAGAGGACGTTGCCACGGTAGAGACCCATGCCGGCGCCGAGGACGTAGAGGAGGCAGATGAGGAGGCACGAGCTGAAGCCGTTGATCCGTTTCTTCAGTTTCTGCCCTGAAAAGTGCGGGTTCGTCACCAGGATCAAGGCACTTGTTCGGGTTTTGTTTTATCATCTAACACTGTTTTAGGGAATTCCGTGCCACTCTGTCGATCATATCGCACAAACTGAGTTCACCCTAAGGACTTGCGCCCTCTCTGATCTACTATAAACCCCACACATTTCCGATTTCCGCCTCAAAGTGGGGCGACAAAGGCCCCTTTCGGGTCGTTTCCCCATTCGTGCTTCCTCATTACACAAGCGTCCTCTCGTTTTTTGCGCGACTTCGCCCCATTCAACGTGTGAGATGATTTATCGCCGGTCACCCGTCTGGCGACGTCTCCGTTCAGCTGCGAGAATCCCGGTGGAGTCCCCTCCCCGAAGGCTCACCGTCAGCAGAAAGCACTTTGACTTCGTCGGCCGGGAGAGCGTGCGCGAAGAGGAGCTGCAGGGCGACGATCGTGGCCGTGGCGATCCATCCCACCCTGCTGAAGACGTTCGGGAGGCCGGAGATCCAGTCTTCCGGCTCGTTGGTCACTAGCGCGGTGAAGAGGGAGCCGTGGCAGAAGACGACGACGTAGTGGTAGAAGAAGATGAAGAGGGGGGAGACGATCATCGCCGCCACAAGCCATCGTGTAGGGTCCCGCTTCGACTTCTGAAAAAGCCAGGTTTACGCCTGGGAAAGCGGTGATCAGGAGGAAAAATGTTTGTTTTCCTGAGCTCTGCCCAGCCGTCGTCTCTCCAAGAAGGTCAACAAAAACACGGACATCTTGCAGTGTTCTAGGGGCTATCACACTCCGATTCCCATGGGAAAAGGACAAAAATAACTCTCCTAGCAGGGAGAATTACGATAAAAGCCAAAGATAGATCTTGAGGTTTTGGAAAGGTCACACAAGTGGTCGTTCCAGTAATCGGCATTGTTTTTCCGTCCAGTTATTGAAGGGCATAAACAACTCTCTGAACGAAGAATTTCGCGTATATTTCATCTTCCACGCGATACTTTCGGTTTCCCGAAGGCATTTTGTGGCAGCAATTTGCTCCTGTTTGTTTGCTGTTTCGTTTTTAGCGAGCACCCAGTGATTATGGATGCTCCCTTTCTGTCACAGAGCTCAATACAAACAGCGGCACCTAACTCGGAGATTTACGACCTTCGGCGCCCCTTCAATTATCGTAACTCGTCAAAAGAGGAAATGCTCCAAAATGGGAGCCCAAAAAACTGACCAGCAGCGCATGTTGTATCCTCTCGATGTCGCGCTGGTTGACGCTGGAGCGACGGCCGGCGAGCGACTGCGAGGAGCCTACGGTAGAGGTGCGGCGGAAGGAAGACCTCAGCATCTCCTCCTTCTAGGGACGATCCCGGAGTTCCATCAAAATACAGCGACTCTGTTTTCGCGATCGATGCGGCTGTCGACTGGACAAGCGGTCGAGGAGGAGGCGAATAACGGCGCGAAGGGCTCGGCCCTCGAGAACTCGTGTCCCGCAGGTTTACACTGCGCCGGCGGAACCATAAGTAATTACGATGGCGGCGACGCGATGATTAACGAGAATGTTATGGCGACAAAAAGTCGCCGATCTGCTGAGAAACTCCATTTTGAGGCGCACACTTCCCTCGCCTCCCCGTTTTTCTCCCCTAAACTCATTTCGGGTCCATTCGCCTCGTGCCAGGAGCCTGCCGATCCCCAGTGCTCGCGTGTGCTCTGATTAGTGTTTTCTCCTTAACAACTGCTCGCACGCGAGAGGTGCCTAATTTAGTGTTTTCCCGCCACCCTAATTGCCTCCGATCGGCGGTCCCACAACGGCGTCGTCCTCTGGCAAACAAAAATAGAGAAAGTGATCAGATCTTCTTAGAGATTTAAACTCATGGTTGATCAACAAGCTACTTTTCGTCCTTTCACTTTGTTCGCAGGCGGACTCGAGCCCGCGACCTTGCGTGCGTCGACCAAGAACACATGCAATGAGCCAAAGACCCACCTTCTGCTCACTGGCAATTCTCCTTGTACTCTCTCTCTCCGCGCCCCGATTCTTCAAAACTCGATTCGCAAAATACTTGCGACGTCCTCTTGAAACTCTTGTTCTTCCGCACGCCTCGTGGCACTTTGCCTACATGGAGTGCCCCCTTCTGTGGATCCCTATCGATCACTCAACTTTCGATCGTTCGGTTGCCACAACTCACAAAGACCACAATTAGAACCGGCTTTGTTAGCGTGGAAGCCCACGCAAAGAGACTTTGCCACCCGGCCTTAATCGGATGTTTTTGCACGGTGGACTCCCTTCCGATGTCCTTTCGCTTCGCGGACGGTCTCTTATCTGTACGTCTTGTCCTCAAAGTACAAGTATTATTCCATTATTCACACGATAACCGTCTCCCCACTTTGGGAATTTCGTCCGTCCAATCGACCATTCACTTAGTTCGCTGTTTTGCGTCGCATCGACAGTATTGGAGACCGAACTACATTCGCTTCGGGGCGCCGTCCGAAGAAATGAAGCCTTGTAGAAGGTGTGCCAAAACAAAAAAGTGTATCTTTCCAGACAGTGTCTGGATCAGCGTCTCATTTGTAGACCTCTCTGTCTAGTGTCTAGAAACCACCTTTCTGTCTAGTCTAGCGACCAAGAAGGGACTCAGATCTAGTGTTCTGCAAAGTTTATAGGTCATTCATCAAAACAAAAAGGGTATCTTTTGATTCGACGTGTTACTCGTTCTCATTAGCACCTGCGTGGCTGCCTGTTTGCCTGGACTCTCTGAGAGATGTGTCCCAGTTTGCTTACTCATTTCTTTTCCACTCACTCTTAGCAGATGACTTCCGATGTTTTTTTGCAATTCATCTCCCTTTCGTGGCATTATCCGCGGCTTCCGTCGTAATCGGATGTCGACGGCTAATCTCGCGAAATGACAGCTGGATGGCGTGCCTCCTGGAACCGAGCGGGCACAAAAGCGGCGTTCTTTCGCCAAGGGTCGTACCCTAAGGCATTCCCGCTGGCGTGAGTTGATTATCTCGCTGCCGAACGAAGAGCGCCGCGAGAAACTCTGACGTGAGAGTGACGCGCGCGTGAAACGTGAGAAAAAAGCCGAATCGATTGCGGTCCTCTCTCGGTTGCTCCCGGGTTCGGTCGATGGGGTTCTCCTCGGCCGCCGGTGGACGGCCAATGCACTCCCGAGGCTGCACTTTTTGTTTTCCCCCGTGCGGACTCCTCCAGGCGCTTCCGCCGCCGACTCCCGCGGAATCGTCCCTTCGTTCCGCTCATTAGCCTTGCCTTAGGATCTGTTACCCCGTTCCGCGCCCCTCAGGAGACCCGGAGAAGTTGGTCGCCGTCGCCGTGGGTGGCTGTACGTTCTGAGAGCGCCCTTCGGTCTCAAAAAAGGGGCCCACTTCTTCATTTGCACTTAGAGTATTACTCTGCGGGACGGCCTATCCGTCTTGAGCCGAAATTCGGTCGAAAAACGCTTTTAAAATTTATTTGTCTCGCAAAGATTAAACGGAATCAAAGAATGGAAATGGGATTGCAGCGTTTCTAAGGCGACGTCGCCGCCTTCAGAGCCACACGCCCCGAAGGTGCTCACGGCGAATTCTTTGCAAAATCCGAGGAGCTGAATGCCGGGTTGGGTTTGTGCCATGGAGTACCGTAGTCGAAGACCCGCGGAAATTATGATTCGAAACGTAAATTGGTTATTCGTGCGCGTTCTGACTTTTTCCGCGGCACTTTTCGGCCGAAGTCGGCGGAGAGCGCCGCCGGGAGGTCTTCGAGGATTTATCCTCCCGCGGCGCTAAAAAGATTATTCCTCGGCCAGTGATCCTACGACGCCCAGATACTATGATTAGGGCTGCAGCGGCCCCTTCCGGCGATATATGGCGACTTCCCCGTGATTTCCCTCGTTTTCGATCTTCGATACGCCTCGAGGGGCGCCGTCGCGCATTCTTCTCCTCTTCAAAGGCCGGATTTGCACGTTCTTCCCGAGTTGCAAATCCAAAAAGCAAAGTCCTCTCCTTCCGCGGCACCTTGAACCCTCGGTTCCGCATAGTATACCGGTTTGCTGCCTATCTGTTACACCGGATCCCTCGGCTTCAGTCTTCAGCTGGCGCCTCGGCCCGAGGCACAATCGACGACCACGGTTGTCGACGCGCGATCGAGGGGTTTCTGGTCGATTGGTTCGATCGGCGATCGGTGATTGGCGTCGGAGAAGAAGAAGGCCGCCTTCTCGATAAGGGGACGTGCGGAGAACGCCGCGCCGACGGCCAAAACTTGCCGCAGGAAGTGATAACGCGCGTCCGAAACCGTATTTTGGGGAACCCCGAGGGGACCCGATTCCAGGGGTTCCCTTGATTCGTCTCTCCCTTCCAGGGCCCCTATTCCAAGAAGGGAGCTTCGGTGCCCGTAGTGGTCTTTCGCCTATCGTTTTTTTCCTTCGGGTGCCCTTTCTGTGCTCACGATCACTTGACTTGCTCTCTGATAAGGAGAAGTCTTCGGTCCCTCCGGCGGCGCGTCTTCTTCGCCTTTCGGCGTCGCCTCGTCCTTCGCGCGTGCTCCGAACTTTCCCTGCACAGTCAGCTGGCGGCCCACATGATCCCCCGAACTCCTCTGACATCAGCGGATCCCCTCTCGCATCGATCGGCGTGCACTCCTCGGGATGCTGCTGCTCGCCCTCCGATCGTTTTTCTCGATTCGCCTCTTAGGGCCGCGCGACTAATTGGATCAGGGAAGCGCAGGTGATCCCCGGGCTGTTTGAACAGAAGGAAACTGTCGACTTTCGGAGTATCGCACGCGAGCGCAAACATTCCCGAGGGCTCGAAGAGGTTCCGCCTGACTCCTTTCAGCTCTGTTTGTTCTTTCTCGGAAGAAAACAGAGAATCGGCTGTTTTGCGCCTCCCCCAAAGGACCTCGCACTTTCCGGCGCGCAGTCATAAGCCCGCGGAAGGCCGCGCGCCTCTTTCTCCGAACTTTGCTCTCCGCAAAACAATGCGCGCCCGAGGCGCTCCCACGCGGAGTTCCCCTCTTTTTGCCTTTCGGCGTGCCCCTCAAGGGCACAAAATGGCGTTGGGCGACACGCGTCTCGTTTGTTTATTCGCTCCGCGATGTAATTCCCCGAGCAAACTCCGAACCCGTTCCCCAAAGGGGCGCCTCGAAAGGGCTAATTAGCCAGGAGGCCCTCAGGAGTGCGGATTCTGCGGGAACGTACAATTAGGGCCGGGAAGGGGCGGCCTTCGGGCATAATAGGCGCCGTAATCACGGCCTCCGGCACCTCACGCTGCGCCCCGGATTGCTCTCCGCGGATCGGCAGCTGCCACGCGCCTCTGTTCTCGTCTTTGTTTTCGTGGGAACGCGCCACCGATCACGGGTCGTCCATGTGCCGAGCTCTGGCGCTCCGGGAGTTTCCCGATCAATTCATTAAGTACCTGCAAGGGAACGAAGTTAGACACGAAGTTGGAGGAACTGGCTACAACCGAGGGAGCAAAGTTCTTCGACGAGAGCACGAGGCCCCTCCCCTCGAGTGTTTCCTCGTGTTCTTTAGTCCCTTTTTCTGCAAGAAGCCTCGACTCTCCTCTGTTTTCCCTCCCTCCGCGTCCTTCCGTCGCCCTCAAATTAACAGCGCGCACGCCTAACGCACTCCTCCCTCAGAAATCGCGCTAAAACACGCGTTTCCCTCTGTTTGCTCACCTCGGCGCCCACGTCACAGCTGAGCTCCTCGAGGTCCGAGGATCCCCCACCCCGTCCGCACAATCTGCATAATTAAGCACATCTCCAAAAACGCGATTTTGGACGCCGAAAATTGGATTAACTATAGGGTGCCCGGCGTCATTTCGCCATCGACGCCTCGGCGCCATTAATCCCGCGGCCCCAGAAGACGTCTTCTGAATAAACATTAAGGCGCCGTATCGACGTCGGTCGATTGATTGGAGATCGTTCAAAGATCGCCGTTTGCAGCGGCGCTGAATAAAACATGAAGAAGTTGTGCGCGGTCGGGAGAGAGCGCCCTAGGTGGAGAGGCCGTGCCGGGCCGAAATTAATTAAGGCCCGACTTCAACGAACAAAGGCATCGGCCACGTACGATCCGACGGCGGCCCGTGCCTCTAATTCCCCAAATGGTGCCTCGAGACGCCTAGAAGACCCCACCGAAGAGCAACCCATTTTCCGCCCATTGGATTATGCCGATAAAAGAGCAAATTGATGATCTCCGAGGCAGATTTATGGCGTCTTAATTCGGTGTAATGAGTCAGCTGAATCGGCCTACCGTAGCCTCGGAAATCCGCCGGTGACATTGACGTACGTGTCGATGTCCGAATCGATCGTTTTTTGGCAAAATCGATCCCTCGTCAAAAATGATTGTGACCTTCTTGCATCAAATTTACGAGAGAGTTTTTCCATTTTATGGGAGTGGCGACATAAATTTAGGTTATTTGAACTTTTATTGCACTAGGGTCCATCGGCGGCCGCCTCAAGCATTCCTCCTTCTGATCCCTTCCGCTTATAATAATGCCCCTTCGGCGCCGCCGCCACGAGATCGATCGAAAGTGCACAGGGCTGCGCATGTGATCGGACAGGTTCCACGCTCGCCCAGGCCACCGGAGGCTAATTGCTAATTATCCGCCTCGAGGAGTCGGTCAGCAGACGGCGATCTAATGGCGTTAGCGAGTCCTCGAAAGGTGATTAGATGGAGCCTTTATGTGGGTGCTTCGGTGGGTCGGCGCTGAAAAAACGCCGTAGAAACGCAGGCAGACGGCGGAGGCGCGGAGGGAGATGCTATCGCCGCTTTTTTGAGGACTGCTTCGGGCTGATTCGAAGGTCTTTCCGATAGAAGATAATAAGAGCCGATAGATCCCGCCCGGAACTCCTCCAAAACAACTCTGCACTTTAGTCTTGGACTAGGAGACTCTGTGCAGGCCTGCAGAGTTGTTTACCTCATTACCGGGGCCTCGTTTATTCCTCTTGTTATTCTTTTCATCGCTTTCGCGTTAATCCTCTCGCGCTTTCGCGTGCGTACGTGCACGATTCCCTTTATCTGCAGGATTACGACCGCTTGTTCTATTAAGTCATCGGCTCACTGGCCACGTCGGCACCCCTATCCCCTAAGTTAGCTCGGGGAACATTCCACCCCCTCAAGTAGGGAACGTCCGCTTGGCCTTTTTTCTGTTTCCTGCTTGTTTGAATGCGCCACAAAATAAGAACGAATCTTCTCTACAGAGACGTCCGACCGTCTCGAATCCGATTCAAGGTCTAGATGTCTCAGGGCGCGAGAACCAGAATCGTCTAAAAACGCTCCTTTTTGGGGCGCCCACTCACTTTGATCAATTTTCTATCTTTTTTGCTCAAGGCCGTTTGGATGCGCCAAATTCCGCTCAGCTTAAGGCCGTTTTTTCTGTGTGGCGCTCAAGTATCTCTGAACCCGTCCAGCCAATCTCTTTGCGGTGATGAATAGTCCCTCGGATTCGAACGCGTCTGGGTTCCTCGTCATCCGACGGCCACTTTACAAACTGCGAAAAGGAGATCGAAGAATGCGGCGGGTCCGTCTGAGTGCAGCCCTAATGAGAGTACATGTCCCGCGAGAACTCCGCCGTTTTTGCGCCGTTCTTCGCTCTCCGGCGTCTCTTTATTAGACGGGCGGCCATCGGGCGGCCGCCGGGTGTAAAGGTCTCCCGGGGACTTCTTGCGGCTTCGCTGTTTTTTTGTCTTTAGAACTGTTTTATTTTTCGCGGTTTCCGTTGTAAAGATTCCATTAGCCGCGTGCGTCGCCGATTTGTCCCCGCCATCGATCACCACCCGAACTTTCCTCTTTTTGTGCCTCGGCCCTGTGCCTCAAAGCGCCCGAGGCTCGAATCCGCCGGCAGCGCCCCAGCGGTAACTTGTTTTGTTGCGCCAAAACAGCGATCGGAGGCGATCACCGCGGCGTTCTCGTCGCCGAACTTCGCTCGAGGCGATTATCTCCATCGACGGCGCGTTTACCTGCCGCCCCAGGCCGGCTCCTATCACTCGATCAAGGCGTTTTCGCTTCGCGCAGAAAGTCGCCTCCGAGGCACTGTTTGTCCTCTTCTGGTCCGCGAAGCCGATCCTTCGATCGATCCCCTAAGGTCACTTTTTGCACGCCCCTTCAGATCAATCATTTTTTTGCGCGCTTTCGGCCGCTTTACACCCTTTTGCTTCCGAAACTTGAAATATTCGTCCGAGGAAAGATTTATATTTCGCGAGGGAGGCCGTTTTTGAGTTTTTGAGGACATCGAGTAGTACGATTATTACTAGTAGGAGGTGGTTTGGCGATCGCGATCGCAGAATCCGGGTCATATTTTATTTGAAACTGCGCGGAGTCCCCTCTTCAAGCGAGCGCGATCAAAGTTTAGGCGTGCGAGGGAGTTCTCGTCTTTCCCGTTCTCGCTTTGTTTTCGCCTTCCCACCACCCGTTCCTTCTTGAGGCGCGATTTGGGCAAAAAAATTAATCGATTGATCAATTAATCGAATTTTGCTCGCTTTGGAGTTGCGTTCGTCCTGTCGCTCTTCGGTTCTCGGCGTGTTTATCAGCGTCTCCCACCGAGTAGTTGGCAAATAAAGGCGAATTTACGACTCGCAACAATGTGCCCACAGCTAGTTGAAGCTATTGTTCTTCTCCTGTTCACAGAGATCGTCTTATTTGTATCGTGGTTTCGATGAGCCAAAGGGCCTGACACACTAAACTACCTTCTTCTGTGCCTGTAGGGTGCATCTCCCACCTTCTTTTGGACTTTCGATAGCTCTGACTATATTAGAGAAAAGAAAAGCTCAGTTCTAGTTAACATTCTGAGCAGCTTCTTTGGAGTTGGGATTGATTATACAAGTCTCTTTGAGTTTTGGAGTTCGTTGAGACTCTAAACGTCGAATGGATTTGCATTCGCGCCCTGGAAAGGGAACTACAATCGTGGTAACTACGTGAATTCCTTTTTGTAGAACACCCTAGCACCCATCCAATCAGTTTAATTGCATACTTTGTCCCGTGGATCCAGGCATATCTTGGATTTAGCACAGATTTACCGCACGTTACGCTCGGATAATCGCGAATCTCGCTTAGTCATCGTGGCCGCTGGGTACATGCATAACAAGACGTTCATGCCTAACTATACAACTTCCTCGTTCAGAGGCTTCCAGACGAATTTCGTTTTAAAACGAAACCGGAGCATATAGAGAATAAATAATCGCCTTTATAGTTTTCGTCCACAGATCAATAGACGATAATACACTCGGCCAGACGGCTTCTGCAAAAAGGCGCCTCGCGTATCCTCTCCCACCACCGTACCACGGTGACCATGCGGACAAAAAGTCGAGAGGCGCCGTGACGTCGACCCTTTCCCATCCTCTGTATTTTGCAATGCTCTACACCGAGAATATCATTACCGTGTCTGGCGTCAAGTAGACGTCGTCTCGTAGACGTCGTCTGAGTCAGCGGTGACGTTCCGCGGCTTCCGAGGACTCCAAGGCTCCGGCGCGCGTCTCGGCGCTAATCCGCGGCTCTCCGCGGAAACGGACGGCGGCGTCGATTGGCCGCCGACGGCCCTCATTTCCCCGCATTATTCTCCTTTATTTCGCCTTCGTCGCCAGGTGCCTCGCCCGCGCTCCTCGTTTCGTGTCGGGACCCGACCCCTTCTACCGTACTCTTGCAGCCTAGATGCTCGAGAATGTGTTGCCATCGTGTTCGGAGGCGCAGCCGCACTTCTTGACCGGCACCCAGAACGGCCACGGACACCACGGACAGTACCCCCCGGCCCAGAGGTCCCACAGCGTCGGCTACGTGGAGCACCCCTTCGCCAACGGCTTCGGATCCCAGCAGCACCAGCACTTCCAGGCGCCCTACCACCAGCAGCAGAGCAATGGTGGCTACGGGGGCTATGGTGCTGGGTACGGTAACAGCGAGCAGCAGCCTTACAGGAAACACTCCATGTAAGTTCTTCTTGAGAACTAAAGCAGGGTACGGATAGTGGGAAAGGATTCTCTGAAGAACAGGGAGTTTAGAGATCGAATTTTATCGTTCCGAGACCCAGGGGACCGTTGCAGCTGAGGCCACGGGTGACGAGGCGCTAATTAGTCACATTTGCGTGCAAAAAAGAAATGCACCTAATTGCCTAAATTTGTGCGTCCAAAGTGCAGTTACAAAGCGGGTCTCTGGGTGTACACCTTCGGACATATCGGATTAGTCTCTCCTCCCGCAGAGCTCAAAGATGCTGTCCCGAAGTGCCTCGAGGACTCTCGACACGATCAATCGGAAATTTGCAAACGTCTCCTTTTTGTGCAATTTCGGTTGCCTAGTGAGGCCGAGACGTGTCTCTTTTTGTGGCCACACCTAAAAGCCGCCGATTTTTGGATAATTTCGGTCGCCGGACGTATAGCGAGACGAGCGCCTTTAATATTTAATCTGGCGCCTCACACCGAAATCACAAAAAATTGAAATTCAAATGAGTCTTTGAAGGAGAAGGAGGCCCCAAAAAACGGATCGAAACGTGTCCACGACTCGGAAATGTGGATGAAGGAGGGGGTGGCCGAGATGGATTCCATCTACGGTGACTTGAACCACTTGCTGAAAGAGAACGTATCTGTTTCTGTAACTGTGCACAATGTCGTGCTCCGAATTGTTTGGACTTTCGAGAATTCCTAATGGTACAAGTAATAAGGAGTTATAAAATGAAAAAACGTGTCCAATGAAGTACTTTAGAGAAGCATTTCTATGATCCGGTTCCCACACAGCGCCAAAACAACGCTTATTCAGCAATAATAAGCTTTCAAGAGGTTACATGGTGTGGATCACATCTGTGGATCTCAGGTCCAAAAGTGTTCACAGGGGGACTTCCAAAGCCTCAGGGGACGGCCCCAACGATTAATGTCCAAACTACGAATCTCGTAAAAACTTCCGTGTGAAAATGTACGTGACGGGTGGCTCGAAGTGACGGCATTTTCCCAAAGTTGCCACAAAACACCCGATTTCACAAAAGAAGGCGACAGCTTCCTTCCCTTTGATGTTTTGATGACCGACCTAAGGAGACATCTTCTAACTTCTGGGTTTTGTCACCTTTGGTCCAAAACATCCAAAGTGAAAATGAAACTTAAGCATTTCGCAAAACGCCCTTCTTAAGGTATATTAGGGAACCTACACGTTCATGGTTTTCCTAATTAGTTTCGGCCATATAAACGACGCTTGAAATTCAGTCCCTACTGCGCTCTGTCCCTCCTCTATCCACTACTCTTTCCCGTCTTCGATTTCTCCCCAGACGGATTACGCTCTGTTTTCGCCGCTTCCGTTCGCTTCTTGGAAATCGCGCCGTCTGCGTAAAAGAGACGCTAAATTTAGAATCATCGCCTTTCCCTTCCCAGAGTCGATCTTCTCTGTGTGGAGATTTGAAAGAACGCCGCCGAATCTTCGCTCAGGGAACACATGTCCTGCAGTTCTAAGATTAGTTCGTTTTTTTGAAGTTCGAGAAACATCTGTTCCCTCAAGAAGGTCTACGTTTAGGCACGTCTCTGAAATCAGATGTTTATATCACTCAGAGGACATTCCCTAATAGAATGTCTAAAACCGTTTGGGATAAACAACTTGAATATCACCTGAAAAACAAGAGGAAATAGACGACCAAAAATCGACTTCTGAAGTGAAAGCTGAAGGTCGATCTTTCACCGTCTGATTGCTGACCACAGTGCACTAAATACGGTCCCTAAGTGAACAGAAGTGAAGACAAGAAGAGCTGAGTATTTCATCGAACTTCTGTCCTATTCCGAAGTTCATATCAATCATCAAATTTCGCAAGTGGACTTTGAGATTGGGGGACAGAAGTTCACCGCTAATAGATCGTCCTATCAGCCGACTCACCTGGCACAGAACGTGATGTTCTTCCGTTTTTTTTTTGAGGAAAGACAACTTTATTTTTTTGGAAGGAGGAAAGGAAAGAGGAAGGAAAGAAGGAGGACTTGAATCTCAAGATTACGAAACTACCTTTATAAGCAAAAACCGAGATGAATCCAGTACGAATTGAAACCCAGAATTGTTCCAACAAAGTTAATTTTGTTCTTTTTTGCTTGCACAAGTGGACAACGCCTGCTTCTACGTGTATTCACGTGAAACAGAGGCTCGCAAACTTCAATTTGCATAATCCTTTCTGTTAGTGTGAATACAAAGCGCTGATCACCACAGATTACTGGAGTTCAGAGGGCGGACCGATGAGAATCAAAGTTTTGGGAAAAACGGATCATTCTGATCAAATCCGGCGCTTTTCAAGAGTACATTTGATCGCTCCAGTGGTCTAACATTTAAAAATCGTAGGAAGATCATAAACTACGTGTTGTGGCCGACTTTATTTTGTTTTTGAAGGAGTAAACTACGAATTTAAACAAAAGCCTTAAGTCAGAGCGTACTTGTAGGGCAACACTGTCTACACACTATAATAGGGTTCTTTGTTCAAATGCGTCTATTTATATATAAATGCACTATATACGGCGGGTTCGTACGTCTCAGTACAAACGGATCTACAATCCTATCCTGTGAATGGAAATGCCTCCAAAGAGAGCGAGTTTTCCCGTCCAAAGAGAGTTTTCGTCTTTTGGGCATTGCTTCCAATTATAAAACAACAGTTCGTCTGGCAAAGTATCCAAAACCAGAAAGTGGAGGCTGTCGCACACCTGCGCGGTCTGTGATTCCCATGTGTACAAAACTATTAGTAGCGGCTCTTTGATGCTTTATTTTTGGACATTTACAGCTCCGTATTAAACACGACTTTCCACAAACCGATGACGGAGTTAGTCACAGAAACGTTTCGATATTTCTACACTTTCCTAGGCACCAAGATTGCGTTCCTTCTTCGACCTCAGGCCATCAGTTTCTCTCTCGCCTGCGTGAACTTTTGAACGCTCCGAACTGCTTTGAGAAAACACTCTCTTCGACTAAATTTCGCGGTGCAGCAACCGATTCCAAAGAGCAACTGTACATTAGAGGTCTCGGAAAGGGCGCTTTTCACAAAAAGGACCAAGAATCAGAGCACCTTGAAGACCAACTCGTCTAGACGTTCGATGAGCAACGGGGCCTTTTGTGGAAGCCCCTGGAATCCGGAAGTGGCGGAGAGGAGTATCGCAGCCCCCTCCCTGGAAGATGGCGTTGGAATCTAAGTGCTTCCGCATAAGAGAGTAGCGTTTAATGGAATTCTGCGAAGACCTTTGGTCAGTTTCCCTCTACATAGCGCTTGTTTTGATCCGTTTCCCACGTGAATCGGCCATGAACCGAGTCACCCCCGGCTCTGGGCCATTTTCTCTGGCTTCTCCCAAATCAGGACCGTCCGAGGCGCACTTTCCGCATTGTTCGTTTCGTTCGGCGGCGCTCCAACCGCTAAATAAATAAACGAAACCGCCGTCTCCAAAAGCGACAACAAAAGTGCATTCGATCGATGGGCGCTCCGAAATTCGCCGAAATTGGCTCCATTTCGCCCGAATTCCTCGCATCTGCAGCGGCGCCGGCGGCCGGCCCCTCGAAGCCCGAGGCGAGGCGAGGCTTGTTTTCGCCATTCGGTTTGGAACTTCCTTTGCGAAACAAAACATCTGACGCCTCTGTCGAAACTTCGCCGGGAGGCTGACGCGGCGCAACAAAGGATTCTGAGTCAGAGGCGCTCCGTGACATTTAGGGAAAATTGGAGACAAAAGTGCGCTGAGTCAGAGGGAGAGATGCCCAAGAGAGGAACGCATTACGCTCTTCTCCGACGGAACGAGAGCTATTCTTGGAGAGTGACGCGGAAGAGGTTTATGAATGAATGAGGGGAGCAGATCTATGAGGAGTCTCGGGGTCCCCAAGTTGCCACCGAGAAGAGAGTGACTCAAAAACAGAGATGGCACAGTGTAACCTCCACTCTAAACAGTCATCCTTTCTATTTTCGGCCTCTCCAACGAAGACCTTAGGGGGACGTTTCGTCTTGAGACCCCCTCGATTTGGAGCACTCCGCGAACTCCGTCGCACTTTTGGGAATTCCTATAACGAAAAACAGCGCCGACCCGCTGTAACCCGTCGGCGTGGACCCTCTGGTGGGCACCGCTGCTCATGCGACCCCAAGTCGGCCACTCCGACAATTAAAACCACAAACCCCCCGCCTCGTAAACAACTTAATGAGCACGTCTACAACCTTTGAACGGTTTTCGAAAACAAACATTTCTTCTGACCGAACTTCGGCTGGACCCCGGAGACCAAAAGTTCCCGAAGACCGAGGCGGCTACTGTAGGTGTTCAGAGATTGTCTACCGTAATCGGTGACGACCGGAAGTTTTAGCGGCGGAGTGCCGAAAACAAAGAGGATAATCGCAACCAAAACAGCCAATTAAAGACGTTTATTTCAGGTACGTCGGGGATTACCGTAGCAAGCACTGTCCCCCTCAGCGGGCCCCCATGCAGCCACCGTACTCCGCGTCGCAGAACCCGCCGCAGTCGAGCGGCCAACAGCAACATTTCATGCACGCCGGCTACGACAACTCGGGGTACGGTAACTCCGGCTACGGCAACTCGGTGAACTACGGTAATCCGCACCAGCAGCAGGGCCAGATGATGTCTCCCCCCTCGTACCAGCATCCTCCGCAGATGGTGAGTCGGGGGTACGGTAGCCTAGAGTACGGTATTGCAGATGGAAAACGGCGGCTATATGATGGAGCGGAAGACCTCTACGGCCACACACGACGTCTACGAAGCGAGGAAGTTCTCGAATGTGGACCAGCCGCCTACGGTAGGTGTGGGCGCCCCGGGGCTCCTAATCTGATCCGTCCTTCGGGGCTACAGTGCTCCGGGCGCGGTGAAGGCAAACGTGTTTTGCTGCGGCCTCTGGGCCCTTCGGAAAGTCGCCGAAAAGGGAACGGTGCAGCGCTTCTCGCGGCCGCGGCGGAAAGTGCAACTATCGACATGTTGCGAGTGGTGTGGGACTTGGGAGGGTTCCTCTGCTCCGCTGCATCACTCCTCCTGTCCGGGACTGCTGGCTGCTTCTTTGTTTCTCTTTGCTCGTTGCCGCTCGTTCGCTCGCTCACTCTTCGTTCGGGGCTCCCCCTCCCTCCCCCAGGCTTGTTTTTGTCACCGCGACGCCGACGGTCTCTGTCGCCGTGTTTTCCGAATGCCGTCCTTCGCCGCTTTTTGAAGGCTCACCTGTGGCCTCCGGCGCCCACCGTCGCGTGTGGCCGCGGCGCGCTGTTTTGGTCCCCTCAGGACCCAAATCCTTCGGCACTGCAATTAATCGCCAGTAAGGCGCCGTCAAATTGGATCCCATCGCGCTCAGCTAGGTCCCCTTTTCGGTACGTTGACGGATTACGGTAAGGGGTGCTCTTTGTTTTGGATCAGCGCGCGTTTGACACCAATTTTTGCCGTCTTAGGGTGACGAAGCGGACTGCGGCTGGGGAATTAATTCGATTTGGCGTTATGAGCGAAAGCGAAACCGAAAGCCAAGGCGAAGCGGATGCACTTTGGCGACACATGGTTAGCGCCGTTGTCAGCTGTTCGGCTTTTGCGCGAACTCGGCGCGCCAAAAAATTCGATTATGTGTGCAAGTATGAGGGGAATGCGCGGAGTGTGCAAAAAGGGTCCGGGGCATCAATCACCGCGCGGTAACGGATGACGCCGTGTCTCGGAAGCACGCTGGCACGCGGCCAGGTGCCGGGAAAGTGCACCGGGGACCCGATTCCCTCGGGGAACGTGACAGTAATCCGCGGCGTCCTTAGTGGTGTACTTCTGTTTTCGTGCTCTATTACACGCAGTGGCACGTTGCCGTCCTCTTGATTACGGCTTTGCGCGTTGCGATACGAGGATTTTGTTTTTCGTGAATATTTCTGCCGACTGATGTTTGGCCTATCCGGGGGGCGAGGCCGCCGCGGCCCCAATTCGGACGTTGTTTTTGTGTGTTGTGTGTTGACGACGTCGCCGCCGCCATCGGAGAAGGCCGTCTGGCTGCAGAAGCGCCGTCGCCGCTGCTAAGAGCAAAATTGCTTTTGCATGCAATTTCGGCGTCCCTCCCCCCGCGCTCCCTCCGCCCGGCCAGACGCCTGCAGTCCTAATTGTTTTTTCGTCGTCGTGTTGCAACCCGCCAGCCGTTCCGTTCGCGGCGGGACCCGCCGTCTTCGGCTGCAACAGTTGGATCGCCCATGTGATCGGGGTCAGGTGGTGTTTTGCTCGCTCGACGCTGTTGACGTCGCCGGCTGCGGCTGCGGAGGGACTGATCGACGCATTTTTGCCCTTTTCGCCGATTTCGATCGTTTTCTTCGCGATCGCCCGCGATAAGAAGCGAACGAAAACGAACCGCGCGGGCGCCCCTCACGGAACGCTTTCGAGCGTTTATCCATGCACGCTTCAAGTGCCGACGATGAATTAGTGAGGCGCAGATTACCAATTAGGGTCACGGAGTGGTTGTCCATGCCGCCGGAGTTTCTCCTAGAAGTTCACCAATCAACTGCGCGCTGACCTTTCGCTCTGGTCAGGGTCGTCTTCGTTTTTTAGATCGTGCAGCGGTCGTTGGCGAAAAGTTTCATTTTCGGGGCGCCGCTGTAACAAAGAGAGGCCGATTACCAAGGGGATAACTGTTCCGACAGTAACTACCACGTAAGCTTACCGTACCCTCGCAGCACCGAAGCGATCCCATTCTTCGCGCGATCAATGCGATTGCACTGTCGCTGCGGAAAAAAAGTTGTTTACTCTCCTCGTGCGGTGCTCCTTCCATCTCAGTCAGGTGGGAGTTTTATCATAGTGGCTGCTTCGGGTCCCTCCATGTCGCCCCAGCGCGCCATGTCAACATCCTAGCCGCATAATCACTTTTCATATTAGCGTCGGATTGCATAATCGAGGAGCGATTGTTTATCGAAGTGTCCTTCGTCTGTCGCGTGCGCGTCACAACAGAAAGCCACAGCGAGACAAGAAACGGCGGAGAAGCGCGGTGGGGTGACGCGGAGGAGGAACTGTTTGCAGAGACGAAGCTGTGCGGTAAATGCAAATGCGCACACGCGCTCTTTGAACGCCTAAAGTGCGCCCAACTGTTGCCATCGCAGCTTCTTCGCCTCCGGCGACCGCCGTGATCAATCAAACCGATCGATCGAAAACACCCGTCGCCTCTGATATCCGCTGCTAATGGCCGGTGTACTCTTGCAGGGGCCCTACTCGGACCCGCGCCTGCAACCCGCAGGGCCATTTCCTCGCGTGTTATTCCCGTCGCCCGTTGGCTGTCGCCAAGGACGACGTCGGAATCGCTTATGCGTGTTATTACTCCGCATTTGCATATTCCCCGACCTCGCCTCTCGGGGCTTCCGATCCGCTAATCTCTCCCGTTTTAGCTCGATCTATACCCCAATTCGAACCGACTCCAACCTCCTCACCAGCAACCTCACCACTACGGTCACTCGCCGAACCACCCGATTCCCCATCCGCAGCAACAGCAGCAGCAATACCAGCAAAGTGGATACGCGCCCCGTCAGATGACCGCTGCAGCCCCGAGCTCCAGCTCCGGCGACTCCTCTGGGAACGTCGGCGGAGCGTCGAACTCCCTCTACGCGAACGCCGACGCCGCCTCGAACTCCGAACGCCTCGACTCCCTCGCCGTCGACTGCTCCGCGAGCGCCTCGGCGCGTGACTCGATGGACACCTCGTCGAACCACTTCCCCAGCACCTCTCGGAAGATGTCAGCCGCCCACGACTACAGGTACTTTCCGCGACCATTCCTACTCCAACCGACGATCGCTTCCCCAAAACCCTCAAAACACCGTTACATTACTGTAACTTTTCGGTTTAGTTCGAGTCCCGAAAAGCCCACTACGAGCTTTTCGTCGCCAACGGCGAAGAAATGTCGTTGGAAAAGCAGAGGCAAACCAGAGTCTCTCTTAGAGGTTCTGAACACCCTCGATGTAGTAGGACGGAAAGCGTCGATGGAACAGTCGACGTCCGTGAAAAGGTACTTTGCTCGTTCCTCCCCAGCTTCGCCTCCCTCAGTTTCTCCCCCAGGCGTTCTTTCAGCGGTTGTTTACCCGTTTTTAACCCTTTCGAAACAGGTTGCCTCCGCGCACAGCTGTAGATGGCCCCAAGCAGCTCTAATCTCTGGTCGTCCGGAGCAGTAGCGCCGCCCCTTGAGATTAGTCACCATCCCAAGGAAAGTGGATAACCGTAGTTCCCTGGACAGATAAAAGCGGGATGGGTCGTTAACCCATTATCTCCGGCGCCTCTCGCCGCCGGCCCTTTTGTGATTTCCGCTTGCAGCTCACCGCGGCATCCACAAGAATTTACGACGTCACGTGGGTGCAGCTCCTTCGCAGCGTCCAAAATACCGAAACCGCGACGGCGCTGGAGACAGAGCGCTGACCCGGGAAGATAACAACTGCGCTCACACGCAACTTCAACTCGCTTTAGGCGCGCACGTCGTCGCCTATCGCAGCAGCGCGCGCGATCAACAACGTTTTGCACGAACTTTATGGTATACGGATGACAGATGCTCCTTTCGATCACAATTTCCAATCGCCCGAGAGAGTGTCCCCCGTTTTCGTTGCGTAATCCTGGATTACGGCGCCAAAAGTGCATTCTGCCGCCGCCGCTTACGATTCCATTTGTGTGTTCGGAACTGTATCTGCAGCAGCAAAACAACCTCCGAACAGCCGTGGTTTCCGGTTTCCCGGAGACGAGCACGCTAGACTACAGGCGTCGCTGCATTGTGCACGGCGGCGCGAATAACAACAAATGTACAAAGTGGAGGGTCTGGCGCGTTTTTATCGATCGCGACAGAATCGCCGAAAAGACGATTCGAATCGAGACAGACAGACAGCGTCTTCCCACGAAGTCTCCGCGCGCTTCAGTCTTCGTCCATCCTCTTCCCCATGTGGTCTCCCCCGTCTCCCCTTACGCGGTTTTTATTTTCGCTTTTTTGCGGACTAATCGGAGTTTTCGTTTCAGCATGAATGGAGGCGCGTTCATGACGTCAAATGGCGCCGTGGAGGCAGAAGACGCGATGGCAGACGCAAAAAACCGCAGCTTCAGCGCCGCCGGAGTCAACTGCGCCGCTTCGTCGTCCGAAACGGACTCGATGATGCTGATTCGCCGGAAGTCCATGCAACGTCAGCAGCCGCTGAATCGCTACAACAGTCAGCTGCGTCAAGGCCGATACAGTACGGCTGGTTTGGGATCCGCCTACACCCCACCGCCAATTCTGAGCCCCATGCGTAACGGAAGTGGGCTCTTCTGGAAACTGGCGAAGAATCTGGGCGAATTCAACAAGAACGACAAAAAGGACGAGCCAGATGACGAAGATGTGGTTCCACCGCCAGTGAAGCGCGCGAAGAAAATGTCCACCGTGCATTTTGCGGATGAGACCGAAAGTGAGAAACCTGAAGTCAAAATAGAGCGGCGCGACTCATATGACGATGACGATAGGTAGGTTTGCAATGCCGACCGACTTTATTTCTCATTTTGCACCACTTGCAGATTGGTCATCAGCGAGGACGAACCTAACGACGAAGCTCAGTCTTCTCCGCCTTTTACAGGCTCGGAAAGAAAGGAGTCAATTGAGCTGACAGCATCCCCCGGAGCGGCTGGCCCTCAGCGGAAGAATGGACTCTTCCTTGCTGGCGAAAGTTCCTCAGATGGAGGAAAGGCTGCCTTTGCCGCTGAGCTTGAAGCTCTGCGGAAAGACTCAGAAACGTCCACGAAATCGATGCCCCTGAGTGCAAGGGATTTGAGCCAGTTGAGGTACGTTCTTACCATATTTCTGCGAACGCGACATGCTTTGCCATTCGAGAAAAAACGCTAGTTACGGTAATGAAGTGTCGAAAGGCTTTTACGGATTAGTATCGACTATGAAAAGGCTTAGGCAGAAATTGCTTTCAACGACGCATATTGTCTTCATGTCATTTCTTCATACCTTGAACTTCAAAGGCCTTCCTCCGTAGCTCTATTCGGATTGATTTACTCGGACGTTGTTGTTTACGGTTATAGTGATTCATTGTCTGCCATGCTGGTGTCGTCCTCTATGCTGCATATAGCATCCCTAATATAAATCGTTTAGAAAGTTCTCCTCGATGTCAGCAGATGGAAGTCGTTCTTTGGACAGAAATCGCAAACTATCTACCTTGTCTTCGGTCTCTGACAGCAGTTACTATGAATACCTCGAAGGACCCATGCACATTGATGCTACTCCGTATGCATTGTTACCTTGGATTTACATAACATAGTATTTTCTAGTCACATCAATTTGGGGAAAAACTTCCAAGCACGTGTCAAGAAATGGAAGGATCGTGAAATCACCCAGCTGGAACGTGACGCTATTCCAGATCGGGATGAATGCGTGTTTGATTGTCAGCTCATTGATCATCTTCCGCAAAGTGCAGGTAATCGAGGTTATGAAAGCGATTGCCGATGAGCTGAATTTCAGTGGCTGCCTATGAAGCACTCAGCAACAGTAAGGCTGTCCCTCGCCCTGGGCGCAACAAGGAATTAGCCCTCCACCTCCTTATGGAAAACAAAGGAAACATCCAGTCCTCAGTGATGGATCTAATGCGCTCGGACACTCTGGATTGGGTCCAATACCCGATTATATTCAACAGCACCTACCTCGACACTGAATACTGGAGCCCCGAAGACATCCAGCGGTTCCAAGACGCTATCTATAGTACAGAGAAGGACTTCCATCTGATGGCAAATGAAATGGGAAACAAATCAGTCAAACAGCTTATAGAATTCTACTACACATGGAAAAAGGCTTGTCCTGATGACTATCGTAAACTGCGTAACCTGCGTCGAAAGCGTCAGTTGCTAGAGCAGCAGGTAACGAATGTGTGTTTTGTTGTTAATCTACAGTTATCGTAGATGTGCGGAGTTGAAGAACTACCTCCTGTCGCACAACAAGTTGGTACCTGTGAAGACTCTGACATGACCTCCGATGCCGAGTCAGATGCCACAAATCCCTCATTTATGATGAACAGTGATCAAGCTCTGATCAATGATGAGGAAAGGTAAATATAAACGATGAAAACCTATGTAATTGATTTATGTTTAGTGATAAGCTGGCTGCCATTGCTTCTGCTGTTAGTCCGCTGCGCAAGCGTAGTGGCCAATTGGACGAGAACAATGGCTTCTCGTATTGGCATCAGCAACATCAACGTCAACAGATGAAAAACGAACCGTTGATGGTGACCCCGCCGCAATCAAGCAACAACGGACCTTTCGCAGCGTTTGGCATGCACTCCCCAAGCATGCTTCTCCAAGTGAATGTGAACGGCTCCACTGGTTCCAACCCAGCCTCCAGCCCAGATTCCATCTCTCTTCTTGGAGCCGGTCCCGGGAGCGTTGGTGGCTTGTCTTCACTAACCCAGAAACACGTGAGATTTAAATGTATCTGATCCAAATTAATCGTTGGTGCTTAGGTTCCCCGCGCTGCTGTGAAGAAGGGAGCGCAACCCTCAGCGGACGGCTTTTTCCATTGTCGGCTGTGCGATAAGCGTTTCGAGAAGGTGAAGTCCCTCAACGCTCACATGAAGTCACATGCAATGAAAGCTCGTGCTGAAGCTGAAGCGTTGGCCCAGAAGAATCAGCAGCAAGGAGGAGGAATGACTCCACAGTCACAACAGCCGCAAGGATCGTCGATGGGAGTTCAACGACAGTCACAACCGAATGTCCCTAATCCGTTCAACCTCACTGCCGGTTCTCCCTCAGCGGCTGGTGTTCCTCCGGGGCTTCTGAATAACTTCGATGCCGCTCTTATGGCTGCCCGTCAGTCCGCAGCAGCTCTCTCCAGGTTCGGGCCATTAGCAGCTGCTGCAGCTACCTCTCAAGCTGGTCTCCTCAACGCCGACTTGTTCGCCAATCTTATGAGCAACCCACAGATGCATAGTTCCGCTCTGCAGCAGCTCCAAAACGCATCGGCTCATAACATGATGATGTTCGATCAGAAGTCGCAAGTTTAACCATTTTCTGTTGTGTATATCTATTAATTGAGAGTGAGTTTTGTTGTATACAGCTCCTATTAATAAGAATTCTATATTTTTATGAGAGTGTAGACTTTCCACTTGTAGATTGTGTAAGATTTGTGCTCCGTCCTTCTTCTGAGTCTCTCGATTTTGCGGGTACTAAATCGGATATATCAGTAGGACTTCTAAGATCCTTCGCTGTTTCTCGTCTCCTCATCGCTAATGTGTCGTTGTACATAGTTTGTTCCTCCAGTCCATTGTACTAATAGTCAACACAACGATTCTTTCGTCACACATTGAAGTATTTATTCTTTCCGATGTGTGCCTCGCTCATACTCTTTCTCCTCAAAAGTACTCTTTTCCCGTGTGAACTGTATTTCCCGATAGTCATCTCGCCGTAGAGTTGTGGTTAGAGCGTCGCCCAAACACGATTCAGAGTTAGAGGATAGTTTATCCACAATGGTCACCTTTGTAAATATAACAAGATTTTAATATTAATATAAAAGAAAGAATAAAAAATTCTATTGAAGTTCAGCAATTCCTGCGCACCAGCTTGTCCTTCAGGTGGGAGAACTCCTTCGCGAAGAAGAAGGACTGCTTGTCCGAGGCGATCGTCAGGAGCTGTTCCGTATCTGGGTCCACCTCAGTGTCCTCCACGGCCACGGCGTACACGTGGACCCCCTTCCGCTGGAGCGCCCTGGCCGGCTCCGTCGGATCGTCCTACAAACCGCTCTTCAGCCCCCGACGGCTACCGTAATCCCCACCTGAGAGTGTCCGTCGGTGAAGACGACGACGGAACGGTCGGCTTTAGGACGCGCGTTGTACTTCTCGGCGAACTCCTCGGCGGCGAAGAGGAGCGCCTCTCCGGTGCGCGTCGTACCTCCCATCGCCTCGATGCTCTCGATCTCCTGGAGCATCGGCTCCAGCTCCGCATGCTTGTTCAGGTGGAACTGCGACTCCGTCCGTCCCGGACCCGAGAAGCGCACCACCCCCACCTGCGTGTCGAAGGGTCCAATCTTCAGCGCTTTCACGAGCTCCGTCGCCAGGCGCACATAGACGTCTCTCTTGTCGCGCACGCCTCCCGAGAGGTCGAGGAGCAGGACGATGTCGCTCTGGCATCCTGAGAGGGCGATACTGTAGGCGGGCGCCCTCGAAGGTACCTGGCTTCCCGGTATATGGCTTCGGAGTCGTCGTGGTCGTGGTCGTCGTGCTTTTGGGTGTGGTGGTGGTGGTCGAGTTAAAGTAGAACTTGTTCTTAAGGCTTCTAGAAGAGGAAACTGGAAAAGACGCGCGGAACTCACTCCTTCTGGGTGGCCTTCTTCTCGTCTGCCTTCGGACCCTTCGAGGTCGACGACGCCTTCGTCGTCCTGGGGGTCGTCCTCGAGATCGCCGAGTCGACGAACGAGTTTACCTTCGGTTTCCTCCGAGGCGTCTCTTCGACGGCTTCGCATTTCAGAAACTGTCGGAGCGCGTTGAGCATTTTGCCGTGGACGTCGCCTCCAACGACCACTCGGCTCCGATTTCCCCCCGAAAAGGCGGCGAGTGCATTCCTGAAGACAAAGGGGAACTCGCTTCGAGTCCTGCGGGGACTCACACGTCGACATCGCGAGCGGAGGCGGCGGAGAAGACGTAGACGTTGGCTTGGCGTGCAAGGAGGGCGGACAAATTCGCGATCCGAGGATCGGAGCCGTTGAAGCGGCCGTCGGAGAGATGAACGATAACGAACGGGACCTCCGGTGACTGGCGGAGCGGGAGGACCTCGTTCGCGATGATTTCGAGGACGCCGGTAGCGTCGGATGGACCCTCGAAGCGAGGAAAACGTCGAAGCGCACTGACCGCTTGAGGAGAACTCTAAAGGTGACAAAGTTGCCCAACAGATTCAGTTTTATCGGAGTAAGTGAAGAAATACAGACGGATCAGAGGGTGCAAGAATTGTGATTACTGTACGCGAGCGACTACGGTGGCAGCGCGCCTTAAGAGAGAGTTGATTTGGCTGGTGTCTACATTGTATCTGGAGACAGTGCCTAAGCGATCTGTTGCTTCAATCACTGCTGCAAACAATGTCTAGACCGTCTCGACATGTATATCTGTGGCAGACTGTCTAGACTCATACAACTTCCTTCCAACATCTCGAAAATGGGCGCATTTCCCTCATTTGACTCGCGATGCTCTAGAAGACCACAGGCCACACGACTCCCTGGGGATTCGGCGACTAGCGTGTCGACAAACCTTGATGTGCTTGAAGAGAAACTTCGGCCACTTGGACGCCTTTGCCGACTGCGCTCCGTACTCGACGAGAGCCAAGCGGTGTCCTCGAGGGGAAACATCTATTCCGTCTACCAGACAGATTAGCAGGTCCGTGTCGCCCTGAAAGCGGTGCTCCTCTGAGGAACTGACCTAGTGCCGTACCTGGAAGCCCTTCGAGGCACCATCGATGACGAAAACAAAATCTGTGCACGCCAGTATCGACGGCAACAAAAAAAGTACCGCAACACCGTGTAGGGATCGCATGACCCAAATCGCGTCGCGCCCACTCTCTCAGCAGACCTTCCACTGAAGTCGCCATCAGTGGCGTTCCTTCACGGAAGCGGCATCCGGCTCTGCAGATCAGATCGAGATCTCCTGAACGCCCCTCCTGGAAGAAATCCAGTTCCTACGCCGCGTTTGTTGTACGAGACAAAAAAAAACAGAAAGAACACGCGTCAAACAGCGATATATTTATAAAAGGAACCATATAACGAATTTCGCCATCATCGAGGGGGATACAGACAAGGATAGGATTAGGACAACCAGATACATCACTTACGGCGCGTAATTTACAAACCGCCAAGGCCGACGAACACCCCGGTTCCTAGGCTCGGTGGTTGGAGCTCTATGCTAAGAAATAAATAAAACCGAATGTTTGTTTTGTAAATGTAATTACAATTAATTAGTCAATCATTTAGCAGCATCCTCCGGACTTCTTATCCTGAACTGGTTGCGACGGCCCAATGCGAACTGACGACGGGGCTCCGGCCTGCTGAAGCGGTCCCATGCGGTTTTTGATCTCACCCGCCATTGTCAAGAATGCCTGAAAACAACACCATGATTTCTTACACAGGGGTAAAGGTTATAAGTACCTGTTCCACATTAGTCGATGATTTTGCCGAAGTCTCAAGGAACGGGATTCCCAGCTGGTCCGCGTACTCCTAAATCAGAACCATTAAGCACTGTCGTACAACGGGCTGCGTCATTATAACAAATGCCATTTCAAACAGTTCCACTTATCATTGACAATCGTAATCTAAAGCTTTCAATTTGAAACGCACTACTGCTGCATGGGATGACTCATCAGAAAACTACAGCAGGTCACATGATCATATACGTATGAAATGGTTTGGTGACGTGATGCATTAGGAAATTGTTCAGCTATTACCTTGGCGATGTTGTGCTCTACAGCACGTTTGTTATTCAGGTCGCACTTGTTGCCCACCAAGAGCTTATTCACATTTTCACAGGCATATCGATCGATCTCTTGGAGCCACTGTTTCACGTTGTTGAACGATTCCTGGAGGGTACAACAAATTAGTAACAGTATTTTGCAGCAAAAGCATACTTGATCAGTGATGTCGTACACCACGATGATGCCGTGCGCACCGCGGTAATAGCTTGACGTGATCGTGCGGAAACTAAAAACAGCAACATAAGAATACACAGGCGAAGGGTTCGCAGTACCGTTCTTGACCGGCGGTATCCCAGATCTGCAGCTTGATAACCTTATCTTCTAGCTCAATCGTGCGGATCTTCTAAAAGGAAGCAATGAGTAATTTTGCCTTTGATATTTCTTTTGACATACAAAGTCCACACCAATCGTTGATATGTAGGATTCCGTGTAGGTGTCGTCGGCAAATCGAAGGAGCAAGCACGACTTTCCAACACCGGAATCGCCAATCAGAAGCAGTTTGAACAAGTAGTCACTAGAAAATTCACAATGAATGATTCATCACGCGATGATTAAACTTACTATTCTGGGTTCATGGTAGCGGCCATGTTCAGTTGCTTCTTTTAATGCAGCCTGAAATTAGCCAGCGCGGTTAGATCATATCGAAGTGCACAGCGCATTGCGTCGTTACGAAATGAAACGCGACGTCGACAAGATGGAAATTAAACAATGACTAAAGATCGATTAACTGGCAGAGAGCCACAACGCCAAATTCGCAACAATCGATCTTATGAGCTGCTGCAACCCGAAACAGTAGGGCCTGGCAACGTTTAGCCGACAGAACATCGCAAGGACTGTAGTCACATGCGAGAACAGAAGTAAGGCGAAGACCGCCTTCCCTTCACGAGAGACAACTAAAAGCGCGAGCAACGTCAGAGCACGAACGCGTGTCAAAGCGCCGCAGAGCGACGCGTTGCTGCATCGATTTTGCGCGGTCTCGCAGCGACGAAACCGACACGCCGACCGTTCGCGAAATCAGCACAGCGCATCTGACGTCCGAAACGCCATTAGCCCTGGGCGAACGAAATAGTGAGCGAAAGGCGCCCGCTCGCCGAAGCTTCCAGACGTCTAGATTCAAACGCAGAATTGTCTGAAAACTGATACGGTAGAAGGCAAATGGTAAAGTTCAGACGCGAGCGGCGATCAGCTGTTTTGACGAAACGTGCTGTTTCCTTCACTCTGCTTCTTTACGTCTCCTCGCTGATTCATTAACCCCAGCAGTGAACAAAAGAAGTGCATTTGCGTTGTCCCTCTAGCTATTGCCTGACGAAGCGATCGGAATATGGTGATTAATTGACAAAAGTGTTGCAGAAAAGCCCCTCAATGGCGACAGAAGAGTGAAAACGAACTGACGGACAATGGGAGTTGCCGGAAGCAGCCCGCACGGGAGCCCCCTCGGTATCTCCAAGACGCGCCACTTCTCCCTCGGCGTTGGCGACTCGCTGCAGCGTCGCCACCGGCTCATCAAACTTCTTGAGAAGTCGTTTTTGAGCAAAAAATCTCTCGCCAACTCGCTTACGGTAAGCAGCGAAGTGGCGGCACTCCATACTGTTATTTTGAGGGCAAGAACTCGGACTACACTGCCCGCGTCTTTCGCGATCTCATCAGCTGCTGGCCACTGGAAGATCTGGAATCACTCCATGCGGAGTTTGAAAGCGCCCATGTGGTCAGAAACCTCTTTCTGCGCTCTGTTTCCACACGTACGAAAGCACCCACTTTGTCACAGCAGATGTTGGAAGCGCTGGATGGCGCGGTGGAACCCGACTTTGTGATAAACTTCAAGGGTGGTGTATTCAATGTGCACAAATCGGTGCTCGTCGCACGTTGTACATACTTCGCGGATCTGTTTTCGCCTGGCGTCGCCGTAGAGGGCCCGTCCTGTTCTTCTCCTGTGCAATCCTCCTTTGACCTGGAACTTCCACCGTCCTTGGATGTGTCCGTAGCGGAGTTCGAAGAATTCCTGCGGTTCGTATACTCTGGAGAGATCGCCACTGACTCGAGAGCCGCACCTCTCCTCGAGTATTTCCACTGTCTCCAAGAATTCTACAATGCCGATTTCGCAAGATTCGCAACAGTATCGGTGGTTTCCGGCGATTGCGAACTCACATTTTCTTCGCGACCATCTTGTGCAGAAAAGCGTACGATTTGTTGTTGGTCTTGTTTTACATAAGTTGCTTTCAGGTGATCACACTGGCGACTTCATCACTCGAAGTGATTCCACATTCTTATCCATACGCTCGTCATACTTCCGCTCGCTCTTCGTGAAGCGGCGGAAGGAGAAAGTGGCCGTCGAACTCGCAGTTACAGTCGATGAAAATCTGATCCCGCGCACGTTGGTTCCCGTGATTCTCTACGCCGTTTTTACAGATTCGCTGGACTTCGGCCGGGTAAGTTGTGTTACATTTTGAGCTTTGTTTACTTCGACATTTCAGGTCTTATGCTCGACTCCACTGTCCACAAACAGTCTCTGCGAAGTTCAGGCAATGGTATCAGGGAAGGACCCGAACTCCCCGATCAACCGCGCCACTGAACTGTACCACATCGCCGTTTTCCTCGACTTCCAACGCCTCGCACAGCGTTCGTTCTTTCGATCACTATTGTGGCGCACAATCAACTGATTGCAGAATGTGAGGACGTCATAGTTAGAAACCTGAACCTCGACAATCTCGTTGCCGTTTACAATTGGGCTTCTGAGGCGGGCGGGTCGAAGTACGTGCGTCGTCACTGTCTGAACATGCTCTTCGCTGACTTTGCTCGTATCGCAAACTCACATTATCTTTTCGAGATGAGTGAAGAACTTCTTTACGAGTGTGTCAGTTCCGATTTCGTCCAGGTAACGTGCAGGCCTCATTGAACTACCGTAACTGGAAAATGATGTAGGCAAGCGAGATGGACCTTTTGAACGCAGTGATCCGCTGGGGAGAGCATGAATTTCTGAGAAAGACGGAGCAGCTTGAAGCAACCGCCGGTGGTGCCTCGTCGCCAGGAGCTTCTCTTCGTCGCTCTGCGCGACGAAGGATGGCACATCTGCCTTCAAACGATGAGGAGCTGAAGATTCTTGTAGGCGATCTTCTGCGCTTAATTCGAACTCCATTCATTATCCCTCCTTTCCACCAGGTACATATGGGAGACTTGTCCAAATACAGTATTGCGTTCAGAGTCTCAATGAAGTTTATAAGCGAGGCCTACTGACGCGACATCCGTACCGTCATGGCTTGACAACGTCGAGCGGAGTAGAATCCAATCCTGATGGCCATTGGTTCAATTTTGCGCAAATGAGCTCGGGCTGTTCGGACAGTGCGTTCCTTGTGGGTCCGCGATTTCTGCGCGTGTACCACTCGGTAAGTGCTCTTCTCTTCTATGGAGCCTACTTATCTACTTGCAGGAGCTCGTAGAACTCATCAAAGTGCGCTACAGCACGCTCGGAAGAGAGTGGAAGTACGCATCGCCGCTCGACGACCTCTTCTCGCCCTCTGATGTCATACTGGTGAATAGCGAGCCCGGTATCTTGGAGAAGGAAGAGTGGGCGCGCGTAAGGAGGCGTTTCTATGAGATTCTGCGCGAATGCACCGGAATCCGACACCTTTGTGTGTGCAACTGCACACATCACCTGAACAGCGCCATCGATCAGATTCGACTCATAACGGCGCTGGAGCTCAATGTTGACGAAACCCTACTCGGGATGGAGGTGCGGCCGCACTCGACGAGGTCCCTGGGCACGGGCAGAAGGAAGGACCTGGGGTGCAAGCTGAAGCATCGGGTTGTAACGGGCGCCAGTTCGGAAAACATTGCTACCAACTTCTTGGAGAAGCCACACGTATCAGGTTTGTTCGAAGCACTACTGCTGGTCACTTACTTCGAGCTTTCAGATGAAACCGGTAGAACGGCTGCTTCGGTGCAGCCAGATTTGGTCGCAAGCGGCGGAAACGGGAGAAGATGAAAAGAAGTCTTTCAGAGCTGTTTATGTGTACAAAGCTAAAAAGTTTTAGGAAAAATAAAGAGAAGATGAGAGTCCCTGTGGACGAATCTAATTTGCACGCGCTTTGTGCAGCTGCAGAAAACGAGTGTTGCGCAGTACGAATGACCACTGGAAGACGAAACTTGTTTTGCCCGAGCGAAGAAGCACCCCTTCTTGTATAGTACGCGGCGCGCTGGAGACACCGCTGCTTATCTCTCCGCGGCCCATCGATCGCCGGACTCATGGAAACCGATTCCGGTCCGCTCTGTTTACAGTTCCGCGCCGCTGACTCAAAGCAAACGGCGGAGAGGCGGCGCGCAGGTTGATTATCTGCGGCTGGTCGGAAGGCCATTCGGGGCGTCGGGTGGCTAGGGATGCACGAAGTTGGCTGCATTTGACGCGCGGACGTCAATTGGATTAGCACCGATACGCGGTGACTCTAATTTGGATACGCGAGTGTTTTCAGATGGCGTGGAGTGCTTGGCTCATCGTCTTCTTCGTCTTCGCCTGTCTTCTGGTGATCGCCTCCGTCGTCGCTACGGTCGTCTACTTCGTCAAAATCGACCGGAAGAGGGTGCGAATACTGCGAGGTTGGGCACCATCTGGTCAGGCCTGTATTCAGCTCCCTTTTCAGAGAATTATCCTCCACCTTCCGAACTTTGACCCCCTCCTCGGGACAAGAAGCGCCTCCTCGTTTTGTACATAGACGACGTTCAAACTCCAAATAAATATTTCTCAGAGATCAGAGTCACCATCAAACAGAGTCACTTCCAGAATTCAGTAGATGCGCCGACCGCCGCGCTTCTTCTTCTTCGTCTTCTTCTCCTCCTTCTTGACCAGCGCCGGGAAGTCGTTCTCGTGGCTGCACTTCTTCTTCTTGCAGCCTTCGAGGCGCTTGGGACGATTTTTGTAGTAGAAAACGGGATTCAGCTGGAGGTCGTAACGAATGTACTGAAAGGGGCCGATGGGGAGGAAAGGAGGATGGGAGACCTACGTGGGCGATGTCGTCGCGCCGCGGGGTACGATTGTCGGTGAGCCACGCGAAGAAGGACTTGTAGCCGAGGAAGCTCCGCGAGGACCTCTTCTGAAACTGTGCTTTGACTTTGGAAGGTGGTGGAGAACGAACCTTATCGAGGAACTTGTACTTCTCGAGCATGTTCTTCTTGAACTTAAGGTTCGTGATGCGGCAGAAGGGCGCCGAGGCGGTCAGATGGAAGTCCTTCATGATCATCTTGTTCTCGAGATACGGATTGTCGTTAACGTGGAATCGGATCTTGAAGTTGAAGACGTTGTCCTCGCGCGAGTCGACCTGCAGAGAAGAGAATAGAGGATCGGAGTTGTGGCCTTACTTCGACTCGGCGGACGTAGCGGAGCCAGTCTTTGTCGGCCTCGGTGAGGATGCTCCCGACGATGGGGTGGTTGCGGACCTAGAAGGGAGTGAGTATGGGCCGAGAAGAGTCAGCGGTTACCGCAGTCCTCCAGAAGTTGGGGATCTCCTCGAGAAGGTCGTTCCGGCGGTCGAAGAGCGTCCGGAGGTCCTTCTGGTACTTGCGGTGCACGTCGGCGACCTCCTCGCGAAACTGCATGCGCCCCTCGTCGATGACATTCTGCGCCTGCTGCAGCTCGGAGGCGACCTTCTGGTTCTGCGCCAGAAGCGCTGTCACGCTGTGGTACTGCTTCCGCTTCTTCGCCCCCTTCTTCTTCTTCTCGCCCTTCCCGGGCTCGGGCGCCGTCGACGAAGAAATGGTTGGTGGCCCGGGGTCGTCCATCGTTCGGCTGAAATCTGGATTCGCGTCGGCTTTTCGCTCCGAAAGTGATCGAGCGATGCGCGGAGTGAGGAGACACGGCGACGGAGCGATGCCGCGTCTCGTCGACCACACACGATGATAGATGCATGACGAAATGGCGGCTTGTGTTGAAAAAGGCGCGTTTCCATCTGTGTTGGAAGTTCTTCCGTAGTGTTTGAAACTACACGAGGAAGCTGTGATGCTCTATCCTTCATCATCTCAGGACGGTCAAAAAGAATGCACTATATCTCAGAAGAAGAAGACGGAAGAGTCTTCCATCGAAGAAGATCGATGTGCCCAACTAGGTGGAGGTCACTCCAACAGAGGCCTCCCACAGTAACCCTCATCCTCTGAGTCTCTTGCTGCAAATCCGAAGGGAAACCGTATTTCGTTCACACTCAGAACTTCCCAAGAACGACCCTCGCTTGGATCGCTCACAGCTGAAAGTCAAAGTCAACCCTCAGTTCAGTTGAGATTGAAAATCCTCAATTTAACATTTAAATTTTTCCACGCTTTCCGGTGGTCTCTGCACCCATAACACTCATTCTAAGGTTTATAATAGAAGTTTTTTAGTATACTGTAGCGGTTGGATCATCAATCAGTGACACATATTCGAAAAGATAAACAAATAACCTGCCCAAGGCCACAAGAGGTGTAAAAACATTCTTCGATTCTCCACGACTAGAACTCACGAAAAGAAGTAAACTGCGGTGACTATAAAAGATCTGCACACGTTTGAAAGCTTCCAACACCTCTCTTCTTCTGGTGCCTTCCTGACCCATGGGGTATCCTCACACTGTGCGACTCTGCCTCCTGGCAAGAAGGAAGCCGTCGGACGTGTAGAAGCGAAAGCAGCTGGTCACGGGACCTTTGCCGCTTTAATTGCCTTCCACGGCGATATCGAAGCGATCGTTGGCTATCAAGGTCAGCCCATATGGATTCTGCAGAACTACCGGGTTGCAGATTGCATGCAAAAGGATTGGGAAGAGGGTTCTTCCTGGGCGATAAAGGGGCTAGCGGTGGCAAATCAGGCCCACGGGAACCCTAAATCCCCCATTCTGCCGATAGGCGTGCATAGATCACAAATCAGTGTTCCAACCTCCTGTAAATAAAAGGCGGTCGATGGTCGATTTGATCACTATAGAAGTGCGTAAAACGGCAGTGGCTGATAACAGCAATTAGAGGAGAGCGGAGCGATGGTGTGGAACGTGTGTGTCATCGGCGCAGGCATCAATGGCCTCGGGACCGCCCGGGAGCTCCAGCGCAGGTTCGGTAGCCAAGTGAATGTAAGTGGGCGAGCTTCTCTGTGGATTCCGCGAATTCAGGTGACCATCGTGACGGAAAAGACGTCGCCAGATACGACGAGCGATGTGGCCGCCGGCCTCTGGATGCCCTACCTCATCAACGACGAGAGACCCGAGCTTCTCCAGTGGGTGTCGGCTCAGAGGCCCCTAGAAGACGTCTTTCAGGAAGTGGGGCGAGCAGACCTTCGAGCACATGGCAAAGATGGAGCGCGAACCCGGCTCCGGCGCGTTCTTGTGCTCAGGCTACGAGTTCTACGACGAGCCGAAGACCGTCGCCGCCATCTCCACCTACCGTTGCTTCCGGAATCTGACGCGTAAGGAGATCGACGACCTCGGCTTCGGGGAGTTCAAGTAGGTCTGCATCCCCTTCCCGAGACCTGCCCCTTCCAGATACGGTAACTTCCGCACGACCTACTTCTTGGAGCCCACTATCTACTTGAAGAAGATCCACAAGGAGTTTCAAGAGGCGGGCGGCAAACTCTTCCAGCACCGTCTGAAGTCCGTCGACGAGATCGCCGGCAGGTTCGACCTCATCGTCAACTGCGCCGGCCTCGGCTCCCGCGAGCTCTTCGGCGACAAGGAGGTGAAAGCCATCCGCGGCCAGGTCATCCGAGTGCGATGCCCCGCCCTCAAACACTTCTACGTCATCGGAGACGACGTTTATTGTCTTCCTAAGTAAGTCTCTAGCTATGTACAGGGGGTTGAGCGGGTTCTGAGAATGGCCAGGGGAGGCGGCTGGGAGTCACGCGATGGGAGTCGTCGAGTTCGTCGAGAGGCCCGCTTCGTTGTCGAGGACGTAGGCGCGCGCGATGAAGATCAGAATCGCGGGAACGAGGCACGCGTAATAGCGCGTCTCCTCGATGATGTGCATCAGCAGCTCCATTCTTCTGAAACACAAATTCTCGTTTGAAAGGCGAGAATCCACGATCGATCGAACAGCTTTGTTCTAAGGCTAACAGAATCCCAGCGCTATATTAAGGTGGTACATCAAAAGAAGTCAGAAAAGTCCTGTTCGTTGCAAAGCAATTCATAACCATCAAGCGATCCTAGAGGAGGACACGCTGATCCGTTTAAAAAGAGTCAGAACCTGTTCCAGGGATTATGCTGTGATCCCACAAATGAGATTACAGTCCTAAACACTTCACATAAAAGTGCAGTACAGTGCCAATGCAAAAATGGACCAAAAAGAGGAAGTGAAAAAGAAACGCTTTCCGGAAACGAACCGAAAAGCGTCAGTGAAAGTGGCGGTATTGCGTGAGCGCCGCGCATTGCGCAATCGCGGAACCGGTTGGAGAAGGAGGGAGAAGCCGGTCGCGCCCTCGGGGGAGCCGATGGGATTAGACGAAAGTCGCCGGCGACCGGTCGGCGGACCAAATAAGTAACCGGCTGCTCTAGCAGCCACACCGCCGTTCTGGGAGGGACCCACGACGAGGACGACTACGACCTGACCGTGCGGCCAGAGGTCGCCGAGCGGATTCTGAACGAGAACCAGAAGTACATCCCGGTGCTGAAGGTACTATGAATAAGCCATGCAGCTCTGACTAGATCGGTCTTTAGGACGCCGAAATCGTGAAGCACAGAGTGGGACTCCGCCCTTACCGCAAAAACGTCCGAGTCGAAGTCGAGCATTACAAAACCAAGGATGGAAAAAAGGTAAAAAGAGTAACGTTCTGATAATGTAGGTAAGGGGAGACTGTTGTGAAATCACAGGAAATCATCCCTCTAGTCAACTCTTCATCACGTCTTCGACGCGGCATCGAACCCGCGTCGACCGTTTCATAACCCAAAGCGTTGGCAGTGGACCACACGCTCACTTGCAATTTACGTGTTGAAGTGTGCTATTAGGCAAGACTCTCAATCGAATTACACCGCCAATATCACTCCACTCACACATGTCTTTCAGATTCCTATTGTCCACAACTACGGTCAGGGCGGTTCGGGTATCACGATGTTCTACGGCTGCGCCCTCCACGCCGTCGATCTAGCGGAGGCTGAGATGAAGAACCGCTCGAAGATCTAACTTTTCTTTTCTCTGTAATTGCCTTAGGGGATAAATGGAAGTACACACTGGTTCGCAACGCTGAATTTCGAACGAACAAAGGGCCTTTTATTGCGTGACATTAACGCTAAAAGTCACTTTTTAGATTTTGACAGTCATCTAAAGGGACGATGACCCTTTTCTAACTCATTTTTCTCTCGAATTTCCATTGTTCCTGTGGATCTTGGTGATCCACTCGTGTGGAAAGTCGAGGAGACCGAGTCCCGGAAGGTCTGAAGCTCCTGTCTCGACGAGGGGCGCCTTCTTGATGTCCATCTTGTCCAGATATCTTTATGTCTTCTCTGCATTCATGCTATTCATAAAAAATGCCGATTGTGCCATACCTGAAGAAGTTTGTCAAGATGGTCAAGAGGTCTAATACCGCAATGAGTGACTAACAAATGCTCTCCTGACAGATGGGTGTTTAATCAAAGCTCTCCACATCGGCCAAACCCATTCATCTGGGCTGCATCTTCTGCTCTCCCAATTTGTCGCCCACAGATAAGAACTCAGTAGTTATTTGAGAATTTTATTATTAATTAAAGAGTGACAATGATTTCGTTATAAATACTCTCGTTTCGGCAAAACTGAACAACAACTGGCGCTTCCACCATTCACGAACAGGAGATATGAGCAGATAGGTTATGATACAGAACGACGAATTCACCAGAAGTACTATATAGACAAGTGAAGAGCAGCTGAGAAGGGCCTATGATTTGCGTTTGAGGCTTCCGATGAAGCCGAAGGTCTTCGGGGAGTCGGCGGTGAAGCGGCGCGGCGTCACCTCGGGCTTCGGAGGGGGCGTGTGCGTCGGCGCTCCATCTTCCGGCTGAAAGGGACGTTCAGGAGACGGAGGAGGTCGGGCACTCACCGGGGAGCGGAAGCTCTGAAGCTGGTTGGCGGGCGAGAGGTTCGCGTGGAACTGGATCTTGTTGATCCACTCGACCATCTCGGTCTCCGTGGAGCACTCGAAGAGGTACTCGGCTCCGTCGGGGGGCAGAAGCCTGCAAGGGGAGATGAGGCCTGGCCAGGGTCTAAGGACCTACCTGAAGACGTTCTTGCGGCGGCTGTAGTCGATGGCCTGCTCGCAGCGGGCGCCGAGGATGTAGATGGGGGGCGAGGAGGCGGCGTTGCTGAGGAAGGCGGCCTCGTCCTTGAAGAAGCAGAGGAGCTGGCCGCAGAGGATCGTATAGTTCTTCTTCCAGGCGCGGATCGTCGCCTTCTTGCCACCACTCTGGAGCACCTGCTTCCGCTCGACGAAGCCGAACATGTCGATGGAGGAGTGGTCCTGCACCGTCGAGCGGGGCTTGTTCAGGGAGTGCGAGCGTCTCGTGGTGAAGGTGGGCGTCGGGGTGGCTGCGGTAGAAGCCGGCAGGTCTGGCACGTAGTGGAGCGTGCTGACGTCGCAACCGCCGGAGAGGCGCCGTTCCGTCGAAGGACCGGGCACTACGGTGGCCGGGGTGGCTGTTACCGTAACCTTAGAGGCAGAATCAGAGCCTCCGGAGGTGGTGCGGGGGCGTGGGAGGGACATATAGTCGCGCTGGATGAGGTCGGCATCGCCGAGGGAGGGCGACGGCTTCAGGAGGGAGATCTCTTGCGTCTTGCGGCGCTCACGGTCCTGGCGCTTCTCCTGAAGCAGCTTCTTCTTCTCGAGGGTCTTGATGGTCTGCGTCTCGCGGCGACTCTCCGGCTGGCTGATCGAGAGGCTCAGGATCTGCGACTCGCGCTCCCGGATCTCAGCGAACGACTTCTCGATGAGTGTGAGGCGTTTCAGGGCCTCGAACTTGTCGTTCTGCGCCTCAAGGGTCACGAGGAAGTCGTCGAAGTTGCGGAGGTGGTCCTCGGCGGTGTCGACGCAGTCGATGGTCTTCCAGTCCTCCATCAGCATGTTTTCGCGGTCAGTGAGCCAGCGCTCCAGGAGCGCCGCCTCCTGCTTCCAGAGCTGCGCGTTCGCGTTCTCCTCGTAGATGCGGCGACGCATCTCCCACACGTCGTTGAGGGCCTTGAAGGCGGCGTCCAGCGAGGCGATCTTCGTCTGAATCTCCGAGGAGAGCATGTTGCCGCCCCGGATCATCTCGTGGCCCTTCTGCGCGAAGTCGTTCTTCTGCGCCACGCGAGCGTTGATCTCCGTCTTGTACTCGGCGTGGCGCGCGTCCAGCGCCTCGCAGCCGGAGACGTCCCGCGGCAGCACCTCACTCGTGATCACCGTCTGCATGTGCCGGATCCAGGCGATAAGGGCCCGGTGCTCGGCGAAGTAGGCTTGCAGTAACTGTGTCTGCTCGAGGCGCTTCCGGTGGAGCTCCGAGGCGGAGAGAACGTCGTTGAGCTGCATCTCCATGTCCTGGCGTCGGACGTCGAGGTGCGCCTGGGTGGCCGGGTAGATCTGCTCGAGCTTCTCGGCCTCGCGACAGAGATCCGCCACCTGGCGCTCCACGGCGACAAGCCCGTGGGCGAACTCCTCGTGCTTCTGGATGAGGCGTTGCACGTCGGCGAGGTCTGTCGAGGAGAAGTCCTCGGAGTCCATGGCCACCTGGAGGGCCTCCTTCTCGCCCAACCAGTGGAGCATCTCGTCGGCGTCCTGGTCGAACTTGTGCACCATCTTCGCGCCCACTAGGGCCTGCTGGCGCTCGTTGGCCGCGTCGTTGACTTCCTTCCACAGGTCGTGCAGGTCGGTCGCCTTTGCGCGTATCGACGCCGAGAGGGAGTGCCCGCTTCGGAGCAGCTCCTCACTCTGCCGTTGTACGCTCGCCACGCGCTCTCCGGCCGCGGAGAGCTCGCGGAGTACCTGGTCGAACTCATCGGCGATGCGCTGGCAGTCCTCGAGGTCCCGGCCGTTGTCGTCTTCGGCGGCCACGCGGTTCTTCTCACGGAGCCAGGCACCGAGGTCGTCCGCCTGTCGCACAAAGCCGTGGTACTTGACGGCGTCGCGGAGGTGCGCGCGTCGCCGGGCGCACTCCTTCTGGAGCTGTTCGAACTGCTCCTCGAGTTGGCTCTGGCGCGAGAGGATGACCGTGGCGTGGAAGTTGCTCTCCGCCACCATCTCGTCGCTCTTCGTCCGGAGGGTCTTTACCTCCTCCGAGAACTTCACCACCTCCTTCTCCAGGGCCGTCAGCCTCCGGAGGTGCGACTCCGCCGCCGCCTGGTCCTTGCCGGTGTCCTGGTTGGTCGCCAGAGGCAGCCGTTCGCGCACCCACTGGTGCGCTTCGGTGACGTCATTGAAGAAAGCGTGCGCTTGGATGCTCTCCTGGATCTTGGTGGCGCGGTCGCGGCACATCTGCGAGATCTCCAGCAGCTGCTCGCCCATCGCGTTGATCTTCTTCTGAATCTCGGCGCCGGCGAAATGTCCCGAGGTGACCATCTCGAGACCGTTCTCCCGCACGTGGGCGATCACCGACTCGTGCGAGTGGATCTCCTGCTCGAGGATCTGGTGCCGCTTGTGGAGCGACTGCGCCTGCAGCAGGGTGCTACCGTAGTCGGTGCTCTCGATCTGTGGCATCTTCTCATTCAGCCAGCCCATCTGCTCGTTCGCCTCGGACTGCCACTCGAAGAGGCGTCGTGCTTCCTCCAGATTCTCTCTCCGAATCTCGCACGGCTCCTTCAGCCCCTCGTAACGCGTCTTCAGCTCCTCCGCCGTCGTCGCCAGCATGCCAACGTTCGAGTAGTTCTGAAGGGACTCTCATGACGGGCTACCGTATCCGGCGACTCACTTGTTCTTTCAGCAAAACGACCTTGTTGACAGTTTCGTCGATGACATCGCTGCGGGCGGCGATCTCGCCCTCGAGGGCGTCGTGTTTCTTGAGCAGATTCTCCACCGAGATAAGGTCCTTTCCGTGGTCGTCCGTCGAGAGGTCCTGCTCCACACGGTCCAGCCACTTGTCCAGATCTTCCAACTTCCTGTTCAGCTGATGTGCCTCGTAAGCTTCGCGGAGGGCCTTCGACTTTAGAGCAGACTTCCTGCAACGACGGCTACCGTAGCCAGAGATCTACCGGCGAGAAAACCTACTTTTTGAGTTCCTCCCATCCGTTGACAACCTCCTGGAGCTGAGCATGGACGGATTCCTTGTCGTCCAGGTTGCTGCGCAGGAGCGCCTCTCCCTCCTCCTTGATGGCGTCGAGACGGCCTTCGCTGGCCTCAAGCTCGGCGTCGAAGGCGAGGTGCTTCTGCAGCTTCGAGCGAAGGTTGGTAGGGTCGATGTAGGATTCGTCGTAGGCGAGCTGCAGCTTCGCGTTCATCCACGTGATGAGCTCTCCGCAGCGGCGGATGAAGTCGTGCAGCTTCCGGGCGTCCTTCAGCTTCAGCTCGCGCTGCGCGACGGCGTAGAGTAGCGTCGAGTAGCGGAGCTCAACCTCCTCGAGGCGCGTCTCCACGCGCTCCCGGTTCTCGGAGTCGCGCTCGACGATCGCCTTCGCGTCCTCCTTCAGCGCTTCGATTTTCGTTGACTGCGCGCGGAGCGTCTTCTCGAAGTTGAGGTGCTTCTCAAGGAGCTCGTCGACGGACTCCAGTGACTCGCCGCAGTCTCCCTGCGCGATGAAGGCCTCCTTCGCCGCGAGCCAGTTGTCCGCGAGGGTCGCGTGGTCGTAGAAGCGCTGAACCTCGAGCGCCTTCCGCAGGTAGAGGTTCTGGCGCTCCCATGTTTGCCGGATTTCGTGCTCGATCTTCTGGATCCGGCGCTGTGAGCGCTGGATGTCGGCCTTGTGCTCCGGCTGCTCCGTGGCGATCCGCTGTCCGAACTCTCGTAGCTCGCGGATCTCGTCCTGGCGGCCGTCGATCTCGGCCAGCTTCTCCTGGTGCGCGTCGATGAGTGCCTGAGCATCGGCGACGGAGTCGGGGTGCGGGTAGGTTGTCATCTTCGTCTCGACGGCCTTCGCCCACGCCTCCGACTTCTTGATAGCGTCGTAGTACTTGTGCAGGTGGTGCGACTGCTCAAGGCGCACGCGACGGCCATGGGCGAGGTTCGCCAGATGCTGCCAGCTGTCCTCGAGCTTCCGGAGGGAGTCAATGATCGTGTGCCGGAGCGGGGGGTTCTTCCGAAGCAGCTCCTGCGCGTCATTGTCGTGCGTGTTGAGACGCGTGTGGATGGCCGTCATGTCCCGCTCGATGGCGTCCTGCTTCCGGACGAGCGTCTCCACTGCCGCCAGATCCTTGCCAAAGTCGTCGGAGCCCAGCAGGTTCGCCTTCTCGTGGATACGGTCGTTCGTGTCGTCCACATCGCGGTTGAAGATGTGCACCTCCTTCGCCGCCTCCAGGTTGGTACGGTACTCGCCGAGACGACCCTGCAGGATCGACCATCTGAAAGGACCGTAATCAGTCTCCGGAGGAAGTCCGGGGCGCCTACGCTTGGTTGAGTTCGGTGAGCTGCTGCTGGACCTCGTCTCGGCTGGAGCGACCCTGCTTGATGAGTTTGGCGCCAAGCTCGTTGAGAGAGGCGAGCGTGTGATCGTTGACGGAAGCGTCGGCACGGGCGCCGACGAGGCGGTCGAGGAGCTCCTGGCAGTGCTCGAGATCGCGGCCCATGTCGGCGACGCTCAGCATGAGCTCCTTCTCGCGGATCCAGGCGTAGACGCGCTCCTCGAGCTGTTTGAAGGCGAGCATGTCACGCGCCTCCTCGAGGGCGCCACTCTGGTCCCGACTGAGGGCCACCAGGCGCTCCCACTGGGCGCCGAGGTCCTCCGCCTTCTGCAGGGTGAACGAGTTCATCTCCGGGAGACGACGCAGCTCGCTCGTCTGCCTCTTGATCTGCGCGATCCGCGGCTCATTCGCGCTCATCTCCGCCTCGAACGCCTGAAAGACGCGGTTCTAGTCGGTCCCCACCATATCCCCTACCTGGTGCTTCTGCAGGAGCTTCATCTTGTCCTCAAGGGAGATGACCTGGCCTTGGCGTTCGGTGTCGGCCACGAGCTTACGGTACTTCTCGTCGATCCAGCCGCCCATCTCAGCGACGTCGCTGTTGAACTGTGCCAGGCGGAGGGCGTCCTCGAGCCTGAGGCGGTGCGTCTCCATCTTCTTCTGCAGGCCGACGAGGGCCTCCTTGACGTTCTGGTTCCAGCGGGTGATCTGCTCCGACTCCATGTGCTTCCGCTCCACGAGCTTCCGGGCGTTGGAGTCGAGCGAGGCAATGCGCTCCTCGAGGGCACCTACCGTATTCCGGAAGGTCTCGAACTTGCGCTGCTGCATGGCGACGTCGTCGACGGTGCCGCCGACGGTGGTGGAGGCGAGCGTCGACTCGCGGACGGCAATCACCGACAGGATCTGGCGCGCCTCACGCTCGAAGGCATGCCACTGGACGACCTGGTAGAGCCACTGGTCCTTCAGGTTCCACTCATGGTTCACCGCCACGAAGGCCTCGTTGAGTTGCTGGAGACGGCGCTCGATGTCGTGAGCCGCGTAGTGCTCCTTCTCGACCATCTGGCGCCCGACAACGTCGAGCTTCCGGAGTTCGGGCTCGCGAGCGTCGATCTCTGCCTTGACGCGATGGGAGTGCTCCTTGCGGAGCCATTCGGCTCCCTGGAGGTCCCGGATGGGCTGCTCGCTCTGCATCTCCGTGATCGCCATGTTCGTCCAGTCGATGAGGTCGCGCGAACTGCCCATAAACTTGTGGAGGTCGTAGGCGGCCTGGAGACGGTCGCGGCGCTGGATGGCTGCCTCTTGGAGGCCGTGCCAGGCCTCGCTGAGGGCCGCCTGCTGCTGGGCAATGTGCTCCGCGTTCCCTCCGGGGTATTGCTCCGTCAGCTTCGCGCTCTCTTCGAGTAGCACTTTCAGTTGTCCTTCCATGGCGATGAGCTCGTTCTCGAAGACCTCGTGCTTCAGCCACAGCTTGTGCACCTGCTTCAGGTCTTTGCCCACCTCTTCGGGGATGCTGGCGCGTTTCTCCTCGATGCGCTCCATCATCTCGGCGACGTCGCGGTTGAATTTGTGGAGTTCGGAGGCGGCGCCGAGCTTCGCTTCGCGGCTCTCGATGTAGTCGAGAAGGAGCGTCCACACGGAGCGCAGCTTTTCCTGGCGGTCGAGGACGTCGCGGGCGAACGGCGTCGAGCCGCCGAGCTTCAGCAGCTCCGATGCGCTCTCTTCGCAGAGCACGAAGCGCTCGCTTCCGGTGCGCACCGCCTGCTTGAACTCCTCGAACGAGGCCTCGAGGTCCTTCAGGTGCTCGTAGTCGGTACCGTAGTCCTCGGACATGGCGATGGTTAACTGCTCGTTGATCCACGCCTCTAGTTCTTGGCTCTCACGGACGTAGGCGCAGAGACGCGCCACGGCGTCAAGGTCCAGGCGCTTCGAGGCGACGGCGTTCTCGAGGGCGGCGAGCATGCCTTCGACCTTCTGCTGCCGCGATGCGAAGAGGTCGGCCTCGGAGGGCTTCGTCTTCTGCAGCTCTTGACTCGTCTTCGCTAGAGTGGCCAGCTGCTCCTTGTAGATGAGCATGTCGTTCTGGAGAGCCTTCAGCTTGGCAAGGAGCTTCTGGGCGATGACCTCATCGTCTTCGTGCTTCACCGAGTCGAGCCACTGCGACTTCTCGAGGAGCCATGACTCCACCTCGGCGACGTCGAAGAAGTACTGCTCCTTGCGGTGGCCGTAGTCGAGAGCCACGCGACGTCGTCCCATGGCCGCGTTGAGGCCGGCCCACGCCGTCGAGAGGTTTCGGCACTTCTCGGCGATTTGCTTCTTCGCCGAGTGGCCGCTCTCGGCGAGGAGGTCGCCGTTCTTGAGCGCCGTCTGGATGTATGGCTCCCGGGCGGCCACCTCGGCCTCCAACTGCTCCAGTTTGCGGAGCAGGCTCAGAGATTGGGTGAGAGAGCGGCCGACCTCTTCGGAGTCGGCGATGACGCGCTTCTCGGCGATCCACTGGAGCTCGAGGTCGACGTCGAAGGCGAGTTGGTGCCACTTGCGCGACTCCTCGAGGGCGTGGCGCCGCGCCAGCGACGGCTCCTGCAGGTCGTTGAAGCGCGTAACGAAGGCGTTGATCGACTGCTGGATCTCGGAGGCGTCGAAGTGGCCGTCGGCGATCATCTTCTGGCCCTGCTGCGCCACCTCGTGGATCTTGCGCTCGTAGTTTACGATCTCCTGCTCGAGGAGATTGTGCTTCTGGATGGCGTCCTTCACGCTTCGGAGGTCGCTGCCGAAGTCGGTGGAGGCCAACTGCGTCTCCAGCTCGTCGAGTTTCTGGTGGGCGTCGCCGAGGGTCCTGTTCAGCTGCTTCATCGCGTCGGCCTGCGACAGCTTCGCTCCTTTTTCACGCACAGAACGCACCAGGCGTTCCCAGTCGGCGTTGAGCGTGGCCAGGGTGTGCCTGATGGCGGGGGTCTCGTAGTGGTTTCGGGCAATGAGGCCTTCTCCTTCGTCGTTGATGGCGTGTAGCTGGGCTTCGTTGGCTTTCAGCTCGGCCTCGAAGGCCTCGTGTTTCAGCAGTTTGCGGTGGAGACCCGATGTTTCGCGGTAGGAGTCGTCGGAGGCAACCTTCTGCTTCTCGCTGATCCAGGCGGAGAGCTCCGTGACGTTACGTCTCATGTTCTGGAAAGCGAGCGCGGCCTCGAGATTCGCCCTCCGGCGCTCGGAGGCCGCGTAGACGGCGCGTCTTCGGGAGACGACCTCCTCGTACTTCTTCTGAATGTAGGACGACTGATCGTGGTTGGCGCCGAGAAGGGCGTCGGTGGTCTTGCCGAAGGCCTTGATACGGTCCTCCTGGGCGTAGAGCTTCGACTCGAAGTCGGCGTGGCGCTTCAGGAGGTTCTCGACGGACTCGACGGAGTCGCCGAGCGACTCAAACTCCAGGAACACCTCGTGGCCCTTCGTGGCGGCGTCGATGCGCTCCGCCTCTCGGTTGAAGAGCTGCAGGTCGAGCTGATCCCGGAGACGCGTCTCCTTCGCGGCAGCCGCCTGCTTGAGGGCGGAGCGGAGGCGCTCCACTTCGGCAAGGCGCTGCGAGACGTCCCTCAGATGAGGGTTCTTGGTAAGGAGCCGGGTTCCGAGCTCGTCGACGTAGTCGAACTCGTAGCCCTTCTGGCTGACGGCGTCGGTGAGGTCGAAGTGTGCCTTGAGGAGCGCCTCGGCGGCGTTGACGTCGCCGGCGCGCTCGTCGGCCTCCATCTGCGCGAGCGTCTTCGTGCCCCAGGCGATGAGGTCGCGGGCGGCGCGGTCGAACATCTGCTGTCCCTGGTTCTGCTCAGCTTCGCGGATGCGCTCCTTCGCCTTGCCGAGAAGGTCGCCGTGCAGCTTCTCCAGCTCGCGCATCTGGCGGTCGATCAGCTGCGCCTGCTCCGGATGCGAACGCTTAACGTCGTCGGCCAGCTTCTTCAGTTTGATCATCTTCTCCTGTAGGGGTTTCAGGTCCCGTTCGAGGTTCTGGTAGCGCCGCTGAAGGGCCTCGAAGCCCTTAATGTCCTTGGCATCGGGATTCCTCTGCAGAAGCGCCATCTTGTCATTCATCCAGGAGCGTGTGTCCTCGCAGGACTCCTCGAAGGCCGCCAGGATCTCCGCAGTCCGAAGGCTGTCGGCCTTGATCTTGCGCAGTTTCTGGAGGTCGTTCCAGATCTGGTTCATGAGGTTCTGGCGCGCGCGGATGTTGTCCGACTGCGAGTGGCCCTCGGCGGTCAGCTCGTCGGCCATGTCGTTGATGCGCTTCAGCTGAGTGCCTCCGTTCGTCACCATGTCATTCTCCAGTTTCTGCAATGGGGCGATTACGGTACTCGCGAGGGGGTAGAGGAACTCACGTCGAACTTGCGTCGGAAGGCCTGCACGTGCTCGGTGGGGGCGTCCTCGGAGAGGAGGTTGTTGGTCTCGGAGGCCCACGACTCGAAGCCGTCGCACTCTGTGTAGAACTTGTAGAGCTTGATGGCGTCGCTCAGGAAGCGGTGCCGCGTCTGCGCCAGGTTCGTCAGCTTACGGTAGTCGGAGGAGATGCCCTCCTGGCGCTCAAGGATCGCGCTCTTTCCGTCCTCGCTGCGGACGGCCGTCTTCGTGGTGGTCTGCTGGGATACGGTAACGGTCTCGCCGGGGACGAGGCGGCAGTAGTTGGCGGGGACGTAGCCCTCGACACCGTTCTGCTTGAGAATGCGCCACCAGTCCTTGTTGGACTTCTCGATGAGAGCGAGAATCTCATCCTTGCCGACGGAGATGCCGTTGCCTGTGTAGTCGTAGAGGACCTGGAGCTGCGGCACCACGAGGTCCTCCTCGGTGGTCACGTCACTGGAGGCGGCGACAGAGGTGCCGGCCTCGAAGTTGTACTGCGTCTGCGCGGCCAAGTGCGCCGCCAACTCGTCGAGACGGTGGATGTCCTGGCGGTAGGCGTGGATCTCCTCCTCGAGTCGGAGGTGCCTGGAGTAGAGCACCTCGGAAGCGTTGACGTCACGGCCGAAGTCGTCCGAGCGCACCAGGGGCATCTTCTCGCGTATCCAGCTCTCGGCATCGTTCGCGTCCTGGAAGTAGGAGCGCGCCTTCTCGGCCTCGATCAGCCATCGGCCGACTTCGGCGGACAGCTTCTTCAGCTGCTCCCAGCGCGACTGCAGCACGGAGATACGGTGCTGTACGTCCTCGCGAGAGGCAACGTGGGGCATGATCTTCTCGCCGGCGGTGATGATCTGCTTCGAACGCTGCCAGTGGCCCTGCATCTCCGATTCCAGCACTTTGTAGAGCCGAGAGATCTGAGGCGTCGAGGCGATGTGTCGGTTCTGGAGCATGTTGACGCAGATGTCGTCCTTCTCCTGGAGCCAGTTCATCTCTTCCTCGTGGTTCTGCACAAAGAGGAAGTACTCGCGGGCGCGACTCAGGGCGCCGCGCCGCTGCGCGCAGAGGTCGACGAGGCCGTCGTACTGCACCTGCACGCCGTCGAGCTTCCGCTGGAGCACGTCGTACTGCTGTCCCTTGGCCATGATGTAAGCCTGCGCCTGCTTCCGCACGGTCTTCAGCCACTCGCCGTGGCCGTTCAGCTGCGCCTCGACGAGCTCGTGCTTCTGGAGAAGGTCCTCGACGCCCAGAATGTGCTTCCCGATGTCCCGGTTCCGGATAAGGGGCTCCAGGTGGGAGAGCTCGACGACGAGGGTGTCGATGTCGCGGACGAGGTTCTTCAGCTCGTTCAGGGTAGCCAGCTGGCTCTTGCGTTCGTGCAGGATGCGGCGGAGGTTCGCCCAGCGGTCGAGGACCTCCCGCTCGCGCATCTGGATGCGTCCGGCGTCGTGGTAGTTCTCTCGGAGCAGCTCGGCGCTCATCACAGAGAGCGAGGTGAAGCGCTCCTCGCGTGGCAAGATGTCCGCCTCGATGGCCTGCAGCTTCTTCATCGCCGCCTCGACTTCGGGCGCCGTGCGGCCGCACTCGAACTGCTCCAGCACCTGCGTCATCTCGCGGAGCCAGTTCTCGCGGAGCTGCGCCTTCTTGAGGAAGCGGCGCGCCTTCTGCTCCAGCCGCTCCAGGCGCATCATCTCATTGATGAGCGCCACCTGGCGGTCGTGCTCCGCCCGCTCCAGCCCGCCCCAGGCCGACTCGATGTCGTGCATGAAGAGTCCCTGCGGCGGCACGTAGGCCTTCCGGCGCATCGCCTTCCTTCTCGTCTGAATGGTGAAGAAGAGCGCCTCGAGCTCTCCCTTCTCCTTGTACCTGCAAGCATAGTCCTAGTTCTCTCCTCTGCTTAGGAAGGCTCACTTTGGGGGCTTTTCGACGGTTCTGTAGCTCTTGAACTGCGTGAGGCAGTCCTGGATGTTCTTAAGGTTGTTGGGGAATCGGTGGTCGTTCAGCCAGGCGATCGTCCTCTGGATCCACTCAAGCAGGTCCGAGGAGATCTGCTCGAAGTCTCCCTGCAGCTGGTCGGAGTCCAGCAGGCCGCCGACGATCTAAACACGTCCTCATCCACTGCTGCGTGACTTCTGAGTACCTTGGCCACTCGGCGGGCTCCGGTGAGCTCGGTCTTCTGCTTCGCGAAGTAGTGGTAGTAGAGGGAGACGTAGGTGATGACGGACTTCTCGTCGGGATGTGCCACGTTGATGTCCTCGGCGTCGAGGAGACGGGCGATGTCGAGCTTCTTCTCGGCGACATCGAAGGCGTTGTTCAGGTTTCCGAGGGGGTCTTGCGGATTCAGGCGCTCGAAGTTGATCAGATCGGGTCTAAACCTCCAGAGTCATCGGGGTCGCTCCTCTCCGGTCCTACCTGTGGGCGTGGATGAGCGCGTTGAAGGCGAGTCCGCTCCTCCAGCTCGTCGTGAAGTTCTCCACCTTCACGTTCGGGTAACCGGCAGTCTTCCGCTGGCACCACAGAAGGAGCGCCTCCTTCGCGTGTTTCCTCTCTCCGGTCTCCTTTCCCTAGAAGAACAGTCCTAGAAGAGGGCGTCTTGTGGGAACTTACATCGATCTCGATGTTCTCGATGGTGAATCGGAGGATGATGGTCCAGATGAGACCGAGGATGAGGCGCTCGTTGCCGTCGAGGATGTCCTCGGCGCCGATGTTCTCCAGCTGGATCTTCTTGCGTTTCAGGAAGTCGAGGCACTTGTTCAGGTTCTCGATCTTCTGGACGCGCATCCGTCCGCGATTCGCACGGCCTAACTTCTCGCCGGAGATGATCTCGAGGAACTTGAGAAGGAGGATGCCGTCGGCGAGGTCGGTGAACAAGTCGTGGATCTCCTCGCGGGCCTGCAAACGGTCTTTTAGGCGTTAAACTCTCCCTGGGGACCTACTCGGCTGAGGTAGGAGTTGCACCATTTGGTAAACGTCTTCTTCTGGATGTGGACGCGCTCGTCCTGGAGCGTCTTGATGCGGTTCTTCTCAAAGAAGAGCGTCGGGTCGAGGTCGTTATCGTCGATCTCCTCAGGCGCCGGGGCAGGCGGGGGCGCCGAGTAGTGGTGCATCTGGGAGGCGCCGTTGACGGGGCGCGCGTTCACGAGCCCCGAGTAAGAGGCTGCGGGCACTCCGGGAGAGGAGGTGCCATTGCTTGTGAATTGCCGGCGATACGACGACATTGGCAGCGAAGTAGAGTCTCTGAGCAGTTCTGGGCTACACGTCCATCCACCGCTACCAAGGCACGTTCGCGGCAGCAGCTAGAATCCTGAAAGGAGGCTCGAGTCGAATAGTCGCGTTTCGCGCCAACACCGCTGTGTGACACAATGTGAGAGGAAGGGTGGGGAAGCGGCGGAGGACCCAGTGGAAAGACCAAAGATGAGGTTCCGGGGACAGATAGCGATCGCTTCCAGAACGACGACAGGTTCATCTATCACGTGCGCACTATTTATGGAGGGCCACGAGGACCCCACAGAGGGCGGAAGTACCGGAAGACTCGACGACGATTTGTAAATTCTGCGCTACGGGAGAACGCTCGATGCATAATGGAATCAGAGATAAGCGCCTCCGTCACTCAAGAATTATCAGTCGCCGCCGCGGAATAATATTAACGAAATCGCGTTTTACACTCTCCACGATGAGAGCGGCGAAGGTGGATTCCGCGCATAGTCCCCTCCGTAGCCATGACCTTCCCTTCCCCAGAAGATCCCTGATAAGGCGAGAGAAGACGCTCTGCGTCACATCATGTAATCAGAGCGGCGTCGACGCGAGGAGACCGTCGCCGTCGGCATGAGGGTCAAGGACCAAAATTAGGTGTGCAATAGTCGCTTCGTTGACTATATCTCCTAGTAATTATAACTAACGGCCTCGCCCCTCGACCGATGCCCACTCGCGCGCCTCATGCTCTCGACCACTTCAGCGGACAAAAAGAGCGCAGAAATAAACACCCGAAGGCGCAACTGTCCCCGTTAAAGACGAGATTAGAAGGTCGGCTATCTCACTGTTTACCGCGCGAGGCCCGGTCACTTCCGTTTCGCGCCCTGACAGCGCCCCGCCGAGGGTGACAAAAAATAAACAAATCGGAGGTGAGTGGAAGAAGCGAAAGAAAGTGTGAGGGACTGGCAGATACACATCTGCGACGCACGTCCTTATCAGCGCCAGCGGTCTTCGTGTGCATTCCTAAGATAGCGAGCGCTGCTGCGGTCCGCGAAGCGGCGAAGTTCTCCCAGAGAAGACGGCCTCGGGAGGGGCCCTCCTGAATCACTCTGCCAAACACAGGGCGTCGCAAAGGCTCTGTGTGCCCATAATCGCGACGACAAACAGAAATTTGGAGAGAAGGCCGTTCCGGGGAGAAGCGGCGCCGTCCGAAGTGGCGACTTTCGCGCGGCAGCCGCACAAAAGAGTCGGCGCGTTCGGCGCCGATTCGAACTGCTCGCCGGAAAACAAGATTACCTGAAGGGGACGGTGACCTTGGAGCCGAGCGGGAGACTCGCAACCCCGAAAAGTCCGAAAGAATGCGCCCGACGGACTTTCGCTGCCCTCTGGAAGGGGCTCGGCGGCAGATACAGTGCAGGAGGACTGTCGCCGATCAATGCCACGGGCCCTTCCAGAGTCGCCTCGAATCCCTCGAAGAGGAGAGAGTGAGTGAGTCAGCAGTGACCCGCAGAGAACCCGTTCCCGGGCCGCGGCGTTTGATCTCCCGGATCGATCGGAAGCGATTATGCAAATCGAGGCGCAATCCGCTTAAGTGGCAGCGATTCGAAGTGGCGACGACGACGATCGATGCGGCCGCGTTGCGCAACTGTCTGCCGGGACCAGGGCCACCGCCTGGGGCGAATCCCGTTGGGACCGCAAAAAAACGGACGAAAAACGGGAAAGTGTAAACTATGTTACGAGTATGCGATGGGCGGGTACAGTAGAGGGCGCCTACTAGGGCTGCAGCAGACTGTTTTGTAAATAAAGATCAAAGGGCACTGAGCTGGAGAGGGAGAGGCCGGATTGGCCCAATTTCGGTTTCGCACTGTAGGGAGCAGAAGATCGATGGGTGGAAGAGGTGCGAGGCGAAAGAGTAGTCGCGCGATTTATGTCCCTAATGTGTTTTTGCGCCGCGACTTCGGGTTTTTCGATTTTTGTCACCGCGCGGGACACGAACGGTTCTGCTCGACGGGTTGTTTGTCGATAGGCACCGAAAGGGAAAAGTAAACTCATCGGGGGTTCAAGGGGCTCCGCGGAATTGATGCCGCCGCGTATGGTATACGCCCTCGGGAGGGCGGCAGCTGGCGATCGAACTCCTCTCGCGTTTTACAGCTGATAACGACGAGGGACTCTGATTTTGCGGTAAATAACAAGAGATAATAAACAGAATGGTGCTGTTTACATGCCCTTCGAACGGAATGTCCGTTTTCGCTTTTGGCACCGTACCCACTTGACCTGTTTGCGTCCTGTCCTTAAAGCCATAGAGGCGCTATTATCAAACAGTTGCCGGAATGGAAGGAGCGTTGCCGGAATAGTCACCATCGCCTATAGCCAACAAGGCTCTGTACAAGAATTGTGTACATAATTAAATTACAAATTACAAGCAAGCAAATTTCTAACAACAAAACATAACTTGCGAGCTTTGTATTCATTTTTGTCCGTATTTATAACATCCAGGCTTCACTCAGGCAAACCCCGGCTTCGCTTAGGCTCCGGCTTAGGACTATGCCTATGGATTTATCAACACTAAAGGGTTTGCCTAAGCCAAGCCGGGTTTTCCTAAGCCAAGCCGGGGTTTGCCTAAGCGAAGCCTGGATGTTAGGCCCGTTCCAAAATTATGTACACAATTCTTGTACAGAGCCTAGTTGGCTATAGGCGAGGGTGACTATTCCGGCAACGCTTCCCCCATTCCGGCAACGCTCCTTCCATTCCGGCAACGCTTGTGCCATTCCGGCAACTGTTTGATAATAGCGCCGCCATAGACGCATGTTGAAGCACTGCTTTACGATCCTCTAGTTTGCCACTTCACACATCGCCTTTATTAGCATATTTCGCAATATTTCGCACTTTGGCGTTTCGCAACAGCACACAAAGCTCAGGGGGCGTGCAGAGACTGAAGAAGGCCCGGAGTGAAGCGCAGTGGACGTCGTTTAGAGGTGCACGGGTGTCTGAGGTCCGACGAGACAGACAGAAAGGTGTTTAGCTGGCATTTCGAGTCTTTCCGGGGACAGTTCGAAATGTCTACTGTCTTGAAACTAGTCTCTCAGACAATTTCAGTACATTTTCAGTTCATTTCACTTCTTCTTTGCATCTTGTTGTTATTTGGTTGTCTTTTTTTGCAAAAAAAAAGCCAAAAACTAGGTCGACTGAAGTTACTCACGTCAACACGAGGGACATACAGAACATTCCAACTTTACTTGACACTACGCGGAACATATCGAGCAACACCTCAAAAAATAATTCCCAAAGGCTCCGAACAGAGTCGTATTAGCTTCTTCCCTTTGTTCTGCCTTATATGGTAGTGCACCCCGTTGTGTGTGGCGGCGGTCGATTACGGTAAAATAGTCGAATGTGCGAAAGTTCCAACACTTACGTTCGCTGCGAGAGTCCGGCCGATTACGCGCGATCACGTCGGCGCCGTGCTGCCATTCAAGTGTTTCTCTCGTGTTTTTTCGCTCTTTCTTTCTTCCCTTTCGGGTGGAGCTCGATGTTTCTGTCGCCGTCGCCCGCTCCCTCATCAGCCCATTCACCGGCGCCGATTTCGGTCGCCAGAATGGTGCTGCAGTCGCTAGGCAACCGCAGCGGGCTTCCATTGTGAGTCGGAGTACGACTGTTGGCCGCGTTTGCGCACCCCGAGCCTCGGTCCGTTTTTCTTTTTTTTCGACGCGTGCTTTCCTGCATAGGACTGTGCGCCAAACTGTGCGACGCCAAACTACTGACAAGAGGCTGGAAGGGGTTGTGATTTTCGGTCTCGCCGCGACACATCGCATGAAATGGCTGGCGCGTTTGTTGTTTGCGGATCCGAGGTCGAAGGAAAAAGGAGCGAGCGTTGGTGTGAGGGCTGGACGCGAGCGGAGAGGACGGCTTCGCCCGTGCGCGTCTTCTCTTCTCGCTGAGCCCCACGGAAAGGCGAAAAAAAACTAACAAGAGATAAGAAAGTGCCTCAGTTCCGATGCACGTCCTCTTTTGGCCGAAACTTATCATCGCTCGATAAGTTCTCCCGCACACATTCATCTCTTATTCACAGATACTGTGAATATCGAGCTGAACGACGAGAGAAGAGAGAAACGCCGGGGTCCTCTTCGCGGACTTGGTCGATGGTTGGTTGTGCCCATTACAACGATCGCCACGGCCGGCTTCTCTGTTGCTGTATGCGTTACGCCACGCAATATTTTAGAGGTGAATTGGGAAAGTGAGTTCCATTGAACGCGTGCCTAGGGAACAGGTTTGCGGGTCGGAGGCTTTGCGGTTACGAAAGCCGTATAGGAACGCTCGCTGGCTTTTCCATCTGTTTTTGCACGCGTGATTGTGCTTTCAGGCATAACGTCACGGCTCAAGTCTCCATTTCCGAAAATTGGACGCGCGGAGATTGATTCTCTTGTGTTTTGCTCAGTGCGGTAATTCTTCGATTTTTCGCTGGGAAGTCGCCATTGATTAACGCCCTATAGTCGCTCCATTTATCAGAAGCTAGGGAGAATTGCCGCAACGACCATTGTAGCCTCATTTGTTGTGTCGCTTTGTTGTCATACGACGTCAAGAAACTCGACGAGAGGTCCTCGGTTCCCGATGTTTTGGACATCCCAGAAAATATTTTTGGCACGCGTTTTGGGCTTCTCTTTATGGTCGTCGCGCCTCTCCGCGTTTCGCCTTTCAATCGTTGCTCTCGCGCTCGGTTTATTGGCGGATTTGTCGTCTCTTCGAGGAGAATTACTTCAACAGAGTGATATGTTTTGACGTACATATCGATTCTACCCGTTATTCATATTATTCATTCGCGGCGCCGACGGTCAGCCGTCGAGGTCAAGATTGTGCGGTTTGAGACGTTACCCACTACGTCGCCTTTCGCGCCACTTGCGTTACTCCCGAGATTATCGTGTATATCTTGTACTTACCTGAGAGTCGTTCTTATCGCTTTCATTCCCTTCCGACTCGCGTTAACCACAAACAGCGCACGAATAATCGATTGCGCCGACGCCGTTTGGGAGGCCTGTTGCCACATTAGTCACCATCATTTTGCGTGTTTCTGTATGGTCTGTAAAACCGCTTGTTGACTTCTAGAGCTGTTGATTTTCGTGTGAACCTCTTCTATATATTCTTTTTTTTTTCAGATATACTCGACTGAGTTATCCCGAGAAGATGGCTGACGGAGATCTTAATATCGATCATCTGATCACTCGTCTTCTGGAAGTTCGAGGATGCAGACCTGGGAAAACGGTGCAAATGTCCGAAAACGAAATCAAAGCGCTTTGCTTGAAATCACGCGAAATCTTCCTTTCACAGCCCATTCTCTTGGAGCTCGAAGCACCTTTGAAGATTTGCGGTAAGTCGGCTCTGTGGTCATCTAAAAGCTACAGTACTCTTCAGGGGACATACACGGGCAATACAATGATTTACTCCGTCTCTTTGAGTACGGTGGCTTCCCACCTGAAGCTAACTACTTATTCCTAGGCGATTACGTTGACCGCGGAAAACAAAGCTTGGAGGTATGTCTGTGCATTGCGGCGAATTTACTTACGGTTGTGTTCAGACGATCTGTTTGCTACTGGCGTACAAGGTCAAATATCCAGAGAACTTCTTCTTACTGCGCGGAAACCATGAGTGTGCGAGCATTAACCGCATTTACGGATTCTACGATGAGTGCAAGCGCCGCTTCTCGATCAAACTGTGGAAAACGTTCACCGATTGCTTCAACTGTCTGCCAATCGCAGCATTAATCGATGAAAAAATCTTCTGCTGCCATGGAGGACTGTCACCTGATCTTCAAAACATGGAACAGATACGCAGAATAATGAGGCCGACTGACGTCCCCGATACAGGTTTGATTCCGAACGGAACGAGCCATTCTTTCATGGATTCTTTTAGGATTGCTCTGTGACCTGTTGTGGTCAGATCCGGACAAGGATGTGCAGGGATGGGGAGAAAACGACCGCGGAGTATCGTTCACTTTTGGCCCCGATGTCGTGGCGAAGTTCCTGAATAGGCACGATCTCGATCTAATCTGCCGTGCTCATCAAGTACGACTTTCATTGCGTTTTGGTGTGTCATTGTTGGTCATTTAGGTAGTTGAAGATGGTTATGAATTCTTTGCTAAGCGGCAGCTGGTAACGCTGTTCAGTGCTCCTAACTACTGTGGAGAATTTGACAATGCTGGAGGCATGATGTCCGTCGACGAGAGCCTGATGTGCTCGTTCCAGGTAAGCCAGTTCCGTATTTCCCAAACATTTTACGGTCGTTATTTGCAGATCTTGAAACCGTCCGAAAAGAAGGCTAAATATCAGTACGCCGGCTTAAACAGTGGCCGTCCAGTCCAGTCTCCTCAAGCGCGTGGCGCAGCTGCTGGCCCTCCCAAAAAGAAGTGACACCGAGCTACCGTATCATGTTCTCTTGCTCCATGTTATTCGTCTACTTTCCTTACAAGTCGTAAGTGAAAGCGGGTGATTTTATGTCCAACATCTAATATAACTTAAATCGGTTGCCCTAACCCTAACGTTTCGTACTGTAATATACGCATGAAGGAAACAAGGTTGGCTCGCACGAGCCAACAGAGATCAATAAACGATAGCGATAGCTATTTTACGGGCCCTTCGAACAACAAAAACAACATTTAGGAGAATTCCACGAGGTATCTAACGACGCTGTTTTTCTTGTCCTTGCATACGAACTCGCTATGATCCATGTACAAACGTGACTCCTCGTTTCCTAAGGTTACCATGTCCGAGTTTGAAATCGTTCCAAGGGGCATGGTCACGCCTAAAATGAAACGATTCTTTCAAACATTCTTCGCCCTCTCCGACCATTTTGCAAGGTTAAGTCGAATTCTTCGTTCGGCCTCTGACGGCCATAGACGTGTACAGTGTTGACGCGTTTTGACTCTATGCGCTGCTCGCAGTTGCAGTAGTAGTACATGTTCGTCACTGGTGCGACTTCGCCCAGGGCGACCTCGCAGAGGAGCGCGTATTTGGAGCCCGTAGAAGACGCGCGACAGTACTTCTCGCTCTTCGCGAAGACGTCGGCAAAGTAGATCCCCTGGAAATACGGCGAGCGCTTAGTTTGGCTCTGGGGTCGAGGTCACCGACCTCTCCGAAGATCTGTCCCGTCTGGACGGCCGAAGAAGGAGTAGCCTTGAGACCGTGCTTCAAAATGCTGAAACGAAAAATAACCACTACAGGGTGGCTATGGCGAAACTTGCCTGAGCAGATTTTCAGATTTTGTTCCGTGCCAGAGGTACTTCCGGTTTTTCAGTTTACTCTGTGCGAACTCCTGGGTTGGTTCCTTGGAAACAACGCTATAGATTCCCTTGACTCGGGCAGAGGACGAATTCTGAATGTTCTGAAGGATCTGCTGAGCTTCGGTGGAGTTGGAATCCAGAAGCTGGAGGCGGCACTCAAGCGCATCGGCGATGTAGCTGCAAAGAAGTGCAATAAAGGAGAGGTGCGGAGACTACCTACTCGACTGGATCCGTTCCTCGTGACTGGGCGGTGATGGCACCGGTGATGAGCGACCCGGCGACGTCGAACTCGAAGAGCTCCTCGAGGCAGCTCTGGAATCGCTTAATGATGTCCTTATCGTCGATCACCGGGAGGCGACAGTAGGAGAAACCCTCAAGAGGCATGTTCTTGTAGAACTCATTCGAAAGCTCTGCCTGTTCCTTCAGAAGGCGTACAATTCGGTTGGTGTTGGAGCCCCCCTCTTTCCGAGTCGCCTCCATTTCTGTGCAAACGACACGCAGTTCGTCGAGGGTCTCGTTTGCCCTCAGAATCTTGGTCCGATCGATTCTTCCGAAGGGGACACTCAACGTCCGATTGTAGTCGTACTTCAGCGATCGGCAACGTTCTTGGAGTCGGCGGACGTCACTCATGTCCGCAAGAATACGGTATATGGGGTCATGCTCGATACGTTCCTTCGAAACCTCTAGCTTCATCTCGATTTCGCCGAGGTCGGCCTCGCCCTCGTCGTCGATCTCCACCAGGCGATACTTCCCGGGCTTCTCCTCGAAAGTCGATAGCTTCGTCCACTCGTTGCCGGTCTTTTGACGGAAGATCGACGCAAACTCCTTGGCTGCCTCTTCCAGTGTGCTGAAGGGAGTTCTCTGGAACTGCCCGACATCTTCTCCGATTCGACCCCAATTGGTGAAAAGAACGAAGAGTGAACTTCCTCGGCGTTGGATCACTTCCATTCGGTAGAAATTATGGAAGCCGTAGTTTCCATACTGTAAGTATCGTCATCAATAACCACACATCATCCAGAAACGGTATACCTGAACGTCAGACTTGTTGAGAAGGACGCGGTAGAGAGTGTCGTTCTCCGGGCACTTCACGAGATCTCCACTTTCCGCGTAGCCACTGTTCTCGTTCGGCTTCGGAGCTAGCTTCTTCTTCTCAGCCATCTGATTTCCCCCCTGCGTTTCCAAGAAGGCTTTCGAATCAGCGGCTACGTCGTGTACACATGGAGAGGGCATCTGCATCACTGGTTCCACTGCCTTCCACTGCGGGATCGGGAATCTTCCGATCTTCGCCAATGCGCAGACCATCTTGTACTGTCCAAGCTCCAGAGCTCGCTCCATCGGACGCTTCAGTGAACTCCTGGCCGGTGGCGCAGTCTTGCATATCCTATCCAGCAAAGACACATTTTGCCATCCGAAAGGTTCCACAAAATAGTCGACGAAGGTACGATTTGCAGAATCCGTCTTCGTGATATCCAGATCATTATTTGTCAACTTTAGTGGTTCCAGTTTGTCCTTCTTGGCGGTCTCCTCTCGCCCACTGTCCTCTCCCTGTTCCGTCTCTTCATTTTGGATTTCCCTTTCCAGCTGATCCAAGATGTCTTCCTCGTCGCTCATCGCGCTGCTTCCATTCACCATCGCCGCAAATCCCGAATTTCGCTTTTGCTTCTTCGAACTGCTTTTGTTCTCCGCGGCGGGCTTCGTGGATCCTGTGGGATCGAAGATCGCGTCTACAGAGTTAGGGGAATTCCAGAGAACTGCCACCATTAGAGGCGTGCGCCCCTTCACGTCTTCCTTGTTGACGTCGGCTTTCAGCTCTGCGAGAAGATACCGTATCAACGAGACGTCTCCGTGTTGGATCGCCCAAAGCAGAGGCGTTGTCTTCCGCTTCTCAAGAGTTTCTCTGAACTTTTCCATGCCCTCGAAGGCCGGCATCGGGAATTCCAGATCGCTGTCCACAGAAACCTTTTGGACGCACCTCCGAATCCACTGCTTCAGTTTCACTTTTCTCGCGTGCTCCACCGTATCCCAGCAGCGAATCAGGCCCACAAGAACGCTTTCCACTGTCGACGTCTCCTCCAGAAGCGTTTTGGCATTGTACTTCTCCAGAAGGTCATCCAGGATCTCAACGCCGCCATGGTCGGCTACCGCGATCAGCGACTTATCTTCAAGTTTAAATCCTCTGGATAGTAATTGATCAAGTACGGCGCTCGTCTGCTCAGTCAATCCGCTCGTGAAATCTTGAAGGTTCTCGAAGAAATGGAAGACTACGTCACTCGCTCCAACAGCGTCGGATGTCTTCTGACGCTGGAGAAGTCGCAACAGCATGTTCAGCAGATTGTACTTGCGATGCTCCACGGCGGCGGTGATCAAGTCCAGGAGAGTCGATGGCGACTTCGAAAGCAGGTCCAAGATGATGTAGATAATGCCCTGCCAGCCGTTTCTGACGACAAGGCTCGCGATCGACTTCTGAAGCTTCTCGCTGGCAACGACGCGGTTGGGAATCCACCGCCACAGATTCTCCAGCTGCTCCTTGTCGCTCTGCGTGACAGTATCTCCGAACACTTCCCGGCACACATCTGACTTCGCTTGGATCAGTGCCAGCGTAACGTATTCATGCTCCTTGAGGACAGCCAAGCAGAGCGCAGTGTTTCCTTGGAGATTCGTGGCCTCAGAGTTCGCACCCTTCGAGAGAAGCACTCCCCCAGAGATGTTAGATCCGTGAAAGGCGGCGTAGTGGAGAGCAGTGTTACCGAACTGGTCGGCAATATTGATCTAAACACCAAGAGATGACGGTTAGTTTTCTCTGCTGCAGTACCATCTTCTTGTCCATGAACTTCAGAAGAACAGATACCACGGCAATAGGGTCGCGCTTGGCTCCTTCTTGGGACGTTTCGAACGCTTTTGCGCCCTTCGAAAGCTTTTGGACGAATGCGTAGTGAAGCGCAGTCCGGCCGTGCACGTCCTGTAGACGCGCTGACTGTGGATCCTGATCCAGAATCCAGTCGATCATGTCCGTAGAGACGTCAGTGTCAGACGCCTTTAGATGATCGACCGCGAAGTGCAGAGGATGTCTTCCGTCGTGATTCGGCTAAAAATGAGTTCAGCTCTCTTTTTCTCACCACTCATCTGACCTTCATTTGGACGTCTCCCTCGCTGAAGCGCTGCAAATGGCGCAAGGCGTCGGGGGTCGCTTTCTGGGCGAAAATGTGCATCACGGAGTTCCCGTGGGTGTCCTCGTCTCGGGCGATGTCTTCCGATGGAGAGAATGCGTCGATGAGGTCGTTAAGCTCGTGTTTCGCGGCGAACATCAAAGCCGAGCACTCGTACCTTTCGGTAACATCGACTAAACTCTACCGTAATCCAATACTATACCAGTACTACTGCACCTTTTTCCTTCTCGTTCTCTCTGATTTCCTTTACATATCGATCTTTGAGAATCGACTTCAGAATGCCGTTCCTATGGGCAGTGTACATGATGTACCTCCCTTCTTCATCGCGGCTATTTTCGATCGAGAAGAGGAGCGGAGTAAGATGTCCCCTGGCTTCCTTCGCGGCCAAAATCGTCTTCAGCAGCTGGTGTTCGGTAGCTTTCTCCAGAAGGATCTTCAGGAGTGGATTTCTCAGTGAAAACTTGCGCTCATTCAAAAGGAACTCTTCGACGATTGGGGAATCCAGCAGAACTTTCATCCGCAGGGCGCTCTGCATGCACGTCGATTCGTTGCCTTCATCTCTCGTCTTGTCATTGTCACTGGCAGCATTATTATTGCCATTCCAAGGGTTGTGCCCTAACATATAGCCCCCGCCATTGCCATTCTCCCTTTGCCTCTTCGGCTTCTTCGTTTCGCACTTGTTCATCATGGCTTCGGGAGAGATGTCGATGAAACGTTTCACCAACTCACACATAACATTCAGCACCTGCTCCGCGATCTGCTTCTTCTGGACGAGCACATCGTCACTACCCTCAAATTTGACCTAAAAGAAGCCTAATCAACAACCACAACTATGAGCAGCACCAACCGAGTCGTAGAAAGATGAAATCTTTTCGGATAGAAAGACAAGAGGTGTGAGTCCTTCAGCGTTCGCTTCGCTCAAGCAGGAAACAAGAGAGGAATGACTCGCGCACTTGCAGAGCTCCTCGAAGAATGGAACGACATCGAAGAACGCCTCGGTGAGGACCTCAGAATTCTTCCATTCAGCGAGGACTTTAGTAGGCAGTGCAGCTAGAAGGTGAAGGACATTGTCTGTTTTGACTTCGGCATTATTTCTCTCAAGGAGGCGCTTTGCTGACTCCGCTGTGTTCTTCTGGAACAGATGATTCGAGAGGAGAATGTTACCTGAAACAAATGAAGATATTTCCCTTGCCAACGTAACGTGCGTACCTGTTTTGAGAGCAGTCGTGTGAGCAATCTCTCCTTCGTTGTCCACCGCAAGGATATCGGCACCGGAGTCGATTAGAGAGTCAACCACTTGCAGATATTCTTCGATCGTCAGAATCTTGTTCTTCGACTTCTGAGTTCGCAGGACCGCAGGAGTTTTCGCTAGGATGTGAAGCGGAGTGCGCAGATGGACGTCGACGATCGAAGAATCGGCCCCTGAAGTCACACATAACGCAGCCTTCCGAGAAGAATCTACCTCTTTGAAGCAGATAATCGACTTGAGCCTTGATGTCGACCTCGGAAATTTCATCGTAGGACCCCACAACAGCAGAGATGAGGGTGCTTCCGTTGTTGTCTTTTCCGTTCACACTGACGTTCTCTTTGAACTCGCCATTCAGAAGGTAGTCCACGATGTCGAAGTGCCCTTTCAGGTAGGCGACGGAGAGTGGCGTCAGATGCCACGCGTTGGGGGTCGTAAACGCCTCGGAATCTGCCTTTGCCAGCAACTCAAGAACATCCAGCCAGCCATAAGCGCAGGCATAGTGAACGGCGCTGTTTCCAGAGCTGTCAGTGGAGGCGGCGACATCAGCACCTCTGCGGAGCAGCATCGCGACGATGTGTGTTTGGCCATTCATGGTGGCGTGCGTCAGCGCCGTCCGATGAAGCTTGTCCTTCTTGTCCACGAAGGAGTGTCCTTCGTCGATGAGAAGGTTAGCGATTTCCAGATTCCCCAGTCGGCAGGCCATCATCAGAGGGGTCATCTTCCCACCCCCAGCGCCACACTGCGCTTCAACGTCCACTTCTTTCTGCTGCAGCAGGAATCTGACCACATCGAGGCGTTGGTGGCTCACGGCCAGGTGGAGTGGAGTGAAGCCGCGCCTCTCCTTCGCGTTCAGGTGTGAGGTTACTCCGTCCTTCACGGCCACCTTGCTCTTAGTCTTCTTGGGCGGAGGCGGGCCGTCTTCCTCTTGCGATTCTCCTCCTGCCTCTTTGTCGTCTTCCTTCATTTTGCTCCGCAGAGCATTGACCAGAATCTGGAACACTTTCGAAGTCTTTCTGACCGTCTCCGTTAACCTACTCTGAGGTTTTCGGCTCTACCAGCGGCAGCAGCGCTGTGTAACGGCGTTTCCTTCCGCTTGTTCACCAGTAGAAGTGGAGTCTCCTTCTTCAGAAGATACTCCAGAGGTCCAGGGCCTTCACAAACGGCTGCATAATGGATTGTGTACCTAGGACAGAAGATGGCTGTAGGCCGCAGTACATTCTTGCCTACCAGTTGTCAGCGTCTGGGACATTGAAATTCGAATCCACCTCGACGAGATTCTTCAAGTAGGTGACGTTCGGATTGATCGCCGCGGTGTGGAATGGAGTGATCCTGGCGTTGTCGGCAGCTGAAATTACGTAATGTGATCATGGGAGCAACTTGCAAAATGAACATTATACAGTACCCACGTACGATTCGGGAAAAATCCACTCAGAATGCACACTCCCGACATCGTTACGGTAGATTTCAAAACACGCATTCCAGCGCACCTTTCTTTGTCGTTGAAACGGGCATGAACTTTTTGAGTGGCTGTTTGTCGTTCAGAAGAGTTTGAATCTGGAGCTGATTGAAGTTGTAGCTGAACACCCTGGGTTACGATACACTGCTCGGCATCAGAGCAGACCTGTTGTACGTTTCGGCGATCTTCCCGGCCAGCTTCCGGTGGCCGAACCGGACCGCGTTCACAATCTTGGTGGTGAAGTTGCGCGAGTCGAAGTGCGAATCCTTCGAGGCAATCAGATGCTCTACAGTGGCGAAAGAGACGTCCCTCTCCATGAGGCGCCGCGCATCCCATGGCATGTCCCGCTCCTTCTTCCGAGGGTCGTAGTTCACGAGTGCGTTGTTACCCTCGCGGCCTCCACGGGTCATCTCGATGGCGCGCGTCGCGTGCCCCAGCATGTAGAAGTTCCGACGGCCCGAAGACATCTGATAACGAGCACTGGAGGGTCCGTAGGAGGTAATTTACCTTCTCTAGGAGAGATTCGCCGATTTGCGGCCGTGAAGATCTCTCGCTCGGGCTTTCCTCCAACAGTTTCTTCTGGAGCTGCAGCACCGTATCGATCATCTTGCGGTCCTCCGTCAGCGCGGCGAGGGTTTCCGGAACGGTGCAGTCTTCGAATGCGTAGCCATACTCAAAACCATCGGAAGGGAATCTTAACAGAAGTTGCAAACATGGGTTGACCGCACACTTACTTCTTTCGATCGTTGACCAGTTTCTGCAGCGCCTTGACGTCCCTCTGAAGAACATAGCGGATCGCGAGTCGAGTGCTCGCCGCCGCAGAAACCACCGTCCGCGCAACTTTGCTCTCGGGTCCGAACAGAAGCGGATTCACCTTCAAGTTCTCAATGAAATCCCTCTTCTGCAGGCTGGCGTTCTTGTCTTTCGGCGCCTTTGGCATCTTCGCGCTTGGCTTCTTCTCCGTCTTCGGAGGAGCCCTCTTCCGAGCCAGGGCAGCCCTCTGCACGCTCCGGCTCCGGGCTCTGTGGACGCTCGCCGCCCGTCTTCTAGCGGACCTGGCGACGGCCCTCGCCGTCGTCGTCTTCTTCTTTGTCGCCTCCGCGGCCGAGAAGGGGACGAACTGCTTCGACACTCTGGTCGATCGCCGCGTCGCTTAAAAGACGAAATGGATCTCTCATCGGTATCCAACTACATGCCTTGTACCGGCGGCGGTGCCTTTCGCTTGTCGGCCTTCCTGATGTTCTTGCTCCTCGCAGCCTTCTTCTGGACTATCTTGTCCACTTTAGGCGGCGCTTCCTTTTGTTTGCGTGTGCGCACCATTCTGGAACGGAAAGATGAGATAAACGCCGGCTAGGTAAGCTCGTAAGGGAGACGGCAGGCGACCTCCCGCGTCGCAAAAGTGGAACCGGTTTGGAGGCGATTAACACGGAAATGCAACTAAAAGAGCATCAAGTATCACTGCGAATAGCCATACGCACTGCAGCGAAAACCTTAAGTGGTGATCAATTCTGAAGATCTACCGTATCTTCAGCGCTTGAGTGCATGTGACGCTCTATGCAAAACACATATTTTGCATCATAACACACTCCACATCGTGACAGCCTCCGATTTCATTCGAAATGGAAATTCGAAATGAACGAAGAAGCCGACAAAAGCGCGAAGTAAACACGGATTTTACTGTAGTCTAACTTCCTTTATGATGGCGCCATCCACAATTAAGAAACACAAATGGTCAAAAGGTCAAAACATCGGCACAACGTTGTGAGGGCGTTTGCCCCAAATACGCGCATATGGCGACTTCGAGTAAAAGGCGTGAAAGAAACCACTCGAGTGTTTTTTTCGTCCGCAACATTTCACAATCGCGCGCCCCTAACAGCAGATCGCCCCGCGTTGCTACCCTCGACACCGAGGCGATCGGAAAGGAGCCTAAGAAGGGAGGTGGCCGAGGGGAGAGGAGTCGAGGGGCGTCGAAGGGGAATCTCGGGAGATCGGCGGCAGCAACGAGTTCGAATCCCCGTTGTCAAGGCTGCGCGCGAGGATAGAGGCAGCGTGGCTGGCTGGGCGCCGCTGCTTCCGCCAGCGAGCGCGGAGAGAAGGAGAGAGGCGCCGCCGGCGGCTGCAGGGCTGCACCCATAAGACTTGTGGTGAATCACGCGGGATCGTTTAATAGTTTATTTGTGGAATATAATGCAACAACACAGAACTTGAGGCTGGCAGGACTGTACGGCCGGGGCTTCTCAGGCCCAGAATTTGTGGTTGAGGATCACATTCATCTTCTCGCAGGCCCAATCGATGTGGGTCTTGCGTTGCTGGTCCGTCGCCTGCTCCGGCGGCATCAGGGTGGGCTTGCGCACCCTGAAAGGGGCTGTTAGGAAGGCTCGCAGAAGAGGGACACTTACATGTAGGACTTGTAGTTGGCCATACCGCGTTTGGCAAGGTCGCCGGCCTGGTAGAGGATGCTGGGGCAAGAGACGGGGCTGGCGACGATACCGTGCATGTAGCAGAGCGTGTTGGTGACCTTCTCGAGATGGTCCATGGAGATCTGTTTGTGTTCGTTGTGGATGAGCACGTACTTTGAGGGCTTGGCGGTGCCCTGGATGGCTTGGTGGGGGACGAGGACGAACTCCTTGTTCGCCTCGTTCACGATGCCGGAGTCGGCGCAGGTGCCAGGGAGCACGTTCTCGCGGATCGGGTCCTGGCCTCGGAAGTCATGCTGCCGCTGGGGCATGAGGCGGTAGCCCGAGTTGCGCTGCACGGTGATGTACTTGAGGCTGGGTCGGCGCTTTCCCGGAAAGTCGATCTCCTTGAAGGCCTCCTTGAATTGGCTGATCTCCGCTTCTTCCAGCTTCTCGTATTCGCCCTCTGAGACGCCTCCTCGGTAGACGAAGAGAGTGGCGGGGTAGCAGCGAGCGCTCTTCCGGAACTCCTCGATCGCCTCCTTGATGTAGCGTTTCATGTTCTCGAGAAGGTGCTCCCGGGGCTCCTGGTACCATACACGTCCCGCCACCTCGAGGTCGCTGTTCTTCGTAAAGGCCATCTGAAAGGGGGCATAGAGAATGTCGAGAAGGAGGGGGACCTACTCCGACGACGGTGGGGGTGTTGCCGCCGATACCGGGGTGCGAGATGTCGAGTCCCATGAACATGACGTCATTGTGGAACCACTCACCGATCTCAGGCTGCGGCCTCACGCGGGCGTTGAGGCCGCCGAGCTTCTCATTGGTTTTCTTCAGGATGTTGTCGATGACCATCTGTGCGCCCTTGTTCGAGTTGGCCTTCTCCACCGTCTTGAGGGCGATCTGTTGCGTGGTCACCTTGTAGTAGGTCTCCAGCAGCTTCATCATGTCGCGCGGGATGTCCTTGCGCTCCCTCTGGACGAACATGATGTACTTGACCTCGTTGACGTAGGCGACCTTCCCGAGATCGACGATCGTCTTCCAGAGCTCGTCGCCCATCTTGCCGCGCGTGTCCAGCTCCATGTCCTGTGGCTTCTCGAGCTTAATGCCGCGCTCCTTGGCGCTGCGCACAAAACGGTCGAGGAAGCTGTGGAGGAGGCCTCCCACCTCGGCGGAGTCGAGGTTCACGTAGACGAAGAGCCATCGGTCGAGGCCCTTCGCCGAGTCGGTGATGCGCCCCGGACGGAAGAAGGTGGTGTTGTTGTCGGGCCAAGCGTTCTTCCCGCCTCCCTCCGTCACCGGCTTTCGCATCGCTGAGCCACCGTACTCGAGGTTCGGCGGCTCGAGCACCTTGGCGTTACTCTCCAGGAGCTGCGGGCAAATGGAGATGGCGAACGCTTCCAGATAGCGCTCCGTCTCGCGCGTCTTCAGCTTCCGAAGCTCCTCCTCGATGTCGCGGAGCATCGCGCTGGGGAGGACGCGGGCGCTCTTGATGAGATGGTCGACGATCTCGGGCGTCTGCTTCTTGTCGAGGATCCGCTGTCCCTTCACGATCCGAAGGGTGTCCATCGGGTAGTAGCTGTAGTCGTGGCCGGAGCCGTCGCTGCGCTTCTTCTTCTCCTCGATGCATGGAAGCCGGCCGGCTCTCGTGTCGATCTTGTACTGCTGGCGGAAGTAGTCGGCAACGCCGATCTCCTGGTCGCCCTTCGTGAAGTAGGTGCTGTTGCAGTCCTGCTTGGTGAAGCCACTGACGCGGAAGCAGCGCGGACGGCGCAAGTGCGTCGTCACCACCACGAGGCCCTTCACCCAGCGCTCCACGGCGTCCATATTGCGAGTCTCGCACTGCTCGACGAAGTCGATGACCGTCATCTCCGGGAAGAAGGGCGTCGTCTTCTTCTCCAGCTGCAGGATCGTCGCCGTCGCCTTCTCGTCGTTCTTCCGCGAGAGGCACACGCTCTTTCCGGCGCCCAGCTTCACGCAGAACGGGTACGGGTAGCGGACTTTGTAATCCCGGACGACCTCCTCTCTGTCGGAGACGTCGTAGCGCTGATTCCGGAAGAGCAGGTGGCGCGCACCTCTAGAAACCAGATCATCGGAATCGGCCAGGAAGTGGCACCTACTCTGCGTAGAGTCCCTGAGTGGTGAGAAGCTCGAGGAATTGCTGCACTGAACGGTCCGTGCCGACGTCGCCGACATCCGCCCCCAAACTGAACGTGCCGGTGTTCTTGATGGTGTAGTTGATCCTGACGATGCTGCCCAGGAAGGCCTTGCTCGACTCTTCCAAATCCCTCTGAAGGCTTCTTTTATCGCGACCTGCTATCCTCACTACCTACCATGTCGATGGATCCGCTCTTTGTCTCGGACTTAGGGAAGAGTTCGTCCATCGAATAGAACTGGACGCCACAGTCGTAGACGAAATGATACTTGTTCGTTCCGAAGATACGGTCGTCCTGTTTGAGGAGATTCTGGAAGATGTCCCAGAAGGCTCGGCGTCGTAGCTGCAGCGATACGCTGAAAAGGGACGTTCTTTGAGGGCTTCTAGAGACAGCACTCACTCGTCCTTTAAGACCCGCTCAGCGAGGTCCTTCTCGATTTCTTGGCCTGTCTTCCTCTTGACGATGAGGCCCTGGAAGCGCAGCTCGTACCTCACAATTTCCATCTTCTTGTTGATTCTCATGGCGAATCCGTTCATCTTGACGGTGCAAGCTTTGGCCTTCGAGGACGACGCCATGCCGTAGGACGCCGAAGCGTGCGGGTACTGCTGCTTTATCGGCATCGGCGAAGATGAGTCGTCGGCTGGCCGTTTCTTCGGGATTTTGAAAGAGCTCATGGCAGTAGTCGCTGAAGGTCACCGGGATTAATAAAGTACCTGGAGACTGGCGCGCAGGTGGTGCAATAATGGCGCGAGAAAGGGCATGTCCATGACAGCCATCCGGAACGCAACATTTCGTTATCGATCGGAAGTGGGTGAACACAAATGAATGATGAATGAATGGGGAGGGCGCCTGAAGACGTTGTGTGAAGGGGCCGCAGAAGGAACAAGAAGGACGGTTGCGATCGACGCGATTGAAGAGCGTCTTTTTATCGCACAGATCGGAGACCGCTTTTCTATAAACATCGCCGTCGCTATCGATTTTCGAAACGAAGGGCACATTGCAAGGATGCACTCTTCCAGTAGCACGAAAAAACCTGTGGCGCGAAAATCGCCACGCAGGACCTGTGGGTAATTGGAGTTCTCTTTGCAACAAACGGTAAACAGTTGGCCTTCGATTGGGTAATTAGCGTTCGGGGACGTCAAAAAAACACCGCGAGTCGCCACCGACGTCGGTCGATCTCCGCCGCCGAGTGTTCCCGCTCAGTAGGAGCTCTCCGCCCCTAATGTGTAAAAACGGGACGTGTGAAGACGAAACCGATTTATTGAGACAGAACGCCCAGAAGAAGAAGGGTCTCCTCGACGAGGGCCGTCGACCGGCCGTAGCACTCCTCGAGGCGCCTCTGCTCGTCCTTCCCGGTGAGGATCACGTCGGAGCTGCTCCACATCCCCGTCGCGAAGAGGGACATTGCCACTGTGTAGGGGAGGGTCTTGTCGTAGAGGCTCTGAGGGGACACCGTATGGGAGTCGAGAGATTCGGACCCACCTTGAGGGTTTCGAAGTCGAAGGGCACTTCTTCTCCGTTCGCCTCGAATTTCTCCTTCATTCTTGTGTGGTAATGGAGCAAGAGCGGCTGTGTCAGCCTCCTACGCATCTCCACGGGGCAGCAGAGGGTCAGAAGATGCTGGAGATCTTCGGTGGGGGAGCCCGGGTGCGCCAACTGCCAATCTATGACGCCGCCGACCACATCGCCTTCGAAGAGGACATTCGTTGTCCACAGATCGCCATGGGCCAGGACCGCGGGGAGCTTCGGCGATCGGAGGTTTCCTGTGAACATGTCCATGTAGTCACCCCACCAGTCGCTCTTCTCCAGCACGTGTTCGGTCACGAGGCCCAGATTCTCGAAGTGGGAAGGCGACTCTGATTCCAGCTTCTCGCAGATTCCTCGCACCAGTTTATTGATGGGGTCAAGAAGCGCCAGTTGCTGAAGGACGAGGGATTACGGTAGGTGGAGCTCTCGCGAACCTCTTTTGTGAGACCGATGCTTTGAAGTCCGTCGAAGTGGAAGGAGAAGAAGTGGAGATCGACGAGGAACTCGACGACTGAGAAGAGCTGTAAGGACAAGGGTGTGGGGACTGCACTCTATTCCAAAAAAGTTTATTTCTGCTCTGCATTTCCATTTCAAGTATGCGTTTCGACCACATTTCTGGATATGTTCCCGTTTGCAACATGACAAACGCTGACGCAAGCGTTGCGAACGGTCAGCTATTGCTGGCCCCGCCCCTTTCTGCGGTACGAATGTGGCGCAAGAAGGATATCTCAATGCACCCGATGAGCACTTTGAAAGACCCGAAATCGAGAGCAGCGACCCACCTTCTTCTCGTTCATCCCGTCCAGCACATCCACGATCTCGAACTTCGAGAGATCCTCCATCACCAGAACAGGGAACTCGTTCGGATCGTCGCTTCCGATGTTCCGATTAAGGAAGGTCTTCGGAATGCGGAGTCCGGATTCCCCCAGGATACGGTACACATTGGACTCGGTGTTGTGCATGAAAGCAATGACCCTCGCCCCGTGCTGGTCCAGATCCTCGCTCTTCAGCGCCGCCGACTTCTCCCATGCCTCGGCCGCCGTCTTAACGTTCGGAATCTGATGCTCGAGTTAAGAAGTGACACGGCACCGTAACCGACCTTGACCACCACGCTCTCTATTGGCCCTTCGGCGTTCTTCCAGTAAACGAAGACGCGTCGAATCGACGCCATAAAGCCCTCTTTGGGCTTCACGCCTTTCTGGTGATCATCTTCGAGTTTCTTAACCTGTAGAAGGGCTCAGAAAAGACACCTAGGAGACGCTTACGGCGAGCTCGGCCACCTGGTTAGGGGCACACGTCTCTTCGAGGGCTTTCTTGAGCCAGTCGAGGTTGACCCACCCGTCGGCGTAGAAGTCGCCGGGCTTCACGAGGTCCAGCGGATTCATGGACGCAGACAGTGAAAAACAAGTCGAACGCGAGCCGTGGTAGGGGCGCACTGATCTTCTTATCAGAGGTCTTCCAAAAACAACTGCTTATCTCGACCTCGTGCGTCTCGTGGACGTTCGGTGAATGGCGATTGGAGAGGAAAACGAGAGGTCATATCTACGTTTGTACGCGCCAAGGCGATAACCGGTCGAAGATGAGATACTCGGGCACAGGACCAAGATATGAATGTGGCTATCATCTGGAAGCTGCAAATCACAAATTTTTACCCAAATTAGCCATTTTACAAGATGACCGAGATACGCCCTCTGATTTTTCCAACATTGGTCATCTATCATGACTGCCATTGCAACTCGCTGTTTGAACTCATGTGAACTTCATCGTCTGTCTCGCACAGTCTAGACTATAGTCGAGACGGCATCGAGCTCTTCGACAGACGAGTGCGCGGCGTTCCATCTGCCGCAAAAGTGGTCCCGCAACGATCGAATTGATATTCGAATTCTTCGAATTCGCTCCTCCATCTTTGGATTCCTCTTCGTGAATTTCTTCTCTTCTCGAATTTTGACTTCTTAACTTCGCTTCCAGGATGAATCTCTTTGGGGAGGCGGAGGTCGTTTTCCCCGGGACGTTCAAGAAGGCGCCTTCCCCGCTACGGACGTACAGCATCGCAACAAGTGGGGATTACTCCATTGACTTGCTTTAAACATTCGGGTTGCAGATGCCATCGTAAGTCCAACGGCCATTGGCGACTATCAGGAATGCGCCGGGTCGTTCGGATTTCCGGAGGACAGTGGTCTGGAAAACCGCTTCATTATATGGTTTGGATTACCCTTTGGCAACCGCTAAAATTCATCGTTTAGGCGATCACTCGGCCCGAACATCGTCTTCGAAGAGTATTCTGTTGATTGTGATGTTGCCAAATCAACACTGTGCCTTCACATCGACAACACAAGCATCGTCAGGGGAACGTCGATTTACTTCACTGCCGGACGGCTGGTGATCGTCGTGCCGACTCATGTTTCTGCTCACCGATTCTTCTTCAAAATTTACGAACACGATTCGGCTGCTTCTCTTGTCGGGAAAGCCGTGCTTTCGCTGTTCCCCTCAGATGATGATCTCGACTTTGCTCATGAGGAGCACGTTTACACCACTCCTGGTTATTCCAGAGCGGTGGATGTTTCCATGCTGCCCGAAGACCGCACTTTGATCGCATCTCAGCTACCGGACGGACAAGTTGTCGGTGTAGTGATGCACGCTCTGGGTAACCCGAATGAGCGGTCAACAGAGAAGCTGCTGAAAACATCGGGATTTTTCTCCCGGTTGATAAGAACTGAGGAGAAATGGGACGCCGTCTCTTTCACAACAACCAGCGAGGGCCTCGTTTATGTCCTATACTCCGATTTTCTAATCCGAGTATGGAAAGCCGAGGTAACGAGGAGTTATGCACTATTTTCATGGCGAGTCGTTCGTTCAGAATTTCCAACTTTTGTCGACAGAAGAGTTGGTGTCAGCGCTTGCCGACCAAACACTTGATGTGCGCCCCGTTTCCATCAAAGCGAATATTATCAGCGGACGCATTGTGGTCACTGTCAATGTGAAGCAGGCCGCAAATTCGAAGTTCCTTTTCTATGCATCCCGAGAAAATGATGAGCTACAACTGCTGGCGAGCCTTAGCGGTCCTTCGTCAGGCGAAGTCATAGACTTTGAAATGGTGGATGGTTTCGAAGGCACGGCCACCATTTGGGGCATCCGTCGAAATTCACCAAGGTGTGCCGATCTGTACAACTTAGTCCGTTGCTCGGTCGATTTGTAAGTGTCTAACATGGTCACATTTATTTATCTGGTGTTTATTCCAGCAAGGAGTGCGTTGAGAACTGGATTGAAGTTCAGCCGGTATCAAGCGTGGAACCGACGGTTCCTCAAGATTCGCTTCTTCGCCACAGAGTTGATTACGCAAAACGGCGTATTTTCGGAGGCGAAGACTTCACTGTTGACGTCGTCATCCGGAGCATAAACGTTAGACAATCTGTCCCGTGCGGTTGCATTTTTGAGTGTTCGTTTAGATGACCTGCAAAGGATTCAACAACATAACGCTGGCACCACACATTCATATGACTGCCGTTGAAAAACATGTGGATGAATATCTCAAATCCATGAGTGTATGTTAAACATGCCCTATACACAGTGTCTACCAGTACTTTTAGTTCAAGGACCATTATGCCCCCAGGTCAGATCGGGTAACCTTCTCGCAGCACATTGACAGAGAAGTAGTGGAAATTGCAACGAGCAAATTCTGGACCACGTTACTTCAAACTTGTGAACAGTTTCAAGCGTCGGGAGGTTTCATACCGCTGCGCATTTGGACAGCCCCACAGCTTGAACTCATTGGTGTTATACAGCAGGCAGGTTCTGCAACTTTCAACATTTTTTTCAATGCGACTTATTTCAGAATCGATTCACAATATGTGTTGCCGCGGACGAAGAAGTCGAGTCTCTCTTGGCGCCGTGCTGGAAAAAAGATGATTCGGCCACAATTCGCAGAATTTTCAGCGATACTGAAAAATACAGACATACAAACCCATCCCAGTCCGATCTCATTAAGTTGCGTGGATCGATTGTTGGGAATATCAAGCGCCTCAGAGCTATTGCTATGAGATTTGCCGACCACAGTCCCTTCAGCAGTAATGGCGGTGAATACAATCCTACCCCTTCGCCTAATTCGGTGTTTTTAGTGTGTCCTCCATCCTTTGAATACGGAGATTCGGCCTTTTCTGCTGGGTTCTTGGGTGCTGTCGTCAGAAGATACGTCATGAAGCGCCTAGAATTTGCATCCATACTCCGGGACATCATAAGAGTTACCGTGGAATCGACCTCGCGTACTGGAGGAGCCAGCGCCTGTATCAAAGATCGCGAATTCACTTCTCGCATGAACTCGATGTTTACTAACTACAACATCTTAGCGCAGTCCCTTTCGGCTAGGGTTATCCTTCGTACACCACTGTTAGTGTCGGTGGTTTTTCCATGTAACTTTATTGGATCTGTTTAGGAAAGCACACGGGCAAAGAATACCCGATGATCTTCCTAACAGAAGACAAGTATGCGTCGCGGAGGCGTTTTTCTCGCTGGGTGGACCAACGCTGCTTGCTGCTGGTACTTCAGTGGCCAGTTCGGCTTCCGGTGAGGAGTACGACGGAGAAGCGACTGACATGGACGTGGGCCAAGATCTTGACGGTGAAGACGTGCTGTCCCGTCAATTTGATAGAAGACGACAGTCCTCTCTTGCTGTGCATCCGTTTGCGCGTTTTGTTGCCGATACCTCTTACAAGACGATATTTTACCTGTGGCCGGAATCACCAGAACTGACGCTACCGCGCTTCTTGCGAGAACATAAGTTCTTTGCCGCGCTTCAGGTACTTCAGGCTGTTGTATTCATACTGGAGAAAGAGATATTTCAGCAGTACTGCATTTTCAACAATAGTACGCTGGACTGCGACCTGAAGTTTGCACTGAGGTTCTATCAAGCTGTTGCATATGCAGGAACAGGCCTTGGTGAGAAGGCAGTAGTTGCATTTATGGACTCGCTCCCCGGAATCAATCGAGCTGATCCAGAGGACCCTCTGAACAAAGTCTTTGAGGCGTCCAACAAGCGCCATGGTGTTCCTCACGTCTCTCGAGCAACCTATTTCTTTGAAGTCCTTACAATTCTGGAAGAGCATAGCCACGTCGAACAGCTTCTGCAACTAGGAAAGCAAGCGCTTCAGGAGAAGGAACTTGATGATCGAGTGGTTGTAAGTTATCTGTGGACAATTTTGAGAGTAATACACAGTTTCAGCAAGACACCTTTACCTTAGTTTTCAAACATCAAATGCAATGTGGAAAATACGACGATGCTTTGGAAACTCTTCAGAGTAATCCTGTGAAGAGTGTGCAGATCAAATGCCTGCGAGACCTTCTTTCGAAGATGGTGCTATTGAAAAGATACGAAGAACTTCTGGAACTTAACTTTGGAACACTCTTCGCCACGGTTGTCCATTTTATCGAACTGAGAGCCGCGGATTACGATGTGACAAAGGACTCAGAGATCTTCGATTTGCTGTCTTCTCTCTACTTCAAAGGACTTCTATACAGACGAGGTTCTATAAGAGCGCCACTGCAAGCACTATATTCTCTTTTGCAGCTGCGAAGACGTATTATGTGCTGTCCAACAAGCTCTCCTTGGTGCCGTACTCTCCCGAGAACATAGCGCGACGCTGTGATGCTCTTCTAAAAGCCGTTACGTTGCTGTCGTTAACGAAAGAGAACAAATGGCTCGATGTCGAAGAAATCGTAAGTTATGAATGATATTGTAAACTTAAAAGCTTATCTTTTCTCCAGGATGAAGACGATGAGAGTATGGATATTTCAAATGCGAACTCTTCTGTCAGCACCCAACAGAAACGTGGCAAAACGCGCGTAATTCACGAAGAAGAGATAAGACGCGAGTGGTTTTTGGAAACTATGAAGTTTGAAATTATGGATCCCAAGGCACGCACCTCTCCGCCGTCAGATCCCGAACAAGTCGCCTTGAAGCTTATTCAGAAGAAATCCTTCGACGACGCATTGACGTTAATTGGGTACATATGGAATCTTGGGGACTCAGAGCTTATGGGACTCATACTTCAGATTGTTCGAGTTGGAACCTTACAAACTCTTGGAAGCGGTCACTGTAGAATGCATAAAAATCAACAAGGTGAAGAAAGAAATTTATCCTGCATGGGTGTACGAAAATATGCGTTACTCGTACAGTGAAGCGTACGTGTTTTGCACCGAATGACAAGTATTACTAATGATTTTCCAGAGTCAAAGGTCGCCATTGGCAAATCCTGCAGGCATATCTCCGGATCGTAGAAGAAGATGTGCGCGGATGCTCGCAGCCGAAGAGAACTATCTATTATACGTTGTTGGCGCACATGTGGGATATTCCCCAATGGCTTGAAGAGAGCTACATGGTAAAGCAAATGACGTTACTATCGTTTGAAAAGCCGCCTTTTCAGGAGCAAAATGTCGAAGAGATGCTTACCTGCCTACTCGAGTTTGGAGATTTCGAGCCAGCGTTTAAAATGTCGCACAAATTTATGGACAAGATCTCGGCGATGATGCGCAGCGGGTCCAAGCTCCTTGAAGTTATGTCAATCGCCCTACCCGTAAACGCTTACGACAACCTGCTACATCTGACCGCCGAGGAAGAAGAGTATAAGGAGGCCAGGGAGAAACTGAGGGCACGATTCCACGAAGTTCTGAACGGCATTCAGCGGGTTGAGAGGTCTTCACAGCGCTTCCTTTGAAGTAGGAACCCGGATTATTGATCGTCGTTGTTAATTTTATCATTCTGTCTTTTCATGTGTGGATCAAAGAAATTAAGAGATTCCGATGATGGGCTGGGGGCATAAGACTGTGTGTGTGGAGTAGGCTGGCAAGTGCAGATGTAGCTAGCACGCCGTCGAGATTGTAGACGTCGGGGCAGTGGAGGAGGCTTCATTTAGACTCTGACTTCATGCTGCGATGTGGTCGATCGTGTTTCCCTTCATCGTGTGTGTGATTCTTCCGATTATTACTCCGACCTAGAGTTGGCATCGGGTCGAACCCGAAAATTCGCATTTTTTGCAATACGGACCAATTTTGTAGTCCAAACGAGAAACGTTCAAGTGCGCTGGCTTCGCCCCAACGTCGCGGCCCAGCATAATCAAAAAAGTTTGACCGAACAACAAAACAAGGTCCAATTAGGGGTGAAACCCGAAAAACCCGAACCCGAACCCGAAAATCTGAACCCGAAAATTTTTGAATGGATTTTTTCGTTCTTCGGTCAAATTTTTTGACTATTCTGGGCCGCGACGTTGGGGCGAAGCCAGCGCACTTGGAAGTTTCTCGATTGGACTTCAAAATTGGTCCGTACTGCAAAAAATGAGGATTTTCGGGTTCGACCCGATGCCAACTCTACTCCGACCTGTGGGAAAAATGGGACCTCGAAGAAGGCTTCGTTTTTTGGCGAATCGAAAGCATTGAATTCGAAGGAAACTAGGAAAACAAGCCGTGTAAATACCCGAAGTGGAGCGTCCGAAAATATTCGAACTTCGAGAGAACATCTGAACGCCAATAGGGAACAAGCTACGTCAGTTTCCCTTGCAATCGGAAGGATCTGATCTCCTGTTTCCAGGATAAGCAAGCAGTGCAGCATTGCGGTGCCATCGTCCCCTAATAGCGCCTACTCACCAACTTTGGTGACTTTACGATGTGAAGATCCCAGGTGAGTCCTTTCTTCTTGGTGTTCATTCCTTGTTCCAGGTCCACTTCCTGCATGAAGCCGATACCGAGAAGAGGAGCGATTAAGCAGGCGATACAGACAACCAATTGGGACAAAATGGTGAGTTCGAAGTCGAATTCGATTATCAGTCGGAAGCTGTCCGAGAATGGGGAAAGCTACAGTAAGTCGATGCAGTGCCATGTGACCTTCTGATGCGTGCATCTTCAGGTGTATCGATGTCGACACCGAGCCGGAAGCTCTCACATCAGGACAGCGACAGTCAAGAAGTGTCGGAGAACTGAGAACGCCACGTGACCGACGAGAATCCAGCGGCTGGAGTCATTTGTGTTCTGCATGTTCGGCTTTGTTCGTTGTGACTCTCCTTCCCGAACAAACATTAACTGCCTGAATAAACACACAAAAACGGTTTAAAACCGTGGAGGTGAAACACCATATCCATTTGTCATGCGCTCCCGCTTTGTGACGCACGTCCTCGGTGGAGTCCTTTTCCTCTCCACGCTTCTGGTGGCACAGAACCTACTCGGTCGTAAGTTCCCGAGTGGCGTCCTGGGTTTGTGATGCCTTTTCAGCGTGCTTCGGAGATCGCTGCCCCGAAGGCTGGCAGTGTATTAATAGCAAGTGCATCAAAGGTATATGATTCTCTTGAACAGACCGCCATCTGAGTTCCATTAGTTGAAGGTGACTGTGAGGACAAGCACCCTCCTGGGAAGCCGTCAGACTGTCCACTGAGGGTAATGCTGTGTGACGAGGCCATCTACTACGACTTCATGACTGATCAATGCCCCGAAACCTGTGGCCGTTGTGGACAGACCGCCGCGAAAGATTACGGTAATGGACGGTAATGCACTTGCAGCTCTTTTTTTTTTGCAGCCCGGTTGCACTGTGACGACAAACACGCCCCGGGAAGAAAATCGGACTGTCCACAGAGGGTGGCTCTGTGTTACGATGCCGTTTTTTATGACTTCATGACAGACCAATGTCCAAAAACATGTGGTCGCTGTGGACACAGAGCCTCTAAGAACTACGGTAACAAACGATAGCGGTCCATCGACCATGTATAGGACCAATAAACATTGCTCTCTGTTTTCCTGGAAAGCATTTCACAGTGTGCCCTTATAACGAAATACTTCTTTGCCAGACAGGTGAAACGGGGCTCAAATCACATTTTTGTCGACGAAGTCTTCGAACTCTTGGTGAGCTCTTTCACGACGCTGACTCTTCGAACAGTGTAACGACATAGAAGGACAGCCCGCGCCTCTGGGTTGAAAACGAACATCGACACTCTGAAAATGCGTAGAGGCGTCGGGAAGGGACGTTGCGGGTTTACCCATTGTACAGTGCGCTCAGCATGAAGACGAACTGCGTTTCGAAGAACGCTAGGAGAGGATCGACAGTTGCCGTGCAAATCACAGAGATCACCATCATCCAGACTAAGAAGACGTCTTGAGTCAACGCCTGAAAGATCCTCTGATGGGGGAGGCCCTCTTCGTCTCCCACCTGGAGAAAGAAGCGGAGATCCCTCCGGAGATTAGAGTTGCGCTTCGATATGCGATGTTTCAGAATCCAAACGATGACCTTCAGAAGGACGAAGACGTCGACGACGGCGAAGAGAGCGCTGAGAATGTAGGTCGAAACGGCAATGATCAGTTCGGAGACCAGTTGGTCTTCGCAACTCGTATCGGCACATTCCGTCATTTCGGTACGGTAGAACTTGACGTTGTAGGCGGGAATGGCGCAAGACTCCAGGGGGTACGGTAGTTGCATGATGGTGGCGATGAGGACGATGGAGACGACGAGGATCACAGTGGCTCTGAGGGTAAAGACTTCCTCGAACTTCAGAGGAAAGTAGATGGCGACGAAGCGGTTGACCGAGATGACGAAGTGACTGAGGAAACAGACGAAGGAGAGGCCGTTGATGGCGAAGGAGATGCTGACTAGGAGGTCACGCCGGAGGGCTGCACGAAGACGAGAGGGGCGACGACGACGCCGTGGATGAGGCCGAGGAGCGCCTCGGCGATCGAGCGGAGCGCACAGAAGGCGCCGAAAGAGTTGTGGAAGGTGCGGACGCGGAAGACGACGAGGAGCGTCGCCATGTTGAAGAACGCGCCGAAGGAGTTGAGCTGAAGGGATGGATGAGGGGTACGGCAGTGGCGACGCATAGCTTACCGTAAGCATCGTGGAGGCCACGACGATATCCGCGGAAGTAGCGAATCCTCTCCCCTCCAAGGAGCTGTTCGACATCATCGGAAATTGGAAGGCGATAGCGGCGCACGGCGTACGAATTTAACTCGACTGGCTGATTTAATCCAGCCCGAAAGGATTAATTGCGTTTTCGCGATAGTGTTTTCACAGTTATTCAATTTGCATAAGTGATGTCGAGTACTTGTCAGCTCACTGATTAATGAATGAGTGACGCTGAAACTCGTTTAAAACCAAGTGCCATATCACCCGGAATCCATTAAAACAGATTTACTAACACAATGTACAAAACAACTTCAGGACAGTAGGGGTTATAGATTGTATGAAAGACTTCTTCTAAGAGCTTGAGAAATCGGATGTGAACCGGCGATTCGAATAAATTACGTGGAACTCTGGCAGGATAGTGAATGTGACTCATACGTCGAGACTAGCGAGGCGCTCTTCCTGGATCTTGATTTGGGCTAGCTGAATGGTGATTTTTAGAAAGTAGCACTTTCACAGGATAAACCTACGAGAGCCGATTTTTTGTACTTCAGATCCGCTCTGTCATAGATCATTCGGCCACGCTTGTTCGTGCAGTCGATCTTCTTTTTTGTCTCCTCATCCTCGCTGGACTCTTCATCGGACTCATCGTCCTCCTCACTCTCATTTCGCTTTGGCGACGGAGTTTTCGGCAGCTTTATCCTTCTTCCAGTTTTGATGCCTCCTAAAAGCGTTTCTTACGATCTATTGTCAAAAGCGGAGAACTTACTCATCTTGCACAGAGGACGACGGCTCATTTCCGGCGATGAACCTCTTCTCTTTGGTGGGGTACGCTTCCTCTGCGGCGGAGTAGCTCTCTTCTGTGGTGGAGTAACTTTTCTCTGAGGAGTTGCCCTTCTGTTTGGCGGAGTGGGCCTTCTCTGTGAAACAGAGGTTTTCGCTGGCGGAGTGGGCCTCCTTTGTGAAGCAGGGGATTTCGCTGGCGGAGTGGGCCTTCTCTGTGAAACAGAGGTTTTCCCTGGCGGAGTGGGCCTTCTCTGTGAAACAGAGGTTTTCGCTGGCGGAGTGGGCCTTCTTTGTGAAGCAGGGGCTTTCGCTGGCGGAGTGGGCCTTCTCTGTGAAGCAGGGGCTTTCGCTGGCGGAGTGGACTTTCTTGGTGGAGTGCGTTTTTTCGCCGAAGGAGAGAGTCTTCTCGGTGGAGTCCGCTCTCGCAGTGTGGGAGGAGGAGCTGGGGCAGCCGAGGATACCGTATCGGTCTCATCGTCGCTTATTGTCACAACGTCGACTACACTCACACTTCTCTGACTCTAAAACGAGAACAAAACAGTCCATGGAACAGAACACTAGTCAACATACGGATCGAGACGTTCCAGAAGAGATGGACGAACTGGTTGTGGAGCCATCGTCGTCGGCTAGCGGAACAACCCACTTGTTGTGGCCGTCGGTGAAGAGCCCGACGCCATTCCTCTCGAAGGCTCGGCTGGTGCGATCGTTCGGCGAATCAGAAAACGGGATCTGGCGCAGATTCGCGAGTCCCAGTCGTGCTGCATGAGGCCCCAGGTTCGGCTTCTTCGGACTGAAGTCGAAGGTCTTCTCGGAACGAGATTGCCGTTTTTTACCCGAGCTCATCCTTCGCGCGGGGATGGGCCGCAGCGGCCCAAGTTGATCTGTAAATAGGATTGATCGATAGTGCAAAAAAATGACGACCAAAAGGGAGCACGGGTAATGTAGGCACGTCACTTGCACGTACAACGCTTTTATTTGGAGCAGTCCTGCGCTCAATTCGAATGTTTTGCACTTTTGTTGGCGCCGAGAGGCAGACAGCGTCGACGGCGCCGCCGACTAGGCCCGAACAAGAAGAAGACAACAGAGACAACTGAACATCCGGCGGTTACCGTCGGTCCTGTCACGCATCATCGGAATTTGCGGAAACAGAGGGGACCGTTCTGTTGCATTTGAAGTCGTCGCCAAGAATATCGCATTTGATCCCAAGGACGGGCCGTGGAACTTCTTGGCTGCCGGAAGTTTTCGTTTCTCGATCAGTTCGAAGTTTGTTCATTTGCTCGCTTTTGTTTGTGTATGATTGCAATGCTCTAATAGTTAAGTATCGCTTTTTTTCAGGAAATGGCTACCGTTTCATCTAGAGCGTATCTTCCGTTATGCTGGGAGGACGATGCTAAGATGACGGGGCTGATGTCGTTGCCGAAGGCGCGCCATGTGAACCCCGTTAACTACGACCGTGTAATACGGTTCTGGACGGATGCAATCAACAAGTACTGCGAAAACTCGAAGACGGCTTGCGTCACATTGTCACAGCTGAAACGCGCTTTCCTTCGTGGCAGCCAGATTCCCAGTCCTCTCAAGGTTGTCCTGGAAGATATGTACAAGTAAGTACTAGACTTTCTACTTTCAAACTCTATCCTCTATGCCTTGCAGGAATGGAGCATTCCAAACAGTTGAGACTATGCAATCAAACAACAATTCATGGCTGTCTTGGGGCGCAGGCCTGCTTTCAAGCACTTTATGGGGCAGAAATGAGCCGGATTACGATAGAACGGTGTTTGTTCACTGTGACACATTGAAGGTTGGTGTTATTCTGCTTCTGCTCTGGAACAAACAGTAAATTTAGATGCAAGCCCGAAGCGTCCTCGAGCTATACAAGACAGAATACGAGATGGTCGACTGTCCTGAAGTGGTCGAATACGAGGACCTGAAAGAACGCTCAGCTGAAATCTGTCCAACTAAGGACAACTATGAATTGGTGGTTCTAGAGCTTGAAAGGCAGGGCGAACTCACAATAGGTTGTTCAAGCAAAGGGGAGAAAATTCTTAAGTTCAGGGTGAGTTGAGAAGTCGGCTGTAACATTGCTTAAAGCGCACAAAATTTAGGATCATGGTTCACGAGGACCGGTCCAGTTCACCAAGGCTGATGCTACCATTCACGACATTAGACGACAATTGACTAAAATCGAGAAAGATATCCACAGACTCGAGGAACACGTGAAGAAGCACGACGCCAACGCACGACGTACCATCCGTTCCGGTGACAAAGTCATGGCTGCAGCCCATCTGCGCAAGAAGAAGAAGGTGGAGAAGGACATTCAAGACAAGGACGCTCAATATCAAAAGCTCATCACGATCCTGGAACAGCTCTCGCAGAGCAAACATACGAACGAAATCTTGTCCGCTTATCGCGCTGGAAACGAAGCGTTCAAGGCAACGATGAGCAGCCATGGTCTTACCGCCGATAAGGTCGATGAAACTATGGACAGCATCCATGACGCAATGCAGGATTACAATGAAGTGCAGGATGCGCTCAGGCAGCCTCTCCCGGCCAGTGCTCATGATGTCGACGAGTCAATGCTGGAAGCTGAACTGGATGAATTGTTGTCGGACGCAGAGAAGGAAAAGAAGGAGGCCGCTATTTCCGACCTCAATCTTCCTGAAGTTCCGTCGCTCTCTCCATCGAAAGAAATGGCAAATGCTCGGGGATCAATGGCGCCGCTGAAGCCTACAGCTTCTCTTGAAGAACGGTATAGTTTTCCCCACCATGCTTCACTAAAGAAATGTTGTTGCAGGCTCAAGCGACTGAGGGCTGTGGCGCACTGATAGCAGATGTCCCACCAGGAAAAACATTGCACACATCTGTATAATTTGTAACTTCCTGCACCACTTTGCTGTTGTTTGTGTAGCTTCTTATCGTATGTTTCCGTCAGTGCGATCGGTTTCCGGGTTTCGGGCGTACATTCGTAATAAATTTGTGTTTGTCGCGTCTTATCGTTTTGTGCGATCCTGTGGATTACTGTAGCTATCTGATAGTTTGAGCGGGAGAAGTTGCGAAGGTTTGACGGGATGGTGTTCCGATTGTCGTCGATTTTGTGGGGAAAGTCTTTTTTAACCCTTTTTTGTCGATTTGTGCTCTCATCTTCTATGCTTAACTGATGAGTCATCCATTGAACGATACGGTGAATACTGTAATAGGGTTCGATGAAACGATACGCTCTAGATATTACGGACATGTATTTCGTGCATTTGTTATCTTTGTTCCCTCAAAGGGCATTTCTTCTATCATGAACTCTTTCTAATTGCCTCCGTTCACGACCCATTTGCGTGCTGCCCCAACCGGATGATTTATTTTTAGTGGATGACTCCCCCCAGGCGCTCCGCTCCCTCGCTTTAGTTCTCTTTGTGGTGTGATTCCAAAAACTGCACGTTCTCGCACTTTCGCGAATAGCTCTGCGTGCAAATCGAGCGAATTTTCGACTGTTTACATCGCCATCATGGCCCCTTTCAATCATCGATTCATCGTGGCCTTACCGTAATCCTTTATTACTGTTCGTGATTACGGTAGACCTACGTCTCGTAATGTCCGTTATCGTTTGTCTTTGTCTTGAGTTGGTCCTTCGCTCAGCCACTTAGCAGCGGACATACTGTAGCGGGTTGAGCGGATCGTTAAGTGCATGGGCTACAAGACCTGAGACTGTTTGGATGCTGATAATATTTTACTGATCAGTGACCAGAATGCACTGATGAACGCGAACGTTCGGACCGGAGCTGTCAACTTTTTTATCGTCTCCACGTTCGTAGTGCAACCGTGGCGGACGACTTTTTGCCGTCCACTGTTTTTTAATTCATCACCTGTGACTGTGCCTAACCCCTCCTCTCTCTATGTCCTTTTATTGTAGTTCTCATGTCTCGTGACCTGTTCCTTATCTCTACAGCGCCAAGTCCAAAGTCAGCGCCGCTTTTACAAAAGTGCCCCTTAGCGTGAAGGGCACTGCGGAGTGCCGTCGAAACCATTCCGCGTGTTTTATGTGCTTACTTTGTGAAAAACGAAGCCAGAAGGCATCTTCCGCATGTACAGATGCGACGAACGCCCCAAAATGTGTCGTCGGGTGGCGATCGATTGTCGTACGTGCGATCGGCAGTTCTAAACGGCGATTAGTTTGCATACAAAAAGTGAATTCTTCGATAAGGTCACTGTGCCGTCTCCGCTCTACTCGCCCGGACTTGTCGACTGCAAAAAGCTCCGAGGCGCGTCCATTGATCATCCCAATTAGAATTTATAGAGGCGCCTTCCGAATGGAAACATAAATTATTTCGTAGACCCGATGTCGCTCACTTCCGCCTCTCTCTCGCGCCACGCACAGCCGTAAACATAACACTGAGTCACCAGAACTCATCTACAGTAACCCGTGAAGCGTCATCGCGATTGCTCCGGGCGCAGTTTCTCGTCACGTGTCTACGTGCGATTTTCTATCTCTTTTCGATGCTCTTTATCTGGTTTCTGTCACAGAAAGACGATCTGCGGAAACCGTTCGGGTCATTTGGTTCTTGTTTTGGTTTGGAATATTATTCGCCGTTTTCCATTGGTTCATTTAAATTCTTTACAAAGCACTCTATCGAACAGTTTTTCTGGAATTCCACTAACCGACTCGAGTACTCATCACCCTGCACGCAGCCACATTTGTTTACATCGACAGCGCGCGGAATCCGTCGCCAAACTGCCGGACCGCACTGGGGAGACGGCCAGACTCGTGGCTAATTAATCCATCGCGCCAAATGCACTTTCCTCGAGTATTTGCCAGTCGGGAGGCATTTTGCACTTTGCTACGTGCGATTCTCGGCCTCCGACTTTTTTGGGCCACTGGGCGGCCACCGAGACGTTTATTCATCAGCGCTGTCTGTCTCTGCTGTCTGGGAGATTTCCCTGTCTGGCGGCAAGAAAGACCCGCGTCAGCGCGTGTCTATCACGTCTCAAGATCTCACGAAACGGCGCCAAGGCGCAGTTCCTGTCATACTACAAATTCCTGCATAGATTCATCCGCATGGTCCCTGTTTGCTCGGGCTTATCGCAGTGCGAAAACATTCCGAATACGTGTGAATCGCCGCCTTTGGGCATCTGCCGGCCAAAGGTTGGCCGTGGCACGCGCTTTCGGCATTTGTTCTATTTTCTGCTTCATTTCGCGTAAGGAACGTGCCGATTTGCAACACTGCGGCGTGCGGCTCACATCAACATCGCGGCTTCGCGGTATAATTGGCCCTGAGATCGTGCTGAAGTCACGTAGCCACGATATTGGGCCGTTTTCCCTCGGGCGAAATAAATCGGATTGGTGTAAAAAGGAACACGGAAGCCGACTGACCGCGGACTTATCAAGATTTCCTTTGTTTCGAGGTCGGCAGCCGCGCACGGCTACCGCAAGCTTTCCTCTAGAGCCACTCAGGAAGGGTCACGCGCAAGTTTGCAACCAAGACTTCGCCTTGCATACTTCTCTAATCGCCGCTGACGTCAGAACTCCGCGATTCTGCGCCGGTTGCGATCATCTATCACCGTTTCGGTTTTTTTCACGCTGTCGGGCACTGTAACACACCACAGAACGTCCTTCCGACGTAGCCTCTGACCATCTATTGCTTGGGCCATGTGGAGCTGCCAGAAGGACTTCTTCTCCTCCGCTGGTGCTCCTGACATCTCTGTTTTGTTGTGGAATTCCGTGCGCGACGTCGTATTTTATCTCCCAAATCACGTATGGAGACGTCAGCGCTCTAGGCACATGAACAACACGAAGGCGCAAGTTTGCAGGCGACGTGCACTTCAAACTTTCGCGCATATTAATCGCGGCGACACGAATTGATAAGCGCCGCTGTGTGGAAGGGCGCTGCCGCGATAGGGCGGCGGTACAGCGCGTTTTTCACGTATCGTGTACACTACGTGCACTTCTTCCCTTTAGTTCTTCGGGTTAACGACGTCGATCGCTTTTAGGCCATCTGAACGCTTGCTTTGAAGTGACCGACTTCGATTATGCTCTGTTGCGTGCTCGTGTTTTTGAGTTTTCCCCATCCATCGCGCGGATGACGATGTATGTTCGGTTCTATGCATCGGAATGGCATGTGCTGCCCCACGAGGTCGTCGGCCACGTGACTTTCTCAGAGACGAATTATTATTCATGCTACACACTTGCGGCTTTGCGTAAATCTGCGCAGGCCGAAGGGAATGTTGCGCGAAAGTTTCAAGAAAACTCGATCGAATCGACACGGAAGCGGCGAGCCGTTGTGTGCGCCCACTTCTTCATCTCTAATTTTCGCCATTTGCGTTTCCCACCCGACATTGACGTAATTTATTGTCTGTCACCCGAACCGATGGATTTCGGTGATCTCTGCGCTAGGTGACCGATCTCTGCGATGAATCCTCTTTTGCACCTTCTCGGATGTGGCTGGATCGATCGCGTCTCTCGCGCTCACCTCTCTTGCAGGGTGGTCAGATTGGTCCACTCGCCGCTGACTCACCGCTTCGTGTCGTAGTCCGTCCCGTTGTTGGCACCAATGATCAACGCCTTGCGTGCGTGCTAAAGGTGGCGGCAAACGGTGTGAAATGTCTTCGTACAGAGTGGCGGGAAGAAGACAAGCTAGTCGCCGGGTATCAGAGTCCACGACTGATCTTCGGCATGGCTATGGGGTCGCGAACGCCGTTGGAAGACAGCCAACAAAACCTGTGTCGCGATAGTCTGTCTGTCTATCCTTCGTCTGTCTGTCTGTGTACGCGGCCGTCGCCGCGACAGCGATCCCACTGCCTACGTGAGCTTCGACACTTGTGACGAAGGCATCGCTGTTTTGGTTTTTGCGATGTCGTCGCTCCTCGCCCAGCTGCGGCGTTTCTCTTTGGGATTCTTACGACCACGACCCTTAGCCTCCGTTTTCTTTTTGTTCTCATTAATCCGTGGCGTGTTTGTTAAGCCGTGTCAATCGTTCTCATTCCGCATTTGCAGAATTTTGCCACTGACGTGAACTGACTATTCACGGGGTCGGCCTGTACCATGCCGAACGAGAGCAGCATGTTTGCCGCCCCATCTTCGTCGAACTACATGAGCGCGGGCCCCTCTGGAGTGGTCGCCCCTCTGGCGGTCGCCAATCCCGCGATGCCGTCGTCCTCCGAAGCCGAAGCTTGGCTGCAGCACCGCCACGACAGCGTCGCGTCTTCCGGCTCTGGAGCAAGCAGCAACTCTTCCAACAGCCTGAATACTGTATTCCAACGCAAAGAAGGCTGTTCCTTCTGTGGAGTCAAAGAGAAAGAAGGGAAGATGCTGTTCCCATGTCCCGACTGCAACGCCGTTATGTACTGCGGAACCGAGCATCAGGTTCGACTGACTCGGAGTGTTTGTGATTCATCGTTGTTTTTAAGAACTATGATAGGAAGCGCCACAAGCCCCTTTGTCTGACGGTTCAAGGCCAGCAGTTCCGTGATTATCAGCAAAAACTGAACCAGCAGGCGACAGCGAAGGGCAGTTCGCCTCCGAAGACCATACAAGGCCTCCAGCTAGGATCGGCCTTTTCGGCGTTTTCTCGTGTTACTCCAGTCGCACAGACTGCGGCAGGAACTCCTGCCGTTGCAGATCTGACTATCGGAGATAAAGGTACGTGGATCACGCCGACTTCTTTTGTTTGACAACGTTTTATAGTCTCAGCTCCATCCAGTCCTCCTACTTCTACCTCATCAAACCCCAGCGGTCGCCTCATCGACACGGCCTTCGACGATATCCAGATCATCGAGCAGCCTAACGAAAAGACAAAACCTCGTCGTGCCTTAAAGGACCATACAAAGAATGTCGTCTTCAAGGTACACATCGTACATTTTCGGCACCACTAGTACGTTTAGACGACTTTGCAAGAACACATGCAAATACTGACCTCAACTGGCATCCCTGTGAACAGGCATCAGGCGATTGCGCTTCGACTTAAAGTATGCGCCGTGTTTATCGCTGATCCACTGATGTTTTTCTTAGGCCATAGCTGATCACGTCATCTACTCGCTGAATGAATACGGCTGGGCTGTCGTGGACAACTTCCTTGGCCCCGGGCATTGTGCGACGACGAATCGGTAGGCGCAGTTCGCCTCGTTCTTTGTGTACATAAATCGTTCTTTAGCGAAATTGAAACACTGTACAACAAAGATCTGTTTTCCGACGGCCAGCTGATGGGGAAGAGCGGAGAAAACAATTCTGACAAGGGCATCCGTTCGGATGAGATATACTGGTTCGACAGCTCCGATAACCGTGCCCAGAAAGCTTCCACTATAAGGCTTCTGGTTTCGATGATCGACTCTGTCACCGTCCACTTTAACGGAAAAATTCCGTACACGATTAGTGGCCGGTCGAGGGTGAGCTTGTTTATATGATGCATTCCCGACTTTTGAAACTTAGGCAATGATCGCCGTTTATCCCGGCAATGGGACTCGCTACGTGAAGCACGTCGACAACCCCATCCGCGACGGCCGCTGTGTTACAAGCATCTACTACTGCAACGAGAACTGGGACCTGAATAGAGATGGTGGCACGCTCCGTCTTTATCCCGAATCGTCGGCCGTTCCGATGGACATCGATCCTCAAGGCGACCGTCTTGTCTTCTTCTGGTCGGATCGCCGCAATCCGCACGAAGTTCTTCCCGTAATGCGGAACAGGTAGGAATAAGGCCAGAGATCCGCAGAGGATATCTTCAGTTGTTTAGATTCGCGATCACCATCTGGTACTTCGACAAATCCGAGAAAGAGGAAAGCCGTCGTCGCACCATTCAGTGCGACTCTCAGGATCATGACGAGATTCGCGCGAAGGCAGCAAAATCAGCGGTGGACGACACTGACGCGGGCGGAATGTCGCCGAAGGCATCCGCGAGCGAGGATCGTCGTACCTCACAAGGTGATGTGCAAGGCACTCACTTCCATGAGAGTAACTCATTCAACAAAAGTGAGTGTTTTGTATCCCTCCGTTGCTTATTGTGGGTGTCATTTCAGATACGATCGCCCCATCGGGAGAGAGCTCCATGAACCTTGCCGCTCGCTTCGTCCCGGAGAACGCACCGACTTCCCCCGAAGGCGCTCTTAGGGAATCTCCGAAGGTAGTGTTCGGCCTTCACCCGCCTCGCTCCCAGTCGACGGACTCTACGGACTCGGAGGAAGGCGACGACCTCATCCTCGAGCCCAAAAGCCAGGAGAAGAATCCAGAGTACGAGATCTAACCACTCGCTCCCCCGACCTCCCGTCATCAAAGCCTCTCATATCTTTCATTCATTTTGCCGTTATTTTGTTCATATCTCTCTCACTCACCCTGTATATTCTCTCTGCTTCGGGTCATGGTGGCGGCGACTGCCGCCACTGTCATATTCATTGTACTGTGCTCTTTTCCTTCTGTGATTGCCGCTGTTTCGAGTCTATTTGTTCATTTTTGTGATTTTGTACATATATACAAAGCAGATGTAATATAAATAATTTATATTATGTGCAAGAGAAAGCGCAGATCACCAGGCTTCCTATTCCACAGTACCCATATGAAAAGAAGGTCAAAAGTCGCCGCGGTGTCTTCCGAGGGAGGCGCTCGTCGATTTCGTCGGCGTCGGCTCGAAGGCGTAGCGGTCCTCCGGCTTCCCGCAGATGCGGCCGTGGTGGACGGCGATAAGAAGGCCGACAAGGTAGATGGAGAAGTAGGCGATGACGATGAGGATCGCGAGGATGATAAGGCCGATTCCTCTGAAAGGGTACGATAGGGCCGGAGAAGCAGGGGTCTCACAGCGAGATGAAGACGACGTCCCTCTGGCAGCATTCGTCGGCGCAGCAGTGATCGTCGCAGAGGAAATATACGGTAATCCCCTGAGATGCATGGAGTCGGGAGGAGAGGTACCGTACTTACAGTAGCCGGGATGCCATTAGGGAACAACTGCTTGTGGTCGTCTTCGTCGATCATCGAGGAGACGGCATGGAAGCCGAATTCGTGCTCGCAAACGTTGACATCCTCCTGGAACCAGATGGAGCGGCGAGACGCCTTCTGTCTCACCTTGTACTGTAGGTACCGTAATCCCCGGTTGGAGTAGTAGTAGGACTGATTGGTCGCTATGGAATAGATGACGGAGACGTTCCTCGAGATGAACTGCTGAAAGTCGTCGGTGAAGATCGCCGAGATCTCCGAGACATGTTTCGCCCTCCACATGTTGCCTGAAAGGGGCTGGGTTCCCGAAGCGATCGAGATTCCTGTCTTTAGGACGTGGTTAACTTGGTGGCCTTGAGGCGAGAAATTCGATTTGTGGATTCGGCGGCGAACGAAATCGACTTTAGGGGAAAAATCAAATTGGGTTCGACGAGAAGCCCTGTGAAATGTTTCTGCTGAGTATGAGTTCCAAATGAGGTTTTGTCCAAAGCGCCCCCCCCCCCCCCCCCCGGGGAACGAGGAGGAAGTGAAGGAAACTCGGAAGAATCTGCAGAACTGACCTTTGTGGGGGTAGAATCCGATCTGCGGGCGTTCGGCAGCTACGTGAGTCACCAGGAAGGAGACCACGGCGGAAAGGAGAAGGACGATCGCGTCTTCCGGGGGCATATCGAGGCGACCTTCTCCTCGGGTGCAAATTGGGTTAGGGCCGAAGGGAGAGGAACCCGAGTCTAGCGGCTAAGAGAGTGCAAAACGAGTGAATCTGAGGAGCGCCGTCCAAAGAACGATCGATTTTGGGATGGAGGCGGAACTGCCAGAGGAAGATTTGGCCAGATTTGACGACTTCCTTCAAAAACAAGGCCGCGCTGAAATGAAGTGAATTAGTGTCGTCCGCATAGTCGCGTCTGAAGATGATAACTAATTACCGTTTCACCGCTCGAAATCGGACTCAAAACACTTGCACTTTGAGATCTTTGCACGAGAAGATTCTTTGCCTGCAGGATCTAGAAGGTGCATCTCTAGAAGTGCACCTCCTCAGGACTAAGAAAAGTGACCGGCATGCATGGGGAGCCTAATCAACCAAACACAAGGCGATGAAGAACGCAAGAAGAGGTTTTTTTCTGTTCAAATGGAATCATCTAGTCAAACCTCGTAACCTCTAGAGTGCCACATTTGTTCGAAATGACGGAAATACGGTAATTTCGAATCGACACACGCCTACAGAATAGAAGAGAAGCGTTCAAAAGTCTGTTTACACGAACGTCCACAAAGTCGATCTGTCAAAGGCGCTCCCCTACTGAGCCCAGGCATAAATCACAATTTGGGACTCAAGGGCTCCAGGAAAATGGAATTGGCTTTGAGGTGCCTGGCCCCCGGGGAATCGGGGCGCCTTCGGACAAATCAAAACAACGGAATATGAAAAGCGCCGTCGCCGCGGCAACGGTCTGCAGGGTCGTTAGGACGTATTGTGGCGCGAAAACGGGGAAATGAGGTCCCGCGGCGCCGCGCCGAATAATTACGCGAAGAAGAGGGCCCAAAACAAGAGAAGTCGGAACTCGATTTGTTTTGAGTGAAACGTCAAAGAAGATAAGCGGGAGGGAGAATCGTCGAGGAGTGCATCCCTGAGCGGAGAATCAGAGGGGAGGCGAACTTGCAGAGGACTCGATTCTTCAGGCAGAATTCCCCGGAGACTCTCCGTGGGGATAGGAGGAGTGTTAATGGGCGGAAAGCACTTTGATGTTTGTTTGTTAATGTGCATTCAAAGAGTTCAGAATGCGTGTGGTCAGCAATACTTTCGTAGGGGCAGGTATAGGCATGTCCTCGTCAATTCGATGCAATTATTTGGCCTATTTACGCACTTAGATGTCTTATAATCAGAACTCCAACGGCGCTTTCTGTGAATCGAACCAAGTGAAGAAATGAATTGAATTCTTTGAAGGAGAACCAACTAATCTTCTAAACTGAGTTACGAGTTTTTTTTTCGTATCTAAGGCTTACGAATTTCTCGTATCTAAGGCTTACGCCTTGCGAGACGTCATATATGTGCACAAGAAACACATTGTCACTGCGCATCTGTCTTCAACTCGGCTGGCAGTGCGGACGCCGGAGTTGAAGAGCTTCTTCGGCAGTTTTCGCGGGAGACACGCGAAGAACGGTATCTGGATGAAACGCGTCGGTGGAGCACAACGGACGAACCGGGAACCATCAGGGCAGCTGGCTGCGCGGACTTTCAGCGAGACTTCGACTTCTCTGGCGGCGCGGGTGGAGTCGGGCGGCAGTGACTAGCTTCTTGGCAAGACGGTGGAACTACGACTCCCTATTGTTCCAGGCCTTCTGGGAGCCGGGAGCGATCATTGCACCAACAACGACGGCCGAGAACGACCGCTCACTCAACTCATTCGGCTCAGACAGCTTCAGAGAGAGAGAGAGCGAGTGGACGACCCGACCGATCGCTGGGGACACAAACTGAAATTCGAATCTAATATTAAGTTCTACATCTCCGAACTTATCTTTTCTGATCACTGTCACTTATTGGATTCTACTTACGGAACCCCTTTCGCAGCGGTCAGCCGCTCTTATACTCCCTAAGCGTGACACAGACCTGCAAAGGAGAAGCGGTGTGATGCGAGATGTCCTGACTTTTGTCAAATGGTCAAATGCGATTGCGAAGATTGATATGGAAATTCACGATAAAAACCCACTCTCTGCAAAGTCACTCATTTGAAACCGTTGAGTGGACACTATCCATTAAGCGAGGAAAATGGAATTGCTTTTTCTACTCGTCGCACATCCGATCTTCGCGGGTTCAAAATATTGGGATTGCTTAGCAGTGTCTGTGACCCCCTTGGATATCAAATTTCCACTCTGCGTGCGTGGTACATTCTCATTTCCCGTATCATGACTCCAAAGGTCGAGATTCGAAGGACAACGTTAAAGGAGTGTGCTGAAAGCTGCAAAGTAGGTCGGGAGAAGCTGCCACGAAAGAAGTAATTTTGTGGCGTTAGAACGTTTGCAATGTATTCTGCAGAGGTGTTATTACAATGTATTTGTGCAATGTATTCGCTCCCGCATTCGTGTCCTGTTTAGACTCTAGGATCAATGCCTAGTTAAAGGCTGCGGACAAGCCGAAGGCGAGCTCTGTGTTTTGCCCGTCCTGGAGGCACCTGAGACCTTCGACATTTCGACATCATTGGCATCGAGGGACTCTTTTCCCGGAACCGAACGAACAAGTCCTTGGACAAACAGTAGTCCTCGACTCCATGAGATCGCCTTTTAACTTAGGAGTTAGATTTTTCGATTTAAAAGGCACACTATCCTTTGTCACACATCTGTTTTCTACCAGCGATTCCCTGCTTTGCATAGGGTTTATGCGTGCTTCGGTCGTGTAGATCAGATAGCAAATGTTCTTCAAGTATGTTGGGTCACTTGGAAATCACCGGTGGGAAACAGATACGTCCTCAATGAGAAAGGGCAGTGTGCCCTTTTTTAAACCTGCCTAAAGGGCTCGTAGGTCGCTAATACTTTGTATGAGGCATATACTCAAGTAGTAGTACTGTGCTGAATTTCAGCCGTATACACCTGGGAGCGTTTGTGGAACGCAGCAAGGCGAGGACGTTCACGAAAGCGTCCATTGCATCACTTTTTTCCGTCACTGAGGTTGTATCAACCTCCCAGCACACTTCGAGTGTCTAAAATATCGAATCTCACTAGGGCGACCCCCAGAGAAAGAGATACCCGGGTTGTCCTCGAATTGACCTTTTAGTCTTTTCATGTGTAATGCATGTCGAAGTTCTCAATGTGGCGAAAACCTTCTGAACCTGGTAGGCCCACGTTGGAGGACAGAATTCGGGAGGCTAAGCGAATGAGGGCGGACACTCGTCCTTTGTGCGTGCACGTGTACTTTCAGAATGACACTTCTACGAGTGTTCGAATTGAATTATGTGAGTGACCTATGTTTGGCTTTGTTGTGTTCACGCTCGGCTGGACGGAGAACGCCTGTCGAGTTGCCCTATTTTGAGATGAACATTGAAGTTTCTGAAAATCGTCGCCACGACTTTTACGACTTTATTTCGCGAATCAAAGGCATTACACCTTCCGCGACACCGAAAATAGACAAACAGGGGATGTCTCATTGCTGCAAGCTTCATCCCTGGCGCGGCGTTGATGTCGAACCGGTGGGTGGCGGCGCACTTCACTGGGCATCTGGGAATCGGCAAATCTTCGGATACAGTGGCGAATCGTCGTTTGCGGCACAGCGGACGCTTCTGAGCTCGAATCTGATGGTCCGTGGTCCGGGAGTTGCGTTCTCGCTGGTCCTCAGAACGTCGGCGACCTTCGGGATGACTTCTCACGCAGCGGATTTCCTGGCGTCGGACATCTTGATGTCAGTGCTGGTGGGACTACGGCTTCCGGGTATCCCAATTTCCTCTGGAAGCCGGAACAGTCACAACTGCCACGGGGTTTGCCATCTGACCAACCGAACACTCAAAGAGCAACCGGATGGACCGACCGCTCGCCACCGCGACACGAGTGATAGATCGTCGCCACAGAAAAGAGAAAACAGTTCCCTGCGACTCGACGAAGCCAGAAGAAGACCGGCGACAACGATACTGTGCCTTTTTGTGCTCATAGACCTGTGCTCTGCAATCCTGTCGATGTGGGAGGAGCGGTGCAAACCGAAGAATCTCGCCTTGTTGAGTAACGGAATGCCGGGAAAACGTTTTGCACAAATAGAGCTTTGCGGTTCGGTTTATGTTTGTGCTTCGCCTATACATTTAGTTTTGGCCATTATTGGAAGTGAAAAATGAGGTGAACTGATTGTCCTGTTTTCCATTGTTTTCCATTGTGATTTGATTGTAACTGCATTTTCATCGCAATTATCCCTACTTTGGTTTGTGTCCCACGACGAAGTGGAAATTCCCGGAGACGGCGAGTCCGCGACGTCATGAAATCTCCCATCCAAAGACGTCACTGCAAGAAGACGAGAGCCAAAACAAAATCACCGTGTGGGAATCGAAGTTATTTACTCCTTTTCTAATTTCGGACGACATTCCACGTAGAGGTCTCCTAATCCGGCGATGGGAAAGGTTTTCCTTCGGCAATGACGCTAGGAAACATTTTTAAAAGATCGTGTAAGAGAAGACGACGCTATCGGAGTCAAGATCTAGTAGGTTCCAACTGGGTGGAAGTTGACCCTGAGAACTCTGATGCCCTGGCCTCTCCAGAGTGTATTTTAAAGTAGAGACACATCGACGTCTCTTCGAAACTACAGTAATTAATCAAACAGTCTCTTCCCTATAAATGTTGAACCTCTATCTTCGGGGACCCCCAGTTTTGCACTATGAGCTATTTAGAGACTCTCCGGGGTGAATTCACTTATCCGAGGTCAGCAGGGAATACCCAGCCCACATCCTCATCGCCAATTAATCAAATAACCAGAAAAACACGATATGTTGTGATGTGTGTGAATGGGAACTTCCAGGAAGTGTCACCTCTAGCCTCGTAGGGAAATGCTGCACACTTCTGGACGTAGACCCTTCTATAGGCCTGCTTGGGACGTAATAGTCGCCGAAAGGACAACCTTACGACTGACACTTTGGCCCATTTGGGCCCTCGTAATGTCTTCCACGTCAGCTGCGCACTCCCATAACATTCCATCCGTCACGTTTCGTCTCATCAAAATTCCCATTTCGTCTCCAAGTGCAGCCTGAGAACAACCTCTAGATGTTTTTGCGTCGAAGAGGCACACAGAAAAGTGGACAGAGCCTGGACAGAGACTCGTCAGATCGACTTTATTCTCTCTTCATCATTCACAAATAAATAGCGCTCTTTTTCTCGGGAGATTCACTTTCAACACACGCCGGTAATCTACAAAAAAAGTCGGGGGAGATACGGTAACTCGTCTCGACCTCAGGGCCTACTTCTGGAGAAGGGTGGGGTGGTCGTTGGGTTTGAGGAGGTGGTGCCACTTGGACACGGTGGTGCCCATGCCTTGGATCATCTGGTACCAGTGCTCTTGCTGGTCGGGGGTCGTCGAGTTCTCCCCGAGACACATGTACCCCAGGGGGACCTTCTTGCGCCACACGCCGCAGTAGCTGAACACCTCCACCTTGATGCTCGACGTCTCCAGCTCGTTGAAGGGAATCTGAAGCGAAAGAACTCAACAGGGTCACCCCTAGAAGTGAGCACAATGCAAACACGAGTGTCGACACCTCTCGATTTCAGTTCCCTCCCAGGCTATCGTATTCCCTCTTACCGAGAAGACGGCGGTGTCGTTGTAGACGGGGTCGTTGGCGGAGCGGACGACGTCCGTCTTGTGCTTCCCGAGCTCCTCGCCGTACTGCGTGAGGACGGCGACGCGGATGTACGTGTCTACAAGGCGAGGATGAATAATGCAGTGAAGGGAGATGACCCGGATCCCCGAAGCGTCCAAAGATCGCCTTGTTTGGCGCTATTTCGGGGGTCTCCTTTGTTCTCTCTCTGTTAGTCAGCCGTGGGAAAGGCCACAAGACTCCTCTGATTCTGGCCGGAAAGTCGCATGTCGCACGCAACATTTCCGCCATTAATGATTTAGTCGCGCCTTTTAGGCATGCACAGAGCTAATACACAGCGAGTGGACTGTGAAATTGACATCAGACGGCGCAAAGAGGAAGTTAATTAGCCGGGCTCACCTCGAGGTTTTCCGTTAGTGCTGGAGATGCCACTGGCTTTCTCGAGGCCGACGACCACCTTCCCCTGGGTCTCCAGGTAGCAGAGGGAGATGAGCAGTTCGGGGCTGCCGTTAGCCTGGGGAAGGGAGCAGAAGCGGCCGCAAGAGTCGACGGAGGAGTTCCTCCGGGAGGCCGAGTTGGAGGGCGTCGGCGACGGCGCCGAGTGTACCGGAGTGGCGCAGGAGAGCACCGGCGAGTTCCGGACAGGACTCTGCTGACTGCCTCCGCTGATCCGACGACTCATCAACTGCATTGGGGAGAAGACGTTCAGCTGCAATGCGAGGATGCGGTAGAGCGGATAGTCAAGAAGTGCTCGGAACTTTGGTCACCCTAGAAGACCTCGAAAGACCTCTAGAGGATCTGGAACGGACACTCGAAAGTGTACTCGCCGCATCAATGTGGGGGGCGAACCAAAAAGAGTCTCCAAAAAGTCGCAAACGAAGCGGGAAACAAGCGTCGCGTGGCTCAAAATCAAATAAACGAAGTCGATAATGAGGAGGGCGGCCCGAAAGTTTTGATTGCGAGGATCGGAGAGCGCTTCCGGCCGCCCGGAGGCACTCCGGAGTCGACGCCCTCCAGAGGAGCTGCTGCAGGTGGAAGTGGAGCAGAAGTGGAGCGGAAGGGGCGTTGAGGGGCGGCGCCGGAGTCCTCTAATCCAGAGAATATTCATTTCCCCTGGGAGAGGGGGTTAATGAGCGCAAGATGTCGCCAGAGAGGCGGAGGCCCTCCCCCGAGGAGACGGCGAAGAGGCGGTCGGGGATGGAAGGGACATGTGCACCTTTGGGGACGAGAAGTGCTTTGCTTTGGACCCAAGGAAGACCGATTTTTGGTGCCATAACATGGAAAAGACTTCGTCGACCACTGATAAGTGAAAGCAATTATCCGGCTAGGGTGTTCGTATCCGACTCAAAAGATCTCTATACTGGTTATGAGTCATCGGATTGGGAGAATCTATGACTGCTCTACAACTTGAATGCTCTTCGTCTTTTTTCTTGAGGCAAAGGAGCCAATTTTCACAGAACTTCCTTGTTTTCCTGTCTATTCTAGTTAGCGTTCCCACCACTTATAAACGATGTCCCAGTAGATTCCTTTAATTGGATGCCGAGAGAACCGAGTTTGATGCGGCGAACCGTGGTTACGGTGCCTCCTGGAACTTCCAAAAAACTAGCGCAAATCGTATGTGTCCTGTTATGGGGAGCCACTATGGTTCCACTAACTTCTGTTGGTCTTCACCTTGTACACTATCCCCATTGAGTCTTAAAGGTTTTCGTTGTTAAAACTTTGCGCTTAACTTCGTCTCCTAGCTACCGTATCCATTAGAGCCACGTCACTGGCGATCCCTCGAAGTTGGACCCACGACCAGGCCTGGTCGTGGGGCTTTTAAAAGTGACTCACGTTCTTGTCGGTGTTGGGATGGAGATGGAGCGAGTGGTGCGTCGTGTTCCCACTCTTGGCGTCCAGAAGCGAAGTCCGGAGGAGGGACTCGCCGAGGAACTGGTGTCTTCCGGCGTTGCGTCGGCGATAGATGCGGAGTCGCAGCACGCTTTCCGAGAGTTCCTCTGCAAGCAAAGGGACCCTTCTAGGGGAGCACAAGTTTGGCCCGATCGGAGATTAATCTGTTCGAGTCCTCAGAAACGACGCCTAATTCACGTCGATTTATGTTGGCGCACATAATTCGATTTGGACAAAAAATTGAGCGATCAGATAGCTCTCATGGAAGGGATACGGTAGGCCTCTCTCACCTTGGGATATATGGGTGAAGGTGAACGAATCACGGAACTTCGGATTCGGTCCGTCGACGAACGCCGTCCGATGTTTGACCACTCTCGGTCCGAAGAAGGCGATCCTGACCTAAAACGGCGCGTGCAGATTCGGGGACTACCGAGACGTCGGGGACTACCTGAGAACTAGCCTCTGAATCCACTAGCTCGAGCCCCGAACCTTCGAGTTCCGAGATGATCAACTGAAGAGGGAGAGGGTTACAGTGGATGCCGGGCCTACCGTATCCTTTTGGTCGAGGTAGCGGGCCGCGAAGCGGACTTTCCCAAGGAGTTGGTCGAGCGTGACGACGGGAGAGGAGTTTGTCGAGAAGGGCGTCTGGAAGAGGGACGTTGTTTGGACAGGATTGGACGTGGGTTGGGGAATTTGTGGAATTATTCATCGAAAAGAAGAGGTCTGATTGATGGAGACTCCTTCTGTAGGGACAAAAAGTGGACTCTGCTACGCAGAAGTAGGTGGGTGGCCTCTTGGATAGTTTCTTTCTTCGGGACGTACTAAGGAGGTCCGTTTTGTAGGCACAAATCGGGAGACGGCAAATGTGGTGGCTAGTCAAGTAGCTATTAATAGAGAGCTGCAGCTGGCTGGGCTACGAATCGAAGGGCGCCAAACAACCTCTCAGAGGGGGTTTCCAACAGGAGTAGTTTTTTGGTTGGCAATCCTGGAGAGGACAACACCCAACACGCAAACATGAAAGTCAGAAGCGACTAACGAATGTCGCAAAAACACATAAAAGTGTCCGATTCCTGGGACGACTCCGAATCGCGCCATTAGGCGAGCGTAATCTCCGCTCATCGAGATGAAACATTTCTCGGGAATTCGCCGTCTTCGAGTCAACATAAGTGCGAAACATTTCCCTCGGGGCGTCGGAGGCAAAAAACTGCACAAGTTGCAGGATGTTGGATACGGTAGATATCAAGCATGTTTACTCCGGAAGACTCATCGATCTTCAGACGAAATCAGGTCCCGAAGAGAGCCCCTGAGAGCCTGTAGCCTACATCAAGTGTGGTCTTTGTTCGGAACAGAAAAAACACAGCAGGAGGCCCTTATTTACAGTACCCCCAAAGAGCCCAATTGTGAACAACTCTTTTGTTTTTTAGAACCGACGATTAGAAACGTTCCGACGGAAACGCCTTTTTTGTTGCCAGAGGCACTTTATGGTCCCCTTTCGGTACTTCTAGGGTACCCTCGACCCATAGGGCAACTTACAGTAACCTCGTCAAACGAATCTTCACACATCTCGGATCGAATCGGATCCTCCGGAGATCCTCGGGGACTCAAGGACGGAAGAAGTGCCGACGGAAAACGACGAAATAGAATTAGAGGACACCGAGGTTCCGTGACAGTGATTAGCGGAGTGACGTCACTTCAAAAGTCGTGTCGGGACCGCTTCACGAACAGGCAGAACGAAGTAGGTTCCGAGGAGAAAGGAACGACATGTCGTGGATGTCTGCATTGTGTAAATAGGTATGCATCCCCCGGAGGACGGTTGGTCGCTGCCCGACGCCAAGAAGCGCCCCAAAATAGAAAGCGAATTAACGTGGAAGGCGAAAAAAATGATATTTTGAACATAGATGGTGGAATAAGGAGCTGACAGCTCCGACGCGAAAACATTGGCACAAAATGGTGTTGGAATTCACGCGATACTTCTGTTTGGAGAAGGCCTTCTTGAGGTCAGGCCATCACAATAACATGCCTCTCTAACATGATAACACGATACATAGACCCTCAACTCAAAAAAACAGAAACACAAAAAGGGACAGAAATGCAATGTTCTCATTGGGTATGAATTCTTATAACTTTCAGCGGCGTCCTCTCCCTTCATCGGAAAGGGACGATAGACTACGTCTAGGGGGGATAGACTACGATCCTAAATTCGAAAAGAGCACAAAAGAGATCAAAAAGTGAAAATAAGGGCGTTGTTAATCTCGGATCTTTCCTGAGGGCCGTCACTCTTTTTTCTTATCCCTTCGGATTTTTCACACAGTGCTAGTCAAACATGTAAGTGATTAGTTACAGTATTAGGAACGACTACAGACGATCCTACATTGAAGTTGAAGTTGAAGTTTGTTTGAAGGCTGGGTGAAAATGCATGCTATCCTTGCTCATTATTAGCCGAATCGGTCCTTTGAACGATTCCTTTTTAGAATTTTGCTTCCAAAATCTCGGTGTCGGTTCCTTGTAAGGTGGACTATTTCCCCTATAGAGCCTACTTCTCTCATGGATCGATTCCGACGATCTCGACGACCGGAGAGGGATCGCGCCTTCGCCATCCTGGAGGGGACCGTGATCGAGGCGTGCCTGGCGCGTCGGCGCTCGTCTCGGAGACTCCTCGAGAAGCGATCTCTGGTGAACGCCATTTCCGGAGAGTTGTCAGGCGAGTCGTCGGAGGGGATCTGCTGAGAGAGGAGCTCCAGGATTGCCCTTTTGCTCGTCTTGACGATCGTCCGCGGCGACTCGGAGGGGTCCGACTGTGTGCGGCCCAGCTGCACCGTCGGGGGCGCCTGGAGCTGCAGGGCCTCGGGAGTTAGCCTCTTCAGCTGGAAGATGTGCGCCTGGGGCGACTGGATCTGGAGACTGTTCTGTTGGAGGGGGAGGGGTACGGTAAGCGGGACGGTCGTTTGCACATTGCCTTGGACGGTGGTCAGCGGAAGGCTGACGGGCACAGTTGCGGTCACGGTAGGCGGAGAGGGAACGGCGGCAGTGTCGAAGAGGAACACGTTCGGGGAGAGGAGGTCGTGGCCGCTGGGGGCGCGGGGGATTCCGGGGGGCGAGGCGTCGGAGAGCCTCGGGGGCACCGGGGTCGGCGCTCGAATGGCGACGGGAGGCGTCGGAGTGGATTCGAGGACGAAGTGGTTGAGGAGGTTGTTGAGTACGGTAGTCTGGGACTCGACGGCGGAGACGAGGCGGTTCAGGGCGTCCAGAAGGTCGTTCAGGGTCGCCTGCGGAGGTTCGGGCCACACGGGCGTCTCCATCGGGGACAGAAGCGCGTTTGGAGAAGCGCATAGAGGTGCTCGAGGGGAAGAAACATTTCCGGAGATCTAATGGACCGTGTTTTTGCGGCCAAAAAACGGAAGCGGTTTCCGAAGTTTCTGGGAACCTGACGCAAGTCGGCATTTCCCCTCGTGCGACATCGGTGATCTTGCAGAAGCACTTCGGGATTCTCGAGGGCGAAGGAGATCGTGACGCACTTGTCACCTCACGTTACGTCGAGATGTTCCTGGGAAGTTCATCCACCAGAGGAGAAGTGAAGCGGAGATCGAACTGACAACCGAAACTTTGGCGCTATTGGAAGCCAAGAAAAACGAGTATGTCTTTTGAACTTATACAGAAAAAGTACATCAGTTCAAAATTTGGAATTTAAGTTTATTTGAAGTAGAAAACACAGACCATAGAAGGAGACACGGCCAAGTACGTCGCCGTCTCGAAGGAAGTCAACATTTTGCCTGCCGCCTTCTAATTGACGGCAAAAGCAAACAGATTTTCGGGTTACATCATAGTACTTCGAGGTGGCGCCTGTATCTTATTCAGTTGAAAAATCCTACCTTGATTAAGTCTGGGTCGAATTAAGTCGAAAAGTCGATAGATAATCGCTCGCAGAAGTGCGCAACTATCAGATTGTTCGGCTCGGCGACCTAAGTCCTTCGCGAGTAGAGTCACGAGTGTTTCTTCCTCGCCGACGCACTCTATTTTTAGGCGAGCACTTAGGTCACTCGGCGGTCGAGGGATGAGACGCATCGGGTAGTACGCGTGATGTCATAGTAAATAAGGCCATTATTTTGCGGACAGCCCTTCTGGGCGTGCGCGACGGTGCACAAGAAATGATTTTTATTGAGTTTTGGAGCGAAGAAAGTCGAATCTTGACATGATACCTGACACCTGACTCGAGGCACTGGACCTTGCAAGTGGAAGATGACGCCACAAAACGAGCCGTAAACCTCATCTCATTCACCACTCATCGGAATCCATTTGAAGAACATCTTTTTTTTGTGTTCGCGCGTACAAAATAACCCTACTTATATTTTAGCCCACCAAAGTGAAGTAGATTCAAGACCTTTAAAATCCTATGAAAAACAGCCTTCTCCCATTGTTAATTCCATGCTACGTGGAATATCTTTAAAAAATTCATAAGAGCTATGGTCGCCGTAATTTCAATGGGTCAAGGCTCCTGCCACGAAAAGTGCGCGTCTAGGAAACGTCGCACGCGTTTCGCCATTGAATTTTGGAGCCGCGACAAAGAATTATGCATAACTCGTGAAGTAGAGCGTATTTTGGAAAACTGAACGTTGATTTTGAAGATTAGAACTTTCTCGTTCGAATGAACCCTAGTTGGTGCAATTTGGTGGCGCGAACGTGGAGTTATTAAGCGATTTTTATTTTAGTACCGTGTAATGTGACCTGAGGCGCCTTTTCCGCTTGAAAAATATGCGCTGCCTTAACTTTCAAGCCTTTTAGAGCTGACACAAGGCTCATGACGCTTCAATATACCCATAGAATCCGGAAAACCCAAGATTACTACAAGCTCCCTACGCTAGGATCGAACGTTGGATTTTTACTAGTAGCTTCAACCTCAAGCTTGAATGATGCAAAAGTGGTTCTTTAACAAGCGTTACAGTGCGCAGGAACTCAGATCGCAGTACGAGCGACTCTGATAGCAGTGACAGTGATGAATAACCCGCGTGTATGACGTTAAATTGGCTTAGGATGGTAGTCTGTTTTATAGACCGTTTAATTCCGGCACGCGGAGTGAGTTTCCAGCAGTGAGCCATAGCTCATTCGACGCAGCGTTCAATTCTGCACAAAATCAACGTTTGGATTTCTGCGAAACCTCCTATATCGCGCAAAATCAACGAAACAAGATAGAAACTCTGTGATTTCCATTGTAAAAGTCGGCAGAACGACAAAACTACGGTAGTCTGGTGGTCCCACCACGCACACATTGCAGGCGCATTAAAATTACGGCGACCATATGTGCGCTCTGCAACATAATCGCGCTGAAAAAAAGCTAAAACTCGCGTCTTCCAGGTCGTTAATACTTGGATGGTCAGCACTTAAATGATCTCGTTTGTACTCCTACGAAGACGGTGATGCGTGTGACTTGGAGGCTTCGGCTGAGGAAAGTGTATCCATGTGCCCGGCATGCTTGCATGTGGACATATATCCGCTTGCAATTCAATCGGTTTCAAGATTCCTTCAAAAAAAAATGTTGAAGTTCTGTCAGAATTCCGTGTGCTGAGATGCACGAGAGGTCCATGGAGATCAGAATTACGCTGAATGAACCGAGTTCTAAGAACTAACACTCGCGAGAAAACGTTTCTGCGAATTCTCCCCAAATTCTTTCTTGTTCTTCTCGATTACTCGTTTGGACTTCACTTTCACAGGAATCCTTCCATTCTCGGCTACTTTATCCCTAGATATGTACTAAAGTTACAAATACCCTTGACTGGAGAAGTAAGATCAGCCACGAGTCACGAAGGACGAAATAGTGTAAACATATTATAGTTCATTGCAGCTACATTTCAATCACTCGCGAAGCTATGATTAATGCACCCGCCCGGCCCTTGATGAATGGTACTCAAGAGTCCAAAGATGGAAAATAGTGGATGATGGATAAACACGCTATTAGTGGTGTGTTGCAACCGAAATAACCAACGCAGCGTTGGTTATTTCCAGATACATAGTGGGTCGCTTTTTGAGAGCCTCAATTGAGAACTGCAAGCCTCAAAGATTCGATGGAGTTCAAAAGATGCCTTCAGAACTAGTATTTGCACATTTGCGGCATCTCTCTGTGCCCCCATTCATGCAATCTTAAAAGAGTTCGGTACTTTCGAATCCTCTGCACCGTGTTAATTTGATTGGACGCTCACCTCGCATCCGTCGTCGAAGCACTTGAGTTCGTCGCCTCCGTTCAGCTGAATGATCGGGTTCCCCTCGGCGCCTCCGGCGGTAGTTCCCCTCGCGGAGACCCTCCGGAGGGCATCGGTCTCCTCCTCGGTGCTGGAGGTCGTCGACGCCGAGTCGGATGCCTCGGATGCGCATTTCTCGGAGTCGCGGTTCCTTGGCGGCGGCCCCGAGGAGCTGCGCCGCTTCGCGGAGCGGAAGAGGGCGAGCGGGGAGTGGAGGAGGAATGAGTAGCAGGAGGAGATACAGTACATGTCCAACAGAGAGCTCCTCTGCATCTGAAAGCGGCGCAGATGAGTCGGGCGTTGCAAATTGGACCCGAGTTTAATGCCCCCTGACGTCATCCGAAGCACCTCGGGGCATCGCGAAGTGGTCCCGATTGGAGTGTCGACATGGAGGACGAGAAGGCGAATTCTGGGGGACAGAGATGCCTATGGATCGGCGCAGGATAAACACGTCGCAGCAACGAAAGATTAACGACGGTGTCACCAGAAGGGGAAAACAGAAATGAGTCAGGAAGCGCCTGGGCGCGCGGCCTCAATTGGTGGCGCCGCCTGGTGACGCGCCGGAATCCAGCGACTTGATAATGACGGTGGATTCAGAGATTCCCCGAATTAACGCCACTCCTTCCCACGCGACTTAAGGGGCACAAATTAAGCAACATCTGACTTTTCGGCGTTTCCAGGGCGCCGCTTTTCGGAAAGCGCGTTCCTAGGCGCTCCGAGGTGGGCGGTTTGCGGAAAACAGCGTGAAACGGAGGACAACGCACTTTGAACGCTATAAAGGGACTACGATGTGGGCTAGCCCTTCTGAGCTCTTGAAGTCCCGTGCTGACTCTGGGAACCCAATTCAGGCTGTTTTCGTTGGCATCCGGTCCCCGGACACCTAGGCGCCATCGAGACGAAGCGGCGAATAAGTAACGCGAAGAGGTAAAGTCGATAAAGTTAATGACGTTCAAAAATGGGCGATGAAAACATCGTCCGTCGACAGCGTCGTCCTTCGACAATGGAGATCCTCCGGCAGCACGAGAGATGACATCAGAAGGTGGGCAGTCAACAACTTCGCCACCTGCGACGCCACCTGTGCCTCCAGAGGACGATAGCGCCGGTTTCGGGGGGTTCGACCTCCAAGCGGAGGCGTTGTCACTCCCCGGCGACTTTCATTTATAATGCGGTATAAAAATGAATTTAATTAAGCAACGGCCGAGGAGAGCGCAGCTGAGCCCCGACGACCCCTCGACGACCCCGATGCCCGCGGCCGTTAGACGAACTTTTGTGGTCTAAAAGGGGGCCAATTAGAGTGAAGTGAGAGTTCGAGAGGCGATGAGCGCCCTCGACACCCCTGAGGGGATCGCCCGAGGCGACTCTGAGGGGAGGAGATGATCCGGGGCCGGAGCCGACTTCGAAGGCACGCGATGGAGGGCGCCGCGTGTTTTCGTTTCGGCAATTCCGGTGGGAGAAAAGGGCCAAAAAGCGCCGAAAGTGAAGCGACTGAAGGTGCAACCGTTAGGGGTGTCCGGCGCCGGAAGCTTCGAGGGTCGAAGGGCCACCCACCTCGGATCGGAAAAGGACGCGGAGGCGAGTTTGCGAACGGAAATTGAATCAAACGACGGTTAAATGAACGTCGGAGTCCGATTACGATGGCTCTCGACGATCGTCGCGCCAAAGAACGCCACTGGAGATCCTCCGACGCCGTTATTCCATTAGGCTTGCACAGCCAATTGCATTTGGAATCAATTGCGAAAACAAACAAACAGAAGTTCTTCGCCGATCCGTCGACGTTGGCGCCCAAAGGACACCCAAGGGTCATTGACACGTCTGAGTGAGTCCAATAAAGGCGACATTTCGCGTCGATCGACTCGTGTTTACTCTTTATAGTACAGTAATCCTTCACAACGCGTTGATATCACAGATCCGTCGCTGACGGGGAATCGACCGTTAGGCACTAGGCAAGAAGAAGCGAAAGGCAAATGCGGGAACCCGATTAAAAGTGAGTACGGTGGCCGATGCGGCCGAGCACCTTCAGTGTTTGATGCCGGGGAAGAGGTTGTAGGTCATCCCGGTCTGAAAGGGACAGGTAGGGAAATGAGGTCTGCGGGTTACGGTACCTGGCAGTAAATAGCTCTGATCCGCTGCTTGGCGGGCTTGAAGTTCGACTGGATGGAGAGGGTGGAGTAGTAGAACTTGAGGGCGCGCTCGTAATCGGCGAGGGCGGCGTAGATGTTGGCGAGGGTGATGTGCGTCACCACGAGGTGCGGCGAGATACGGTAGGCGGCGCTAGCGGAGATGATGGCGCTGTGCAGAAAGCCGGTGTTCTGGTAGATGTTGGCCATGCTCACGAGGGCCACGTCCTAAATAGAGTAAGTAGCTGGAAGGAACCCTCTGGAGGACTCACCCTCATGTCAGGAGGAGCGTTGTTTAGGGAATGCCTGAGGCATTTCATGGCGTTCACGGCGTCTCCCTTGACGCGCCAGTAAAGCGTCGACGCCGTGGTCAGAGTCCAGTGCACTCCGCCCGCTTGGTTCTCTGCAAAGGAGGAGGCTTTAGGGCTGTAGGAGGGAGGGAGACGCACCGTTCATCGGCTGAAGGCGCGAGACGCGCATCGCGATGTGGAGCCGTGCGGCGACGTGCTCGATACGTTCCATCTCGTGGGCCATGCTCTTCAGGGCCTGAATCAGATTCTCACTAGAGAGGAGCGCCAAAAGGCACTCACGTCGGTCAGCACCTTTTCGGGCTTATAGAACTTGTTGAGGCGATCGCGGACATGGCTCGGCGGAAGGTGGTCGAGGGACTCGATGGGGGAGGGCGCATCGAGGTCGGGGCACTCGGGCTCGTACTGGCCGTGGCCGGCCACGGGCGTTGTGAAGTCGATATAGTTCTCGTAGTCAACGCCCTTCGCCGTCACGGAGACCCACGTGGAGGGAATGTGATCGAGGAAGGTGCTCCCCTTCTTGTACACGGCGCAGAAGTCGTGGAAGGTGCTCGCCGTGGGAGGCCGGAAGTAGAAGGCGCCCTTCCGCACCATCTCCTCCGGCGGCTCCGCGTGGACCTCCGGCAGAGGGACGTCCAGGAAGAGTACCTTCTTGACATCGTTGATATCGTCGAAGTTCAAGTTCCCCTGAAAACAACCTAGATTCGCCGAAGGGGCTCTCTTCCTTACCACTCCAGGCTCATATCGCACCACTTCCTCGAACCACTCTTCCTCGAGAGCATCGGAGGACCCAGAAGAAGAGGTCACATTGGAGGGGACGTATGCGTCGGGGTTGAAGACGACCTTCCGCGGACGGCGATGGAACTGGTCACCCCGGTTCGGACTGTAGTACTGGGATTCGTCCTTGACGGCGTAGTCGAGGGGCAGCTCGCCGTCTTCCTTCCCGGACTGCGTTTCGAAGGCGCTCGACGCCTTCTTCTGGTGGGCCAACAGTCGGTTCTCCCTCTTAATGTCCTCGATGGAGAACAGAAGCGGGGAGAGGATCTGGAAGAGGCCGGGCACCGCGTCGCTCTTGCTCTGAAAAGGAGTGTCATCAATTACTACGGCAGGGAACAGTAACTCACAAGGTAAGGCTGGCCGACGCAGCGGTGGTAGACGAGTGATGCCTTGTAATCGCTATCGTATTCCACTTTGTAGCAGATGCGGCGCTTCTTCTTTCTCGTGCAGTAGAGGGTCCTCTCGGCGAGCGAGCAGCTCTCCGGTGGGAAACGGTCCTTCACCTGGATGCGCGGCGTCAGAATCGTACATCTTGCGCTCAGAAGTGCTTCATGGGCGGGGGCGAAGCCCGTGTCTCTTTTCACAGCGTCCATGAAGCGCCGAAGAGCGGAGGGAATCCGATTCCGGATGAGCTCGAGCACTCCAAGAAGGTAGTGCGTCATCGGCTCCGAGTCGTCGACTTTCAGCGCCTTCTCCAGGAGCGCCGAGGCCGAATCTGTGTGGTTCGGGGCAGTGGCCATCACCAGCTGAGCGAGTTGCACAAGGGCGATGTCGTCGAAACGCTGATCTTCCTGATTCAGAGCGTGGAGGAGACACGCCACTGCCTGGTCGGGCGCTCCGTTAACCCTCCAGAAGAGAGCTGCCCAGTTGCTTGTCATCCAGTCCGGTGCGATCGCCATCTGCTGGAGGGTGCGGATCCTCTGCCCGATGTCCCCGACGCTGAGATGCATTTCACTACCGGAGAGCGCCAAGAAGCTTGTCTTCGCGCCAGCCTCTACAAAACGGGCTCGTTTCCGTTGAGTCTTGAGGGCGATGCTCACTCCTTCTTCGGCTTCCGCTGGGATTCGGGGTTTCTTTACAGAAAAATCACTGTTGCACGTGGGCTTATTCCACGGGAGAGGATGAACGTCGTTTTCTGAGAGCAGCCGAAGGTACTTCGTGAAGAAGTCGGCGGTGACGAAGCCTTTATTGTCGACGGACATGAACATCTGCGGAAGACGCTCGCTTGATGGAGCGGTGACTCCTCTCCGCTTCTGACGGTCACAGAACGTTCGATTCGGCCATGCGATTCTTGTAAGAGGCTCTGCTTCGAGCGGGTATTTCTTCGGGTAGGACGGCTCGTCGATCTTCATCCCGGCGAAAGGCTCGAGCGTCTTGAAGAAGGCCATCACTTCCCCGAGGTTGTTCGACGTCGGCGCGTCCTCATCCCACCACTCCTTCGGCTTCTCGTTCTTCTCTTCACTCTTGGCGTTCTTCGCTTTCACTGCCGCAACTCGTTCAACGTGGCGTCGTACGAGGTCCTTCGAAAACGCCGAAGTATCCCGAAGAGTGCATACCAGCTTGTCTTGCTTTTGCTCGCTAAAATGAACGATTAACCCAAGCATAATTGAATAACGGCGCTTACAGATATTTTTCGAAGAAGCGCACAGCGGGGCACTTCAGCTGCTTGAAGGGACCGTATGTAAAGTGGTCGTAGAGCAAGCTCGACTGGAAGCGCTTCTCCCTCGAGGCCAACTTCGCCTTCACTTCAGGCTCCAGAGAATCCACGAAGTCAAATCTGTCGGAATAGCGGTGCGCGAGTGAAACGAGTTCGATGAGATTTGTATGCTGCTTTTCCAGTTCCCCTATCAATTTTATGTGGCAGCGCAAGGCAGCCGCTTTCATGGCGCAATTCAGGCGCGATGGGTGCCTTCGGAAGACGTCGTTGTAGATCTCGAGGGCTTGAGAGTGGTTTCCGGAAAGTGCCAGGGCGTCAGCATAAGCAGACCGGATATCAGGGTTATCGGGAAATGCGGAAACAGTGTTCTAAAAATGTTCTATCTACATCCAGAGTGATTGAAATGAAAGCTAACCAAGAGATACGGTATTGATTCGTTGTAGCACCCTAGCTTCACGAGAAGATTTCCCAAAGCAAAACCTGCAGCAGTTATGTCACTAAAGAACCTTAGATATTGGAAGGATAAGAACATTAATCTACCTGGATTCGAGCTGGCTAAGATAAAGATGGCGCAGAAGGCAGTCGACGGCGTTCGTTGCGTTTCCTCGCACTCTCCAGAACAGCATCGCATAGTACGCGAGTACTGGATCTCTTGGATACTGCAGAAACAGCTAGGAACCGAGGGGAATTACCAGTACAATACCTGCTGCATCGAGTTGTGAAGCGCTCCCCCGAGTAGCACGAATTGATCGCTCGTGTGCTCCGGGAGGAGATCTCGCAGTTTGAAGTCCGCCTTCATGTGCATTCTCTTCCTAGATTCAAAGCACTGAAATAGCCATATGAAACACATTTGCGAGGAGCGGCACTCACTCGTAGCCTTTGCTTAAAGTGATCACTCTTATAGTACTCTGGAAGAGCACAGAGAGGAGAAAAATCGGGGCTTCTGCAACATGCAAACGGTTGATACTGCAGGAAAGATACACATACGCTTTGCTCAGTTCGAGAGAGAGCTTCGGCGACTGGCCCATTAGTTCGTAGATGTCGACGACGTACGAAGATGCGAAGTTATCCGTGTTGAATGGGAAGTTCGCGCTTGTTCGGCAGTCGTGGTCATGCTTGCGGAACTTTTCCTCCAGATCGGGATCGTCTTCATAGATACCCTTCTTGGCAGTCTCCTGTGGAATAAAAAGTATCACACCAGATGGCGCTAGCTCCAACAAACCCTCAATTGCTGGAGAAACTCCTCGTTCTTGTAGGCTCCTTCGATGGCCTTCTCCTGCTCCAGAAATTCCACAAGGGAGTGCGATTGCTCCATATGGAAAGGAGAGTCGGGCTGAAAACAGATCTCTGGAAGTCCAGAGGAGCAAGAAGTTCCTACCAGTGCATTGATCTTGAGGCCTCCATCGGTGATGATCCAGTGGGAGGAAGAAGCGCCGAGGGCGACGAAGAAGACGAGCAGAAGGCCACACAGCGCCGTCAGGTCGCATCTGACGAAGAGATTGATATTCATGGTTCACCGGAGATCTCAGATTCCGAGATCTCGAAGGGGGAAAGCGGATCCGCTGAAGAACGGTGACTCCAAGGTCATTCAGGCGACACTTCACCGCTGATCGTCGGCACGGGACCCCCAGTGAATCCCGCACGCGCTTCCCCTTTTTTCATTTATTGAAAGTCACGCTCCTCCCCTCCGAGAATGTTTCTCAATTTCGACGTTTTCTCGCGCGCTTCTTATGGCATCTTCTACCTTCTAGAGTTACTTTCCAGAAGACGCCCATCTTCGAATGTGAGAGATGCGCATGCTCACCCTCACGAACGTTTCCTCAGCGGCTTCGCTATGCCGGCGATTCGCCTCCTCTTCGGCCTCAGGAGGATTCTACGACGTTGTCATCGTCGGCGGCGGAATGGTGGGCAACGCCATGGCCGCTTCGATTGGTAACGTCCCTCTGCATGCTCCCCAATCTATTCTTGCTGAATTTAGGCGCCAGCGACAAGCTGAAATCTTGTCGCGTGCTTCTTTTAGACGCCGGAAAGCAGAGGTCCCTTGGAGCGGCGCCAGAACTCTACAGCAACAGAGTTTCAGCCGTAAACCCAACGTCTGTGAAACTCTTCCAAAGTAATTTCACAGCACCAGAAGGAAAAAAAGGATAACTCTTTATCTAGATTTGGGAATTTGGGACCGCTTAGTGCAGTACCGGGTGAAGAAGGTGGCGAAATTGCAAGTAAGAGAACGTTTACTCGGAATAAAGCTTGTGAGTGTCCCAGGTGCTTGACAGCTGCTCGCAGTCGACGATCGACTTCGAGCAACCCCGTCCGGAACAAGAAGTGGCCTTCATCATCGAGAACAACGCCATAGTGTCCGCCCTCTACGACAACATTCTTCAGTGTTCGAATATCGACGTCCGAACAGAAGTGAATGTGGACAGCTGCACGTTCGTTTCGTGGACTTCGTTTATTATGGTCATCAGCACTGTTCTAGGTTACCTTCTAGCATCGGCGATCAAGCCACCATCAAGCTGAAGGACGGAAGCGAGATTGCTACGAGTTTGGTCGTATGTCACATATCGAGTTCATACTTCTTCAAAATCTGCCTTTTAGATTGGTGCCGATGGAGCGAGAAGCTTCGTCCGTGAAGTCATGAACGTTGACTACTCGCAGTGGAATTACGACCAAAAGGCTATCGTCGCCACACTGAAGATTCAAAGCGTAAGCTAGCATAACGTTGTCTGGGATGACTGTTGATGTATTCAGGATGGCCTTAACGAAACCGCATGGCAGCGATTCACGCCTCTTGGACCGCTTGCACTTCTTCCGCTGAACCAAGAGCTTAGTTCGCTCGTTTGGACAACATCGCCAGCCGACTGTGAGCGTTTGCTATCGCTATCACCAGAGGAATTTGTGGACGAGCTAAACAACTACCTGGTTGGTCCAGTTTTCAGCTCATTTTGGACGCATTTTGCGCTTTAGTGGTCGGAAGCGAATCAGAGCCCTGTCACAAACCAGGCTCTCTTCCTCTTGGACAAAGCGTGCTCACTTGTTGGCTGCCAAAGCACTGCCTCGAAGGTTTACCCAATGCCCCCAACCGTTCTCAAGCTTCAGTCGGATGCGCGTGCCGCTTTTCCACTGGGATTTGGATTGGCCCACCACTACATCAAGCCAAGAGTGGCGCTGATTGGGTAGCTTGTGTGATTAGCGTTTGGAACTGCGTTGGTTAATTTTAGGGATGCTGCCCATCGCATTCACCCCCTGGCTGGACAGGGTGTCAATCTCGGGTGGAATGACGTTTCAGTGCTGACGACGGTTTTAGAAAAGAGCGCTGATCATGGAGCTGACTTTGGATCAACGACTTATCTGAGCGAGTATGACACTGCCAGTCAGCGGCACAACGTTCCGGTGATGGTTACTGTGGATTGGTTGAACCGGCTTTACAACACTTCGCTTGCTCCAATGGTCTTCCTCCGATCCCTCGGCCTGTACGGTGTGAACAGGCTTACCCCTCTCAAGGTATATTTGATGTACATATGTTTCAGCCATTACTTCAGTGATTTCAGGATCTGATCATGTATAAAGCCTCCGGTTAATTGCTCTCCATTTGTTGCTGTCGTTGTTATGCTAGGTTTCCCCTCCATTAATAAATGCATCAATTTGGTTCTGTGCTTTTGTCATGTTCTCCGTTTTACTTGGATGAGCGATTGGGTACAGGTGCTTTTGGTCGGCTTGATCTCACACCTTTAACAATCGTGATCATTGCCTATGACTACCTACCGAATGTAGTCCTATCGCCAAAGTGTCCAGCTTCACTCCCCACATCCCTTTGTTCCGTCGATAACGGAAACCTGAACAACAAGGAAAGAACCGTAAAAACCAGCACCCTAACAACCTCCGATAACAGCTGCTCCCGGAAAACTGATACATTTTGAAGAAGACGGACCTGAAGTGAGAACAACGTCAATACCCACCCCAACCAACTTTTGCGGCTTTAGATCAAGCCGGCTAAGAGCGGCAATTCCCAATCAGTCCTTCGAACCTTCGCAGCCTAAACATTTCCAGTCCTAACACAAACAAGAAAGCAACAAACAGGGAACCACCCTCAGACGTCGACTGGACTCATCATTCCTCTCGCGAATCCTCATCTCTCGCCTGCATTGAAAGGATTCTAAACAAACAATACGAATCAAAACCTAGCTTTATTTTATGTACACTGAGCAACGAACGTAAAACTCTGGAATAACTCAAGTTAGGAAAGACAGTGAAGATCTACCGCGCAGATACTGGAGTCCCGAGCTCATTGGAGCCAAACGGATTACTGTCGGTCTGCATAGCGAATCTGCAGTCTGCAACGAATTGAATTAGAACTTTTTACCAATATCGGGGCTTACCATTTCTTTCATCGTCTTTTCGGTTGATCTGGTCAAACAGTTCACTGATTCCAAATGGATCTTCATCAGTACTGTTCTGCTTAAAGCGCTTAGCTTGCGGTTCCTCAGAAGTCGAATCAGCAATCATAAATACTGGTGGCGGGGGAGGTGGAGGCAACATATGAAGAAGAGAATCAGGTCCAGTCTGAATAGCGTTGTGACAGTCTGCATTCGCGAACTGTTTTTGAGAAGAAGAACCAGAAGGTTCACTGCCACTGGGCGGAAGTGGAATGTCACTAATAGCCAATTTGGCCGATTCACACTCATCCCGAGAACGGCTCGACGACCTGCTGCGATCACGACGCGTGCGTCGTTTACGAGCGCGACTCTCACCAAGGGATTTACAGAGCGACTGAATCATACCAGTGTGGAGAAGTTCTAACCGGAGATTCTGCCTCCGACTTGCGCTAAGCTCTTTCCGCTTCTTGATAGCAACCGCCAGCAACTGCGAACGGGACATTTCCACATATGGCTTGAAACTACGCTCCGAAGAGTCAGAAGATGATGACGGTGACGAAGAGAGGTTGGGGCAAACAAAAGTACGGTAACAGTTGAAGACCATGGTAGGTTACGATCTGAAATGGTCCAGAGTAAGTCAGCACATTTGTGAACGATGGTTAACCTCGAAGCGAAACACGACCACAACAGAGCGACGGAGAAGCACGACCACAACAGAGCGACGGAGAAACACGACCGCACAGCGCGACGACGAGCGAGCCGAATGAACGCCCGACTCCACCCAACCCACACGAGTGGTTGTGGAGTTGATGTGTGGCGACGGGCAGCGCTGCGACGCGGTTGGATTGAGCGGATCAACGAGCAGATAGTGCAAACCGGTGTACTCTTCTCTTGTGAAGAGTTTGCTCGCAACGAGGTCACTCTTAAATTGGAATTAAGCGATGCAACAGAACAGCTGACAAGCTGCACTCGACCCTTTCACGCAAATGCAATGCCGACAGAAAAAAAAGAAAACACGGGAAAAGATCAAAGGAATCATCGAAACGAAAACATCGAATATTCAGGCAAAACACTACGAGACATTCCAGTGAAAATTCACATTCTTTCCTTCTGGGATTTCAAAAGTGCGCGGATGATTCTGGAGATGGAGCCTACTTCTGGAAATCGCGAGTTGCAGGAGAAGTTGAAACCGGGCTTTCTTCAGCTCAGGAACAGCACCCCGTCGTGTTTGGGGTTTATTCGTGCTTTGTTCGCGTTATTTCTGCTTTCTGTGGCGCACAATTCACCATTTTCGAAATTGTGATACATCGATTGTTGGAACGCTGACGTCACTTGGAATGGATCGAGCGCGGCGGCGTCAGCTGAGCGGAGGCGCCGCGGCCACTCGTGACGTTTCTCTGTGGCGCGGGCGGACGATCGATCGACGTACTCGATGTTGCCCGCGTTCGCACTATGTCCCAATGGAGATTGGATTGCGTCGAGCACTTGACGTCTTCTGAAGTTAACGAACGCTGCAGATGGAGGCCAAACACCGTACATCACATGACGCAGAAAAAATAAACAAGAAATTCGTAAAACACAAGTTCGAGGTGAAAGTGGAGCGCTACAGAAGTACAGTTGGGACTAGAAGTACTTGTATACTATGTAGGAAATGAACTTTACTCGACTACGATACATAGGAATTGAGCCACAGGACAGGAACAGTTCTAAATGTTGTAGAAGGGTGTAACATTAACAGTGTTTATAGTACTTTCCTTCGAGATTTGCAATCCTCTTTGTCAAAGTAGGGAGAGATGCACCCTGTGCACGCTTCCTGAATACGGTAGTGAAACGAACCGAGAGAATACGAACCGCTTGTTATCGGGGTATACGGTCATCGCTCTTCTTGAGAATCTGACATTTGCACCGGATGTCTGGAGACAGAACCGCTGTCTCTGTCTCGTCGGACTGTCTGTTGTGCATACTCTTTTGTCGATGCCAGATCGGAGGGCGTTGATTTCCTTGTGTGATTGTGCCGATCTCCGTCGGCCTGTTGCAATCGGCTGTTTTCGGTTCCCTTCAGTCGTCGGAGGGCCGACAGTCGACGACGCGCAGCTGATACGTGCGACCCCTTTTCCATCCCTCAAGCGTGCGCGCTACAAACGTTTCTGCTCGGAAGTCGGTTCTCACGGGAGCGAAAGAACAAAGGTGTCCTGAGCGGACAGCTCCCTTACTTGACTCGTTCCTTCCGAGTTCGTTCGCCTCAAGCTTATCGCCTCGCTCGCCACTGGAAGTTCAGGTGGCAGTTGGAATCGCGCGCGCTCATCTCTATCTCTCTTATACATGCATGTTCCTCTCGTGACTTACCCTTATAGCACTGAGGTTGTCATTCTCGCATCCGTGTACTCTATTGGCAGTTCCCTCTTGGTAACGCGTTTGTCACAAGTGTAATTTGCAGGATGAGTATGGAATTGACGTCAGAGCACTTTCGGAAGTTTCTGAAATCCATGACAGAGGAGCAGATCGAGAAGACTTGGGGCAACAAATCGTTGGTGGAGATTGGAAAGTCGATCTTTGGGCAGTTCGTCCAGGGTCGGGACCATCGCAAGAACCTGGACAAATTCGCGAAGCTTCTTCTGCAGTGCGAGAATTACGTGTTCAATCGGCCTTTTCTGCGGTCCTGGACGTTCAGAGGCTTGTCGCTGGTTCCCTTCCTCATCCAAGTAGGTGGCTTTTCCATGTTTTAGCTATTTTATGTGTTTCAGGCATTCATTCACTACACCTCTTCCATTTGGAAGATTAGTGATGACTTCAAGGTACGTGCTCTGATGACTTTGGGATCGAGGCAGGCGGCGGTCGATATCAGGGCTCTTTGCCGTGCTGCTTATTAAATTTTGAATTAATTTGCAGTCTTCGCGCGGTGCGGGGGAAGCTGGCAGCGCACGGTCTCAATTATGTCCAGTCTCGCTAATTGCTGCGCACTCGTGCAATCAAATGGGTGATCTGAATGGGAACCATCATTAGAGCACTGTTTCGATCAGTATTGTAAAAGTATCCTAAAGAACCAACCACCTTCCGACAGGGAAAGAAGTGCATGAGCAGGCGCAGTTGTCTGCAGAACTTCACTCAACTTTACACTTTTGTTTAGGTGTTCCACGCAAATTTCCGCTCTGAATCGCAAATTTTGCAAGTGCTGCCATTATTGCTAACTCAGAAGTTCCCAGAAAAGGTTGAATTCTGGAAGAACAGCGGAATTGAACACCTGGAGGCCGGTCTTCACGAGGACTTCATGAGGCTGGCGAGGAAATTGGCTTATGAGGGCATTATAAGGTTGGACATTCTTTCTTCACGTGAGCTGTACTCTTATCCTCTTATTCAGTTTTGAAGCCATAGTGTATTCATTGACTGCTGAGTTTCTGAAGCCTTACCGTTCAAAGGGGTACCGTCTCATGTGCCAAGCGTTATTCATGGGACTCACCGATGCCGGAGTAATCAAGCGGATTATTACATCCAGGTGCGACGACGAAATCCGAGCAGGCCGTATTGCCCTTCATTACGTGGCATATACAAGCCGTTCTTTCGATCTTTTCCAGCTGGGCTTGAAGGGATTCTTTCGAAATTATAAGCAGCCGACTAATGAGGATTTCCAAACATTCAAGCGAAACATTGACGACATCCTTAGCGAGCTGCATCAAGGTTGTTTCCTGTTGTCGCATCCCTTCATGTTGGTGTTCTTTAGAAGTCCCCCGTCAGAATAACCTGAAGTTGGAAGAAATGCAAAAATACGTTTGCGAAGCCATTGTCCAGTGTTACCAGAAGAAGATTATTACGAAGAATCAGATGACAGACGTTTTCTGTGCAGCTCTGGTACAGCATCCCTCAATCTGCAACACCATAGTCAACGCTCTGAGCCATTTCGATGGCCCAGAGGCGGCGACATGGGCCATGCCGTGTCACTCCTCGATGAGCATGCGCTCGTTGGCGATACTGTAAGTGAACGCCCGAACAGTGTATGGATGACTGATTTTGTAGAGGAGAAGATATCGCTTCGGTTTATGAGCAGAAAGGCGGTCATTTGAGATTTCCGGCAGATGGAACCGTCGTGGTGGTGGACAGCGACGAAATGTTGAACCAGCTAGAGGTGCACTTCAAACTTCTCGGGAGCGCTCCCACTTGTTATCCTTACAATTTACCCGTGGTTGGCATTGACACGGAATGGTCCAAGTACTATCGAACAACCAAGTAAGCCTGTGTATCGCAGATTGTTAGATCTCATCTACGTCTGTTCCAGGGCCAACCTATTGCAAATAGCTTGCCCTGGAAGTGCCCCTGTTGTGTTCCTTGTGGATCTGGACGCTTTTGACGATGCGTTGCTAAAGAGGTGTTACGATATTGTATTTGGCCCGAAGTACAAAGTGTTCAAAATTGGTAAGGCTAGTGATTTCTGGCGTGGGCTAAAAACTGTAGCGTTTAGGTTTCCAGTTTCGGTCGGATCTCGTACAGCTCCGTCGAACGGCCCCTCGAATGGAGTGCCTCTACTCCCCTTCGGATGTGTTGTGCATAGCCCAACTCATCTCTGCACTCTCCACAAAAGCCCCTGATGTGGTCAAGTCTGCCATGTGCTTCACTGACGCTGAGTTTCCATCCTCTCACATCAGCGAAGAGTATTTACGGTAGTATACACAACTTGCATAAAATGAACATTCGACTTGTAGAAAGTGTGGACTGTCCAAGGTTTCCGAGCGGTTTTTGGGCATTCGTATCGATAAATCGGAGCAGCAGTCCGTGTGGGATCGCCGACCTCTTCGCCTCTCTCAGGTGTGCAGTCACATAGCTCTTCGATATTGTTTTACAGTAACTTTTAGCAACGCTACGCAGCTTTGGATGCCTTGGTTTTGGTGAGGATCTTCGAGAAGCTACATCAACTCTCCACCCAACACAAATTCGGCATCTTAGACTTAGCCGGTGAAATCTGCGAAGCAGCGGCGCCATTCCCGTTCATGCTCGACGACAGATTTGACCCTTTCAAGCATCCGACGGTGACCGCCTTCGACGTGTTTCCACGAGAAGACTGTTTAAATTATTATTAGCCTATATATCCATCTAAATTCATTGGTTAGTCTCTGTTCATTGCAGCATTTGTTATACTTGCGATGTGGGGAAAGGCCCAGGTTCTTCGGCTGCTTCATTTCATCTTGCAACTATGTAGGTGCCTCACAAGGGAAGTGTCGAACATGGCCCCCGCCGATTTGGCTGAAACTTTGTATACTAGTAGGTCTTCCCAAGAGTAGTATCCGCGCAAAAAATCAGCGGCCCATACCGGGTAGATTTCGAGAAAAATGCACTTAAAAGTTTGCTATTGGGTGTCTCCGATATACGCGCATCCGGAGCAGAGCTGTGCAAACCGAGACTTTGAAAAACCGAGACCGAGACTACCGAGACCGAGACCAAATTAAAAGTCTCGCCGAGACCGAGACCGAGACGAGACCGAGACTTCCGAGACTTAAATTTATTTTACTTTTAAAATCCCTCCAGGGGCACACTATACTTCAAGAACCACAGCTTTTGCAAACTATCAACGCTCATTGACTTTCTGAAATCAGTCAGTGTGTGTAGCCATGAAAAACAAACGCTCACTTTCCGCAGATGTCGCTGGGCTGGTCAGAAACATCAAGGAAACCATTATGAGCACGGAGAAGTTTGTTCCACTTGGCAGCTCGTTTACATTTTCTGACTACTTTTTTACTATGTGTTGTAGGCATTCGTCAATTTCTAACACTTCTTGTCGTGAAAACCTCGGCAGATATGATATGTAAGTGAAAGGTAACTTTTCTGTGGCCATCTTTTGCAACATTCGTTATATAAATTAACGCATTTCTACATAAAATGATTAAAGTTTCCACGTGATACAGAGTTTTTATATTCACATACATGCCCATAAGTGCATGTCCTTAGGGCCGAACCTGTTATGGCGATGCTCGATTATAGGAGTATAGACTAGGAATTTGAATCGCTCAGAATGCTATTCACAAAGCCTTCGGAGAATCACCGAGAGTCTTCTGTCTCTTACTTGAGACCGCTTCAGTGACAAATAACAGAACTTTGCACCGTCTCATATTGAACAACTCCGGTAACTACTCCGGATTAAAAAGTGCGATATTAAAAGAGGCACAGACAGTTACGGTACGACTCGTCCGAAATCACGGAAACAGTAGGAAACATATAGAAAGTTATTCGGTTAGGTTATTAGGTTTTCTTAACTAGGCACCTCTTTAGACCGAGGTCATATGCCAGTTTAACTCAGACCATTCAATTCCACGAGCAGAAATCTTTTGCAAGGTATAATAACAGACCTGCTGCAATTTCCAATTTTGGTCTCACAATGAATTCTCTGATCTTATTGATTTGGTGTATGGTAGGTGGGACATTGAGCACCTTTCCTCAAATTGAATCACGTATTCCATGTGGGACCAAACACCAAAGTCTCGCCGAGAGTCTCGGCACTTTTCCGAGACCGAGACTACCGAGACCGAGACTGAAAAAAGATCGAGAATTCCGAGACCGAGACGAGACCGAGACCGAGACTGCACGGCTCTGATCCGGAGCCTACGGATGGGTGAGGGGTAACACTTCAGACCCGCACATTTTGGTTCCGGGTTCGAATCCCAGCGAAAGCAGTTCTTTTTATTTTTGCTTTCCTTGTTTTTCTGGGTGTAAGTTTCACGTTTGTACAGTTCTCCCGATTCGAAAATGCGTTATTATTGAAATGCGAAGATGACAGATGACCAAATCGCAACGCTGAAATCCATAGTGCTACAGAAAGCGGTCAAACATTAAGGCATGATATATCTTGATGCAGTGGGTGTCCTGATCACTTTCTCAAAATATTAGCGAATGTCATTAATATGGTGGCTAAAACTGACCTTAAGATGATTCTTATAGTAGGCATAAAGACATGAAATATGGATGCGAAAAAATTGATTAGTGATTTTCTCATTTTTTTTGTGGCGAAATGCAGTAAAAAGCAGTTTGACACAAATTATAAAATGAATGAAAAATTACGATCGCTGATGGGAATCGAACCCGAGTATACCGCCTGTCAAGCAAGACGCTTACCATTGAACTATTGAGACACGGACGACGCATCGGATTTGTCGTGCTATTATACGTTTTTGCGTAAAGTTGATCATGATCGTCTTGAGGTCAGTTTTAGTCCCAGTGTAATCGACAGCCGCTAATATTTTGAGAAAGTACTTAGGACACCATGTCTTGATGTTTGTGTTGCGATTCGAACCCGGAACCGAAGAACGGTGCTCTGCAGTGTTACCCCTCGTCCACCCATACGCTATGAGCGCACCTGTATCTGAACAATATAACCCTCATAGCTATTTTAAAGTGCATTTTTCTCGAAATCTACCCGGTATAGGCCGGTGAATTTTTGCACGGTTACTACTCTCGGCAAGACCTACTTGCTTGCAAAGTTTCAGCCAAATCGGCTGGGGCCATGTTTGACACTTCCCTTGTCAGTTCCACTGGAATGGGATCCACGTAAGCATGGGCGTTCGAGAATCCGATGTAGTCGTTACGAGATTAGTCGATTCATGGTTTAGGATGCCACTCCAGTGAGAGAATCAGGGGTGGGCAAGGGGTGGGCGGATTGTGACCCGCAACGAAATCCCTGAATTCGCAATGTACCGCGACGGTCGCGTGGAAGCGGAGTTAAAGAGCACTCATGGTTTTTTTGTAGGTCATCCCTTCCTCTAACAGATGGTGTGTAAAAACAGCCTAAGCACATTGCTCATTCTGGCCTAAATGGGCCATCTTTATCACAAGTCACGATGGTCCCGCAGCGATGTCCCTGAGTGAGTTTAAGATACTGGCCAGAATGGCCAGTTTACCCCTTTTTTCTCGGCTGGGGTAGGGATAAAGGGGTCTAATCGATAGTACGTGATTTGATAAACCATCATATTGCAAAAAAAAAAAGCAAAATGACGACTTTTCCCCAAGAGCCAGCCTCTTAGGCCAAAAACAGTAATGAAACATGATAATTTCGATGCACTGCTGTATAGAGCTAGGCGAGCTCTATCGATTAGACCCCCTTTACTCCCCCCGGCCGAGAAAAACGGGGTAAACTGGCCATTTTTTACAAATCTGCCGTATTTTCCTGCCGTTCAGGGAGATCGTTGCGGGACCTCTTCAATGTTTTACCCCACACCTGTAATGACGATCGCATTTTTTTTCACGCCATCTTGTAGAGGAGGAAAATTCACTATGAGTTTACCCTCCCCCCCCCGTCCCGCTTTACTCCGAGCCCTAGGTCCTAAAACTAGCGAAAAGCGCTTTCCTTCTCCTGGAGTTTCGTTCCAGTATAACGATCACATGACAACAGCGCGAAACGAAGAGTGCGAATTGAAAAAGACCGCCGCGTTTGAGGAGATATATCTTCTCGTAAAAAGTGCATGTGCATTTTCTCATTATCGTGATCGCTGTGGCCTGCCTATCTTTATTCCAAGCCTGGGTGTTAGGTCAAACAAAAAAGAAATGAATACGGGGCTCGCCTGTAACCTCAACTATCTAGGCATAGTTCTAAGCCGGAGCCTAAGCCAAGCCGGGGTTTGCCGAAGCCAGCGCTCTCGCGCTCTTCGTTTCACTCTTTTCTCCCTTCCCGCTCTTCGTTTCGCGCTCTTTTTTTCGCGCTGTTGTCCGCACACCGCCAAAAATGAATACAGAGCTCGCTTCGCTCGCCCGCAGCCTAAGTTTGTAGGCTGTGAACTTGTTAGCTATACTGGAAATCCCGCAGAAACAGCTCGATAATCAAACAAAAATGCGAAAAAGAGGTCGAAAATTGGTGACACTAGTCTCCACGTCAAATCGTGCTCGCGTCAAATCGTTCTGCTCCCACCCAATAGAAAATCTGATGGAAGGCCATAGAAAATCGCAGCTTCAAATGTCAACTTGGAGCTCTAAGGCTCCAGAAAGCGGCGTTACAATTTTTGTCGTGGGTGACCTGTATGAGTTACCCTTTAGATCAGTAGAAAACGTGTAGCTACCACACAAAGGGCTTTCCTTCTCCTGGAGTTTCGTTCAAGTATAACGAAGACTGCGACCTGTTCTTCTGGAAGCTCATTCAGCCAAAAAAAAAACAGAAAACGTTTAATTCCTCATCTCATCTCAAAGCACGGATGAGCGCTTGCGGCATTTAAGCGTTTCAGAAGTTTCACAAATTTTCAGAAGTTTTTAACCAGTTTTTAATGCATGATCGGGCGTTTCCCTTTAAGCGTTTCAACAGTTCGAGGGTTCGTCCTCGATCGTCAAATTTCACTTTGGGAACCTCTCGGGAAGCGCTTGCCACTTTTATGCATACGGCCACAGATGGGCCCCCGTTTTTCTTTAGAATAGTGGACCCTGTGCGTAATCTCGAAATCTTATTTGTTTTTCGAAAACTTTATTTTTAGGCGCTGTAGCATTTGGCGCCACAATGCACAAGGAAGGAAGTTGCTTCTCCCATGACATTTCCGCTGCGGATATAATCTGTAAAGTCCGCCGTCAACAGAAGGTTGTTTTGCTCACATAAAGCGATTAGTTACGTCGAGATCACCTTTGTTGGCTAATAAGATTTCGACAACGACGTTAACGAAACGAAGTTGTGAACCCCCTCGTCACAAAAGAGTTTCGGGATGAGTGCCAGAGGCCGTTTTAATCCGATTCGGTATTTGTTTTGCCTTCGGAAAGAAGGTAGTTCCGGGCGAATAACATTTATAAATGCCAGGGTGGGAAATCTTCTGCTTCCGCATATGACTGTGTGAATCCGCCTAATGGAGCACTTCCTGGCGAGGGAGTTGTAGCCGACTTGTACGTACAGCCCTGACAAGGGACTGTTCCCAAGTGATACACGCAGATCGAGCTGATATTTGGCACAGCTGCAGGGGTACATCTGGGAAATCAAGCACATATAAACTTATCTGTCCAAAATGAGTATCCACCCTAAACAGGGTCCCAAAGTTGCCAAAATTAACGACACTACTAGTAGATTTGCTAGTAGTACTAGTACTAGTAGATTTTTCAATACTAGTAGATTTGAATTGCAATAGCGCGTTGTGCTCGTATAGTCGAGGGGTAGTTTTCTGACACATCAGTCTTCGACACCCATCCCACCCATTCTTTTTTGGTTTGATATCCTGAGTTGATTAGCAAAAGAGAGGGGACCGCGAAAGATTGAAAAACAGCTTCACCATAAAAGTGAAATTGCAATTCAAATCTACTGGTATCGAGTGTTGTGAATTTTGGCAACTTCGGGGTCCTGTTTAGGGTGGATACTTTCATTTTGGGCAGGCGAGTTTATGTGTGCTTAACTTCTCAAATACACCCCAAATGCAGCTGTGCCAAATATCAGCTCGATCTGCGCGTATCACTTGGGAACAGTCCCTTGTGAGTGGATTGTGTTTTCAGTGCAAACTTATGGACACCTCCGGCAGAAGTGTCGCACACTGGGATCCGCTACTAGTCAATAGTCAGGAGCCTGTACTTCAAGCTAATAGTTCAAGGAACATTGGTTGTCTAGAACCATATGATCAGTATGTATTTTTCGTTCTTTTGCATCTCACATCATTGCTTCTGAGAGGATAACAAAAGTGATCGGTTTGGCAGACACAGATGAAGGGATCCATTGTCTCGTAATCATCCCGATTGTTCCTAGGACATCCAAAATAGGTCTGTATTTCTCGAGGGTACTTCTCGGTTAAACAATTGGACTAGGGTCGCAAAAAATGAACCAAAACATTCCTACAGGATTTCTCCTAATGCAGCTTAAACTTCAAGAGGCGTCGTTAATCATCTTGAGCTAAGAATTCGCAAGTGGAAATCGGTCATCACTATGCTTACGCGAAATAGAAAGGCCAACATTCAACGCACTTTGTCATTTTACCATTCGGTACTGTAGTCTTGGGTTTCAGTCATGTTCTCCTCTGTAGAAACTGAAACTTTGCAATTTAAGTGGCTGCGTATTGTTGCCATCGTGGTTTACAAAGTCACGGCATATCGGTTATCGCGGCATAATAAGTGTTCTCCTATACGTTTAAACGATCCAGGCGTAACACGAATCTTCAATGCAGCAAACCAACAGAACCAACGACCACAGCGCTACCGCTTCCAGCTCCAGAACGGTTGACAACGACGGTGGACTCGTTGGATATTGACTCATCACAGCCAATCTCCTCACGAGAACGAGGTTGAGCCCGGAGAAGACCTCGGCGAGGACGACGATAAAGGTGCCCATGACGAGGTGCCAGCACCGATTCTAGCGCTTTCCTTTAAACTTCGAAATTGGTCCATCTAACTGCAGGGTCGCCACTGTCACCACTGTAATGTTGCCGCCCCTAAGCTCAGTCTCCCCACACACATCGCTCCCCACTTCTGTACACCATGTTGATAATGTCGGGTGAAGGTGGATAAGGCCAATAGACCATGATTGCCATTCACCGTATTCTATTTTAAACATCTAAAACAGACGCCTGAAGGTGGTGGTTAACTTGAGGGCGTTAGTCACACTTGTTAGCCCTCATTGTATCATCGAAGCCAAATAAGATTCAATATAGCTGCGTTCCTCACCCACTCCCAAAGGAAGGTCAAACGCTGAATAAGCACATGGAAATGCCGGCAAGGTAAGCGTCGAGAAGCAAACCACAAAGTCGTTCCAAATCTCTTTCCAAATGACATGCTAGTGCAGTCAAAATCTCACCATAATTCACAAGACACTTCCTCAAAACGGCGAAACCGGCAAAAACTACCGTATACCCCGCACTAAGCGAAAACTTCATCGTAAACGAAAGTTCACCAATCTTCTTGCATTCCGTCGGTTGCAAAAACAAGCAAGATTGACTTATGGAGCAGCGTGTGCGTCAAGGTGACCAACAAGTCCTTCAATTCTATTTCGTGGCAGGTCGTCAAGACCGTTGCCTTGCACGGGAAGCAAAATACATACAGTACACCGGAAAAGTAAATCAAATATATACTTCCATAAACTAGGAAAGCTGTTCATGTCTCCAGCCTTGCCTTCATATTCAGTGATTTTTCCACAAAAAACCGGCTCTGTTGTGGCGCTTTTTTCGCTTTTGTACAGCCCCTTACGTCCTTCCGTATTGTAAATCGGAAGGCGCAGTGTTTGTTCGGAGCCCAATAGACCATGATTGTAATTCACCCTACAGGCTGTTAACTTGAGGATATAACACTTGTTAGTCTTCATTGTAAGGCTACAGCACACATTCTAAATCATTGCTAGTCACCTCTGCTTTCCGATGAAGGTCGAACTGTGCGAAGGACATGGACATGTGTCAACTACATGAGTTTGAGATCAGTGCCAGCTTATCCAAGCAGGCAAGTTATCTTGACCTCTTCACTGACATGAGAACGAATCAGGTGTGGTAGAGGTTCGCATAGCGAGTCGAATCATGCTAAACAGGTCCGCAAATATGTGCTCTATCAGGTCGTGTCAATGCAATTGGAGCTCCGTAGTGAAGAATCATGCTAGCACACATGTTCCAAGACCTGCTTTCGAAAATATTCTCATTCTTCAGATTCCTACTCGATACATCTCCCTTGTTTTGAGATGATCCCCAGATAAGTAACCGAGTCCCAACCTAAACACACAAACAATGTCGGATGATTGAACAATTGATTCCATTCGAAACAATGCCTTCGCCGTATAGTCTGAGACCAAGATCATTTTCAGAACCCGGCATTATAGTCGATACACCCTCAATTACCGCAAACAACTCACATCATCCAGACGGACTTTTCCCTTGTCGGAATGTTTTCCAGCGATGTGCATTGTTCACTTCTAATTGTCCACGTGCGATTTCGTAAAATCTCACTTTTCGAAAACAAAAGAGCGTTTTTTGCGGACAAACAATTAGGGACACGGCCTGAGGGCGTAATGAGTTAATCCGTTTGCCTGGACGTCGTGGATGACTCGGACGAGAGGTGCAGCGAATGTAGGTCTGCACGGACCCGTGTAGGTGGTAATCTTCTAGTCTGCAAGTGTTTCCTCCTCGGTCAGAACACCCACAGAAGTCCACTTTGTAGATTTGTTTCGTTTTTGTATTCTCTCGATGTTTGGCTTTCTTGTGGAGGCTAACTAACTTCGATGACGCAAAAATTCTGACAGTGTACGAGGAGAAGAAGCTGATGCAAGTACGTTTAGCCAATAGCCTACGCAAACAGATTCCCGGTTTATACTACGCAACGCTCCTGCGATACTTTGATTTGAAGGTGAATCACATAGAAATAGTTCTTCTTGAGACGCAGCTGATCTTTCGCATATAAATCCTTCGTTCTTTCTTAAATTTCGCCAGTTCCTTCGCAGTTGTATCAAATTTATCTTCATATACATCTCATATAACAATCGCTTCTGGGCGCTTCCTACGTGGAACTCGAACCAGATTTTTCGAAGTGAACCTAGTTTTGAATGATAATTCTTCTGTGCGATTGAGCGCACAGCTTCTAAGTTCTCAAAATAACACATCAAAAACAGTCTCCAGTGCGATAGGCTTTATTAAAATGTTGGTGTTATGTTAACGTGGTCTAGGCGCTGAAAAATTCGGACGGGTAGGCAAATCTTCCCGGCCTACAATGTCAAACTTTGCGTGCCACTTTCGTTGCCAAAAATACATTATTATCATTTTGAGATGCATCTTAGGTGTGAAAGAACGTGAGCGGAGACATATAATTTGCTCAAAAGTCCGTAACTCGTTCCTCAATAGCAATGCCAACATATTGGCCTTCATCCGTTCAGCGTGAGCCAATCTTGATGAACCACAAGACAACTTTCGATCCTCTCATCTTAGACTCTTTCGACTATTTCTCTGTCGCTGTACAGAATCTAATGAAAAACTGTTGTTTGTCGCTGGAGACATTCCAATGACCTTTTTTATAGTGACTGGTTTCAAAACTCGTTCTTGTGCAAGCTTGTTGAAAACAGACTATTTTGGAGCATCACTTGCAGAACGCTGACAGCGGAAATAGTTGCCTTGCTACTTATAGAAAATTCCTTTTCTTCTGAAAATAACACTCATCCATAGCAGAAGAAGTCGACTCGTCTTGTCCTCATTTCGAGGCTAATATACTTCACTTCAAGGAGCATCCCTGCATAGCTGTGGTTCGCCTTGAGCTCTGGTCACAAAGTCGATTTTTGACATTTACAAAATGACTCCTGACTGTGCAAACATCCGGCACACGGTCTCAAAACGCTCTTCAAAGAGACGCCGTGAGTCACGTGGACGGAAGCCCTTCGAGTGGTGTGAATGAGAGTTTCCTGCGGAGAAGTGGTCTCTAAAGAGTTCTTCTGACTGACGTCGGACCAAAACAAGCCTGTTGGGTGGCGTGCGACCACTGATCAAGACCCTAAGATTCTTTCTTTCTCTCGAAGGAACAGACTCCAAATACAAACGCTGCATCGCCGCACTCGTAGCTACCATAGTCACCGGAGCCAGGTCGTATTGTCCACGGGCAACAATAAATCCTTTCACTTCATGGGAGAATCGGTGAATCGCGTGGCAAACAAGCACTCTAAGACAACGTTCCCAGAAAGTTTTATCCGAAATTGTACCTTTTCGGTGAAATTCACTTTGCCGTCGACAAACAGGACAGAAAAAGAAGTGTTGTTCTTCCAACGTGACTCCTAATCTTTAAACCTCAGAGAGTGGCGGTTTTGCAGAATCGTTCTCCTTTCATGGCCATGTCCACTTCTGAAATGGATCATCTTTCTTCTATAGCTACAGGTCAGCTCGGTCGGTCAAGTTGGATGGACTTGAGTTCTCCGTGTGTTGATCCCTCAGGTGCAGACAGACTGCTTTTTGACCAGCTAAAGGTAGTGTAGGTTGACGGCGGAGTTCAAAAAAAAAGATAAGTTCAGTCTTGTGACGACAGAGTTATTCCAGACAAGTCAAATTAATTTAGGCACCACCGCAAACTCCTACGTAACATCACAGTTCCTCTTTGCTTTGAAATAACTCTAGCGACAGATATAGGGTGCCTCAAACCCCGATCGAATCCTCAAGACAGACATGTGTGTCTGCCAAACAAATGCTGCAAACCATTTTCCTATACCAGGTCCGTATGAAATCGGTCGCCTTTCGACCGCTTCACACTTATTTCTGCCACTGAAACGTCTGTCTCGTAGACAGACACTGCCAAGAATTGTGTGCTTGGCAGGGGTGGATGCTTGTGAGAACCTGTATAAGCCTGTCTAACGATGATATACAAATGTACACTATGTCATTTGACACTCCTGAACGCTCTTCCACAGCCAGGTGTTCGAATGCGTCGGTGTTTCCTGTTTCTTTTAATAATTAACAGAGTCAAGTTCAACTCGATTTATTGTGGATTCGGTGCGTACGACGCTGTGACGTTAGACCTATTTCAGACGAACCCAATCCACTCAGGCGTGTGAGCTATTTTCAAAGGACTCCTAGGCAGCAGCAGCTGTTTATTGTGGACTTTCAGCCAGATGGTCCTGTGAAACGCGACAAACTTGATAGAACAGTGACGTCTTTCTGTTTTGTATAGATTTTAAGAAAGATCGAAATACACAGAACGGTGACGTTTGTCAATACCTTTGTCGGATTGTAACACGATTTGACCGCAAAAACAATAATATTAGGGAATTTGCATTTTTTGTTCGAAGAAGCGAATTCGTCATCGGTTCGGATTTGAAAACAATTCGCGAAATCCAGTCACAGGCGATACAAATTCGAATCCTTTGAAATTGATTCGTTTGTAGTGGTTTCTCCCGAAGGAAGTCCTTCGGAAATGGTGGGGGAAACCTTGGAGGCTGTTCGGATGTCCAGCTGACCTCGACCCCCCACGTTTCCACAGAATCGAAAGCCGATGAAAACAAGTTGTTTTGATTCGATTCCCAAACAGTGCACCAAACAATACACACGCTTCTTGAGAGGCTTGTTATTCGTCTCCTCTGCTGCAGATCATTGAGCCTCTTGACCACTTGATGACTAAGAAGAAGGCCCTACTTGGCGAAGGTGAAACTCTTCTCTGGACACTCATTTCGGTCCCTCGCAGCTACACCGTCTTTATGAGATCACTCCCACACGATGAACAAAAATCAAAGACAATAGCGCGTGTCACTGAAGGGTCTATTGAAATCCCTAAGTGTGTGACGCAATTTGTGGTTATTTTCAGTTTCAGTATGAGTTCCTCTGCGTCACTTTGGGTCTCGAAACAATAAAGAACCAATTGGTCAGAGCTAGAAAATAGTCGGAATGTCTTCGAAGTTCATTTTATGGCCCATTTGCACAATGCTTAGAATGTATAGAGACGCCAACTGAGTCGGAGCCAACCGAGATTTAGTTGTATCACTCGAATTGGTTCTATTCTATCATGTTCGATTGTAATTTCACGGCACGTTGACCCGCTGCGTTCTAAGTCACTCAAAGTGCACGTGCACGTTTGAAAACAAACGAAAAACAGTGTATCACGACCACAGGAACATTGCTCGGAAAAAGAGAAAGACGGAGGTCGTCAAGTGCTCAGAAGTGCACAAAAATAAAAAGATGGAGAATAATGAAACGAAAATTTTTAAAAAGATTTTGCAAGAAAGACTCCCTCCAACACCTTGACATTTGAATTTCAGACTCGCAACGCTTCTAATTCTCCTTGAGTGGATTTGGATACAAAAAAACAAGTGAAAGGTGATTAATGAAACGGATTTGAAAGTAAAGAATAGCTTATCTCGAGATCCCGAGTCCGAAATCCCCTAAAATGCAGACCTATTACTGGAACGTTTTATAGAAGCAAAGGTGTACATCGCCGTTCATCATTTTATGCGGAGACATTCCAAGAAATAGGCAGAATTGGACAAACACAAAGTTCCTCCTTCTCACTCACCATTGTTTCGGCCAAACTCTAGCCACTTGGACAAACGCGAAGTGCGAGCACAAAATCAGGATGTTTTGCCCGAGAACACTCTGTGCAGAATTGTTTTCACCGTGTTTGTGGTCCAATTCACCGTGAAAGAGCCGAAGTGTAGGCAGTTCCGGGAAGCGTTTCTCCAAAACAATTTGGTTTTGCAACACATTGTGCTGAGCCGGATACGGTAGAAACAGTGGAATTCTACTTGTTCGTGTCAGGAGATTGGACTGCATTTGTGGAGGTTTCTAGTGGGACAGGCCTAATTTAGATAGGCAGAACGATGAAGCCAGAGTGCGTCAGGAGTGAAAGACATTGTGCCTGTGCCTCAAATGTCGTCTTTGACACTTCATCTCTACAACGCTGATTACTATTCACATCATATGCGAAACACACATCATGGTTATGGATATGCTGAACACCCCCACAGAGTCACACGAAATGTTGTCGAGTTCCGAGAATGGTTCCTTTTTTTGCCACGTGGACGCGGATCACAAGGCTTCACTACGGGATCTCTGAAGTACTCACTGTTATTTGTCATGTCTATCGTAGATTCGATGCAAAATAGAAGAAAATCAAAGACCTGCGAAAAAGAAACGTTTCACAAAAACAGTCCGATTGTTTTTGGTGAGAAAAACTTTCTTCGAAAACATGTCCGGCCAGGTGCTCCAGGTGCTCCAGCGATTCCCTCGACCTATCGCCGAAGGTCGAACGGAGAATTGCGACTTTTGTGTTTTCCTTTGTTGTACTTCCGAAAACAAATAAGTCAACTTCGACATCATTTCCAGCAAGCACGTGAGAACGTTTATTGCTTCTTCAGAAGGTCCTACAGAGGAGGAGTGCACTCTGCTAGGTAGAATCTAGAAGCAGAAACAAAAAAGGCTTCTAGCGTTTTCCAAGTGACCATTGGAGGAAACTCTGTGGTCGATCTTTCTGTAATGTTTCTATCTCGCTTGGAGACGGTCTAATGAGGGCATCTCTGCCACCTTTCGAAAAATCAAAAATTCATCTAAAGGTTCGGAACCTGTTTTCGAAGGCGACAATGTGATCGACAGGCGCTGAATTGAATTTAGCCAAACAACAAAAGGTCCGGAATTTGAATTAAAATCCGATTTATAATGAGATAGAAGTAACAAACACCGTTAGCAAACAATTAGCCTACTGTAGTAGGTTCCAGGAAACAAATACCGCAGAAGTGACCAGCAACGATAGGGTTATCCTCTGTTTCGGTCTCTGTAAGGCAAGACGCGAGGATGGAATCTCCGATCTCCGGTTGGGGACCGGTCTCAAGAGGATTTGGAAGGCATTTGTGCCGTTCGCCTACACTCATCTTTCGAATAAACCACAGAACACTTCAACATTCATGCTTTACCGTAGATCACTTCAGAAATCGATGGCTCCATTCGAATCATCTTTATGAACAAAGGTTACAAATTTCGCTTTTGTTCTCTCTGTGCGTGAGAAACGGGAGCTGCTCCATCAAAGGCTGTCGTTCTTTCGATGGGAAAGGAGTCCTCAGAAGGGCTCTGTATCTGAACGGGGGCCATAGGGACAGGGACACTACAAAGTTTGTTTTTTTCTGCTCGTTGTGACTACAAGTTGTCCCCGTTGTTTATTGACCTGAAACATTCCTCAGCGGTGACTGCACTTCAAGGGTTCTGACGTGAAAACATGTTGAGGACGCCCGGAATAGCGTCCTCCAGTGCCTTTCGACCCGCTTTTGCACCGAAAAAGGCGCTAACACAATTATCCGCGTTGGACACAAATGCGTGAGCGGCAAAGGTGACTCGAGTTAGCGACGACGTCATCCGACCTCTCCTCTAACTCACTTATTGTTTGTAGTCTTTCGGGTCGAGTCATCCAAACAACCACCTGCAGATCTCTCCTTCGACTTCATCAAGCCGAGACGAGGGTAATCTGTGCAGCCAGGAAAAGACATATCTCGATGATTCAATTCGAAGGAATTGCACACTGGATCTTCACGGAGAGATACACAGCTCTCAGTTTCCAACACTTCCGCCTTCCTCTGTTGTTCAACTTCGGCCTACAATTCGATCGACCATAACTTCAATGCTGGGTACAATTCAGAATTGAAAAAATTCGGCATTCGAAAAGAACACTATTTTTCATGATATCACCGTGGCATTGTGGTCGTGAGTCAAATGTTTTGAAGGAGTTATGAGTTCGGTTGTTGATGCGGACTCTGTTTTGCACATCTCGAGGAGTTTGAGGTGCCATTAGAAGGAATAATTCAGTGTTTGCCTCCTGCAGATCTATCGGAAACAATCGGAAGCCGTGCACTCCATCTGTTTCCACATCACCTAAACACCGATTCCAGCTGCGCCTCGTGGATTGCTGAGAAACAGAGTTTGTTTGCCGTTCTTTGAGGTCCAAAACACCGAGATCTCGGCGAATTGGGGCAAGATTCCGCCTGGGTGCCTCCACTCTCCTTCAACAAGGTTCCGATCGCATCACCGACCACTGTATCTGCACAGCCGACTTCGGCGCTATTTTCGGCAAATTTGGCCACACACGGAAACAACATTTCTGTCGCGTCATCGGCCCTTCAACCTCGAAAACAACTCAAAATAACTCCGATTTCAAATGGGTTTAAACGAACTTCTCGACTCCTATCCCGTCATCAAAACTCGGGGAATCTGGTCTCATCAAGCAGCCGTGGTTTTGGAAGGAGAAGTTGAAGAGGAAGTTATTTTGGGTTTCTTTCGGACGAAACCGGACGAACGCTTTGTTTTTGGAGACAATCACTAATCGATTCGGCCTGCAGCCGTTTGAGCATTGTTTTGGCGGTCAGTGATCGACTCATTCTGATCAGGGTGAGGAATCTCGGCTGTGGCTTAAGGCTTTGGTGGCTAATGAAATGTAGCTGTGTTGGCTAATCCTGCCTGGAAGACTCCCAAAGAGGCTTTGAGTGTTTTCACGATGTTTATCTCTCTTCAAAATGTGGCGACAAAAAAGAATACAAGAATCACTTTGAAGTGCCGACCATTTCGAGCAAAGGACTTGTCTAGGCCCTTTGTGTTTCTATTTCGTATTTTAAATCGAGATGGAGATAGTTGTTTTCCTCCTTCGTCCTGTGCTTTGTGAAATGCAAACGATCAATGGGAACCCCAGGGCGCCGAACAGGCCTAGCAGGCTTTGAGGTGTTCGATTAGGTCATCTGTTCGTTCCTGCAACGTTCCCACGACTTTTGAACCTTTTGCATTCATGGACACGTTGTTCTTTTTGGGAGCCAAAGTCCGCGGAATCCGAGACTTCCACCCTCCGGAGATGGCAACCACGTGCTCAGGCCTGCGCCCTTTGGACGACCTCGAATGAACGGTCGGGTCAGGCGCCTTCGCAAAAAAACAACTCCACGTGCAGAGGAACGTCCTTAGAAGTGTTGTGGTCACTTCTGATCTTTCCACTTAGGCGTCGACGTAATCGACGCCCCCAATTGTGTCGCTCTCGGCCTATCCAATTAGTCTCCATTAGACACTTGACTCAACTACGTAGTTGCCACCCGACCCCGAAGACTATAATCGAAGGCGTTTTGACGCAAATTTCCCCGGGAGTGGATTAGATGTCCGAGTTTAGACGACCTTAGGGATGCAGGAAGAGGAGCCTCCGCCGGAAAAGGACACAGAATGGACACAGATGGGCGTAGTGGAGGCGGAAGACGTCAACGTTTGCATCAAGGCCCAAGCCGTAGATGGAAATAGCTGCAGAACCTGGGTGTCTCTCCGCACTTCTAAAATCCACCGTCGAGGGAAAAGCTGTTTTCTCTCGAGTGGTCGTCGTAAGAGAACGTTCTGGAAGAGTGTTTCGAAATGACCACCCGCGACGGTCCTCGCCCGGCGCCGTTTTGTTTTCTCGCGTCGTCCTCGCGAACCGGTATTCCTCGGAAGAAGGTCTTCCTCTGGTGCCCGTCGCGACTGTCTCAAACCGAAGTAAACAAGCCGGGCAAACCGGAATCCCGACGTGTTGCCCGCCATCGTTCGTTGCAGAACCCCTCCCGGTACAAAGAAGGCACAGATCATAGACTCTTTAATCTCAACAAATCTGGCAACAAATACAATAGATTACGGTAACAAGTTACTCTCGGCCGACCGAGTCGGCAGTTTGGGGACGGCGCCGAGCCTTTGTACTTTAGGGCTTCGGAGATCGTGGCGGGACCGCAGGGCTCGGGGCCGGCTACGGTAGGGCGGCCAGGTCGGCGCGTCAGAAGGCACTCTTCGAGGCACTGGGAGCGTTCGGAGGAATCGCTTCTTTGTTCGGGGGTACGGTAGACGCCAAAGCGTCTAACTGTTGGAGCGCCAGAAGGTCGGCTGACAACTGAGGAAACGGCCGACGACGTGGGTGGCCGAGTCTCGGACGGCGGATACAGTAGCCGAGGCGATCTGCTTCAGTTCCTGGGAGCGCGCAAACTGCACCTGGATCGGGCTCGACTGGGAGGCGATCTGCAGGGTGAACGTGGTGGGACGCTCTGAAAAGACATACCGTAAGATACCGTAATAGGCGGGCACTGGGACTTACCGAGTAGGAGCTGGGGCATGCTGGGCGCGGCCCGGGGGCCGAGCTGGAAGGTCTTCGCCATGGAGTAGGGCTGCGGGAAGTGGTCGAGGGGGATCTCGAAGATCATCGTGTGTGGTCGGAGCGGGTGGGAGCAGAAGCTGTGGAGTGCGGAGTGCGGAGCACGGGAAATCACAGAAATGCAGCGCGGCGAGTGCTTATAAGCTTCGCGACTCCGCCCCCCACGGTGATGTCAACGGCGCCGCCCAGCGCGAGGGGCGGCCACGGGAGCACACAAGACGGACACAAAGCGACCGTTCCGCCGGCGACCGTACCTCGCCGGATTCCGAGAATGCCGGGCCGTCGTGGGTGGCGGCGACGTCATCGAGCCCACTTCCGGACAAATAAATCAACTCGGAGGGATGAGTCACAGTTGCGAAACTTTCGCCGCTGTGCGTAGTTTGAAGGGGTACGGTAGGCCGATGACCGCGGCCGCTGCGGGTGGTGGTGGGTGCTGGAGGGAAGGGGTGCACGTGGGTGTCACCGATCGGCTCCAGGAGTGTTTTCTGCAGAATTCAGAAGCGAGGCGGATCCGATTGCTTGCGAGGGTGGTAAACAGAAGGAGGAGGTGGGCCTCACGTGCGATCTCTGGAAGGAAGGACGAGGAAATCTGAGTTCTCCAAGGAACAGCACACTCCGGAAATGCCGGCGTTTAATGGGATTTACGGAGTTTCAACACGGGCGCAGCAATGGAAATGAATCAGCCCAATTTACGACCACATTCCGGTCGGTTCTGATTCATGGAGGTCAGGAAAGACCCTCAAAATTAGGTTGTTTTGAACCGTATCCTCTCGGCTTTTCGCTGATCCGCCACCCTCACCTCCTTCTTGGCTCATCCGCTTGTTTTGTGACCTTGGCTGCTGCGTGGGACTGATCCCTAATCAGGAACGCTAATCCTTCTGCCTCATCCGAGTCCTGCAAATCCGTTTGAACTCGACTCAGCTTCTTGTGCCCCGGTTCCGGGTTCCCCTATGGAAAGAGGCGACTTCTTTGAAACGACCCCTACTATCGTCAGAGGGTTCCTAATTTCTGTCAAAGGTGGCTCCTCTTGCCTATTCGGCGCAATTTCGACGCCTTTTTCGCAAACAATTCGACGCCACGTCTTTGCGGTGTAGGCGAGCGCGATAACTGCGGTGGCGGACTATCCCCACTGATAAGGGTGGCGTGGCGGCGTCGGAAGACTCCTTCGCGTGAGATTCGACGAACCCGGCGTCTCGAAGGCTCGTCTGCACCTTCTTCTGCGCTCGACTTTGACCCGAGCCGCTCGACTCCACTGCAGAAAGTCGTAAAACGGAGTATTTGATAAGTGGGGGCCTGTTTTGAACGAGAGAACACTCAGGACCTTCGGCGGATCTCTGATGTTGCCCCGACTACGAATTTCCGAACATGCATTCCTCGCTCGCTGTTTGCAGCCTCGATAAGAAGGGCCTCGAGGCTCCGAGGCGGCGTCGGCGCCTCGCGGAGCGTAGCGAAAGGTCCTCCCGAAATAGGTTGTTTTCTTCGGCGCAAACGAGTCTATCGCTATTTTTGTGCCCTTTTTACAATTGCAGGCCCCTCCATGAATCGAGGATTTGAAAGTTCCCTCCAAAAAAGGACTCCAGAGCTATTTTTAGGACTGTGTAGTCTTTAGGTGGGCAAAGTCCGTCCACGTCGCCCTCCTTTGTGCGTTTACGATCGGCCCGGCGGCGGTGTAGGTGTCTCCGATAGGTGCCGAGGACGTGCAGATAAGGCAAATTGTCTTTATTGCTCTCAGCCGCCAACTAAGCACAACAACAGAAGGGCCCACGGGGCCCTCGACGCCGAGATTCCGGAGTCGGTGACAGTGGCGTGTGCCGCGATGACGCGCTTCTTGACGACCGCCAGCGGCTTCTTTCCCTTGCCCAGGGGGTACACTGTAACCACGTCGCCCGGCGTCCAGTGCGCGTCCACCTTCTGCATCTGCGGCTCGTGGTTACAGTAGTCCTGACGACCACACACACAGACGATGTAGTCGAGGGCCATCTCGTCGTCGAACAGCGGCTTCGAGCGCACCATGTAGCATCTGAAATGTGTGTTTCGTAGGGTGGCGCAATCTGGTGCGGCCTTGTTTTGAACGGACTCCAAACTACAGCCCTCTGTGCACAGGAATGCACCCGTGGCTTTCGAAAGAAGGAAGTGGGTCGTCTCCCGAGTGAAAGTGAGTCGGCCGAACGCAGAGAACGACCATTGCATCACATCACCTTTTGTGTTTGAAGGGGGACGCCAAAGGACGCGATGTAGCCCGAGTGCAGAGATCGGAACGTGGGGCGTGTTTTGATGGAAAGTGTCGTCGAAACGGGCTTCCAGAAGCGACAGGAGGGCGCGTGAATGGGTCGCCGCACGTCGTCGGCAAGTGCTCGAACTGTTGTTTGCGTCGTCTGCCGAATCTTTCAAAGACCACAAGATCAGAGCGCACTCAGATCCCCAAAAGTTCACTTTTTGACCTGTGGAAAAACGTGACTCCCCTGGGATGGGCGATTTCTGCTCGGGTGGTATTTGTGGAGGTATTTGGACTCCACCAGAAGTTACATCTTCAAAGGTTACTTCCAGAGATCCCCTGGAAGTGGCGTATCTTCGATACTCTCTTCGTGGACTTTGAAACTTTCCACAAAGGGAATCGTAAACAAAACGTGACAAAAACACTCCGAAAAAATCACAAATCAGCTGATCGGCAACCAGATTCGAAATTTCGATCTGGAGATCGCCGACGTCATCGGAGGCGATCAGCGGAACACTGTTTGTTTAGGCGTGCACGTCACGGCTCCTCCGATCTCTCAGATGCCAGCACAGGCACTTACCCTTCCTTCAGAAGCGTCGCGTTCTCCCGAAGAGGGTAGCGGAGGATCTGCTCGAGGCATCCGCGCACCGTGAAGTTCACATCTGAAAGGGGTACGGTACATTCAGAGATTCCTTTTCGAAAGATATTCGGGTCGTAGCCTCGGGGATCTTCGCGTTCGCCGAGCGCGGAACCGGAATCCGAAGCCCCTCGCCCATCGATCACTCGAAGGACGGTTAGTTATGCAAAAAAGGTGATGGCACGGGGGACCCCGCCCTTCCCTGCATGGTCGAATGGGGCTACCGTAGCCGTAAGTCATGGCGCGTGCATGCCTAACGGAGTGCACGCGGCTGCAGCGAGGCGGTCGATCGTCTTCGAACTCTTGATTTTCGAAAAGGGGACGGTTTCGCAACCTCGTGACGAGAGAGAAGGCGCCGCGGAGAGCGTCCAGAGGCACCTTACGCGAGATAATCGCATTCGGAGTGACGACATTCGGTGCAGACGCTGCAGAAGAACGCGCAGATAACATGAGAAAGTGCATAGGGATGAGTAAGGAATGCGTTCTTCCTGTGTACACAGCATAGGTAGGGAGGATTAGTCAGGGGCCGGAAACGGGAGGGAGCGCCTCTCGAAGACCGTGTTCCTTTTTTGGAATCACTCGTGGGCTTATCGAAGGAGAAGGAGCCGAAAATAGAAACGATGCTCTAATCCTCTGAAGCATTTCGATCGGAAGGCGAATTCCGACGCCTCCAGCTGGTCAGAAGGGGCCGATATGGAGGGTCAAGAATGCCCAGAATCCAAAAAAGTCCTTTTGTTTGTTCTGTCGAGGAGTCCGCAAAGTGCTCAGGTTTAATTAATCTCGATCGCGAGGAAGTTCGCGCAGCACGTGGCCTTCTGAAGGCACACGTAGCCACGGAGCTCGTCATCTGATCCGTTTAGAGGCCGAGGATCGAGGCGTTCGCGCCACGTCACCTCGATTTGCGAAATGCAACACCGAAGTGCACGTGGCGGCGCCAGAGGCGTCGATTCGCGGAGATCACCGCGACTGGAAGAGGCACCCGGTGCGAAAAAGCGAGAGGGCGAAGACGGTGGCAGGGACCTGTTCGGGTCGAAAAACAAGATCTCCTCGGTGACGTGGATAGGAATGCACCGACCCAAAACAAAGTTCCTCCTCGGGTTGGCTGCACCCCTGAGCAAACTACGGACTCCGGGTACCTTTCGAGAAGACACAGAACAGTGCACGGACTGGCGTCAGAGGCGACGTCAGGTGGCAATTATTTACTAATCGAGTTAGGAATTGTTTAGCCCCAATCGGCGAACGTGGCGCACTCAGAAGCGTGCACTCCTAGGCTACGGAAGTCGGCCAAGAGGTCGAAGTTCCCTTTCTTTGTTGATTTACGTCTCCGCTGTGATCGATCGCCGATTTGAAACTTTAAAAATTGACCGAGGAGTCACGTATCTTCTTCAGTCAGGCCTGCACCCTCTGATGGAATCGAGTGATCAGCGATCGATTATTTCGACTTGTAGTGACCTTCTCCGGGGAAGGGATTAGTGAATGATGCAATAGGGGAGTAATGTGTGTCCGCAGTGTGTCCCCTAATCCTCTCCGATCAACTCTCAGCTGTCAGGGAAGCGCGTCACTTCCGAATGCATCCCTAATCCATCAGGCGCCGCCGATCAAGTGACCAAAAGCGGTTCTGACCACACACGGCGGCTCAGCCAAAGATCAGAGTTCGAAGAGATTGAAACGGCGCTTCTCCAGGATAGGCCTTCGAGTGGAAAGCGGCGCCGGGCGGCCCTCCGGAGGGCTGGAGGGAGCGCTGAGGCCCTTCGCCCGGGGCGGGTGGGAGGACGAGTTTCAGCGGCGATCGGATTTCGGGTTCCGATGACTCAGCGCGAACTGGTCCTCCGGCCGCTGCCGCATTCCACTCGAGACAGGAATTCCGCCGTTTTTTGGGGGAACGAAGAACTCACTGGCGTTGGGCATGAGGCTGACGCAGAGGTCGTGGCGACTGCAGATGCCCGCCTGCACCTGGTGCAGATTCTTCGTGTCCGCGAGGGCGCCGTGGCAGTTCGGAGCCGTCGCCTCCAGGGGCCAGTAGAAGAGGTCGCTCTGCGAGCCGAGGGCCCTTCGGAGGGTCACCGGGAGGGCGTGCGCCTCCGAGGCGCACTCGAAGCAGCCGAAGCCTGAAACGGAGAGGGTTAATGCATGCCTAATGGGTGATTCCCCCTGTTGTTTTGCACCTTCTTCTCTCTCTCCGCGGGATCGCCGTCGGAAGAGAAAAAAGAAGAGAAGAAGAAGGTGATCGAGTGGCGGAAGGGGAACTTCTCGAAAGGAAGGGAACGTTTCGAAAAAGCTGCTATTAGTAGAAGAATCATCATACCCCCTGAGTGCGGCTGCTGACTCAGGCCCTTTCAGAGTTCCCTTTGCTGACATGCACGGCCTTTCGAAACCCTCGATGTTCTATGTTTAGTCGTCCTTCTACTCCATTAAAGTCCACACGGACACGAAAACAGTCCCACTTTCCTCCGGCGTCATCGCTTCCCCAGGCGTTCCAAGAGGACCCAAGTGTAATCTCGTTGCTTAGCAAGTTCGGGTGTATAGTTTGTTTCCTCTACGTCTGCGCCTCCCAAATAGCATCCAGCGCGTCACGACCTGTTTTTTGTTTTCGGACATTTGGGGTTTCTAAAGTCTTTCAAAGTCTTTCGAAGGTTACGCAAAAAAAAACGAAAAAGAAGGAATGCAACATTTGGGGAGGCCGGAAAACAACGGAGAGTCCTCTGGCAGACGGTAAACAGCTTTTGTGGTCACCATAGATCCTCTGGACACGTTAGGAATGTTGCAAAAGACGCTTCTATCGCCGTCGACTTTCAATGGTCCGAAAATTGATTTCGTCGCTTTCGGACCGTTCGGATAAGATCGCCACACGTCAGCGAAGAGTGCACCACTGTGTTTACTGAAGTTTGGTGATATCGGTGTCCCGGAACGAACTTCAAATGATGTCAGAAAAGTTTCAAATGACAACTTCGTCCGTTTTTTCTGAATCATCTCTTTAAATTTAAAGTGACCTTTCGAGTTTGTTTTCAAAACAAAGACTCGAAGAGGTTCCGTTCTCTGCTCACCTACGTCTCCATGCAGCTACCGTACTCTCCCACGACAAAGCGTGCACCATAAGCCAATCTGGTAATTCGCCTCCTCAGAAGTCAACAGAGTAATTCATAAAGACCCCCTAATGGGGTTATTAAAAGGTGGCCAACGCCCGCTCGAAAAACAAAAACACACAAAAGACAGATTCGATTGAACTTCCCGAAATAGGCGATGACGAAGAAGAAGCCCTCCTCACCCTTTGCAAGTTGTTTTTCGGAGAAGACTCTTCCGGGACATGGCTAGGGGACACGTGCGCTTCCCGGAAAACGTAGCCTCTGACGTCCTCATCGCGGAGTCTTCCCCGAAAGGACGAAAACAAAATGTTTACTCGCGTCTCTTTTGACGCAATCCTATTGAGGCGAGTGACCAAACAAGGATGTGAGGGTCGCAACAAAGATCTCTCGATAGTTATTGTTTTGATCATAGAAGGCTCTGGCTGCGTCATCGCCTCCTTGGCATCTAAACACAACGGTGACACATTTCTCGAGAAGACGATTAGGGGAATGGAATGAGATCTTCTGCGTAGAGACTCTTTAAGCTGCGAAAGCTGGATGATTTCTTGGCGCCAAGGAAGTTAATATTCGCTGACTCATAAATGTCACTCAGCAATCAGAAACATCCTCAGAATGCGGTGTGACCGCGATATCGGAAATCAAATGCTATTAAGAAATCAAATCGGATGGAGTCGATTAGCGTTGGATGTGGCTATCAGACATGATAAACACTTCTGGTTCAATGTTTATCTCATCGACGTCAAAGCGGCGAAGATGCTGAATCCGGTGGCGCCAAGATGGTGGTGCACGAACCGGTGGCTTCTATGTGGCTGATTACGAAAGCGCTTCATTTTTAATCGGTCTAAATCGTTTAATGCGGCCCTCAGTTTTTCTTCTGTCGGAAACTAAAGGGCCATTTATAGTCTGCGCGACACAAAACCCCCTTTTTTGTGTCGCTTAGCTTGTCTACGCGTGACTATGTACGCAAAACCAAATAAAACTGCACAGTGATGATGCTTTCGGATCGGGATATAAAATCATCAGCATAAAAAATTTTTAGGTTGACTTTGCGTAGGATAACTTAACTGTCGCTTAGCTTTAACTTGACTGTCGCGCAGCTGTGTCGCGTAGCTAAGCGACAGTCAACTTAAAGCTAAGCGACAGTTAAGTTAACCTACATGTCATGTCCCACAATTTTTTTCTTTTAATGGTTTGATAGCCCGATCCGAAAGCATCATGACTGTGCAGTTTTATTTGGTTTTGCATATATAGTCACGCGTAGACAAGCTAAGCGACACAAAAAAGGGGGTTTTGCGTCGCGCAGACTATAAATGGCCCTTAACGGTCCTCAAATTATCGAATGCGACCGCTCCCGGGACAGAACTAACGAAAATGTTTCTTTTGGGAAATATGTTCCAGAAGCCTGCAATTAACTTCAAGACTAAATGGCCCGCAGGCCTAATTTTTTTGCTTTATTTGCCATGGAGGGATTGAAGTTGTTGGTTTCCACATGTCCGATGTTTTCCCAAGGACGCTTTTCCCAAATAAATTTTGGCGACTCTGCTGCTCTTCAAATGCAAGGTTAGGTGATGTTTGATAACAAACTCGTAACTCATCTACCCATCAACATCACGGTTAGTTTTTGTTATTGAAGGATCCCACATCGGGAACACAAAGCCGGGATTTAGGGGTGCCAATGCTCTTATAGGTAGATTTGAGCTTGGCAAAAACACGTCTTAAGCCATAAAGCAGGAAAGGTACGAGACCATTAAGTAATAACTCGGAAGGCAGGAAGATGAACCAAAGATCGACCTCCAGCGATGCCTGTTTTGAGAGCCAACACGGACTACTGTCGGATCTCGACTGGGAAACGACAAAACTGACTGCGTTGGCGAGCTTTCTTAAGGAGCCCTGTTTTTGACAACAGTCTTCCAACACAAAGACGCTAATGAAATCAGAAGTTTCGACGCACAAAGGACTCTCCTTTGGAAGCAGTAGGAGAGAAACACAAAGTTCTAGAGGGGGCTGAAGTCCACAGATTATGTGTTGCTAGAGGTCAAAGGCGCCATTCCGACGCGAAACTAATTGATCGGCGCCGACTCTCTCTACCGGTTTTCATTTTCTTTTCTGGACGATCGAATTCAACTCAGGAGTTACAGTTTACTGCATTGGACGTTGTTTACGTCTTTCTGTTGTAAGAAAGCTGTACAGTGACGTAGAAGACTCTTAAAAATGCGAACTCGTGGACCTCTGACGATGGGGCCTGGGCCTTCGGGTCTTTGTGAGTGAGTCAGCCTCCGATTCGACCTATTCACATTCCCATGAATAGAGTGTTTCACGTCACAGAGTCATTGAAAGTAATACTAATCAAGTTTACGATTCCTATTTTCGGACTACCATTACATAAAAGCTCCATTCCTGGCTATTTATAACCTTTCTGATCTCAATCTTGTTTTCCAAAACAATAGGTCGTCATTTTTGGCGCCTCTGACGAAAGAGTTCCTTCGAAGCACAAAGACCATCTCCGCGATTCCGCTTCTTGGCGCCACCACATCCGCCTCTCGGCGACGGATCATTGAAGTGTTACCAACCTGGCCAGGGTCAAAACGCCATTGGAATGTCACTCACCTTCGACTACCAGAAGAAGGCCGTCCAGCAGGATGACGAAGAAGCAGAAGTTGTGCAGATTCATGGAAATATTTCTCTGAAGATAGCCATTAGTGAATTGATGGGAGCAAAGTGCGCATTTTTGGTCAATTTTTTGAGTACATCATGTATGCAGTTTGTGTTTTCGCCCAGATTAGGACATAATCCCCCTGTAAACACCATCTTCCTTCTCTGGTTTCTAAACACTCGAAGTGTCTGTGTGCAAAAACACAAAATGGCGAATCCGTGGAAACCCAAAATATAAACACAAATTGTCTTGGTGAATAATCGTTTGTTTAGGCCTGATACGGTCTCAGACGGCATTTCAGGGCTATAATTGTCCCAAATGACGTCTTTGCAATCGAATATGAACGGTTCCGTCTAAACATGGCGATTATAAGCAACCAAACGCTGACGTCTTAACAAAAATTCAGAGCAGTTCCGGGGATGCTTTGGGGTGCTTTGTAGCGTCTGGCTTCGTCCACAGGAAAACCGTTAGAAACGATGAAAGCTTTATCGGCCTAAGCCAGAACGATATTCGGACCAAAATAGTCGAGTTATATTGAGAGACATAACGCGTTCAGACAACAAGATGATTAGGGTAAAAAACCGCGGAATGGGATAGACCGTATGCAGAATGAATTCAGAACTCTATAAAACGGAATTCAGACCACCAGAAGTACTAGGATATCAGCGGAGCTATCGGAGCCGGAATCTCTAAAATCTAGAGGGAAAATGAACATTCTACAGTAACCAGTCAACAGAGTCGGACTGTGTGTGGATCTGCGTGGATTTTGAAAATGTATTAGGTTGGTCAATAAGTTCCTACCGTTTTTTTTCGCCGATGAAAAAACGAACTTTTATGAAACGAAATTAATCAACAGTATATACACCGTTGTTGTCCACGACCTGCTCCTACTGGTCCATCAGCTAATCGGTTCCTGTTCTCAAAAAACGGCAGGTGTGGCGTGGAAGAAGTCGTGGATCCAGGTTCGGAGTTCTTCGTCATTTTTGAACGAAGTGCCCATCATATGGTTTGACAGCCAGCGGCACAGATGATAGTCCGTTGGTGCTAAGACTGGAGAATACGGTGCATGTGGAAGAATCTCCCACTTCCGCTCTTGGAGGGCGGAATGGACAACTTTTACAATTTGCGGGTGGGTGCTGTCATGCAGAAGAATGGCTTTTACTTCATGATTCGAGCTTTTCTGTTGGATTGCATGGTTAAAACGACGCAGCTGGGGGATGTACATGTTGTGGTCGGCCGTCTTGTTCCGCTGCAGCGTTTCCTAGTGTGGCAAGCCTTCACAATCTCACCATACAGAAGTTATTGTTTTGCTCTACACTAGTGCGGCAACACCTTTTCTTTTTTGGAGCGACCCATCGTTTTCTTTCCTTCTTTTTGACATACAGGCAGCACTTCTCATCACCTGTGGCAATCCTGTACAGAAAGCAATGCATGCCCCGAGCAGCTTCCGTCGCATTTTGACCTCGACGTAAGCCAAGAGAAGCACGTGCCGCAAATGGTGCTTTTTACCCCATGGAAACTGCATCTGAATATCCCGAAATTCAGATACATTGTCGCTATAAAATGAAAACTGTTCCCGAGGTATTATAGAGCAGAGGTAGCTCTTTCAAACGATATATTACAATCCGCGGCACAGCAACAAAAAATACTGAAAAGCCGCAGATTAAAAAAACGGCAGGAACTTATTGACCAACCCAATATAAAGATGGACGCACGCACGGTTTCTTTCACCCTTTCCGTTTCTCTTTGATAATAAAATACTGAAGTGAACAGAACTGCTCTGATCAGTTCCAAACTGTGTCTAGACATTTTATACGCTATCTGTCTTATCTGTTAGATTCCACCTCTTTCGATAACCAGGGCTGCGCGATTCTCGAGCCTCGAAACTGTCGCACAGCCCTGGTCAAATATGTTCTTATAGGTCACGTAGATCAAGCACGTTCCCAAGACTCGGTTTGCATACGACTTAAAATGTCGCCGACACGCAGCTAGACGAAATGACGTCTTCTTTATTGTCGCCAAATAGGAATATTTCTATTTTGGTAGGCGACAAAGAAGGCAATTTCAAAAAGACATGTGAAAATCAGCTGCAGCTGACGTCTCTCTCCCACGATTTATGACAAACAATATGCCCGATTAACGGGAAGGTGACCTACAGCCGTTGCTAAGTTGTGTTTTGTAACATTTAGTCAGAACATGCATAACAGCAAACAGAGCATTCATAGCGGACTTGTGGGAATGATTTCTTTTTGCATTTTTTGCTCGAGAAAGGTTGTCTACGGTAGCAGAGGAAAGTGACGTTTCCTCGACCTTTTCAATTTGGGATCCACGAGGAGAAACGAACTTATGAATAGCAAATCTGGCGGGCAATCGTCCGTGCAGGCCGCGAATTCGGAATCGGGGACCTCGCGTTTTTGTTTTCGGGAAGACAAGTGTCAATAAAGGCGTTCGAGGGATTCTCCCGGGGGAAATGCGCCAAGTGGGCCGACGTCGTTCCGGCGAAAGGGACCGCGCGAATTAATTATTCCCCCTTATGAATGAATATCGATGAGCACGCCTAGGACGACCCGGAGGAGCCGCCGGTCCTGGAGGATTCTTCGGAAATGTTTATGTTTTGTTAGGATTAGAAGAAGCAGTGATCGTTCGTCTCCAGAAATGCACATCAAGCGCTTTGGGACCGTTTGGAGACACACGCGGTGATACCGTACCCCTCCCGAGGGCACCACATGAAGTTAGTCGTTGATTCGGTTTCGGTGTGTCGAGCGGAGGCGACGCAACAAATAGTGACTATGCCCGACTTCGGCTGTTTTCAACTTCCAAGGACAATTCGGAGTTGTTTTCACGGGTCCTGCCACGAAAACATGAGTAACACAGGGTGTAACGGGTCGTTTTCGCCTTCTGGTCGTGTCAAAGGGAATTTCCTTCAACTTTTTGGAAAAAAGAAACCGGTCAGAACTTCTTCCGGCGGCGATCGATCAGATCTTTGCAAGGACTTCCAGATATGAGGGTCTACCCAGGCCAGAAGAACAACTTCTTCTGGTAATTCCCTTCTTCGATCCGGGCACAGATTCGAGCTTTTTCCCTAAATCGCGACGAACACCCGTTCTCTTCGTGTCGCCCTCGAAGAGGCGTCGGTCCGAAGTACGAAAACCGAAAAAACGGAACGACACAAACAAGGGCGCTCCGCTTTTGAAAGTCGACGTCAGATTCCAAAAAAATATCTTTTCGGCAGAGGTGGAATGCGAACTTTCGTGCTCGCCACCCAGATTACCGTATCCTCTTGGTGAGCACAGGAGGAAGAGGGGACTTGTTCGTGCACGCCTAACGTGAGAATTCCAAACTTTGGTCGGAGCTCCGCAAACGCCCAAATAAATCAACGCGAGGCGAAAAAAGAGTTTCGTCGAAACAAAACGTGTTGTTTTATTTCGTCGCGCGTCGGCGTCTCCGAAGCCGACTTCCGCTCCGCCGGAGGTGCCTCCAAAGTGGCCTCCAACTTAGTATTAATGAAGACGATTCCTCGGAGGGTCCTCGAGTCGTAAAAACGCGGCGATAAACACGCAACTTCGGAGGACCCACGGCGTTCGATGATCCTGTTTATAAGCGACGAGGGTGGAGCTCTGCGCGGCTAGGGACAAATCTGTACATTTGATTGGATTAGGGACGACTGCACACAGATTCTGCAACTGTCCCTATCCCGAAATGGGCTTGTAATGTTCAATTTTAGCGATAAATATAATGTAGGGCTGAACGGGGAAACAAGCCCAAGCTGAACATCCTTGAAAACAAGTCTTCAAACGGCTTTGACGCGGACAACAGACAGAGAAAATGAATTTCATTATGTGGAAGCAGTCTCGACCATTCAGTGGAAGATTCTATGCTCATCTTATGTGTTTTGTGGTATTTTTGGTCTGAGAGCATGTTAGGAATGACCGAAGCTGAAATCAAAACAGGGTTCGAAAAGCTGTCCTCCTTTTCCTTTAGTCCGAGAGAGTAGCAGAAGAGGAACCGCTGCACTTCTATAAAACTGTTGTGCTACTTTTGTAGTACTTCTGTAGTTTGCGTCTTTAACGTGATGGCGACAGCGTTGCAACACCATATTCTTCTCAATTTGGTCAGTAGTGTGTCGAAGGGACTTTTTCTTCTGAATGAATGTGGCGCATCTCCGTGGGGATCTCTGCTCTTTGATGCACAAAATAGGCTTAGGGTTTGACTCTCTTCAAAATCGTCAAAGCTGTGTGTATTCGATAGTTCGAAAGTTCAACCTTCTTGTCATTCGTTTGTCAGTCGTGGGTGTTGTCCACAAACAAGTAAACAAACGTCCTTTTGACGCATGATCACAGCCCTAATTGGACACCGAAGAGAGGCGACGTCCTAAGAATCCATGAATGGATTTCCTCGAAAAAAAGCAATTCTTTGCAAAAAAATTTTAAATGTGACGTAAGATGACCTTTCTTGGCAAACAAATCACTGACCCGACACTGAACTGATACCGTATCAGAAGGGATTGTGTTATTTTGTTGTTCCGTTGACGTCCATGTGTGCACTACGAAAAACAGTCTTCTCTGCTCTTAGGAGTGTTGTTGCTTTCGCTGAATGCACTCCTGGTGACCTCTTTTATTTACCTGTTGTCTTCACTCGAATGCACCCAACACGTAACAGAAGTCACCTATGGGAACCATTAGATGTCCGCGTGTCTTGGAAATCGAAAATTTCAGAGAATCTGGCTTGAGTGGGGATGCCAAGGTGATCAGGCTCAAGTCCTATTAATACGGACGCTCTTCTCCATAGCGCGTCTGTCTTCTCTAAACACAGATTCACCGCTAATTCCCATCCGTAGATTCCTTTGTCGTCTCCTCTGATCTCCACGGTGACTCAGTCCGAGGCTATCGTGGTTCTATTTGCGGGACGTTTGCTTTTGTTTTGAATTCGGTGTATCTTCTTTGAAAGACTGCAATTTCGAGTGGAAGACGCCATAGTGGACGTCAAAGATGTAGCGCAATCAGAGGAACAGAGCGGACCTTGCTGGAGGGATGAGCAGATTCGCGAAAACACGAATTTGTTTTGCACAGAAGGGACCACTGATGACAGAGAGTCGTGGCACAAGTGGTCGACGATCACTATCTGAAAGGGGTCACTGAGTCAGCCGAGGTTAATTGTGGACCTTTCCTGTTTTGACACTCTGTTGCGTTTCAAGATCGCAAACACGACATAGAATACGTCGAACGGAAGTGATTCAGGAATCACTGAAGGTCGATCACAAGAGGGGAAACGACCAAAGAACCGTCGAAAACAGAGCTTCGCAAACGTGAACGAATCTACTAGTATAGAAAGCACTCTCCTAGTTGTTCTCTAGGGATAGTCCCCGACAGATTCCACCTTCGCCTGGAGCAAAAAAGCCTATGCAGTAATGTAGGTGATTTACGGTCTCCATAGGCCTTCATAAACAGTAGACAGACAGAGATGTTTCCAAGAAGCTGCACTGTCTCAGTTGGCGACGTTTCCTGTTCTCCCTCCGCAACATTAGCTTCTAGTTCAGTTCATGCCTTCCGTCTGTCTGTAAATGGAGACATTGAGATAGACAGCAGACCCAGACACAGCCTATTAAAAACGACGATTTCCTGTGTTGAGTCGCCGTCTCCCCTCGTGCGTCAGGGTAAACACCAACACTTCTTCTTGACCGCTTGCGTAATCAATTGAATTAGCCGACGCGCAAGCTCCCGTTTTAGAACGACTATTTCTGTGAGCCACAGCAAGCCGCGATTTCCAAAGGAGAAAGGGCGCCGAACTGGGTGAAAGGAAGTGGGAACAGTTCCACATCCTCCCATCACTTCTAATTAGCGAATAATGGAAATGGACGAATAAGAAAGGAATGTTCATTTACGAACCACCGAAACACTACAGACATCAATGGAAACTTACAGCAAACGTATCTGTCAAAAACCTAGGCCTTGGCCGCCTTCTTCGCATTTCTGTATCTCGTGAGAGCATAGGCTTCGAAGGACTTCCCATCGGCTTCGGTGCTGGTTTCGTAGTCGAGCTTCAGTCGTTCAGAGTTGTCGGCCACCCACCGGTCCATCTTCGGGAAAGCGTTTTCGTCGCCGTTTGATGCTGGGGTAGAGGACGCCACAGGGAAAGAGAGTCGGGTCTGTTTCTGAATCGGGGCCATGGTCTTGTCGTCCTTCTTCGGGCGCTTTGCTGTCGAGGGGGCGCTGATCACATCAAATATGCTGTCAATTGAATCGTTTAGAGTTGGTCTCGCGGAGCCCTAAACAAGAGAACATGGACCAACTCTTGAGGATAGCACAACAACCTTCGAAGCAAACGGATTTCCACTGGACATCGGAGTGGCGGGCTGCGAGAAATCAGCTGACGTAGGGGCAACAGGTGTGCTCGGTTCGGACATTCCCGGGACACTTTCTCTGATCAGCCGTTCCCTTAAAGCGTTTTTGGTTATGCAACATTCAGCTCTTCCCAAACCTCACGTCGTCTTCAAAATGCCTTTTAGGGACACGGGAGCTACTGCCTCTTAACTTTGGTTTGAAGGCGGAATGAGCGCCAGCCTCTGCGACGTATGATTCTGGAACTGCGCTCACCCTCGTCCCTCTTCGTTCTACTTCTTGAGTTTGTTCCTCCCGACGATTCAGGGCTTGTCGGCCGATTTCGGCAATCTGTTTGAAATGAATACTGCGCAGTAGAGAATCTGGTTACCTTGTCACAGAATTGGTCACGGAGCCGGAGCTTCTCTCGGTTGTTCGACACCAGCTGACAGATATTTTTAACGTCTTTTTCAGTGGACGCTAGCCACGCGAGCTCTGAGGCACGACCTTCAAAACCGCTCGCCAATGTGTACAAGAAGAGCTTTCGGACATCAGCAGATAGCTGCTTCTTGACGTTGGCGGCTTCACTCGACGACGACAGCCCAACTAGCAGGTCTCTGAGCATGAGAGACCCTTCCACTTCGGATGTTTGAGAACCCTAAATTGGGGAGAGTGAGCCGTTTAAATGTATCAGAGCTCACCTTAGCCAGCATCGGCACTTGCCAGGAAGCCATGCGAACATCCTTTCGCGACACTTCGGGGTACTTGAGGTTGTCTGTACAGAGGAAATATTGCACTTTGTCCTCCATGACGGCGATTGGCCATAGGTAATCCGCCTCGTTCTGCAGAAGCTCGTCTCGAGCAACGAGAATGGGGACCCACATGGCTGACGCAGAGAGCATCCGAATACAGCCTGGGACAAAGACATTACTTCTGACGCTACAGCATAGTCAGCTTACATTCTGAATCCATAGTGCAAAGTGCCCCGGTGGTACTGTAGCCAGCCCAGGCAAGTTCTGAGCCTGGAGTAATAGAAACTGGGATTTGCTGCGTCAACACCGGCAAGCCAGCATCCCGTAATTCTACTGTGTACAAGGACGCCGTCACCTACAAACGCAGAATAAAAATCCAATCGATGAATGAAAGCTTACATTGTAATGAGGTTCACGGTACTTTCCGACGAAGTAGGCGCCACCGCTGATGGACATAACCGTGAGCATATTCCTCGTAGCACACATGGTCAGTACGGGACCTTAAGTCAATCGTTGTTTAGCGGTTCTCAGCTGCAGAAATTACCGGGATGGGAGAAGACGACTCTTTGAGTTCCAGCCAGGGAGAAAATTCTGATGAAGCCATATGACGTGTAGACGGCCACAAATCTCTCGCCTAGAGCCACCAACTGGATGGACTCCTTCCCAGAGAGCTGAACGCTCCATTTTGACTTGTTGAGGTCGGCGTCCGTCGAGGCGATATGGTGAACGTACAGTTCGCTCGGAGTCGAACCATCCCGGGCCGAGGCCAACGCAACTGCCTTCGTCGAAAGGTCTCCGTACACGTATCTCGAGGTTTCGTTGTTCAAGTCGATCGGGTGGAAGAGCGCCGTATTGTGGAAGCGAATTTCTAGCTGCGACATTTCCGAGTCATCGAAGGAAGTAATGCTCCCGTGCTCGTTCCGTTTCTGAATCATAATGAAACTACACTTCTTTTCCATACTTTTGAAGCGTACCAAAATCCGCCTTTTTAACCTCAGCGGTGCCGCCCCGGAAACAAACGGAGCGGGGACTGTTGGTGGATTGTACTCGACCACCGTCGTTGCGCGTGCCATCGGCGCTTCCAATGGTACCAGTTCATCCTCTTGTGAGTATTCTGCCTTTATGGCTCCAATGGAGACACCTAAAAATGAGGTCAGAGTATTTCTCTAGGCTCGTGAAGCTACCATCGTCCTCGTCATCATCGAGGGGTGCGATCGTTCTATTCATGCGCACGGGAATGTCGTCGAAATCCATTGTGTTCTCGTCATCAAAAGCCATCACATCGTTATCGTTCGACAGTCCATCGATCACTGAATGGAAGTCGGACAAGACTGTGATTTTCCCCTAAAACTGAATCATAAGGTTTTCGTCTCTATCAGGATACAACCTCAGAGTCACCAACGATCAGCGAAACTTCTTCATCATCAGCGGGATTCCAAATGATCGATGAAATTGAGCCCTTCCCGTTACCGTACACAAAGGAACTTGAAATGCGTGGAATGCTGGCTTCCACGTCCCACACAACAACTTTGTTGGACGCTGTCGTAACTGCCAGGAACCGTCCTCCTTTGCTAAGCGCGCATAAACATAGCTGTTCCTGAAGTTGACAATGTACATATTAATGGGTAAGGTTCAACTATACATTGATGGGGTATGATAATGGCGAAGCTTCTTCCCACTCATTTGTGCCATCACGTCTGAAGATGACCACCTTTCCCTTTGAGGGAACATAAAGTTGGTCACTATCACGGGAGAAGCACAGCGAAAACTTCAACTTTGGGGAATCCCTAAAATGGAAGTGCTAGACCATAGGACTATACGCATCACGTACGAGAAGGACGGAACATCCAATGACTGCATACATCCCGTGTCCTTTGAACTATCTTTCTGAACCGGGAAGAACATGAGTTTTCCAGCGCTGGTGAGGACGGCGAAAATCTGACTCAGAGGGTCAACTGCGGTTGCACGGACGGAATCCGTTGGGAAGCTTTCTGCATCGTATGATCGCCCAGCCACAGCAATATGCAAACTTCGCAACATTTCCCTAAACGTGCCGGCTGCAAGGACATAATGGGTAGTCGACAAACTTGGAAGAGCAGATGACAAAATTTCCATCTTCACTGGCGTTCAGAGAAGTGATGGAGGATGGATAGCGCTCGTCAACTCTCCGTGGAGCAGTAAGTGTTTCGAGATCAAATCGCCAAACGGTATTCTCGGCTGAACTGTCCGAGGTCTTCTTGTTGTCGGCGACATAGATGTAGTCACCCTGAAATGAGGGCGGTCACTCATTGAACTTAAAATAGCCATGCTTACAGTCCACGTCAAAGGTCCAGGCACCATCTTTGACTCTTTCTTGCCATCGTAGGACCGTTCTATTACGGGTTCCAGCACATCACCGGCGAGCGACCAGACGTGGATTATGGAATCCCCTCCATAAGACACAAAATTGACCTGAAAGCATAATCGCTTATTAGATCTATGACCGGAACACAGCCCGCACGGGCAGGACTCTAGCTCACAACCTACCTCGTTTGTGCCACTCGCGTCGGCGCATAAATTCACATCGTGGCCGGCTTGATGAGTTGTCGGGGCTTTCTTGTGTGTTACTCCACTTAACGCCATCCCTGTAAGTGAATCTTCAGCAACAATCACGGGAAAACAAAGTGGTATACGCGCGAGAGAGAAGGAAAATGAAATCTCAATGAAAACAAGGTGAAATCTGAATCTGATTCGCATGGATCAGCAGAACACGCGCGTGATGATAATGATGTTTGGTCAAGAATGATCATGTAGAATGTTCGCTTTATTCCTGTTTACCATTGACTCTATACGTATGCTACGAAGTTTTAGTTCATCCATTTCTCCTATCAGCTCATTCCCAGAAAACTAAACGAAAATCCCCGCTACGGTAAAGAAAGTTTCTGGACCAATCTCCGATCACAATAGACGAAGCACAGTTGAAGTTGGACAAAGTTGGAGTCGTCGAAGTTCAAATTCCAACATGCAGATCAGCGATGTTTATCACACATTTATGAAATCGTGGGGTGCAAGAGTATCACAAGGGGAAAAATCATAACGGGAAACGTATTCCATATTCGGGCCAGCGATTTGCACAGCACCAGCCCACATTATCCACAATACCAGAAGGAGCCGGACTTCCGTCATCAGCCACCTCGCGGCGCCTCGCCTCCGCCGCACCACTTGTGCTCCGTGATTTCCCGCACTTTTTCTCGATTCAAATCGCGTGTCGCGGTCCTAGCGCGAATGGCTTGTCGGGCGACGGTGGGCAGTTCCGCAGCCACGTGGGCTGCTACGCAGTCGACAGTTCGAATTTCAGAGCCGCTCGCTCGCTCCCTATTCGTTTCTGCGGAACATCCAAGTTGGCTGCCAAGATGACCAAGGGGGTAAGTGTGGCCCGCGCGCCTTGTTTTCGTCTTTCTCTCTGCGGGGTTGTGTATGTCGTTCTTATCTCCTCGTTTTAGAAGCTGTACGGAGATGCTAAGAACTTCCACACCCAAAAGGCGTTGATCGCCGCCAAGCTTTTCAACGTTGAGGTTGAAGTCGCCGGCGCTGAGGCTCCCGCCGACAAGTTCCCCCTTGGAGTGACGCCCGCTTTCGAGTCCGGGGACGTTCTTCTTTTCGGAGCCGAGTCCATCGCCCTCCACTTCGCCAAGACTACCTGCCCTGAGGTCGTCCAGTGGCTCCAGTGGGGCCAGGGAGAGCTCCTCCCCGCCGTCCTCTCGCACGTCCTCCACGTCGTCTCCGCCGTCCAGGTTGACAAGAAGGTGTGTCAGTTCCCAGTCCTTCAAACTCTTCTTGCGCATTTTAAGAGCCTCTTTTGCTTAGCCTACTTGTGTTGGTTTTCAACGTGGGTGGGCTCGAACAGCAATCGGGGTGTCATCCATGCGCTATAGAAAAACGGTGCCTTGTTGTTTCGTATTCGGGTGGAAGGTTTCTTGTCTCCTTCCCTTGCAACAAGTCTCCACATGCAAAACTCTTTAAAATTCCTAAACCATAAGCTCACTTGTGCAAACTAATCTCGCGCACTTTCAGGCGGCCGATGCTGATAAGGCCGAGCTCCTCGCCCAGCTCAAGCACTTCAACGATGTGCTTGTCAGCCGCACCTTCCTCGCCGGCGACCGTTTCGGGGTCGCCGACGTCTCCGTCGCGCTCAACCTCCTCCCTGCCTATCAGTATGCTCTCGATTCTGCCGCCCGCAAGGAACTCGTCAACGTTAACCGCTGGTTCCTGACTGTCGTCAACCAGCCCGCCGTCAAGGAGGTCATCGGTGACTTCGCTTTCATCGAAAAGGCCGCGGTCTTCGACGCTGCCAAGTTCAAGGAGCTTAGCGCCAAGGCGAAGCCCGCTCCCAAGAAGGCCGAAGCCAAGAAAAAGGAGGAAAAGAAGAAGCCCGCCGCGGAGGAACTCGACGCCGCCGACGAAGCTGTCCGCGCCGAGCCTAAGGCCGCCGATCCCTTCGCCGCCATGCCCAAGGGAACCTTCGTCATGGATGACTGGAAGCGCTGCTACTCGAACGAGGACACCGAGAAGGTCGCCATCCCCTACTTCTGGAAGAACTTCGATTCTGAGAACTACTCCATCTGGTTTGGCGAGTACAAGTACCCCGAGGACCTCAGCCTCACCTTCATGTCCTGCAACCTTATCAGCGGTTAGGCTCATTCCAGAGAGGCTCCACTCATCGCTTCCTTTAGGCATGTTCCAGCGTCTTGAGAAGCTGAAGAAGAACGCCTTCGCCTCGGTGTGCCTCTTCGGTACCGACAACAACTCGACGATCTCCGGTGTGTGGGTGTGGCGCGGCCATGAGCTTGCCTTCCCTCTCAGCCCCGACTGGACCATTGATTACGAGAGCTACGACTGGAAGAAGCTCGACCCCAAGGATGAGGCCACCCAGAAGATGGTCAACGCCTACTTCGCCTGGGAAGGTGATTTCGGAGGAGACCGCAAGTTCAACCAGGGAAAGATCTTCAAATAAATGTTAAGGGCCCCTTGATGCCCGTTCCGCTGTTTTTGTTGAGTTTGTTTGTAAATCTATTAAAGACTTCACAGTTCTCTGTTCCGTGTTTTGGGTATCGGTATCCGTGCTATTTGTGTTTGGAGCAGATAGGGAATCGTCTCGGACGTGTGCTCAATCGATTTTCGATGCCATAAGCGTAGATTTCGTCGACGATTTCCAGTGGTTGGCGCAGTGACCTTCGGTTCGAGCGACATTCTTTCCTCTCACGTACGTACACAGAGAGAGTTCTCACGGCGTGTCAGCATAAGGGAAATTGCTTCACGAAAGCGTCCGCCGCTTCGTGGCGGGACCAGGCCGCTTTGTTGGTAGTTTTTGGCCTGTAATTCCGTGTGGATCAGTCCATTCGCACTAATTCCAACGGCAAATCACTAATGACGCCGAGAGCTATCGTTTGATACCAAAATATCGGAAACTCAAAAAATCCGACTTTTTTCGGCCATTTTTCGACCTGTTTTCCAACTTTTCTCCAGGGCATTAGAACGAGATCCATCCAATGAATTTGTGCGTTAGACTTCGCTGAACATTTTATATACCGATTGAACGAAAACTACGCAATCTACGAAGAGTTATTTCGCACTTACGACAGGCCGTTTTTCGCGAAAAAATGACAATTTCAGCAATAAGTTGTCGATTTCTCTCCAATGCGTTAATAATGCGTTATATCAAATTCCATCCAATGAATTTGTGCGCCGTTGTCTTTTAACATTTTGCGCACCGAACGGACACGAGGCACGTAAGATTGAGAACGTTATTTCGCTTGTAAGCTAGGTGATTTTGAGGTAACATGGAACTGTCAGAAAGTCAGAATTTCGACCGTTTTTCGAACGGTTTTGTATTTCAATAATGGAATGCGGAGCGCTGATCATTTTGCGGGCGACATGAGCGCTGCTACCGATCATAATCGGTGCAAACCTGCAGATACAAGTTACTGAAGATATGGTAAGATCGATGTTCTAATGTGACATTTACTACTCGACCGCGGACTGAAAAACGAGCCGTCTGACACGCCGTGGTTCTTCCTTGCATCATCAAGTACTCGTAATTCTTTGCTCGACATGACTTGATTGGGTTTTTCTCGATTCAGAGAGAGAAAAGGTTTATTTCAAACAAACTATGTGCGAACGTCGAAATTCTCACTCGATACAAAATGTCATCCCTTTCGCTGTTTGTTGTCTTCGGAGAAGTCGACAGCCTTTTCCACAGGCTTGGTTTTGACGGTCACCATCGCTGATCTCTTGGCCTGATGGATGAGTCGATAAGAAGCTTTCTCGTTAGCTTCAACGGTTTTTGGAGCAGAACAGATGTCGATCGGAAGAACGTTGGCTGTTTTCTCCGCCATCTGAACACAAGAACGTGGTAGCTCGGCTGCCTGGGGGCACCTCTCGAAAAGATACTGTTCGCTGGAGGCAGATGAATCCACATCGATAGTTGCCGAAACGCATGACTCTTTGACGATTCTCTGCAGTGATTTCATTTTCTCGGCGTTCGAATTCTTGGATTCGGGTTTCGTAACTGATGATATCTTTTTGTGCTCAGCTTTTGTCTTCCTCTCTCGTCCGGCTGCGTTTCGGGTGTTCGGCCCCTCGTTCGACTGCAGAGTGTTGATCGATGTGTCCGATCGGGATTGGTGTGGAGGAAAAGTAAGAGAAGACACATTGGAAAGAGAGGCTACAGAGCTACTGAACTGACTCCAAGCGCTATCCAAGTTTAAAATGGACCAGCTCCTAAAGGGAAGATTATTACTTCGGTGGCATCATAAGAAAACCTCATATCAGCAGGCGTGTAGGATTCATCCACATGCTGCGGCTTGTCAAATAAACCTTCAGTTAGATTCACCAACGCCTTGGGAAGATTTATACGAGGTTTCTGCATGGCCATAAAGATCATCGCTCCCTAAACTTGCGAGAAATAATAGAACCTCTCTGTAAAAACGAACCTGCACGAAGAAGAGAAGAGCCATACCGCTGCCGACGAAAATGCGAACATGAAGGAAGAGGAGAGCAGCGTAGAAGACCTCAGAAGCGCCGACAACGATCTGAAAGGCGACTAGCAATGCAAGAGCAACTGCAAGAACAGAGTTAGCAGAATAACGGTTGCTTCACCTGCCTGTGGACTCGTGCTGACAGAAGACCAGTCCCACGAGGGAGCTCATCGCCTGGACGAAGGCGACGATCGTGGCAGTGGCGATCTTCGAGAAGCCGACTGCGAGTCCAATGGCACAAAAAAGAAAGGCACCTGTGGAAATGGAGAAGTGCGCGAAAATGGCAAGTTTGAGCGTCTTTAGCGCTTCCGAAGAGTAAGAATCACTGCCTGGCAAATCCATCAGCCGCTCCTTGGACAAGCGACCGCTCGAAAGGGAACCTCTCTGCTACTGAGCTCCAAGAGCACGAGTACGCAGAGAGACTGTCTGCTGGAGTGCAGGGCATGTCTGCTACGCAACCATTCTGTCTGTCAGACACTCTTCTGAGAAGATAAGTGTCTAAGAAGTCTTCGAGGTGTGTAGAAGAAATCATACGATAGAGTGTTTGCAGATATGAGTTTTATTGTTAGATTTTGTGCAGTATGTACAGTAGTTGGGAATCACGAGGTCTTCTCGCACGTCCACTTGATGAGAGTCGCCGGCGAGCGGAAGAGGAAGACGAGCTTCGCGAAGAGGTTCTCCTCGAGCTCGAGCTCTCCCGCGTCACGCACCAAGAAGATGTCGAGGCACAGCTGCAGCACCCGATCCACATTCGGCAACTCGTCGAACATGATCCTCTGCAAGGGGCTCGGGGGAGTTAGACCTGATCTGGGGTGACTACCTGCATGGCTCCGGTAACGAGCATGCGCATGAATCGGCCGAAGACAAGAACCATCGAGAAGTAGAGACCGAGGATTCCGCCACCCGTAATGACGCTGAACGACTTGGGAAAGACCTTGTCGACGAAGCCGTACATCGTGATGCCTTCCTTGACCACTGGAGGGCTTTTGATGATCGGGTCGAACAGCGGGTCCACCTGAGGGCATTACATGATTACTGTAGGAGCTGAAAGGGTTACCATCCGGATCTGCCACCACTCGACGCCGTCGTCCGTCGTCTTCAGCTGCAGCTCGACGTCATCGAAGGCGCCTTCGATGGGGGCGGTCTCGTCCTCGAGGTGCTCCGAGAGGAGGGCGCTTACGTACTGTGCCTTCCCCTCGCCGGGCACTTTCACCATCGGAGGAAAGAGATGAGGGATCAGGCTAGAGCATTCAGTAGGGTCAGCAAGGGGAAGCGGTCTCCTACATCGACTTGTTCGACTCTCCGGTGATGACGTCGATGAGTTCCTGACGGATGGTGTCGTTCTCGCCGAGTTCGATCGTCCGAAAGTCCTCGACCAGGCCGAACTGGAGCTTTTCGTCGGGAGGCCGCTTGAAGTACCATTCGAACTTCATCGAGATCACGTTGGAGCTGTTGAGGTTGTCGATGAGGGAAAGCCGTGAGGGCGGACTGATCTGCCACCGCGAGGAACTGTCGCCGTGGATCTGCGCGAGAACCACATCCAGATGGTCGTAGTCGGCCATGTAGGATTGCGAGGTCTGGGCCCTTTTAAGAGACACTTTAAAAGCTATTGCCTACCTTGCTCAGACGGTAGGGGTACTGCAGCTTCTCGTACTCAGCTTCTGTGAGTTCCCTGATGCCGCCGAGCTGATTGGTGGACTCGAAGAGGGGCTGGTAGCCGGCGATGGTGAGGCGGCAGGTGCATTCGACGGGGAGACTCCGGGTACCGACGGTGTTGGCCATGGAGTAGAGGACGAGGGGGAACCAGATGATGAGGATGATTATGAAGAGGAGGACGCCGCCGAGGCCGTACTTGAGGATCGGGCGCTTCTTGACACCCTTCGGGGTGGGGTACTCCTCCTCGATGTTCTGCTCGCACTTGAGCATCGAGATGTGGGAGTAGATGTCCTGCAGGGCGAACCAGTCGCCGATGCCGAGGCTGGTGTCCATCCACATCCAGTCCATCAAGGAGCGCAACTCGAAGAGGAAGGGGATGAGCATGAAGAGTTTGTAGAGGACCCAGTTGACGGCGCTGTAGTTGTTCGTCGCGATCGTCCCGAGGCTCCGCTTCGGGTAGCCCGCCCGGATCTGAACGAATCTGGAGTGCTTCGGGCGAGTGGGGGAGGGAGGGGACCTGTTTGGCGGAGATAATGAAGTAGATGCACTTGATGAAGTACCACAGCTTGCAGCCCGTGTTGGCGATGAAGAGACGGTCGGTTGCGGCGGGGAGCAGCAGGAACATCCAGATGTGCACAAAGATGACGAGGGCGATCTGGAGGACGATTTTGCCGAAGAGGAATTTGCGGAGGAAGATGGCGCGGTCGAAGACGATGAGCACGAACTGGAGGATGAGCATCGCCACCAGGGTGCCAGGCACCTTGTTCTCCTCGAAGTAGGCCGCCACGCTGCCGGCGCCCTGGTCCGTCTGAAAGCGAAAGTTAGGACAGAAGGCCGGGAAGGGCGCACCCCGAAGGAGGAGTAGCCAAAAATGACAATGAGGAAGCAGACGACGTCGCACATGAACATCGGCGCGTAGATGTCGACGGGGTAGCGGTTCGTTGGCGTCAGAAGGTGCACGAAGAAGCCCCGAATGCGGCCGAATCGCTTCGTCATCCTAAAGAACGACTTGACTTCTGACCTCCCCGAGAGAGAGAGCTACTTCGACTTGATCTCCTTGTGCTTGATGTACTTCTTGACGTCCTCCTTGAAGTTAGCGAGGAAGGAGTTCGACTCCTCGGAGTTCTCCCGCTCGGGGCCATGGATTCTCTCCCGCGTGGAGAACTTCTTCCGCTTCAGCGACGCTGAGTCGCCGTCGTCAGAGTCGTCCTTCCAGAGGCCAATCGTCTGAATGCACTTTGTAATGCGCCCCCAGAGCCCGGAGGTACCATGAGGAGGGATCTGTGGAAGAAAAGGGTCATGAGCAGGGCGATGTCCCAGGTGCAGTAGTTGAGTCGCTTCTCGACGCCGATGATCCTCGGGAGCCACAGGGGATTGATCGAGCCGGCGCCGCGGTTCCAGGGGAAGAAGCCGAACTGGAAGACGTACTTGACGATCACCATGGCACCCGTGTAGGAGATGAGTGCGATCCAGAAGCGCTTCGAGGGACGTGGCACGGTGAGGGCGCCCCAGAGGAACGTCATCAGAGGGAGCGGCATCGAGATGACGGAGGCGGAGTTGATGTGGTTGAGCACCACCATCAGGTAGCAGATGAGTTCAGAGCGACTCAGAACGAGGTAGTACGCGGCGATGACTAGTCGCACGAAGAGATACTCGCTCCCCTGAAGATACGGTCACAGGGCGTTGCGATGGATTACGGTATACCGTGGACTGTGTGCTGTTTTCCTCGCTGTCGTGCTCGTCCTCGGCCGAGCTGTCCTCTCCTGCGTCCTCCCTCGTTCTGCAATCAGAGCGATGGATGGATCTGGTGATGTGTGGGTCCCTACTTGTCCTCCTCGCCCTCCGTCTTCTTCTCGAAGTAAGTGTGCAGCTGCCGTATCCCCTCGTCGAAGCCGAATTTTCTTGTTAGCTGGTCGCTGTTGATCATGTTCTCGCGGATGATCGCCTTCCGCTTCTTCTTCAGGCTCTGCGAGGGTTCCAGCACGTGCTGAACAGCCATCTCATCGATCGCCCCTATCTAGGCGCTACCATACCCCTCCAGACTGGTTGAAGAGCTTCTTGTGGAGTTTCTTCTCTTCCTGGAGGATGTGGGCGATGTAGCGGTAGTCGCGACTGAGCCTCATCAGTGTCGAGATGATCGATTCCATGACGCCACGACCGAGCATGAGAAGGAAAATGGCCAGGTTCCTCCCGAACTCCACCGCGTAGAGTCTGACTGAAAGAGAATCCTCCAATACTGTATAGTCGGACTCACACTTGAGGTATCGCGCCCGGATCTGTCCGAAGGTGTTTCCCTTCTTCTTGTGCTGGTGCTTCATGTTCTCGATGTCCTTGAGGACGTCTCCCGAGGTCTCCTTGAGGGCCGATCGGCGCCGTTTGATGAAGCTGCCGAGGGAGAGGAACTCGGCCGTCTTCGAGCTCCTCCTCGAGCTTCTTCTTGAGGAGCCCTTTCGGTCCATGAACGCCTGGGACGGCGACCGACTGATAGAGCCCTTGGAGGATCTCGAGCTCCTCTTCCTAGAGAGGTGCGCCTTCATGGTCTCCGTGGCCTCGCGGTGGGTGAGCGCCTCTTCGTCGAAGGTCGCCTCGTCATAGTCGGCCTTCGCCTTTCTCGCCTTTTGCCTCAAAATCGCGCGGCGGATCGCCTCGTGGTCTGCCACGCCGAAAGTGTCCTCCATCTCCTTCTTGAGACGAAGATGCGTCGCCTCGATCTCGTTGGACTCCTTGAGCGCGTCGCTGATGGTCCCCTTCTTGAAGGCAAAGTTGAGCAACTGCAAGGGACCGAGGCCCTTGACGCCGCCTTCGTCCGCTGCCACGTAGGTCTCCACCTTCGGGTTCAGGTTCTTCGTCTCCTCGGGGAACTTCCGTCCCCGGGCGCCTTCCGACGACTTCGAGAGGACCATCGACTTCTGCCGCTCCACCGACTGCTTCGAGTGGTGCAGCTGACCGTAGTCGACGCTCCTTCGCTTCAACTCGTTCTCCTCCGCCCCCACTCTGAATCTTTCACGTAAAGCAAAAGCCGGGAAGAGGAGCACTCACGAGAGGAAGGCAGAAGAAGGTGACATCGCCGACTGCGCCGGCGACAACACGAGGCCGTGATTCGAGTCCGTGGAGAGGCCGTCGTCGGCGGCGACGTTCTCGGGAATCGGGAGGTCCGTGGGTCTCTCCGGAGGTCTCTCCGAGCCTTCCGTCTCCGCGTCCACATTGGCCGGAGAGGTGACGATGGAGCCTTCGAAATCGAGTTCCGTGCCGGGACTTCCTTTTCCCCTCCCGCCGATCACTTTAAGGGTGCTCAGTTCTGGAACAGAGATAAGGGGGCCTCTAGATGGAGCCCACCTCGAGTGTGCGCCCTGCGGATCTTGTTCATCTGGCGACGGATCTTCTCGAGGAACTCGTTCTCGTTGCGCTCGGCCTCCTCGACGTCCTTCTGGGTGATCATCGAGAGGATCTCGGCGCCGCGACTCGCGAGGAACTGCTGCGCCTGCAGCTCAGCGATGACATGCTTGAAATACTCGCTGCAGAAGATCCGCCTCTGGACGACGAGGAAGACGAAGCAGAGGCCGTCGTAGAAGATGCCCGCCTCGTTCGTCGGCACTTCGCACTCCGCCAGAATCGCGCTGTCGATGACTGCGGAGGGGTTGAGGGTGCTCGTAGAGGACTCACTTTTGGAAGGGTCTATCCGCGACTTCATGCAGGCGATGCCGAAGAGCTGCAGTACCCAGCAGAAGTTTTTGTACATTTGGGACATGTAAACGCAGCCGACGACCTGGAGACTCACTTTCATCAACATGGCCCAGAGGTTGTAGAGGATCATGAAGTCCCATCTGAAGAGAACCCGATTGAAGTGCACCCCCGAAGGCGTCCTACAGGCGGACGGCGAAGGCGATGGGTTTGTTGAAGAGGGCGTTGCCGATCCAGAGGAAGGCGAAGCATCCGACGACGTAGCCGAGGGCGAAGAGGGTCACCCGTGTGGTGCCGGCGATGAAGACGACGGCCAGGGTCAGCCAGTAGGCATAGAGGAAGACGCACGTCTTCAGCTGGTCGAGCAAGTTCTGGCCCGATGAGCTTATGAAGTCAGGCACCCCGTAGATCGACTTCGTGGCGTGCATCTTGTCTACGAGGAGGTTCACCCTCCGCACGAGGCTGCCCAGCGACTTGCTCCCCAGGAGGGAGGCGTTCGACCCTCCGGCATACTTGTCGCCGTACTCCTCTTCGATTCCGAAGACGTGGAGCTGACAGGAACAGACGAGGAGCAGGAAGAAGTCCGCTGGAAGGGAGTTGAGACATGGTCGGCGGGGTTACGGTACCTGTGAGTTTCTTGGGGTTAAGGACGTTGTCGAATTCAGGCAGGAAGAGCCACTCGACGAGATTCCGGTCCCAGGAGGACCAGGGGTACTCTAGAAAAGGCTAGAGGGACTCGTTAAGGGGAACGGTACCTAGACAGAACAGCTCGGGGAGTCCCACGCAGAAGACGTACTGGAGGACGAAGTTGACGGCCAAGTAGCTCACCCAGTAGGACCACACGCGGGAAATCAGCGGACGGTCCATGACGTAGAGGGCTATAAGCCAGAAGGCGTAGATGACTGAGAAGACGTCGTAGCGGTAGCCAATGTCGATGACGCAGACGATGAAACAGATCTGAAGCGGCTAAGCAGTGACCTCCTCCAGTGGCTCACCTCGAGTCCGAACTTGTAGAAGAGGAAGTTGGCGAAGAACTTGGCGCAGTAGACGACGTCCTTGTCGGCGTGCGCGCGAGTGACGCCCTCGAAGAGGATCCCCTCGGCGGGCACCGAGCGGTTCGTCTCCGCGCGGTAGACCTCCTGGCGGATGAAGAGCGCCGTCCGGAGGCTGAGGAGCACCATGAGGAAGACGTAGTCCTTGATGTAGTGGAAGATCGAGTCCGTCTTGTGCATGCCGAACCAGTGGAAGGGGTGCACGAGCATCTCCTCCGACAGGTCGATCGTCGTTTCGTTCAGGGTCTCATTCTTAAGTGGCCTGTTTAGAGAAGACGAAAGTCGTCGAACCAAGGTGGATTCGCATTGGACGCTGAAGACGTCCTCGTCGAAGAACTCCATCTGGTAGAGCATCTTGCAGAAGATGACCACGGTGACCCAGATGGCGACGAAGTTGCAGGCGCGCTTTGCCGGCCATCGAAGGGGCACGAAGATGGCGACGACGACGACGAGGGGCAGGTTGAGGGCAGAGACCTGCTTCAGGGCGACGTGCACGATGGCGAAGGCGACGATCTTGTCGGCGTGTATTTCGAGGAGGCGGAGGAGGAGGTTGGAGAGAACCTGTCGGTGGCTGAAGACCTGCTGGCACTTGGCCTCCAGCCTTTGGATGACCTCTTTCATCTTCTTCTGGCCCTTGAAAGTGCTCGTCTTCGGCCTCGAGATGCCCTTCTCGACGTCCTTCGCGTCCGTCCTGAAGGAAAAGGACCGGACGGTCGTTAGGTCTACGACGACTCACTCTACGATGGACTTAATGTATCCTAGTCGGCCATGCACTCCTCTAAGTTGCTCTAGGACAAACCTGAGGTGCGGCTTCCTGTGGAAGGCCGCCTCCTCCCAGCGCGCGCTCCGCTCCATCAGCTTCGAGTGGAAGAAGTTGACCTGGATGAGCGAGAAGATGAGGAAACTGATGGGCGTGAGAAGGCGGATGAAGAGCTGACTCGTCGAGATCTGCTCCAGACCGAAGGACCGCACCCTGGAAAGAAGGGTTACTGTAGGCGGCGTCTAAGCCACTTACACGGCATCGGACATGCCGAGGTACTCGATGTAGAAATTGGGGAGGCCGTGGAACTGGTACGTGTAGATGAGGGTGAGCACGAACATACAGTATGCCAGCATGATCATCCAGAAGGCATACTGTAGTTTGCGCCACACGGGGAAGGAGAGCTGCAAGGGGCGGTTCCAGGGTTGAACATAGGAAGGACCTACTTGAAAGCACATGAGGAAGAGGAGGAAGAAGAGCATGTAGAAAATACGGTACATGACGACGGGGTTCTGCACGGAGATGACGAGCAGGAGTGCGAGGTTCACGACGATCCAGTAGCGCGAGACGTTCGACTTGAGGCTGAGGAGGAATCGGCCCAGCCTGGTGTCCTCCTTGAACAGAGAGGAGCTGGTGGCAGCTGAAGGCATCCAAGGCATCTGGGGCATCGGAGGAAGAGACCCACTGGACTGGCGGCGACCCTCGTTCTGCGCAGTCATGACCAGCGGAAGGGAGAAGAGCCTGTTCTGGTCGGCGCCTTTCGACGACTCGACCATCCGCTGCTTGAGGGTGAGCCAAAAGGCGCAGGTGAAGAGCGACTTGAGGAGGAGGGGGTAGAAGGGGGGCGAGTCGCGCGGTTTCTCGAAGCCCAGTTGCCTGAGGATCAGGGGCTTCTCGTCGGGCAGCTCCGACTGGGTCAGTTTGAAGCCGTAGACGTACTGGATGAACAAGAGGAACTGGAATCGGGCGATGTCACTGCATGCACAGGGGTCCCTACTTCTGCGTAGATGGTGATGAAGGGGATGATCCTGAGGCAGAAACGCTGCGAGTCGGGGTACATCCACACAGCGCAGGATACGATGAGGAGCACGAAGGTCAGCCAGCTGTGGTACGTCATGGCCCACGCCTGAATCACCAGAGCATGATGCCTTTTCGATGGCTATCTCATTGTGTATCCCCAGATGCCTCCTCCTGGTCACTTTCCCTATCTTCTTGAACCCCTCCTCTGACGACGTCACAATCCATATGGCGGTAAGCAATAATCGTTTTTCTCTGGATTAATGGACTACACAACGACTTCCTCACACTTGTTCCCCCAAAGTCGTTCAAAGTGCAGAGAAATTGAACTCTCTTCCTGCTGAGCGGTTTTAATGTAGAAAGTGTGGCCGATAGATACAGTATCATTCCTAAAGGTCAACTTTCTTCCTGGAAGACAGAAATAGATCCCAAGAGTAATAAATCACGGTTGATCTATTAGAAACGCACCCTTCTGCTCAACTTTTCTCGGATTCTTCGTTTCCCACTCGTGTTTCGCTCGAGCGTTTAATCCAAGCGAGACCAAAGTGTTTACCTTCTTTGGCCTCCACTTGCACTTTTTGTTTACTTTTGACTGAATGCAAGCGGACTGCAGCCATAAATCTTGCGCCCTCCTCCCCTCTCCGGAGTTCGTAAAAAACGGCCGTTTTTTAGATTTTTGAACTTTTCTTTTTTGGGAGTCGGATGGCAATGTTTGCGTCGCCGACTTCGATCTAATAATCGTTTTCCCTAGAGTGACTTGAGTACGTTTTGGATTCCTTCTTTGAGGACACTTGTACTCTGGCCTGTAAAGACTTCCACCAGGGTGGCTGCAGTCATCTTCCGAAATCTCCAATCGGAATCCGAAAAACGGCCAAATGTAAACAATTTGGGGAGAGGACAACAGCTCAGAAGTTCTTTTCCTCGCTTATAATGGGGTCCGCACCCCAGGGATTTGCCTGCATTTGTCTTCCTCTTTCGGACAGACCCCCAGCAGAGGAGGACTGCACCCACTGACCATCATCACTAGCAGAGTGAACGCGTAGCTTTGCGAGCGCAGCAGGTGGAGGAACCGGACTACGGTACGGTCGTCGAGCGATGCGCGTTCCATGAGGAACTTCTGAAAGTGGGACCTTTTGCCAGGAGTCTTGGGGTGGCGACCTACAAGCGAGGGTCTTCGGAGCACGTGTTCCTCTGAGGGACGCAGGTCGAGACTCTTCGACTTCTCCACGGCCACGCTCTCCAGGTTGATGTAGTCATCGTCATTCTGATAACAGGAGAGATCCTACTGCGTGGCCACTTGACCCACCTTCCCCTTGGAGCCTTTTGGAGAGGCCAGGGAGTGCGCCCGCAGCTCGTGCACCGGGGAACTCATTGAGCCGTTCGTCTTGGCCACGACGACGTCGAAGTGCTCCTTCCTTAGAACGGTCATGAGCGCGATTATGGTATAACTGACGAAGACGACGGCCGGCATGGCGAACTCGGTCCACCGCCAAGCGAACACCTCCACGGGGTACGGTAGGGGCTCGCAGGGAAAGCGGAGGAACTGGAGGAGGCCGAAGAGGCGCGCGACGGTGTCGTGGGGAATGACGAAGCGGTGGACGAAGGGGAACTGGAATGCGTAGAGCAGGGTCAGGTGCAGAGCCATGTAGGGGAGCAGCCAACGATGCGTGTGGCCGCATACTCTGTCCGTGAGGGAGCGCCGGTGGAAGGCCCAGGCGGTGGCGACGAAGACGAAAGTGACGAAGTAGACGCCATTCAGCTGGAAGGAGAAGATCAGGGGCAGAAGGCGAGAGGTCTCACCACGGAGGGGAGGATGCAGCCCGAGAAGCCACAGAGGACGCAGGTTAGGACACTCTGCGTGTGGTCCAGGTAGGATCGGAGTTTCTGGTTGGAGAGGAAACGCTTCCACTCCTCCTGTTCGTCGATCTCCGACTGACTGTGGCTCGGCTGAATGAGAGATACGGTAGCCGAGAGGCCAGTCGAGCTACTCACCACTTCGCTCTCCGATTCCTCGGAGTATTTCGGAGGTCTTTGGAACTTGACCCTGTAGAGGGGGACTGTGGGAGCATGGGAGGGGTACGGTACCTGAGGAGAAGGATGCAACAGGCGCCGAGGACGATGAGTTCAGGGAAGAAGATGCGGAGAAGGTAGAGGGAGTCCGCTTGGCGGACGTTCTCGAGACCCACCTGGCGGAGGATCTGCGACGCTCCGCCACCTGGAGGACGTGCATTCCTGAAGGGAGGAGGAACTCACATTTGTAGTGCGGACGGAGGAACCGGAGGAGATTCTGGTGGACGAGGACGTTGTAGAGGAGCTGAGAGCCGAGCACGAGGAGGGCATAGAGGCAGATGGAAGTGAGGAAACGCTTTGGACAACCTGCGAGGAGATGGTTCCGAACTGGGACGCCCCCTACGTACCTTTAAAGCGACTGTTGGAAGGAGTGAGAAAAAAGGGGACCAGAAGTGAGAAGAAGACGTAAACGAATGAGAAGAGATTGACCCGAAGAACGAACGCTGAAACGTGACCTGTAGTGCTGTTCCTCTTCGCTTCGGGACCCACCCGAAATCAGGACCGACGGCAGAGCAACATTGTGGAGTAGCACGAAGGCGATCGGTCTCATTCGACGTGGGTGGTCGTCGGAGACGTTTCCGCAGAGGAGCGATCGATGGCGGGATTCTGAAACCGATCCCTCGAGGGGAGTGACGAGTCGCCGACAGAGATCGCGGGATAGGACATGACGGATGCCCTTGGAAGCGGCGAAGACGATCGCTCTTGGGGGGACGAAGGAGTTGCTATCGCGGAAGGAAAACAAAAGAACATCTCGATTTCCTTTACGAGTCTTCGGAGACTCGCTGCTTCCCTAAGCAGCTGTCGATACTTTTGACGATCTCGAGCTGACAGGAACAGATCTGTCCTCGTCATGTGATCGCTTCTGATGGAGTGGGAGTGCTCGACGTAGGCAAGTACAAAGATTCACGCAGTGACAAATCGCATACGTAGTACTAAGGCGGTCTCAGTGACTCAGACGATCAATAGATCTAAAAGAAGCCAGCCTTCTGACAAATGGTGGGCGAAATTTCTGAGCAAGATAACGTATCGGATATGGAAGTGTGTCCATGTGTCACACTTCAAGCGGTCAAAACAAAAACAAAGCCAGGAACGATCAATCTGCGCGAGGTCCGTCTTTAGGCCCTGTCGCGAGGAGTACGATTGGAATCACAGCTAAGAAGCCGGGAAAGTGTACAATTTAGAGGGTTTAAGATCTAATAGTTCGAGAGGGAGTGTAAGGCCTCTAACCTCAGAAAGTATCCCAGTGTTGAGAGAAACAGAAGAATGATCGTAGGAAACCGGACAAAGTAGCGAAAATAGAATCAAAGAATTGAAACATTTGCAGAACAGCTGCATACTAGGACACGAAACCATAAACATTTCCTCTTCTAAACATACACTACATCATCCCTAATATGACCTTTCGCAAGATCAAATACGACACGCAAGTACCTTAACAAAGGACCAACACTGGGGTTCATCGGAGACCCAAGTACGAAGAGATCGACGAGTGAGATCGAATTCAATAAGAAATGACTTGCTTGGGAGAGGCGTCTTCGGGGGAGAGGACTGAGGGACCCTCGGGGCGTATGACGACCTCCAAAAGGACAATCGAGTTGGGCGAAAAAACGGACTGATGCGACAATGTTTGATGGGCGTTTGGTCTCCGCTGGAGAGCGGATTTGCATTTGTGAGCTCGCGAAGAATGGGATCGAGTAGGAGGAAGGACAAAAAGAGGAGAGGCCCCACGAGACACTTAATTAGGCGCCGAAAATCAGGCTTGCACGTCTGTTATCGCCAGGGGAACATTCCGTGGAGGAGTCGCGGAACGCGCCGTTTGTCACATCCCGCGAGGTTATGATGCCAATTGGCTTCTTGTGAGGAGCCGTTAGGAAGAGTGATTGCGGCGACGCGATCGATTAATTGAGGACATCTCGACCGATCAAACACGTGTTGCTCGGCACCGAGGGGTACAGTAGCCAGAAACGGAGGGAACGGGCCTAGGAAAGGGCTTCGAGGGAAAGGCGAGGGAGGGAGCCTCGGGGACATAACTGATGTATGCTTGATGTATCGCCTGGGGCTGAGGAAGGGGAAAACACTCGTCGATGCAACTCGATAGGGGCGGAGGGAGACGCCGCGGCGACAGTTGTGGACTCAATTTGCCTGTAGGCGACAAGCGCGTCAATCATCCATCGACCCATGGAGGGCCAGAAGATGGCTAAAAGGTGCCCCGGGTCTGCGGCCACTCGGCCAATTAATCGCCGTTTAGGAGCGAATTGTTAATCGGACGGCACACTAAATCTGAAGTAATGTTTCTGCGGCGTTTTTGTGGAGGCGAAGACCGCTCCGAGTGCTGTAACCGTATGCTCTAAAATCGTCTAATCGTTCGGAGGGAAGTACGCACTCACACCGTAGGAGTAATGGTCCCTGGACGAGGAAGACGGACGGAGCCTTGCAATGGTACTATAGTAGTCCACTGATCACACGCCGAGCCGGCTCTCGACAGCTCTGTCCTGAAGAAGCGCTGCAGACCTCTTTTCATCATTTTTCGCCAATTCTCCAAACAAAAAAAGAGAGTGTAGTCTCGCGAGACAAATGGCCACCGAGCCTCGGACACCGTTTCAAATCCCAATCCAGTGACCTCGTAACTCCCGTGAAATCGCATCCTCCGAAAAAACGACTCCTCCCTTTCTAAAAAGCCTGTTTAGGCGGGCACCAAGGGCCGCCAAAGACCACTGTCGCGCGCAATTTCACAGAACAAACGATCGGATTAACTCACCGTTCGGAGATGAGGAATCAGTTTCGTCTTCGGCGGCGCCGAAAACAACGAAAACATCATCTGGATGAAAAGGGCGAATTTTATCGAGCTCTTCGCATGTCCATAAGTGACGATTTATCGCCTTTTCTTGAAGATCTCTCGATTTAGAAGTGGCTGAACCGTCGGCTCTTCTGGTCGTGGGTAGCTCGATCGGCGACAATTGGGGATTGGACCGAGGCGTGGTCACTAATTGGGTGCAGATGCCATGTGGAGGGACATGTGATGCGGATGCTAACAATCACTCAGAAAAATCACCCAGAAATGAACTTTGTACGTGATTTCTCACTCACTGGATTGGTTCATTTTGAGTTACGAGTTTACGAGTTTACGAGTTTATTTCCCGTATCTAAGGCTTACGCCTTGCGAGACGTCATATATATGCACAAAAACCACATTGTCACTCCGTAGTCGTCGGTCTTCTGGCTTCGGCGCAGGGCACAGCATCAGAGTAGAAGGCGACGATCCCATCAGTGTGCGCGGGCATCAGAGAGGCGAAGAGTTGACCCCGGAGACGGTGGAACACAGCAAGCCCATCTTCAGCTCGGGTGGCAGCGCGGACGTCGGAGTTGAGAAGCTTCTTCGGCGGCTTCCGCGGGCAGCACGGGCGAAGAACGGCATCTGGGCGAAACGCGTCGGTGGAGCACAACGGGCAAACCGGGAACCATCAAGGCAGCTGGCGGCACAGACTTCGGAGTTGTAACGCTTCTTCGGCTTCTCTGGCGGCGCGGGTGGAGTCGGGCGGCAGTGACGGGCTTCTTGGCAAGACGTTGGAACTACGGCTCCCTGGTGTTCCAGGCCTTCTGGGAGCCGGGGCGATCACTATGCAACCAACAATGACGGCCGAAAACGACCGCTCACTCAACTCAGTCGGCCCCAGACAGCCTCAGAAAGAGCGAGTGGACGACCCGACCGATCACTGGGAACACAAATGAAAGACCCTCGGTTAATTTTGAACGAACCAATAAGAAACTTTTCCGTTGAAGTTGGCCCTATTGACGGAAACTGCTCGAGTACAAATAAAGAAGACCATCCCTGGAAGTACAAGGAGTTCCGTCGCCAATTTATCGTAGAGATTAAGAGTTCTTCTTATCATACCTCAGCCAGTGTCACCTCCAAAACGCAATTTTTCTCCCTTAGCACCTCTCTGAGCTCGTTGGCAAAGAAAGTTTAAAAGATCGAACACATCTCGATAGGCATTATCCTAAAAATGTGACGGGTCGTTTGCGGCGAAACAAAGGACGAGGAAGTTGGAGAGGCGACGCGGGTGAGTGGCACTTCCGACGACGCGAATGCAGATTCCGAGGGTCGTGCAGAGAGTAAATTGTGTTTCGAGTGGTCTGCAGCCCTTGTGAGGATGCGTGAAAACTTTGAGCCCACGTAAAAGCAAGCAGAGATGCCTAATCTCGTCATTCAGGACATCATTCACAGTGCGCGTTGTAATCAAATCATCTTGAACAAATCAACAAAATGGACTTGAACGTTTTAAGTATTTTGATGTGGGTGGCGGGGGAGTGCACGACCAGTCTGCAACAGGAATACAGAAGAATATGAACCAGATGGGGAATCACGCCTTAAGGGCCAACCATAGTCTGTGCCGCACAGTCGCGCAGACTGTATTTACATATCCAAAAACAAATTCTGGAAGGATTCATTCACTATGTAGTCCTGTCAGTGCGTTTCTTGCAGACTGTTTTAAGTCCAGCGGTGCCTCATTTTGCGAAATTTTTGAAGTTTATCTGATAATCCGCGGAATTTTCCCATAATCGATCTCTTTTGGGTGCAGAAGCATCCAAGAAACAGTGTCCTGGCTGTCAAACTCACAACGGTTCCATTATTATCTTCATTTTTTAATAATTATTCAATACATTACGGCTGAAGGTTCTGTGGAAGAACCTGCGAGAGAATCTAAAGCTCGTGGACATCAACAGATCAACAACTATCCATCACTCTCATCGCATCGGCTCCTCGCTTCTTCTCTTCAGGGAACCGACGATCGCAGGAACGGGCAGGACAAGGACGGGAAGAACCTTCTTGTTCCTCGAGGAGAGATCGTCGAAGGCCGTTAGAATAGCCGGAAGGAGGACGAGGCCGTGCAGAAGGCCGAACAGGGATACCAAAGTCAGGGTCTAGCAGAGAGATTAGAGGGATGAGTCAGAAGAAGGTACCTTGAGGAAGACCACCCCGAGGTAGGAAGGCTTGAAGAGGATCGGAGTCATTGCAATCATCGCCGAGAGACCTCCTTGTAGCGTGGGCCACCCGATGCCGAGGAGGGCGTGCTCCAGGCGTCTACGGGCGCACAACTGGAAGAGGACGTGAAATTCCGGCGATCTTCGCCTACCGTATCATCCTTGGCGGTGTAGTAGTGGTAGCTGATGTGGGCGGTGATGTCGACGGAGAAGCCGATGCTCATGAGAAGGGCGGCCATGCTGAGAGGGTCGATGCCGATGCCCCAGAGGGAGAGGTAGCCGATGACGCCGACGTTGACGGAGAGGACGGAGAAGGTGGCGCCGAGGATGCTGGAGAGGTCGGGGATGAGGACGACGAAGGAGATCGCCATGCAGACGAGGGCGCTCAGAAGAGTCTGCCACACCGTCGACGACAGCGTCTGACTCTGAAGACAAGGGTTACGGTAGCCCCTGGGGCGGCACCAACCTGATCGGCATACTGGGCGCGTTCCTGGTAGATGACGACGTCGAGATCGGAGAAGTTGGCGGCGATGGCCCTCCACTCCTGCACGAGGGGGAAGAGCTCGTTGTAGCGGACGAGCGTGGTGAACCCGGTGGTGCAGAGGAACTGCTCGACGCAGGAGGGGCGTCCGAGGTCGCAGGCGGAGAAGTTCGCGTGGAGCGTCGCCGCCCAGAAGGAATAGGAGGAAGAGGAGAGGAACTCGGGGATGTCGGTGTAGCTGAAGACGACGTTCTCGACGCCCTCCTCCTCGTTCAGGATGGCGCGGAACTCCTTGTAGGCGTTCAGCCAGCAGAAGGTCGACTCCGCGCCGTAGGAGTAGCTGGCGCCTTCGAACGCCTTCTGGAGAGCCTCGATACGGCCGATCTGAGAGACGTTCGAGAGGTCCCCGGGGCGCTGCACGATGAAGGCGACCGTTTGCATCTCCTGAAGATAGTCAAGATTGGTTCCTTACAGTTCCACAAGGACTACTGTAATCGCGTCGTCGTATCGGTTCTTGAAGTCCACGATGTGGCTGTTGGGCATGGCGAGCTTCTGAACACTCAAGTCTGTCTCCAGCTGAAATCTCTCCCCAAGTGGCCGAAAGTAGTCGGGTCTTCTACCTGGGTGATGCCGTAGAAGGCGCCGATCCAGTAGACGAGCATGACTACAACGAGACACAGTCTGACGCACCAGTTGGTGACGAAGCTGGCGACGGCTCTGAAGAAGGCGTCGTGAATGTTCCCGAAGACAGAGATGCACTTGATCTCGCGAGGAAGACACGAGGCACTAAAGGCGATGGGTTCGGGGGTTAGGAATGCGGGGAACCGACTTTTCGGAGTTTTCCTTGTGGGCGGTGAGGACGAGGACGGCGGGGAAGATGAAGAGCTGGAAGAAGTAGCAGACGGTGACGGCGACGCAGGAATAGACGCCGAAGGCGAAGAGCGCCTGCGTCGTGGAAGTCATGCCGATGGCGAAGGAGAGGAAGTTGGTGACTGAAGTAATGGTCATCGAGCAGCCCGACTCCCGGAGGGTCTCCGCCGCGCGCTCCTCCACGGGAGCGCCCTTCGCGGAGCGACGCCACGCCGCCAGCATGATGAAGACGTCGTCGACGCCGACGGCCAGCAGGAGGAACATCGTCGCCACAACGATCGACTGGAAGGCGAGCCCGGTTCCCGACACGAAGCCGATGGAGGCGACTCCCGCCACGATCGGAGTCACCCCTCCGATGACCGACTCGAAGATCTTCTCCTCCCGAGACTGTTGCCTGAAAGGGAGAGGGTCCCAAACAGGGCTGTGCGAAACTCGAAACTCGGAAGTCGAAACTCAAAACTCGAAACTTTTTTCAAAAGCTCGAAACGAAACTCGAAACTATTCGAAACTTACCCCCAAAAACTCGAAACTTGTATTTTTTGTAATGAAAATCAGTGTTTTTTTGCATATTTCTCGTTTCTGGGGCGATTTCGCCTAACTTCTTAAACGGACAGTGGTTTGGGAGAGTGTGCCGCGTCGATTGAGTCCTGGCTCGACTGCCAGCAAGCTTTCTTCATTGAGTTATTAGGAATCAATGGTGTACAAAGGCACTTTGAATCGTGAGCTGTGGATTTTTAAGAATATAATGGCTTATCTGTCCGTCACGACGTCGTACATGAACCATCCTCTGTTCCAATAGCTTTCCAACATATGAATCTGAAGCTAACTGTTCAACTCTCAATTACAAACTAATGGTTCTTCTAATAACTCAATGAAGAAAGCATGCTAGCAGAGGAGCCGAGGCTTATTCTATGCAGCAGAGTTTGCTGAACAGACTTATGGTAATTTCTTGAGGTACTTAAACATCTCTTTAGACCCAGGCCATATGCGACTTTAACGCAAACCGCATAATCCTTCAATTCCATTAGCAGAAATCTTTTCCTAGACGATCTGTTGTGATTTTCAATTTTGGTCCCACGACGAATACCCTGTTTTCATTGATTTGGTGTACGGAAGGTCGAAAATTTGTCTTCCGCGGGGCTCGTAGCGGTTAGTATCACCCTGGGTGGCACAAAATCATAGTGACAGGACCAAGGCGAGTTTCGAGTTGAGTTTCGTCCAAAACTCGAAACTCGCACAGCCCTGGTCCCAAAGCTCCGGTTCGGCGCTACCTGAAGGAGCAGGCGATGACGAAGACCAGGAGCGCGCCGAGGGCCAGAACGAGCATCGGCGCCGTCTCCGACCCCATCCGCTTCACCTCCTTCCCAACGAGGTTGTCCGAGGCGACGTCCACTCGGAGGAAGTTATACTTGTTGACGGAGATCAGATCGACCACCTGTAACAGACATGAATTGAACCTAGAGCCTGGAACCTATTGGAGTCACCATGTCCTCCCAGGCGTACATGACTTCCTTGTTCTTGTGGACGAGGAAAAACTGCAGAATGGCGACCTTGAACCCTTTGATGAGCCCAGTGGCGTTGTCTCTCTCCACTTTGTACATGCTGGTGCCGATGGAGGCTTCGGTGCCCATGAGGTTGATCACCGGGTAGGTCATCTGAAACGCGAATTCCACAGCACCCATCCACCCGTGGCACTACCTCAATCCTGCCGGACTCGGCCAACTTCAGAGTTGTGACGAGGGCTTCGTTTTTCCTACAGTAGGGCTCACACATTCCCATGAAGGAGATGTTCTTTCCTGTCGCCGGGTCCAGCACCTTAAGCTCTTCGGAGAGCTCTGTGACCAGCGCAATCAGCTGCTCCTTGTAGGGACTCCTGAGGAGGTCCCCCTGGCCCCCTCCCCGGGCGTCCACGATCACCTGCACCACGTGGAGTTCGCCGTTCTGGTTCAAGAAGGTGCGGACGGTGGCCGCCTCGCGGCGACTCGGCGAGTCGCTCGCTGTGAATTGCACCCTCGCGTTGTTGATCTTTAAAGTGCGCTTTGCAAATTCGCCTCCTTGTTCTCAGAGGTACCTGTTTGAAGCGGAGGAACCCGGCTGAACAGAGCAGGCTGAAGAGGAGCGGGCCGACGATGAAGCGCCATGGGTGGCGTCCGATCGAGAGTCCCAGCGCGTAGAAGAGGTTCTAAAAGGGAGGACTTCGAGAATCAAAGTGATCTGCTGAACGCTCTCTGTGGTTCTAATCAAAAGTGCCCTAACAGGGATGACATCTTTCCTACGATGTGCTGACCAAACATGCTGACCATGACAACGGCTTCACGTCCGGGGTCCAATTAATGTCAGCTTCCGAAGCGATGTTTCATCGAACAAGCATTACAGGCATAAAAACAGGTTCCGTTCTGAGCAAGTTCCGAGGGAAGATGTTCTTTCGCCATAACGGACTCCTTTTGTAACCGATTTTGTGTGTCTTCTTCAGATAAAAAACCAGATCGAAGTGTAATCTGTGTCCTTTTGAATTAGAGAATGTCTCTCGAACGAATTAAATCAGTAGTTGGCGGCATGTTTACGGGATATCGTTTACGATAGCCAAAAATGATCTAGTATGGATAGGATATTCACCAGAAAAGCAAATCGTCACCTACCCCCTTCTTGAAAGCAACCCCTATCTCCCAAATTGGCGCTCGGTTTCCAGAGATCAGAAGCTGATTTGCGTAACTCGCCCCTTCCTGACCAGCGGAGCGTCAATCGCCCGCGGCTCCTATCCTCCGCTGTGACCGCCGTGACGCTTCGGCGACGGTCGGCTTTGTCCTCTGAGGGCTCAAAGCGTCTGCGCAGCGCTAATCCGAACCTCGCGAGGGAATGCCAGATAATCGAAAAGTCGCAAAAAGTCGAAAAGACCCACCTGCAGCTTCCGCTCGACGAAAGCGGTCGGTAGAATCATGGCGCGAATCGGCGAATGAAGCCACGTGTGTCGGGCAAAGTGGATTCCCCCGAGGGGGCGGCGCCCGCCGCCTCCGCCCCGAAGCCGCAATCGGAAGCAACGGACGACCCCCTGGGGCGCCGGTTCGGTGAGTACGGAAGAGGCATCACGAGGCGAGGGAGGTGACGATGCCTTCCTCGAGCAGAACACAAGGAACACAAAGGGAGAAAGTGCCCGATCTGGTTCCACAGAAGCCGATTCGACGAAAAGAGGACCCAGCAGAGACTCTTTTGAAACAAAGAATGACGTCGGGAGTTCTTCTTCCAGAGCCAGTTCCGCGCCGCCGCGATTCTTCGCCGAAGGTGTCGTAATCGGCTCCCTTCTGGATTCTTCTCTAGGTGGTGGTCAAGAAAACGGAAGTGGATCTTTCGCGTCGGTAGCTTTGTTCCTCTGAGTCTTCGAACTAGTGGTGAATCTTCGGCGCAGGATGGACTCAGATGGTTAGACGACAAACGCGAAACTCCACATACGCTTGTTTCTGCCTATAGAATTAGCTGCATCGAATCAGGGCAACTTCTGTTCCCTCATTCCGTTTCCCCGAATCGTGGCGAGGAGAAGAAGGTTGGTCACATTTTGCTCTTGGTTTCGCTCCGATTTGATGAGTATTTGTGTTTGAACAAGTCGCAAGTCTTAGGCGACAAATGGAAAGATGATTGATGGACTCATATGGTGTGAAATCCGCTTGACCAACTCGTGTTCATCTTCCTAGTTCTTACATAATTTTAGGAACCCCCCTAATCGATTTCGAAATTCGTATCATATCGCTGGAACTGTTGACCTTTCCGTGGTCACACTCCTTTCTCTGTCCTGTGACCCCTAGAACGAACCGTCGCTTTTGTGTGCAGCCTCGAGCAGTGACGAAAGAAGCACAAACTACGCGGAAGACGTCTGACGGGGCTGGTTCCGTGCGAATTTCGGAGATCCTTCGGCGCAGAGTACGCGCGATTTGCAAACCGAAAGGTGAGCCGGTTGAGACGTTTCTCGGGTGAATTGCGTCGAGGGGAAACGTTGACCTTTTAGGGCTACATCCTGTCCGAAATCCATTAACACTGAAGCTGCCTCAGCAATATTTCCGGTAGTGTGATGCATACTCTCTGTTGCATATGTTCAAAGGAAAAAGAAGAGAATCGTTCCGACAAAGAAGGAAGGCAACTACAATTAATTTCTGAACATTGGTCGCTTACAGAACGACTCTTAAAAAACGCTCAATGACTTAAATCGGCACCTTCAAATACTGCCAAACTGATCCAGGACCCGAGCCACAAGCTAATTGCATGGCTACGGTAATTCAGCTCAATAAAGACATGTTTTTCAAAATCTCTGAAGTAGAGAGGGTGCTATCATAATGCTATTCTACTGTTCACAGCGCGCCATAAGGACTTAACGAAATACCACGTACTTCGGGGACCGAATTCACCGTATCTTTAGATCCATCATTAGGTTATTTTAGGCGAAAGCTGTTTCAATAACTCGATTGTTGGGTACCAAATGATCATCACTGTGAAACGCTCCTTCGCGCGATTCAATTTCACCCCCGCTTCCGCAGACCTCTTTCGTTCGCCTTTTGCAACATCAATTATAAGTGATCATGTGGCAGAGCATAGGAAGATGGTTCGAAATGGAGCAGGTTGTCCGGAAAAATGGATCCACGTGATTCTTTTGCATTCACATTGTCATCTCGAGCGGAATATCCCCACACACCCATTTGTACTATGCCATTACAGAAATTTGAACCTTTTTTCCAATTTGAGTTAAAACAGCGTCTCTTGCATACACTCTACAACCCCGAGATGCACTTTGTTCGTGTCACGCTTTTCAGCACACCTGAATGACTACAATGAGAGCACAGACTCAGGAAAGTCACGTATGGGCGAAGAGTTCTTGAAAACGATGTAGATGAGCTTGAGCGAGCTTTTGCCGACATGAACCTGACCAAATCCGTGTAACTGTTTATTGGTCTACAATAAGCTAATAGAATGCAGAAGTCACTATAAGCTATAAGCAATAGAACGACGACCACTTGCCTATCCGTCTTTTCTTTAGAAGAACCACATCAGAACACTGCAAATCTAGACGGCACACGGTGTCCTGTTTTCAATCCAATGTACCTCTTAAACTACTTAACGTGGTGTGGATGTCGCCATTTTAGAGGAGGCCAGATGACATGGCATGTCTTAGAGTATCAAAATTTCCAAACATCTTAGTCACGTGGATCCCCCACATGCTTTTGTTTTCAAAGAAAACTTTCGCTGGTGACCTTCACGGCTGCGGTTTGAAACCGCCCTCGCGGCGTTCTTCTCCACTTCACGCACGTTTCTGTGCCATCACGTCACGGGTTCCGTCGGCCTGGTGCTGAAGTTTGTACTCTGACCGACCCTACATAGAGGACCCAACTGGTGGGCGCGACTGTGCTCCGCTTTTGTAGTGAGGTGTTCACTTTATTTGATGTACTTACAGTATGTATATGTGTACGGTATTCAAGTGGCGAAAGATGACTCTCTGTGTGGCTAGAGGAGGCGACGCGGCTCACGGCTTTACGACCATCTTCTCGTGGACGTCGAGGTTGCCGACCACCTGCAAGCGGCTCCCGTTAGGACCCGTTAGGAGAGCACTCGTTAGGGAGTGGCCACACACGACGACTGTTAGCGACGGAGCGCGAGGTGTCAGTGGAGTGCGAATCGATCTGTTTATTGTTTGTACTTCGAGGAAACGGAAGAACCAACCGAAGAGAGTACAGTAGACTCAGACAGAGACAGGATAGACTAGACATCACGGCACAAAGACAGACAGCGCGAAGCATGGGCCGAGGAGAAGGAGTATGTACATCGAGAAGAACGGTTACGGGCACCTTCGGATGTTAGTGCACTTGGAGGCGGTGGCAGGAAAGGGTGCGGAGGCTAGCTGGAGGTCTTCAGATGTTCTCGAGCACCATCTTCTTGTGCACTTCGGTGTGTTCGACGATCTGCAAAGAGAACGTCCACTCTGTGTGGCGGCGCCAAAACAGAAAAGGGTGCGATTTGCATTCGGAGTGCCGAAAGGTTCGTTAGGGAATGGGCCGGGCGTTAGACACGCGGACTCACGTCGCAGAACTCGGAGAAGGAGATCTTTCCGTCACCGTCCTTGTCGTGGAACAGAATCGTCTTGTCCACGATCTGCTGCAGCTGCGTGTCTTTCAGGTTGTTGCCGACCATCATCTTGAGCACCTGTAACCAATTAGCATAGAGACTACGGTTGGTGGCGAGCGGATCGGAATACGAAACGATGTTTTCGTTCACGGGACTATAGGGGAAGTGTATGTCGCCGGGGTCTTTGGTCGCCCAGGTATCTCTTTTGTTTTGCAATTTCGCATGAAAGGATCTCTGATTGAAAGGTCGCTAAACGCAAAAGTATTGTATTGTACCTAACGTATTGTACCCGGGAAAGCAAGACGTCACCGCCCCAGTGCTCATACAAGTAGGGACTCCACTCTGGGTGATTAACTCCAACCGTAAATCTCCTCGGCGACATTTTCCAATTAGGATAATGTTCTTTCCCGTGAGACGGCGAACAAAAGCCGTAATCCCTCCTCATTTCAAATGCATGAGCTCACCTGGAAGAGTTCGCCGTTGGAGATGTAGCCGTCACGGTCCATGTCGTAGATGCGGAATGCGACTAAAAGCGGAAAGGTAGAAGGGCAAGGAGAATGAGCCTACATTTGAGCTTGACGTTCTTGTCCCCTTTCACACTGAACTGGGATATTCCCTGAATGAACTCTGAAAGAGGGGCGTCGAGAATGGTCCAGAAGAACGGGGTCACCTCTGAAGTCGACCTCTCCGTTGCCGTCTTCGTCGAAGATGTCGATGACCCGCTGAACGAGAGGATTCTGTTGCAGCTCGGGGAGCGACATAAACTCGTCGACGCTAAGACTGCCGGAGCCGTCCAGGTCGAGTTTCTTGAACCGTCTCGCTAGCCTCCGGAGCTCGTAGGCGTCGAAGTTGCTGCACATTTCCATGGGGAGAGAAGATTCGTTGCCCTGGAAAGGGGGCTAGGAAGGAGGTCTCGGGCCGAGAGACTCACCATTGTGTTCGTTGGCGCGATAAGGAGTAAATATAGAAATCTAGCAAGCTAAGGATCGACTAAACCTGGAACGAGCGAGATGAGGAAGGAAAGAAGATGCGCCGACGACTATTACACGCGCCGGTGGCACCTCCATTAGTCTCCGGCTATCGATCCGGCGCATCACGAGGTGCTCGTCGCGCTCCCGAATCGCCTCCGGATGGACTCCGAGTCGTAAAACGGCGGCGGAAACGCCGAAGTTGCGGATCAGTCGACTCGCGGGGACGAAGAAGGGAGACGACGAAAGTCGTCCCGAGAGGAGAGGCAAAACAGAGGGTGCAGGCCTGTCCGCTCTCGCCCGCTGTTGCCACAGAGGCGCGGGCGGTGGGACGAGCGGGCGCCCCTCGAGACGCGACGCGACAGGCGCCGCGGCGACGCCTCGGGAGTCGACACCGCGGGAGACGCGTCCGCGTGGAAGAGAGGCGCCGCGGGACCCAGGCGGCCGCGGGGAAGAGCCGGCCTAAGGGTGTGGGAATGTTTTTCATTAGCGACTGACACCGGAGATTGCATTCGATAAGCACTGGACAAGAACCCTTTGCCGGACGCCGGCTGGGGGCTCGGAGAACGGCCCAAGAAGGTCGACTCCTTCGAAGAGATATTTCACGTCAGGTTTTGTGGATTAGGGGATTTGAACGGGGATGTATTCAAAAGAAGTCCGTGTTAAGAGGAGGTGCATATACGGGAAAATACGAGTCCGGGAGAGGCGGACCACTGACTCATTTGCGCACTCTTAAGTGATCGTAAGGAAACCGTCACAAAACACACCTAACACGTGTTTTCTCTCAAAGACTTGTGTTTCCTCGGCTTAGAGGAAAGCTTACTGAAAAGTGAACTTCCCATTGATGGCTAGCACTTTGAACTGTGTATACAACTCTACCTACAATCCAGAATATTTTTTCTTCGATATCTCAAATCGGAGGACAATAAGCGATAGATGTAGTGTCCGCGACGGCAGAACTCATCGCCTCTCATCTCCTCTAAAGGCGTAATTAGCGGCTTAGAACGGCGCGAGGTTTCCATAGCGAAGTCCTTGGCGACGAATTGCAACGTCGGGGGAGAGATTAGGTTACGACTGTTTGCGCTCCGAGCGGACGGCGCCTCCGGAGCGCCTCTGTTTGTCTTTTGATATTCGACGCCCACCAATGGAGACGTTTATTAGGCAATTAGGAGCGACTTGAGCAATGAGATACACTGACTACTTGGGGTTGGGAGGGTCACGGCGACTTCTCCCTCTTCGAGAGGCCGATGACTCCACAGGCGATGGGGGTCTGGCCATCGGGAGTCTTCGCCTCGTGCATCACGAGGGATCGTCCCGCGATCTGCGCGAGGTTTGTCCCCTCGGGCCAGGCGAGCACGTTCCTGACGTCCGTGGAGGTCGCGTTGACGATTCCGACGAAGGCCATGGTGCTTCTTCCGGGGGTGGCGATGTGGAAGACGGGGCCGACGCGGCGGCATCCGGCGGTGGGGTCGCCGAAGGCGTGCACAGCCAGGGCGTGATCCCCTGGGGGCAGAAGAGGACCCTGTACGGTGCCGACGACCTCCACGAGGGACTTCGCGTTCAGTGAAAAGACGAAACTGGCGACAAGTTTGAATCGCGAGTTGAAGAGCTGCACCGCGGCGGTGACATCCCGATCCGCCACCGGCTGGGAACAGTTCTCCTTAGAGGATTCCTTCGAGGTCGGTTTCGGGATCGGAGAAGGCGTCGGAGGTGCCGCGGGCTTCGATGTCGGTTTGCGGCGTTGAAATACCGTAATCTCTTCGACTGAATACGCTCAAGGGTGATTCTCATGCGGAAGGGTGCCTACCTGGCTTGGCCTGTTGGATGTTTTGGTGCTGCTCGAGCGTCGACGGCTTCGGGCACTTCGAGATCGGGATGCACTTGCTGTTCGTCCAGTTCGTGGCGTTTTCGAAGACGAGCCCTAAAGCACCATTAGGTCTCGTCGATCTCCCGGGGACGCACCTAATTTGCAGAAGCAACCGGAGACGCAGGGGCTGCAGAAGTCGGGGTTGAGGCTGTCACAGGCCATGGGACAGGCGCTGGAGCAGGAGTGGAACTCCTTGTCGGGGTCGGCGCACTGCCTCTGCCGGGGACACTGTTCCGGGAGGACGCAGGGGGAGTCGGCGTCCTTCTCGTCAAGATGCACGAACGGGGGCTTGCAGGTGCACCCTGGCTGACAGTTGTCAAGCGAACACGAAGAACTGAGGCTCTGACAGCTCATGCGGCACTTCTCGTTCGTGCAGATGTTCCACTGCTTCCGAGGATCGGCACAGGCCGTCAGAGGCGGCGACGGCGACGGCGCCGGGCAGTGCTGTGGGAGAACACAGTCGGAGTTCACGTCCGAGGAGACTTTCAACACGTAGGGTGACCGGCAGAAGCAGCCTGAGACGCAGCCCGTGGAGCAGGGGGTTGGCGGGGAAAGCTTGTCGCAGGCAGCTGGAAGTGTGGTTTTGAGGGACCAGATACCGTAACCCAACCTGGACAGGCACTCCCACAGGTCTGGAAGTTCTTGAGGGGGTCGGGACAGTGGTTGGCTGGGAGAAAAGGCGGCTTGGGGACGGCGTCGACGCCGTTCCTCGCGAAGAGATTCGGCGCAGCGAAGGAGGAGGCATCGGAGGCCGTCGAGGAGAACCTTTGGGAACTGGTCACTTGGCACTGTGCCGGGAGGACGCATCTGGACGTGAGGGGGTTCGTGCCGTCCTCGAGAATGTAGGGCTCCCGGCAGAAGCAGCCGACCACACAGCTCCCGGTGCATTTCGTCGGCTCGGCGAAGGTGTTGCACGAAGTGGGACACGAAGGACCGCAGATACTGTACTCTCGGAGGGGGTCGGAGCATTTGTTCTCTGAAAGAGGAGGCTCTGCATGTGACCGGGGTCACCGGGCCTACCGAACTGGGTCTCCGTGCAGCGCTTCTCAGTTCCGTACTGGCAGCACTTCTGGGGCTCGACGCAGTCTTCGTCGCAGCCACAGCGGGGCTGCGCCATCAGGAGCGAGTACTCGAAAGAGGCGCTCTGGAGGGCGGAGGGGCAGACGCCGGTCCGATTCTCCTTGCAGGAGGGCAGCGGGGGATGGAAACGGATCTCCTGACGCTTCGCCGCCCTCTCCGCCAACGCCAAGGTCTGCTCGCAGTGGATCGAAGCCGCCGGGGAGGGTGGGCTGGAGATTGTCCTCCCGAAGGGCGTCACGCACCAGCAGAGGTCGACGCCGCTGTTGCACTGCCTGAGACGGTAGAAGCGACCGTCGGCTTCGCACTGTGGGATGTGAATGCCGAATATCTCGTTGGAGGGCAGCTCGTCGAGCACCTGGCGGCGCCTTTGGCGACATACCGCGCAACATTTCCCGTCAGCGCATACTTCGTCCTCGGACGAACAGTCGGAGTTCGAGGAGCACTGGCGGGTCCAGCTCGATCCGTCGGGACACTTCGAGGAGGGCTCGTTGGACGATGGTTTGTCTTGCACTGAAAAGGCTACTGGTTCGGGTCTCTGGTACACAGACTTACAGAGCGAAATAGGACTGTGCCTCCGCTCGGAGTTGACCACGGGACAGCAGAAGCCGTCGATGCAGAACTCGTTGTGCAGGCAGTCCTGGCGACTGTCACATCTGTAGTACGAGTAGCGCTGATTGTCGCAGCTCCGGCAATTCCCCTGGATCTCACATATCCCTGAAACGCTGCGTGCACAGGCGTGACCGCAAAAGAGACCCACTCTGATGGGTGACGGTAACGGAGACGGCGGAGACGAGCAGAAGGAGAAGAAGTCGGCGCATGAGGAAGAGTGAAAACGGAATGCGAAAGTGACCTCGAGGTGAGGGGGCGTGGGGCCAGCCGCGCCCGAATCGTGACGAACCTTGAGAGGCCGCGCCACGGAGAGCAATTATGTGTGCGCGAGAATCAATCGCCACCGATTTGGCAGACAAAGCCGCCACTCACCGGCGGGACGAGGCAAAGACCGTAATTTGAACACAACCTTGACTTTCACTTACCGTTACCTTATTATCACTCCCCTAAAAGTGCCCTTTTGTTATCTCGATGCACTTTGCTAGTTCCCTAGTTCTCTAGGAGTCACTTTTCTTCGAGTACGGTCAGGTGAACCGGACCAATCCCCTCAAGGGACGGTCGATCGGCTTTGGTGGCCCATAATCCCGAGTTGCCATGACGATTGCCGACAGTCCGCAGCCCTAATCGTCGCCTCGGGGGCAGCTCCCGAGGGTCTGTCGAGGGATATCCACGGCCGCCGCCGCGTGACTCACTTGATCCCATTCGTGCCAAGGTCGTCGAGAGGAAACAAAAGGTTTATTCGGAAGGATGGCGGTGGAGAACCCGTGGACAGAGAGGAAACAGAGGACAGGGATGTACTAGGGGGATTCTACAGGTCGAGGATCAGGGGAGCGTTCTTGATCGTCTTGGCGAGGTCGCAGATGATGCTGAGGAGGTCGTCGGCCGACTTTTTGTTGCACGCTTCGCGCACCGAATAGAGCTTCACCGGAGGCTCCTCCGTCGGCAGCGTCTCCGGAGGCAGCGTCTTCCGACGCGTCGTCGACGTCGTCGCCTCTGTCGTCGATGTCCTCGGAGTGGATGTCTCCTCGGTCGCCTCGGAGGACGCTTCGGAGGGCGGAGACGTCGCCTCGGATTCCGGTGATTCCGACGACTTCGGAGGAGACGTCGCCTGCGAGAACTCCTCGAGGCCGGGATCGGGTCCGGCCACGTGTGTAACGGTAGTCTCGACTTCGGTGCCCTGCGTCACAGTGCCCGATTTGAGGGTGTGATCGGGTTCACTGGAAGAGGTCGCTTTTGGGGATACGGTAATCGGCTGGAGCGTCTCGGTATCGGGTCCCACCACATGGGTTACCACTCCACCCTCTACTTCGGTGGGGGATCCTTCGTTGGAAGTGGACGTCTCTTCCTCGGGTCCCCTTGTCGCTTCGGGAATCTCGACGGGTCCAAGCGTATGATCAGGGCCGATGACTACGGTAGTTTCCGTGTGGCCCTCTTTTTCTTCGCTTTCCGATGAAGTTGAACCGGTCGCCGATTGACCTTCGCCATGTGGGCTTACCGTAACCCCGAGCTGACCCTCCTCGGTTACGGAGCCCTCTCCCTTCATCTCAGGCTCTTTAGTGGTGCCTTCTGGGGCGCCATCTCCCGGCGTCGCTCCTTCAGTCTTTTCGGATGCGGGTTCAGTGGGAACGGCGATGACGCTGTGGGTGATCGCTGTGGGAACCTCCTCCAGGGTGGTCTTCTCCGTCACGGGCTCCGGCACCATGGATTCTGTCACGAAGTAGGGCTCCAGGGTCGGGTCGGCGCTGATGGAGTGGATCTTCTGAGTGACCTCTTCTGGCATTTCCGTGGAAGCAGATTCCAAGGACCCTTCACTTTCGGGGGAGGGCGACGCTTCCGGCGTTTCAGTGGCTTCTGGTGACTCAGAGGCACTTCCTTCACTCACTGCGGTAGCTTCTGTTCCGGCCTTCGGAGGCTCAGTCCCTGGAGAAGGCGATTCAGCAGATGCAGCTTCTGTGGGAGTCGTCCCTTCTTCGGTTTCATTCTGAGACGAGGCTACCGTAGTAGGCGTCACGGTCGCCGTGGTCAGAGCAGTGGCCGTTGTCTTCCCCGTAGGCGGCGTCTGAGTGGCGTTGGAGCTCTTCGGCGGCGCCTTGAAGTCCTTCTCATAGAAGAAGTCGATGACAGCCGTCGTATTCGAGTATACGACGCAAGGGTGCCGCTTGTTGGCGCCGGCGTCGATGGTCAAAGGCGCGATCGCATAACGCCCCTCGGAGTCCAGGGCGATCAGGTTCAGGCAGTAGTCCGTAGGCGTGTGCGGGAGGTCACTCACCAGGGAGATCGCCCCTGAAGCAGGAAGGGTCCCGCGGGGAAGAAAGCCAGAACCCACCTGTCCTTGTGTTCACTCCGAAGAAGGGCGCCATTCCGTTCGAGACCAGGTGGTAGCGGAGCTTCGAGTCCGTCGGCGACTTCGCTCCGATAGTGCCTAACTCGGTGCCGACGATCGGCCACTCATCGGCGGGCACCTCGATACGGTAGAGCTCCTGGCCGAACGAGGGTCTGTGGAGGTCGTCGGGGTTCCCGAAGACGATCTCGTAGAAAAGCTGCTCGGAGGCGGGCTGCGGCAGCTGATCGTCGACGAAGTTGAGCGTCTTCGTGCCTTCCTGCTCGCCCACCCACACGTCTTCGAGGTGCACGTTGCGTCGATTGGCGAGGTTCGTCGGATCGACGTGGGAGATGCGTTCCAGAACGAAGCCCTCCGGCACCTCGGGCAAGTTCAAGGAGCAGAGGACGGGTCCCGGCTCGATTTCGGCGCTCACGTGCGTAAAGGCGGCGACGAAGCGACGTCGGTTCGGGTCGCCTTTCTCTTCGTCCATCTGAAATCGACTCGTGACGGTGGCGACCATCAGTCACGTATTCACCTGAAGGAACTGAAGCTGCTGGAGCGTGGAGATCGTGGACCTTTTCGAGTCGAAGAGGAAGATGGAGAAGGGGACGTCAGCCTGGGACACAAGGAAGGAGTGCTTGCTGACGGTCTGGTGGATGAAGAAGAGCTTCGACTCCTGGGCCAGAAGGGAGTCGCCGTCGACGCTGACCACCGAGGCGATGCTGCGGAGGAGGATGTCCTTCTTGTCGCTCGTGGAGATGTTGTAGAGGACGTTGACCGACTCTCCCGAGGGGATCTCGCCGAGCGACTGTCGGAAGTCGCACGGAAGACGTCGTCCACTCGATGTGGATACGGTATCGAGACGGTAGTCTGAGGTCGCTTTAGGAGACGAGGCCAGGGTGATCCAGGGGTTCGTCTCGAGGATAAGGACGTTCCTCAGGGGAGAGTAGCCGGAGTTGATGATTGAGATCATGAAGGTGAAAGGCCTCTTCTCGGAGGAAAACGAAGAGGATACGGTAGGGTAGACGAAGTAGTGCAGTTTCATCCTCCGCCGGGGCGCAACAGTTACCGTATCCGCATTCAGGCGCTGGATCATCTTCTTCCCTTTCAGTTCGTACGAGAAGAGAATCAGAGGCTGAAGAAGCGAGCATGGCTGAGGGTAGCGTTGTGGGACCGACCTGATAGGAGGCGGGCCGAGTGAGCGCCGCTGAGGGAATCGACGTGACAATCCACTCGATGGAGACGTTCTCCGAGGGTGGGAGACTTTGGAGGCCATCGACGGAGGCGACTCCCGTCACGAAGATCGGTCCGATCCGGAAGGAGACGTCAGGGACGTCCGCATTCGAACGCACCATGTTCATCGACACGCGGATGTTGTGCAGAGGATCGTCTCTTTTCCTGTTGGCTATGAAAATGCGGACGCGGAACTCGCGCTGCTCCTCGACTTCTCGTGCTTCGGAGTGCACGAAGGCGCGCGCGCACTCCACCGTCTCCATCGAAAGGTCGACGTTGGCGAAGATACGACTGACGACGGTGTGGAACAGCGAGAAGGGACTCTCCTCCCCGAACTGCAACAGAAAAGGATCTACCGGGCGAGGGATACGGTACCTGTCGGGTGAGACTCTTCAGGAGGTCGGCCTTCTCGACGAGTTTCTCCAACGCGACGAACTCTTTGGAGGGAGAGAAGGGGAATCCGCCGTCGCTGAACTCCTCCACCGTGTGGTTCCAGCGCCTCAGGAGGTCCGTCGAGACGCCCTCCGTGAAGTTCTTCAGCTCGCCGAGGGAGAGGAAGGCGCCTTCTTCGGAGTCGTCGGCAATAGACGCGAAGAAGTGGTTGTAGACGTGCAAATCGTAGAGGGACCGCGTCTCTTCTTCGGGCAGGACCACCTAGAAGAGAGTCAGGACTGCTCACTCGTGGGCCCTGGGTACCTCGAGCTGTTCCAGGAACTCGAAAAGGATGGCGGGGATGTTCGATGTCTGCGACTGGAGCGTTTGCACCTGGGGGAAGAACTTCTGGAAGACGAAGTTGGCGTATCCGATGTTGCTTATCTGAAAGGGAGAGACTCAGTCCGGTTCCCCCAGGACCACCCACGTGGTTTATCAACTTGGCCGGGTTGGAGGCGCCCATCTTGTTGATGTCGTCGTCGCTGTCGTCCGTCGCCAATGGACAGTCCTCGTTAATGGCGGCGATGCACCTGAACTACCATAGTCCACGATCATACCCCTGTTCCACCCACTTCAAGAATCGTCGGACGCGTTCCAGTTCGACGCCCATCTCGGCGCATTTCGTCTTCATCAGCATGAACAACGCCACCGTATGCATGGATACGGTGTCATCGGGAACCACCCGCCACGTCGATCCGCACGAGACCAGCGGCTGGTAGAAGCGCTTGCAGTTGGCCAGGGCACCGACGGCGCAGTTGCACCGAACGGACGTCTGCACGGCGTTGGGCATGTCTGAGAATGGACGGGTTACGGTACGTGTACGGTAGGGAGCACTGACCGCTGCAAAGGTGGACCATATCCTCGGGACTCGGGCGCGTGTCGACGACGACGTGTGTGGTCGACTGGAAGGAGATGCTGGCCCGAGGCACGAGGTAGAAGAAGTCTACGGGGACGGCGAACACGTTGCACTGAGACCTACCGTATGACTGGTGGGGCGATATGGTAATGGCGGTCCTGTACCCGCTACCCATTCCTATACCGTAGTCTATCGTCATCTAGACACAAAGAGTACGGAGAGAAGCAGAGGGGGTCGAGAACCATGGAGAAATTGAAGGGGAGAGACGGATCGACCCTTTGGGTAGTGAATACTACCGTAGACTCCTCGGGGCCACCCACGTAGTCCACTTCTACGACAGCAGCCTGGTCGGCCAGACGGATGCTGTTGGGCGAGACGGCCATTCTCGGAGAGTACGGTATCTGGTGGTTCCAAATGTTCTCGATGGAGAGAATTCCCTTGTGGGAGACAACGATTTCTGTCGATTTGGGTCTCAGCACGACAGCCAGGGAACTGTTGGACGGAGTGAACTAAACGCTACCGTAATCTCAAGGACAGAGTTCTCCGAAGAACCTTGACGATCTCGCGGAAAGAGTCGTAGGAGGGCGCCGTGATGGAGACGGCGTAGAATCCCCTCGTGAAGAAGGAAATCGCCGTGGGGACTAAAGCTCAGGGTAGAGTACTGTAGAGGAGAGTTACGGTACCATCGAAGACGACCACAGACGTGAGGGAAACGTTGAGATTTGGATTTTCCACAACGACGGTGGCGACGCTCTTGGTGTTGTCGCTGCGGTAATGGTACGGTGGCGCGGATACGGTAAGAGTGACTGGGAATATGCTGTCGGCGTTCAGACGGAACTCGTAGGGTACGGTGAGGGAATGCTCGTTGTTGCCGGCGACGGTGAAGGAGCCGCGGACGACCTGCTTCTGGAGTCGGAGAATGGCGAGCGAGTCAATGCCGAGGACGGCGGAGAACCGTCGGCATCTGAGATCCGACTCTGCGGCGATCAGGAAGAGGGGGTCCAGCGCGGGTTTCAGGTTCACCATCATTTTGCAGACAGGGCTCGTGGAGAAGATGTCCTAAACGCCACTCCACAATAGAAGTCGCACGTTCAAGACTATACCAGATGCAGAGGCTCTCCGAAAGAAGAGTCGATGCTCAGGGCGTAGGAGAGTCGGTTTGGAACGGCCGTCAGCACCTTATCGATGGAGGAAGGGACGAATGTGTGCCTGAAGAGGACAGCGACGTTACAGGGCTACTTGGACAGAACGCACCTCGCCACAAAGCTGTTCGTGTCGTCGCACTCGTAGAGGAGGACGATCTTCGACTTCTCGTCGAGGTTCACGAACTCCAGAGTGATTCCAACTTCCCCTCGCTTCGAAGATGTGAAGTTCGAGCTGTTCTGCAACGTTCCACCTTTTCCCGTTGCCCAGAAGCGGTTCCTTACCCTGGCGACGAAGACCTTCTCGCGAGGGAAGACGACGTCGACGCTGCAGGCGACGGCCGTAGGGGCGCCGTCTATCTTCGTGACGACGTCCGCCGTCACCGAAAGGCGATTCTTCGCCTCGAGGATCTCTTGGTAGTCCACGGAGAAGATCGTGTAGTCGAAGGAGACGGAGCCTTCCGTCGCGCGCTCGTAGTCGTTCGGCTGTGTCACTGCCTAAAAGGGGCCTCGTGTGGGTCTTTCGAGTCTGAGGTACTGTACCACACTGTAGTGTTGATCGCCGTCGACGAAAGGGGCGAAGACGTGGTCGAAGGATGTGAAGTTCCCATTCGTCCGAAGATGGATCGATTCTCGAAGAGTTTTCTGTTGAAAGGCGTGCAGAGTCAGCGGAGCATACGGTATGACCTAAAGGCTTACTGTATCCGGGACGGAAAGACTCTCCCTACCGCGTGACTTCGGAAGTCGGCGCTTCCACTGACGAGGAATTTGTTTGTTCCGTTGATTGGTTCTGCCTTGTCTGTCGTTACCGTATACGTGGGAGCTACCGTAATCTGCCAGGAGAGTTCCGCCGAGGAGCTGGCGTCTCTCAAATAAACCGTGACGTTGTAGGGCGTCTTCGAGCCGACAGGGTTCGGCCAGAAGACCATCGAGCGGAAGGGGTCCACGAAGAGGCCCTCGGCGTTGGTCTCGACGCGAACTACGGAAAGTGACGAGTGGACGGGCAAGGAGGCGGAGTACGGTACGCCCTCATGGGCGGTGGTCGTTTTGGCCTCCTCGATCGTCTTCTTCGACGCGGTGACGACGTCGACAGAGGCACACTTGGTGCCACTGGAGCCGTGCGGACACACGCAGAGGGGACCGTGGCAGAAGCCGTGGCACTCCTGAGGACTGCAGGCGAGGAAGAAGGTGAAGTGGATCGTCTTCGTCGACGGAATCGGTCGCGTCTCGCCCAGCGGAAAAACGTTGAAAACGTGGCGCCCCACGTAGGCCACTGGAGGGACGCTGCAGCGGACGAGAGTCGGACTGATCCAGCGCCCTTCGGTGGCCAGGCCGCCGAAGAAGCACGTGTAGCGGTGCTGATTCTCTCGGGGGCCTCTGGAACGCGTCTTTCAAAGTGAATACAGTACGCTCGAAGCATATCAAAGGGTGAGTTTGTGTCCACTTCCAGATTCCCCTTCAAAGATCCCAGGAACCCCACAGGGAGCACCCCTAACCCACTCACGGGGGAAAGTCGTTGCCGTGGGCGAAGACGAAGGCGTTCTTCTGCTCGACGCTAATCGTCTGCGGGAGGAGGAAGCGGAGCACAGGCCTGACGGGACAGTTCCCCGAGGAGCAGACGTCGCAGGCGGCGCCCTCCCACGAGTCGTCGCACACGCAACTCCTGCAACGAAAATAGGCTCCCGCAACGACTTCCCTGATTACCTCGTCTCCGGGTCGCAGTGGCCGTGATAGCAGAAGAAGTCGCATTCATTCGTGCCGAGACACAATCTCTCGTTAGGAACGCACTCACCGTTCGTCTCACAGAACACCTCGCCGTCTAGAAGTACCGTACTCAGCACAGCGCTCCCGAGTACCGTATACCTTTGCACGAGGTCTCGACACTCTCAACCGATCGTTTAGCGCGTTTTACGTGACGGTCCTGCAACGAAATCGATGTGGGTGGTCTCTCGAAGCGTGTGTGTAGTGCAGTGGGCATTACAGTAATCTTTTATTTACAGTATTTACATTTTCTCTGTTTTCTTTCTTCTCTTCGTATGTGGTCGTTCTGTGAGGGTGGATACGGTGTCGGTGACGCGGGTGGTCGGCCTGATTCAGGTCGAAGGGTACTGTAGTCGTCGTGGTGGGAGGCGCCGTCGTGGCTATTTCGCACAAACCCGTTCTGGAAGGCAATCGTGTTGAGACCCCGGAGGGGTGCAGGCCTACCCGTTGTGCCGGAGGAAGCGCTGCACGACGCCGAGCTCGTTCTCGCAAGGCTGCACGCCAACGTCAATGATGGCGATGTCGGTGGGGGAGACGACGCTTAGTTTGTGGGCGAAAACGTCTCTCTCCAGGTGGTAGACGTTCTCGCGGTTACTGTAGTGCGCTACTTGCCAGTCGTCCGGCCCCGACGGACATGGCGAAAAGACGAGGTCGCTGAAAGTCTCTGTAGAAGCGGAGGCGGAGTCATGATCTATGGAACCCAGTCCTGCATGACTGCATTTCGCAGCAAAACCCGGATCCGGGTAGCCTTTCGAAGGAAGCTCAGACATGCCCTTTGGTAGACAGTCTAGACAGACTCTTCGCCCTATATATTGTGCATTCGTGTGTGCCTCGAGTAAAGGACTGGTCGTGCACTTTCTGTGTCAGACCAACACCCTCCTTGACTCGTCCTCCCTAAGCTTCCCTCAATCATGCTGCCCCTGAAACAGTCCTCGGCCGTAACCCATCACCCCTGTGCAAAGAACCCGCACAGATTGGCTCACTTACATCTCCTCAGCGCCGGTCAGAGGCCGCAGCGAGTCGATGGTGAGCGAGCGGATGCACCGGGTACGTGTGAACGTGAGTTGGGTGTAGAATCCGTAAAAAGGCTCTCCTGAAGGACATAGTCGGGCTCATCGCCGATTCAATCGATGGCAGAACTCACTGGAGCCGACTTGGAACATCCTGTGGCCCTTGTCGAGGCGCACCAGCGGGCGGAAGTCGCCGTCGCCGCCTAAAACCATTTGCATAATTCGCCGCGCCTTCCGTCCATTCGCCAGATTGCGCACTTAATTATTGAAAAAAGTTCCGAGGGAGCGAAAATTGCGAAAAACGGCGCGCGCCGAGATAATCGCTCTGTTATTTCGACACTTTTGTTTTCCGGGACGTCGCCGGAGCCAGGGACTCACCGCCGAAGACGCCGAGGAGGCCGAGGAGAAGGGTGCCGAGGAGCCGTCGAGGATCCATCGCAATTAGAGCTGCAGAGTCGTAAAACGATCTTCGCGGTGATGTCCGCCCGATTTCATCGCCGCAGCAATGTTGCCATCGGGAAACGGACACTCGTGCACATCTGGAACGCCCGGAATGCCGAAGAAATAGGCCTAATGGGGCTACCGTACCCCTCGAAGACAGAGACAATAACCCCTAATAACGTGTCACGGTATCTGGACAAAATAAACAAATCATCTGGGACGAGTCATCGCCTGACCGAAGAGGCTCCTGAGGGGAAAAGGGGCCATTGGGCCGAATTGGATATTGGCGCCAAATTCGGAATCATCTCTGGAAGGATAAACAAAACGACGTCAAAAGTTGACATGTTGTTGTTTGGGGGAAGTCCTGACTATAGCCTGCGAGAGCAATTAGGCGCCAGCCGCCGAGGATCGCCTCGTCGGGACGGCGCCGAAGAAGCCGCCGCCTTATTAACGCCGTGTGTGGCGGGGAGGGGCGCCATCAGAAATCGTTCGGAATTGCATTATTTTAATGGAGGGAGGGACAAATTAGGTGACGAGTAATCGCCGGGGGCGGTGGAGGCCGAAGTGGGTTAATGCGATGAGTAGTTGGCGACGGCCAACTTGCCGGAGGGTTGGCCCTAACCGAGGCGGCGGGGGGCGGCGGATGTCCTCGAGACGTGTCGGCGAGGCTTCCATAGAAAACGAATTCAATTTTGGAATTGCAGACGGCCGAAGTTCTGCCCTAACCCGGGGCGACTGAAAAAGAGTTTCCTCATTGACATAGAGGATTTGGCCAATTTCCGACCACGGGATTATTGGCTTTCGAAATGGGGTCAAACTACGACGCGTGTTTTTGGGGACCTCATAGGAACAGACCATAAATCGCCAAAGGCAAAAATGTAGGACCCAGGCCTGCGCGTTCCCGGCCAAGAAAGCTCAGAACAACCCTCGATGAAGAGGACATACTCTTCTTGTACACAGCGACAAGGCTGGTAATGTGAAGGGAACAACATTGTCAGAAAACTCCCTTCAAAGAGGCCTTCTTAGGGTGAAAGAGGTATCTACAGGAACTGCCCAGAACGCTTTTCCAGTGCTAGAAAGGGAGAGGAAGTAGAATCTCGTGACCTGGTTCCATCTGGGCACATGAATGGACGTCAAAGTCGGCGGAGGAAACGCGGCGCGACATCTCCTTTTTGCTGTTGTAAAAACAGAGTTGATGGACGCAAAGGGCGCCAACAGGCAGAAGAAGTCGCCGAAGAACTCTTGATCCGGCGGCGCGCGAAAGTGCATCGGGGGCCGCGAAGTCGGGAGGCGCTCTCACTTCTGGTCACCAAAGTGGAATAATCGAATCGCGCGGAGAGTGTGAAGTCCTGAGGGGCGAGTCCAAAAAATATGCAAATTGGGAACGTGACCCGGCTTCGGGCCGTGATCCCGGTTAAGCCTGCATAATCGGGGTCATCTGTCAGAGGGGGGCGATGAAGGCGAAGTTGCCGAATCTTCGTCGAGATTTATCGGCCTCTTCCTCGGCTCTGGGCCGAAAAGTCGATCGGCGAGGGCGACAATCAATTAGGGGAGCACCTCCCCGCGCAAAACATCCCGATTTAGGCGTTCGGGGCCGAAGGCCACGTCCGCGCGAGGAGGTAACCTGATTATTTATGAATTTGGGCGCGTCATTAATGGAATATTCGGGTCGAGGCGGGACGGGGCCGTGAGGGAAGATTGATGCCGGGGGCGAAGTTTGCAGCTATCGCTAAATGAGAAAAACGACCGAAAGTGCGCATAAATTTGTTTGGAGAGTTTGTCGCGCGAACGCGAAAATTGAATGAAACGCGCGGACTCTGACTCGGGTTTATTGGACGCGGCGAGTCGCCCGAGAATTCGCCTGGCCCGCGGGGATTCGGCGAACTTCGGGCGAATTAATACGTGCATGGAGAGATCGACGAACATGGCCCAAGTCATTTGTTTAATGGAGGGGAGGGAGGCTCTAGGTGAGTCACTTCAGCTAAGATCTGCCGTGGGGTGGATGTCCTCTAACACTCTGATCTTAAGAATTCTCTCCAGTAATGAAGCCATGTGCCAGAGGCTTGCTCTCGGAGTCTTGGAACGCTCGATCGGACGCGAGAAAAGGTGTTTTCCATTGGACCATTGTTCGGTCTGCGGAAAACAAGATCTCTTCGGGGTCAATTTCACGTGAACATCCTGTGCAGCGATGGGGAATGAGCCGTAAGTATTCGTCGCGTGGTTGTCAAAACAAACGACGAATCCGACTGCTTTTGTTTTCACTAACGAATCAAAGCAGAAAGGACACTTGCACTACGGGAAATTCCTCGAGAGCTCTTTCGATCCGAGACAAAAAGACACAACCAGAACGGATGGTGGGGAACACGGAACTGGAGGCAGATCCGAGGCAGGGAAAATAGATCCGTTCACGCGAATATCGTGGGAATATCCGGTTATGGTGAGAGTTCCAAGAGCGAGAAAGTTCTCATTTTAACGTTCCTTGATAAACGTGCTCAATGGATTGGCATTAGAGGCCACATTCGGTTTGACTTTGTTGGATTCGATTCGATGCTTCGATTCAGGTTCGAATGCTAACCCTATTGTTAAGTTATAAAAGATGAAGCATTTATTTAACAAAAAAATGACTTAAACTTTTGGAGAATTCATTATGGTGGGAGTTGAAAGTGACTATTATTTGTTACTTGTCGCATATTCCAGGACTCCTGTTTGTCTTGCTACGTTGACAAGCTGGCAAGAAAATGAATCCAGATTACTCTTTGAATATTAGAAAAGAATAAAAAAAAATTTATATTAAGAGATTGACGAAATTATGACAAGACAGATTACAATTAAAATTACAAAAGACAAAAAAAGAAGAAAAAATAAACGAAACTATGATAAACATATATAGATAACAAAAAAGCACTAAACTCAAAAATCATTGTAACTTTTTTTCCATTGATGAATTTTGATGTTCGCATATTTAATTTATATTTAACATAATTACGTAATACGTAATAAGCATATTTAACGTATCTGATTGTGTGACTCAACTTATAACGTACTCTTACTCTTTCTCAGAGAAATTTGAGATTTGAGTGCTTTCATGCTTCGGCTAACTTGTTTTTAACTTGATTTCTTTTAACCTCAAGCTGAGAGAATTAAAATCTGAAAAGCTTTGGAATTTCGAAATATTTCAAAAGGATTTGAGAAGAGAAGATTCTTGAATAAAAATTTAGGGCTGTTTTTGAGGCGAGAGATATCGATGGACGAATTCTCTGTGTATGTGCGCATTCTGGAGCGTGTATGAAAGCGCGCATGCGTGAAATGCTCGCGACGTCGAGACAGAATACGGGAGATCATGAAGGTGAGTGCGAAATATCGGCCCTAGATGGCTGTCGAAACGCATCCAGATCCGTTTTCTGAAACTGAAAACAAATCGTACCTCAAATCAACCGCGTTTTTTTATTTCGAAGCGGCGACCGTGAGTAAATAGAAAAAAGCGAAAATAGAGTCATTACTTAGCTTTATTACCCCGAAAGCCGTAAAAGTTCCCATTGGAGTCCCTCAGCTGCCATGAACGTCAGAATTTAATCGCCAAATGTTCTCGATTTAGCGGTTATGTTCGCTGTTTTCTCGAAGGGCCGACGCCTCCCCAGGGGACCCAAACACCAGAAGTTTCTTCCGGCTCGGAACATCGCCGATTAATCGGATTCGCATTTCCGTGGAAACATGGCTGGCCAAACAACTGGGGCCGCGGCGCGTTCCCCGAGGGCGCCAAAAAGCGCCGCGGCGAGTAAATTACCAACCTATTCGGCGCGAGTGGCCCTCGGGGAGTCGGCCGTCGACACTTCTCGGCGCCGATTATACAAAATCGCGTAATACAGACGGACGCGCATTCAGAAACCATCGATTTTTGGCGCTCGAGGGCCACTCGACTCCGAAGACATGTTGAATAGGCGCTTCTCCGCGAGGCGACTAATTGGGCGCCGCGCGGCGACTTCGCCGCGGAGGTGCGCCGCTTTTTCGGAGCGCCGACTCCTCCGACGCCGGCGACGTTTCCGTGGCGACCACCGCTAATCCCATTAGGGGTCGGGCCGAGAGCACCTGGACGCGGGTCTCGCCGCTAATTGCCTCGACGGACCGATTGCAAAACAGGAAACGGCGCCGATGATGGAAGACTCTTCGGCCGGCCACTTCCGATCGCCTATTAAAAGCTCCCGATTTATCCCTTTTAGGACGCTTACTCACCTTTGACGCCATCCTGTTTATCTCCCTCCAGGATCTCTTGGCACTCGAAGACACGCGTTCTGTTCACCTAGAACTTGAGAGACTCTTTTCCCACATAGAGCCAATTCCAGAATCACGTTGTTGACGACTGGGTCTCCGGTTAATTAAACATTCGCTCTCCTATTCACGCAATGATGGATTATAGGATGCGGGTGCCATGTATCAAAGAGGGATCACGGAAGCAAGCCTATTCTCCGGGGGAGGCTTGGCTGTACACTTGAATACGGCTCTACGGCCCTGTGTTACATATGATCACACCTTGGCAGCACAACAAGAAAATTTAATAATGAAATCTTATTTGTGTCCTAAATACTTACCATTTATGATCGAGTAGTTCGTGAGAAGACTAGAATAAAGACAAAATTAGATGGTCCGGAAAGGAGGAAAACAAAAAAAGAAGCGGTGATCCCACCAAAAGCATAAGAGGCCTGTGGTGTAGTCGGCTTTATAGTGCTCTAAATATTACAAACATAACACTTCGACCGACCTGTTTGACATCACCGCTACGCCAGGGATGAAGCCGACTGCAAGTGATATCCTCAGTTTGTCTACTAATCATCATGTCAGGTGCAATGCCTTTGATTCGTGAAATCGTAAAACACTTCGGTTCTGCTGGCGGAGTAGACTTGGCAGTTTACTTTAAGAATTTACTCCGATGCCCGCGCAAACCAATCACCGCCTTCGGTTCTGATGCCGTTCTGATTCCTAGTGATGTCGCCAGATATCTGTTGCCTTTATATATTTCTTCAAAATCGTATACAATTGTAGCGATTTTGCAAATGTTTTAAAAATTAAGTTATACTCTGAAATTCCAGGACTGTCTCGTCAAAACCCGTGAATTTACAGTCCTGGATAGGGTTGGCACTTCGAGTCGAGTCGAGTCGAGTTCGAGTCGCCTTTTTCGACTCGACTCGACTCGACTCGACTCGACTCGACTCGACTCGACTCGGTGACCCAGCGTTTTCTGACTCGAATGCTAACCCTAGTCCTGGACAAGTTGAGTTGACACGAGAAAGAGCACAACAGATAAAACGTTTAGTTTCTTCTCATCTAGATGTCTATGTAAAATGCGTAAATGTTCTACATATTTATTAATTCATATAAAATTTCAGTAGAAAGTCAGACGCCATCAGGGTTCTTGGAGACTCCATCCGTTCGCGTTCGGGGAAAACAAGATGAGGTCCCGATATAGCCAGAGTTTCTGGCGAAAACACCTTTGAGTGCATCGTTAGATGCCTTCTTTGGCCGCCACCGAGATAGGAGGACAACGCGCAATCAGGCAGTCATTCACCAGGAAGACTCTCCATCGCTTCCCTGGGTCGACATTAAATCTTTAGAGATCTAATTTGCGCGGCTTTTTGTTTTAATCAACTCCTCTACGGGAGTCCGCGTCTGCACAAAATGGATTAGGTTTGCACCGTGGGGAAAGCGTCTTTACAAAACGCAGAGGTCGTATTCTCATCTACAGTCGTCTTCTCATCTACTTTTCAAAGGGTCAAATTCTTTTTCCGTAATTCCATTCATACGTCTCGCACTATCTTTCTACGCTGCGTTCGATATGAACTGAGTTAGCTAATTAAATGAAATGAAAAAATTCTTTTTCTTCCCGGGGACAGCAATGTCATTGTATTAGAAACTGGAAAATGTTGGGGAGTGTTGAATTCATTCATATAAATCGCGATGGTGATCAGTTGTCATCGCACCTCGCCACCGTCTTGCCAAGAACCCAATCACTACCGTCCACCAGTACAGCCAGAGAAGCCGGAAAAGCGCTCCAACAACGACGTCCGCCCGCCACTCGAGCTGAAGATGAGTTCGCTTTGCTCCACCGCCTTCATCGATACGAGAAATAAACTCGCACCTACTAACAAAAAAACAACACCGAGTTTCAATCCATTCGACAGGTCCTGGAAGAAAATCAGGAAACTCAAAGGGTCCGTCACGCCTCAACTTATACTTCGTCGACTGTTTTACAAAAACAGTTTTCAGATTAACAGCCGCGAAAAGTGCTCACGAAAGAGCACGAAAATCGCGGATAGAAGTATAACTGACCAAAATATTAGTATTTTGAAAAATAAACTTACAGAACTATTGGTTTACCCCGGCGGATAGTCTATCGCCCTTTGCCCTTTGCCCCCAGAAATGCCCTTTCAGAGATGCCTTAAAATTTGTAAAAAAAGGGAGGTAAGCCTCTAAGCTTAGATCAATCGATCTTAATGAGTCGGTAACGAGGAACATCTTCTTCACAGGACTCACTTCGTCCCCGAAAACAGTGGAATAGTGCCGAATCCAGATGCCCACACAGAGTCCCTTCCGATTATGGTAACGCTCTTCGTCAACACGACCTGAATCTGGTGCAAATCTAACTAACGAAAAAATGAGTAAAAATAAGAAAGTCAGATCTTTCATTTGTGTTCCCAGCAATCGGTCGGGTCGTGCACTCGCTCTCTCTGAGGCTGTCTGAGCCGAATGAGATGAGTAATCGGTCGTTCTCGGCCGTCGTTGTTGGCGCAATGATCGCCCCGTTCGAATCCGTCGTGGCTGGCGTGGAACGTAAGCCGAATTGTATCTCGCCAAGAAGACCGTCAACACCGCCCGACCACCCGCGCCGCTCACTCAAGCCGAAGAATCGCTCCAACTTCGAATCGCTCCAACTTTCAATGCTCCAACACGTCGCCTGTCGTGCTCCAACACCGCGCATCTTCTGGATGCAGTCTCTTCATCGCTTCAAAGTCCGCGCACACTGATGGGATAGCTGCCTTCAACTCCGACGTCGTGCCCTGCGCCGAAGAAAGAAGAGAAGTAACGACCACGGTGATCTACGGTTCTTCATTGTGCATTATGAGATTTCTTGCGTGGTTAATGCCACTGATTCAAGAGTAAATGTAAATAAGAAAGTCATTTACTGTTTGTTTGATATCTTGGTACAGAAGGGAAAGCGTGAATAAAAGAGAGGTTTAATAAAAAGTTAGAAATCGAAATCGTGATGAAATTTTCAAACCCATTCTCAAAGAGTTCCAAAGAATTTAGCACCTGTGCAAATCAGTCGCAACCAAAGCTGCAGCTCGCGCCCTCCGCCCTCGTATTGCATTCTGTGTCGAAACCAATGCTCAGTCTATGCGCAGTCGAATGCTTCAGAACTCTCTGAATCTTCTGTTCGAGAGGGTCATTTGACTGTTGTGAAGTGTGTCGTCAGCGTTAGGTAGTTTCATTTTGTGTCGGTCCAAATCTGTCGTCCGGTAATAACTGCAGTTCCATCATCCCAGAATATTAGCGCTTCACTTCGACTCCAGTAGTTCCACCGTCTCGCCAAAAAGCCCGTCACTACCGCCCGACTCTACCCGCGCCGCCAGAAAAGCCGAAGAAGCGTTGCAACTCCGAAGTCTGCGCCGCCAGCCGAACCGAAGATGACTCTCCGCTCCGTTGGCTCTGCTCCACCGCTATTCCACTTCCGGAATCAGCTCTTCACGACTTCGATGCCCGCGCAAAATAATGGGAACGCTGCATTCTATTCGGATTCGTCTGCTCCACCGAAATCAGAAGAAAATCAGCGAGCACGGTGTGACTATGTTCTTCTTTGTGCATATATGAGACGTCCTGCACGGCGTAAGCCGTTGATTCGGGAAGATAAATCGTGTTAAATCGTGTTCGACTTCAGAATATAAGTTTGTCTTCTGCAAAGGAGGAGAGAGGATAGATAGGAGGGCATCTTCCAGAAGCTACTTTATTACAACATTCACGCAGTGGAAGGCGTTGAGATTACATTTAGGAGATTATGGTTGGGAGATGATGGCGACAGAAGCACCAGAAACAAGATCATGAGAGATTGCTTTCCTAGGGATAGGTGACGGATGGAGAGGGGACGGCGGGGAGTACTCAGCTAAAGGCATCGTCGCGGCGGGACGCAATCGAGGAAAGGAAGAAGACTATGTACACTTTGCGACATCTTCGTACGATGTTCCCGGATGCATCCGGGTGGGGTTAAGATAGGAGTAAGGTATACTGTAGGGGATAGAGGGCATAGCGATAAACGTGAGATAGTAAGCAGGTGAGGTAAGCTACTTGGGGATATGAATAGGCGGTCTAACTACCACAAGAGAGGTGACTCAGACGGGGGGTCCGATGTAGAGTTTGCCGGGAAGGAGACGGTCGACCCAGGAACAGTGGTCCCCATAGATGAAGGGAGAGTTGCCGTCGGTGTTGTTGTGGCGTCGCCAGTGGAGACATCTGTTGAAGCACTGAAAGGGAGGTCTTCGGGGACACTGTAGGGGAGGGTACCTTGGCGACGTTGAAGTTGCCGAGCCGGCAGAAGTGGATGCGATCCATCTTCTGCTCGAGGGGCAGCGACGGTGTCTGCAGGGCCTTCATGCAACGGTCCTGACACACGTTCTCGGGGTCATTGTCGTTCGTTCCGAACACTTCGCAGCACTCGAAGTCTGAAATCAAAGGGGAGTCACGAGAGCTACCCAGCTAATTGGCTGATCAGTGCTCCTTGAAACGTGCAAGTGCTACGCAGAACTAAACAGTTCCTGTGTGATGTCGGCGTTGTAGCCAAGGATACACGGATTTAGATTTAGATCAACAAACCAAATCAAAATCTCGCTTAGATACAGTATGGAAACTGGCATTCAGAAGGGAGGTCTCCTGACTTAAACTCATATCGGAATTCTGCTAACCATTATAGAAAGAAGATAAACATCACCTTCTAAATTCTCTCCAAATGAATGAAATATCTCTTCTCGGAATACATCAAAATCTCTACAATAACTGGGAACGGCTAATTTCCGTTTTCGCCTCGAAGAAATGTACACGATTCTAAATATCTAGTTAACAACAACGGCTCTAGCAACACAGATGCCGTCAGGTGATTGCAGTTTTCGGCCTGTGCTCATCTTTCTCTAGTGTTGGTTTGGCTTCGCATTCCCATGAGTCACAAAACAATGAGACTATGAGGTGAGTCGTCATGTCGATTATTCTAAACAAGCATCTGATGTTTTATGTCTCGGATGTACGCTGTACAAAATGCTTAAAAGCAAAAATGGTCAAGACGTTCCTTGAGTTCAGAACTTCAACGTCTAAATGAGCTTTTGACTTCTGGGCTGACTGTCGAACTAAATGTCGATTTAGCCAACGAGAAAGCGGCTCCCGTGTTTATAATCTCGATTTGGAATATTCGTTGAAATTAGTAAATCTGCACGTTCCCTCAGTATCATTAGAACAGATTGTCTGTAACTTGTGGGTCCTGACTCTACGGTGGCTATCAAAATATGCGGAAAAAATCGGTAAAAAAGTAGCGTTGTTTCATTTTGATGACCCTTTCTTGCCGCTTAGGAATCAAACATCTTATGAGCTAATATGTTTGTCCCTTTGAAATCCAATATGTTTATAGAATAGCGCATAGATTCCTAGTAATTCTATTTGCTTTTGGACTTTTGGGGCCTTTTGCTGTCGAACATTTGAATAGCATTTAGATTCTAGGCAAGAGGTTGTTGTGCAAAATAGTGGAATGTCTCTCTCCATAATGACATTTTCTCTCAGCTTACTGAAGAAGCAGTCAGGACGCGTGGAATGGCAAAGGATTCCTCTGATCATGCGTCCCACCTTTATGGATTTCCCCATCCTATTTGAGTCTCTTCATTGCTTTAGTGATCGATGTCCATAGCTAAAGAGGAGCTACTACTGGATTCCCTGGATCTAGCCTTTGTCTTCCTCTGTGTCCCGGACTGAATAACACTGATCAGCCCAACCGTGTGCATCCCGCGTGTTGTTTCTGCATCACAAGCCTCCGTACACCGTGCTTACCGTGGATGTTGAGCTTCTCGAGCTGTTTCTCTCCGTAGAATCCCTTCTGGGCGCAGCTTATGGCGTCCATGCGCTCCGAGATGGTCATGTTGGCGCACTCGACGGGGAGAAGGAAGTTGAACGCCTTCCGGCAGCACTCCACGTGCTGCTGGGCGCAGCACCTTCTGGCCACTGAAATCAGAGCGTTTAGTGGGATTCCGGGCTTCTGGAGGCGCCACGAAGCCTCCGAAGGGCGATGACGCCTTCTTGGAATGGACAAGTGGGGCGGAGCTGTTCGACGGGCGCAAAACATTCGCTGCGGGAGCCAACATACCGACTAACGGGTTGTCGTTTCTCATCGTCAGCTTCAGCGTCGCCGAGGAACCCAGCGCCGCTAATGCGAGCAGAAGCAGCAGAATCCGCATTCTGGAAACAGAGACCGTTAGGGGTGCAGTCGGAATCTGACGCAGCGCAGATTTGGGGGCTGCACGCCTGAGGACAACACTACCGTAGTCTCGAGGAAGGCTCGGCCGTTGCCTGGAGACGGCGACGGAGAGGCTCGGCGCAGAGAGATTAATGGCGCGACGGTCCTCGGGGAACGCTGAGGTGGGTCCGCGGGGCGGGCACTGCCTAATGGCTTCAGTTCCAGGTTTTTCGCGTCACTCATGCGCAGACAAAGACACATGTAGCCAAGGGGTACGGTAGCCGAAGCGCAAAGCATCAAAGTTTATCTTTTGAAACACATTGAAATGGAAGGATACGACGAAGACGCGAGGATCGAACGCGTGGAGTGCGTCCGAGGTGCGAGGGATACGCAGGATTAGCCAGGAACGGACTCGGCGTGGCGCTGCAGAGGCCTGGAAGGACGGCTCTGTGGGAAACGGGTGTTGTGTTATCAGAGAGTCTCTCTGTCGCTTCCGTCTCGACTCTTTTGTAGCAAGCCACAGAAGAGACGATCTGTCAAAAGAAAAGAAGAGAACATCGGAGAGGGAATACATTAAAGTAGAAGATCAAATAATAGAGAATAAATAGTGAATAAACAGAACGACGGAAGAGTTTATGTGTGTATAGAATTCCTCTAAAAGCAGGAGATAACTCAGAAGCAGAGAGATAGAACATTTTCAGATAGGACAATTACTTCTGTAGCAATTCTCTCGCAATCAGATTCGAACTTCTAGTCAGTCAAAAAGACTGAAATTCTGAAGGCATCCTATATACCGATACTTCGGCGAGATACAGTGCCGTGAAGAAAGTGAAAGGATTTTTTATTAGACAGTATTAGACGTAGGCAAGACACAGAGTCGTCAAAGTAAACAGTATTAGACGCCTTCTTATAACTGCAGAAAAAATACAGAGAGCGAAGGACAAGGAAGAGTCGGCAAGACGCAGAGTCGCCTTAGGATCTGTGAATACAATGAACAGTGACTGAGCAGAGCAGTAAGTACTGACTGCACCATTTTCTGAAAACAAATCGACCTTCGTGTAGGAAGGGGGTGGCTCAAATGGGACTTCTTCTAGAAGAAAGCAGACGACTCGAAGAACTCTCTGTGAACACAAACTGCGTTCTTCTTAGTGGATTCGAATACCCAGTTAGTTGACCGCTTTTGCATCCCTGCATCAAAATAGATAGAAAGAAGAGTGTCGAGGTAAGATAAATTTCGAGAATTTGTTTAATCGATGAAATGCTATTCGTTTTCCACAAGTTCCCTTTGGAGACCACTCTGTTTTGTGTGTTTCTGTTCTGTATGAGACATCTGTACTGTCAGTAAATCGAATCCTCCAAAGCTCCAAACATAGTGAAATACCTTCTGGCTACTTCTCTGTACTGCTTTCTTCACATCATTTGCTCTATCAGAAGAGAAGTATTAGGCGAATGGTGGCAGAATAGCCACAAAAAATACAGTCGTACAGAACATGGTGGCCAGAATCTAGCCACTGTCTCAATGCGCAGTATCTGGTGAGGCACTGCTTGACACTAACCGTTCTCTCCGAAAACGAAGGCTTTTATAGGACTCGGGCGGCGCGTGCGCGTGCGAACCGCTCGCACCTCTCCCACCATCGCCGGAATTCGAAGTTTACTGCAGTCAAGATGCCTAGTGTTCTGGATGAATTCGAATTTCTGGTGATATAATCTGGTGGTCTGTCTTGTCCTAGGCCCCTCGCCGCAATTTTGAGCTCCTCAAACTGCTAAACAATCAGAGGAGGCGCCACAAAGAACACAAAGAAGTGAGAAAATTCGAGAAAAATGAGCTGTGAGATAAGAGGCAGGCATAACTTAAGAATACGGTACCGAAAGACGCATATTCTGTGTGCGATAAAAAGAAACTAAAAACCGATCTAGAAGAAAAAAGGTGTTCGAGGATTTCATAAAATATCGGGCTACTCCGGTGCCCATATGTACATTAATCCGAAATATATAAAATTGAGAAAACATCGTCACATTTTATTACTTCTAGTATATTTGTTTTATAATAATAAGCTGAGATCTCTAGAAAGAATTGTCCACAAAAAGAATCACAGAACTGACCAAGCAAACAATGCACGGAACCGAAATCAGTCCATTCTAACAGCAATTACAAGAAAAAAGAAATCAATAGAAAGAATTTAGAAAGAAAACAATAAAATAATTTCGGTAATCTTCTCAAAGAAGTTTTCCTTCTATCGCTAAAAATGGAACAAATCAGAAGTGTAGGGTCGTGCTTCTACTGCATCGCTACCTTGTGAAACAATAATAATAATAGAAAATATGATCTCTCGAAATGTTTGTCCAAAAACCTAACAGTTTCACATAAACTGCAGATCTTTTGGTTATCCCACAATCAGAATGCGAGAATGAACGAATGAAAGCAATAGAAGTTCCGGAATTACGTCTGCATCGAACGTGGAATATTCATTGTAATCACAAGACAAAATAAAATACTCTTGTGACCTTTCTTTTTGAAATCGAATTTCGAATTCGCAGAAAAACTGGAATTAGCTGGCTTCGTTTCGTTTCATTGGTTAGTTCGTTTTAAAGAAGATACTATTTTGAGTTTTATGTTAAATTCTGAAATCTGTGCTTTGTAGCGGTGCTTCTCCTGCAAAGAGAGATAACTGGTGTTAATATCAAAGAATTCTGCGTAGACCCCGTAGAAGAAGAGAGAGAATCATAGGACTAAAAGAAGGCGTCACTTCAGAAGTCATGACTCCAAGCACACACACACACATCTGGAATACACAGTCACACACGCTCTGACTCGAAGTGTTCTCTGGAATCGTCGACCCTTCAGTGGATCTGCTCGCCACTAAACGGTCTCCCCTAAAAGGCGACCCTTTATACGGTGCCGGGCGGTGCGTCCGCGTGCGAGTCGTTGCCACTTGTGCTCGCACCTCGGAAGCTATCATCCAATTCGAATTTTCTGTGCACGAAACCACACACGATGGATGAAAAAACGGGCCATATGGCCATTAGTGCATTTAATGCTCGATGCGTGCACAAAGCGGTTTGCAGAGATGCACTTTGAGGTGCTCTCTTGAGGAATGAAGGGCAGAATCATCTCAGTATCAGGATATGAAGTGAAAAAACAAAGGCAAGAAAGCAGTCGAAAATGTACTAAAACATGAAGTTTTCCGGAGACAGTTTTCTGCAACCTTACAGAGCCCGATGTCGTAGTTGTTTTAACCCACTCTTTCTTCTCGGAATTTCGATAGTTTGAGATGTCTTGAGTTCCTAGTTTTAGGGAAACTCTTTGAAAAATACTTGCGTTCACATTGAAGATACTTTTAAAAGGAGCTCTTCTTCACTCTCCAAATCAGTCATTCTGTGTTGACAATGCTTGCATGCAGCAATGTTCACTTTTTGAACTATGCATGCGTGCTGTTCTTGGACGGTTCCACTTTTGTGAAATGCACAACTGCTATAGAGTCCACACGCATGGAGGGTTCCCTTTGGTCTGTTTGGTGGCATATTATATAAGGTTAAGTGAAGATACATTTTCTTCATAGCTGGAAATGCTCACAACTGATGAAGATGAACACTTACTTGCAAGAATCACATCTGGCAGCATTTGATCAAACCCATTACTGCTTTTTAATAACTGAACGTTGGTTGCGAGGTTGCGAGGTACGACTGGTTGCGAGGAGTTACGAAGTTCACCGACGTCGTGGATTTTTTGCCCCGCGCGCGCGGGGTACCCCGCGGAGTATGACCAGGCCTTAAGGGTTTGGGATTTTGTTCACTTTGTGATATCACCAAGTCAGTTCCTTTTCAATATCACTGCTTTTCTTTCTTTCTTGGGTCTTTTCAATATCACTGCAAAGCTGGTGTTCACGACTCTTTAACGAGTTTATTTCTCGTATCAAAGGCTTACGCCTTGTGACACGTCATATATATGCACAAGAACCACATTGCCACTCCGTAGTCGCCGGTCTTCTTCTGGCTTTGGCACATAGTATAACACAGAGTATAACACGGCGATTCCATCAGTGTGCGCGGGCATCAGAGTGGCGAAGAGCTGCTACCGGAGATGGTGTGGCCCAGCGAACCCGTGGCGTCGCGGACGTCAAAGTTGAGGAGCTTCTTCGGCAGCTTCCGCGGGTAGCATGGGCGGCACGGGCGAAGAACTTTAGCCCGTTACGGCTCTTTAGCCTTCGAAATAGTACGATAGAATCTTTACTATGTTTCTAAGCACTGCTCTTCTGGTCTTAGGGAACAAAGAGAAGGGCATACCGCCTCGCTTTTAGCAGACTATCTTCAAAAAGAGAATCCCTATACACTTTATATACGATGATATACGCAATATTTCCTATTTTATCACTGCATTCACCTACATGCACCAGCCTAAAGCCTATGATTATGAAGGCTAAGAAGAAGGCTACGTTTGAAGTGACATCGAAAAGACCTCCTTTCTGAAAGACTTCCTTGTATCCTCGGGCTTTATAGTCTTACTCTTTGGCATGTAAGCACTGTTCGACATCTACAGCCACGGCATGCGTGCAGTTTACAGTGCATGCACGTGTATTCAAATGCTAAACCGTGCACCGATGACATCACTCTGTGGCCCATCGAGGTCGAGACCACACATAAAGGTCGCCACTGATAAGAGAAACGTGCGTCGAAGACACGGACAGACCACACGCAACTAAGAAATACCGTAACCCTAGACAAGACAGTTTTGTATTCAGCGAAATGAGACAGAGTAGTGTATGTGAGACAGGAAGAGCAATTACTCTTGGCGAGGTCGAAAGGCTGTTAGTGATCGCTCGGAGGGACCCGGCGGGCTGTACGGCGCCGAGGACCCACCGCATTGAGAGATAAACGAGCCCCGCCAACCGCAACTCGAGTGACGCCGATTGGTCGCCGAGCAGACAAGGCTTCGATGCGAGTCGCTTCATTTAACGATCAACAAATAACAAAGAACGCCGATTTGTCAACTCAGAACGACTTCTCCTTCGACGACACGGGATCTACGTCGTCAGCGTCGTCCTTTGGGGTCAGTCCATGGAAATGTTTCGCCGCCGTGTTGGAAAATCCGAGGACATCCAGCATCGCCGTGAAGTTATCTGAAACCGAGTGTAAAGTAATCTTCCCGTTGAATTCCGAACCTGGTGGATTGCACATGGCGATTAAATCCGGTATCTTTTTGTCTCTGGTATTACCGTAACGCGGGAAGACTGTCTGATAAACGTGAAAAAACATCGGAATCTTCGACATGTACTCGGGCATCGTGAGGCCGATTCGCTCGAGGAGTCTGGAAGGCACAAACTGAAAGCAGAGGACGTAGCATGGTCTCAAGGATGACAAGTTACCTGTCGATGCTTGTTGCGTTTCGTGAACTTCGGTTCCACTGAATGCAGTTCGTTCTCCACCGTCACAAGACGGTTTTGATAGATCTTGTCGCCAAGAATCGGAGACATTACATGTGACATTACTAAGCGTGGTAGATGGCGGCTAACTGAAAAAGTGTCCACTAAAATTAGGAGGGCAAGTGCTCCTTACATTTCCCGAACTTCAGATCGACTAAGGAGCATCCGTGCTGACTCTGAAGCACTTCGTACTCGACGCTGCCGCTCACGGCGAATTTCCCGGACTTCGCGCGCCGTTTCGCGCGGCCTTCCACGAAGACATACTGAAGGAAAAGCTACATGGCAGGAAGTTTCTGGACTTACCTCAGATCGATCTCCGACGGTTTGGAAAGTAGCATATCCGCTGATCACTTCACTGGACAGTTTAGGACGTCCAACACAGATAGCTCTAAACAGACAATGAAAGAGTGATATTACTCAAAGAAGCCCTAACAGTGCCCGGTGATGAACGAATGAGTGATCTGCGTTGTCACTGAGGGCCGAGGCGAACTTCTTACTCTCCCTCAAGTAGGCTGCGCTCTGTGGAGAACATGGAATGACGATGGGGCCCGAGAGATACCTTAAAGGCACGATTAACAGATGTCCACAACACGAACATTGCCTCTTCAAGCCTGTGCTGATCTGCAGAAGCGGTTCCCTGAACTTGTGCCTTAGATATGGGAGTGCTGACTCCATCGTCGGGTCCACTGGTATCTGATCGGCGTCCACGCCTACTTCACCGTCTTGTTTTCGATCGTATCTGCTGTTTTCAAAGATTCCACCAGAAGGATGAACGTATCCAAGTGTCGAAACTCCGTAGGGCTTATAGAGGATCAAGAAGTGACCTGAATCCCACAGTACTTCGGCTCACAAAGGAGCCACTCACCGGGCTTGTGGAAAATGTGTGTTTTGGTGAGATGATCGGCCAGTTCTTCAGAGGTGGAGAACGTCCTAGGGGTCAGTGCTACATGGACCAACCGAGGTGAAGCCGCGCGGGAGGCATCTGAAGAAGAGGCGCGGCACCCACTAAGAATATGAGAACATCGGACTGCATTCAGAGAGCGGCAGCCGAGGGACATCTGAAACGTCCGCAATAGGGTTCGCAAGAGCACTTGATGTACAAAACGGATTGTCAAGATCACACCGGGAAAAACGGGACACAGATGAACGCACAGCTTTATTTACACATCTGCCATCCAACAATCACTTCAAAATCACTATTTCTTCGCTCCGCCCGACGAAGTTTTGGTTTTCGAGTCAAAAGAAGTGACACGTTTAGCCGTGGACGTGGTTGAAGGACGTGGCTGTTCCATTCTGCTCTGTTTCTCACCTAAAGAAGGCACTTTTATACGAATGTAACCGCTGCAATCACTTACGAATGCGGTCATAGAATCCCTGACCACGTTCAGGCCCATTTTCATCGAACACATGCGGATCGTAAACATCCTTTGAGAAGTTGGAACCAATTTCGTCCAAATCGAAAAATTCAATAAATTTCTCATAGATCGACGGGTTCTTGAAGTCCTTCCGCTCTTGGATCTGTTTGGTCGGGTTTAGAATTCCATTGAATTTCTTTTCAAACAGCTTGCTGAAGACACTTTCCAAGTGTTCTGGACAGGGTTCCAACGGGGGAGAAGGCATTCTGACGGCATTTTCCCGTTCCTTCCGTTCCTCAATGGTTTCATCCTCAGTTGATCCAACGGACTGTGGTGTACTGCTGTCCTCATGCTTCCAGGCCACTTTCGCAACTTCGAAGTTATCAATATCAGCCACGATTATCTCGGGAGAGTCGTCCTTGTCGCCCTCATCATGACCTCGTGGTGGTTTGGGCTCGGCAGTTGCCGTGGCCGAACGACTTGGGGATCTGACGGCTTCTTCTTGACTAATTCTCATGTCCTCTGAACATTAGAGAATCACGTAATCGAAGCCAGCAAGACTGCGCAAACCTCTCTCGAAATCGTCTTCCTCATCACCACCGTACGACACTAAGGACACTTGACTAGTGGTTTGGGGAAGGCCAAGTCGTTTCAGCGCCGGGTGCACTAGTGGCGCAGGAGAGCCGCTTGTTTCCCTGGCGCGCTTCCTGCCGCCGTAATCGCTGTCATCATCGTTGCTTCCTTCATCTGAAGCGCGTCACCAGTCAATCACATCGGTGACGCAGTTGTGAACCACCTGTGAAATGTTCCGAATCCCGTCGACGTGCGCGTTCCTTGAAAGATTCCTCCGGTTTGTTTATTTGCGGTTTGGTGGCCAGCAAAGAAGATGGCGGACTTGAAACTGGAAAAGAAAGGAGTTCACACCGGAAAGAGCTTGATAAACCAACCTTTGAAAGTCACTCCTTGCGCCGGAAGAGATCCCTCTATCTCCTCGTCATCGCTGTCACTTCCATAGGCAACGAGTCCTCCAAACTGCGCCATCGTTGATGACCTTCTAGAGAAGCCGGAATCCAAAATCTCACAGGAATTCGAATGCCGACAACGAAAAAGGCGCCGAAGATCACGTTCGGACCACTTGTAAACTTCCGACATTGTTCATTCGGGGTTTCTTTTAGATTCCGTTGCCAGAAACGCCTTCGGTCGCGTCGCTTTCGTGCCTTCTATTCCCTTTTATTTGCACGTAATTTTAGGAGGCAAGATGATGATGACGCACTCCTTCTTCGGCAATTCTAGCCTCTACGGGCTGGACACCACAGGCGTCCTGTGCAAAGTAATGGACGTTATGGAGCACTTTTTCATTTGCCACCCCGAATCGGGGCGCAGAGAAGGCTCAGAACACGAGAGGATCATGTTCTTCAGTCCTTCCTCTGAGAGAACCGACAAGCAGGTTAGTTATTCTTCCTATCTTTTTATTACAAAGTTATCTGTGATGAATAGAGCGTGTGAATAAGCTCCAAGTTCAGTGTTTATGGTTAGCCTTGCAGACGGATATCACGGGACTGGCAGAAGCCGTGGTGAACTTCACGGAAAACTTCTCCCAACCACAGCCCGAAGACGAAACTCCGGAATTCGAGCATCGCTACGTGACGACGACGAATTTCGCGGAAGTCTACATACGACTCGAAAACAGGAAGTTCATAATGGGGCTCAGTTTGAATAGGTGACCCTTTTTCGTTTTTTTTGATTTGTAACGAGATCGTTTGTTATTCCAGGAAGTCCTGCCAGGAGATGGACTACACATTACACCTTCCAACACTGAAAACTATCCTCGTCACTGCCTACAAGACTTTCAAGCTCTTTTTCGGCTCTTTCGGTCGTCTGATAGAAGCGAATCCGAAAGTCTTCAAAGATCGGCTCAATTACTTCTTTTCTCGTTACCTCTCTCTTCTGAAAGTGAACCAGATGCCCCTTGTCGACTACTTCGCTGGCGTCGACTTCCTCCAATTGGAATCCGTGGACTTTCTGCGTGTGGAGACGCTGACGGCACAAGTCCAAGAGCAGTTTCCCCAGATCGAAAAGGTCATGTTCCTGTACCAGAACCGCTTGATGTGGTACTCTGTGTCCAAAGTCGACGTCATTGTCCTGTTCCGTTACCTCACGCAGAGTTTCCTTCCGACCTCGTTGCGTGCCGAACTAAAACCCGATTCTCATCTGAACAGAAGGCCTTCTGGATCCCCTGGCCAACACGAAGGCAAATTCCTTTCCGGGCCTAGCGACCTCACAAGGCCGAGTTCCGGCGACGACTCCCCGAAGGACATGAAGTGCCCCGTCGTTTACCTGTCCACTGACGAAGAGTCACGCCATCTCTCTGCTTCTCAACTCGTAAGTTGCTCTTGTCATCAGCAAGGTAATTATCTTTTTCAGATCGTCTACCGCGCCCTCAACGCCACTATGTGCATGTTCGTCAAGAAGAACATCAACCGGGACATTCTCCACGATCTGGACGCCTTTCTCGGTCCCGAGCTGAGCAAGTTGGCGTCCCGAATCGGCGAGGTATACGGCAACTCCAACAATGGAATCAAGGCAGAAGCGGACTACTTCCACTTCATATATTACAACCCGGTCAGCTTGAGTGTCAAAACCAGTTTCGGACTGTCGACGGACGGAAATTCCAACAACACCCAAAGTCTTATCGTACCCAAAAATGTATACAGGTTTGTAATCTTGCATTCACCATCTTCTTGGACCATTGTCTTTTCAGAATGGCCTGCGAGGTTTGCGAGAACTTCATTGCCGACGGGGAACAGTTCGGCCAGGTGCAGTGCAAAGGAGACGACGACTGGTGGATCGTTGGCAGAAAGTCGAACGGACGGATTCTGATCCTCTTCCTCCCTCCACGGCCGCCCACCACGGTCAACGATGTCGATGGCTACGTTAGCCAGATCATCAAAACGCATTTCGACTCCATTTTCGTGATTTGACAGTCTTACAAAGCAAAGCCTAGGTTCAAAAGTGCCAGAAACCATATACGGGATCATACTTAGTCGATAGTAATAGCAATCTAATGTAAATAAACAATTCAAAGATGGTCGGAAATCGTTCCACAGGTCGTAGGCCGTTTTTGCAGAAATATCTCACGAGGCCTGCATTTCCTAACGATCGCAAACGAAAGTGATCGATATGTCGGTACGTAATAACAGGTTCCGTCGTGCATTTGCTCTTTGTTTCTTTACCTATGCGAAGACCGTTTGACGGATTACGGTCTTTTTTGAAACAAGGAGGAAATGAAAAAGTCGAAAGTTCATAGAAAAAGAAGGACACATTTCGTGCAAATTTTGCGCGATTGCTACTGTAACCGACGATTTTGAACTCAATTCAGAATCTGTTTCAGATGATCCCGACTCCTAAGTACAGAATCGCCGCCGATGAAGAAGAGAGCGTGTACGATCCTGCAGAAGACACTTTTCTGCTGATGGACGCTTTAGAATCGCACGTAGAAGTAAGTTTTTTTTACGGTTTCGCTGATAAACAAACGGATTTTAGTTTTTGCAATCGATGCAGTCTCCAATAATCGCGGAAATTGGTTGCGGATCGGGTGTCGTGTCGGCGTTTGCGAGGAAAGTGTGCGGTTATGAGAGTGCGACATCCTTTGCAACAGATCTGAATCTGAAGGCACTGAATTGCACGCAACGAACCGCGGAATTGAACAATTGTCGAATTGAATTGGTGCAAGGGGATTTGTTGAGTCCATTCTCCACCGGACTTCGCGGGCAGATCGATGTTCTGCTTTTCAACCCTCCGTACGTTCCCACGGAAAATGAAGCCAGCAAAGTAGAGGTAAGAGGGTGCATTTAATGCGTTCAGACAGCCATCGAGTATGGTAGGCTATGCTAGACACGAACAGACAATTTTTGTCTACAAGGAGTGGCGAAAAAGAAACTGTACAGTCTAGAAATTTGCCTACAAATGAATTTTAAGCTGTCTAGAGTTCTAGACATGTCTACTGTCTGCAAAGAGTGGTCTCAGGCACACTTCTGCTAAGCCTATTTTTAGGAGTTATGCTATGCCGGAGGACAAACCGGCAGAAGTGCATTAGATCGCCTTCTTCCCGAAGTTCCGAGCCTTCTTAGCAGGAGAGGACGCTTCTACGTGGTGGCCCTGAAATCGAACGACATCCCCCTCCTCATGTCCCGTTTCTCCGACACCCTCAATTGTGAGGTCGTGTTAGAGAGACTTTGCGGAATCGAACATCTGTTTATACTCATGTACTCGAAGAAGTGAACTTGTTGTGTAACCGGTCCATTTGCTCGATGATGTGTGGTCTTCGCCGGAGAAGGCCTCCGACCTTCCGAGTAAAATGGCAATTCAAAAACACTTTTTGATTCAATTCGCGCGGGGATCGTGTTTCAATGTCGATTTTATGGTTTGTTTGCCGCGCCGTGCGACTGTCCTCGGCCGTCGTTATTATAACCCTGAGGACTGAACGTCACCCTCACACGTTCGCAGCTTTGTCGCCACTTCTCGGTTTACAGTGGCGACTCTTAGAGTTCCTGAGAATTCACTTTTTGCACGGAGATCACTTCTCTGCTTATCGGAGCTGCAATCAACGAAAGTGAGTTCACTCGTTCTTTGCGCGGGAGCCGGAGTATCGCCCCTTCATCTCTCCTCCCCTTAGGGGTTCCTTCGACGGAGATGGCTGCTGGACCGTACGAGCGGCGGGAAGAAACCTTGTAGGTCAGAGAGCGGAGCATTCCTTCTATCGCCTCGATCGGATCACGCGATAACTCGCGCAGCCGCGGCTCCTCTCACGTATTCGCCCATTCACCCCCGTGCACCCTTATCCATCCGCTAGTGTCACGCCGATTCAGCTCGCCCATGGGTGCCGTTAGCTTCCTCCTCGTTGTGGGTTTCTTCACGTGGGTTGGCACCTTCTTCTTCAAGAAAATCGTCTCCGTGTACAAATGCATCTCCGGCATACAGGGACCACCCACGTGGCCCGTCATAGGCAATCTCCACCAACTTCACTTCCAATCCGACAGTAAGTGAATCTTCTTCTATGTTTCTGAAAATTTTAATCAATTTCAGAATTCTTTGAGCAAGCTCAGGGCATCGCCTACATGTTCCAGAATCCCGAAAAGGGAAAGGTCGCCCGCGTGTGGCTCAGTGGACTGCCTTTCGTGCTCCTTTACGGCCCGAAGGAGTGCGAAGCTGTGCTCGGGAGCAGCAAGATGCTCAACAAACCTCTGCAGTACAGCTTCCTCTCCCCTTGGATCGGCGAAGGACTTCTCATCAGGTGAGTACAATAGGTCATCCACTCCTGGATCCGTTTATCTGTATTTTAGCAAGCCCCTCAAGTGGCGACCACGTAGGAAGCTTCTGACACCGGCTTTCCACTACGACATTCTGAAGGACTTCGTTGGGGTAGGCGAATCGACTGTGCTGATCAATTTGCTCTTTAGGTGTACAATCGCCACTCGAACACGCTTCTCGGCAAGTTTGAAGACATGATCGATGACCAGTTCCACGATATCTTCCACACGGTGACCCTCTGCACCCTCGATATAATCTGTGAAGCCGCGCTGGGGACAAACATCAACGCCCAGAAGGTGCACACGGACTATCTCGATGCCGTCTTCGGGTGAGTCCATCGTGAGTTGTTCTTCTGATATCTATGAACACTTCAGAATGAAAAACCTAATTTTCAAAAGACAGCTGAAGCCGCAGTTCTACTTGGACTTCATCTTCGATCACTTTGGGGAAGGAGAGCAACAGAAGAGATACGTGCAGATCCTGCATGATTTCACATCGGCGGCGATCATGAAGCGAAAGGCGAAGGCGGACAATGCAGGCGGAATCGAGAAGCTCATCAAAACGGAGACGGACTCCGGGAAGCGCCGCATGGCCTTCCTGGATCTGATGCTGGACATGCACGCGAAGGGTGAATTATCGCTCGAGGGAATCCACGAGGAAGTGGACACTTTCACTTTCGAGGTGAGCCACTTTTCAACACATCGCGCGCGGATTCCGTTTTCGATTGAATTTATCGCTGTTTGTTTATTAGGGTCACGACACAACATCTGCGAGCATCAACTGGTTTCTGCATCTGATGGGCGCTAATCCGGAGATCCAAACCAAAGTGCACAGGGAAATCGATGAAGTACTCGGATCGGAACTCCGGGATATCACCTACGAGGACATCGGCAGGATGAAGTATCTCGAAGCGTGTATCAAGGAGACTCTCCGGCTCTATCCTAGCGTGCCCATCTTCGCCCGACAGACAACCGAGGAGGTTAAAGTCAGTAAGTAGCGCTCCCATAAACCTCAAAGAGACTTCTCTCTTTCAGATAAAGTGGTCCTGCCGGCCGGAATCGGCGTTGTCATCGTCCCCTCGATGGTGCACCGCGACCCCGAGTACTGGCCCGACCCCGAAGTCTTTAACCCGGAACGCTTCATGGATGGTGAAATGAAGCATCCCTACTGCTACATTCCTTTCTCGGCGGGCTCTCGCAACTGCATTGGTACCTGAGGACCTTGGACTTTTGACCCGACCGGGCGCTATTTTAGGACAACGCTTCGCCATCATGGAGGAGAAGTGCGTCCTCGCGAATGTGCTCCGATCGTTGAAAGTCGAGTCGAAACTCCGCACCCATCAAATGCGCGTAGCCGCCGAATTGATCATCCGGCCGATGTACGGGAATCAGATTCGCTTTTCATCACGCAAACACGGAGAGTATTGACAGAGCGGTGCCGACTCGAAGCTAATCCAACGATCTGAAAACGCTTTAATAATTATTTTAAACGACATATTTTTGGAGAACGACTGATAAATAGTAAAAACACTTTGAAAACTCTCGAATTACGATCGCGGAATTTATGGGTTGAGGGTTACTGTATTCACGACAAAGAAACTCCTTGCCCTCATTTCTAATTTCCGATACATTAGCGGAGGATAAAGAAGGTCTTGTCGATGTCATAATCGACGCAAATCCTAAGCAGCTTGCAAGCACTTTAAATAGAAACAAGCATTTTATCGAAAGGTGATTAGAACACAAAGCCTCTCCCTCTGGCAAACTCTCAGAGTTCTCAGGGACGTGACAAACCAGCATGTTGTAAAATAGAGTTAACACATAATTTACGAATATAGTATCACGTCAAGAGTTAAAAGTGCACGGATTAAGAAAAGCACGTTCTGGAAAGAGTAGTTCACATAATTACCATACAAGTCCTCCGCGCAGCAGATTAGCGCGCCGTTCGCCAACGCGTCTTCGCCGTTCTCCCACTTCCAGAAAAGCATTTCGCAATTGTTTTTTAGTCACAAACGCTGGGGGCGATGATTCAGCACGCCTTCAACTGGATTCTGCCAGTCGCTCGCCATATCAACAGCGTCGCCTCGTCGTCTTGGTGGCAGGCGACGCGATCGATTATGGCGCATTTGAGGTATTTACTCGTCTCGAGGTGCGAGGATGCTTGGCGGAGGCAGCGGAGGCAGTTGCTGCTGCGGATCTTGATCAGCTGAGAACCGACCGATCCGTGCGCTCTTATTGCCGTGAATGGAGCGCACAGGGCGGATGCGCACCATGTTGTTCCTTCTCCGATTTTGTTTTTTCTGTTGTTGTTGTGAAGCTTCTGGGATATTTGCTTTTTGTGATGCGTCAGGCACGCTCGCCGTCAGCATCGAAGCGAACGGTTCATGCGGCGCGGCTACGCAAAAGCGGCGCTTGCGAAATCGCGAGAAGCGTGGGCCCAGAGGCGCGCTACATCGAGTGGAACCTCTTGCGGCTGGAAGTTCTGTTGTTTTCAATGTTGTCTCCATGACAACCAAAGTTTTTGCCATCCGTTAGCGATACTGCCAACCCGATCTCGCCATTTGCCTTCACTAACCGTCTACTGTCCGGTGGCACGCGTTGACTCCTGCTGGCGCGGAACAGGTTCGTGTTTGTGCTCGTGGATGTGCGAAATCGATTTCGCGTGGAATGTTCGCGCCCGTTAACCCATGTACTCATTCACCGTTTATGTTTTAGATCTTTTACTTTGCCAATGTCCTACAACTACGCCGGTCAGCCACCATACCAGCAGGGCGCATACAACCCAAACATGAACAACCCGTATCAACAAGCACCAACTCAACCCGGGTGGAACGTGAACAATCCACAGCAAGGAGGTGGGTAATATGATAACTAAAAGGTGGCGTTCAGGAGTTGTCCTGTTTTTAAATTTCCGTTTCTGACTAATGCATATGATGTGATCGTCTGCATGAATCACTTAAGATAAGAAGCATTGCGTGCTTTAAAGCGCACGCTATTTGTATTTCACTAGTGACAGAACTCGTGACCAAGATGCTGTGCTGTTCTATCACTCAGCTAGTTTTTAAACCATGTTTTTGCAGGGTATATGCCACCACCTCCCATGGCTCCAAGAATGATGAACGATACCTATGTGGAATCCGGAAATATGCCGAAGAACAATCTCGGCTTTAGCGATCAAACCATTCGAGCAGCGTTCATCCGCAAAGTCTTCACGATGGTCGCCATCATGGTACGGTGATTGGTCAAGTGTTCTTCTAGTGTTGTACTTTAGTTGGGAGTTGTGGCGATTATGACAGCGATCCCATTCATCCATCAGCCGGTCCAGACTTATATTCGGCACAACATCGCACTATACTGGGTCAGCTAGTAAGTTGACTGTGAATGAATATAGTAAAACGGATATTCTTTCTAGTGTTACGTTCCTCGGCGTATACATCGCTTTGATGTGTTGTGAAAGTGTGCGCCGCAGCTTTCCCTCGAATTTGATCATGACTGCGATTCTGGTGAGTTTCGAGAATCCCTCAATTTGAAATGTAATCTCTTCCGTCATTTCAGACCTTGGCGATTGGATATATGACGATGATGATTTGCTCGATGTACAACATCGTATCCGTGCTTCTGACCCTCATCATCACGACTATCTGCTGTGGAAGCATCATCATCTTTTCCGCGACGACCAAGCGTGACCTCACCAGCATGATGGGAATTGTCTTCATCTTCTCAATGGTCCTCATGATCTTCGGACTTGTCGCCATGCTTTCCGTCTTCATCTTCCGTGTCACATGGCTGTACACCATTTATGCTGGATTGGCTGCTCTACTTTTCATGTTCTACTTGGCAATCGACATTCAGGCAAGTGGAGTTTATAATAAACTAACTTAAACGCCTTCTTATAGATGATCATGGGCGGCCGCAAATTCGAAATCTCCCCAGAGGACCACATCTATGCCGCGATCCAGGTGTTCCTGGATATCATCTACATCTTCTGGATGCTTTTGTCTCTCATCGGAGGAGCGTCCAAGTAAGTGCTTGCTCTGTCTCTGTCCTAGTTACTTCTATTCACAGTACCCTTTATCCTTCCTTTCTGATAGAAGGTCGTATCTCACTGATCGATTTTCTCTTTCAGGGATTAATATGTGTTCCTAGACTCTAATAACTAGAGTCTCGATGCTACTACTCCACTCTCGGTGTGTGGCTTTTCGCTCAACTAGTATAGCTGGCTAATATGCAGTAAATTCGCTTTGCAGGGCGCCTGTTTACCCCCCATTGTTGGCAGACTAGCTTTAAAATTCTAGCATTCATGATTATTTGTCCACTCATAAAATGCTTTTTTTCAGCAACTAACGGGCGGCCACAACTTACGCGCATCGGATTCGCCGCCGAGCTAATATGTCCTATTCATGTGTTCTGAACACTTTTATATACGCATGATTATAAAAACTCTATGTGTTCCCTTCTCCCCAGATACATTGTATAATAGTCCTGTACATTTTAGCTGTGTAAGAGGAACTGATGGTTTGATATGCTGTGCATTGCTGTCCCGTCGATTATCACATCAATATTTGATTCCCGACTAGCGAGCGCTTCTTTGTACCCTTTGTCTTGTTCTAATAAAAACAAGGAACGTGGGTAAACAGTGACGTCGGCGGAGTGGTCAACGGACGTCGCGTGCCCCGCCTGTAGGAACCTGCCTAGCCCACCGGCGGCGTCGCGCAGTCGCACTGCGAAAGACTGTCGCAGCATTGCGCGACCGTTCCTTGTTCGCGGTTTGCATGTGCCAGGCCAGCTCCGGAGGCCCCCTCACCTCGGGCGATGTTAGGCCCGCTCCCGCTCCTCTTGCTCCTGCTGTCCCCGCTCTCCTCGGCTACCGTATTCTCGAACTCCCTCCAGCGCTGCCAGGACCACTGTGTCGACCGTAATCTGGTGAGTCGTGTTAGGTTCTTAGGGGTGCGGAAGAAGAAGCGGGAGACAAAAGACGATTACTGCGCGAAAGTGAGAAGAGTTGGTTAGGGGTGCGCGAGAAAGCGAACAACAGGTTCACCTCTCGATCGATTCAAAACAGTCCGATGAATATTCAGCGCCCTGGATCCGTACAGTCGCCGCTTCTTGGGGCGTCTTTTGGTGCGTTTCTGAGTCATCAGGCGAGCATGCGGAGAACACTCCTAATCCAACTCCGAGTGCTGAGGGCGAAAGGTGGTTAGGGGCTGAGGGAACCGAATCTTCACGTGGATAGATCTTCAGGACGTTTTCCCCGCTCAACCGATTACGGTTGCACCGACGCCCTCTAGGGCCAAGTTCTCGGAATCCGAGGCCTCCGGTGACTCACCAAGAACAGAACCGGTTTTCCGGCTTGATGCATAGGGATACGCAGGCTTCCTACGGCGCCGAAACGGCGGAGAAGGCTAATCGATCGATCGGAAGTCGGACGACCTTGAAGAAGTCGGCGAAGGTGAAGAGGCCGCGTTGTCCACTGCGCGGGTTATTAGTCTCGATCGCCCCTCGTCGGCCGAATTCCACGCGAATCAGAGCGGCGACGTTGCCAATTGACAGCTCGCGCCGCAAAACAATCGATTACGGTAACAGCGGGGATTGACGAGAGGTAATTACACAGCGCCGGGTGCGACGGCATGCTCCCGAGGCGGACGCCATGGACCACAATTCGAGTTGCGTCACTTTTCGGGCCAGGAAAGAGGAATTCACTCGGAGTACTGTAGATGTGAAAGCTACGTGAAAACAAACCAAAATGTGAATTCCTTGTTACAAAGTGTGTGCTGCCATCTTGTTATTCCATATCACACAACACCCGATTACTGTAGGACAGGCCCTATCTACTGACTTTTTGACTTCAGGCGGTTCCTCTGAAACGAAACGAGTTGACCTGGGAGAATCCGTTCGAAAAATGCGACTACCAGTGTCGCATTAATGCGGTAGGTCGCCGGGGTCGAAAAAGTGTTTATGAGGTCCGTTAAGTGTCACATCGGATGCCAGGATCTCGACTCCATCAATTCGACGTGCGACGCCCGGTGCGCATCCCTGCAGGCCCCCGACAGCTGCCAACAGGGCTGCACGGCCGTCTCGGCCATCTTCCTCCACCAGATCCAAGGTTTCTTCTGGGAGAGGGTACCCAAGACCGAGCTCTTTCAGCTCTTCTCAATCATGTCTCCGTGAGCGTTTCCATGGATGAAACGCAGGGCATCAAGCTCGTCTGGTCCCTCGAGGAGGCCTACTCGCTCATCATCCAGGAGATCACCGCCGCCGACGTCCGCTGGATCGTGCACAGTCGCGGCGACAACTCCTCCGGCTGGCAGTGGACCCAGATCGACAACAAGGCCTTCCGGGAGTCCCTCCAGTTCACCAGCTTCGTCCCCCTCCTCCAGTCCTCGAGTGCCCAGGTACCGTGCCTCGCGGAGCCTCCCAAAACCCTCGTTTCAGGTGCGTTTGGCGGTCGGATGGCGCTCCAACATCATCGTCTCGCGTACCTTCGTCAGCCAGCTGTCCGTGAACCCGAAACTTCCGCGCTCGGTGACCCTCGGCCCCCAGCTACAGCTCGGCGCCAGTCGCTACGTCGTTTGCTGGAGCGCCGACTCCAGAGACTCCGAATTCAAGGTGGTGCTCACTTCGCTGGATTCCAAAGTGATCTCCACCGTCCAGGTAGGCCGCCTACAGTACCCGTCGATCCTCCTCCTTTGCAGACGAAGGCGTCGTGTCACCTCTTCAAGGACCTCCCCACAGAGAACTGCTGCCGCGCGACGATCTCCGACGCCGCTGCCGAAGCAGGGGCCCCCGAAGTGACCGTCAAGATCGAGCTGGCCCCCGTGGCTGTCGCCCCTCCCTCTGAGGCGAAGCTGATCTTCTCGAACGGGACGTCCCTTCTGAGGATGACCAACACGAACGACTTCGTGATGCTCACGGACCCCGAGGTCCTCAAGTTCCAGGCGCCCTCTGAAAAGAACATTACGGCGCTCGGCGTCGCCTCGAAGGACCTTCTGCTTGTCGGCCTCGGCGATGGCGCCGTCTTCTCCTTTAACCTGACCTCGGAGGAGTCAACGCTGCTTCGAGAGGGTGACGGAGTCGCCATCTCCCAGATCGCCGTCGACCCCCTCCAATTCGCCTTCTACGCCGTCCTCGACAAGAAGGGGATCCTCCGCTGCTCCCTGGCCAGTTGCAAGACGGCGACCACCCTCACCACGAATGCCGTAAATTTCATCAGGTCGATCGCCGTCGACTACTGGAATGGGTGGGTGCTTCTTCCTTCCGCCAGAATCTCTTCGTATCTTCCAGGTATCTCTACTACTTGAACAGCGCCGGAGACCTCTTCGCTGCCTCTCTCTTCCCCTCGCAGGCTCCCGAGTCCTTTTCTTTCCGAGACCAGCACAAGATCCCCTCGCTACCTTACCTCGGCTCCGTCGAGGTCGACTACGCGACGTTCACTCTCGTCGGCGTCGCGAAGAACGGTTCCCTCGTGGGACTCGACTTGGTCGACCGGAGTACGGTAGTCGACCTCCGGGCAGACCGTACCATCAACGGAGAGTACAAAGGCGTTCTGCGGTCGAAGCTCGTTGAGGACCGCTGGTTCTGGACCTCCTCCTCCTGTGGAGACGCGCACCCCTGGGACGGGTGTCTCTACAGCGAGGAGAAGGACGCCCAGGGCGGGAACAGCTTGCACCTTAACAAGTACCTCTACCCCGGGAGGGTCGTCGACTTCGTCTTCGCCTCGGATCTGCCCCTCCCGGCGTTCCTTCCCCCGCCCGACCGCATCGGAGTGGTCATGAGTGCACACACGGCCCGCGTCACCTGGACGCACCCGGCCTCCCTCCCCTTCCAAGGTGCGTCTCCCCCATCCCTTACGTGATCCCGCCTCTGCAGCTTCGGGCTCCGAGTGGAAGAACCTCACCTTCGCCATAAGGCTCATGTCTGATCAGAGCGACGCGACGCCGTCGGAGATGACGACGACGAACTCCACGGACGCCTTCTTGCTGGTCAACGCCGGGGCGCAGTACACGGCTTCGGTGCGTGCCTGCGCCGGCGTCGTCTGCTCCGTCTTCGCCAACGCCATCAACAGCGCCTTCGCGCCCTACGAGGGCCGCACCCCTGTCGCCGTCTACGTCCGCGGTGCCGACGACGTCGCCATCGTTGACCTTATCGGCCGTGACATAGCCGACCTCACTCCCTGTAGGTCGTTACCCGCGCCACCCTATGCAGTAGCCCTTCAGATCCCTCCCTGCCGAAGGACGGCGTCTCCGTCATCGCCTTCGACAACTCCTCGAGGCTCCTCTACTCGGCCACCGAGTCCGAGGTCTCCCTCTTCCGGTCCAACGCCGACGGCCTCCGCTACCGTTTCCTCGACTATCTCACCGTCCGCTTTCTCGCCGCGATGCCCCGTCGGGCGACACTCCTCGTCGCCACCTCCTACAGCATCGTTTCCTACCGTCTCACCTCCTCCTTCGACCAACAGTAGGCGCCTACCGTATCCCCGCCCTCTCAGCGCCTTCCAGAATCTACTTGTGCGAAGGGAACGAGTGCGGGGAGGTCGTGGGTCTGGCAGCGGACGACAAGTCCGGCGACGTCTTCTACCTCCTCCAGGCGCGCAACGGAAGTGTCCAACTCTTCGGACGCGGGGAGCACGACCCTCGGCCGCAGTTCATCGCCTCCGCGGCCGACTTCCCCGAGATCCGGCAGCTGGCGGTGGTGCAGGAGAAGCTGATGTTCGTGACCAGCGACCGCCGCGTCGGCTCCTGCGACAAGAAGTTGGGCTCCCTGAACGTGAACTACGCCGTCGCCAATGTCGCCTACCTCCTGCCCGTCGACGAGGCGCCCCTCGACAACCGCTTCATCTTTTCCGGCGACATATCCATCGGCGCCCAGAGGCGCGGAGAGCTCTCCTGGGCCACGCAGCCGATAAAGGCGCCTGGCCACGTCCTCTACAAGATCGAGCTCTACCGTGAGCGCTTCGGTGGCGACCGCTCCGTCGACGTCTCTCCTAACCAGACCTACTCGATTCCGGAACGGATTCTGGACGTCTGGATATCGGGACAGCGTTTCGATGTCCAGATCGACGCGATCACCGCTTGGACGATTGTATCGGCCAATCGCACAGGCCTGAGCGCCCCCACGAAGCCCCCGTCGGCGCCAACGGGAGTCAAGATCTTCGCTACGCAGCAGAAGACGGTGGACGGCGCCAGGGCCATCATCAACCTCTTCTGGAACGAGCCGAAGGAGTGGAACGGCGACCGCCTCGGCTACGTCGTCAACTGCTCCATCGACGGCGCCGAGCGCGTGGACAACGTCTCGGCGCGGCGCACGAGCTTCGAGTTCAGCGTGAAGTCGGGCAAGGTGCAGTGCGCCGTCGCCGCCGTCAACGACCCCACCTTCGTTGGCACCTTCTCCCATACCCTCCTCATCGATAGCAGCGGTAGGTGTGCGGCCAGGGTGCCCCTGAACCTCCGTGTTACAGAGGTGCGGCCGCTGGTGCGACTCTTCGCTATCGACTCGACGAACAACCTTATAGCCATCTCGAACTGGTCGACGACGGACAGCGCCCGCAAGAAGCGCCAGAGCGATCAGGTACAGTACCAGGCGATCGCCTACGTGGGGAACGACCTCTACGCCATCCGGAAAGAGGTGGACACCGTCCAGCCAATCTTGGCGATGCTGGACATCAACGACGTTTCAAACGTCATCCACAAGGTCGGTGTTCCTCGAAGCTCCCCTGACGAACCGGTTAAGGTGGCCCTGGGAGGCGACTTCAGCCAGATAGAGGCGATGACCAGCGACTGGGTGGCGAACCGTCTCCTCATCGTCGCCAACCACCACCTGATGCAGATCTCCCTGGAGACCATCCAGAGTCTCTCTGTGGTCACTCCGAAGAAGGTCCTCCTCCTTTCATCGGGCGCCGGCGAGGCCAAGCAACTCATCTTCGACCCGTTCACCAAGTAGGTCCTCCTCGCAGTGTCCCCACAGCGCACTTCAGTGTCGCCTACCTCCTGACCAAGAACGGCTCCCTCTTCTCTCTCGACCTGCACAAGGGAACCGAGCAGAACCTCGGCCTCGGACTCGACTGCATCCGCTCGGAGACCGTCACCGCTGTCATGGGCGACTTCGGCTGGAATCGCGCCAGCTCTCCCGTCATCTACGCCCTCACATGGAACGGACTGATTACGGTAGACCCCATCTCGGCGAAATGCACCAACATCGACGTCGACTGGAGCAAATTCGGAGGTTCTCCCCGTCCCCCATGCACTTCTAAGCTGCCCTTTAGATAAGGGAATCAAGTCCATCTCATCGTTCTCGATCGCCGACAAGCTCTTCGCCTTCGTCACCTCCTCGGAGCTGCTCATCTACGACCGTCAAACCGTTACCGTAACCCCTGTGCCGATCATAAACCCACCGCTGAAGCAGATCCTCGCAGCGAGCCAGTCCTCGCAGCCCTACCCTGATCGGATCTGCTTCACCCTTCCCTCCTCGAACTCCATCAAGTTTAACGTCACCAACGAGGGGAAGACGGGCGCCCTGGTTACTGTAACGGAGCCAACGATCTCCGACAGCTGCCACGCGATCTCGTTCCCTGCTACGCAGTTCGAAGTGAACTTCCGGAGGAAGGCGTCCGACAAGGTGAAGCACCTCGTCAGTCAGTCGAACCAGATCCACGTCGAGAACGGCATCCTCGACAAGGAGACTGAGTGAGTCGCCGAAGAAGCCGACCCAGAGACAGAGCATTGCAGCTACGACGCTACCGTATCCTGGTTCAACCGCTACTCGGCGATCAGCGGCGTCAGCGAGCCGCGGCCCTTCCGCACGGGCTACGGCTACCCTTCGGCCCCCCAGGACGCCTCGGCTCTCGCCCTCACCCCCGACACCGTCGAGATCTTCTGGAACATCCCCTCCACCCCCAACGCCCCCATCCAGGAGATCAAATACAAGGTACATAGTCCTGGGTGCTTCGGCTACCGTAACCCTTCAGATCACACAGCAAACGTCATCCATCGTGAGTCCTTCGGCCGTAGGCGCCTTCAAGTTCGAGAAGGGGACCTTCGCTGAGATGAACTCGGATATCGTGCCGTGCCTCGAGAATCCGTGTCGCGCGAAGGTCTCCAACCTGCGACCCTCCACGGACTACAAGTTCTGGGTGACGGCCGTCCACGACTCGCACCTGAAGTCGCAGTTCCCCGACGACACCGAGGCGACGTCGACGGAGGCGGTGGTGCGCACCAAGGACATCCCGGGGACGCTGCGCCTCGACAACGCAACTGCCGACGCCTTGATGCTCCGCTGGAACTCACTGGAGCCTGAGAGTGCGCCCACAAGCGTTGCCATCCAGTACCGTCTGGTGAGTCCTTCTTCTGTCGCCGCTTCGACGCCTCGATTCCTTCAGAGTGGCGTGGAAAGCTCCTGGAAGTCGCCTACGAACGCCACCTTCGACTCCTCCCTCAAATCGATCACCATCGTTATCAGCGGCCTCCAGGCAGCCACCTCCTACGACTTCCGCTTCGTCGCCGAGTACTACGGTAGCTACTCATTTGGCAAGGCGCAGTCTTACGACGAACACTACTCCCAGGCGGCGCAACAGGGGAAGACCAAAGGTAGAGTCCTCCCCCAGGGCCCTTTTAAGCTTCTTCTTCAGCGGGGACGCCGTCGGCTCCTCAGAAGGTGGTCGCCTTCAAGGACACCGAAGGCTGGATCGTGAAGTGGGAGGAACCGGGCGCGGACGGAGGCTCGCCTGTGCTCTCATACGCCGTTGAGTATCGCCCTAACCGGACGGCTGAGTGGGAGATCGCCGAGAGGGGTATCGCTGCCGACAAGCTCTGGTGGCGCCCGCAGCGCTTCAACATCGACCCGAAGAAGTCGGAGTTCCGTGTTAGAGCCGCCAACTCCGAGGGCTTCGGCTCCTACGGCTACAGTAACGACGGAGACGGTAAGGGCCCCCAAACGGAGGCATGTTCAACCCGAGTTCAGTGTCGATGCGAGAGGAGAAGCCGACGTCTTCGCTGGGGGTCATCGCCATCGTTGTCTCCGTTCTTCTCCTCCTCACAGGCACCGCCCTCGCGCTTCTCTATTGTAGGTCTAGCTATGAGTGCCTCACCCAGAGACCCTTTCAGTCCACAACCGACGAAAGTTCCGTCGGCGCCAGAAGAAGAAGTTCGACAAGAAGATCGTCCTGAGTCCGATGCCCCTCCACTTCCCGCAGTCCCCCGCGGCGCCTCTTCCCCCCGAGCTCCAGAACGAGCTTAACAGTAGGCGCCTCTCCCGATTCCATGCCTTAAAGAGACTTCAGATCTGCCGAGGATTCCGAAGGACTGCGTGAATCAGACGAAACTCCTCGGGAAGGGAAGCTTCGGGGAGGTCTACGAGGGCGTCGCCTGCAATCTGCCCCAGGTGGGGCCGAAGGGAGTCCGTGTAGCCATAAAGGTTACCTTACATAATCGTTCTCGGCGTTACGGTAAAGATTTAGACGCTGAAAACGGGCCATAGCCAGGAGGACAAGGTGAAGTTCCTAAAGGAGGCGATCCTCATGAAGTAGGCCCGTGCCCCAGACCCCTCTTCTATAGGTTTTTTAGCAACTTCGACCACCCGAACATCGTTCGCCTTCTCGGCGTCTCCTTCGACAGCGAGCCGAACTTCTTGATCATCGAGCTCATGGAGGGCGGCGACCTCCTCGCGTTCCTCCGCTCCTCGTAGGTCTCCTGTTCCAGTCCTTTGACCCTTTTTCAGACGCCCTCGAGGCTCCCTGCCGTCTCAGCTCTCTCTGCTCGACCTTCTGACGATGATGATCGACATCGGCCGCGGCTGCGCCTACCTCGAGATGAACAAGCATGTCCACAGAGACCTCGCTGCCCGGAATTGCCTCATCTCCTCGAGAAACGCGCAGCTACGTGTCACGAAGATCGCCGATTTCGGCCTCGCGCGCGACATCGACTCCAATGAGTACTACCGCATCCACGGGGAGGACTTTCTCCCTCTCCGGTGGCTGGCGCCCGAGTCCGCGCACGACGGCGTCTTCACCACGAAGTCCGACGTCTGGGCCTTCGGCGTGCTCCTTTGGGAGATTCTGACCCTCGGAAGGACGCCCTACGATGACAAGGAGAACTTCCAGGTACTCCAGTACGTGAAGAACGGAGGGACCCTCGAGAAGCCGCCCCACTGCCCCGAGGAGCTGTAGGTTACTGTAGTCACGTGACCTTCACCGCCTCTCTAGATTCAATGTAGTAAGAGAGGCCTGGGTCTACGAACCGGAGAAGAGGCCTCGCTTCGCGGACCTTCTTCCGAAGCTCGAGGCGCTCCGGGGGAAGCGGGAGTACCAGAACGACACGCCCTTCCCCCCGCTCGACGGCTTCGACCTCTCCGTCGACTCTAGGGACGGGAGCACGCGCTTCGATAGGAGCGACGCCTCCTCCAAGCGCGCAGGCCGACCCGGATTCTTCCGCCAGCGCGACAAGGTCTCTCCCAGCCCTCTGGTAGGCCCTGAGTACCGTATCCAGTCCACCCTTCTCCTTGTAGCCCACTCAGGAACAGCTCGACGGCAACTCCTACTCCTCCTATCCCACACGCGTTCTCTCCAACGAAACGCTTTCCACTGTCCTCGACTACGATAGCGTCCCAGGAGGGTTCACCAACGAGGGTTTCCTCTATAGCGACTACTACGGTACCTAGCCCCTTCCCTTCCGAAGCACAAGGACGTCTTTCAGAGACCCCGGTGAGCAAGCGGTCGTCGACGTCGACGCCGCAGAGTTCCTCGGCACGCTACGGCCACTCGAAGCCTCGGGCGCCGCCGCCGCCGCCTCCAGGAGCACAGAACGGAGACGCCGACTCTTCGTCGACGTCCTCCGTCGGCCCCGCCAAAGTCAGTCGCGTCTAAACCCGTGTCTAGACGTCTCCAATACGTGTCCCTTCCAAATCGGTCCTCTTGCCCGTCTACAATGCTCATCTGTATGTAAATAACAAGATATTTAAATAAACAGTTCTACGTCTACTTATCACCCGTCGTTACCGTACACCCGTGGGAGGTCTCATGCATCTTCGAAATCGACGACCCCAAAGTCGCGCTTTCCTCCGCGTTTGCCAAGAAGTGTCGTCGGGCCGAGAACCATCTCGTGGCTCATGGCCTTGCACATGTCGTAGACGACGAGGCCCGCGACGGAGGCCGCCGTCAGCGCCTCCATCTCGACGCCCGTCTCGAACTTCGTCTTTACCCGCGCGAGGATCTCCACCTTGTGCTCGTCCTGAATCTGTCGAGGATTATGGCAGCGGGACAACACTCACATCCAGAAGTCGGAACTCGACCTTTACGGCACTGAGGGGAATGTTGTGACAGAGGGGGATCAGATCCGACGTCATCTTCGCTGCGGAGATGCCGGCGATCCGCGCCACTGCCAGCGCGTCGCCCTTTGCCACTCGATTCTCGAGAAGCGCCTGCATGATCGAGGGCGTGACAAGGACCTCCGAGCGGGCGAGGGCCATCCGGAAGGTCGGCGTCTTCGAGGAGACGTCCACCATGGTGGCCTTCCCTTCTGCGTCGACGTGCGTTAGGCGGGAGGAGGAGCAGAAGAGGCGATTCGAGAAGACTCGAGGAGGTGCTGAAACGGGATACAAGAAGAAGGACGGCGTCGATATACCTTGAGAACGGGAGAATAAGGCTGGGTGGAGAGGAGGAAGAGATCGAAGTGGAAGATGAAGAGGACTCGAGGGGCGATCTGAAGAGAAGAAGGTCGAATGGCTGCTGCGGTGCTTCTCGGCTACCGTTCACCCACCGATTAGAATCATCGGTCGATTCTTCATCGCCGTCAGAGTGTCGATTCCTGGAATCGGAGCTCAGTCGGCTCAGAGGCCGCCGCTTACCTGCGTGCTGCTTCTTCTTCCTCCGGACGGCGCTTCCGATGACCGCCGCGAGCTCGTCGTCGCTGGCGCCCCTCCGCATCTCGTCGCGCAGCGAAACTTCAGAGAGTCCGTGCAGGCACACTTTCAGATTGCCGTCGGCGGTGAGGCGGAGACGGTTGCAGGTGCCGCAGAAGTGCTCCGACATCGAGCTGATGAAGCCGAACTTCCCGCGGAAGCCGTGCACCCCGAAGGCTTTGCTGGTGTCGTTGGGGGCGTCGCGGAGACGGACAACCTCCTGGAAGTGGTCGACGATCGTCTTCAGCATCTCCTTGTAGGGCACCATCTTCCGGACGTCGAAACGGTTGCCTCCGAACGGCATGTACTCGATGAAGCGGACGTCCAGGTTCTTCTTCTAAAGGACAAAGAGTCTCGTGGGTGCTCGCAGAGGGAATTACCTCAGTGAGACGGACGAAGTCGAGGACCTCGTCGTCGTTCGTTCCTCGGATGACGACGCAGTTGATCTGAACGAGCGCTTAAGGGGGCACTTGGAGGAGTTGGAGTCACCTTCAGTTGGTCGAACATGTGTTCGGCGACCTCGATCAGATGCAGCACTTTTGCGAGGCCGTTTCGCCTCGTCATGATCTGGTACTTGTGGTCCACGAGCGTGTCAAGACTCACGTTCAGCTTCGTGAGGCCCGCTGCTGCGAGGGCGTCGAGCTTGCGCGCGAGGACAATGCCGTTCGAAGTCATTCCTATCTGCCGAATCCCGGGAACCTTCGCTAGACGACCTAAAAGAAGGACCTACATTTGCGGCAACGCTGCGCATCCCTAACCGACGATCTCCACGAGGTCCTTCCGGACGGTCGGCTCTCCACCCGTCAACCGGATCTTGTCGACGCCGAACTCGGCGAAAAGAGTAGCCAGGCGAACGATTTCGTCCGCTGAGAGGAGCTTTTCAGAAGGCGACAGAGGAACGCCTTCTTCGGGCATACAGTAGGTGCCTGAATACGCGAATGTCGATTGTGGGTGTCTAACAAAGGCGCCCACATCGCAGATTGCATCGCTCCGTGAGCGATATGCGCAGATAGGTGTGCTGACGCTGGAAGTTGTCGAGCAGGGGGTGCTGCGTTGACTTCTCAACGATGCTCGGCGTCGAAGAAGGAGAGAGGAGCTCCGGAAGCGGGGCGGCCTTCAGACGACACTGCGACGTAGACGCCGAAGTGGAGAGACGCGAGACAAGAGTCGAGTATATGACGCGTCTCATGTCTAGTCTGTAAAGACGCTGTCTGCAGAATTTCTGATGTCGTTCATAGCCACAGAGGAATGTCAACAAATATATGAAATCGCGCGATAAAACAAAGATTCCGACTCACGCCTCTCCTCTCACGCGCCGATCGGCGAAGAAGGTGTGCAGCTCCCGACTCACAATTTCAGCTCGGGACTCCGCCCACGAATCAATGAAATCATAGATCACAAAACACAAAACACAAGTAACATTTTTGTTGTAACAAGAGCGAAAGTTCAAAAGCTTCCAACTCCAAATGAACTTCATTCAAGAACTTCTGCAACCAAATAATTAGGACATAACAACCAAATCGTCCAGCAAATCACAAGTGGCTAACTGATGCCTAGAACTTGAAGTTTGTGCTCTTCCTCTTCTCCGTCCCCGACGACTTCTTGGTCTCCTGAGCCTTTCGCTTTCTCTAAAAGTAAATCTGTACTGAGGAAGAACTGTGAATAATACATACGTTTTGTTTTGCAGAGTGTTCGGCGACCATGTCAGAGAAGTCATCGGTTTCGGTTTCTGTCTTCTGTTTTCGCAGACCCTCTTCGTACTTCTGCGCAAGTCCCCGCTCATCGGACATGTCCAATTCTTCGGGATTCAGGGAGACTTCGACACCCTCGCCATTCATTCCCTTTCTCTGAAAATGGACTGATAATTATGGGTCGGCGCCAAGGCTACTCACAGCGTTGAGATCGTAAACGTGCGTAGATGCCATCATTTGTCCAGAAATGCGATCGACACGTTTTTCAGGAATAATGGTGTAGAGCGGAGCGGGAGTGTTGTCACCGGTGACGCTCTCTTCTCCCTTCTTCTTGCGGAATTCGATATTGTCTGGAGTCTCCACGCCAGCTGGCACTCCTGAGGTCATGCCACTTGGAGTTGCAAAGCCTTCCGTGACAGCAGGTGTGATGAAGCCACTTTCCACGGGGACCTCCTCGCCGTCGACGTCGATGTCCTCCTCTTCTTCGGACTCTTCATCGCTGCTTTCGACGTCGCTGCCCATCTCTCCCCAATGCTTGCGCTCGATCTTTGACTCATCTTCGATGTCAGGCAGAGCGGGAACCTCCAGTCCGAACACATCTCCGTACAGTGGCTTGCCGTACTCATCAACTGGAGGCTTTCCCCAGCCGCCAGCGTGGTATCCAAATGCGCAGCCTTCCGGGATAGGGCTGTTCAATCCAGGAATCTTCAGATTGGGATATGATGGTGGAGGGCCGTAACGCTGCATGGCGATAAGCCATGGGGGAGGGAACTTCTGAGAGTTCTAAAAAATAGTCAATAAGAATATATAATATAGCGACAAAGACGTACCGGACCAACTGGCATACCCAGAGCGATTCTGAGTTCATCTGATAGTGTGCCGGGCTTCTTTTCTCTCATTTGGGTTTCCAATTCCTTTCCTTCATAGTACAATTCGCCCATTTTGGTCATCACGGGCTTAGTTTGCCATTTGAAGAACGCGTCGTGAAGCTTCTGATAGTCGATGTCGATCTTTCCAAGCTTAGGACGAGCTCTTTCCCTCATCTTGGATTTGAGCGACTGGTTATCTTCCTTCTCCCACATGGATTCACGCATCTCCATGATTCCCGTTCTCTTGATGAATTCGGGCAGCTCGAAAGGCGCTCTTTCAAACCCTCGCTTACCGGCTAAATACTTGCGCTTTGCATTCCAGTGACGAGGAACTGGAACTGTATTGCGATATGCCTTGAGAGTCACGAGAAGAACGGGATCTCGAGATGTGACATCGGCCCATTCGACAACATCGGGACGCATGGTGTCCTCCTTGAGCTTTGCAATTGAAGGCTGCATGGAGAGCCGCATCTTCCTTCGGCTCATTTTCTGAACTTCTCCACTCTCTTCAAGCTCACGTCTTTTTTCGTTCATTTCCTCTTGGAGGATCTGTTCAGAAAGAGCGGCTTTGTTTGCAGCCGTCATCTCCACATTCTTGCCACTACGATCGTAGCGTCTGCCAAGCTCAGAACCTTCCTCTCCTTCAGACGGCTGAAACACACACACAATTGATTCCACATAACGAAGCTCAATGTGTACCTTGAAAAAGTCAAGAACCTTGCTGAAATATGCGAAGTTGGGGTCATTCTCGTCCAACTTCAGCTCTTCACCCACATATTCGATGTCAACTCCAAGGTCTTCCTCAACATTCTCATCGGGCTGTCCTTGCTCTGCCGACGATTCGCCGTTCTCCGCTGACACAGCCTCAGCGTTTTGCTGTTCACCGTTCTCGATGGGTTTTGCTGCTTCAGCCTCTGCGTCGGTCTCAGCGGTCTCAACGGCCGAGTCTTCTTCGGCTTCCTTCTGCTGCTTCTTGTTGCGCTTCTTAGAAGCCTTCTTCTTCCTTGCCTTCACCCGCTTTCGCTCTATTTCCTGAAGAAAACCTCATCAACACTAGTCGCTCGAAACAAGACACTCACCTGCAGCTCTTTCGCCGTAAGCACTGGAGTTTCTTCGTCCGAATCCGACTCCACACCGTTCACGTTGGCGGCGATAACGGGGTCTTCAGTCATGACTCCGCCTAGAAGGATAAAATCCGGTGATTATGGTACAAGAAGCGAGGAAATAGCTTTTTTTCCAATGCGCGAGTCTCGAAAAAGCGATGCGCGCATTTTCGATAAAATTCAACGAAGACAGTAGTGGCTCTTGCGCACATCAGGGAAATCGTAGCAAAATATCAATGTCTAGCAAGTTCGCCGAGACTGTCTCTTTTCGGCGTGTTTAGACAGTCTGTTCGTGTTTGAGATTGACTTGTGATGCGAGAAAAAAGCTCGGCGGGTGAGTCTTCTTGTGGAAGACGGGCGAACGGACAGTCGAAGCGCTGCAGAGTGAACATCGGCGCTGCCTTATCGAGTCGCAAAAGAACCTTCTCGCGCTCTCCAACAGATGGCTCTTCCCGGAACGATCGACATCTTTGGGGGGATCACAGTTGATTCTTCGAAGGTTCCATACGGGAATGGAGACGTGAAGGCGGCAGGGAAGGCGCTGGAGGAATCGCTCGCGAAGTGGAAGAGCGACGGAGTGCGCGGAGTGTGGTTTCACGTCTCAAATTCTGTAATTTTTGGATTTTCATCTGATAAGTGCGAAACTTAATGTATTTAGAGCTGCTTCTGGATTCAACTGCTCCTTAATGCGGGATTCGACTTCCATCATGCCCAACCCGGCTATGCGATGCTCACTAAATGGCTCCCGGACACCAAAAGCACCCTTCCAAGGTAAGTGCCGGTGCTATGATAATGGACGATGACGGAGTGCTTCAGATATCCTTTCACGACAATCGGAGTTGGTGGTCTTGTCGTCAACCACGATGGAAAGATCCTACTAATGAAGGAGCGTAGAGGACCATATCTAGGATGGAAGTTTCCGGGAGGTGCCAACGATCCGAACGAGTCGATCTATGAAACCGCCGAGCGAGAAGTTCTCGAGGAAACGGGCATCGAGGCGAAAGCGACAAGCATCCTCAGTTTCCGGTTAGCTCTCTCTTTTTGATAGAAGGCCAACGTATCCTTTCAGTCACGGAAGCCGCGGATTCAAAGACAACATGGATATCTACTTCGTGTGCGTGATGCATCCTGTCGACGAGAGCCGCATAGAGCCGAAACCTTGTCCCCAGGAAACTGCGGAGTGCAAGTGGATATCGAGGGATGAGATAAACGCCATGGAGTGGAGCGGTGGCTTCCCGATTCTTCCGGTCCTCGAGAAGTACGACCAACTACGTACTTTGGCGCCAGGAAGAGGATGTCATGGACAAACTTACTCAGCTGGAAGCCGCTCGTTTCAAGTGTATCACGTCAATTAATTGTATTTAGCATGTACAGAGTTATGTATAAGAGTGAGAATCACACGCTGATTGCTTAACATTGTGTTTAGAAGTTCCTTTGACTTCGAGGTCGTTGCAAACGCCGAGAAAACTCATTTGTGGCGCTCTCTGTTTTTAGTACTTTTGCGTCTGAAGGGTGGGCTGGGCTGTGCATGGACTTTAGTAATGTTTTGGGAACGTTCGGGTGGATCCATGTGATCTTGGAGAAGCATGACCGAGTGATCGAGCGTGGATCCGCGAATAACGGCGATTAAAACACTCCGCGGACAAGGTCGAAAGTTCGACTGGGATTCCAAAGACCGTTCCCACAGCCCCGACTTCATGTCCCCTCGCGCCTCCCTCTTTTTCGGCTCCAGCGTGTTCCCGTGGCAATGATCCGATAATTGAGTGTAATCCCCGCGCCTGATGTATCAAATCGGCGTTCTGTCCTCGGGCCACCCGACTGCACTCAATCTCGGCGCCTTGTCGTCGGATCGGCTTCCCCTCTTCCAGCGCCTTTGTTTTTCGCCTGACAGCTGCCCGCATTGTCCTGTCTTCCTGTGGAAACCGGCACTTCTAGGCCGATAGTTCCCCGCGGCTCTGTTTTTCATATTCCTCGTCATCACGGCTATTTTAAGCCCGGCAACCATGGCCAGTTTCCTCAAGAAGATGGTGTCGAAGACGACAGCGAAGTCGCGCTCGAAGTCGCCCGTGAAGTACAGTAACCCGGCGGAGCGGAGCTCCGAGTTCGAGCACTGGACGCACCGGCCTCTCCCGATTCCGCCCCACGAGGCGCCGCCGCCGGGCTACTACACGATGCTCGCGCACCAGATGCCTCCCGACGGCACCCTTCCGCGGGAATCGGTATGTCCGCGTAGATTACAGCGCCAATCAGGGGACGTCACGCCGCGTGGCGAAGAAGATCGATGCGGCAGACGGCGAATCCGGAACTTTCTTTACACTTTCTTCGCCCTTTCAGCCTTCTTCCTACATGATTCCCCACCAGAGCGCTTCCGGCCACCACCACCACATGCAGCCCTATCCCTCGCAAAGTCTCCAGATTCCTCCGAGCCCGAATCTCCAGCGGCACCCCTCCTCGCGCCTCTGCAACGGATACGGTGGCTCCGCCGAGGTGAGTCCTTCGGGCCGGCTTCTGTTTTTGCGTTTTGGCAATTAACATTTATTTTTCCCGCGACGAGGAAGCGTCGCCGTGTCGCATAAATCAAAAATGTCACTTCCGGACTCGGCCTCCAGAGACGTCTTTCAGTACGGTATCGGATGCACGAACACGTGGAACACGGAGACAACCTCCGCCGGAAGCTACAGGGACCGCGCGGCCTCCAGCCACTCGAGGCCGCGCTCCGCGAGTCCCCGGAAGTCGCCGCGGGACTCCTTCTCTAACGGAGTGCCCCACAAGTCGAGGAGCAAGTCGCCGGCGAAGAGGATGCAGCAGAGGACCATCGTGCACAACTACGACTACCTGCAGCCCCAGTGCCGGATAGAGGGCTGCACGGCTTCCATAGTCGTCCATGTAGGTGGGGATTGTGAAGGGGGTTTGGTGGCTATCCTCGGGGTCGTGGCGACCTAGTCACTCGACGTCTACTTGAAACCCCTTACTTGTTTTTGATCGCGGTAACTGGATATCATGTTTTGCCCGTCATAACGACCCTCTAACAACGTCACCATGCAGGATTCGCGTTTCCTCGTATGCAAGCACCAGCTGAGTCACGCCAGCGAGTACTTCCGCTCGCTTTTCCTCAACAACTCGGCGCTTCCCCTGGAGGGCGTGCGCCAGAATGCCCTCAACGAGTTCGCCATCGTCGTCTCCGGCCTCTCCCATCCCTCGCCGAGCACCCAGTTTAAGTGGTTCGTCGAGAGCGTCATCCCGACGCCCGTCCTGAAGGACATTTCCGGTAGGGGCGCGCTACAGTAACCCCACATGTAGTCGCATCAGATGACACCCTGGAGACGTGCATGCGGCTCTCGAAGCGCTTCCGGGCGCACGGCCTCGAACTGCGCTGCTCAAAGTACATCCAGGAGTTCGTCAGCTACAAGCCGCCGATGGTGGCGCTCTGCTGGCTTAACTGGTGCCTGAAACACCGCTTCGAGAGGCCCGTAACCGATGCCTGTCTCCCCAGCGTCGCACGTCTTCCCCTCGTCAGCCTCGAGAAGCACCGGGCGATGATCTCCGAGCGGATCCTGGCCGACGTCCTGGCGGCAAAGTTGAGGACCTGCTACGAGCAGGTACGCATCTCGGGGGGCATTAGGCGCTGCAACGCTGAATGGTACTTTGCAGAGCGTATCCGTCTTCCAAACGATCCACCAAATGGACCACTTCACGGTAGACGTCGAAAGGTGTCCGCGCTGTGGACGCCAGAGGGAACAGGGCAAAGTGCGGATACAGGCGAACCCCTGCAGGTGTGTCCTCCGTCCCTCTCCTGACCCTCCGATTCTTTAGGAAACTGCTCGGCTGCGAGAGGTGCCTGAAGGACCTGGGCTGCGAGATAGAGAAGAAGAGTCAGGGCGACTACGTGGCCTTCTACCAGTGTCCTCACGGCCTGATGGCCATGAGCGAGCGCTCCGAGGACTGCCACTGCCAGTTGCCCCTCCTGAGGCGCCATTTGTCGGCGATTCGGATCGTCGCCGGTCACGAGGACGCGGAGTTACCCCCGCGAAGTGAGTTATCGCCGGAACCGAGCAAATGAGATCGTTGGTTGGTTTTGTTTGAAAGAGAGAGAAGAAGTGCTATAAACTGTAACTGCTCGGTCCTTTCGGCTTCTGCGGAGGGCGTCCCTTACGGTGTCAATTACTGCGCGGGGGAAAAAGCGTCGCGCGCGACCTCATTTCGATCGCTTAAAAGCGTCGATTTGCCGATTGGGCGAGCAGAGATGCTTCTTCGAGGGATCATCCTAGCGATATTCAGTTGCGCTTTCGGTTCGTTTCCCATTCCTGCCGAGACCTCACTTCTTGTGCCTCTTTCAGCGCAGCGGTATCCGCCTCGCGACTCAGACTTCCAGCGAGGAACACCAGGTAATCCACCACTATCCCCTCAAGGTCCACCCTCCTCGTTTCAGGCGGAGGCGCTTCCCGTGAACCAACCTTCAGCCGCTACACCCCCTTCTCCACGGAGGAGTCCATCCCGAAGCCCGTCTACGGCTTCCAGGACTCCTCGAGGCCCTCCATATCGTCACCGAACTTCCCGAGCGGCTCCGGCAACTCGGGGAATCCCTCGAACTATGGTAGACCCCCGAACTTTGGGGGATTCGGAGGCGACCGCCAGGAAGGAGGCTTCGGAGGATCTGAAGATCGAAAGGAGTCGGAACCTTCAGGACCAGGAGAAGGACGCGAGGGTAGACAGCCGCAGCGCTTCGGAAATGGACCCGAAGGCTTCGGAGGCCGCTTCCGGGGACCCGATGGCCCCTCGGGGGATCGGGAGTCCTCTGGTCGTGGAGGGGGGCCGAGAGGCTTCGGCGACCAGCGCGAAGGGCCTCGGGGATTTGGAGACCAAAGAGATGAAGGCTTCGGTCGTCCAGAAGACTTCGGAGGGTCTTCAAGGAATCCGCAGAATCCGGGGGCGAGCATCGTCGGAGTGAACATGCAGATGATCGCCGGCTTCATCCCCAAAGAAGGTCAGAGGGGTCAGGAGAGAGGTTCGGAAGTTGGACCTCGAGAAGACTCTCGAGACGGAGGTCGAGGCGGATTCTCTGACGAACACAAGCCCTACTTCCTGCCGAGCTTTGCGGGAGGACCTTCTGGTCAAGGCTCCCAAGATCCTTTCCAGGCACCGGAAGGCTTCGGAAGACAAGGCCCACGAAGCAGCAATCCGTCCGGAGGACCTTCTGACTCGAGGGATCGCGGGAGAGAGCGCCCTCGAGAAGATTATTCCCAAGAAGGGCCCTACCGGGGTGGCCCCGAAGAGAGATTCCCTCCGGAGGGACCCAGAGGAAGATTCAGGCCTCCTGAAAGGGAGGGCGGCGGGTTCCATCCTCGAGCCGAAGAACATGACCGAAGAGGTCCTCGGGAGCACGAAGACGATCGAAGAGGGCCGCGAGACCGCGACTACCCTCCAAGGGAGAGGCCCTACGAAGGACGGGAGCGCCCTCGAGAAGACTATCCAGAGGACAGGAAGGCGCCTCGGTATACTCCAGAAAACGGGCCCTTCCGAGGGCCCGAGGAGATACAGTACCGCCCTCCGCCTCATCCTGAGCGACCGGACGAGTCGGAGCGCCGCGAGGACAGACGCCACGAGTCCGAATCCGACAGAGAGCGACCGGAGCCTTCAGAAGACCACGAAGAGCGCTATCGCCCGGAGCTTCGGGAGAAGGAGCACGACGGAGAGGAGTACCGACCTCCGAGGGACAAAAAGGAGAGGCACAGAAAGGAGGAAGAAGAAGAGGAGGAGGAGAAGGATGAAAAGAAGAAGCCCGTTAAGAAGGAGAATCCAAAGGAGAAAGAAGAGAAGACGGACGAAGCACCGAAGGAGCATAAGGAGAAGGAGGCGACGTCGACGTCTTCCGCTTCCTCAAAATATTCACCACTCCAGGGTCCTTATCCAGAAGAGGAAGAAGGCAAGAAGACAACTCCAGAGCCGACGGAGACACCAGATGAAGAAAAAGAGGAGGAGAGCAAGGAGGAGCCCGAAGAAGCCGAGGAGAAGCAGCCGGAACGTCCCCAGACGCCACCGCCCTTCCCGAAGTTTCCCGGATTCCCGCAGGGATTCCCGAACTTCAACGGATTCTTCCAAGGAATCCCCGGATTCGCGCAGCCTCAAGGCTTCCCGTTTCCCCCGGGAGCACAGGGACCCCAACAGCCGCAAGAAGAGAACGAGGAGAAGAAGGTGAAGAAGGAGGAACAGGAAGAGAAGGAGGAACCGAGAAAGCCGAGGGAAGAGCCTCCGACCACCATAACCACGGCAACGACGGCGACCACGGCCTCAGCCACAGTGACTTTGCCAGAAACAGGTACTGTAGGAGGAGTCGAATGAAATCTGAAGGAGACATTTTAGGGAAAGCCTCAAACTCGACACTGCCTCCGACGCCGACGGTCGAAGTGACGCCGCCGACGACGACGCTCTACAGACTCCAGAAGAATGTTCCCTACTGACCCGCAGCCACAGATGTATTTATCGCGACTTATGTGTAATAAAGAGTACGGTAATAAACGGAGATTCGAGAATCTCAGGCGCCGCCAATGAATCCTTCCCACGCGTTCGTGTGGCCGCGGTCCATCATGTGGTGAAAACGGGTACGGTAGGGACGGACGAAGGGAAGACTGTTGATGCCGTAGAAGAGCACTGAAAGGGGACATGAGTGATACAGTAGGCATCACTTGCCAGCGTCGACAGAGGCGAAGGCGAAGATGAAGAAGAGGACGAGGAAGATTTTTGGATTCATTCTTGACCGAACCGAGGACGGGCCTAAAATCAAGAGGATGAACCTCATGGCGTTGGAGAGAGGCGCCGAAAGGATGATTTGCTTCGATTTATGGTGATAAGAGAACGAAGTTATGCAAAACGGGGCGAAAAACAGAAAACAACAACGGGGACGGACCGGGCGATGGCGGCGGTTGCTTGGCGAAGTGCCCTCTTCCCGGGGCTAGAGGAGGGGCGGAGGGGCGTTGCCGGCGACGTCGATCCGAAACGTTTCGAAGCGCACGTCGACGAAGAAGTTGTACTCGACGAAGCGGACGGCGCCGGCCGACGGGAGCTCTGAAAAGCGAATCCGAAGAAGTCTTGCTAAGGCACTTAGATCCAGTGACAATGACCGATGCCTTTTCATGCCTGACTTCGCACACTTTTAAACAGGGCAAATCCCCCAAAGATCACACAAATGATAGAGTTTCGGCTCTATGATGCTTCAAAAAGGAGGTCGGTTCAACCAGATGAGGTTTCTGATAGGTTATCTCTTTTTTTGTGTTCAGCGATTCGCCAGATTCCCCATCTACCCTCAAGACAAAACAGTCAGGGTTCGAGTTTGTGACAGCGGTTGGCACAAATGCTTCTGATGCTTCATGGCTTCATGCAATTAGAGTCATAACTCATTTGCACTTCGACTTCACCTGTAGTCCCCTAAGCACACAATCTCCGAAGGCGATCGAAAAACGGTTCCGTAAACCCGCAGTGCCCTAATATCGCACGATGTTTGACCCGAACGGGAACTCACCAAAGAGCAGAAGGAGGAAGAGGGCTGCAATTAAGACGCATCCTAGGGAGGACATCCCGGTTGCAACGGACAAATGAAAGTGTGACGAATTGGAGCACTTTCGCCGGCGACGGCGTTGAGAAACTCTTCCGAGTGACCCCAAGCGGCGCTCGCGTGAAAAAGCGGAAAAGGCTAGCCGATTGGACTCTAATTGCGGTGGTTTGACCCCGATTCCCCGGGCTATAAAGACTCGGACCCGCTTCGCGCTCCTGACGACCCCTCGCGAATGTGCGTTCCCTGGATTCTGCTCCTCTTCGGCGCGGCTCTCGTCACAGCGGCTTCCGAAGAATCCAGCGGGAAGGCCTACGGGCAGCGCTTTGCCTACCACTACGAGATCCCGATGGACGGTAGCGAGAAGCCGAAGGTGGAATACGCCTACGGTAGGTCCCGAGCACTTCATTCGGCACTTGAGAGGCGACGCCCTCGCGTGCCACTTTTGGCCCAAAAAGGGCTGAAGATGAGGGGAGAGGGGGGCTGGAACGATGGAGGATGTGATGGCAGGAAAGGTGGTTGTGGTTTTTTTTCCTTAGGCTGTTTGGCACTTCTTGTCCAAGCCGCTAGCGTGAGTAATCTCCGTTGCCACACTCACTGAAAGGCGCCAAGTTTCCGGCGGGAGAATCTCACGGTCCGCAAAAGAATGACTGAATGTTTTGACGGCAGATTACTCAGACCCTTTGCTCCTTTGTTTCCCCCGATCGTGAAGTGCCTTGAAGATGTTCTCTGAGCTGCAGAAAAGTCTTGGGCGCGCGACCCTCGGGCCCTCACAGGCCGGACCTACCTTCTCCCGATTTCCGAAAAAATGGCATGTCCAAGACTGCTGCAGAGATAATACTGTCCCAGCTGACTCATCTTCTTTCCTTTAGCGGAACTCGGAGACCCGGAACCCGAAGTGAAGACGAGCATCTCGACACAGCCTTCGCCCCGACGATCTCCTCCGAATCGCTTCCCTCCGCCGCCGTTTCCCTTCGCCCTCCCCTACCAGTATCCCGACTCGAATCACACCTTCTCCGACTCTTCCGACGAGCCCGAGTCGCCTCAGGAACCATCGCCACAGCCGAAGCGGACGCACACCTACCGTAGTCCGAAGGGCGTCTCGCGGCACTTGCCGCCTTCGGCGCGTGAGCGCGAGCCGGAGCATCGCCGGGACCACGAGAACTTCATCAACGAGCGCTTCATGACTTCGGACGACGCCGCCGTCCGCACGGCGAAGACCCTAGAGGAGATTCAGAGCCGCATCCGCGAGCTCATGGAGGACATCGGATCCAACACCGAGCCGATGTACGACGGCGGATACGGTAACTACGGAGGCTTCGACCGGGGATTCGGTGGGTTTGGCGGCAATGGATTCGGAGGAGGCGGCTTCGGAGACGACTTTGGGCGCGGCTTCGGTGGCTTCGGACATCCCTTCTTCTCGAATCGGAACAGGAATAGAAGAAGGTCAGCGCCACACAACCGGCCGATGGCGGACAACGATGGCTGGATTTGGTCGTTTAGAGCGTAGAACTCGAACATAGAACAACTCGACGGCTTTGTAGAACAACCTAACTTATTTTTTCCTATTTATTACTTCGTTAAAAAAGTGAATCTGAAAGAATTATACCAGTTTCGACACATTGGAATACAACAAAAGGGATGTCTTGGAACGAACCCATTCAGTTCTTTGGAGCAGTATAGTAGTTCGTGGCGACGAAGGGCATCTTGGAGACGGTCACCGAGACGGTAGTCTTTCCAAAGTCGACGAGCAGCACCTTTCCGAGCTTCGAGTCGGCCTTGTCAACGTATCCGACGGCGATGTTCTGCTTCAGAGTGGGCGAGGGAGATCCGGAGGTGATGAATCCGATGGAGGCCTTGTCGATGGGATCGATGATGGGTAGGTGAACTGCATAAACGGAACTATTGTATTCGTCAAAAGTCTCCAGCAAAAACGTAGAGGGCTCCCACCACGAAAATTTTGCGCGCGCATTTCACGCGCCAAAAATTTACAATGGGATATGGTCAAAATCATAGTAATTCGCTGTTTTCTCGTTTCTGACGCGATTTCGTCAAATTTCGTGAACGGACGGTTGTTGATCAAACTCTGCCGCGTCGAATGAGCCCTGGCTCGACTGCCAGCATGCTTTCCTCGCTGAGTTATTAGGAATCAATGGTGGACAATGGCGTTTGAATCGTGTGACGTGGATTTATAAGAACATAATGGATTAGCTGCCCATCAAGACGTTGTATATGGGTCCTGCTGTGATCTAGAACGCCTCCAACATATGAATCTCCAGCTAACTGTTCAACTCTCAAATGCAAACTAATGATTTGCCAATAACTCAGCGAGGAAAGCATGCTGGCAGTCGAGCCAGAGCTCATTCGACGCGGCAGAGTCTGATCAACAACCGTCCGTTCACGAAATTTGACGAAATCGCGTCAGAAACGAGAAAACAGCAAATTACTATGATTTTGACCATATCCCATTGTAAATTTTTGGCGCGTGAAATGCGCGCGCAAAATTTTCGTGGTGGGAGCTTTGCTAGAGACTTTTGACGAATACAATATGTCTCCGGAGAGCTAGAAGATTTCCTACCCCTCGGAGCTCTTCCGGGCTGCGCTATGAGACCGACGCGGCGTTTCGGCCAGTTCTTCTTCTCCAGCTGCTCCACAATCTTCTCGGCTCCGGGGAATCCAAGAGTTTGACGACGGCGCTTCGCAACGACGAAAGCGATGGCGGCTTCTACGGGCGTGGTGGTTTCGTTGATATCGTTGCCGTAAAGGCAGAGGCCGGCCTCGAGTCGCAGAGCATCACGAGCTCCGAGTCCGGAGAGTTTCGCCGTGGCGTTCTTCGATTCAAGAAGACGCGAAACGAGCTGTTCGGCTTTGTCGACGTCGACGGAAATCTAAATTTCCGGTGAGCTTCAGATTCTTCGCAAGGCGCTTGCCTCAACGCCGTCCTCTCCTGTATATCCACATCGAGTGACTCGGCAGTTCGGGACTCCGAAAACGGTTCCGATAGCGCTCTGCATGAAGTACAACTTGCTCAAGTCGATGTCGGTCTCAGGCTGGATCAGCTGCACCATTTCCGGTCCCTGAACAGCGACGAGTCCCCTGTTATCCAAAGTTACGATTTCGACGTCTTTTCCGTTTTTCCTCCATGCGGAAGCATTATCCTTAAAAAGAACCTATGCTGAGAATTCCGACCAGGTTTGTGCGGTACCTGCAGATACGGAAGGTCCTTGTCGATGCAACCCGCATTTGTAACCATGTACAAATAGTCGTCGGCCGTCTTGCTGACGATCAAGTCGTCCTTGATGCCTCCTTTTTCATTCGTGAACACCGAAAGAACTCCGGAATTCGGTTTCAGTCCGACGATGTCAGCAGTGGTCAGCGACTCCACGAAGGCTTCTCTGAACCAGAAGCTATAACAAGAGACGAGCATTTCGCGTGCTCACCTGTCCTTCCCGGTGATGCGCGTTTGAAGCATGTGCGAAACATCGAAGATGCTCACGTGTTTCCTCGTGTGGAGCGTCGACTCCGAAACAGATAGATCCGAGTATTGTATGGGCATTGCGTAGCCCGCGAACGGCACCATCTTTCCACCATTCTTCTTGTGCAAATCGTAGAGGCAGGTTTGTTTCCTGCAAAATTTTATTACTGCACTACAAAGAACGATACGTGCACTTACCCAGGAGTATGGCTGCTGTAGAGGCGTCCCGAGCGGAGAAGAACCGAGGACGAACGAAGAAGCCTAACGCCGGACATGGTACTGCAAAGGGTGCGGAATCAAAGAAGCGGAAAACACACGTGGAAAGCCGCAAGCATGCGAGCGAATCACACCACTAGGCGACGCCACCATCTCGGAAAGGACTCATTACATTTGTCTCAAATACAGGTTATCGACGACGTGAACGCTCGCGAAGGCCGTACCGTCGCCGTCGATAACGCCAACGTTATCACTGTGCTCGTCCGAAAACAGCATTGGCGGTAAATGACCCAAGAGAGATCGAAATCGAAAAGATCAAGGGACACCGGATAATACACATACGACGGTGATGTCATGAGAGTGAATGGTCTCCGGTACGCTCGCACCGAGGCCAAAATAGAAAAGCAGATATTATCGCGGGAGCAAAGTTCGATTGCGTGAGATGGAGCTCTGATGGAAGAGAGGAAATGACTTTATACATACAAGAACATTTGTGGAGTGGCACTTTTACGGCGAGAAGCGAAGCCAGTTATTTCTCAAAAATCGAGAGTATCTTGCCGCGTGAAAATTGGTAGGCTGAAACGATAGTAGTTGACTGCGTATATGTATCGTGCATCATTTACCCTCTTCTTGGCCAAGTACAAACGTGTTGTTCTGCAGGTTTTTGACGTACTTCATGAGCTGATCCGGCGTCAGCTGACCTAGTTCTAGATAAGACCGTATATAATGACAAGATGGTGATTTTAGATGGGTACCGTTGACAAGACGCACATCCTCTGGATCGAGGTCTGTTTTGAATCGGTTTGCCGTTCGATCTTGCTTGGATCCCGGAGCTATCGACTGGAAAGGAAAAAGTTTGTGAACAAGAACCGGTGTTTGTTTTTAATCGAATGAAGCGAGCGTACTTTGGAACCCAAGGAAAAATGCTGAATCGTTAAACATCCCGTGACAAACGATCATAAAGCGCTGTTTACAGTATTCAAAAAGCATGTGATGAGATGGATAAAACTAACCGACAAATCTCTGGTGTATTCCCAAGCACCGGGCACGGGTTCCGGCCAGAGATCTGGTGATTTGCATCTTTCGATCTGCTCGTTGCATCTCAGCTCGGTGGCAGGCGACTCCCCATCTTCGATTTTGATTGGCTGGTGATTCTGGTTCATCTGAAAAGCCGAAATAAGGAGAAACGCGAAGACAGAATAATAAAAATCGCACGAGTGTACTCATATGGATAGTAATCTTTGCAGATCATAGTGTCACATGTGTGTATCGGATTCGGGGAGCTATCGAGTCACGTGAATCCATGCGATTCCACGGAACAGGAAGATCACCGGAAAAGCAGTCGATTCACATCCAATCGAAAAGAATAACGATGCTTTGTGCGCGCGGTTTTTCCACGTGGTCCTACCACGATTCGACTTTAGAGTTCGACTAACTCGAACCATATGGTTCCTCACCGAAATCTCCCCGTCGGCTGGCTTCCCCGCCCCGGCTTCGTCGGATGCCGTTGTAAAAGCGCCCGCAGAATCGCAGAATGCCTTCGCATCGTCGCCGTCTCAAGAAGGGCGACATCTCGAAGCCGCTGAACTTTGAGCACCGGATTCACGCGGGATTTGATCCGAAGACGGGAACGTATTCGGGATTGCCGAAGGTGAGCTATTGAAACGATATTTCCGATTGGTGTGGAATCCCTGGCTGCGCACTTCTCCCAGCTCGGGTATCCCTTTATCTTATTGTAAGTACTTTATTTCCTTTCAGCAATGGCAGGCCATAATAGGCACCCCGAAGAAAGGAAGACCACTGCCGATGGTCGACCCATCTTCTATAACTCCGACGGCTCTAGCTTCGCTGAAGGAGTTTCAAATAGTTCGAGGAGATGTCCTAAGACAATCTCTGAATGGGTCAGTTTTTAAACTACGCGACTGTGTTGATGAATTCCGTTTGTAGAGCTTCTTCGCCGCGCCCAGCATATGCGTCACCAATCCCTGGCTCAACACCGCCGAACAAGTTCAACCAGAGATTAACTTCCGTTGCCAGAAGCAACAGTCTTCGAGTCGCCGGCCCTCTTCTCCAATCGAATGGTCCTTCTCCGCACCAACAGCGCTTGGTGGCCATAGCCGAACACTGGACGCCATCCCCTTCCCCGAGCATAAGTTCTCCGACGTTTTACAACCATGCGCAAGCCCCGGGTTACACGTCTTTCCAATCGCCCACGGTACATGACCAGCGTCCACAGCCGCCGCATCTAACGAACCACCAGATTCATTCTCCGGTTTATATGCCCCCAACTGGGCCGTCAAACGGCGTATATAAGGAGGTAATTAGGCAGAGATTGGCTGTAACCAAATGTTTCCATTGTAGTCAAACTGCGATTCACCTCTCCCGAAAGCTCTTCGAGAAAGTGGTTCGAATTCAAAGTCGCCGCCACCGGGAAGTTCGGAACTAACTCACGAGCAGTTCCGCTCGGCACTCGAAATGGTGGTGGATCAAGGAGATCCTCGCGAGGAATTCTCTAGCTTCCGTCAAATTGGAGAAGGATCAACCGGAGTAGTTGTGACTGCTATTAACGTAAGTAACTCATAAATGATGGCGCTTAGTCGATTGTTGCAGAGGCGGAATGGTCGGAAGGTCGCTATAAAGCAGATGAACCTCCGTAAACAACAGCGCCGAGAGTTGCTCTTCAACGAAGTCGTCATCATGCGGGAGTACAAGCACAAGCATATCATTGAGATGTTTAACTCCTACCTTGTCGATGACGAACTATGGGTCGTGATGGAGTATATGGAAGGAGGAGCCCTTACGGACATAGTGACTCAAACGAGGTTTGTGCTTTGTGTCGCAGCTATGACAAGAACTGGAAACAAATGTGCATTCCGAAATAATACTATGTTTCTATTCCAGGATGACGGAAGAAATGATCGCCACCGTGTGTGTCCAGTGTTTGGATGCTATGGCCTTTCTACATGCCAGAGGAGTCATACATCGCGACATCAAGTCGGACTCCATCTTACTGGCGCGGAACGGCGTTGTGAAGTTGTCCGACTTTGGATTCTGTGGACAGCTTTCCGCCGATTTCCCCAAGCGGAGAAGCCTTGTTGGCACCCCTTACTGGATGTCACCAGAGGTACTACAACTCAAAACTTCTTACATACTCTACGTGATTTCGTAGGTGATAAGCCGGCTGCCGTACGGCACCGAAGCAGATATATGGTCGTTTGGAATCATGATCATGGAGATGGTTCTGGGCGAACCCCCGTTCTTCAGCGAGGCTCCCTTACAGGCGATGCGCAAGATTCGCGATCAGGAGCCTCCGACCTTCCCACGCGAAGCAAATGTTGGTCTTGAGTTTAGTTCTGACGTCCACCAGTTTTGTACTTCAGGTATCCCCGGAACTCGAATCGTTCCTAGGGCGCTGCTTGGTTCGAGAAGCACAACAGAGGGCAACCGCTGAAGAGCTCCTTCGCCACCCCTTTGTGCGGAAAGCGGCGGCGCCCACGGTATTGGGTTGCTTGATGGGCTCCTCCAAGTCGGCCTAGAAGGCTCTGCCGCATTTCTCCTCCTCGGTGCTTTTCTGAAGATACTCTACATCGTCAATCTGCGCATTGTGATATTACCGTATTCTTTTATTTATTGTATGTATCATATTTATTTCGTGTATTGCTTGTGCTGCCTTCCTTCTTGTGCCTTACGTCTGTTCACACTTAAAGTCACTTTCCCATCGTCTCCCCGACCCTCTCTGCAGGAATAAAGGCGGCAGAACAAACGAAGACCAAACGTCAAGCGCTCATTCCGGTAATTAGAATGACAAACACAGTCATCCGATATTCGCTGCCATGAGATAAGAACTCGATAATCCGACACGGCCACCTTGCTCCCACGAGCTCTAAGGGTCAACGACGCCCGAATGTAGAATCGTTTATACAAAAAATGAAGAAATCCAATACATACAAAGTTATTACATCTATGTTCACCCGACGTGAGATCAGTAAGGCACAGCGATAATATTAAATTTGACTGGATATATACAAGGTTTGAGTCTCTATAGTCCCACGTCTCCAGGAGAGGATGGCCCGTTTCGGTGGTTCACATGTGTTCCTAGGGCTTCTTCGCGGCTCTACACTTTCACGACAGGAGGTCTATTTCGCTGTAGTAAGAGTCGTCGTCCAACTTCCTTTTTGCCGCTTCTTGAAGTCTCCAATTCGGTGCTAGGAAGTTCTGGCATGGATCCGCGTCGTATCTTGAGGCGTACTCGTAATGAATCGGGGACAACTAATAAAGGACATGTTATAAAAGTTTTTCGACAAGGTTTTACGTACTTCCTCCTTCCTATTGGCGAGCACAGCGTGGGGTATACTGTACTCTGACTCCAAATGCCTTTTTCTGATGAGGCAGGTTATAACCACGATCAGGGCGACTACAAGCAGAACAGCACCGACAATCCTCAGTACCTCGGCGTTCTCTTCTGACCAGCTGATGCTTCTAAATAAGATTATAAGATAAAACGTACATCAACGCACCTGCAGATGTTTTCGGCGCCGCATGGGTTCTCCTTCTTCGCCTGCCTACAACTAACGCCTTCGAAGCCGTCAGCGCACCTCTTCTTGGCGATTTCGCAGTTGGCGCCTTCGAAGTCGGCCAGGCAACGGCACCCAACGCCTTCCACGTAGAATCCCCCTGAAGAGAGTCAGTAAGAGGGAGTTAGACGGGCGCCTCCAAGGTCAGCGGCGTGAGTTCTCACCGTTTCGACACTCGTGCGCAGATGGCCGATCGCAAAATCTCCCACTCCACCCCTCTGGGCAACGGCACACGAAGTCGAAGGTGCCGATAGGCTGGCACTCGCCTTCGTTGGCACACGGATTCCCCTCTCCAGCGCAGGCACTCAGCGGAGTGGCACAGGTGTCCCCCGTGAATCCGGGGGGACACTGACACGTGAAGGGGCGCTCTGTAGAGGGTCGGCAGATGCCTCCGTTGAGGCAGGGACGGAGTCGGGTGCAGATGGAAGTACCTGAAGCGCCATTCTATGGGAGCCACGTAACGTCAGTCATACTGGTGTTGCAGTTGGTTCCTCCCCAGCCGGGTTCGCAGTCGCATCCGAAGGGAGATGAGCATGTGCCATGGACACATCCGCGCATAGGAATGCATTGGTCGCACCGTTCTCCTTGATAACCAGATAAACAGCGGCATTTCCCCGGTTGAATGCATCGTCCATTTCCACATCCGCCCTCACAGATCGCTATAATAAAGAGCTATAAAATCGAAAATAAAAAATTTCACAAACGTTCTCTACAACGAAGTCCTGCCCAACCGTGTGAACATTTTCGACTGCCATCAGCCTCACATACAGTATTCTTCGTCGGGAAGCATCTCCGCATGCAGTCGCTACCGTAGTAGCTCTCCTCACAGAGTATACGGTACTCGAAGCGGACGGTCCCGTTCTTTGTGGTGGCAGATCTCCACTCTGTGCCGGGTCGTAATCTGTCGGACTTTGCGAGTTGGTCGACCACTGGAAGACTCTCTGATTAGCGGTATCAAGTAGGTGGTGGTGGCACGCGTCTTCGGGGAACGATAAGCGCGAGGTGACCTGATAAGGGGCGCGTAATCCGACTACCGAAAACACCGAAAAGCGCAGAAGATGCGGACAAAGGGCCACAAGATCGTAATAGAATTAGTGACGGTCAGAAGTCATCGGGGAAAAGGTACTCACCTCTTTCGTGTTCCAAGATCTGGACGATTAGCGAGTAGTCCTCTTTCCACTCGAAGGCGAAGGGCATCTGGATCTCGGAGACGTTCCGCAGGTCGACTTCGGCGCTTCCAATGCCACAGCGACCGTCAACGCGGAGGGACGTCTCGAACTGCTTGAGGCAGAGCTTGAGGGTGACTGTCGAGTTTGGGAAGCTGGCATCTCTAAGGCGCATTTCGAAGCGACCGAAGGCTAGAGTCTAGAAAAAGAAAATTTATGGAGTCAGATTAGATCAAACGAAATTTCATACCTGTGTGAGTGTAGAAATAATGAAAATAAAGATTGCAGAGAAGCATCGGAAGGAACACATTGGAATCAGATGGCCGCAATATTAATTGAGCATCTGAAGCAAAAACTAAACACGCAAATTAAGCCAGGATGAAGGGAGTCTATCATCAAAGGTCCTGCCTACCCCAATGACCATGGAGGCGAACGTACCACCGTTACGTCCGCCCATCGGCTCCGCCCCTGAGGAAAGGTGATGCCTTGAATGGAACGTAAAACAAGCGGCAGATGTCATCCGGCCATCTGGTCACAGGGGAACCGCGGCGAACACAGGTAACGGAACGAAAAAAACGCGTCAAGTCTCGTTTCAATGGAATCGAACACGTGCAGCGGAGGTGACGACTTGCTCGGAAGCAGTCCACCACGCGGAAGGGTTCTCGCGGGCTAACACCGCTTAGCCGGGGCAAGCATCTCGCGCGTTGGGCTCCAAAGTCCGCGCGAAGGTGTTAATGGAGGGACGACAACGGCGGTACTTGGTTGTTATCTCATCGTTCGGTAATTAACACGCGCATTCCGAACGACTCGTGCGCGGTGATTTACGGCCGCTTAGCGAAACAAAAGTTTCTTCGCGACGACGCCAAAGTGCCAAAAGAAAGTCAATCGAACAGGATGATTTACATAAAAGCTTTGGCGCCTCGCTAGACGTCGTGTTTTCAGATCACCTTCCGAGATCGGACGCGAGATTAGCTTCCTCCCAGCGTCAGATCAATTAAGCAATCGACAGCGCCGCATTGCATAACAATAACACGCGCGTACATTCCCATCGGCACAATAATTCTGCAGGCACAATAAACCCGACCTCCGCCAATCGAAAGGGACAACACAGATGTAAATCGTACGAGGGCTTCTGTGAAACACAAAGCTTCAAGCAGCTGGTGTCTTCACACTACGGCTACACTTATCTACGTTCGCACCTTCAGGTCACTAAATTATGACAGAACGACATGATAACATCGTAAATCGGGTGCGAAGCCAGGTAGTGACGGAAGGTGGCTCCGCGAGTACGGTGGCGCTGCAAAGATCATCAAGATCTGATCTACCGGCAAACAAAAGAAATGCAAAAGAACCCACAAAACGCGGGATGCCCTCAAAGTCGTCGAGAGGAAGCCGCCCGCTGTCTATGGTTTTCCAACGAAAGTCTAGAATCGCAGACGTAGACAGTTTCGAGCTATATTCCGCAAAATGTCGTCGCAAAGCTCGGTCTCTTCTGGCGCGCCACGAGATTTCCTGGAGAAGCCAAGGTTCTTCTCGGTGGCAAAAAAATAAACGAAAATTCAAATATTTCAGAAACTCTTCCTCCCTTCTCAACTTTCTGGTCATTCTGCAGGTCTTTCTGAGCCTCTCGCTTGCTCTCCCTTCTCTCATCGGCGTTGGCGTTGAAATTTATGAGAGCGCGGAAGGCTTCTTTGCTTTTGCGATCGCCCAATTCGTCGGAAGTCTTCCAGGTCTTGGATATATGTTCAATGATCACTATGGTATGCATCAAATAGATCATTACAAGTATTCTGATTATGGTGTGCTTTCAGTCCTATTGGTCGACTACGTTGCCTTCCAGATTGTCGTAACGGCGTCCGAAGCTATGTGGGGAGTCATTGGACTGTTCATGAACGGTAACTTGATAGCATTAATTGTAGTGCTTCTCTGTCTCCCACTAAACGTAAGTCGGTGCAAATTCATAGTGTCTTTATTTCTCTGATGGCGATTTCATTTAGGTATGTGGCGTGGTGATCGGAGCATTTTACTTTGATAACGAACTTCCACAGTGGATGAGAAGATTCAAGTTACTCGCCACCCTCGCTCGAAGGAGAAACCACGTTTTCGTGGACAAGGCACGCTCCGGGGGAGTGTCAGGCACTCGTAAAGATGATGCCGAGAGTGGGTGCTTTCAAGTAAGCAGTTTGGGAGCAGAATCTCGGATGAACTCGATTTCAACTAGTGATACCAAAGTGTGTAGTTCCACATCGAAGAGCATGGAGCAGAACGCTGAGAGGCGAGAGGTAATATGCGAAAAATGAAATTTCCAGGAATGCGAGCCATATTTGTTTAGAACTCAATTTTGTCAACGCTGACGAACCCCATTGAAAAGGAGGCACCAGAAAAACCAATCGTATCCAGTGGAAACGAAGGCGAAAAGCAGCTTCCGCTCATCTCTAAGAAGGTGGTCAAACAGTTGGCTAAGGAAACTAACACCTCCTTTTGATTTTCGAATGCTTTGTTCCATAAAATTCTTTTGATTCTACAGACCCTACGCAAAATAGTGAGCTCAGATAGGAGCGAAAGACATATATGGTGTTTTCATTATATCTCAAATGAACTATGCAGTCTTCATTGCTCGCCAGCGGGACCGAACCCGGACCCTGTGCGTACCGTGCGAACATGCTAGCCACTCAGCTATACATACTCGTTTTCCCCTCTTGCTCCTGAGCTTCATAACCTCATCGAAGTCTATATGCGCTGCCTGGCTTCACGACAATCTCAATGCTTATTTCCCCATGCGCATCCGAGGATTAAGCTAAATCCAGCTGCGTTAATCCACGCAAATTTTCATCTGTGTCATGTCCGACGGTCTTGCAACGAACGATAGTTTATTCTTCTGTTCGCTCTATGACGATGTGTTAGGCGGTGACGGACGCCCCGTCGACTGAATTCATTTGATAAACAAAACGCGAAGTTTGGTCCACTCGGTTTCCCTCCCCGCAGAACGCTTCTCGCTCGCACGCGTTCGTTTCAGGATGATGTCTTCAGCGGAAAAGAACGGTGAACCTCTGACCGTCGACGTTACGACGCACCCGCTCGACTTTCACGGCACCTCGCTCGCCGAATCCTCGTCTGCAGCGGCTCCACTCGATTTGTCACCATCTGATCACCACGATATGGACACCCACCGGAAAGTACGTGTTTTTTCGGGAACATTTCCACTCATGGCGCGTTGTTTAGCATCGTACGGAGGACGTCGACCTGGGCGACTGCTCCTTGGTCATCGACATCTCGGACGCGCTGTCCGAGAGGGACAAGGTTAAGTACACGGTGCACACGAAGACCACTCTGCCGGGTTTCGCGAAGCCGGAGATCTCCGTCGTGCGCGAACACGAAGAGTTCATATGGCTGCACGGCTGTCTCGTAGACACTGAAGATTACGCCGGATTTATCGTGAGTTCTCCCAATGCCTTACTCGTTCACCCAGTGTTTTCAGATTCCCCCTGCTCCTCCCAAGCCGGACTTCGATGCATCTCGCGAAAAGCTGCAAAAGCTCGGAGAAGGTGAATCGACCATGACGAAGGAAGAATTCCAGAAGAGCAAGAACGAACTTGAACAGTACGCCAAAAGCTCAGCTATATTGAGTTTAATTTTCTACTGTTTAGGGAATACCTGGCCACGTTCAAGAAAACCGTAGCAATGCACGAGGTGTTCTTGTGCCGCCTGGCTGCTCATCCTATTCTGCGCAAAGACCCAAACTTCAAAATTTTCCTTGAGTACGAGAATGACGTAAGTGCTTGGCCGTGGATAAAACCGATCCCAATGCAAATTTTCCAGTTATCTGTACGTGGACGCAATCGCCGAGAGCAAGCGGGTTCTTTTTGGAAGCGCGTTACGAAGTCAGCGGATGAGGTGCTACTTTCGGGCCAGGTAGCCGCTCGCGGCTATGGGATCTTTTATGCGGGTGCATTCCAGAAAGACCAGGACGAGTTTTTCGAACACGAACGAAACTACTTGGTTGAGTACCATAACCTGGTCAAGGACGCAACTGCAAAGTCCGATAAATCGACACGCTCGAGAAAGCGTACGCTTCAACTCCATAGAATTGCATGAACATGTGATTGCATTTCAGAAGTGTCGGAATCATACTCGAAAACTGCCAGTTTGCTGGAGCGAATGATTCGCTTCGAACAGCCTAAGGGCGACCATGAGATTTTGCGGACTCTCGTGAAAAGCCACGAGCTCTTCGAACGTTTGAAGAAAAGCGAAGCGCGGGTCTCAACCGATGAAGAACTCAAGCAAAGTGACACGCTCCGCTACTTCACTCGGGAAACTCAGGCTGCCAAGGATCTTCTCTACCGTAGAATGCGCTGCCTTGCAAACTACGAAGGTGCCAACAAGAATCTTGAGAGGGCGCGAGCTCGCAACCGTGATATCGCCAAGGTACTCGCGGCGCTATCGATACAGTTTCAACATTTCGATTGTGTTTCAGTGCGAGACGGAACAGCAGGAAGCTTGTAAAAAGTTTGAAGACATCAGCGCAGTTGCAAAGACGGAGCTCCAAGACATGAAGAAGCGCCGAGTGGAGGCGTTCAAGAAGAACCTCATCGATTTGGCCGATTTCGAAGTCAAGCAAGCTCATGTAAGCTTCGTTTCTGTCCTACTAGTTTCTTATCTCGTTCGCTTTCAGACCCAACTGCAAGTGTTGCACAATACCCTGGCCGTTCTGAAGGCTAAAGGCAACACCTCCGTACATCATTGACAAGGTTGTGTGTATTTACGTTCCCTTTTTTAAGATTTATTTATTCATATTGAAAATTTGTAATGTAAGATAATATAACGTTCATTATATTTGACATAACGTGCGCATTACGAAATCCATTTTGAGTTCTCGGAAGATGGGGTGTTCAGTCACCCGTTCAGTCTTGGAGGGTAAAGTATCCGCGCGGTCCGGAGGATTTTTGTTCATTGTCCATTGACATCACAGCCTAATGCGTCGCCGAACTTTGGGCATAGCACCTTCTGCGCACTATTTGAACCGCGGCGCAGCCCCCGCCTTAGTGGTGCGCGGTATCCCAAAATAGAATGACGTGATGCTGACTGCGAAATCGCACCGATTCTTGACTGGTTGTGTCGTCTCCTCGCCGAAGGCCGGTTCGGGCACCGTAACCGTAATCCTTCGACTGTTATTCGAACATTCCTGACGGCGCTGGGAAGTCGGGTCGATTCCATAATCGGAAATTTTGTTTTGACTTCATTGTAATGACGGGCGGTCGATGTGCCCTACAGTCAGCTGACTGTTAAGCGCCACGAGGAGATCGGCGTCTGGAGTTCGGTAGCCTCGCGGCGCCCGAGTTCGTATGCGATGTTTACTTTGTCTTCGTGATTTCGGCGATCCGTCCGATCGTCGTCATGTGACGCGGCAGACGAGTCCCGGGTTAGCAGCCTTCCAGCGGCCTCCTCCTAATTACTCCGAAGGTGACGTCAACCTCCGGAAGAGCCGTGTTTCCGAATCGCGATGAAGTATCTGAAGACGCCGAGAAGACTCTGAGTCATGGCAACGAGGCTGGGCGGCGACGTGAGTGACGAAATTGGACGAAAACGGACGGGCCCGGGTGCCAGCGGTCGATGTTGCGAGAAGAGTTGTTGGTGTTGGCCTCGGAAGTGTCACTGAATGGCCGAGGAAGGAGGCGATCTCCTATGCGTCGAGCGACTTCGGCTTCTGGGAAGGTAACTGCTTGGCGACTTCCGGGTCCCTTCGGAAGTCACTTCCAGTGGCGCTTATGCAAATGGGCGTCCCCCGCAATTGTTGTTGTTTTGTGGAATTGATTGATTCTATGTACGAACGAGCCCAGACGGCGTTATTTGCCGCGAGGCGGCGCGTCGGAGCCGTCGCCCGCTTCTTCTTATTCGAAGGAGACCCACGTGGCGCCTTCTCGGCGCCGGCTTCTGTCGTGTGACCGCTTTATTAGCGAGCGCTTTTTCGGGCTGCAAGTGGCGCGTTAATGACCCTTGGGGACGCGACTCCATTCCGAAGACACCGCTAATCGGCTCCTCGCTGCACTTTGGGTCAGCTCCGCCGGATGGAGGCCCGTATCGCGTTGTCGTGTCACGTGAAGGGCACGTGCCTCGTGCCCAGTGGCAGCGCGGTGCAACCTACCAGCAACTGCAGTGGCGCCGCTTGCACTCTAGGTGCGCCTCTTCTTCGTTTGTGTTGCGAGTGACGCCGGCGCTAATCGCGGTTTTTCGTCTTCGGAATGAATTCAAATTCGCCTTTACGAGGCCTCCGCGCCCCGCGGTGTCCCCCTTCTGCAGTATTTGTTGTGCGCTGATAAACATGCAGAAGAAGGGCGATTCGAGTGGCCGGTGGCGCCGCAGGTTTCCCGCTTCCCTCGCGAGGTGTCTTCTTGTGAATGGCGCTTTGAGGAGCGCTGGCGACAATTCCCACGGGCCCCCACTTTTTCTCTTCCGCGGTGATCGTCATAGCGCTGCGTTCTGTTGCTGCTGGTTTCCTAAGCCCATCGCCGCCGAATTTGCGATTTCTCGACGCGTTCCCCGACCTTCCTTCTTTCCAGCAGATGTGCAGATCTTCTCCTTCCGTCATCGTTCTGATTCACCGCGCCCCACGTGCGCTCTGTTCGGCGGGTCGCCGGAGGAAATCGACGAATCCGGGGTGGATGCATCCCTAACGGTAAATAATGACGCCTGCTGAGCACCCGGAAGAAACGTAAGTTCGTTTTTTACTAAAATTTGAGAACTACGGGCAACCTAACATCGAACTTAATCTCAAGCGTGGTCTTGGCGGGACCCTCGGTTTGGTTTGTTTTTCTTTTCCCCACCCGGCTAAGATTCGTTTTCCTCTGAGATCCGAGCGGTGACGGTGATCCACCATCAAAAATTCCAATGCATCGATGATATTGGAATGTGTGACCAGATTTGAATAAGATTCTAATCGGTTTATGCGGCAGTTGCGGACGGTGGGTACTGTTCTCGGTCGGGATGGTCGACTCGATCTTGTGCCGTTGTCGTTTACACCTTCCTCTGCGTTAAATCCAAAGAGTGGACTCCTTATGCGCGCCGTTGTTTTGTCGAGATGCTCGAGTTAGATTGTTTGACTTGCGCGTGTCCCCGTGCTCTCCTTGCTCCCGTAGAGTCCTTTCAAGTCCGTTCAGCTATGGGTACTTCGACCGAATCGTCGGTGTCCTCGCCGGATCACCCAACGCCTACGGCCTCTGTAGGCGGCGGGTCGATCGGAGGCACCCAGGCGACCACCGTCACCGGGTGGCCGAACAAGAAGGAGTTCTACACACTCCACGACTCCATCGGCGTCGGCGCGACGGCCACCGTGTACAAGGCCTTCTGCACCCCGAGGAACGAGTGGTGCGCCATCAAGTGCATAAACCTCGAGAAGTGCCAAACTTCGGTGGACGAGCTTTCCCACGAGATCCAGGCACGCCTGCGGCATCCTTTGAGTCCTACAGCCCACCTTTAGGCGATGTCCCTCTGCGCCCATCCTAACGTCGTCAATTACAACACGTCCTTTGTCGTCGGAGAAGAGCTCTGGGTTGTGATGCGCCTTCTGAACTGCGGATCGATGCTCGACATTTTGAAGCGCAAGATGAAGGTCTGGCGTGTTTCTCTAGGCGAATTACACCTTCTTCTTTCAGCTTTTGGGGAAGGAAGCCGCGCAGAACGGCGTCCTCGACGAAGTCACCATCGCCACAGTCCTGAAGGAGGTCCTCAAGGGCCTCGACTACTTCCACAGCTCCGGCCAGATCCACAGAGACATCAAGGCCGGCAACATCCTCCTCGCTGACGACGGCACCGTCCAGGTGGCCGACTTCGGAGTGTCAGGATGGCTCGCCGCCAATGTCGGAGACCTCTCCCGCCAGAAGGTCAGACACACCTTCGTGGGGACGCCGTGCTGGATGGCGCCCGAAGTCATGGAGCAGGTGTCCGGCTACGACTTCAAGGCCGACATCTGGAGTTTCGGCATCTTGGCGATAGAACTGGCCACCGGCACAGCCCCCTACCACAAGTACCCTCCGATGAAGGTGCTGATGCTGACTCTGCAGAACGACCCTCCCAGCCTGGACACAAACTCCGAGAGAAAGGACCAGTACAAGGCCTACGGGAAGAGTTTCCGGCACGTCATCAAGGACTGCTTGCAGGTGACGGAATCCCGAATCCCCTGAAAACATGAAGGTGCCTTTCAGAAGGACCCCTCGAAGCGCCCGACCGCCAGCGAGCTTCTGAAGTACTCTTTCTTCAAGAAGGCGAAAGACAAGAAGTACCTCGTGAACTCCTTGATCGAGAACCTCGGCACGCTTCCCCCCAGCAACTCCCACCACGTGCCCAAGAAGGTGAGCCCAACCGTTGAGCACTTGAGTACAGGTGGTCCCCAGGTGACGAGTGGAAAGCTGAAGAAGGACAAGGACGGTAACTGGGAGTTCGAACTGGACTCGCCGTCGAACTCGGACAGCGAGTCGGACGACGCGGAGAAGACGAAGACGGAGCCGCCGAAGCCGGAGAAGGAGTCGAACGGTGCGCCACACGTCTTCGACGAGAACGCGACGATGAATCTGGTAAACGAGTTGCACTTTCCCCTGAGTCCTTTCCTTTTTCCTGCAGGTGCTGCGCGTGCGGAACCACGCGAGAGAGCTGAACGACATCAAGTTCGACTTCACGCCCTCCGCCGACACGGTGGACGGCATCGCGCACGAGCTTGTGACGGCCGAGCTCATCGAGGGCCAAGACCTGGTGGTCGTGGCGGCGAACCTCCGCAAACTGATTGAGCAGGCGGCAAAGAACTCTGACAAACGCTCGGTCACCTTCGGGCTCAACTCGGCGCTCGCCGCCAACGAGGTGCCCGACGAACGCTCACTTACGGGATTCGCTCAGATTTCTCTGATAGACTGACACTCTCTGCGCCTCCGAAACTCCCACGCTTCCACTTTTGTTAACTTGCTCACTCTCCGATGACTGGTTTCTTGGGTTTCCCAATCCGATCCGACTTGAATCTTCTAAGCGGTGTAATGTTATTGTCTTCTCCGCGCCTTCTCTCGCTTCCTTCGTAGCACACTTCTTCTCACACACGTAGAACCGTCTCCACGCAGGCCCGAGGGCTCTGCTTGGCGCCGGCCCCCAAATCTGGGACGCTCCATTGTGATATGCACTATTTAACCACCTCTCCACCGAAATACTCTTCGACAACTGGATGCAAGAATAAAGCGTCAATCTGCCCACACCACACCACCACGATAACTTATTTACTTAACAGCTTCGAATACACATTTCATTAGAACTCTAAGCACAACGGCTCTACCAATATGGCATACAGTGACTTCGGGGGCCTCAGCGGCCCGTGTTGGTGACGTAGTTAACCGACTGATACCACCGGCCGGGCTGAAACTTGTTCCAGAAGCCGGGCCCCTCGGGCTGCTTGTGGTTGATGTACTCGGGGCCTGGCGGCGGAGGCTCCGTCACCGGGAGGGGCTTCCACGTGTGCTTCGAGGCGGCCTTAGGCTTCGCCGTCGTCGAGGAGGTCGTCGTCGGAGGCGTAGGTGTCTTTCGGGCCGTCGTCGTTGTGCTGAAATGTTCTCCTACTAGGGCGTACGAAGTGGCTACTGTACCTAGGCTCCGTCGGCTCGGTCTCGGTGACTTCCTCGGGCTCGGTCTCGCCGCGCTCCGCAGGGGCGACGGTCTCGTCTTCGGACGAAGCCGCCTGCTCCTTCTTCTCCTCTACCTCCAGAGGCTCCTGGGGCACGGCTTCGGGGGTCGTCGACTCTGCGGGCGGTGGCGCGCTCGTGGTGGTGAGAAGACGTTGCCAGAAGGGGATGTACTTCAGCGTTGTCTTCTGCTTCTTGCTCACCGTGAAGCGGTCCCAGATGTTACCCTTGCCCCCCGATGGCGCCGTCGTCGATTCCTCCTGAAGGACACGATTTGAAGGCGAGCGCATAGGGGACTCTTACGGATTTAGGAGTGGTCGAGCGGAGACGCGAAGCTGGCCGCGGCTTCTGAGGGACCTCTGGAACCTTCTTGTCGTCGGCGTTCCTCGGCTTCGGAGTCAGAAGACGGAGGCCGCGGCCTCCGGAGGGTCTCTTCGTGGTCACCTCATCGGCGCCGCTGTCGCCCTCGATGAGAGTGGAGTTGAGAATTCCGGACTGGAGGTTGCAGATGGCGGTGGCGTAGCACCTCGAGATCATCTGCAGGGGCGCCTTGTAGAAGGCAGGGTTACGGTAGGTACCTGGTGGATGAAGGACTTCGCCTTGTAGGCGTCCTTGCGGTACTTCGCGAGGAAGGAGTCGAAGGAGCCAGTGCTTCGGCAGTACGACGAATCCGAAGTATCTTGGCAGCGGAAGGAGAGTTTTTCACCTGAAGCACGAGGGTCATCGTGGGATAATGAGTCGCCAAGTGGGTAAACACTTTTTTAGAAGGGGTAACGAGGAAGCGATCGGTTCGGATTAGCGCGAGGAGAGCCAAACGGACCTTGTTCGTGACAGTAGTTGAAGCACATGACGCCGAAGCCCATCTGCTGGCACGCGCCATGACGGGCTTTGTAAATGCTGGCGCAGGTCTTCTTGTACTGAAAATGGGCATTCAGGGGGAGGAGCCGGACTGATAGGCACCTGGAAGTTGGATCCGACGGGATCCTTGGATCCCGACCTCGGCAGAATCCACGTCCGGTCAATGGTCTTGATGAGTTTGTTGAGCTTCTCGATGTCGAGGACCTCGTTCCGACCGGGCCTTTGACCCCCCGTGGAGGCGCCGCCGCGGATAGGCTGTGCCGCCTGGCGACGCTTCGTCGTCTCGATGGCCCGGCTCACCGAAGTCCGGCGTCCTAAAAGCAGAAGACTGAAAAGTGCCTTGCGAATTTTTGGCCGAGGGTCAGTGTGTGATTGATTGTCAAACAGCGATCGGACAAAAGGCTTCAAGTAGCCGCATTCCTCGGCGGCTCGTGCGCCCTTCAAACCACGCGCGTAATCAGTAGCCGCGTGTCCGCGCGACAGTTTAAGTGACAGCGATCTTCAAAGCTAACAACTCAGAGGGCCAGGGGAAAACAAACAGCTCTCGACTCCTGTTTTTGGAGGGAAGACTCACCTTGCGAGTAAACAACTCCGAAGAGGCACACAAGTATTACCCAGAGGTGACGCATTCCGAAGCCTTTTCAGTTCTCTTGGCGCGAAGAAGAAAGAAAAGAAGGCGAGGATCTGAAACGCACGCCTTTTTAAGATCGAGGCAATCTCGAAAATAGCACGCAAATGGTCAGGGTTATGGGTGTGCTAAGTCAACCGATGGAAGCGATGGATTCGGATCTCGTCGAAGACGAAACAAGTCTTCTTGGGGACTTGGATATACTCTAGAGTCGCAGTCGAAAGGAAAGCGAACTGAAAGTATTATGAAGATCCTGATAGTGGAATATTCACGCGAAGGGGAATACAAAAGTGGTCAAGAGGGCGCTAATGGGACAAAAACGAAATGGCAGGGATTCGGGACGACGGATTACCGTACTTCGGAGGCATCGATGTCACCCGGTTCGTACAAATTGAGTGGATAATCCGTCGAAGAGAAGCCCGCATTTATCGGGTCGACGCTTTTGCCCGAGGAGGCGCGAGAGGGGCGTGCGCGAGAGGTCTTAGCGGCCACTGAGAGGCGAAGAAGCAACTGAGAAGAGCGCCGACGGACGCCCGTTTTTGTATTGTCGGCTAACGAGAAGTGATTGGTCAGCGGGCGGTTGGAGGGCCGACGCCGAGGGTCACGAAGCGCGTCAGACGTCTCCAGAGGGTCGTCGAAAAACATAAAAACACAAATTCTGAGAGGCGCGAGGCTCGCCTCGGATCGCTGTAAACACGAGGACTCGATCGGAGGCCGCTGGACAAAGCCTGGAGATCTCGAGGCCAAGTGTCAAATTAAATGTTAATTAAGAGGGGCCGGTTTGGAGCGAAGAGCATTGCAAAAAAGCGACGCTCGAGGGTCACAAAGGCGACCGGTTCGCGCCCAAAGGAGTTTGTTCTTTGCATGAATTGGCGCTATTCACAGAAGATTCGATCGTTTTGGGACAAAGCTGAGGTGCACCGGCTTAGTGGGGACCTGTTCTTCAGCGACCTTCAGAGAAATGCAGTTTTTTTCCTTTAAGATACGGTGCATGGTAAAAAGAGATGTTTGTTTCATCATACTATCCAACTTTCCAACCTGAGCGCCTTCCATTCAATTTTCAAAAATCCGCTCTTATTTCACGGCGCCCCTCTTTACCGATGTCTTTTCTTTTTACCCTCTTTGACGCCACGATCAGATCCGAAATCGCCACAAAAGGGGACAAGCAGATCTCGGAGGCGATAAGAGCGCCCCTGAGCTCTCCGAGATCCGATGCGTCATTCCGCCACGATGAATGACGAGCGCCTGTGGAAGTACGGAGGGCTCCTGCTCCTCACCCTCCAGCAGGCCAGGTAACCCCATGTTTAGCAGGAGGCTATTAGCGTACTACAGTATGCCACTAATGGTGAAATATTCGCGGAATCGCGAGGAAAACGAGGTGTTCATCACGACGGTCAACGTCTTCTTCATGGAGGTGATCAAGATCACGTTCTGTTCGACGATTCTGATTCACAATGCGCGATCGGTGAAGAAGTAAGTTTTTAAGCGGATGTTGTTGGCAGAAACGTTTCGTAGAAGTTCTTAAAGTGGCTGGTGGACCGCTTTGAATGAATAACACTGAGTTCAAACGACAGAGGTAAACATAAAAGATTTGAAGAGTCACTAAAAGACTCAGGGTAACTCAAGATAAAAGAAGCAAAGACGAAAGTCAAAGATGTGGGCCAAATTCTCAAAATCAGAGTCTCTCGTATCCGAGTAAAATGAACTTGAAAAGAACTCTTTTCGAAAGAAACAAAACGAAAGAACTTAAAGTGTGTGGTTTCCTAAAATGCAGTGGCGATTCAGGTTCGCGATCCAAATCTACGAGGCGATGACGGACTGGATGGAAACGGCGAAGGTGTGCCTCCCGGCGCTCATCTACACCCTGCAGAACAACCTCTACTACGTCGCCCTGTCGAACCTCGAGCCGACGACGTTCTGTGTAAGTTACGCAACGAGGCGTCTATCCGCTCGGAAGGTAGGCGGTCGGTGGAAGCGCTCAGGCGGAACGCGTAATCGGATAGTTTCTCGTCGTGCGGATTACCACTGGACACACTTTGTTTGCGCGTTTTGACTATTTGGAACCCGAAGAAGTACAAAACTGTACGCAGAAACCCTAAGATGACCTCATATCTCACCAAACCCATTGAGCACTCCCTCCTAGGCCTTCTACCAACTGAAGATCCTAACGACGGCGCTCATGTTCCGCTTCCTCCTCAATCGGCCCCTTACGAGCACCCAGTGGATGGCCCTGCTGGTCCTGGTGGTCGGTGTCACGGACGTCCAGATGCAGTACCAGCCCCCTTCTTCAGGGAGGGTCGTCGAGAACTCGACGCTCGGCTTCGTCTGCGTAATTGCGATGTGTTTTACGTCGGCCTTCGCCGGTGGGTGACCCCCTGCTGCCCTCAAGCACTTTTTTCAGGGGTGTACTTGGAGAAGGTGCTGAAGGGCAGCGAGGCGAACGTGTTCGTGCAGAACGTGAGGATCGCCTCCGTCGGACTCATCGTCAGCGGCATCTCGATGCTCTACAACGACTCCGAGACCATCGGCCGGGACGGCCTCTTCCGCGGCTTCGACGCCCTCGTCTGGGTGATGACCACGACGAACTCCGTCGGCGGCCTCCTCATCGCCGTCGTCATGAAGTACGCAGACAACATCCTCAAAATCTACGCCCAGAGCGCCGCGATCATCGGCGCCGCCGTCGGCTCCTGGCTCCTCTTCGACTTCTCCCCGAACCTACTCTTCTCAGGAGGTGTCCTCCTCGTCATGATCTCGATGTACCTTTACTCGAAGTATCCCCACAGGCCCCGTGTCGAGAAGACGCCACTTCTCGAGGGTACCAAAGTGTATCGATGACTTCGCTTTGCGTGCAAAATAAATTCAGTCGCGAGAGATGTTTCCCTCCTCATAAGTTTGGCAGACCAGCCGCCCAAATAGACGGCAGATCGGGACAAAACAGACATTTCTGTCTCGTTTTGCGAACTTCTTGACGAGTCATTTAAAGGGAAACGCTTAAGTGATTGGTGGTAGACACCAGACGAGACAGAACACCTTCCAGCGTTCTTTCGTGTCTGTAGACAGCGGGAGCAACGACCTGTGTGGCAGATATTTAGTGAATACGATACTCTGTGGATTGTATGATTATTCCCGATGATCCCACCACGATTCATTCTTGATTTGAAAGTCGCATGGGTGTTCCTCCGTGATTGATGGTTTGGGGAATCTTCTACGTTTATCCGAAGTAAGTTTTTGTAATTCTCTCATCTTCCAGAAGACTCTCTTTCTCTTTGTGCAGTGCCTGCTACCGTGTACATCCAGTAAAACTCTCATTTCAGTCCGAACCCGAAAACCCGTGGCAGAATGCTTCCGTTCATCCAGTTGGTCGGTAAGTTCTGACGTGAACCTGTCCAGTAACCTTCAAACTTGCAGTTTCCAGATTACCCGGAGGGGTTCGGATCATCGCTCTTCCGTTCGCAGCCGTCGTCGGAACGATTGGCTACATTTTAGAGCAACAGCTCGCCAGCAAGCCCAAGGACATACCGTACCTGAACACATCCATCCAAGAGCAGCGAGAACAACGTTTGCTGCAAGAAGCCATGCGCGTCGAGAATCTGGCCGACGAGAAGCTGCGTATGGTGCCGAACTCGCTCAAACTGAATACGGGAAGAAGCTCGCGCGACTGATGTCCACCAAACCATGTGTGTTTAGCAGCTAGACGCTTTCTTTGTAGAAGTTTGTAAAGTTTTAATTTGAATATAGAAGATTTAGAACAAGTTTGTGTATTTGGAGCCTGGAGGAAACAATCGATTTTATCGAAAATACACAGACGAAGGGAAAGCGCATTCGTAATCGCGAGCTCATTTGGAATTTCGGCACAGAAAGTGTAAGTAAACAAGCAAGGCCCTATGGAATAGATATCGACAGTGATTCACAAGTCAAATGACAAGTGTTCAGGCAAGAAAGTCGTCGGACTCCTCGAGTATCTGCGTGGAGCAGGAGTCGCAGAGGGACTCGCGGCGACTGCTTTCGGCGATCTTCTCGTTCGCCCTCATCTGAATCCTCATAGGCCCTACGTAGACGGTTCGCCTCGTTTGCGCGAGCCGGGGGTCGAGGTACGTTTGGATTTCGAGATCGGCGCGATTTCCGATGAGGACGTCCTTCGTGGTGAAGAAGATGTTGCCGTTCTTGATGGAGATCTTGGGGCGCGCCCCGGGGCGGTTATCGGGGTTCTCCACCGCTTCCGACTGGACTTCGACATCTTCGATCCTGAATTGGTTTCCGGCTTCTCCATCAACGACGAAGACGTTCATTCGGCTAGTGGAAGCAGAACTGGGATCGAAAGGAGCTGCGTGCGCCCCGGCGAGGGTTCCTCGGATGGAGACCGTTTCGCCGTTCTGGTTGAGAAGCATTCCCTGAAAGGAATCGATGAGCCTCTGGAGAAAGTCGGAAAGCACTCACCATGAATCCGGATCCGTCGTCCTCGAAGATGAGCCGAGCAATCCCGGTCTCTTCGAGCTGGTATTGTACTCCGAGGCGGTTGCGCCTCGTAACGTCGTGGCGGCGGAAGTGATTCAGAGCGCAGGCCATCTTGGAATTTGTGGTCGGGTGATCAACTCTACAAAAAGGAAACATTATCAGAGGCACAGATCGCGAAACACCTATACGAATAAAAAACGAAGGAGCGTCGCGACGGAGAAGAGCGCTGCTGCGAACGAGTTGCATCCCTCGTCTACTCACCGTCTCCCGTTTGTATCTGGGCGGAGCGGCGAAAAACGAAACTCTCCGCCGATCTCTGATTGACTGCGAGACGACGGCGCCCCACGTGGCCTCTCGCCGAACACCGAAAACCAGCCGGCTTGTCATCCACTGTAATCTCTCCGGCCCGTCTCGGTGTCAAACCACGTGGCGAATCGCGCCACATTACAGCGCCACTCGCAGCCGCCAGAAAAAGGCTAATCGCTCGAGTCAATGTTTCTAGTCAAAGTGATAAAATCTGATCGGCGACGGCGCCGAAGGCGCTCGAACAACGAGGAAACGGAAATCTCGCGAAACGGGTTCGACCACAAACCCGAGAAATGTAATAGAGACGCAAAATTAGACAGTCTAGTCTATTAGACACGGTTCGCTTCTTCTGTTTTTGTCGGATAATAATTTGAGAAGTGCAAGGCGCAGAAGGGGTTACCCGCATTCCTCTCGGCCACAGGAAGGGCCCAAGAAATCAACAAATCAGAGGAAGGTTGCGAAACAGCGAGAAATCGAAAGGATCGCCAAGTGGCCAAGAGGGGCCGCCCCCCAGCGGGGATTCCGCGGTGCCAGTCGTAGACGAGACAAACAAACAAATAGACGTCTATTTGGGAGAGTTGTCACTGCAGGAGCGCGAGAGTTAAGGTACCAAAGCTCGTCGGCCACCATAACAACCCATCGGGAATCGCGGAAAACAAGATCTTCGGACAGAAGAGGACCAGCGACCAGAGCTTCGGCGATCCTGGGTAGGGCGCTTCCACAGAATGTGCGTCGCAGAAGGCGCGAATCGCGCCCAGTTTGTTCGCACCCTTTCCAGCACCTTCGAGCGCATGACTAATAAGGTTCTCAGCGGCCGAGCTACTGCTCTGATCGCCGTCTTATCAAAGAACGCGATGCTCCACTTATCAACGCCGCTGCAGCCGGAGAGAACCGTTTCGTTGAAACTCGAAGATGGATTCCACTTCCTCCCGCCGACCGAAAAAACGGACGGAGGCGAACAACTGCCCGATGCTCGAGGCCCTCCGCCACGGCCGCTGTCCCTCCAGGACCCGGAAAACCGGTCCGAATTCTCCACTTCCGGTGACCCCTTCGGAGGGCAAGCGGCGGTCTTGGGGTCCAAAGTGCGCAAAAACAGCGAAGAAGCGTGGCGCAGAGAGAGAGCGTGATTCAGAAAGCCACTCCCGGTAATTGACGGCAACAGTCATGAGACCCTCGTGAGATAATCCTCGAAGAGTGGCTGTTGCGTTAGCACCCACTGGGAACGCACTCGAGTACATCGCTGGATAAAGAGGGAAAGGAACGAACCTTGTGAAGGAGCACATTGCGGGAGACCTGTCGCGCGAGTACAATAAACAACTGGAGTCGGCGGGCGTTATGCATGCACGACAGAGTCGAGGAGGGCGGGAGGAAGAAGAGCGACCGCTGCCAATTAGAAGCCGGGCTGATCACGCATCCCGCGGCCTTCGCTCTTATCAAGAGGCGGCCGACTGGCCCGAAGACAAAGGGAAACTCACGTTTCTGTGTCCATGGCCACTAGTGGCGGGAAAGGGCTCGGGGAATACAGGGTTCGGCGAGGATAGAGGACGCCCGCAGTGGATCGAAAGACGATCGCACAGTCAGCTGCTCGACGCCCGTGAAAAGGTCGGAATTCCACGCGCACGCGTAACCGACGCCAGTAGGACTGACCGTGATGATCAAGAATGCCTAAATCCCAGATTCAGACTCCCTGGAGGCGGGCACATCGCCAAAGTCCGCCAAGAAGATGTTCTGTGGAGGGTACGTGACCTTCAGATCAAAATGTTCCCCTGAATGTTCTCTGATCACCGTCCGTCTTGTGATCGGAGTGTTCCGCTCCATCGCTAATGGACTACCGTAGTTTGCGGCGACGAATCACGTACAGAGTCCATCACATGGTATTCCAGGGCGTCCGGAAATGCCTAACCGAATGTAAAAATATGCACCAGAAGCCCCGACGGGTTCCGCGGCGCCAAAGTCGTGAAGACTTTGGACCGCGGCACTTGTTTGTGATCTGGAGAGCGCCAAAACACGAACTGCTGTGAGGGTGGCGATGACGAGTGATGGATTTGTAAAGCGGGCAGTTCAGTAACGGACGGCGAACTGCGATGTTGTGCTCGTTTTATGAGTGCTCGCGGTAAACAGTCGAGCGGAGAACGTTGTTTGCGAAGAGTGCACCCGGTGCCGTTCGCCTAAAGTGCGGACGAGTGTTTTCGCGAAACGTTTAGTAATGTGCTGGGGAGAGGACGAGACAAAAGAGACGTTTCGTGGGGAAACGACGTTGTTGGGATGTTTCATCTGTGTCTCGCAGACACAAACGCTCCTCTGGCGTTCCCAGGGAGGTGATGAAAGGGATGACTCATCTAGGGAGTAGCGATCAGCTGAGAGAGCTACGGTAGGGCGCACGTGTCACACACTTGCCCACACGCCGGTGAACTAAAAATAACGCGGAAGTAAGTGTCCGTGATTCATCATGAAGTCCGTTTTTGTTCTCGAACCTTCTTTTTCTGACGTCATCACCTTGCAACTGTGTTCGTCGTAGAAGTCTAGCGATGTCGCGGTCTTAAAGCGATGATCCTGATCGATCAGTGGACGTTGCCAGTCAGACACAGCAATCGCGCCGAAATTCTTCAGAACTTTTTGAAGAAGAAAGCACTCTTTGCCAGCATTCTTGAAAAAAGAAGATGTTTAGGTGAAATCCACAAACCTGTCTTCGGTCTAGCAGACAGTCTGATACCGACGAAAGATAGTGCTGTAAAATTCTCACGTTCGTCCAATTTTTTTCGAAAATTTAATTCTGCAAACTCTTTTCCTTTTCGTTCGATTTTTTCTTCTCTTCTTTACGGAATGTTTCTGTGGCAGGGCTTCTGCAAGTGCCGCGAATCTATCATATCCTGTTAGTTGCGATATATAAGCGTTTCCCAAGCTATCGTATTTTCAGATGGCGAAGCCATTCATCACTTGGTACCCTGGCCCACAGTTCCCTGGAGTTGTGGAGGCCATCTGCGAGCTGCCATCGGGACTGGAGTCAAATGCCAAGTGGGTTGTCGTGACGAACGAGGAGACGACCTCCACGGTTTACATGATTCACGATGGTATCAACGCCAAGTGCTTCCGCAAGCACGTGCGGACTGAGCCGGTCAAGGCTGTCGGTGCCCATTTTTCGCCCAATCTCTGGAGTAGGCTTTTTTTGTTTTTCCGATAGATCTAGTTTGTTTGTTTGTTTAGAGATTATCGTTTTGTATGAAGACTTTGCTGTGCATTTTATCGAACCTTCGAATGGGAAGGTCGCCAAGAGGGTGTACCTGAAGCAAGGTTTGAATAAGGGATCCATGGCGACAGCCTTCGCATATCACGGACACTCGGATCTGTTCGCCGTGGGCTACACGTTGGACCAAAGTGTGCCGAAAGCGGAGCGGAGGAAAAACAAGAAACAATACGCAGACTACGACGATGACGATGTAGGCGCTTCCCTTTTTTTCCGTAGATCTGTACCGCAAACTTTAGGCTATTAGCTACAGCATCGACCTGATTGATATGCGCAATCCCGAAGTTCCCGAGAAAACATATGAAGAGCTACATAGCTCGACGATCCAGTGCTTGAAGTTCTGCGGGACTGCACCCAAAGTCCTGATCAGCGGCGGTGCCGACGGCCTTGTTAATTGGGTGAACGTGGACGTCGCACAGCCTGAGGACGGACTGATGGCCACGAACTCCGTTATCTCTCCAGTCGCCACCGTTGGGATCGTCGGAAATGACGAAGAAGGAAAGACCCTGGCCTGCTGCACTACTGACGACGGCCGTTTTGAATTCTACCGCCTGACTCACACGGGTTTTGAGGATCTCGACGTCGAAGTTACTTACAAAGGGACACCTGCCGAAAATTCGAATCGATTTCTGGTGGACGTCATCGCCAGCGGACACGGAAAGCTTCCTTACGTCACCGTGGAAAGCACACACGACGGACAAATAACGATGACCGCTGCAAGTCCGAACGGAAAACTTCATCAAGATCTCGGAACGTTCAAGGAACACAAAGAAATGGTCCGCTTTGTGTGGCTGTCGGACGACTTCTCGGAGCGCAGATTTATCACCGGAGACGAAGTTGGAGGAGTCGTGGGAAGGTACTTCCCCAAAATCTGTGTAGAGAAGATTCAAGCCATCATGGAAGAAGTGGACGAAGCCACTTCCCCGGCGCTCAAGAAAAAGACGAAGACTGTCAAGAAGAAGGGCGTTGTGAAGATCGGAAAAGTCTTCAAGAAGAAGACGAACAGCAAGAAGGTGAAGGAGATCGCCAAGAAGGTCCGAAAGAAGAAGGGGAAGAGTGCCTAGTTTGTTGTTACGTTTGGTTTGTTGTTGATATCGTTGTTACCGTTGTTTGTAACGTTTTCAGAATCTATTCATTACAGTATTTCTAGAGGATGTTGTTGCTTCTTGATTTCCTGTGCGAGGGGCTGGGTAGAACGACGACGGAATTGGACATGGAGAGCCAAATGGGAGTAACCGAGCTGCGACGCCGTCCTGTCGCCACGTAAAACCACCTCCAGAGGGTCTTCTTGTAGGGCGTGATGAAGTAGAAGGTGGCGATGGGGTTCAGAAGAGCGATTACGGCGGTGCATAGGAAGAGGGAGTACTCGACGAGGGGAACACTGAGCTGGCAGAACCACACGACGAGGAAGACGGAAACGGGGGCGAGGAGGAAGAAGAAAGGGAGCGTCGATTGAACGGAGAGCGCCTGAAAAGCGGATTCAGAGGCGATTCCGGGGGAGGCGACCTTCGCGACTCTCCGGTGGATGGAGAGAGTGCCAGGCGACATTGAGTCGCGGTGGGAGTTGAGGTATACCATGGTCTTCGACTTGAAGAAGAGGGTTAGGAGGAAGGCGGGAAAGACGGGGAGCGTCGGAACGACGAAGGAGAAGAAGAGGTGCGGCGATCGAAGCAGGTTCGTCCCGTAGAGTACGTGGTCGGAGATGTTGTACGAGGGATGGGTCAGTTGCACTTGCTCCTGGAGATACTCGTGGGATTCAGCTCCCCAAGCGTAAGGTATCTGAAGATGATGCTCTTGAAGGCTTGAATATTCGGGTACTTACCGTAGCCATCAAAGCCGCGCCATGAGTAAGCAAGGCGAAGATCTTGAGGTTTCGGGAGGCGATGCATGTGGGGCGCTCCCTTTCCACGAGCACCAAGTAGCGATAGGCGAAGGAGAGAGGCGTCGAGAAGAAGGAGGGGAGCAGGTTGTTGAGCGCGAGGCAGTGGGCCAACAGCTGGAGTCCGGGAGGGGTGTGACGGAGGGGGCCGAGATCGTAGTAGACGAAGGTGAACCACCCGGTCATGGTCAATCTAGGGATTCTCGGTGTTAGGCCCTCTCGGGTGAAGTACCTGAATTGGGAAAGAGTGAGGAGGACGGAGAAGAGGAGGTCGATCGAGGCCTGGTTGAGGAGAAGGATACGGTATCCTCGTAAGGCGGTGGGGGTCCTGAAGGTGATGACGGAGATAAGGAGGGCGTTGGCGAGGATTCCGAAGGAGCCGACGACGTAGAAGAGGACGGAAAAGAGGGAGTCGAGGAAGGGGCCGTCCGGGCCGATCGTCGGCATCGCCGGGGAAATGAGGTCAAGGGAGACAGGTGGAAGCGAAAGCGGAAGTGGCGCCTTCGAGGGGAGTTGCGGCGGAAAGCTAATGAGATTAGCGCTAACGACCCGGTTTTGACCACTTGCAACAATTCGGATTTGCCGCAAGCTGGAGGCACTTTTAGATCTTCACTTACCGGGCTCCGTGATTTCGATCCAGATATGGAAAGTGTTGTTATGGTGATAGAGAGATAATCGATCCAGATCTGAAATAAATCAAGACTGTAGAGGTTATTTATAGCCCTTTTCCTAGTATCTCCGCAAAGTACGTCAGAAAATATGGAAATATCGAGTTTTCGGCGAGGAGGCGGGGAGGCTGAATGTTTAAAAAGGCTTACACCTTGACACTGAAAATAAACAACAGAGGATGTCTGTTTGCAGCCGCTTCATCCCTGGTTTGGCGTTGATATCGAATGGGTTGGTGGCGGCGCACTTCACAGGCATCTGGGAATCGGCGAAACTTCGGATGCGGCAGCGGATCTTCTACTTTTTGGGGCGTTTGCGGCACGGGAGGCTCGGGGCTCGCATCTGTTTCGGAGCTATGAGTCCGTTATCCGGGAGTTGCGTCTTCGCCGGTCCTCAGAGCGTTGGCGACTTTCGGGATGACATCTCCCGATCCAGATATGAAATAAATAAATGAACTACTCGAGAGTGAACTTGGCCTTTCATCAGGAACACCGATCAGTGCCCTCTCCCCCTGTCCCTTGTCACATGGCGCATCCTTGTAATGACGATCACCTGTTTTCTGTGCAGCATCTTGTAGAGGAGAAAAATTCACTATGACTTTGCCCCCCACCCCCTTTCAGGGGGTAAGCCCACCTTTTTTGAAATAGGCCCACCCTTGCCCAGCACTGCCCTTGTGATCTAGTCTTCACGAAGTGTCCCTCTTTGTGGTCTCTGTGGCCAAACCGATTTTTCGCTGTCGGCACTAAAATTTGTAATGTCAACATCCGCTGTTCACAACACGAAAAAACGTCGTTTTATGATCGCCTAGGTCATAAAACTGCTCTAACACAGCTAGAACGCATATTCACTTTTCGTGTCGTTCAACACGTCAGGCACTTCTGCCGTTGGGAAACGTTTCCAATCGCTCAGTTTTCCTATCCGTGGTTGATAGCTATTCGTTATTTCCACTTCAGTCCTGATAGGCATGGAACGGGGAGGCGCCGACTGTGGGTGACATGCAAATTTATACTGCCGCTGAGACCTTTGTAGCACCCAATTAAGGACATAATGGTATTGTCGAAAACCGGCCAACCTGTGTGTTTTCCCCAAAACAGTGAGTAGTCGCTTTGATCCTCTTCCATTTCCGATATTCGATGTGAGCGAGTGAGATGCTGATAAGGTCCGTATACCTTGGAACAGGTCACTTATGAGTATCGAAACACAGGGAAGTTCTGTCATCCTTTCGAGCTTTGTTGACTCCTTCCATATCATTTCCAGAGGTCTCTCTTCATCTATTTTACCGTAGTACTACCTCATACATTTTTCGCTTTTTCCGAGAACCTTTTCCATTGATTCCTCTGGTTTTCTGGCGGAAATGTAGAATTGTGGGAATCGGCTCCATTGGATGCAAATTCCGTTTTTCGACCTCCATTCAGCTTGCCTCTAGATAAGCGCCTCTCGGGTCTTCGGCGTCTTCGAGCGCCGTTCCTCGATTCCGCCCACCGTTCGACCTCAACGGGAGAGTTATTAGCGCTGCGACCCTATCGGAGACGGGAAAAACGCGTTTGTTTTGCGATCATCGACGACCTTTTTTGGACGAAATAATCGCTCGAGGAAGCGGGACGCCGAGGTCGACGCCGATCGGGGGCACGGCGCTGATCGGCGGGATTACGGACTCTAATCCAGGCAGACGCGATTACCTCGACCGAAAACTTCTTGCGCAAGAGGCACGGAAAGGGCACAAAGGGAATCTCGTTCGGCAGCGTCTCTCGGCCTCTTAATTGCCTGCAAGCATGTTCGCTCCTTTTTTGTGCGTGCGAATGAGTTTTTGGCGTTTTTGGAGGTCGTTCGTCTGTCCGCGCGAGGTGTCGTCGAAAATTGGCTCGAATTGGGATGTCCCGGGAAGTGCACGTTCGGGTTCTGAAGGGCGTTCGAGTGGTGACTCCCGGCTTCGCAACCCGGTTCCCCTAAGTGGCTGCTATTAGAACCCCGATGCTCTTCGGTCGACTTTTTGAAACGCGGAACGCGGTGACGCGAAAAGGAGAGCTTCTGGGTCCGCATCGGACTTGGAAAGCGATCTGAACACCTGCGCGACTCCTACGGCTTACGTGAAGTCGTCAGAAAACGAGCGTGGTCTTTTTTGGAGAAGAGGAGAAGCAGAAAAATTACGAAAAATCTCCCTTTGGGACTACATAGAAGCTTGGGTATTCGGGTCGGGTGGTGATGTCGTCTTGGTGATATTTTAAAAAGAAAATACTTATTGAAAATCACTTTTTTTATCCAATATCTTAAAACTGAATCTATCCATTGCCAGATCCAGATCACTTCAAGTTTCAAGTGTTCGAGAATTTTCTCCGCGACTTCCGCGGATGACCATGAGCTTTGATCTTTTTGGACAAGTTCAGAATAATCCCGCATTTCAGCTGACCCTCACTTCCCAGAAAGGACCCTCCACCGCCTTTAGTGGCTTGCAGCGATGATCCGTCCATTTTTCAAGCTGTCGAAGCACTGAACCGAGATCTCCTTCTCGCTTTTTTGTCTTGTGGTCTCCAGAAAAACTGCAAAAAATGACAAACGACGCCGTTTGCAGAGGTTCGCCCTTTCGTTTCCTGATTCCATTAGGGTCATCCGTCATCCGATCGCCTTCTTCGCACTTCGCGTCGAGAATCCTCTCGATCGCTTAATTGGCCCTCGACTGTCTGACCAGGAAGGGCCTCGCACCTTGGCTTCTTCCCACTTCTGCTTCTCCTCCTAATCTCAAAATCTCGCGCACGCAACCACCTGTCGGATTATCTCTTTGGCCTCAGATCCGCGCGCCTTCGGCCCTTGGCGGCGCCGTCGCCGCCAGAAGTCCTCAAACATGTGTTCCGCCGCCACTTCCGTGCCGACGCCTCGCACAGATGCGCCAACATTTGTCATATTTCGGCGATTCCTCTTCCGATGGCCATTAGCGACTCCCAGGTGCGGCGCCGTTATGTAAATTTGGACCCGTGGGCATCTGAGTAAGCCCCTCTCCCACAACAGCGCCTTATCTCGGTCCCGCATCTTCCTAATTGAGAGATCTCCGTCTTGTTTGTACTCGCTGCTACGGTAGACGCTTCGATCGGCGCTCCGATAGCCCTACCGTACCCCGCGGACCTCCTCGATTTCCCGCTTCTTCGTCATGCGGAGAACGGTCCCTTTTCGCGGCGAGAAGCTTTTTCCGATTATAAATGAGTTGCAATTGCACTTTGAGATTTACGAGGGCAATTCGATGTCACTTAGGCAGCGGAAAGAAAGCGCGGATTATTCATCGGCCCTCGGGGCGATTTTCGCGTTTTTGAGACGCCGAGGCGGAGGTGCCTGGCCGGGGCTCTCGACATGTTTTTAGTTCTGCACCCCCGAAATGGGACGCTTTTTGATTCGCGAAAAGGTGCATTTGAATGTTTTCTTTCATCGCGCCGACGAATCGGAAATCGTTTCGATTTGATTCGAATCGTTTCCGCTTCTCTTGTAGCACATGTTTACGCGAATCTTAGATCGTAATAGCTTTCAAATCTTACGTCGTAATAGATAGACAGAGTCTCTGTCCGAGTTTGCTCGCAACTATACGGGCATGCAGATAATGTCTATTGGTCATCCCCCATTTGTCTATCGTTATTAGACACTGTGTAGTGTCTGAAAATGACATTTTTAAACGAGCTACCGTCTCCCACCATTGCTCTCGGACACAAGATCCTGCCTCCCTTCTCCGCTTGAGTTCGAAGTGCAACTTAAGAGCCTACTCTTATCATCTCTTTCCTCACAAAAATCGCCCCAATTTTCGAAGATCTTCACTTGATCACCTCACTCAATAGGATACTGTAGTCGACTGTTTGCTTTGCATCGCACAAAAAGAAGACAAACACTTTTCGCAGCATCGATTGGTTCGGCAAATATCCAAAAAGCTCTACTGTAGCTTCTTGGAAGAGAAAAAATCGATGATCCGCGACGTCTTCTTCCCATAACTCGGGATGTATTGTTTGTAAACACAAATCAAATCGGATCGTCGACTCCGGAGGGCCGCCATCCTTCACTCCGAATGGCCCCCGTAATGTGTTCCAAATGGCGCCTCGCCAGCCCCGTCCTCTCGTGCACCCCTGCCTGGCCAATTACCGTCTCCGGCTGTCACCAGCGGCGCCCTTCCGCTCCCCATTCAGGAAGATCCTCTTCGCGCACGTGCCCGTCAATCACCGCGCGTCTTCCGCCGTCAGCTGATTGGCGTCCGACGCTCAAAACGACCGAAATTACGGTGGTCGCGGCCGGCGGCCCTCCTTGATTTGTTGCCGTGGGAATGCCTCGGCCCGCTTTGTCGCCTCGATTTACCGCAAAGGATTTCGCAAATCCAATTTCGAAACTCAACCTGAACCTCTCCGTTCGGCCCTCACCCATAAATCATCGGTTCCGAACGATCTCTCAAATTGGGTCCCTCAAAAACGAACTCAGAGGCCGGCGAAAGGAGCAATCTTCGGGCCAAATACAGAAAAACGGCGATGCGCAACCTCGGCGCGCTTCCGGCTTCTCAAGGGCATCCCTAGCGGAAAGTGGACGAGCAGGAGTGCGCGAACCTCTTCTCCGGCTCCACGGCCCCTCGAAGCCTCTCCGGCGCCGTTTTACGACGTTTTTAATATTCACTCCCGTCCGCTTCCAAATCGATACCGTACCCGTATGTACAGGCGAGCTGGATTCAAAGGCAGTTGCCCTTTGCTTCCTTTTCCGTTCCCAGCCTCCTCTTCGGTCTTCTTCTCGGTCGCTCCTTCGGGCCGTCAGTCCCATTTTTGACGACTTGCTTTACGACTGCACAAAAAACGCGATGTCCTTTTGGCGGTACACCTCTCCCCCTACCGTAATCTGTCGAGATTTTCGATTTTGAGCATTTTTGGCGCCTTGGCGCTCGTTTTAATGAGAATCCGACATTCGAGAGGTCCCCGGAAGGTCGGTTTTCACTTTTATAGATGCATCTCGCTGCTCTCACGCACTTCGCGTTGACTCAGCGCCGAGGACTTCGCATCAATGGCCCTTCCGCCCCCTCCCATGCACGCCTAAGTGACTGTAATCGGTTCGAGTGCTTGTAAGCCCGCGTCGTTTATCAGCCTCTCTCGGACCTGGGCTTACCACAAAGAAAGTGCGGCCTCTCGAGCCTTTGAGCCCGCCTAATAAGTGCCGAGTTCCCCATGCGGGACCGTCTCCCGCTTCCGCCGGGCACTCCCCGGGCCCGCCGTGTCACTTTCTCAGCCTCTCCCCTTCCTCTTCGGCGCCTCAGAAGTACCGAAGTCGCGCGGGGGTGCGGCGCGGGCCTCCACCCTCAAATTAGCCTCGGGTGACGTCACGCGTGTCTTCTACCTGCGCCCCCAGATGGTCGTCGCCGACATCTGTCGCCTGCGTCCATTCATTCCGGCACAGTCCGCCCTCCGCCGCGGCCACCCAAAGACGACCGGAGGGGGCGGGGCGCTTCTCGTCGAACTGTGGAATGATGCGCGCGACGTGTCGTGTTCATTAGGGAAGGAGCGCTGCCGGATAGCCGCCGCTCACATTCCGTGATTCCAGAGAAGCCCTGAATGCCTAATTGACTCCAGAAGATCCGATGGGTGCTCTCCTCTTAACTCTTTCTCTCCTCCTCGCCGCTCTCCCACAGGTACGTTCCACGCCGACATCCTCCCCGACAGTCGCCTTCAGACCTCGGCCCTCGGTCGCTTCGAAATGCGCCTTAGAGATGCCAGCTTCCCAAACTCGACAGTCACCCTTAAGCTCTGCCTCAAGCAGTTCGAGACGTCCCTCCGCGTTGACGGTCGCTGTGGCATTGGAAGCGCCGAAGTTGACCTGCGGAACGTCTCCGAGATCCAGATGCCCTTCGCCTTCGAGTGGAAAGAGGACTACTCGCTGATCGTCCAGATCTTGCAACACGAAAGAGGTGAGCACCTCTTCCCCGATGACTTCTGACCGTCACTAATTCGATAACGATCTTGTGGCCCTTTGTCCGCATCTTCTGCGCTTTTCGGTGTTTTCGGTAGTCGGATTACGCGCCCCTTATCAGGTCACCTCGCGCTTATCGTTCCCCGAAGACGCGTGCCACCACCACCTCCTTGATACCTCTAATCAGAGAGTCTTCCAGTGGTCGACCAACTCGCAAAGTCCGACAAATTACGACCCGGCACAGAGTGGAGATATGCCAGCACAGAGAACGGGACCGCCCGCTTCGAGTACCGTATACTCTGTGAGGAAAGTTACTACGGTAGCGACTGCATGCGGAGATGCTTCCCGACGAAGAATACGGTATGCTCTTCGGATGGGATTCCGAAGTGCGCCGAGGGGTGGGGAGGAAAGCTGTGCAGAGAACGTAAGTTGTTTGTTTTCGTCTTCTGGAGAGACTTATCGAACCGTTGGCGGTCTCCAAGTGCTCAGTTCGGCCCATTTCAGCGATCTGCGAAGGAGGATGTGGCCACGGGAGATGCATCCGGCCCGGAACGTGCCTCTGCTCCTCAGGCTACGAGGGACAGCGCTGTGACCAATGCATTCCTATGCGCGGATGTGTCCATGGCACATGCTCATCTCCCTTCGGATGCGACTGCGAACCCGGCTGGGGAGGAACCAACTGCAACACCAGTATGACTGACGTTACGTGGCTCCCATAGAATGGCGCTTCAGGTACTTCCATCTGCACCCGACTCCGTCCCTGCCTCAACGGAGGCATCTGCCGACCCTCTACAGAGCGCCCCTTCATGTGTCAGTGTCCCCCCGGATTCACGGGAGACACCTGTGCCACTCCGCTGAGTGCCTGCGCTGGAGAGGGGAATCCGTGTGCCAACGAAGGCGAGTGCCAGCCTATCGGCACCTTCGACTTCGTGTGCCGTTGCCCAGAGGGGTGGAGTGGGAGATTTTGCGATCGGCCATCTGCGCGCGAGTGTCGAAACGGTGAGAACTCACGCCGCTGACCTTGGAGGCGCCCGCCTAACTCCCTCTTACTGACTCTCTTCAGGAGGATTCTACGTGGAAGGCGTTGGATGCCGTTGCCCGGCCGACTTCGAAGGCGCCAACTGCGAGATCGCCAAGAAGAGGTGCGCTGATGGCTTCGAAGGCGTCAATTGTAGGCAGGCGAAGAAGGAGAACCTATGCGGCGCCGAAAACGTCTGCAGGTGAGTTTTTGTGTTCTCTCCGTTTTTGTGACGTCCCCCTAGGAACGGCGGTTGGTGCGAAAGTGACGCGACTTCCTTCAAGTGCCACTGCCCGCGCTGCTTCTCGGGGCCGGACTGTTCGCTGCGGGACCCCGGCTGCGACGATAGCCAGCAGCTCCTACTCATCACGGTCATCCTGGGAGTCGTCGTCGTCCTCGTGCTCGTCCTTCTCGGCCTCATCGTTTTTCTCATCCGGAGGAGACACTCCGACCCCGAAATCCGCGAGGCTCCCCTGGCGAAGAAGGAGCCGAAGGTGGGTCCCGTTCACTGGAAGAGCGCTCCTAACCCTCACACCACTTTCAGATATACTCGCTGTCGTCCGAGTACGCCTCGAGGTACGGCGCCGACCCGTGTGAGGCCGTCTTGGCGCCTAACTCGCGTCTCCGCGAGGCGGCGGAGAAGGCGCTCCGCGAAGATCCGCACTACGCCGAGATCGACGCACTCTCCAGCGTCTAAGCCTGTGTGGCCATGACGGGCGCCTAGGAGTATTGTACACTCGCCGAAACGGGTCGTCTCCACAGGGGACGTGGATGCCTCCAACCGGACCTCTCCTCTACGGGTCTTCTCTGCCGCCGCAGAGACCATTCCTCGTGCTTCCGTGCCTTCTGCACGCCGATCACATATCACTCACATGTACATATCTTCTTGTCCAATAAAGCTTTTGCGAAACCAGCTGCTGTGATACCGAGGGTGCACGAGCGTCGCCTTACTCAGCGCCGAGGCGCTTTCCCATAGCCTCAGCGGCTCTTAGTCATCGTGCCGCAGCGAAACACCGAAGGAAATCTCGTCGCTTCTCGACACATCATTAAAGTCCGATGTTTCGCCGCGCCATGGGAATCGGCGCTTTTCGTAAATACATCTCTGCGCCGCGACGTTCTCATGGTGAGACAGTTTCCGGACGCCGTCTACGTCGTACTTCCATGCTGTCTAGATGGTCTAGGACCTCCGTAAGTGCCCTCGCTTACAGCATAATCCTCTTGCGACGGCGTTCCCACTGTTTACAGTCGCACTCAGGATAAACACTTCTAGGCCGTTAATCGGCCTAATCACCTCTCAATTGGTCACTCTAATCGGTCGGCGGCCAACCACAGAGCCCGGAAGACGTCGGTAATCACCGCGCGCCTCCGACTACACGTGTTTTTGCCTCGGAGGGCCGCCAGCGCCCGGGGAGGCGTCGGATGAAAGGCGCCGCCGCGTGGGAAAACGGGCGACTGGCCATCATTCAAAATGACGACCTGCGACGACCCGATCGCCTTCCGGAGGCGATCGCTCCTCGGCACTCCGTCGATCGCACTTCGGGCCCATTGAGCACGCGACTTCGCCGTGCTAATGAGGTGACCGACTGACCATGAGAATGCCCGGCGCCTCCGATTATGGACTCCCAATGAACTCAAAAAGTTGGGAACTTCCGACGCATTTGCACGCCGAAAATGGGCCTGCGATCACTTTACGTCCGGGGGAAATGAAGCGGAAGAGGAGGGACCTGCTTTCAGATCCAGTCTGAAGCGTTTAGACAGTCTACAGTCTACGAGTCTTTCAGATTCAACGAGTCTTTCAGATTCAACACGAACGGAGGCATGATTCGGGCGCTGGATTACAGTAGCCAGTTGCCGAAACGGACAAAGAGAGGCGGTTGGCGCCAAAGACGATTTGAAATACGGTCGCGCAGCTTGTTTGCCCACAAGCGTCGTAAATCGACCCATCAAATTAGCATTTATTCGGCGGCGTCGGAATTCTCCTTTCGGCTCCTCCGTTATTTGCATAAATAAACTTCTTGCAAGGCTGGCGCTGTGTGTGGTCGCGGCCTCCCGCATGCAAGCTTGTTGCGTTGCGCAACCGCTAATTAGAATACCGAAGGGTCGCCGAGTTTCCGGCGAAGCGGAGGTCGTCAAGGAGGGAGCGGCGATGGTTCGGCAAAAAGCCGAACGGTTCATTATCGTCGGAGACGCGGCAGGTGTGAATTGATGAAACAAAGGGGCGCCGAAGCCGGCTGCGCGGGTCACGCGACGCCGCCGACGGAAACGGAAAAAGTTTGAAGGATGCGCAGATGCCTTCGGCGACAAAGGACTGGGTTACAGAGGGTGACAGGTACGGTATGCGATACAAAGCGGTGTCCTACATAGTACGGTTCTTCTTGAAGAGCTGAGACTGGTGGTAACCAGAGGATGTTCCCTCTAGAGGAGAGAGGAACTTGCACAAGCTACCGTATACGATGACTAACTTCAAAGACGATAGAGGCGTTCTTTCTTCTTCAACGCTCAGAATCACAAGGAAGACCGGCTGTGTAGATTCCTTCCGATGTCCAAGATTTGCTTTTCGTGCCTTCTTCCAATACTTTGCCTTTTCTAGGAAGCATTACTTGCGTCCCCAAGAGAGCTCCTGGCCTAGAAGCGAATCCCTGTGCATTAGAGTCGCCGTTTCCATCCGAACACACCGAGAGGACCACTTAATTCGCCCCATTTCTGCCAGCCGCCAGCGAGTTATGCACACCTGGCAGCCATCTGTGAACTGCAAATATGCGGAAAACTCCATCGACGCACACCTTTCGCGCTCGCCTAATCTGTCCGCAGATGTTGCAACGAAGGCACCGAGTGATTAGTTCGTGTCAGCGGCGCTTTTGAAGCGGCGGATGGCGGTAATTGATGCTGAATAGTCGCTCAGTGTGACAAAAAAAGGTGTTTTCGACCCCTGGAGAGCGATTTAATGGGACTCACGACGCATTGATGCTCCACACGGCGCCCAAGACATCGTACAAAACAGGGAAAGTTCATGGCTTGCCCGACAAAAGGGAAAATTTTAGTCCAGAGGAGCTTCTATCCTTGGTCACTCAAGTGTTCCTGGGAAATCGGAAACTAACGGAAACCGATCTTATGATTTTTTAATAACGGATTATGAAATAACGAGTAGTCTTGAAAAAAAAGGAACACAAGCTGTCTTTCCGAATGTTTTCTGAAATGATTCTGAAAGAGGCGTCGAGAGGTCTCGAAGAAGCCTCCGAAGAAGCTCCAGAAGCAGCATTAGACGAGGCTCCCGGAGGAAGATTGGTTACAAAGTGGGAGAACTGTCCCTTCTAATTTCCAATGACGCTGAACTTCTTTGTGTTTCCTGTCAGGAGTCCAGTGAGTTAAAGAAACCAGCTCTCTTTCTATCTGGCTCTTTCAGGTTGTCTCTGATGTTCCTTCGACGGAGATGAGCAAAAAATCGGTCTTCGAACTTCTAGGACTTCGACCTTCTAGGACTGTTCCTCCCTCCTGGCATGAGCCTGGTTTCGCCTGATAGGTTAAAGGTTACCGTGTCCCTGCCAATAACAGTGGAACATTCCCTCGGCAGGGATGCTCCACGATTCAGAAAACCGTCGCTGTGTAGTTTCACAAGTTCTAGCCGAATTCTGAATCTCGCGCGCCATTTGGGGTTGCCGCGAAGAGGACTCGAAAGAGTGCCTTCCGAGCTCGAATCCTGCTGGAAGCTCTGCAACTGAGGCTCCTGCAACGCTTGCATTGCATCGTCCTTTCCCAGATACTGTTCTTTTACTGTCTACTTTTTGCACTTCTCGACAATAAGGAGAGCTGGAAATTGCAAGAAGTATGTTTTGGAGAATCGGGATGCTGCACATGGGGTGATGGCCCGGACTCCAGGGCGCGGCGTCGCTGAAGGTCTTCGAGCAACTCGGCTCTTCTTCAGCTGTTCGTTGATGGATCTGTTTTCAGATGACTCGGGAAGATGACGGGGCGCCTAGGGAGAACGGAAAAGGCGACTCTAGAGATGCGAACTACAGAAGAGACGATGTGCATCGAGGAAGGGACGGCAGAGAGCACGACCACTCCCGGCCGCGCGAACCCTGGGACGGAGGCGACTCGAGGTCCAGCGGCGGATATCGGGGCCGTGATCGCCACTACTACGGAAGGAATCCCGACCATGGTCGAACTGGCGTAAGCCTTTCTGTTTGTTTTGTTTATTTCAGCCCCCATGTTTAGGTGAGCTACAGGCCGTACAGGCAAAACTTCGCGGCACAGAACTATTACAACGGATTCCGACGGGAAACTCCGCGTGCAAACGCCTCTTCGGAAGACGAGTCGCCTTCGAATCGGTGAATCGGCGATGCCTTGGACCATCTTACGATTTCAGTTTAGGCTGAACTTCACTCAGAGCCACCACACCTATTTCCAGCATCCTGCTCGGAAAACTCGTCCGCCACTGTTGCCGAGACCGAATCCTACTCCGACATCCACTGCAACCGTTTCTCCGCCTCCTGCCAAGAAGCCTTTACTAGCAATTGACAGCAAAGCCCTGGTGATAAATGAAGGTGCTTCTACGTCAACTGACACTAATTCGAAGAGCGATGTCGGCACTAATACTCGTGAAGCTGAAGTGGAACTTCCGAGAAAGAAAGCTGTAAGGAAAGTCACGCTTCTCGAAAAGCTGAAGCTAGTGAGCGGCAACAAGAAGAACAAGCAACAGAGCGAACCTGAAAAGTCGAAGGCGGAAGCACCGGCGAAGAAGTATCAGATGCCTACGGCTGCTCAGCTACAAGAGGAACGGTACAAGTCATTCCGTCCGGTCGATCCACCTATAGTTTCCGTACCGCTTCAACCAGGAAAGCTTAACCAAGAGCTTAAACCAGGAAAGGATCTCGAGGCGTTCCTGAGACGTGCGCTTTCTCCCACTCGTGGGGAAACAGCCTCACAAAGCTCCACAGTAGTTGAACATCAGTAGGCCGCTTCTTTGATGCTTGCTGGTATCTTTCTTTTCAGATCGCCTATCTCGGCGAATGAGTTCATTCGGATGATCAAGAAGGAAAACGAAGTGGCGCCTCCGCCCCCTACAACCACCGAAGTCGAGAAAGAACACCTTAAGCACCTGTGGAAGCTCTGTCAGGAGGAACTTGACGCCACCAAGGAGATTGCGGATTGTGAGAAACGAATCGATGTACTCCATGCGCAGTTGAAGGAAGCGGAAGAGGCAAGGAGCGCAGTGAGTCCGACGTCCCCTGATGCGTGACCTGATGAAATGTTTCAGGCCGTTCAGAGAGCAGACCTTCTTAAGAGTGCGAAGGAGTCGTTGCTTTCCGCTAGCAAAAGGTTGTGTTAGGCTGTTTGAAGATTATGTGTATTTTATCATTAAATGCTGGTATGTTTCGGGATCACCGTGGCCGTCGTGTAGGTGCAACATGTTGTTTTCGCACCGGTCTGCATTATCGCGGTCTGTTGTTTCGGTGATAAGCGCGGTTGTAGGTGAACACACGCGAAAAACACTTTTTTCCCAACAGCGGGATGAAAGTGTGCTCTGATAAAATTGTTGTTCATAAATGCGTTCTATGCTTGTGGGGTGCTCCGATTAGAGGTCGTTTGAGCCAGGAACTACGCGTCCATATCAGTCGCCCCTTTTGTTATTTGTTCCCTTCGGCGGCTTACTTCTTCTTCGCACCGCTTTCCGTCTGTCCTGTCTATCACACTTCTTCAGCTTCACTGTCCACAGTTTCTTCGAACTTGCACGATGGCTTTCGTTCTGTCAGCAGGTAAACGGCTTCGGTTACAGAAGAGGCTCAATCTTGTATTCAGAAGGCATGTCCGATTCCAACGGACTCCACATGAATGGCCAGGACTCGCTCGTACAGCCGCTGCTGACCGACTTCTACCAGCTGACCATGTGCTACGGCTACTGGAAGGCAAGCGTGCACAACGAGCCCGCCGTCTTCGATCTCTTCTTCCGGAAGAATCCCTTCCACGGCGAGTTCACTATCTTCGCCGGGCTCGAGGACTGTCTCCGCTTCGTGCAGAACTTCAAGTTCTCCAAGTCGGGTGGGTCTCCCTTCCGAGAAGAAGTCCACGGTAGTCACTTCCAGATATCGAGTTCCTCCAGAAGACCTTTCCGAAGTCCACGGAGCCCGCCTTCTTCGACTACCTGCAGTCCCTCGACTGCCGCTGCATCCAGCTCGACGCCGTTCCCGAGGGATCTACCGTGTTCCCGAAGGTCCCGCTGATTACCGTAACCGGTCCACTGGCGGTGTGTCAGTTGATGGAGACGACCTTCTTGAACCTCGTCAACTACGCGAGTCTCGTGGCGACGAACGCGGCGCGGTTCCGTCAAGTGGCCGGCGACCGCATCGAGCTCCTCGAGTTTGGGTTGAGGAGGGCGCAGGGCCCCAACGGCGGCCTCTCCGCCAGCAAGTACTGCTACATCGGCGGATTCGACGCCACCAGCAACCTCCTGGCGGGAAAGCTCTACGGCATCCCCGTCAAGGGCACCCAGGCGCACTCCTTCATCTGCTCCTTCAGTTCGGAGGACGATTTGAAGGTCCGCGTGTTACGCGCCAAGGAGAACACCGAAAAGAAGGTGAACCTCTTCGAGCTCTGCCAGAAGAAGCTTGACTTCCTCATGGAACAAGTAGGGACCAGAGGCGTACCAGTGGATTCGGCGCCGTTTCAGAACATCTGGGGTGTTTCGAGGAGCGAAGTGTCGTCGAGCGAGCTGGCGGCGTTCTGCGCCTACGCGATCGCCTTCCCCGAGTCCTTCCTGGCGCTCATCGATACCTACGACGTCCTCCGGAGCGGCGTCATCAACTTCTGTGCGGTGACCCTCGCGCTCAACGAGCTCGGCTTCCGTTCACTCGGCTGCCGCATCGACAGCGGAGACCTCTCCTACCTCTCCAAGGAGGTCCGCGCGCGCTTCAGGAAGGTCGCCGAGATGTGAGTCCTTCCCGGTGTAAGGTAGGATACAGTAGGCGTTCAGCGACCCCGAGAAGCTGGGCTGGTTCGCTGACCTCGGCATCGTCGCGTCAAACGACATCAACGAGGAGACGATCATGTCGCTCAACGAGCAGCGCCACGAGATTGATGCCTTCGGCGTCGGGACGCATCTGGTGACGTGCCAGAAACAGCCGGCGCTCGGCTGCGTGTTCAAGCTTGTCGCCATCTCCGGGCAGCCGAAGATTAAGCTCAGCCAGGATGTCGTGAAGATCACCATCCCTGGGCGCAAGAAGTGCTACAGACTCTTCGGAAGGAACGGATTCGCCATCCTCGACCTCATGACCCTCGGAGAGGAAAGCGAACCGAAGGTCGGCGAACAGATCCTCTGTCGCCACCCCTTTGAGGTGCCCTTTCCCCTTTTATACCAGGTCAAAGCATAGTTCTAGGAGAGCAAAAGAGCCCTGGTCATTCCCAGCCGCGTCGAGCGACTCCACGACACCTTCTGGAGCGACGGAGAAATCCAGAAGAAGCTGCCGAGCCTCCTCGAGATGAAAGAACACGTCCACAGCTCGCTGGAGCAGATGCGCCAAGACCACCGCAGATCTCTCAATCCCACTCCTTACAAGGTATCTCACAGCAGAGTACAAGAAGCACAGTCTTCGTTCAGGTATCGGTGAGCGAGAAGCTCTACGACTTCCTGCACTCACTCTGGCTGCAAAACGCGCCCGTTGGCCAGCTGGATTGATTCACCGCATAGCCGTTAGCTATATTGACACGCCCAACATTATATGCCAACACTATCCGGTTCCGCCCAAGAGAATTCGCCTAAATGATGGGAGCACGATTATAGTTACTCCGTAGTAAACGTATTATTTATCCCTATGCTGCACTCGCTATACAAGATAGAAAAAGAGGGAGCAATGACTGCAGAGCTGACTGTACGTCGCGCGATCACTGGTCGTTGGCGTAGTCGGCGGGGTTCTTGCGGTTCGAGGCGGCGTTGGCCTTCTTGGCCCAGTCGTAGACCATGTAGCAAGCGGCGGCCGACGGGATGTAGTACCACCACTGGTTCCAAACGTAGGTGCGGAAGACGCCGACGAAGGCCTGGTTAACAAAGCCCTTCATGGCCTTCTGCTCGTTGGGCGCGAGGGCGAAGCGGTACTCTCCGTACATCTTGCCGAGGTTTCCGAAGTGCTTTCCGAGGGCGACGACCGAGGTGCGCATGGTTTCGGGAGTCTTCTGGAAAGAAACACATAAATCGGCGTCAGAGGCACGCGAACGAAAACGCCAAAACAGAAGATAGCACGAATTCCCGAATAAGGACACGCTACACGAAGAAAATAGTCCACACGGGCCATGTTGGCACAAGAAGCTCCAAAACAAAACGGACGAATCCAAGAAGAAGAACGGAACAGAGCGGAGGAAAGCGGAATCACGTCAGTGTGAGGGCGAACACGATACCACGCATTGCTCAGGGATTTCCCGTCGAGACCGACTCTTCGTGCGACCAACACCACAGCCCTTCGTTTCTGAATGCACGCCGATTCATCGAAGCTCTTTTTGTGCGAACCATTCGGGATACTGTAGTGTACTGTGGATCCTCCTCAATGCTCGCAATACAAAATTTTTATAGATTGCTATTCATGCAGTGGAAATAATTTAAGTGAGAAGGCAGAAGTTGTACGTATCAAGGCAACATTGACCCTTCGAAAGCGAAATCTACGAGAATAAGCTCTAAAATGCACCGCAGAGGAGATATATACAGCTTCTCGGATGCTCAGTCCTCCCACTCGCTGTCGTCGCGGTCGTCGTCGTCCTCGGAGTCGCTCGAGTCCCGCATGTTCTTCCTGCGCTCCTCGAGGGCACGCGCCAAGGCGCCAGCGATTCCTCCCATCTCGGCGAGATTCGACGCCGACTTGCGATTCTCGACGTCGCTAGTGTCAACCTGCAAGGCAGCGCATGAGCCGACGCTCGAAGACGACCGGGAACTCACGTGTTTCAGTGGCGCTCCCTGACGGATCTGCGCCAGCATGTTGTCCCGAGGATCGGAAGACGACGAAGCGGATCCTCCGTTGGCAACGGGTTTGAGCGATTTGCCCTGCTGGATTTCCTGTAGAAGATTCGCCCTGCCGCTGGTCATTGCAGGCGCCGACGAAGCCGAGGACGGAGGAGGTGGTGGAGGAGGAGGAGGAGGCGGAGGACCCCCAGAAGACGCCACTGGAGCCGGCGGAGGGGGAGGCGGTGGAGGGGGTGGTGGAGCTGCACCGTGCGAGGTCAGAGGCGGTGGTGGTGGAGGAGGATTGTCGTTGGGACGGTAGGAAGTGGCCACCGGTTGGGGAAGAGGCCGGGTGGGAGGAGGTCGTGTAGGGGGGCCAGAAGACATCGGAGGAGGGCGAGGGGGCGTCGGCCTGGCCGGAGCCGGCTGCCTCATGGGAGGCGGCGGCGGAGGGGCTATCGAGGTGATATTCGGGGTCATGGAGAAGCCCGAGGATGGCGCCGAGTCCCAGGAGTTGGCGCCGAACATGGTCTTTTCGTAGTTGGAGACGAACTCCGAAGCGAACTGGAGTTCCTCCTTGCACATCTGATCAGGATTGTGCCCAGCGGCCCTCAGCATGTCCTTCACGCTGTCATCGATGGTGTCCTTGTCGAAGACCTTCTGCGAGAAACCTCCGTCCTGGTTCCATCCGATGTGCGCTTTGTGCCTAGAAGGGTCGAAGTCTCTCGAAGTACGCCTAATGAACCTACTGGAAGTTCGTGGGGTTGCTGATGTCCTCTTTGCGGATCTTGGGCTTCTTATCCTTTTTGCCCGCCTTCTTGTCCTTCTTGCGGCTCTGTGGGGTCACGGGGGAGAAATTTGAGGAAGTGGCGAGGTGCTGTACGAGGTGGTTGCTGCCGACGTTGTGCGCCACGGCGCCCATCGAAGTGACCCCGGCGAGGGCGTTCGGCGCCGCCGTCCGCACTCCGCCAAGATTCGAGCCATACGATGGTTTCTGACCTAAAAGAGAACGCTGAACAAGAGTCCACAAAGAACGGCTCAGAATAATTTGTTGTGTTAAGGTCTGTTTTCTATCGTACCCCCTCTGGGAGAGTAGGAGTGGTAGTCCAACGTGGACACAGGAAAAGGCGCGGGCGGAGGTCGAGGCGCGCTTTGAGGAAACTTCGTTGGGATCGCCGGGGTTCCGTAGATCAGAGAGAGTCGCCTCGTGGAGGAGCTCCACTGGACGGGTGCCACGAGAAGCTCCTTGCTCTGGATTCTGGCTGAATCCTCGGGGAAAACGGGAAGACCTCTGGGGAACGCGTTCTGGCTATGTCTCCGGTTCAGGGGTGTGCCTTCGAAGGAGGGGTGATAGACGTAGCGATGGTTTCTACAAGGGAAGGCGACGCCCAAGCTCTGAAACCTTCGACGGTTGAAGTCGTCATAAGAGTCACTCCTCAGGTTGTCGTAGATGCTCTCTTGGCGACCGTAATAGCGCACCCTCTGCGATCCGAATTGCCATTCCTGAACGTTGGGGGCAAAGTGGTGCTCGTCGTCGGAGGGAAAATTCGCCCGAGACGGCAAGTAGCAGTAGTAGCCCTTCGGAAGCATGCCGCCAGGGCCGGAAGACGGGGGAATGGTCAAGCAGAAGACCGTAATGAGGCGCGTAATGTGGAATTCTCAAAGCCAAACGCCAAACAGTCGGGACAAACAGTGGCGCGCACCTTGAAACTAAACGCTCGTGCGCACGAAAAGCGGCTCGGACCTCCGCCGCTAGAAAATCGCCAAACGAAAACAAACAAAGTGGCTGTCAGTCGCCATATTCTTCCTGAATTCCAGGGACTGGTTCCTCGCCTCCCACTGGGGGATTAGCGTCTTCCGCGCCAGAACGATACCCAGAACACAAGGGACTTACTGTTTGTCTTCTGTTCCTGCTCGAAGCGCTTGTCGAGGTGCATCTTGAAGTTAACCGCCTCGTCTCTGCTGGAGAAATTGAGCCCGTACATACAGTAGTCGCCCTCGAAGGTCAGAAGCTCCTGGTGGATGTGGTGTGCCTTCACCCGGAAATTCTTGTACCTGGAAGGCGTCGTCGAGGCATCCAGGGGAGAGAACTTACAGAATCTGTTCCCAGGGACATTGCTGCTTGTAGATCTCGTAGAGCTTGAGCACATAGACGCGACGGTTGTAGTCCTTGACGAGGGAGACGACGCCGACGTTCTTCGCGTGCCACCGGGAGTGGTCGCCTTCGGTCGCCAAGAGCTGGACCACACCGGCGGCGAGGGAGACGCAGTCGGGACCCAAAAGCTCATAGAGACGCAGGTTCTCGTCCTCGGTGATGAGGTCGGAGCCCGTGTTCGTCGGCTTCGGCTTCCTCCGACGCTCCCGGCCAGCGTCGACGCCTCTTCGATAAGCAGAATCCACGTGCGCCATTCAACGGCTCCGCATTCGAGGCAACTGAAGCGCACAAATAAACGATTCGAAGGCCGTCGGCGACAAAAACAAATCGTTCGGCGAATCGATATTCGTCTCGCGACGCAATCGGTCTAGACAGAGACTGCTAATAGACGTCTAAAGTGCAAAAAGGCTCTCGAGGGGGAAGTCGAATAATTGGTCACGATCAGGCCACGGTCGGTGAATCACGGCGGAAGCGCGAGGCGCAGCTGATATGACCGAGCGGAGTCGGAGCGATGCGACGCCGGAACCCGAATCCCGCGGGCGAAATTATCTTCTTATCGAGGGAGGCTGTTTTCCAGGCGTAATTACTGAGGAAACGCGCCTCGCCACCCGTATCGCCCGCTCCCAATCCGCATCGATTATCCTCGCCCAATCAGTCAGCGCTTTTACGACAAACGGAGAGTCAAACGACGCGCGGGTCGTGCAGCGCGACGTCGAAGTTGGTCAGCCGTCGTCGACCGGGTTGAGTAAACAGGGGCTCCCTGAAAGGAGTCCAGAGGTATGGCGACGGGATTCAACCAAAAGGGGAGGGACAGCTGGTGGAGAAACGCTTTATTCCTGCGAAGCACGTTTCGGGCCAAAAATGCGCACTAAAAGGTCGTTGAAGTGGGTTGGGAACTCGTAGACGATGGTGTTCTTCTGCCAGCCGTTCAGCAGGACGCCCTGTGAGGCTCCGGTGATGGTCACCGGACGGAAACGCTCATTCCTGCCGAGTTCCATGTACTCAGCATCGAGGAGCTTCTTGTGGAAGTAGACCTTCATCTGTTCGAAGTGGTCGGTCTCTCCGTCGTTGCGCTCCATGAGCTGCCGGTAGAGGACGGAGCAGAGGACAATAATATGTCTCGCCTTGCGGAAGAGGAGCTCCAAGTCGGAGAGTTCCTTGTCTTGGCCGAGAAAGTCGTCGATGTCGACGATAGCCACGCCAGCGCCGACGGCCGCCGCTTTCAGATTGCCCAGGAACCACCTGAAGCTCTTTCGTTCGGCCGATTTCTTCGGCGTGCAGTGGGTGACAACGACGAAGGGCTCGGAGAAGTCGACGAGCTTGGGGCGGATAGAGCTCGTCGTCGAATACATAAGGCCCGAGTCGTGGGGAGCGTGCGCCTCAGAGGGCGGCTGGATGCCGTGGAGATGCGGCTTCAAGGAGATCAGAAGGTCGATACGGTTGGAGTCGGCGATGCTGGACAGGAGATGCGTGAGCGGATAGTCACTGAACATGCTAAGGAGGTGCTCCATGGGACTTTCGCGGCGCTGTAGGTTGATGATGTGGTCGTTGTCGAGGCCCAGCTGGTTCGCGATGAACTCCCAATTCCGCATTGAGCCCAGAGGGTGGGGATCCAAGCGCAGTTGCAGAAGCAGCTTGGCGTCGCTTTTCAGGTGTTTCACCTTAATTTCAGAGGAGACGTGCGGCACCAGAGAAGAGGCCGAAGGTGGGGAGCAGATCTCGATGAGACCTTTGAAGCCCGAGGTGGACGGGCCGCTGAAACCATCGGAGTCGTCACATTCGTCGCCTTCTTCATCGTTGTCCAACTCTATGGCGACCGTCAGGCTGGTCAAGTTGTCCTCCATTACAACAGCAAAACTGAAACGGCAAGATCAAGAACGGGACAGCCTCTTCATGCTGACTGGATCCCGGCGACAGAGCGAGAGTCATCCGTCCCACCGCTGGGAGTGCGTCGTCCTACAAGATCTTCGCGCTAAGAGCCTATCGCACCTCGTCACAGGAAGGCTGAAGATCCCTTGTAACCACCAGTCTCCGCACCTCTACCACACCCTGCAACAGGTGAATTACAAAAACAAAGTCAATTTACATGAGAAAATGTTATTAATGATATGATACATGTGTGGAATAATAGTTAAATTAATATGACTTGGAACAAAATACCGCTCGCGTTTTGTCCTCATGCCGTGTAAACCCTCAATTTGTACTTGATCTTCATAAGGCACACCGGGCAGGTGTGGACGCGAAGGGAACAGTGCTCGCAGACACCCATGTGACCGCACGGAACGTAGGCGACTTCTCTCTAAATTGGGTCCATCAAGATGCATTTCACAGTGCCGAAACTACCTCATGGTCGAAGCAAATGATACATTCTGTGCGCTCTGAGGACTCGTTCACTTCCTGCAAGAGCTGACACGTTTCCATAATTCTCTGCTCGTTGAGTTCAGCGGTGACGACCCTCCTCTCGAGATCAGCGCTCTTCTTAACAGATTCTTTGATCGTATGCTCCAGTTCTCGGATTTGTTCCCTCATCTTCGCCACTTGCTTCTTCATACGTGCATTGGCCTTCTCGAGTTTCAGTTCGTGGTCCGACACTCTGACTTCTTCCTAAACACCCCTTGTCACGAATGTAAGCAAAGCACTTCACAAACAAGATGACTTTCATCGGCTTTCTTTGCAGGGTGTTCATTAGCAGCTGGATTCTCTGAACGAGCTTCTCTGAGAGCAACCCTCTGGCTTCGGGTGGCGACGGGAGCGGGCTTCGGCGTAACAGGCCTTGCGTTCTTACGGGGGCGGCCTCGTCCTCGACGAGCAACAACTGTGTCTTTCATTGGAACATTTCTAACGCTGGCAACCGAACCTGGAAGATATCGCGTTAGGGATGAACAGGGACGAGAAACAAACCTGCTCGACGCTTACGATTCGTCAGTGCAGTGCTTCCGGGTCTCGCAAAACGACGTGTGCTGGGAGCCATAGTGGAGATTCTGCGAATTGTGCAGCAAGATTGTGCGATTAGCACAGCTTCTAGGGAGAATATTCACTGATGGGAGGCTGCACATCGTGCCTGAGCGGAGCCTGCAAACTTCTGTTCAGGACCCAACTCGATTTTGTATTTCCCGACGTCTTAGTTTCGAATGGTCGAAGTATATAGACTCGTCTCAGACGGCACAGTACAGACACATCTTCGTGTTTTTCGGTTATATTGTAGAGAATCAGCAGATAATTGTCATCGATGTTGCTTGAAATTCATCCTGGAGAAAGATAGCCTCTTTCAGTTGTGCTCTCTGAGAGGCTGATTTAGGCACGCCTCTCACCCTCGCACTTATCCACACTTATTCCCCATCAAAATGCTCTTTTAAGCACGCTCTTCAGTTTTCATCAGCCAATAGCCGCGTTTTCCCCTTAAAATGCGTCTCTCCCTTCTTCCGTGCTTCTCCACAGCTGCCATCGCCTCCTTGGCAGCTGCCTTCTGTTTCCCCCGCTCCTTCGACCTCCGGCAGCAGCCGGGCCTCGTCCTCATCTCCGACCAGTTCCAGTCGGTCGACTTCTTCGACAGCTCCACGTGTCGATTCCACATCTCCTCGCCCAGTGGAGTCCTCGTCGTCATCCGCAACTTCTTCCTCTTTTCCCATCGGCGGCCGACGAATTCGAAGGGAATCGCCGTCGTTGACGCCGAAGGTCACCTCTTCGTGAGCCAGCGACTACCGCTGGAGCGGCACTTCTTCGACTCCGACATCGAGGTGGAGATTCCCGCCAACCTCAACTTCCGGTATGCCCTCTTTCCCCTCAGATTCGAAAGATTCACTTAAGAGCAACGGTTCTGGTGACTGAGGCGACGAACTGCTCAGAAGTCGACGATTCCGTGTGGAGGCGGTGTAGAGACGGTGCTTGCGTTCCCTCTAACGTCTTCTGCGACGGCGTCGAGAATTGTCCAAACGGGGACGATGAAACGGGCTGCGAGGGGCCCTCGGTAGATGGGTACCAGGAGATGCCCCTCTCCGTGGCCTACAGACCTTTCTCCTCGAGCCTCTACATGCTCATCGGATTCTTCCTGTTGAACGCCTTCTTCGTTACCTTCTTCTTCATCCTGGCCATATGCTCACTCGGCTTCTGCTACTCTTCGATGTGTTTCCAGGGCCAGTCGAAGAGAAGTCGACGCACTTTCGTACGCTACTTGAGGTCGGCGACCTCCGACGCCGACGCCCAGACCGCGAGAAACGTCGATTCGCCGGAGGAGCTGATCGTCAACGTTCCGCCTCTGCCGCCCCTTCCGATGCCTTCATCTTCTCCTCGCCAGTCCTCGATCATCTCGCGACTCCACTTCCAACCCGCGAAGACCCTTGAGGAGCTGGAGCCCGGTAGGCGGACACCTCCATGCCCCTAGACGGAGTCCTTCCTTCAGAGAACGAGGACCTCGAGCTCGGCTTCCAGTTCGAGAGAACTTTCTCCATTGCGGAGTCCCGTGGCAGAAAACTGAGCGCGCCGGACTACGCGTACCCGGCGAAGAAGAACTCCTTCCTCCTGGCAAGGCACTCGACGAAAGCCACCCGGAAGTCATACTGTAGCGTGATGTTCAACAACAATGAGAACGTTTCTATTCCGAAATGAATTCAGTGGGTCAAACGGAAGGAAAGGTGCTGCCAGGTGGCGTGGTCCATGAAGTAGTACACCTGGGGCTTCTCGAATCCGTTGAAGGTGGAGGCGGCGGCCATGGTGTAGGCGCCCATGTTACGGTAGAGGAGCCAGTCGCCGACGCTGAGGCGGCGCATCTTTGTGGAGACCTCGACCTGGTCAAGGCCGTCGCACGTTGGACCCCAGATGGTCGTCGGGAAGAGCTTGTTGTCCTCCTCGTTGAAGGCCTCCTGAACGGGCGTTACCGTATGCTCAGCGGGGCAGGGCTTACAAAGAGCGGAGCTCCGGTGGGGTGTACGTGGTCGTAGAAGATGCAGTTGAAGGAGCCATAGACGCCGTCGTTCATGTAGTACATGTATCCCTCTTCGGCCTCGTCGGCAGCTGCAAGAAGGAGAGATTTCCGAAGTTCAGGGGACGCAGAAGATATACCGTTGTTGGTGATGCGGGATGCGGGGACACGCGCCGTCGAGATGACGTTGGTGATGAGGGAGAAGGGCGCCGAGGCGAAGTACCGCCCGGGCTCGGCGATGATGCGCATGCCCAAAGACTCGGGGAAGAACTCGTCAAGGGCGCCACCGACGACGTCGGCGATCTTCGCGAAGGTGATAGAGCCGCCGTCGGAGCCGGGGTAGCCTCCACCGATGTCGACCAAGTCCATCGGGTGGCCCAGCGACTGGCCGATGTCGAAGAGGCGCTTCGCGTGGCAGACGGCCTCTCGGAAGGCCGAAGGGTCGTTGCAGCCACTGCCCACGTGGAATCTGAAGAGCAGCGCTGAGCAAGGAAGGTGAGGCACGGACCTACGAGATGCCGATAACCTTGATGCCGACGTTCTTCGCCTTCATAAGGAGCCGCGGCGCGTCTTCCACCGGCTCGGAGCCGAACTTCACGTTGAGGGGGCACTGCGCCGTCTGATCGCTAACGGCGATGCGCAGGATCATCCTGAAGGAAGACTTTGGGGCACCGGGCAAGGGACTTACTGTGGGTTGGCGTGAGTGGCGCTAACCTTCAGGAGCTCCTCTTCGTTGTCGAAGGTCATCATGGAGATGCCCCGCGCCTCGGCGTGTTTCACGAAGCTGCGCGTCTTGCAGGGATTCGCGTAGACGATACGGTCGGGGGAGGAGAGCTTATTGTTGAGGACGACGTCGATCTCCGCTTTTGAGGCACAGTCGAAGCCAGTGCCGAGCGAGGCGAGTACCGTCATCAGGGTGAGGTCGTCGTTGCACTTCACCGCGTAGAAAGGCTCCACACGGGGAAGGCGTCGACGCCACTCGACGAACCTCTCAACTACGGTGGCGAGGTTACAGACGGCAAAGGCGTCGTCCGCCGTCTTCGAGCCCTTGTAGAGGGCGATCCGCTTCGCCACCTCGTCGTCGTTTTCGAACTTTTCGTCGAAAACTGCGACCTTCTTCGCACCGATCGTCTCGAAGCGAAGGGAGTTCATGCTGGAGAGTTCACCAAGGAGGCTTCTCTTTGGTATCACCGTCGAAAGAATCGGGCTGGAAGAAGAGACGGCGGCCAGCTTGGAAGCGCACCTGGAAGGGGGGCTGAGAGAGTCCGACGCGGAGAACTCACCGTTCTGTAAGGCGAAGCTACGAAGGTTCCAGTGGAACTGATGTTTGCGGATTCGCGACTGTCAGGGGTTAGAGAACGTCCGGCAAGTTGACAGATTCACTTGCTGGGACTTAGGGAGTTTGAAGGGGAAGGTCCACCTGAAAGCAGGAGTCTTCGGTCAGTTCCCTCAAACGGCGCGAATGCGAATGCTCATCCCAAGAGTGAACCCACAGATGGGGAGGGAGGAGGCGGTCGAACGAAAAACGACGGCCAAAAGACCGAGCAGTGAGTGGGCTGTGCTTTCTTTCCCATAGTGGGGAGTGCACAAGGAGTCAGGGTACGACGGCGACCCCAAACCGAGCGATAAGGGCCGTGCGCTCGCGCTCCAGACATCGGTGCCGCGGCAAGGAATGTCGCCGAAAGGAGACACTTTGAATTTATTTTATCAGCACGAAGAGCACAATTGCGGACTACTTCGGAGCGCCTCCGGTGCGAATGCGCTGCAGACGGTCGAATCCGAGCAGCCGGACGACCCTGAAACGGAAGACGACGTCAGAGCTGATAAGAAGACGAAAGTTTGCTTTAAAAGTCACTTACGCCAGGAAGATGTCTGGGTTGGCGAGGACGACGTAGGCGACGAGGAGCACCGGGGGCGTCTGTGAGATCCACGACTCGGCGAGGCGATTCGACGCCGCGGAGCAGATCAGGTCGGCGCAGCACTCGGGGGACATGTGGCTGGAGGTCTTCTCCATCAGGACCTGGCCGTGCTTCTAGAAGGGCGAAGGTGTGGCTGGAGGCGCGATGCTCACCTCTCCGGTGTTCCCGGTGAACGCATTGAGGACGTTGTTGGGGGCGAAGGTGAGTGCGGGACACACGATGGAGACGTCGACGTTGCGGTCGGCATACTCGACCGCCAGAAGCCGGAAGTAGCCCTACGGGAAAGTGGAGGAGCTTCCACCGATGCATCTTACCATCAACGCGTGTTTGGCGGCGGTGTATGAAGGGCTGAGAGGCGCCGGAATGACGCCACACATGCTGGAGACGACAACGAACTGGCCCTTCTTAACCTCTAAAAAGTGGGTGAGCTGTTTTCGGGCGATCTCTGTAGGCCCAAGTGCGTTCAGCTTGAAGCAGTCGAGGTCCACTTCGACGCTGACGTCGCCGAAGGCCGACCTCTGCGAACGGCCGCTGTTCAGGACCACGATGTCCACCTGATAATTGTTTGGGATACGGTAGGTGAGAGAGACTGACTGTGCGTCCGAAGATCGTATTCGCCCGTTTGACGACCTCTTCGGTCTTATCGAACTCAGTAACGTCCATCGGGATGATCTTCACGCTGTCGGGGGACATTCCCAATGAATCTGGGAAGTTACGCTAGGCACAGTCGCACTAGCACTCACTGATAAGGTCGTTCCTGACTCTTCCGAGTTCGTGGACCCTTCGCGCGGTCAGAATCAGGTGAACATCGCGGAAAGAGGCGATGTGGCGGGCGAGGAACTCGCCGATCCCGCTACTGGCTCCGACGATCCAAACGATTTTCCCCTCGAAGTGCACTTCTAAAACGGAGCATGACTCGAACACTCGATGGATTCACCTTGTTTGGTTCCGAACTTTGTCGCCAGATAGAGATTCAAGGAGCTCTTCGTTGTGGCGAAGAAGAAAAGGGCCAAGAGAACGAAGACGGTAAAGACCCAGAGGAACATCGCGTCTCAAAACTTTGAGCCTGGGGTTAAACGAACTACGATAGTATTTTATTTGCTGTCCGCGAATAATTGCGCGAAATGAGGGTTTTTTCGGAAAGAAATCCTTTTTTCCATTTTTGAATATTCAAGATCCTCGGTTCTTGTCGGAAAGAACTGATGAATATTTGTTTAGTTTCACACCTAATTTGAAAGGAGTTTCGGTAATAGAAGGAGCGTCGCGAAGCGAAGCGAAGGTGTAACGCGCACGATAAAAAACCAATGTGCCGTATTCCAGACTTTTGTCTAGACACCCGGTTTCAGACAGCCTAATCAAAATAGCAAAACGTGTCTGCAGACTGTGCAACAGGCACGATGGGTTTAGACGTCACTATCTCGTCTAGATGCGGAAAGAGTCCACAAACCCAAATATATTCTCGTTTAATCGAAATATTTCTCGTTCTCTCGGTTGAGGCGATTGAACGGGAAAGAGAAGTTACTCGGAAATGCAAATATTGATTGATAGGACCAGAATGTAGTTTGTGAGAACAACTGGAGATGCCATTGGATTCCCCCCCCCCCCCCCCCCTGTTTGGATCTCTTTTGCGTGTTTTTCTGAATTGCGATCGATGACCTGCTTTCAGATGTTATGTGTTCGCAGAAAATGATCGCCCCGTTCCTCTGCACGACCCGGAGATGCTTCGTGACGCTGAAAGGAAGCCACTCGGGCGTGAGTGCGGCGAAACTCCGGGAGATCGGCATCGGCTATGGGTCGCAAGAGATCAAAGGTGTCGTCACTTTCAGTTTGTTTATTCGTTTGCGTACTTTCCAGAATGTGTTATCAAGGCAATACAAGCGCGCTCCTCTCTGGACGTATTGATGACGGACCTGGACGTCTTGTTGTGTGATGTGCACGATACAGAGATCCCGGACACATTGCTCCAGCGCCAAGTCAACTCGCTCACGATGTTTGAAACATCACAACAGTACGCACAGAAGATGAAGGTCGGTTTTATCATAGATTATAATACAGCAAGCAGGACACCAATATGGGAACTGAATAGCCCGTGATTAGGGAAGATCCACGCGCTTCCAGGACGAACTTGACGAATCTTTGGATGCGGTCGATGACTCCGACCCTCCGCGTGAGGAGGTGGCGCTTTCGCCCGTCGGAGGAACGGTCAATTAGCATTCTTCGGCTCGACGAGTTCTTGCGGTCGTTGTGCAACTCGGAATCTAGCCTTGAAAACACGATGTTCGAATCTTTTGAATGGAACTGGCTAGAAGTGCTCGGGGTATTTGGTTTGTTGCGGTTGCCAATTACCGACTGATCTCGATACTGCGCTCTTGGTCCTTGGCGAGGGGGGTGGATGGTTCCTTCGTTTTCGGGGTTCGTGGCGGCGCCGAAGGTGATCGTAGATTGCTTGTCTGCTGTTTAGACTTGCTAATTTGGGAAATCGAAAAGCACTCTACCTTGTGGACTTTGGCTTGTTTCCTGCTTGTATACGCTTTCTTTCGCCCATTCTCGTCCACGACGATTTTGCACTCCCAAACACCAACGTCTTGGGATCGAAGACGACCAACACGGAAGGAGAACTTCTCCTTGAGCTCGTTGTAGTGGAACTCTCGGTGGTCATCGTCTATCCCAACGTGAAGAATCGTTTTGTTCTTGAACTTCTTTGATTGAATGCTGGATATGGGCAACTTGGGATTGATGTAAGGAACGCCGTGGGTTACGGTAACTTGCTGTTGGTTGTTGTGACTCCAAGTCACTTCGAGCGAAGAACTCTGAAAACAAAACTTTGGGGCGAATGGAAATATTATTCCCACTGGGATCTTCTTCAATTCTACATGTGGGCACTTGAGGGTGAATTCGCCATGGGTACCGTAATGGTCACCTTCGGGAATTGGAGAGCCGAGAGCGTATCCGTATCGTGCGAAGTAGTCTAAAAGATTCGATGGGTGGTACGATATACTTTTTGTTTTACCGGTGCTCGAATGTCTCCGGGCATGATTTTTTCTTTTTGTCATGTGTTTTGGCAACAGATGGATTCCATCTGGTGAAGTTGTTGTGCAGCAATGAATCCACAAGAGATTTGAAAATAGAACTAAGGCGAAGGCCTTTTGAGTGAGCGCCTGCTCACTTAGCCGCATTCATTCAGAATAGGACCTAAATGGTGGCAATAAATATTAGAAACGACAATCGTTCCTATGGCTCTAGAGGGGAAGGTATCTAATGAGTGTCGACGTACCCAGGAACACAAAGGGCGTGCAAGTGAAGAGCGGCGGCTTTTTGGCTATCCGGCACGCCGGATATTGGCTCGACGAGAGCAAGAATGGGACAACAAACGGCGGCAATTTGGCCGGATTATGCGAGACTTACTTTTGAAGTCGTCGCTTTTGCGCGCCTTCAAGCTCTCGTTTCTTCTTATCCTCTCTTCTCTATTATCCTCTCGAAAATAAGATTTGCGGATGACGCTTTCTTTTTAGACCTTTGCCTCGTCGAGAAGCCCGCGGAAAGGAAATTCTGTCGCTGCGTACCGATCCAGCCTACACAATTTGCTGAATCGCGCTGAATGCAGTACCTTAATCAAGCTATTGGAGGAGAAGAGGTGCATTACAAGGAAACCACACATAATACGCAAAGAAGACTCCACTGGTAAAGGACATCCGCTTATGCGCACAAGTTAATTGGCCACTTATTTCAGATGAGGGCGAACACAAAGCGCGAGGACCGATAATTGTATCAACGCTTCCCGCTCTCAGCCAGCAGAACGCACTCATCGACAGCCTCCGGGGCTCACTTCTGGGGCACGTGTGCTGCGGCAATGCAAGCACCATCTATCAGCTGGGCGACACGACACTCATCACTTTTCTGCCTGTGGGGTAACGGAGGATGGAATGTGGAGGGTGAAGACATCTAATTCTAGGTTGTTTGCGCAAGTCATATGCTCAGCGCCAAATTACGCCAATCGTTTGGAATTTATGACCCGCAAACAGAAGCACTCCTCGGCTGTTTTGAACGCGCTATTCAAATTAGACGTTCTGAACGAAGGCGATGGCTTCTCCGCTGATGACTTCTTGCCCGCCATCCCAGAGAAGACATCGAAAACTTCCAGAGGAACGAGATTGCACGAAGTATGGTGGACATTGGCGTATCGGATATGTTAATAAGGTCCATTCAGGTCGGAATCCAGGGCGATCTGATGTATGGCCTCAGTATTGCGCCGAAGAGTAGTGTGCGGATCGGGAACATTCCGATCCTCAGTCACGCACAGGACGGTGAGAAGGATACGCTTCTGAAGTTCGTCTTTTGGATGGACGAAACGGCGAAATTGAAGAAGAAGGACAAACTGGGTGAAGTGTTGAGGTAAGCTGTTGTGGAACTACGATGGACCACCGTAGTTTGTAACATGGGGACATCTTTCCATCGCCATTTTTTCAGAAGTTGGTTCCCGAACGTCGATCCTCTAACCGCGTGCGATGCTGGCGCTCTCGGAGCGAACGATTTCGCCACTCTCTTCGGAGCCGCTCTGCCGATGTTCAAGGAGGGGAAGTGTTCGCACGCCTTCCTCCGTGGATTCAAGGCCTTCTGCTCGTGCTACGAAGTTGAGAAACGCACAGAAGAGTTCTTCGACTAGCTGCTGCCTAGTGACTTCTCCATACGGGTTTCCGCTTTTACCACTCTTCGGTCTGTTAATAATAACAACAATAGAGAAAAATAGGTTTATTAATGGCAAAAAAATAGATAGAGGAGATCGGAGGATTCCCGCGGCAGTTACACCAGAAGAAAATGGCTCACGTGGTGATCACGGGTATGGCGGCGCCGATGGCGCCGAGGGAGGCTGCGGTTGGGGCATGAGTGTCATGGGATTTTCTGGATAAGCTGGTTGGTTCGCGAAGATTTGAGGTGGCTGCGGATACATTGAGACGTCGTGAACCGGAGGGGAGACGGTAGCGAATCGGCAGCGGTCCACGGGTTTCGGGACGATACCGTTCATGTTCATGTAAGAGGAAACCTGAACGGGCACTTCTGCCAGAACTTCCTTCGCCAAGCGAGCCATAGCTGCCGGTCCGACAGTGTCGCTTAAACCGTATTTGCTGAGGAATTCACGGAGGGGCACGAACTGAACGATGTCCCTGAAAACCCTAGATGTCATACAGCATTCCTGGTTGCCAAAATCGTTCACCTCTGCGCTGTTCGTCCGTTAAGGCTCAACAAGTGGGCGTCCGAATCCAAATCTTCCATGCGCGAAAAATCGTCATTGCCCACGCCGATGATGATAATAGAGAGCGGCAGATAGGAAGCGCCAATGATCGCGTGGATTGTTGGCTCGAAGTCGGAGATGATGCCATCGGTTATGATGAGAAGCACTTGGTAGCGAGAGCCATCTTTGGGGTATCGAGAGGCCTGAATAATTCACTTGAGAGGCTGGCGGCGTTCCTCGGAAACTCACGATATCGGCGGCGCGGTTGATGACGGGCGAGAAGTTCGTTGGCCCGAAGAGGCGGACTTGGTCGACGCACGTGGCGTAAGCGCTCATGATGCCTTCGACGCCGTATACGGGGAAGTCATTCGGCAGATTCAGGGGGAAGCAGAAACTAGTTTGACCCCTTGGGGGAATCTTCGCTCCGAATCCCATCGCTTCGAACATTCGGGAGGGATTGTAGGGCTGAAGAATGTCGGCGATGGCGCGACAGGCCAGTTGGTACTGGTTCAAGTTGTGTCCTCCGATGAAGTGCAGCGAGTTAGGCATTTTCGGGTTTCCATTCGAAGCAGTCAGATCGATAGCGATAGTGAAGTCCAGTGCCGTCCTGAAAACCTCTGATATGAGGAACTGTAGATGGAAAACAAATACACACTGAGCTGTGATGTACTCAATGAATGTGTAGTGACGTCGAGTGGCAACCGAATCGAAAATGAGGACCCCGGAGTCCTTATATTTTTTTCCTTTCTTTTCCCGTTTCCTTTCATTAATCAGCTGCAATACCGTAATCATTAACGTCCACACTCCGTAGTACCCTTACCGGAAGTTCCACGTCCTGTTTACTTCGAAGTCTCTCGAGAGTTGTTTCACAACCACCAATGTAGTCATGGCTGGAGCTGCATTTTTACGCTATTTCATCAGTAAACCAAAAGTCCTACCCTCCGTCCTTGTCGTAGTCAAAACACTCGATCCGCAGACGATTGTTGGGTTCATTGGCGCAGAGGCGCTGCATGGAGGCCTCGAAGGGCTTCCACTTTGGATTCAGTGTGCACTTAAGCACTTCGGTTTGATGGACTAGAAGCTTCCTACAATACAATATTTCTAGAGAAGCGAGAATTTGGCGCCTACGAGTTGCTGTCAGTGATACGGTAGAATTTGAGGAAGGGATCACTTTTTCCGAAAAAGTCTTTCTTGTCCAACTTGACACCATGACATGTAACCATCGCAACCTCTTGAATCGCTTCATCGGTTTCTTCGGCAACGACCTTCAGCTCACCCCACTTGGTGTAGCCACCCTGGTGGGTGTTATTGGTCAACTTCATAATCTTCGTAGATCCCTGAGCTCCGACGATATCTGATGAGAGGAGTTAGAAGAATATGCAAGTCCAGCTCACCTCCGACGGTTGTTTCAGCGGCGCCGATGAAATCGTGGTCGGCCAAGTTCTGTGACTTGGAGTCGGCGTCGTACACTTCAAAGATTATAGGCTGTTTCTCTTCGAAAAAGTAGTCGATTACGAAGGTGCGGTTCCATTCCGGGTCCAGGCAGTTTTGGACAACTTCAGTTCGGCCTATTTCGACTTTCCTAGCATGTGCCAGATGTGCGTCGCGAAACATGTAGACGACGCATATTGGATCACTCTTCGAGAAATAGTCGAGGTCCCGCAGTCCTCTGAAAAGTAATGACGTGAGTAGAGCACAGAGCTCAAGAATCTCAGATTCCCACCGAGCTGACAGTGTCAAACGAAGCTTGCTGCAGAGGTCGGCGCCCGGCGCCAGCTGCTCCACGGCCAGCGGGGGGGCGCCCAATCCATACGGCTGATTCTGCATTTCTGAGTCGAAAGAAGTTAGTATGGCAGAAAAACAAGAGACGCGACAGGCCACAACATCATCGCCGGCACCATTGAGTTAATTAACCGTCGAAGGCAACAGAGCCGAGTTGCTTTTTTCCCGGAGGCAAGCGAACCGCGGCGCGCTGGCAAACAACACAACAATCGATGGAGCAACCAGCTCAGCGGGTTCTGACTCATCTGACGTCATTTGAGCCAGAAACGCCTGGAAGCACCGCCCCTTTACAACGTGGTGACGTCGGCTTCCCGTTTGTTCCCTGCATCGCGTGACAATCGTCTGGAGATCACACTGAGTCACCACAAACTAAGGAAATATTTCATAAGGTGTTAGTAACCAGGAGATAAGAATGCTACGCACTTGTGTATTCTTTACATGGACAACAAATAAATACAAACAACAAACATGAGGTACTTGATATTGTTACATCTTTAGCAGAAGGAGTTAGTCGACTTATTCCAGGGGAGCTGTTGGGGGCTGAGGGGCGATGCGAATGCCGGAAATATCAGGGTAGAAGTTGCCATTTGAAGAACCAACGAAGGGGATATCAACTGTTGGCTTGCTGAGTTGGTCCGGAGGTGGCATCTGTTGGCGTTCCTTGGGCACCTTAGGTGCAATGTTCATACTGTTCATATAGGAGGTCACTTGCTCGGGCACTTCAGCCAGAACCTCTTTCGCGAGTCGAGCCATAGCTGTCGGTCCATAGACGCCATTGAGCCCATATTTGCCGAGGAATTCACGCAGCGGTACGAACTGAACGATGTCCCTAAAAAGAACGGTAATTACAACGACATGGCGTAATTTGGATGACGATAGTCCTACGTAATCGCATTACCAGAACTTACCGTTGTGCTGTCCGACCGTTCAGCGTCAACAATGCGTCATCACTATCGAGATCTTCCATGCGAGAAAAGTCTTCCGTCCCCACACCTAAATATCAATTCCAGTTTTTCACAGCGCACCGACTACAGTACCTATTATAATGATAGACAGTGGATGGTGAGACGCTGTTATGATTGCACTGACGGTTTGGTCGAAGTCGCAAATGACACCATCAGTCACAATCAGCAGCACTTGATAGCGGCTTCCGTCGCGCGGGAAACTGGTTACCTTGTTAAGTACCTTCAAGATGACCGGAGCAAAATTGGTTGGGCCGTAGAGTTGGCATCCACTCTGGCAGTTCTTGTAGGCCGACATGAGACCCTCGACTCCAAGAACATTGAAGTTCTCTTTGGATAAATTCTGAAGAATCGAAGATCAGAATAAACGCAGCGTGAAAACGAACCAAGGGGAAGCAATGGTCAACATATGGACTTCTGTTGACCTTCGCTCCGAATCCCATGGCTTCGAACACCTGAGTGGGGTTATAGGGAGCGCAGATATCCGCTATCGCGCGAATGGCCATCTGATATTCATTCAGAGAAGTGTCTATGTAGTGAAGCGACCGTGGGTCGTTCACCTGTCCGTTGGAAGCAGTGAAGTCGATGGCCACGGCGAAGTCCAAACGGGTTCTGAAATGCGCGTTATCATCACGATGTTCGATTTAAGGAAACAGACCCTCCAGTCACATATTCGAGGAATGAGTAGTATCTCTTCGTTTTAGCCGCATCAATTACTACTGTACCAGAATTCTTGTATCGTTTGCCCTTCTTGTCCTTTTTCTTCTGGTTTATGAGCTGGAATTTACACTTATTGGGGAATTCATCCAATTAAGCACAAACGGGTATCTCGCTATCTTCTTGGAATACTAATCGGTCACACGTCGTTTCGCAAGTTCCTATCAAATCATGTCCGCCATCGTTATCGTAATCGAAGCACTCTATTCGAAATTTTCGTGTTCGGTCGCCGAAACAGAGCTGCTGCAGATTTATTTCGAAGGGAACCCATTTGGGGTTTAGCGTGCGCTTGATGAATTCTGTTCGGTGAGCTAGAATCCTCCTAAACTCATCATGAATTACAGTACCTTGAAGATCAGTGCGTACGATCCGTCGTCGTTCATGCGGTAGAAGTTGAGAAATGGGTCGCTTTTGCCGAAGAAGTCCTTCTTGTCCAGCTTGACTCCTCGACACTGGAGCATCAGAATTTCTTTCGAAGTCTCATTGGCCTCCTCAGCCACCACTTTCAAACTTCCGCACTTTCCAGACCCTCTAAACTGGCGCGATTACTGTAGTAGTATCTAGTCCAACTGGAACTTACTGGAGTGTCAACCACTTAGTGGAACCCGGAGACCCAACGATCTCACCGAGTGATGTCTCTGCAGCTCCTAAAACAATGAGTGGTCACCGTCATGTCACCGCGTTTCAAATACCTATGAAATCATGGTCTTTTAAGTTGTTAGACTTCGAATCGACATCATATCTGAAATTGGTCGATTGAAGATTAACTCAGAAACTGTGGAACCCACGTACACTTCGAAGCGCACTTTCTGTACTTCCTCGAAGAAGTAGTCAACCAAAATCGTCTTCGCCCACTCCGGGTTCAGGTTATTCATTACGCATTCTGTTCTTCCAACTTCCACGGTGCGCATTGTGCCTCGCGCAATTGAGGAGGTCAAATAAACGACACATATCGGATCGCTTTTCGAGAACAGATCGAGGTCCTTGAGATCTCTAAAGGAACGGAATTACTCGGGGAAACGTAGGGCCACTTTGCTGGTCAGATGCTTATTCAAATTCCTAATAATGAACAGAGAAATGTCAACGTACTTTGCTGCCAACGTAAGTCGGACTTTCGAGGAAAGGAGGCTGTCTTGCAATGGTGGTCTATCCATTCAACGATTTCTTCTAAAACAACAAAGTATCAGCTGATTACGCACAAGCAGATCGCGCAACAAACGGTCCGACGGCGCTCTGTGGCATCGATCGATCGCTAGCAGATGCGAGCGGAAGGGGAACCGTCCTCTCGAACACGCTTGACCAAAGCTCCGCCTGGCGTTCGGCGGTTGCATCACTAATTGCCACGCAGCATACAATCTACGATCGCCAAAACAATCGAATTCATACGCAAAACGAGCTCCGCAAAAAGAGCGTCAAAGGCGGAGCTTCCCCGTGGAAGCTAAGAATAGATGCACATGACGTATTTACTTGGATGCTGACGTCACCGACCAGTCAAACGGCCAAGTGGCGCACGGAAATAGCCTGAGGAGATGTAATAAAGACGTCAAGAGCTGCAGCATCGACTGGATGTGACATGCGCGCGGTGTAATGGTAGAGAAATTGGCTTCCGTTGAAAGTGAAAAAATGATTCGAAGGGCGACAGCTGATAGCATCTACGCGGTGACGAATCGGCGCAATCACCAAAGGAATTCGACATTAGTCAGAGGTTGCGAAATCGAAGTGCAAATGGAGATGAAGAAAGGCAGAAGAAGGGCATATCGAGGGGCGGCCTTTTCCTTTTCCCAACACGTGCTCCGATGCGATACCCTCGAAGAGACAAAAAGCTTTCTCGCTTCCCATACTATCGAAAAGCAATTTAGCATTTCGTTTCCAAACAAACCGAGGAAGCGAGCAATTCAATTTGGATCTGGTAAACACAGAGGGGAGACGAACAACCGCTCGGCATTCGGCGCCGATGGAGAAATGAAATGCAGAAAAAATGATACCGTAGTCGGAAGCTTCGTCATCAGGTGTTGACACTTGGAGACCCATCTTCTCTCGCGCGCCCTTTTAATTCGTGCTTTTTCGTTTTGGTGTCTTTGCTTTCTGGGTCGTTTGTTTAATGTGTTCATTTTCGCATTTTTTGCGGGCTGTGCTTTGGCTTCCAGCTCCGTTTTGAGTCACATGTTTTTTTTTGTGTTTGCGGGCGGACGAACTCAACCTGGTATTTATCCTTGTGAGTATGTTTTCGTAAGTGCACTTGGGTTTGCAGCTTTGCAGATGTCCATCTTTTGGCTTCATCTTTTCTACTTTCATTCTCGTATTTCCACTCATCCATGTCTGTGGAATGGAGAGTTTTTCGTCTCTAGAGTTCCATAGGATGTGCGGGTCTCTGATTTTTAACTAAACTAAATTTATTGCATAGTTGTACTCACTACAGAACCAAATATGATGCTATGTTTCTTGAAAAATTGGGGAAATGTACAACATTTGAAATAGAAACAACCGGAAGAGTCCACCGAATGGCAATTGAGCACGGGATAAGGTAGCGTATGAAAACACCAGTATGGAGAAGGACGGCAACACACTCGCGCACACACAAAGGTTAGCTTTAGTTGCTACCGTCGTCCTGCTCAGAACATATCGAATTCACGACGGATCTGGTGGGCATGGAGCTTGCGCTTAGCAGAGGGTGAAAAGTGGCTCTGCAAAGGGACGTTAAATGGATAAATGATGACAACGACCTTCTTGAAGTCGTCGACAGGAAGCTCGTCGATCTCCTCGATGTCGGACTCTATCTGGATGGAGACGGAGCCCGTCTTCTCGCGCTCAAAGAGGTGTCCCCTGGGCAGCTCGCGCACCTCGTGGATGGTCGTCTGATTCATCAGGCTCATCTCGTCGAAGACGGTGTCAGTGTCAATGATCTGACCCGAGGCCTGGAAGGGCTTCAGTGGGGGACACCTCGATAGGACTCACCCTGAGTTCGTCAAGCTCCTTGGCTGAGAAGGGAGGCGTGTTGGGGACGTCGAGCACGCTGTGAAACTTCTCTAAATCCACCAAGTAGGTGCCGTCGCTGCGGTGGTACGTGGCGAGACGATCGAACTTCTTTCCCCAGAGGACTTCGGATGGTATGTAGCTGGTGCGCGCCTGGGTGGTAGAGCCGTTGCTCTCGACGACGCCTTCGAGGATCACGATGATCTCGAAGCGCGTCGACGGGTTCTCCACGCTCTGTTTGGAGATCTCGTAGAGGGGCGACTCTTCGTTGATCTCGTGGACTACCGTAATAGGCCACATCACCATGACACGGTCGAGGCCCTCCTTGTAACCGATGTCCATCTCGAACTGGTGGTACGGTAGCATTTCGCCCTCATAGGTCACTGTCTTCTTGATAAGCTGCAAGGACCGGTTTTAGCGCTCCGCGGAGCCTTTGAGGGGAGGGGACGCGTTACTGTAGAGGTTCTGTTTGCTCAGGCGAGGATTCGCCAGAAGACACACTGGGGGAAGGCGGGCCTACCTGGAAGCGGACGTGCGCTTCGGCGAGGCATGTCTTCCGCATGTCGCCAATGCGAATCATGAGGCAGAGCTTGCCGTCGCGCATCGCGATGACGGCGTTCTTGCTGAACATCAGCGTTGCCCTGCGCTTCGTAGGACGCGCTAGCTTGTTTATCACGAAGGCGGTGATGAGACCGTGGACAAGGGTCCCCAAGAGCAGTTGCATCATACTGGAGAAGACGATGCCAAGGCAGGCATTGCTCATGTGCCTAAAGGGGGCGTCGATGGGTAGAAAGTGCTGGGCACTTGCCTGTATCCGTAGCCGACAGTGGACTGCGTGGCGAACGAGTAGATGAGCACGTCGGTGAAGGTGCGCGCATTGACGATACATGGCGTCCACTCGGCATCCTCCTCGCGCTCGTCGAAGTCGCCGTGGATGTAGGAGATCAAGTGGTAGCCGGAGGCGAAAAGAAGCCACATTACAGTCATCGTGGAGAAGTACAGAAGGACGATGTAGCGCCACTTCATCGCGAGAAGCGTCGTGTAGCAGTCGCTAGAGGGACGCTTCAGAACACACACAGCGCGAATTTACCGGACAAAGCTGTAGTAGCGACGAGTGGTTTCCAGGCGCAGGTTGATGTACCCCGACTTCTCAACGAGGCGCTTCCGCTGGACAACCTTTCGGCGAGGGAAGAAACGGCGTCTCTTCGGCGGACACAGGAAACTGTTATTCTCAGGATCCTTGAGCATGGTCATCTGAAAGCAAACGGATGCGACCAGCAGGACAGAGGCGAGGGGGCTCGGGAAAGTGCGCCAACGGTGGGGACTGTCGGACAGAGAGGAAGGAGCAAAAGGAAGGAAGGCAGACAAAGCGCTCGGGACACGACCGTGCGCAACAGTGCACGGCGCTGAAATGAATCAAGTGCCAGCGCGCGGCACCAAAGGGCAGCGGTCGAAGGCGCCACGGAAGTCGCGGAGCGTCGGATTTGCATGCGCGCAAATCTCGGAGGAATCATCGGCTCCCGAGGCCTCAATGAAGATGACTCAGAAAAGAAGATCGACCGCTATCTTCTGACTCACGCATTTCGGCACCCTTTGGAGGCGAAAAATACAGACGGTAGACAGACTGTCTATGCCTCTTGTCCCTTTCGCGGAAGCGAATACCAGGCGGTCATTCTTTCATTGAGTGCTTATCGGAATCGGTCGCAATCAAAAATGTCGGACAGCGACTCGTAAGTGGCGACGTTCCGGTTCCAGAGATGACTGTGCATTCAGGAGCCAAGACTTTACGGTGATGTCGAGCGACAGCTCTATTGCTCAAGAACAACAACCTATGAACTGTCTGAAGATACGCCCTTCCGACGACTTCTCCCGTAAGTGCCACGTGCCGCTTTGCCCTGACTTTCCCCTTTTCAGCCATCGCCTCTTTGACGCCCATCGAGGAAAGCGATCGCTATCGAATGGCGACTGGGAAGAATAAGACTGACTTCGCCGTGGTGGCCCAAGGAGGACGGGCGGCACAGCCCGAAATTAGCAACGCCTTCGCCACGGACCTCGACTACGCGATACGCAACAACATTAACAACGACGATCTCCTGTACGCTCCTTATCCGGTGAGTGGAAACCTCTGGAATGCACTGAACTCCTTTTTCTTTCAGATCAAGTCGATGGCGCCGATCTCCTTCCTCGAGCAGCTCGCACAGTCGGTCCTACACGCGGACATCCTCGTAAAAGCCGAAGCCGTCGCTGATGACGTCCACCAGCAGACAGCGCTCGTCACCGCCTTCGTCGCCGCCTTTGTCGGACACGTCAAAAAGAATGTCGCCTCGCACCCCTTTATGCCTGTCCTCGGAGAGACCTTTGAGGTATTTGCGAACTCGACGCGCCAGTGGCGCTTTCTGGCGGAGCAAGTCGAGGTCGACGTCACCGCCATTTCCCTAAAGGCGCAAGGGTTCCACTTCCAGCAGAATCTCTGCCTGAAATCTGAATTCCTCGGCGACCGAAAGCTCTTCACTGTCGACCCTTCGGGAGCTGGGCACATCGCCTTCGAAAAGACGCGCAATGAGGTTTCCTGGAGCCTCGACGACGTCCGCTTGACTCTCACGACGTTGAGCGGCGGCGCTTCTGCACAGTGCACTGCCATCGTCGACGGCGCCATCTCCGTCGTGAACTCGAGAGGCGACAACGCGAGAATTGTTTTCCAAGAATCCGATCCCACTGCGCATACCGCATTCCACGCGCTGGTTTTTAGTCGCGAAAAGTAGATGCAAACGGTGAAGATACTGTAGCTTCTTGCTCGTTTCAGCACGAAGCTGATTGGACTGAACGGAAACTTTGAGGAATCGATCAATGGCGTCTTCCCGGCTCCGAAGCTGCGTCCGCAGTCCGTCTGCTCCCCTATCCGCGAACCCGTCACCACTTCACTCCTGACGATGAAACTCGAGAAGCCCGAAGCGCAGCTGAAGTACTCTTCCTCTGAAATCGGTGAACTCCCTCCGACGGATTCCCGCCTCCGCGCCGACGTCCTCTACGCTCGCCGAGCTCTTAAAAGTATCCACCGCTACACGTATTTATATGACGTTCTTTGCAGCCGACACCCCTGACGAAGCGAACGTTCTCTTCGGGAAAGCGCAGCAGAAGCACGAAAAGTACCTCCGTCGGGAATACTCCCGGAGAATCGCCTCATCTACGCAGAATTTCGGCGCCTACCAGAACTACGACAACAACAACGACAACATCAATGGAAACCTGCCGCCTGCTAGCGCAACTCCCCTTCAGGACCCCCTGTGGTTCAGACGTTTCATCGAAGGCGGCCACGTGCGTTACCGTTATGTCGACGGCGAAGCGGAAGAGTACTGGACGGCCCGCGCCCAGAAGAACTTCTCGCGCTGTCCTGACATCTTCGAGTGTCTCGTTAAGAAGAAGTACTGATCTCTTTGGTCCTCGAGTTTACTGTGTCCACAGCAAGTGCATTGAATAAAGATCTCTCTTCGGAGGTTCTCTTATCACTTCTGCTGCGTCGGTTTGCAGCCGAATGCGCTTCTCGTTGCTAACCGTCGATGTGTCGCCGCATATTTTTGGACTCATTTACAACGGGCAAATTTGCACGAATCAATTCATTGGGTCCCGAATGCACTTTGAAACAAAACACGTAACTCGTTGGGTGATGTGAGGCCCGGTGGACGTGGGTTCTCCTCGGCAGCGCCCATAAATTCTTCCAAAGCGTTGAGGATTCCGTGGGAATGCAGTGTTTACGACGAATCCCCGACGTAGTGTGGCGCTTTTTCCATCGTGAAGTGAAGAAGGGCTGAGGAGCGGAATTTATAAGTTCCGAGCATGCGGTACCGTCTTGGGGAAGCAGGCGAGAAAGGTCCGGAGAGGGAAGCCTGAAAAACGCTCAGGAAGAGGCGTATCTTACCGGAGACGAGGGTGATAGTGAGGGATTACGGTATCGGATCGTGCTTGTGGCGAAAACCAACCATTGCTGGGATAGAAGACGTAGCAATCATTAGCTTTCCCCATAAGCAATATCCGAAGGAGCGGAGGTCGGAGCGGCATCGAGGGGCGAAGAAGCGAAGGGAAATGGCGCCCGGATGGTGATCGGAGAGTTTTATCAATCATATCGCTTCGCTGCGTCGTCGACCGACGCCGCCATCACTGAGAAGCGACGACTGGCGAGTGAGTGGATGGAGCCGCCGTACAATAATCACCGTCGTCGTATCTCTGGCGACGAAGGCGCCGGCTATCAACGGCGTCGCCCGCTCCTTCCTCCGCGCCTCTGCTCATCTTCTTCTTCACCTTCTTCGTCGCTCAATAATCGCCGATCTGTTTTCGCGGTGCGTACAGAACGTCAGCGCCTCAGGCCTCCGACCACGATCGCGCCTTCGCCGCCTTCGCCGCTCCACCATCGTGCATATCTCCTTCTTCTGCCCAGCTCCCGGCGGTCCTCCTCCCCGAGCGACCAGCATCGAAACCCTCTCGTGGCTTCTGCTCCGGAGACGACGTCTGCGGTCTCCAACGACCCCTTCGGCCCTCGGGCGGAAGAGATCTGCCGTCGAGCGCCCTGCAGCAGCTTCGACGGCGATGACAAGAAGGCGACGATGCGCGCCGAGTCCCGAGTCTGCAGGAGGTGGAGTTTGGCCCGGCCAGCGCCTCCGGAGGAGAACTCGGCCCCCATTCCACGGTGCACGGCCAACAACAAGATGACTTGCCAGCCTGCGTTCTCCAAGCCTTCGGCCTCCTCGGCGACCTCCTCCGAAGACCCTCCACGTCCCAGAATCGCCAGAATACGTGAGCGGCCTCTGCCCGACAGAGACGCCTTCTTCCTCTCACTCAGAAGGTCGCTCCTCTTCGCCCTCCTTGTCCTCGTGCTCCTCGCTGCGCAGGGCTCCTTAGCCCGGGCCCAAGAAGACGATTCCGGGCCCCACGAGTATCGCGTCGACACGCCGACGGACCTCCAGAGGAACCAGACGGCCTTCAAGAACCTGCCGCCTGGCCGCGAGACCTTCGGGATGCTCCATGGAGAGAGGGTGATAGAGCCGCTGCTGGATTCGCGGAACGGTCGCCGGGAGAAGTGGTTGCAGAGGCACAAGAATCGCAAGGAGAAGAACGAGAGACGAGGTGAGTCCTTCGAATCGATTCCTTCTGATCTTCCTTATCGCCCACTTTCTTCGGTCGGGTCCCTTTGGCGCCTTCGGACTCCATTGTCTTCTCCTTCCCCGGGGTTCCCTGCGTGCTCCAGAAGCGATCGATGCATCGAAAATCTGATATTTCCTCGTTTCTGGGGCATTTCCTGCGGCGCCGTTGTCAGTTGTCACAACAAAATCATCTCCAACTCATAACCTACGGAGAATCGACTTCTCCGCCGCAGAGGCGTTGTAATATTCGCAGAAGTGGAGAGCCGTGTTTGCGGCCCTCCAAATTGCTTGAGGGGCGCTGCAACGCTCTCGGGGGATTCGAATCGGCCCCGGAAGAACAAAGTTAAACTCTTTTTCCATCGAAATAGACGAATAATTATAGCCGCAATTAGACCGAAAAAGAGCTCCTTTATGGGGTCATTTCATCCCGAGTTTGTTGAGGGCAAAGCGTTTTTGAATTTCCGCGGGCAAATCTGTCCGGGTCGCCTGTTTACCCTCCGGCGTCGCCCACCGCCGCGCTTCTAATTGGTCATCGAGCGGCTACGGTAATCAGATCTAATCTGCAGCGCCTGCTGTTCGACGACAACACCGATCGGCTTCGGCGTCATAATCGTCTTAGAAACGCGTAGAAAACAGCGCCGCTTCCGCCCTGGCGCCCCGGGGTTTTCCTCCCGCGTGTCGAGGCGTGTGATAAGCCGCGTTATCACGCCTCGCCCGGGTCAGCCCTCCTCCAGGCCCGACGACATTTTTTGCATTTTTGGGCTTCCGTTCACGAACCCTTTGCAGGACGCAAACGCCTGAAGGGCGATCAGAAGGAGAACTTCCTCCTGACGCGCCAGGAGATGCCCAAGTTCGAGAACAGCTGTGTCGGAGTGAAGATCACGCAGCGCGTCCGCATGGCTGGTTGTCTCTCCAGAGTTGTCCACAACAGGTCAGTGCGGGGGAAGAGACGAGCGCCATCCCCCGGAGGTGTCGATTTCAGTCGCCTCGGCTAGGGTTTCACGATCCGATCGATCCTCCGCCTTTAGGTACTGCCACGGCTCTTGTACGTCAGTGTTCATCCCGCGACTGCGTGCGAAGAAGCTGAAGGCAACGTTCGAGAGTTGCTCGGCCTGCCTACCGTCCGACTACGATCGAGTTGAGGTGAAACTTGAGTGCCCGAATCGAAAAGAGTCGCCTGTGATCGTCCGCCGCGTCATCAAAGTCAAGAAGTGCTCATGCCTCAGTCAGTGTGAGATAAAGAGGGACACGTGAGGGCGGCTCCGCCCCGGCGTCGAGTCCGCCCCACGCGAGGCGGCGACTTTGTAGAGAGCAAGCGGCTCCGTGTGTGTGCTGAGATTACGGTAGAAATCTTAAGTAGTGGCAGAGACTCCCGAGAATCCGACCGAAGCATCACAAAAGAGTGCTCTATTTATTTTGTTATCTCCTTTCCTTCTCGATGACCTTTTTGTTTGCTGCAAAGTATTCTCCCTTCGCACCTTCCCCTTCCCCTTCGACCCACGATCTCGATTGCTTTTATTCCTCTGTTCGATGTCCTTGTCTGGTTGTTAACTCTTTCTCCTCGAATATCATCCATATTTTCACGATTGCGCGGGATTTCAAACACATAGCTGTGAGAGATTATATATAATAATATTAATACAAACCCCAACTCTTTTGGCTCTCTCGCTTTCGATGTCTTCACGTTTTACTGACAAATCGTATCACAGAGATATCACAGAAACGCCGTTATCCAACTGAATCGAAAGCTTCTATGCTCACAACGAGAGGAAATACCCGGAATGGAGTGGAAAAAGTGCGGTAATTAGAAGTCTACTGTAAAGCGTACGGTTCTACGTCCCCGCTGTCTTCGGGAGGGGGAACATGAGCACGTTGGAAAGCATGTAGTCCAGGTCGGGGAGGCTGTCGTGCAGCGCCTGCGCGTCCAACGACAGCTCGTTGCGCGAACGTGACTGGGGTAGTTTGCCGTTCGTCATCTCACAGGGAGAACTCTGCCGCGCAGTTTGCTGCTTTTTGAGCAGCTCGTCCACGTTCCAAGATCTGAAGTTCGTGAAATCGTAAAAAGAATACTTTAGCACTAGACATACGAAGACTGCTGAGTCGTCGCAGGGGTTTTGGTGTGGTCCTCGGCGGTATTGAGGCCGAGTTCGTCCAAATCACGCTGCAACACAGCGGACAAAACCGAGCCATCGCTGGACTCCTTCTGCTCGTTTGCAACTAAAAAGTCGAAATCAAGCATCTCCGACGCGGCGGTGACTGCTAAAACGGCAACTGTGGACACACGAGTGCGGCTGGTTAGGCTTACATGAGCTGGTTAGTGGATTTACCATACCCGAGTCCGACCAATTGAAATTGACCGGCTCCACGGAAAGAGACGCCACGGTAGCTACCGGATCCGAAGTCGGCTGTGGAGGACTGTCAGAGCCAAAGGCAGAAGTCACATGTTGTGTCGGCTTGAGAACGCCTCCGTCGCCGATCAGCTGCTGTGCGAACGCCGGCAAATAGCTGTTCTTAATTTCAGCCTTCTTCACGTCCATGTCCAGAGTTCTTAACAGCACGGTGTTGGCTGCGGACACCTTCCACTGGAATTTAAGAGCCAATGTTTCCTCGACAATGCGGAGGTGTCTCCACAATTTCAGGGAACTGAAAGTGCCGACTTTGCAAGATGAACGTTAAACATCTCCAACCTTCTACAGTCGTCAGAAATATCATCTATATCTAGTTCCGTCAAAATATCGTAAACTTCGTCATCAGCGATTCCTTCGTCTTCTTGTGACATCGTTTCTATTGACCAAAAATCGTCTTCTTCGAAGAGTTCTTCGATCGTAGGAACGTGTTCCTGAAATTTGCAACTTCGATTCGAGCTCTTTGGCACCTTTGCATACAACGGAAGCCACGCTCTGTGGCGGAGGTGGAGACGCTTTTTCTTCGACGCCGCTTTCTGGAGTAGACGAAGAGAACTCTGTAAAGTCAGCGGCCCAGTCGTTCTCCTCGACCGCCTCGCCTTCTTCCGCTTTTGTCCAAGCATCGCCAGCAGCGGGATCGGGCTTCACAGCAGTTGTACTTGTTTCGGCTGTTGAGGAAAAGTCTCCGAACTCTTCGAAGTCACCGAATTCGTCATCATCGTCTTCGTACATCTGCCGCTGTTAGCCCTACTCCTGGAAAACAGTGATTCACTACAAAGAACGAATGACACAAATCGTCGAGAAGTCAACAGTCGATCAATAAGCGCGCTGCATAACAACACACGTAACGGCGCATAATTCGACAATTAGACAAAATTCATCAGATAAGCCTCCAAAAGAAAAATGAACTTCATGAAGTGCACGACAGCAGGTGACAACAACTCTCTATAGGCCTACTTCAAAACGACGCGTTCAACAAGAAGGCGCTGAAAGCGAAGTGTGATGAAAACGTGAAAGAGAAAATTCAGGTTCAGGTCGCCCATTCACGAGCAGCCATGCACTAGCCCAGCAGGTAATGGACTGAGAACTGGTTCTCTTCGTTGTTCTGATGAACTGGACGGCGACACCTACGGCTAGTCTCCAGACGCTCTCCTCACCCCTCGCCACTGGAACAGCCAACGATTGTGTCCGTGTCCGTTCGCGGGGCAATTAGATGCGCCGAGGACAAACAGAGCGTCCAGGTGCGCCGGAGGACCACCGACACGGATGACAGCAAGCAACGACGCGCGGAGTTAGTGCTCATCCTCTGGAGCTGGAATCGATTTCCTGAAGTCAGGCGCCCTTATTCATAGCCGCCAATCAGCGAACCGACTCTGTAATCACAGAATCTGAGGAGAAATTGGGACAGAGGTGGGCGAAGAGTGCGAACGGCACCTTCAGAAGCTGATAAGAAGTAGAATACGATAGGAAGAAGAAGAGGGGCGAAACGTGGAACCGCGTGCTGACCACACACGGCGTCCCTCGAGCGATTTTACAAAGCAAAAATCGCAAAAACAAAAGGTCTTAAAAAAGGGCCGAACATGCGCATTTTCCGGTCAGTTTGGTCGTGATGGGACCACCGTGTACTCTTCGATCATTGATCCCGTCGGAATCTCCGAATCAGATAGATTCGGAACGCTGTTTCCGTGCCGTGTCGCTCGTGGAATCCCTCCTTTCGCGTTAGAGGCAACGCCTGGACCCCTTTCGTGGCCCACTTGCGGACTACCCTATATTACTGTATTATCGTTTGAGATTCCGAACAGCGACGATGACGGAGAAGCCTTCCGACACTTCGAACCACCAGCGCCTGAGGGAGATGTACCTCCACCTGACGCCCCAGGGCGCCGTCATTCCCTACGGAATTTGCATCGACTGCAACGATCACATCTGGGTGGCCTCCAAAGGGGGACTCTTCAAGTTCGACGTCGACGAAAAGAAGCTTCTCTTCGAGAGGAAAAACCCCTTCCCCAAGAAAATGGCGCCCTACTGCCAGGTACTCTACCATGACAACAAGGTCCGTGTAGCTCAATCTCAGTCGGTTCTAAAGTGTGATGCATTTCAGATCATTTACGCGATCACCGAGGATAAGCAGAAGCTTACAGAGTTCCGCATCTTCGACCTCGAAGGCAACATGCAGCACGAATCGTTCATTGACGGCAAAATCCAGAATATGGTGGTCAGCCCGAGCGGCGACGTTTTCATGACGAAGCAGCCCGATTCCGACGAGTCGATTATCTACAGGACGTCCATTGACTGTCCTCTCGGCTGGGACGAGTTCTGCTCCATCGATAATATCGCCTTCCAGGCGATGTGCGTCCTCGACGAGAACACCATCGCCGTGGCCACCGTCGACCTGCCTGTCAACATGTACTCCAAGTGAGAAGAACTCCATCCGCGCCCCAGCAGTTTTTGGTTTCAGGCAGTCCCTCAAGTGGATTGACATCGAAAACCAGAAGATTACCGGGACCTTCAGCGAGAAGGGAAAGGAAGACGGCAAAATCTTTTTCCCACGAGGCATGTGCAAGCACGGAGATGACCTCATTGTCATGGATAAGACCGGACGTCTCCAGAGGTTCAACCGCGAAGGACACTTCCTCGAAAATGCCGCACGCATCGACGCCTATCTCGGAAACGGTCTTCTTGTGCTCAAGGATGAAGCGATCATAACTTGCAGCGGCATCGTCCTCGATAAGGTGAGTTTGAAAGATCGCAAATGCTTATTGATGAACTTCTTGGTTTTCAGAACGGGACGACAATCTGCGACGACTGGCTGGAGCGGATAAGACTTGACGGGTCGACTTGGGAGACTGAACCACTGTCTTCGTCTTAATGTATCATAGTGCCTTGTAATACACATTCCGATTGAATATGCGAAGTTGCCAAAGTCGTTTATGACAAATTTGTTAATATTTACAACAGAAACAAACGCTCTTTGATCAGTATCTCCTCTTTGCCGAAACGCGATCGAAGACTGACGGCTGCTCGTACACGACTTGATCAGCTTCCATCCCGTAATCGTCTTCGAAGACTACAAGGGATCGCTGGTTGGCACCTCGCGCGCCAAGCCTGCTGGCCAGAGAAGCCTTTCCTTGCCCCGCGTGAACCGTCCTTTGCACCGGCACCGTGCGTCCCGAGCTCAAGCGGTCGGCCAATCCTCCCCGTTTTTGGACTTTGTTCTCACCGAGTGTCATTATGAATGTTGGCTCTCCACTGCAATGGAAATGTAAGTGGGAGACGATGAAGGAATACTTACCTTCTTGCGAGTCGTCCCGCCGCTGAAGAGGAAGAAGATACATCTGAGACCATAATGGACTTTGTTTTGTTGGCGGCTCCTCCGACCATCGAATCGCTCACTAAGGTACCGTACTTAGGGATAGTAGGGGCACTTCTCTTCTGTTCGGAGATGCCTGGAGACTTAAGAACTACAGAGGGCGCCGATACAACTCCCGGCTTCCGCTTTGTGATTACGGTCGAAACTGCGGACACCCTTGACAGAAGGTCTTTCGCAACGGGCTCGCACTTCTGACCTCCTTTGCGGACGCCATTGGTTCCACGCTTGATCAGGCCCTCCTGCTTCAGCATCTGGTGCTTTCTGAGCATTTCACGCGTTTTAGGCGTGTTTCCTTGCGGTAGCCTGACGTGGTAGATGTCATGGCGATCAGGCGCGAGATTTACTCTTCGCTCGGGTGACTTCTGGCGCCTCGCGGCAAATTCTGGGATGTTGCCGTTGCATTTCCTCGAATAACGCGTAATGGCGATCTACAAATCGCACCGTGAAGCAACCAGAGCCGTGAACAATGTGCTAACCTGATCGCCAATCATGGTGACTCCAAGAGCGGTAAACGTCTCCCGGTCGAGGTCACCGATCATGTCCGGCTGGATCCTCTGCGAGTGGAAAGTTCGCGCGAATTTGGCGCACGTGTCCGCTGGAATCCCACAGGCTTCGAAGAAGTCCTGCCACTGGTCGACTGCAGCCATCTCGGAGGGAAGGAGCCTGAAAGCAGAGCAGCATGAGCGAGAGAAGAAGCTGGCGAACGACATAAACGTGCACGGGAAAAACGGTGCTTTAACTGGTTCACAGAAGCTGAGAAAAGCGCAAATCGATGTGGAGGACGCAGAGAAGTTCCGAGAGGGCGAAAACAACGATTCCGTACAGGACCAGGAGCAAATATCGCATGTGATTCACCAAAAAAACAAACATCTGGAGCCGCCAGGAATGGGAGAGGCGCCTTCTGAAGTGCTCTTCGATTCGACCCTCGTTTTTGATAAGTCTCCTAGACGCCGCAATTCCCTATTTTTGGGTGATCCTCTTGATCCGTTAGTAAACTCTTCCATTGAGAGGTTTTAATAATTAATGTGCAGAAATTCTTTTTTTTTTTGAAGGGTTCAAGGGAATGACGGTGTAGCCTTCTCTGATCTTGGAAGTAATCTGAATGCCTCCGAAGATTCGGAGGACCTCGATGTACTTCAGTATTTATTGGTTGAAAATATTGGTCAACTTCGTCAGGAGAGGCGCTCCATCGAAACCTTTCGATGCGCCGCGGCGATCGCATCGCACACGAGCCGTGCCGATCAAAATAAATTGAAAACACGTGATTTCACGTCTTCAGCCTCTTCAGAATCACTTTCCACCGTCTCGAACGGCCATCAAGCAGCCATGTATGAGGCCTACGCCCACGAAAGCGTGGCGCACATGCCTGGGAATCTCGAGGTCTGTTCCCTTGCCACACACGGTTCGTCCTCTCTCTCGGCCCTCCCCACAAGACCTTTCTAGAATCTCAAAACCAACTCTTCGCGGGACTCAAGAGCGGGCAGCTACTCACGTTCACCCCTTCACGAGACCGTAATCGCCCGTTGGAAAGTCTGTACTTACAGTATCCGTTGTTCAGGGAAGTACCAATTCACAGTATGCAAGAAGTTCCAGTCAAGGGCGGTCCAGCAACTGAAGGCGATAGAATCGCATAACTCGCTCATCTGCCTAGCCGACGGCCAAGTGTTTGTGCACGATCTCACCGAAGTGGCGACGTTGAAGTCGACGCTGAAGTTCAAGGGCGTCTCCTGCTTCGACACCTTCGTCGACGAGAAGACGAAGCAGCTCTACATCGCCGTGGCCGCGAATCGGAGGATCAATGTCCTCGAATGGGACGGCGCCGAGTTCCACGAGCTTCCCATCAAATTCTACGAGAACGATCAGTTCCTGGAGAACGCTGAGTGTCTCCGGTGGTGTGGGAAAAGCCGTGTCGCCTTCTCCGTCAAGGGAGAGTACTGGATGGTGCAGGTCCTCGAGAACGAGGAGGACCGCAAGGCAGGTCGAGAGCGCCCATTCTCCTGATCCAATACCCTTTCAGAAGCTCCTCCAGAACGTCGGTCACCTGCAGAAGCTCTTCGGGACGGGCACCCTCGACCGGCCCCTCATCGTCGACTTCCCCGACCACGAGGTCGTCGGCTTTTGCCGCGACAACTACGTCATCTTCTCCAACTACTACGGCACGGCGCCCAGGAATTACGCCCAAATCAAGTATGACTGTCAGCCGAAGACGGTCGTCTACGACGCGCCCTACCTCCTGGCCATCTTCGACAAAGGAATCATCGACATCCGCTCCTTGAGGCCCTCGATGCACATCCAGAAGATCCAACTGAACAGATCGAGGATCTTCTGCCCCTCAAAACCGTAAGATCCGGGGAATCCGCTCCTGAACTCTATCTACCTTCCAGAGGACACGTCTTGGCAGCCAGTGGCAACGACATCTGGCTCCTCAACTCCCACTCTCTGCTCACCAACAACATCAACTACTTGGTAAACGAGAACCAGTTCACATTGGCGATCCAACTGGCGGTAACCGTAGTGACATCGTCTCCCCCGGAAAGTTCTATCCTTTAGGAAATGACGAAGGCCGTTAAGACACTCGACGTCGACCCTCGGAACGTCGACGAAATCAAGAGGAAAGCAGCGTACCGCCACTTCTGCCTGGGCGAGTTCTCAGAGTGCTTTGCCCTCCATTCCCAGATCAAATCGGGTGAGAGAAACGGTTCCTCATGTCGTGTGCTACAGTTGCTTCAGAGGTTTGGGACGTGATCGCCCTCTTCAGTGGTCTCCTTCCTACAGAGGACATGCGCACTAGATTCCTCGGCACCGATCGGCCCCCGGACCTCAATGAAAACGAGGCGCGGAAGGGCTACACGTCACTGGCGGAGTACCTCAGCGCTGTCCGGACGGAGTACTCCCGCGCCCTCGAGTTCCACAAGAGGGACCCGTCCGACGGACCGCACCGCCTCGAACAGCAGGATGTGGACCACCACGAGGGTACCCTGCAGATCATCGACACGACCCTCCTCAAGTGCTACGTGTATATGATGCAACGGGTGCTCATCGCCTCCCTTCTGCGACTCAGGGACAACAGCTGCATCATCGACGAGTCCGTCAAGGTCCTCGAGAAGGCGCAGATGTTCCCGGAGCTCTTCCTCCTCTACCAGCGGAGGGGCCTCCATGAGAAAGCGCTAGAGCTGCTGAAGACGGAAGCGAAGAACCGGGAGAGTCCCTTGCGGGGCGTCGACAAGACCGTGGAGTACCTCCAGAACATCGGCAACGAACACCTCCACCTCATCTTCCACTACGCCTCCTGGGTCCTCGCCGAGAACTTCGAGAAAGGCCTCTCCATCTTCACCAGCGACTCCGAGGAGACCACTCGAGAGCTGGACCGCGAGGACGTGCTCAAGTTTCTCATGCAGGAGTGCATGGACGCGCTCGTCCCCTACCTGGTAGGCGTGCCCAGATCCGCCCCTCACAGCCTTTTCAGGAACACCTGATCTACAACTGGGGCGAGAAGCGCCCTAAATTCCACGAGACTCTCGCGCAGAGCTACATCGCCAAAGTGAAGGCGATGCTCAAGGACTACATCCACGTCTTCGCCGACAGTACGTGACCCTAGGGAGCCCCGACCTTCAATTTCTTTAGATGACAACGTGATCCGAGGCGGAACTGAGGAGGGCGAGCTGGGGATCTACCGCAAGAAGCTGATCAAGTTGCTGGAATCTTCGCAGGACTACAATATCGACAAGGTGTACAGCCTGTTGGGAAATGAGTGTAGGTCTTCATTTCCGATCCGAGAGGTTCCCCCATGACGCTCTGTGTTTCAGCGTTCTACGAAGAACGCGCCGTCCTTCTGGGCGCCAGCAACAAACATGAAGAGGCCCTATACCTCTACACTTCGGTCCTCTTCGACTTCGTAGGCGCGGAACGATTTTGCAAGCGCCACTACGACGCAAACGACCCCAAGAAGTCCGAGGTGGCGTATACCGTAACCCCCAACTCTAAATGAGCCAGTTCAGGTGTTCCTGCAACTCTTCAGAGCCTACACTCAGCCCAAAAGCGTACAAATCTCTGATCTCAAGAGGAACCTGCCCGCCGCGAAACCGAACATTAAGGAAGCGCTGAAAGTCCTGAAGAAGCACGCGGATTCGATGGATACGGTAGAGGCGATCCGTCTTCTGCCGAAGGATACGAAACTCAGAGAGCTGTGGGGCGCTCTCGAAGGCGTCCTCCAGGCGACCGACGCCAAGGCGAAGGAAAAGGAGATCCTGATGGCACTCACCAAGAAGACCCTCGAGAAGATGCAGAGACGATTCGTCGAGGTCTCCAACAGGGAGGTGCGCATCGAGAGCCGCACTCTCTGCTACATCTGCCGGAAGAACATCGGGAACGCCGTCTTCGTCCGGAAGCCCGACGATGGACTTCTCGCGCACTATGGGTGCTACGCGGACGGCTAAGGAGGCTGATGATGTCCTATATCTGTGATTTTGTACATAGAGCAGAGTTTTATTTGCATGTACATATAAATTAAATAATTTGTGATGGGAAAGTAAGGTTCAAGAAGTGGCACAGCGCAGCAAAGGCGCATCCCTCATTAAGTTAGAAGCCAAGGAAGAGCACTGTGGGACTCGGAGAGCTTCTCCAGGAGTCCGCGGCTCTCCCTCTCTTGGGACTCTCTGGAGAATCCGACCGCTCCAGCCCACACTTCCAGACAGAAATGACATTTCTGCCGGAGTCTAGACAATCTCGCAGCGCCCTCCAGCGAGCGTCTTATTCCTGCAACTGACCCATTCGACAACAGTCGTCGCCCAGAATTGACTTCTATCGACATGCCCTACAACGAGAACGCGAACCGTCCCCACGCCCAGAGGCTCCCATCCACTGACCGTCGTCCCTTCTGCGACGTCACCAATCGGCCTTCCCGAAGTGCTCCATCTTTCGGAAGCGATCTCTACCCGCGCCTCCAAGTGCTGAAGAATCAAAAATCGAATTCTGAGCCAATGTTCCAGATCTATTCTGACTCTGTGTTTGCACCTTGAAATAAAATATTGATTCTACGGTCGCAGTGACGAGTTAACTGTTTATTAACCGCCCCTTTATGCAAGTTATAGATTCTCATGGTGGTAACAACGTCGTCCGGACTATATCAGATTTACGGAGATAACCAGTTGTAATTACCAGATGCAACAAATATGGTATGGAACATGACGAACGAATAATGATGATGGACATTTAGAGACGAACGAGATCCCAGTGGGAGCGTATTTACATGACGATATCGTTCGGCTTCGGCTTGCGCATGTACGCTTCGAGTTCACGATCGAGGTCTTCAGCTGACATCTTCGGCTTCTCGTCTCGCTGCTTTCCTCCCTTGCGAGCAACAGGGGAACTGCGCTTCTTGGTGATGCCTCCAGACGTGCGTGGTCCATTTCGCTGCGGTCCGCGTCCTCTTGAAACGCCGATTCTTTGCTGCAATGACGATGACGTAGTGGCAGATTCGTCGACAAGCACCATCTTCAATTCACGACCTAAACAAAACAAATTAACCCCATGTCCCACCTTCTCCTGATGATTGATTCCTAACAAAAAATGGCAAAACGTAAACGCGAGCTGCTCGACCTCCGACACGCGACTGGGTTGACGGGTTTGGATGAATGCTTGGAACTTGGAAACTTCGTTCCGGCCTCCCACACAGGCGTCATAGCAAATTCGTTCCAGCGTTCTACCGTTTCCTCGGACCGTGAACACATCATCGCCAATACGGATACGAGCTGTCGGGCTTATGTTTCAGGAATATGCGATGATTTGGAAGTAGTGGTAGAAGAACTTAAGGCGCACCATCAAGAGAAATGCCACGGAAGTCGGCCATCAACTTCGTTGCATCACGGCGGTGGAGAAAAACATCAGCGGTACCCAATGATCGGCCGTTTTCATCATAGTGAACGGAAACATTCGTCGGCTTGTAAGAGCCAAAGAGTTCCTAAATAGATAACATCAGCATATCTGCAAAAAAAAACTGATTGTCATACCTCCAGATCTGCCGTGACAACCGATTTCGCCAAATTCGAGATGTTGACCTTCAAGACGCGATTGTCAGAAGGAGCAGGACGTCCTCCAGTACGGGCTCCACCGCTGTACAGCTCATGGAACTTGTCGTGCTTCCACTTTCCTTCGGGTACTCTCTGCAAAAGTATAATATTAAATATTGCTATAAAACGACATTAGATACCTTGGTGAATTGAGCGCGTCCTTCACCACGCTGCCGTCCAGCAGCGCCACCACGACCGCCAAACTTTCCACCTGCACCGCCAGGGCGTTTCTTCGAGGCGATGATCTCATCAAGGGACATCTCAACAAAGCCCGACATGTTGCAGAGTTGCTACACGGTCCTGAAAGCGAAAAGAATTTCTTAATTGATGGCAACTAAGACGTGCTTATATGACGACAAGAACGCGCAACTTTGCGATGCGATAAGGGAAAAATCGATGCTAGAAAGCATCGCACACGACGTCCCCCACATTCACCTGAAACAATGGACGGAACAACGGAAAGCGAAGACACGCGCGGGCGCGACGTACAAAGCGACGCCAAAGAGAAGACGAAAACGCGCGCAAACGACCGATCCATTTCGAAAAGAAGTCGAATGAAAAGCGAGAGGATGGGTGCTTTGGTAGACAAAGGGGAGACGCGTCGAGAGCCAGAGCAGACATCAAAGCAGCCTTGCCTGTTGAGGCCCAGAATCCTCGAAGGAGGGAAGTGGCGGAATCTGGGGCAATGTTCCACTCGCCGGACACACACTGGAGAACAAGGTGGCGGAGCAGCGAAGAAAAAGTCCGACGTTTATGGAAGACGGTGGCGTTCGCTTGGAGGAAATCAGTTCGCAGCGGAGTCGTTTTCTTGGGGATCTTTCGCTTTTCGGCCGAAAGCGCAAGTTGATTCAAGAGCGAGCGAGATGGTGACCGTAGCGAGCGGGACGATCGGCGGACGAGCGGAAGGCGACGAGCGTCGCGATGGACACGGCGACGTCGCCACGGTAGTAAACCGTTTTCCTCCGATTGGCCGCACACCTCCCACTTTCAGAATGGCCGAAAACGGCGGTACTGAGCCAAAGAAGGCGCAATGGAGCGTCGTGGAAGCGCAGAAGTGGGAGACGGAGGCCGATCGCGAGGGAGTCGCCGTTGTCGCCAAGTCGCTCGTGCGGCGACTCGCCCACTGGGGTCCGATCATCGCCTGCAGCATCATCTTCAGCGTGAGTCCACCGCAATTCTTCTTCTTCTTTTCACAGTTGGATTCTTCAGATAGGCTTCACAGCTAGCTACTTCCACATCCTCTGGTGGCCGATCTCCTCGTCTCCATGGGCGCTTCTGCATTTCCTCGCTTTTCTCACGTGGAACTACTTGACATTGACGAATTTCTGTCTCGCCGCCTACTTCGGACCCGGCGTCGTTCCTCTCCGTTGGCTTCCACCGCTTGAAGAACACCAGGAGCGCCTCCAGTTCTGCACAGTGTGCAACGGCTACAAAGCTCCGCGGTCGCACCACTGCTCGAAATGTGGACGATGCAATTTGAAGATGGATCATCACTGCCGTAAGTCTTGTTTTCTTCTTCCCCGCCTATAAATGAAGCCTTTCAGCGTGGATTAACAACTGCGTCGGACATCGTAACCATCTAGCCTTCTGCAAATTCCTGTTTTTCGCCATAGTCGGATGCATCCAGGCGAGCTACATCCTCTTCTACACACTGTATCACTTCTACTTCCGGGTATTGATGGAATCTTAAATTCATCAGAACATTGTATCGAATTTAGATATGGTACATGTACTACGGACATGGCACAGAACCTTTGATTAACATCAGTATCTGGATGGCGCTCTATGGCGTCTTCTGCTTCGGGCTTTCTATCGGAGTGGTCGTTGCTCTCAGCGTTCTTCTCTACATGCAGATGAAAGGTATCTTGCGCAACCGAACCCAAGTGGAAGAGTACATCGGTACGGTTATTGCGAATATCCCTGCAAAACTGGACACTACTCACTTCTAGAAGACAAAGCGAATATGCGGAGAGAAGATGGCGACGTTTTCGTTTACCCGTACGACTTGGGTCGCTGGCGCAATATTCGAGAGGTTTTCAAATGGGAAGATCTCCCCAAATCCTCTGGACTCTACTGGCCCCACAGAAGCGACTGCGATCAGTTCACCTTATCTGTAAGCTAATGATAATTTATTAGGCGCCACGACGAGCTTGTTTAGGAAGAACAGATAAAACAGAAGAAGTTCAAGAGGGAGAACGGCTGTGTCATTGAAATCGTCGAGGACTTCTCGGGGACGTGCTGCGGTTCGCGGAAATTCGGCTGGTGCGTCTTTCTACGGCAGCAGTGGCTAGGATCTCCCGTCCGCGTGAAGAAGGGCGAGAGATGGCTGTCCACGAGAGGTACGAAGTACTGGGCATACGCCGTTCTAAAGAGGGACACCGGAGGATACGAGGTGAAGGGCAGTCCAGTCGTGAAAGGCTGGTTCCCCAGAGTGTGCGCACAGCTCGTCGAAAGACGGACTCCCCGACCTGAGGACATCGCCGAAAGTCAGTGATACTTGGAAATCTGTGATACTTTGTTATGTAGATTTGCAGTTGTGAGTTTTGTTATTTTTTGTGTTTAGTATAATGCTGCCCGTTGTGGAAGAGCTTGATCCCGGGACAGGTTGTGAAGATCTTATCGACTTCGGAAATGTGACCTTCCTATAAGCTAGCTTCGCCAGTGATTGGTGTACTCCCGGAGCTGTAGCTCCCAAAGACGTTTTGGCAAGAGCTTCTGGAACGAAGAGCGCTCGGGACGAGGCCCTTCGCAGACGCCTCTGCGGGAGACTCGGACATCTTCCTCTACAGTATCTTCCAAGAACTCTTGCATGACTTACAATTGGGCTCTACCACCCCCACCATATCTCAATCCGATCCGCGTCGTCCACTTGGCAACATTCCCTTGTTAGAGAGCGACGATCTCAAGAGTTAATTGTGTCGCCCAGACGGACTCAACAGAAAATACCGTAGCTCTCATCTGGAACACTGAACATTGCGTTGTTGTATGGAGAAGATTCACTCTAAGGTGCCCAGATCCTACCGTAGGCCGTGTATTCATGTGTACGGGCGCCATGCACTGCATCTTCCCCTCCGCCCAAAGTGATTATAAATTCCGTGGCGTCATCGTATAGCATTAGCAGAAATCGGCGACCGAGAAGTAGCCGCCGCGAATTGTTTCGATCGCTCAAAATTAAGTTTCGCGGCGAAAGACGGCGGTTTGGACGTTCTTTTGGATTGCCTGCGAGGACCGCCCGCCCGGTTATGGTCATATCGCGTTCATTCGATTAGCCTCCTCGCTTTGTCCTTTCCGCCTCGAATCGCGGCTGATTAGCGTGATATAATGAATCGAGGATAAGGGGACTTCCTGCTCTGGGGACATCAATCCGGAGTACGATGTGGAGATAGGGGAGCGCGGGCAATTCCCTGAGGCACTATCGCCCGAGGCCATTCGCCTCGCGAAATTAGAATCCTCGATTAGAATAATTAAAGAGGCGAAAGCGCTGAACTTCGGAGCTGTTTTCGCGTCGTTGGCCGCCCTTGAAGGTGGAGCTCTTCGAAGGCAAATAGACCCTTTCGGCTCAGATCGTTTGCGCGCCCTGTGCAACCTAATCCACGTAAGCCTCGAGTACCCTCGGGCGATGTTTGCTGAGGGGACCGGCGGGGGCCTATCATATGCATCTTCTATTTCGCGACTTTTCGTGTTTACATGTCCTTTCTGGGACCAAACGAAGGCACATCACATCGACATAGAACTTCGAGGAAGGCACGAAGACGTCAGAGTTGTTATGGAGATGTCGCCACCAGAACGTTTGCACAAACCTGGAAGACACATTAGGGGTTGCAATAAATCCCTATCCTGTCCGTCCACATCTCACATCTTTCCGGTGCAATCAAGTGTGCGCAAGAATCGTGACCAAGACGATGATCTCTTCGTATTTTCATATATATTTGAAGACAAATATCAAGAAATTGTGTCCTCGAGACCCCTTCGGAAGACGTGTCTTAGGGGTGCAATCATAACAACTATGGCTAGTAATATTCGCGTCGTAGGACGCTTCCTCCACATATTTTCTCTTTCTTTTTGTGGCGAAATGATACAAAGATTAGTACGTCGATAAATCGAGGAAATAGAGTTTCCCCGAGAAAAATGGACTTTTTCCCCGGAGGGCGCGCCGACGAGCCAAAACACCAACGGAAAACATGCATGCGATACAAGGAGGAACGTGCTCCTCCTTTCGAGATCCCTCGCAAGAGAGCTCTTTTCGTGGATGTTCTTTGGTGTTTTGACGGAGTCAGTTTTGGGAGTATTACGGTACCCGTTACGGTTCGAACATGATCTGACAGATAGGAGATTTTTGGTCGGACACGGTTCATTTGCCCGAAAAGACTTGTTTTCCTTGGGTATCGTTTTTAGTCTACTTATGGTCGCTAAAAGTCACGTTTCGATATGTTTTGAAGCTCTTTTTTTTGCACGAAAACCCTCCCAAAGAGAGAGAGAAACAGAAGAGCCTAATTCTTCTGTTTGGGCGGACTTCTGAGAAGCGAATCAAAAGTGAATGCGTTATAAACAAAATAATAAAAACGCCAATACTCACGTTAGAGTGAAACGTGCAGAATACTGAGAGCAAGCCTCGGCACCTGCTCCAATCAACTGACTTGGAACTCTCTCAATGGTGCTAATTCAGAGTTCTCCAGATTTCGCCTGACAGGACACCACCCAAAAATTTCGGCCTTTTGCTTCTTTCGAATCCTCAATGGGCGAATTTTTCAACTTTTTAATGAATTTCAACGCTGCTTCCAGTACTTCGTCATCGGCGTACAAAAACTGGGAGCTTAGTGAAACGACTTCCCTAGGCACTGAGTTCTCTCCCTTCCTAACTTCGGTTCGTCCCTGGCGACTCAATCAGAAGAGAGAGTCAACAAAAGGACATTCCCTATTAGCTATTGTCCTCTTCAGGCATCGATAAGGATCGTAAAACGAAACACAACTTTATGGGAAATAGGCCCATAACGGGACTTCATTCCTTATGTGTCCCTTATGCCGTCATTTCGAAACGTCTTCTGGCCGTAAGTAACGCATCTTCGGCAATTAATCGCTTTTTAATGGACCCACAGAGTCCTCTCCCCCGGAGTCCGACTTCTCGACACCCAGACGACGCCCTGATTGACGCCATCGTCCGTTTAATTAAGATTCCCTCGAGCGGAAATTCGGAAGTTTCCGTCCCCAAATGAGGAGCGCCGAACTTCGCTGGAAGGGGAGGTTCGTGCTTCTGGGTACTGGATCTCGCTCTCTCCACGACCGTTTCGTGGATTCGGCGAAGGCGTCCGGCGCACACTCAGGTGCTCGCGTTACCTTCTCGTCAATTATTTACTGTTTTCTGCCAAAATCCCCCTTTCATCCCGCCCATCCAGGCGTGCGCGGCCCTCGGAGGGCCGGGACACGGATTCGGACAGCTTATCGCCGTCTGCAGCTTCGGATTTCGACGCTTCTAATCTGATAACGCGGAAACGCCCTCCTCCCCTCGCTAATCGCCGCGTTTTTTGGAAGTCGGCGTCACATAATTGAGGCACAAACGTTTATAAGCGCGATCGTGCGTCTCGGCACTTGTTGCCTCCGGAGAGCGTCGTAAAAGGGCCCATTCGGGACTTTCCCATTGTGAATGAATTATGAGTGATTTGTCGCCGCTTATGTCCACTTGGTCGATGGCCACGCGAGGCGCGCCCCAATAAGCCCGGCCGGTGATGAATAGCGGACTCTCCAGGAAGAGACTATAGTCGCGTGTTTTCGACTTGTCCTAATAGAATCCGCCCCGGATAATCAGGGTGGCATTGTGTCGCCGCTGTTTGCCCAAGGAGACGGGCCATCTTACGCACTAGTTGCCGTGTTTTCCCCGTGGACCCAATCTCGTTACCCACTCGGGCCGCCCTAGACTCCGATCGGCGCACCTCCGCGCGCGTCATCCTTATCGTTCGTCACATGGCCCGCCCCCGAGTGCTTCCGTCCTCGACTTCCGACGCCTATAAATGGCTCCGCCACCGAATCGCGCATCATTAATTGAGCCTTCTTCCCGACTCCCCTCCGGGCAAAACAGTTGCAGATTCCCTCTCATCGGTCTGATTGCGATGAGAGGGCAGAAATCGAATTTGGGGGAGTGGGGCTCTGCAATTAGACGACGTTCCCCTCTTAGGCGTGCAGAATCGGGGCGCGAGTTCATTTCCGGAGTTGCAGATGGGCCAGGCGGAGTCGTCCGGCTACGCGAGCGGCGATTCCGAGGTGCCACGGGAGCGCCGCAAGAAGTCTTCCTCGTCGACGATCTCTTCCAGCTCGTCGAGGACGACGTCAAGGACGCGCCGCAAGGAGCTCCTGACGCCGCGCCAACGGAAGATCCTTCAGCGGTTTGTTGCTTCTTGCCTTCTCCCTTTAATTGCCTTTTCGGCAGAGACGCTGTGATATGTTTAATTTACGAATGGCGGCGCTGCAAAAAGCGCGTCGAGGGCTCCACTCGCGGGAAGTGGGCGCCGGCGGCGCAATTAAGCGGAAATTAACTCTGCACAGGGCGAAAGTTATTTTGAGTCGGGGTACTGTAGGATTCTTTGATGAGTCTCTTAATTTTTTGGACCTGAACAGAAAAGGGCCTTAATAGAGTTGTCCTTTTGACTCACAGGTGCCACAAGGAGTTCGGAGAACTCGGCCCAAAGGGCCACCTCTAATGACCAAACAAACGACTCTTTTCCCCTCAAGACTCTTCCCTGCAGGTCGTGGAACAAGTCGCAGAGGACGGGCCTCGACAACATCGGCGCCCATATCTTCTTGAAGATCTACGCGAAGGACCCCTCCGTTGGCGAGATGTTCCACCTGGGCACATGTCCCCACAGCGAGCTCAAGTACCGCAAGTTCTTCCAGGCAAGTCCCTCCTCGCTGTTCCCAGGGTTACGGTATTCAGGACCACGCGATGACTTTCACGCGGTCGCTCGACTTCGTCATGAACCATCTGGAGGACCTGGAGCGCGTGTCCAAATTCTGCGTGGAGCTGGGGAAGACGCATGTGAAGTTCATGCGCCGCGGCTTCAAGACCTCCTACTGGGACATCTTCGCCGAGGCGCTCACGGAGTGCGCCATCGACTGGGAGGGCGGCCTCCGGTGCCGCGATGTGCTCAACGGCTGGAGGACGCTCGTCTCTTTCGTCATCGAGGAGATGCGGAAGGGCTTCGAGAAGGAGCGGAAGCGCGTCGCCCTCGAGGAGTCCGTGCAGACGGCGCGTGCCCAGACGGCCGCCTACTTCGACGACCGTCTCCAGACGCCCTCCCCGCCGCGCCACACGCAGCGCTTCTCGCCCGTCATCGAGAGGGCCAACACCGACTTCCAGCGGTTCGCCGCCTCGGCGCGCTGTCCCTACGCCTACCGCGCCAGCCACGAGCAGCTCTACTTCGACCACTACTACTGACCCTCGCTTCTGTACATAATCTGTGTCGCCACATATCGCACAATAAATCTTCTCCAGCGCCGTCCTGAAACGTCTCAGATCAGTGGAAGAACATCATTAGTGTCTTGGTTTCATGGTGCATTTGTACAGAGGATTACTGTAGCACAATTCGACAAGCTGGTGGAAGGGTACACAAGGTGAAAGAAAGATTGTTCATTGTTTACGAGCATTCCGTAAATCAAAGACTCTGAAACTCTACCATAATCTCTCATAAATACAGTAACAAGCCTCGGCTCCAGTCGTGACAGACGAGGATTTGGCACCTCTGTTGTCTAGATCCCATGTTGTCCACATAGCGGAACAAAAACATATACATCCAAAACACGCGTGGGTAAATCCAGTGTTAGGTAAGGAAATTCGGTAAGTAAACGAAGACGTCTGCGATTTCACTTGCCCTTTAAAGGGACAGTGTCATCGTGAAAAAATTTTCTCAAATCTTTTTGAGAGTTCCACAACCCCTACCCAGTTTTTGACGGCGAACACGATGGTGAAATCCGTTTCGCTGTAGGCCTGCAGGTTTTCGAGCTACAATCCTTCTACCGGAAGCTGGCATTTACTGGATTTTGCTTGGTCTTGGCACGAAACCCCTGATAAATTCGATTTGTCTACTATAGCCATTTCTTGCAACATAAGCGTCTCGAACAGCATAGACTCTAGTGTGCGGTTGGTACAGTGGTAGTGTGTTGCAGTAGGAGACATCATGCCAAGGTTCGGCTCCCCGCCGAGCCTCAACTTTTTCTTCGACATTTTAGGGCCGTTATGAATTTCTACAAGATTCAGACACGCCTATGAGGGCAAAAAACAAGATGTGCAAAGTTGAAAGTAGAACCCAAGTAATAGGGTATTCCACGGACAAAATTGCAATCTGGATTTTGAGGAAGCTCGTTGAAATTCAGAATGGCCCTAAAACGTCGAAGAAAAAGTTGAGGCACAGCGGGGAACCGAACTTTGGCATGATGTCTCCTAGTGCAACACACTACCACTGTACCAATCGCACACTAGACCGCAAAGTGTTCGAGACGCCTATGTTACAAGAAATGGCTACAGTAGACAAATCGATTTTATTAGGGATTTCGTGCCAAGACCAAGCAAAATCCAGTAAATGCCAGCTTCCGGTAGAAGGATTGTAGCTCGAAAACCTGCAGGCCTACAGCGAAACGGATTTCACCATCGTGTTCGCCGTCAAAAACTGGGTAGGGGTTGTGGAACTCTCAGAAAGATTTGAGAAAATTTTTTCACGATGACACTGTCCCTTTAACGAGGCAGCGTAGAAGGTGATGTGGTCGTTCCAGGAAGAGATACTGGTATCCGCTTTAAAACAAAATCTTCTCGTCCGCCACATCGAAGCACCCCTTGAAATTGATTATATGAAAATTACAGTACTATGAAATGCGCGCAGCTTCCAAGGATCTGGAGCTGGTTCTGGAGCCAAAGCCGAGTCTAACGATTTGTCCTGCTTCTCATTTGTTCGTAATGTTTGTGAAGTGGAACTTTCAACAGTGGACGCGAAATTCACGTGTAACACAAAAGTTCGCCGGATTTTCCCGATATTATTGAACTTCCAGTGGAACATGACCTTGATTGGGATTTCTCCAGTACGATGTCCCTCACATTACAATACCGTACCGTGAAAAGGTGCGTGCGAGTGCATTTTTTCGAATAGGTTCTTCGGAAGGAGGATGCCGGCTCCGCATGCTTTAGGTGAGCGCGCCGCCTTCTGAAGTCTTGTTTCGGGGTAAAGGCGTCGGTCGTGGTATTTGGCGATCTTCGCAGACAGTTTTTTCAACTTCGTGCGCGATGTTCTTGGGATTCGTACATACGTCGGTGTCGGTTCGCGGCTGCAGAGCGCAGGCCTACGATGCCGGTTGGTCGCAAATGGGCCGGCAAGCTCAATAAATACCCCTCAACCACGCACATAGTCGGGAAAAGTCTGAACGATTTCGAATAGACCGCTTGGTTTCTTAATGTGCGGAGAGTAGTGCAGTCATATTTTACACCACGCGATTGTAAACCAGCTTTTCAATACTCAATCAACTTTTATATGATAATTTCCGTTTCAGCCCATATTGGCCAAAGAAGTTCTCGGCAAACAATACTTGGACTCCGGAGCTGAGCAACGACTATAGTCGGATTAAAAAATTGCTGACATATTTTCGATTTGGTCCCACAACGCTTTTTTTGCGCGCGCCACGCCATCTTCGTGTGTGGTACTGCATTTTACAATGGGAAATGCAAATCGTCTGCATGTTTGGACACTTTTGACGGGGATATCACACGAATCTCAAAATTCTACAAGCAAATCAGTATTGCTTGGTTAATTGCGAGTCGATTGAGCCCAAAATTGTCGAAATTGAACGCGTGCACAAGAAGTTATTCACATTTTCATCGCCAGATGCCGCGACATCAATGCACAAACCATGGTTTTGTGGTGTTTCGCCGGTTTCTTTTGGAGTTTTCGCAGAAACATGGGTTAGGGCTACACAGGACGAGTCGAGAACTGTCCTGATCGAGAAATTTGGGAAACTATTTTGGCACGAGATTCTTTCATATCACGGTTCGTCGACTAGGGGAATAGGGGGTTAGGAGTGGAACTGTCATAACTTCCGCTATTCTACTGTGATCTCAATCCGATAAAGATGTTCTGTACCGGGGAAAATTCCAAAAGAAACCGCGAAACACCGCAAAACCATGGTTTGTGCATTGATATCGCGGCATCTGGCGATGTAAATTTATTTATTTATTTTTTATTTAAAATTATGCACGATCAATTATAATAGTCTACAATAATGATAACAGGAAACAGATTTAGAGAACGGTGCATAGAGATAGAAAAGATTCCCATTATACACAATAATAAACTAGAATGAACAACCGTCAGTGAGGCTATAAGCGATCATCTCGTACTAGGAACCAGGCTAGCAGTCGCCTTCGAAAGATACTCGATGTTTTCGATTTCACAATGTCTTCTGAGAGATTATTCCAGAGAGATATGACTAAGTTAGAGAAATAACGACGGAATCTTTCCGTCTTTCGAACAGTAGGATGGATTCTGTACAGTGACCGTGACCTAGTGCGAGAATTAAGTGGTGGAGCAGTAAGAAAATCTTCAGGAAGGCAGTTGACCTTGTTGTGGAACAGCTTATACGTAAACAAAAGGGCTGCTACAACACGTCTTCTGGACAGAGTGGATGCGTTCAGCTTACAAGGGAACATCCCCAAGTGTCCGACGTGTTAGGAGCTGAGATGTGGCGCGGCTTGTAGACGGTCTTCTAACTAAGAAAACGCACATAATCTCATCGGCCATAAATCAGTCGGGCTACCATAAAAAATTGTAAGGTCTCCTGGTGCGATGTCCCTGACTAGTCAGAATATACGGTATTTTTGTCCGATTTTGGACGGGGTTTTTAAGGATTTCGGCATTTAGAGCCAAAATTAACGTTACCAGTTAACAACCATGTTCTTTTAGCAAGAAAAGGGGTCAAAAAATGACAAAAACTGACATGAAAACCGTATATTCTGACGAGCCAGGGACATCGCACCAGGAGACCTTACAATTTTTGCAACTTCATTACCATCTTTATGGTAGCCCGACTGATTTATGGCCGGTGAGACTATGTGCGTTTTCTTAGTTAGAAGACCGCCTACAAGCCGCGCCACATCTCAGCTCCTAACTCGTCGGGCATTTGGGGATGTTCCCTTGTTAGCTAGGGAGGAAGAGTAATGAGGAGCGAAGTTGTTGCAGCGGAGAAACATGGATTTCACATATTTCTTCTGCACCGCTTCTACTAGATCAGAATCTTTTGCTGTGTGTGGTGACCACACAATGGAACCATACTCAAGGATAGGTCGAATATATGAGGTAAACAGACGCCATAAAATAGACTGACTTCTACATTGAAACACTCTGGCAACCATTTTGCTCAAACGCGTAGCCTTAGATACGCAGATCTTAAGGTGTGGCTCGAAAGACAACTTATCATCGTATGTCACGCCTAAATCTTTGATAATCGAAACTTTCTTGATGACAGTATCGTTGAGGACATAGTCAACGCGGGGATTATTACGCCCAACATGCATTACTGCAGTCTTGGACGCAGCGATGGGGAGCTTCCAATCTGAGGACCATGACTCGAGACTTCTGAGAGCTCGTCTGAGAGACTTGGGATTAGAAAGGGTGTACAACTTCAAGTCGTCTGCATAGAGGACGCAGTGGACTTCAGACGGAAAGATGGAGGGAAGATCATTAACATATATTGCGAAAAGGAGAGGCCCAAGGCATGAGCCTTGTGGAACGCCTGATTTCACATGGATTGGGGGAGAAACCGAGCCATTGACATTGACAGACAGGACACGGTCCGATAGGAAGTCTTTAATCCAATTCAGCAAAGAACCTTCAATCCCGTAGGCCTTCAGTTTATAGTGCCGTTCAGCCGAAAGGTTACTAGAGATATCAGGAGTGAACTGACAGATTAAGTGGAAAACACAGGATGAAAAGGAGTTATAGCATTCTGAGAGGTCGTGCGACAGAAACATCGCCATCCAGTCAACATTGACAAGAATGTCATTGATGGAATCGTAGTCGGCTTTCGTGAAATTTAGACGGTTACGAGAATAAACTAAGGGGATATCTGACGAGGTTTTGCATAAAAAGGAAATAAATGAATGGTCACAGCCGCTAATTGCAGCAGGAGAAACAGATACATCGTAAACTGGCGCTTTAGAATCAATGAAGAGAAGATCAAGAATATTATTCCCTCGGGTGGCTTTATCAACCAGCTGCCAAAAGTTGTTTTTGACGAACCAGGAGGTAAGACCATCGTTTGGGTTAAGAATTGGAGAGATAGAAGATCGCCAGTCTACCTTAGGAATGTTGAAATCACCCAAGACACATGTCGGGAAAGCAGGTTCATATAGACGCGTGAGTGCATTAGCAACTAAGGAGTTTGTGCTGCGGGAAGCCACAGGGGAGCGGTAGACAAGGATAAAACGGCACTGACTGGGTCTGACGAGATCAACGCAAAGAATTTGGACGTACTGGGTAACTGAGAAGCTTTCAACAGAAATTAAGGAAGTGCGGCAGCGCTTAGACAAGATTAGAACCCCACCACCTCGCGACAAGTCGGAAATACGGTCACTCCGGAAAACATCGAAACATCCGTCAAAAGACAAAACAGAGTCAGTGATTCCACAACTAGAGTTGAGCCATGATTCAGAGATGAAAACTAAGTCAAAGTTATTAGACGAGAGAAAGAGGGAGAGCTCGGAAAGTTTGTTAACAACTGAGCGAGAATTCAATAGAATACACTTAATAGAAGGGGACGATACAAAAGGTAATGTGCAACTAACCATCGCTGACGGGGCAAAATCCTATTGCGGGCTGTTCGGGACGTTCCTCTTTGCAGGCTGCACCGAAGAAGTTGCGGCTTCGTGGGGATCGACGAGGCCATCGGTGGTAGACAGTCGGCGCTTAGGAGCAGAGGTGGAAGGCTCCTCAGATTTCCGAGGACGTGAGGGCTTTCTCTTCAGCGGGACCATGGCGTCATCGGCACCAGCTGCGGCGTCAGCAGCAACATCGTCGGCAGCACTATCTCCCTTCAGATCTCCGGCGGCGGCGGCAGCAGCGGCGGAGCGAGCGACGATTTTCCTGCTGCGAAGCAAAACATCTTCTCCGTTTGCCCTTCTTGCACGAAGTTCTTCGCGTAGTTTCTTATCCTCATCGCGCTCTTCTACAGACATATCAGGGCGGATGAAGACACCTTTGAAGGCACCGGTTCGGAGATTTCGGCAGTTCCGCATAGCACAGGCAACCAGTTCGGGAAATGGGAGGATGATCTTCAGCAGACGAGGGCGATTTCCAATGGAACCAAGTCTCAGGCATCTGACGTCAATAGGGCGGCATTCGACTTCCAACAGGTCCAAGAGTTTAGTCACAGCTTCGTGGTCAGCAGATGAGCGGTCAGTCGCATTTCGGGAAGATGATTCAGGTAGATTTCGTACGAACAGCAGGCGCTTGTCTTTGCCGGAGGGAGCAGACACAACGTTTTGATGTGTGAAAAAAAATGTGAATAACTTCTTGTGCACGCGTTCAATTTCGACAATTTTAGGCTCAATCGACTCGCAATTAACCAAGCAATACTGATTTGCTTGTAGAATTTTGAGATTCGTGTGATATCCCCGTCAAAAGTGCCCAAACATGCGGACGATTTGCATTTCCCATTGTAAAATGCAGTGCCACACACGAAGATGGCGTGACGCGCGCAAAAAAAGCGTTGTGGGACCAAATCGAAAAAATGTCACCAATTTTTTAATCCGACTACAGGTGAGACGAATGCGATTTTTGCAGTATGTTTATTTGCTTTTTAACGGGAATACGTCAGTTACTTATTTTGATTTAGAAAAGAAAAAAGAGAATGAGGGTGCTAGTGAAGGTAAGTAGACGGACAATGCGGCCGGAATGCTTCACGTGTGGAAGAACCTCGCATGTTCCATCTACACGCACCAGTCGCTGATTCCTTTGCCGAAGAAACCGGAGGAATAAATTTGGTTCGCTTTTTTATTCTAAGTGTTTAATTTCTGTTGATAAAAATCTTCCGGTAACACTGCATTTAACCCCTGGCGAACGACCGATTCGACTCATAACTGGACTCATAACCTGCAACACCTTTTGGAGCTAATGGAGGAGAGTGAATACGGATCTTAAAATTTTGATTGTGGTTCTTCAGTCCTTTGAATCCCAATGGTAATATCCGAGTTATGTCTGCGCGTGTTGGACATGAACTTGTGCGTATTCTGACGTCGAACGATGTAACGCCAACGACGCTCAAATTAGCTTCAAAGATAGTTGCCGCCACCTTTGTTTTTGGCGAAAACTCGCCTCAGAGGGTTCACGATGGATACGGCTTCAAAGTTGTGTCGAAGATTATGCTTTCCCCCAAGCTCGCTGACAACCGTATCAGTGAACTTGTTAACATTTGGACGGAAGAGTCGCGTATCTCACTGAATGCGGAGGAAGTGTCATCTCAGGAGAACAGCCTTAGCGAGAATAATATGCCCAATCGCGCTGGACTTGTTAAGCAGTTGCGAAGGAAATCGAAGGTATCTTGTTAAAGCGACTGTATATTTATTCAGTTCAAAATTTAAGACTGTAGTCCGTTGGATGGAAACGGAGGACATTTCTCTTTTGGAAGAGAAAGCTCGGTCATTATCAGATCCGGAAAAGAAGATCAATCCTGGAGTTCTGGTTCGTAAAAGAGCTACGGAAACTCCTAGAAATTTGCTGGCCATTGCCAAGAATGCGCAGCAGATGTTGAACTTGAGCCAGTCCTCCGAAATACCGCGCACTAGGCTCTTCAGAATACTGTCAGCGTCTTTCGAAGAGGCCCTGAAAGACCTGAGAAGTGACATCTCAGATGAATTTTGGAAGCTACCGTAAGAGCCGTTCTCTCGAAAGGACATTCGACCGTATCCTAATGTTCAGAGTAAATTACGCCGGCGCCTATGGATTTTTATATGCTCTGAACCTGTGTTGCCGTGGTAAAGCTGAAAGCGCGAAAGAGGTGCTGGAGAAGGTGAAGCTGAAGCACGACAAATCTTTGGTGCTTTGAATAGGGTAAGCGATGCTCACAGTCGACCGGTCCTGAGAGTTGGACCGTTAGCAATGTGTTTTCCGACGAACCTCAGCGGTCTAGACTGAATGACTGTCTGTCTTTCTAAAATTTCTTCAAACGTTTTACCCGTTTTGATCATGTGCTGTTGCAGATTTGTGACGCCGCTGTTGAAGTGGAAGAGGATCATTTGAAACAGTTTGTGAACCTACTGACAGAGACGTTCGCCATCCCGATTACACAACGTAAACGCCTTCTTCAATTGGCTAAAAACAATTCCCTGAAACAGCTGATCGATGAGTAAGCACTATGAAATCAACAGAATTGTACAATCGTTTTTTACAGGAAAAAGCTTAAAGAGGCCTTCAACTTGGTCCGTAGCGAGTCCGAAGCACGCAAACAGATGTTCGGCCAATACCCCATGATCCATGCGTGTATTGAGGCCGAGAACCAAGTGCTGATGAAAGATGTGTTCAACTTAATTGTGAAGCTTCACGACCGTAACACAGCAGCCATCCACTTTGTTCTCGCTTTCCTGGAGGCCGGTTTGGATAGCAGCGCTAAGAGGATGTTCGAGAAGCACGTCACATACCTGACCGGCCTGAAGCTCAACTACATCGTTATCCGAGAAGCAAGGCTTGGACGCCCCGATGTTCTTCATAAGCTGTTTGAGTTGGTGGACATCGACGACACGAAAGCTACAAGTGTCGACCTGCAAGCTCATTTGGCGCCTAAACTCATAAGCATGTACGGTAGGTAGTCAATCGTTCGACTCTCGTATCAATATTGTATTGTTTAGATGCACAGAAAAATCTTGAAGATCTCAGAAAGTTGCAAGCAGAGGTGAAGCGGGTGTCTTTCCCCCTTGATCCGAAGCTGAAGTCGACGCTAGAGAGTGTGATACAGCACCTCGAGAAAAAAGAGCAGAAGATGAGCCTGAGCCAGTCGGCGACCTCTGTAGATTCCTAGACCGTCCTTGCATACGATTTGTTATTGTTATGTCATATTAATAGGTTTAAGCTGTTTATGCCGATGTTGTTTGCTTTGTTGACCAACGGGAAGAAGTAGGCTTCACTGACAATTGCAATTATCTTGGGTGTGTGTTAGGACATTCATATTCTGAGCCTGTGATTCACTGAACAGCCTTTCCGGGGGATACGAGTTTAGGAAGGCGGGCGGCGCCTTCAGCGCAATTTACTGAATGCTTGTAAACGAACAGTCCTTCGGTAAGGACTAGAGTAATCGTCCTTCCACATTGTTCACGCTTCCACCAGCTTGATTGTCTGTATTCACTGTACTATGTCTGTATTCACAATCTTCAGTGCAGACTAACTTCACCGAGATTTACAGACTAATGCTGTCTATATACAGGGTGTTCCATAAGTTCTGTAACGCCTAAAAATGGCTATATCTCGACGAAAATCCAACGGATTCACGTGAAAATTGGTACACCTATAAAAGAGTACCACGAGAACAATTATCTATAACGATTAATTGAAATCGCCACATTCAGTGGGAGAAAAGGCTTCAAGAAGTTTTCTAAAATTCTTCGTCGTGGCCACGAACAGTTCATCGCCTATGCTCGCTCCAGAGACCGCTTCAGACTGTTTAAGCTAGTGTGCTGGATTCGCGAGACTTCACTCTCCAAGAATCCATAGATGGCATAGTCCAGTGGGCTCAGGTCGGCGCTAATGAAAGGCCACATGTCCTTACCCCACTAACTTGGGGCAGATCTGATTCGCGACCTCCATCGATAATTTCGGTCCATGCGCCGGAATCAACTCTTTCTGGAACACCTAATTTTCGTTTTTAAAGTGTTCCTAAGTGAATATTGCCACATATGCCTTCAAATTCCATTCTTGATAGATTTTCGAATCAATCCAGACCCCTTTTTGGATAAAAACGGGTTTCGTTTGGCCCATCCCTCATATTTTAGCGCATACCATAACGGGCTTCGATGGGAAATGGTTCCTTTTGAACTCAACAGACCGAGAAGAACCTGCTTCATGGAAAACTCACTCGTTATGCTGATTTGGGAATAATTTAATCGAAAAAATTAATTGATCCGTGAACAGGAGTCAACGAATTTCTTTGCTCGTGGCCAGGGCTATCAGACTCTTCCATTTTTCCCTTCTATACTTCTTTCTGTGATGCGTCGGCACGTATCCAGTGGATTTTCTGGGCGAGATTAGCTTCAGGTTATCGTTCACAATGCATTGGGTGGATGGTTTCAATATTTTTGGAGTCCAAGGCCATTTTTCTAATGTAGCACTCGGGATTTCGCTCAAATCGCTTCTTCACAGCTTAAATCATCAATCTGGTTCGCGCACTCTTCGGTCTTTCACTTCTAGGACTAGGTTCTATGAATTTCGCGGCTTCATAAAGGCGCAGAAGTCGTTTCGCTGCCGTACAAGCTTTCCGCGAGCCAGATTCAGCAACTTTCCAATGTCCGATTTTGACCTCCTTCCGCGAAATACGAAACGGCCGCGAAACTCTTTTCTTTGGAGGCCATGACAAATTCTTATAATATTGCGGAATATCAGGGAAACAGTGGATATAAGATAAAAAAGGGCCAAGAAAAACGCAGTAAACGTCAAAATAAGTGAAAAGCAAAAAAAAAATCAACTCAAAACACACATTTTCAAATCCGTTACAGAACTAATGGAACACCCTGTACACCAATGCTAAGCTGCCTTATCCCGTTTCCCGTGTGCGCTTTTTCCCTGTGCGCTTTTTTCCCGTGTGCGCTTTTTCCCTGTGCCCTTTTTTCCGTGTGCGCTTTTTTACCGCAATCGGTGTTCACCGCCCTGCCCTACTTAAGGTCTCCTCAGTCTCGAACACTCGCAGTGTTCACCGCTTGCCAGCCTAAGAACGTCCCCTAGAAGCCTAACTTCCTGGATAACCCTACCGTACCGTATTCGAGAAGGTCATTGCTATGTGCCACACAACTGAATGATCAAGGAGGCGAGATGGAAGGATGCGGAGTGATGTCCACTTTCGATACTGTAGTCGGGGTCTCCATCTCTTTTGAAGCTATCTAATCCTGCTCACAGATGACCTTTTTGCCAGTGGCGGTTGGAATCCTCAACATGTACATCATCAAGAAAGTGACCATATTCCATAACTCGTTCGGCGCCTTCTGGGTCAGCCGAACGATCGGAGAAATTGGATCCAATATCGTCCACGTTGTCTACTCGGCTCCGGTTACTGTATTGTAAGTCATATTTCCGAGAATCCCTTAAAAGAATCTTCCGATACTTCCACGGCGCTTTAGCCAGCCCAAAGACATTTATCATCCGCCGCCGAGTCCTGCTCCATGCACCAGTTCGTTTCAGCTAATCGGATGCTGGCCGTCTGCGCTCCGCTAAAGTATGACAACATCTTCACGCGAAAAGTCACCAGGAGCTGCATCCTCTTCATTTGGACCTCCGTCACAATCCTCATGTCGCTCTACATCCGTGAGAACCGAGACTCCTTTGGCCGTGGCTACGGTTTCTTTCAGTGATTCCGTGTCAGATGATCAGCTACAGTCCCAATGTACTACGAGTTTGTGTACATCCGATGCGAAGACAGCGAGAGGGACGCCTCCCTCATTGGCTCTATTGTTAACAATACGGTAATGTACACGGTGTCCCTCATCAACGACTGCATCACCTTCTGCAAGATCATCCAGATGAAGTTGAAGTACACAAAGCAGTCGGAGGACGAGAAGTTCCGGAGGAACGTTCGCTTCTTCGTGTAGGTACTGTAGGTTGCGTATGCACAGACCACGGGTGGAATTCAGACCAGAACAGGATGTCTCCCTGTAGAATCAAACTGAAACTGAATCGAGACTGAGCCGCGAGCGCACGCGCGGCCCGCTTTTATCTCCCTCCTCTTGACCGGTCAGCTGCCGCGTTCCTTTCTCTCGCGCCGAGCCTTATCGCCTGCGCGATCAGCGTGTGAGTGGAGCTGCTCTCCATCTGTTTGGGTTTCTTCTGGGCGATTGGATTTTAAAGAAATTTGATGTAGGGGAACCCTACGACTACACCGTACAATACCCACCTTATGGGATTATCGTCCCGATAATCAGAATGGGTGCATGAGAGGTTTGGAAGGCGTGTATTGATGAAACCCTTTTTTTTGATGAGTGGGTTCCACTCAAGAATCAGCAGTGCTGGGGACAGTCCAAGTTATATTTGGTTGCTGGGATCCAAGGGATCTACTAGAGGTGGATTTATTTGGTTGACGGGGTCCGTCATGATTTCCGCGCAGCTACTTGAAGAGTGGTGACTACTTGCGTGGCCAAGGCCATGCAGTATGTTTCAGCCCTCTGACTGATCACATACTGCACACTAGAGGAATGAATATTTTGGTGTGCAGGTTCTGCACGGGTTTTTGGGGTTTGGTGTGCGGGGACCGCACGAGGGTTTGGACGACGGGAGCGCCCAGGGCCGGGGCCCGGACGGTTACGTCGATCATACGCCGGGGGGTTGGGCGTAGCCGTTGGGTTTTTGGACATGAATCTGAAACTAGGGAAACGACTTACTATGGGTGGCTTCCTTCAAGAGACACGATCGCGAGTAGATGAGCGCACGTCCGTGGGAGGTGAAGAGGCGGAAGACGTCTGGACCGTTCAGTGAGACACTGAGTGGCGAACGTGGCTATCAGAGCTACGTGACCGCAGGTTGTAACGGCACGGCGACTGTCGTGCCGAGGCGGCGCGATGGCCTCTCGTCGTTTTCCCTTCCTGATCGCGCTGCCCATCTTCTTCTGCAGACACAACATCACGATCACCGCTCTCTGACCGTTTGTGCGTCGCCGCTGGGCCGGTCATCTCGCAAAAGATCTTTAATTGATTGAAGTGCACAACAAGGTTGTTCATAATGGCGCGCGCTACCGTTACCGATGTGTAATCTTTCAATGGGACGGAGATTACGTATCGGGTGAAAAGGTCTAGTATGTTTAGAATGTATCGGTTTCCTCGCGCACTAGGGGGAAAAGGCCCATAGATGTCGACCGCAGCCTTATCCCAAACAGAGTTTGAAATTATCGATCTCATCGGGGTTTTCAACGCACCTGATGGATTTGTTTCTTGACAGACCGGACATTCACGACACCACCTGACCACGTCTCCCGCCATAGCGGACCAGAAATACGGGCCTAATTTATGAAGTGTGGCCCTCGCTCCTCTGTGCCCTCCGGCCGAGCGACTGCCGTGAAAGTAGTCGAACAGACTTTTCCTAAATTGGTCAGGAATCACAATGGAATGGGCTGTGCGCCCTCTCCCCGACGCAGTTTTGCGCATCAGGCACCCATCATGCCTTAGGGAGAACTTTTCAATGTTACTTGGGATAGAATTCACATCCTCTAACCCAGCTTTTTGGTCTCCTTTCAGCAACTCAATGATTTTTTGGAGGGAAGGATCTTCCCTTTGGGCTTTCGCCATGTCAATGGGCTTGAGCACCCCCGCGGCCGTTCTGATCAACAAAATATTGAGGGGCGTGGGCTGAATTACCCAGCGCTCCTCTGAATTAGCTCTGATCTGAAGGCAACGGGGGAATTCTACAGTATCCTGTAGCTCACCAGCTTTTGCTGAGTCCCCTTCAAAGCGAGATAGGCAGTCGGCCACCGCGTTGGCTTTGCCTTTGATGTGCCTAATTTCGAGCTCATGGTTTTGCAGCTCCACTAGCCACCTTGCCAGGCAGGCGTTCGTATCTGCTTTTTGATGCAGATACGTCAGTGGCTTGTGGTCAGTGTAGAGAATGATCTTGCTCCGAAAGGTGTAAATCCTGAAGGAGCGCAGAGCGAAGATAATCGCGGCTAACTCAGCATGAGTGGCCGGCCATCTTCGTTCACTCGAAGAGAGCATTCTACTGCAATATGATATTGCCTTATGCTTCTTTGGGTCCCTCGGGTCTTCTTGGGCCAGCATGGCACCTTGAGCTACAAGGCTGCTGTCTACGAAGATGACAAACGGCCTTGAGTAGTCAGGAAAAGCCAAAACTGGTTTCGTCGTAAGCACCCTTTTTATGGTCTCCAGCGCTTCTTTCTGCTCCTCAGCCCAGGAGAATTCAGTGTCCTTGGTTGTGAGCCTCGTTAAAGGCTCCACAACCTTGGAGAAATTTGGAACGAGGCGTCTGAAGAAGGATGCCATCCCTATGATGCGCCTCACCTCCTTCACATTGGTGGGAGTTGGCATCTCTAGGATCGCCTTGACATTGGCAACCGCAGGAGAATATCCATTCCCGTGAATGTGGTGCCCCAGAAATTCAACGGATCTCCGGGCGAAGAGGCATTTCTTCGGGGAGAGCAAGTAAGCTTCCCGGAAGCGCTGAAAGACTCTCCTCAACGCCCGCAGGTGGACTCTCCTCAACGCCCGCAAGACCACCTGCGGGCGTTGAGGAGAGTCTTTCTTGGAAGTCATGAGTCTTTGTGAACACCAAGATGTCATCCACATAGACGATGACATCCGATTCCAGACCTCCTAGTACTTTCGCCATGACTCTCCCAAAGGCTGAGGTGGCATTCTTCAACCCGAAAGGGAGGCGCTCGACTACATAGGTTTTGTTTTCCAAAATTACACCACATTTGGAAACGGAGGAGGGGTGGAGTGCAATTTGCATGAATCCAGCATTTAAATCACAGGTGGACATGTAAACGGCACCTTGAATGGTGTTGAGTATCATGTCTAGTCTTGGTAGGGGAAATGCTGAAGGTATGGTGACCTCATTTAGTTTGCGAAAATCAATGCATGGTCTCCAGGAGCCGTCTTTCTTTTGGACTATGACTATGTTTGAGAGCCAGGGAGTGTCTTCTTCTCTTAACACTCCAGCTTTAAGGAGGTCTGTGATGTGCTTCTCAAGCTCCTCACGGTACTTGTGGGGTATCTTATAGGGTCTTGAGGCAATCGGACGGTCAGTCGTTGTTTCAATCTTATGGGGAAGCACTTTGCAGTGTCCCAAGTCATAGCGATTCTTACTGAACACGTCCGCGTACTCCTCAGTTAGCTTGATGAGGTCACGTTTATCTGCTTCATCGCACTCGCAGTTGTTGAAATTTATTTGGAAGGTGGGATCCACCTTTTGGTTAGGGGAGGTAGGTGGGTCATCACAGGTTATCTCCATTAATCTACCTTCTCTCATTTTTAAGAGCGAGGCTTTGGCCAGTTCCATACCCTTGAAGATTGGAATGGGTTGATTGGTTGGATTGGAGATAATGATGAACACCTTTTCTCCTTTTGGTTCGACAACGCATGGTTGCACCTTCGCCTCATTTTGAGTCAGGGATTCCGTGCCGTCGGTGATTATGAAGGCACGGTTCACCTTGCATGCCTTCTCGGGTAGGCGGCAAGGAACCTTTGTCTCATGCCCTGGCAATAAAATTTGGTTTTGTAGTGCCCTAACTGGAATAGCTGATAGTTTCGCGTCTTTGGGCGCTCCAAGAGTTACGGAGCGTCCACCTAGCAGACATTTATTGCCTCGGAAATCGAACGTAATTGGCGGTAATTGGCGCAGCGCATCTGTGCCAATTATCAGCTCATAGGAAGAATTCTTCACTATGTGCGGATTATCCGTTAAAGAGATCATTACCGAAGCCTCATGACCCGCAACTTCGACAGTCGCGGCAATCTTGGATCGTATCGAGATGGCATGCCCTGAGGCCGCTATCGCTGACGACGAGATTGGCCTCGGTTTTGCCTTAACGAGTGGAGCTAAGGACTCATGAGCTATTGAGATGCCCGCTCCCGTGTCCAACAGCATGGGCATGTGTATGCCATTTATTTTCCCAACTACTTGGCAACAAAACGCTTTAGACAGGGACATTACCTCAATAGTCTGCTGTCTCTCTGCCACTGTGATGGATGCATCGTTCTGCTGGGGGATCATGGGAGCTCTCAGAGAACCGAAGACTGGGTGCTGGAAGTAATTCGTCCTCAGGCTCAAGTACCACAGGAGTGGTGGAAGGACAAGTTTCAGGGTGTATAGTGTTGCCACTACTGTGACCCATACCCGCCACCAGTGGATGCAAAGGTAGTCCCTGATGGAGGAGACTACGGTCTTTCTTACTTGGGTTAGGGGGCCTTCTACTCCTGAGGCGAGCATGAGCTTCCCCAAGGATCTTTGGTTTATCATTTGTAGGGAAGCTTGAGCGCTTACCATCGCACCAATGTGTTGAGCTGGGAAAAGCTCTGATATATTGGAGATTACCAAATTATGGAAAGCTAACGTGTGGATTTTGGGAATGAGGATCTCATTATTGCCCAGCGAAAGTTGTTGTATGGAGCTTTCGACTGGTGTCACTTTGCCTGTACTCTTGTCTACTTGGAAGAACTTGTGATCTTTCATGAAATACATGATTCTCTTCGAGTCACAAGGAATTTCAAGAGAGGTTTGGGATAGCAGTTGAGTAAAGGGATCAAAGTGGGCAACCCGCGTTGAGTTTGCTACAGTGAAGGTAACCCGGGGGAACTCAAAGCATGTTTCATTCCCGTGCTCTGGTGAGAATACCAGCTCACTATCCATGACCGGGGCACACGGCCAGATTTCTAGGTAGTCAGGAGGGGTGAGTGATGCTACTAAGGCTGACTCGTTTAACAGAAACCGGGCCAGCAGGGTTGGGTTACTGTATGCTGTGGTCATGGACATCTTGAGCATCAAGTTCATGTTTGAGCATAGCGTAGAGAATGCTTGCTCATACATCATTGTTTCAGTTTCAACGACCCCATGAGCTAGCGCCGTCAATTGGGCAGCAAGCTGATTCGAGAAGACGAGGCCTACTTCTACTTTAGGAATAAAAGGTGTTCGTTTTGGTCGAGGCGAAGCCTCGCTGGGCAGCTGGTTCCTAAGAACAGCATAGCCTTGGATGGACACTACAAGTGGTTGGTCACAGTCCATGAGGGTCTCCCATGGCTGCGTGAAAGTTATGGCAAATTCTCTGGAGTCAGAAATCCAGCCATCACCTATGAACGTGCCCGACCACCTGTCCATGTGCACGAACCTGCAGGACTGCTCCTTTTCGGGCTCCCACAGAAGCATGGAGCCATCAGCGAGAGGGCAGTGGCCTTCATGGTAGCGACACCCTCGGGTGCTGCCAATTGGCGACTCGATGAAGTCACTGCCGAAGCGAGCCAGTACTGAGGTTTCCAGGAGAAAACAGTTTATTACTTGACTCTCCTTGGCGCCCACGAAGGCTCCAAAGAATGCCATTGGGTATGCCAATGCCAATGCCACTCATATGTCAGCTCATTCGCGGTTTGCATGATGCTGCCCATACTGACAAGTTTCCCAAATGCACATTCTTTGGTTTCTATCATGCGGCGGCACTCTGCGGCCTGGATCAAGTGGGTTTTCGTGGACTTGGTCTCGAAGTTGTCGCCAACCAGGTTGGTATAGTACTCAACCTTTGACGTGACCACCTTGCATAGTGTGGCTATTGTCTCGTACTGCACCACGTTGGGTTTAAAGAGATCAATGGTCGCATTCTGGGGTTTGTCATGCGGGTTTACCTCCAAGCGGGGGCAATCAACAGACATGGGCAGCCTGTTTAGAACAGGATCTCTCGACAAGTCACAAATCAAGGGATTGGGCGACACTAACGATGCCGATGACTTAGCTATCACCAGCAACATCAGAAGGCTAAGCCCGAGGAGCTTACTCCAACCGTTAGCCTTCTGGCGCAGAACAGGCTGTGGATATCTAGTACCCTCCTCCGCTGCTTGTTCCTGCTGAGGCTGAAGTGGAACTTCCGGTTGCTCCACATCCTCTTCTAGTGAGGACCAATCCATCGGATCCTCAATTTGAGATTCCAAAACAGGATTGATCACATTACATTCAAAGTCGAATATGTGAGCTAGCCTATCGTTTTCTTTGATGAGCGCGTCGCGCTCCATCTGCATCTTCTGCAGTTGCTCTTGTATGCCTGATACGGCGGCAGGAGCACCCTGGGAGACAGAGTTGACATTGTTTTCCGGTTGAGCGGGGAACTGCGCGTAGCAAAATCGCGCCACGTGGCCTACTCTTCGACACCGATAGCATCGAGGGGGCTTCTGTTCGTCCCTGTCGTCATCGCGATGTCTTCCAGATGAACGGTAGTCGCGAGAGTCATAGGATCTTCTGCGTTCCTCCGAATACGAACGGTCACGCCTTGAGCGCTCTGTGGAGTAGCTCGCACGACTTGTCCCCTGGCGGTCGCGAGAAGAGTCGCGCGACGGGGTACGGTATCTGTGTGAGCCACGAGGATCTTGGCTGTCGCGGTAGCCATGAGAGTCACGTCTGTCTCGGTAATCTCGAGAGTTGTAGTAATCACGCGAGTCACGGCGATCACGATAGCCACGGGAGTCCCGATAGTCTCGAGAGTCGCGGAAGTCCCTGTGGGAATAGCGGTAGTCCGGCGAGCGTCCTCTGTCCGAACGCCTATCACGCGAGAAGTCTCTCCTTCCTGAGTTGCGACTACCCCTATTGTCCCTCGAATCTCTGGAGGTAGAACGTTCGCGTCGAGGAGATTTTGACTCCTCTCGGCGACGTGTATCCTCGAAGAAGACTCGTTTGGGCTGCTCCTCTTCATGCTTCTCCCAAAGCTTGTGAACCATAGTCTTCACATCAAGGTCTTGGCGACCTCGAGCTTTGGCTATGTCACGCACAGCACTTTCTTGCTGCAGCTTCAGAGCTACCTCAAGTGCTGCCTTATAGTTAGAAGGCGCCTTCTGGGTCAAGAAGAACTGAATTTCTGGATCAATTCGATCCTTCGACTTTGTCGGAAAGGCTTTCATCAGAAGTTTCTTCAACCGGTCCATGAACGTCGCAATGTCTTCGTTCAGCTCCTGATAACAGGTACTCAGAAGACTTTTGGCTTCCGCCTGCTGCGCCGGGGTTTTAAACAAATCCCCCAGGTGCTTGGTTGCGGTTGCGAAAGAGCGCTTCTGGTCGTCTGTAAGCTCATCAAGACGATCACGAGCCGCTCCAACCAAGAAGAATTTCAGTTTGAGCAACTTCTGCTTGTCATCCCAAGGAGCTGAGTGCGCGTCACCGAAATCATTGAAGCGACGAAGCCAATCATCAAATTGGACAGTGTAACTTCCTGTGAACGTGGGCATTTGCGTGAATGCAGGTCCATCAATTGCATTCACTGGCGACGACGGAGCGTCCGGGTCTCCAACCACATCACTCACAGCTTCCTCCCCAGGGTCTTCTTCCCCTTGAGGACCCGACGGGACAACCTTCCTAGCGGCGGGAGGACATTCTTGCATCATCAACATCACATTTCGTTGAGTCGCGCTCAGCTCACCCATTTTCTGCACAAGGTCCACCATTTGCTTCTGAAGTTCTTCGATCTGAAGCCTTTGGTGGCGCAGATCTCTTTGCACGGAATTCTCGAACGAAAACAAATTCGCGGCTACGGTACGAATAGAGTAGACCGTGACCACATCACGATCGCCACTCTCATCCGCCCAGCGCTTGAAATTCGCGAAAAACGAAGGCGGCATTTTACTGACAGAGAACTCTTTTTGGGAGATCGGATCGACCTAACAGTTCACGAGAAACACTGACGCGATAGAGTCAACAGTTACACAATCACGCGCAAAATACCTCACAAAAAAAAGAAACAGAGAGCGAGGGTTGGGTCAGACGGATCGCCTGGGTTTCACGGACAGCTACAGAAATCTGCCCACAAATGGCTACACAAGCCTCCACAAATGGCTACACAAGCCTTCACAAACACAGGTGGCTACACAAGCCTTTCACAATGGCTACACAAGCCTTCACGAACACAAGTGGCTACACAAGCCTTCCTCAATGGCTACACAAGCCTACTCAATCCTCTGGCCACCACACAGGTGTACTACGCCAAAAAATCCCCCCCCCCCCCCAAAAGAAACAACCAACCTCACGAAGTCGCCAAGCACTGAAGTTTTCTGAAGCGGAGTCGAGAACTCGGGGCACCAGAACAGGATGTCTCCCTGTAGAATCAAACTGAAACTGAATCGAGACTGAGCCGCGAGCGCACGCGCGGCCCGCTTTTATCTCCCTCCTCTTGACCGGTCAGCTGCCGCGTTCCTTTCTCTCGCGCCGAGCCTTATCGCCTGCGCGATCAGCGTGAGAGTGGAGCTGCTCTCCATCTATTTGGGTTTCTTCTGGGCGATTGGATTTTAAAGAAATTTGATGTAGGGGAACCCTACGACTACACCGTACAGACCACAGTGCAGAACTTCACCAATGGGCACTTTGGCCATTATCTCCATTGTGAACAACAGAAACTCGGGCAAGACGGGATGGAACATTGCGGCCTTCGAGAGCGTCATCTTGACTCACATCAATAATGGGTAAGGCGCCAGTGTCAGGGGCGAGGCGTAGGACCCTTTTAGGCTGGCTCTTATCGTCTTCAACCCGGAAGTCCGCAGACTTTTTCCGACGTAAACCGCAGGCCTCTGTGTTACCGTAATCGTTGTGGCATTTAGCATCATTCGGAGGTCAATCTTGAATATCACCTCGGCCCCCCTAGTTCACATACTAACGTCGCAATCGCTTATTTTCAAATATTCCGAATTGTAACTTTCTTTTTCCTATACCGTACCTATGTATCCAAAGATCACATCTCTCGTAACCCGGAATCATCGAAGCCCTCTTTTATCTGTTACGGAATGTGCCAAAATAAAGAATTTTGAATGTATTTTACAGAAAGATTCTGCAGGAAAGTTTTTTTTGTGGAAGTGGAAGGTTCAGCTTCCCACGCTTTCCAGTCCTCATGGAAGAAATTTAGAAAAATGAAAAAAGAAATTAAACTCCGCTATGGTAAAATGTGGCAGGACGTTTGAGATGTTAACTTTTGTCTGCGTCTCTTCATACATACTTCACACATTCTAGGTTCTTCATACGGAGACAGCCTGTTATCTGCACATATCTGCACGTGTCCTTCCGGCCGATTAATAATGGATCAGCTGACGTTGAAGCTAAATCTTCGCCTGCATCGACTGGAAAGACTGCCTCCATCGAAACCAATTATGGCCACATTTAGCGATGCTAGATTTGCATCGCTTTTTGATAATCTACATATAGGAACCAATTGCAACTACACAAAAAGATCGGAAATGACTTCGCAGTCGCTCGTAGCTCTGGAAACGTCCGGAGTCCTTAGCGAACTGAATGCGCCAGAAAAGAACGCCGAGGGTCGCAGGAGGTTCGGAGTAACCCCCATTACCCTTCCAGAAGTACTTGAAACTTTGTCGAATCTCGTCGCCGGAAGAAGTGTTCGTCTTCTGAAATTCTTGTGGACACTCGAGGATCGAAGTCTCTACCGTAATCGCGGACTGGAGATCGTCACGATCATCAAGTATCATTTCTCGCCGAGAAGGACCGTCTTCGAAGACTGCGCTTTTTCGCGAGAGGAAGAAGAGTGTCTCCGACGAATGGGGATCGTCACCTCCGACATCCCACAGTATCAGGATCTCTCGGAGGAGTGTCCCGCGGAGAACGAGGTGGACATCGTCTACGGCGTGCACTGCAGCGTCGCCGTCCTCAACGACTTTCTCTGGAGTCGGTGGACGCCGCGTGGCCTCAAGGGCACTATCCTGATAACGACTACGGATTGCCTCTGTCAGCTTTCTGAAGTGGACCACTTCAGCGATTTCGTAGAGAACGGCACGCGGACGGACCTGTTATCCTACCGTATCCACAAAATCGATAACCGCTACATCACTAATTCGAAATGGATCAGCGCGTTCTCGTGGAAACAGGATACTGTAGAGTGCTGGAAAAGACCCCGCTACTACTGGTGTCCGGTGCCTACGCACCTCCACCGAGAGGAAACCCCAGGACTCAAGATGATGTCCACATTTGAACACATATCCGAGAACATCGCCAAGATCGAAGAGGAATTGGAGAAACGGGACTACGTCGACGAGATAGCGACAAAAGTGCAGAAGGTCCTCGGAGGGCGCCGTGTCGAGCGCATCACCCTCGTGGGGGTGTGCAGCTTCGCGATGCACTACCACTCGGAGTGCAGGAATTTCCACGATCTCCAGCAGTTGATGCTCACCCTGGCCCTGCGCAAGAAATTCAACCCCACTACGGTTAGATGCCACGAGCCGGTGCTGACACCCTTCGAGAAGAGCTTCCTCAATTCGATCGGAATTGAGACTCCTCCGGCGAGCGACATGTCCACCCCGGAAGAAGGCCTCGCCGAGGACGAGGTGACTCTCTTCTACATGCCGGGCTGTGTTTACGAACTGGAGAACATGGTCATCTGGGCGAATCGGAAGAACATGAGGAACGTCGTCTTCATTACCTACCCTCTCGATCGTTGCGAGAATCTCGAGAAGGTCGATAAAACCTGTCGTGCACGGGCTGAGTACAGGGAGAAGGCCGAGACAATCCGCACGAGCCAGCAGAGCCTAGGTTTCAGGCTGCATATAGTGATGACTCGTGAGCACCCAGACGGCTTTCCTTGGCTGAAGGCTGCCTTGCCTGTTTCGGAAATCTCTAGTTTTCCCGAAAACGCTCTGGAGACTGTGTCCGACGAGAAGCCCCGTCGATCCTAACTTCGCTGTAACTTCGTCTAACGATAAATCAATTCCACTCTAAGGTGTCCTCAAACGGCGACGTTCCAGCGCCCTTTCAAAACTTCAATCTAAACGGCCCCTTCAGTGAGCATTCCTAACGGGGAAGTTGGGTCAAGACCCTGTAGCAGACAGTCTAGCTAACAAGGAGAGGTCCCAAACTGTCCCACGCCGATTCGGTTGAAATTTGGCAGGGAGAGAGAGGTGCTACAGTGTAGCAAAACCTTACAGGTTTCATCGGTGAATGGGGGTTTAAAGGGACACGGTCATGGCGGAAAAAAGTTTTTTAAAAAATCTGAAAAAATTCATACCCGTGTTTTTGAGGTTGCTGAAAACGATGGCGAGTGGCGATTCTAAGTTCGCCAGGTAGTTTCTTAGAAACAGACCACAGCGCGCGATCTGTGGTTTGTCGATGGTCCCGTCGCGGGACGCGTGTCCCGACGCGATTTGCGCGACGAATGCGATTCACGTACTGTAGTTTCATCATTTTCTATCGATTTTGCTAAGTTTTGAGGGACAAAGCATCTTCAAAAGCATTTGCTTCGACTTATTTCACTTCCTCGGCTTATCTCTAATGCAGAAAAAGATCTTCGCCACGATTTTGGCGATTTCGAGGGTTAGTATCACATGGAAGCGCTCTATATTCCTTTTCGTCCGATGTTATTACAAGTTTGAGAATTTTGAAATGCCAAACCGCCAGTGGATTGTCCAATTCACACTTAAATCCTCTAAACATCAATGATAAGCGCCAATATAGGTGTTTCTGCCATTTCACGTTTCATAGAACTGATATTCTACCTGTATTTAGGAAGTGTCCCTATCGATACGTGATAGAATCAGCAGTAAATTCTGCATCGGACAGTGAAATTCGCCTAGTTGTCGTAAACTACACTTAAATACGACTGATTGTTTTCACACACAGATGTATATGCCACTGCATATCCAGCAACTAACGCTCGAAATCGCCAAAATCGTGGCGAAGATCTTTTTCTGCATTAGAGATAAGCCGAGAAAGTGAAATAAGTCGAAGCAAATGCTTTGTCCCTCAAAACTTAGCAAAATCGGTAGAAAATGATGAAACTACAGTACGCGAATCGCATTCGTCGCGCAAATCGCGTCGGGACACGCGTCCCGCGACGGGACCATCGACAAACCACAGATCGCGCGCTGTGGTCTGTTTCTAGGAAACTACCTGGCGAACTCAGAATCGCCACTCGCCATCGTTTTCAGCAACCTCAAAAACACGGGTATGAATTTTTTCAGATTTTTTAAAAAACTTTTTTCCGCCATTTTCGCTTCGTTTTGCTTCGCGCCACTGCGCGAAAAAGCGCATTTCAGCTTCGCCGCCCTCAACTGGCGAAGCTGCCTTCTCCTTCTATTCCCAACATACTCCCAAACGACCAACCGAGGTGTCGCTTTATTGAGTTCAGAAGGCAAGGCAGACTAAAGTGCGAAGTTGACGAGCAAGAAGCAGAATGGGAAAGGCGCTTGGTCTTCGTTGAATACCGAGTTCTCGAATGTAGAGGGTACGAAGAGCTCAGACCCAGCGTCGAGCCAAATCACGTCCTGTACGAACCACCTCCAGGACTGTCCGTCCCAGACCGACGGGAAGAATAGGTTGGACGGCCAGTAGGGAATCCCTAGTATACCTTGCGCGCGGTGATGCGCCATGTGCGAAACGACGTCCGCGATGATGCGTGGCGGCGGAACCGCCCAGACAAACTCGCCAGTCCATGACGATGCGAAAGCGTCGACGCCTTCCGCCCCAATGTCCGCGTACCGAGCCAAAAAACGCGGACATTTTGCATTTTTCGAGTTTGCGAAGGCGTCTAGTGAGGGCAGGCCCCATCGCTCCGTGCAAAACGCGAAAATTTCTTCTCGTATCCCCCAATCGTCTTTGTCTAACAGTCGACTAGCCTCGTCCGCTAGGACGTTTTGATCGCGTGGAACCCATATTGGTTCGAGGACCGCTCCTAAACTTTCCATATGCTCGAATATATCTTCTGCCATTGCTTGGAGCTTGGCCAGTGGGCTCCCTTTCTTGATAATGCTCACCGCCCCTTGATTATCTATTTGTACTACGACCCGAGCAGCGCGAATTTCGTTAGCAAATGCTTTCACGGCGAAGCGCACGGCCGCTATCTCCCTGAACGTGCTGGACTCCGCGCGTTCATTGGCCTCGAAGTTTATGGCGGTTCGAATGGTTGCCCCGTCCGTACACCATAGGACTGCCCCGGCTCCTGTACCGGATGCATCTGTCGCTAACCTACGCGCTTCAACTACTTGGCTAAGTGATTTATCATTCCTTTTCCGGACGTTATTCCACCACCATAGAAAATCTCGCCTTTCTTCCTGCGAAAGTGGGCGTTTCGTTTGCGCGGGGAGCTGGTCCATCTCCATGATAGCGGCGTGGAGGCTGCGCGATTTCAAACAGCAAACAGGGCCGAACACAAAGCCAATAGAAGCTAGCGTCCCCGCCAGCTGCATTCTGTCCCGCTTTGTTGGGGATTTTGACTGCAAAATATTTGCTAATTTACAAAGTAGCTTGTGGACTCTTTTCTCGGAAATTTTGATTGAAAATTTTTCTAGGTTCACTTCATATCCTAGCCATACCAAGCACTGCACCGGATCCCACTGGCATTTGGATTCCGAAGTGACAATGCCAGCTAAACGCAGGTCCTTACGAACTATCGACACTGCTGTTGCACACTGTGCTTTCGACGGAGCGAAGATCAAGCCATCATCTAAGTAGAGTGCACAGGAAATGCCGGCCTCTCGCCACTTACGTAGCAGAGGGCGAAAAATTTTGGTGAAAAGCATAGGGGTCGAAGAGAGCCCGAAAGGAAGCACGTTGAAGGTGAAGAATTTACCCTCCCATTGTATGCCTAGGAAACCCCGATCGCTGGCCCTGATGTCGACGTGGTGGTAGCCCGACGTCATGTCGAACGCAGCTAAATAACCGTTCTTAGGGAGCAGGGGTACAACGTTTTCAATTCGCTCAAAAGTAACAGACTTGTGCTCCAGGAACTTGTTTAACCAGGACAGGTCTACAATTAGCCGAGGTTTCGTACCATTATGGACCACCGCCATTGGGCTCACTACTCTTGGAGTTGTTAATGAGATGCTAACTGCTCCGGCTTGCAGTAAAGAACTAATTTCGCGACTTGTGAACTCCCTATCGCGCGCATTCATGCTTGCGTTCGCCTTATAAAAAGAGGGCACTACTGCTCCTATCTTAAAGGGAAGCGCATAACCCTTCTCGATCACGTCCAAAATCCAGCGCGGACTATTTAATCCTTCCCAAAACTTTAAGCAACTCTTCAACTTACCGACAACAGTTATTGACGACGTATCCACCAGACCCTGGGTTTCATTGGCGGGAAGAGCTCTGTCCCTGCGGACACTGTTTCGACATATGGCCGAATCCGCGGCAGTTGAAGCACATCGTTGTGTTGGTCCTGGGGGGTCTTGCAGCAGGTTGGAGACTGTTGTAGCCAGCGAACATTTGCTGTTGCAGATGTTGGACTTGGGCCGCCAAACATGCGACCGAGGGATCCCTGTAGCCGAACGCAGCGGGAACGCGGGATCCGTTTCCACCGCCCCTCTATAAGGCATTATATATGAGCTACGACTGGTGCATCCTGCATCAGATACCGGAAAGGGCCGTTTCCTTCCTGTTGCGCCGTTGAGCGTGGCTGGCTTTATGACTTCGATCTCGTTGAACTTATCCAGCGCCTCCGTAACGCACTGCGCTAACGACAGATCGGGGTGAGCTGCTTGACGGTCCTCAAAAAACTTGAAAAACGCTGGCTGCGCGTCGGCCTTTCGCAACAAGAGGTTCCGCGCCTTCATATCCTCCAGAACTGCGCTCAGTGCTTCGTTTCCGCCAATCTCTGCGTTCAACTGGTTCAGTCGGTTGATCCAGGAAGCGTTCAGTTGGACTTGGACATCCAAACGCGCGCTTTTCAGCGGCTTCTCAGTCACTGCCGACTGGTTCTGTCGCGCTTCAATAGAGTCGACTTTCTCCGCGACTTGTTGCACTGCCAGGATCAGGCGGCTGATCGGATCTCCATCCGTTTGCTCTTCAAGCGGTTGGCTCATGCTACAATCGACCGATAACACTCTGTGCATTCGAGAGATACTCACGTCGTTCTCGTTGCTGCTCCCTGATGGAGATCTATTTCACAACCGGTGGACGCCGGTGCCGCGTTTACCCTGCAACTGACTCGTTACTAACTGACTGCGAAAGCACTGACGCGCTGCTTCACCGCGAAAACGCACTATCGTGTCCCAGATGGACAGATCTATGTGTCTCCTTGAGAGAAGTTTAACCAGGATACTTCGACTGGTCGATACTTAGACCGGAAACCTCGCGGTCTACACGAATTTGCCAGGATACCTTCGACTGGCACTACTGCGCTACACACAAATTTCCGAGTACTACCAAAAGACTAACGTAAATATCTACTATCAAGTACGTATACCGACAATACACACTAGCGTCTCAAAAACAGCGACTACTAAGCTGAACTAAAGCAAGATGACTCTCATCGGCTTTTGCAGCACCCACTGCGCCTCCCACCGTACCCTTTCCCCGGCCAACCGCGCCGGGACCCACCGCCAGTTGGAACGACTGGCTCCGCTGAAATATTCATGACCGTGTCCCTTTAAGTTGTAGTTCACAGTTGATTTTGATCTCATAATTGTAAGGTCTCCTGGTGCGATGTCCCTGACGCCTCAAAATATACGGTATTCTTGTCAGTTTTTGTCGTTTTTCTTACGGGTTTTCTAAGATTTTCGGCATTTAGAGCCGAAATTAACATTGTAGATTAACAACCTGTTTTTAACATTAACAACATGTTCTTGTAACAAGAAAACTGGTCAAAAAACGACAAACACTGACACAAATACCGTATATCTTGTGGAATCAGGGATATCGCACCAGGTGCCTTACAATGAGAGAGGAGAAAATCACCTACCTACGGGGCAGCTCATACCAGGGCAGATACTCATACCATGGAGAAACACATGCAGCTACGGTGTTCCTCTTTCGCTGGCTTGCACCATCGGCCATCGGATTCCAAAAGTGGAGAATACTCAGAGTCGAGCTCTGAGTCGTCTTAACTGTACTTGCTTGATGTTATTGTTGATAGTTTGATGCTTGTTGGTTCGCTGTTCTGTGTAAATCGCTTAAAAGTTCCCTGTCCTATTCCAGAAATGGGCCAAAACCCAGGATGGGATGTTGATAAGGCAAATTAATGTAAAGCTTATTTCTCTGTGGATTTCGCTCAGATCGATACAAACCCGGGTTCATTCGATGCAGAAAGTTACGCTGAACAAAGTTACGCCCAGAAATTCTAGCGAAATCGCGCAGCTCGCGAGAAAACTGTGATAATTACCAATTTCCATCGTAAGCCTGCCGATGGCAGGAAATGGTGCGCCAATTTTTCGTGGTGGGAGCTTTGGAAGAGTTTCGTGAGGGATACAATACCAGAGACAGGTCATACCACATTCATGGATGCTTCTTCCATTTCTCTCAGTCTGTTTGGAGAAAAATACAATCTTTGGGTCTGGCGCAACGCTACCGAAACGGCGCAGACTATATATAATCGGATTCAAAAAACTTGTGCCCTTTTCGGCGTTTGGTCCTGACACGCCATTTTTACACGTTCGCGGCGTGTGGTCGCGTCGTTCATAAGGCAAAATAGTGAATTTGGTGAACCGACCGTGGTCTTCGCTGTTTTTCTCCATGGTTGCGGGTGCTTGGAAAAGTGCAAGCCTAGTCCTCTTCCTTAGTTAATTGCGCGTCGAATGAGCGCCGATTCACAGAAAGTAGAGTTTTCCTCGCGGAGGAGTAGCATTTTTTCGAACCGGCTACCAATATTTTCCAGCTTTTCGTCCAATTGTTGTTTTCACGTTTTAATCGCGCCCTAATTGTTTTGCGTGTCCTCCCTACCCTAATAGCTTTCAAATCAAACAACATATCAAGTTAACAAGCATTGCATATCACTACTCTTTATCGGAAGAGTCGGAGCTTGCGTCGAAACCGAAGATACGATAATCCACTTGATATGTGGTTATTTTCTACTGGTCTTGTCGTAATGAAAGCTATTAGGGTAAGGAGGACACGCAAAACCGTCACCATCTTCTCTGCGCCTTCCTACTGCGGTGAGATGGATAATGCGGCCGGAATGCTTCACATGCGGGAGAACCTCGCCTGTTCCATCTACACGTACAAGTCGCTGATTCCTTTGCCGAAGAAACCGGAGGAGTAAATTTGGTTCGCTTTGTTATTCTAAGCGTTTAATTTCTTTTGCTAAATCTTCGGGCAACACTACATTCAAACACTTGAAGAAATGCTTCATTCTGAACAGCGCGGGCCGGACATCCACCAGCTTCTTCTCGCGCTCTCTGATGATAGCCCAGATCCGTTCGAGGAGGCTTACATCTCCCTTTTTACCTGAGCACACATATGATGAAGATGCGAAAGAACGTGAACGCTACCGGCTATTTCAACCGCTGTTTCGTAAATATGCAGAAGCGCGTCTTTCCCGAAGGGATGCACTTGCAGCTCGAATAGACCCATGACCACATTTGCCTAGAACGGGATGCAAGGTTAAAAAAATGTTACGTAAAATGTCTCCCACCTTTCCTGTGGACTTCGCCAACTTGCAGATGAATTCGACCTCCGACTTCAGCAGAACGCGGTTGGCTGACTTCAGTTCGTCGAAGAACTCAATGCCTCTGCCCTGTTGCAGCTTCACGCATCCGAGAAGGCAGGACTTCTGCAACGCGGAGCCGTGCTTCTCGAGGATCTCCTGAGCATACTTCCTTCTGCCGACCAGGAATGCTGCTTCCACTATCGCGAAAAGAGATTCTGTCGTCGATTTGGCGCCTTTCGTTCCGAACCTCTTGATTTCGGAGAATTCGACGACGATATCCTCAATACGTTTTTCTCTGAAATACCACGGTTAAATTAGAAACCGATAGGAAACGACTTCGCCATCATATCGCCAACGAAAATCCGAATGAGGGCGTCTCGATTGGGACAGAAACGGTAATCGATCAGCCGACGGTAGAAGTTCTTCGCTCGTTGGAAGCTCTGGAGGTCATCGGATGATAGAATCCTTTGAAGTGCAGCTTTCACCTGCTCCAGATTCACGGTTGAGTTCCGGGCTGAAACAGAGAATACAAGGACTGACAGGAGAACGAAGTTGTCACCTAGTCGTTGCTCGGCTCCGGAGTCCAAATAGTGTTTGTCAAGAACTTCTTTGGCCAACCCGTGTTCATGTCGACTCGCCGCTACGGAGGCGAGCTTCACCGCTGCCCAGTCCGGAATCGGCTTCGAGGAGGTGCGCCGTAGCTTCTCAAAGTCGAGAACACCTCCGGCTACACTCTCAATCTCCGCCTTCCGGATCACTTCGCGGCAGAGCGACTCCACTGTGGAAAAGCGCCGAATCGAAGTAATCGCTCTTCCCAGCATCTGCATCAAATGCACGAAATATGAATGTCCTAACACACACCCAAGATAATTGCAATTGTCAGTGAAGCCTACTTCTTCCCGTTGGCAAACAAAGCAAACAACACCGACATAAACAGCTTAAACCTATTAATATGACATAACAATAACAAATCGTATGCAAGGACGGTCTAGGAATCTATAGAGGTCGCCGACTGGCTCAGGCTCATCTTCTGCTCTTTTTTCTCGAGGTTCTGTATCACACTCTCTAGCGTCGACTTCAGCTTCGGATCAAGGGGGAAAGACACCCGCTTCACCTCTGCTTGCAACTTCCTGAGATCTTCAAGATTTTTCTGCGCATCTAAACAATACAATATCGATATGAGCGTTGAACGATTGACTACCTACCGTACATGCTTATGAGTTTAGGCACCAAATGAGCTTGCAGGTCGACACTTGTAGCTTTCGTGTCGTCGATGTCCACCAACTCAAACAGCTTATGAAGAACATCGGGGCGTCCAAGCCTTGCTTCTCGGATAACGATGTAGTTGAGTTTCAGGCCGGTCAGGTATGTGACGTGCTTCTCGAACATCCTCTTAGCGCTGCTATCCAAACCGGCCTCCAGGAAAGTGAGAACAAAGTCGATGGCTGCTGTGTTACGGTCGTGAAGCTTCACAATTAAGTTGAACACATCTTTCATCAGCACTTGGTTCTCGGCCTCGATACACGCATGGATCATGGGGTATTGGCCGAACATCTGTTTGTGTGCTTCGGACTCGCTACGGACCAAGTCGAAGGCCTCTTTAAGCTTTTTCCTGTAAAAAACGATTGTACAATTCTGTTGATTTCATAGTGCTTACTCATCGATCAGCTGTTTCAGGGAATTGTTTTTAGCCAATTGAAGAAGGCGTTTACGTTGTGTAATCGGGATGGCGAACGTCTCTGTCAGTAGGTTCACAAACTGTTTCAAATGATCCTCTTCCACTTCAACAGCGGCGTCACAAATCTGCAACAGCACATGATCAAAACGGGTAAGACGTTTGAAGAAATTTTAGAAAGACAGACAGTCATTCAGTCTAGACCGCTGAGGTTCGTCGGAAAACACATTGCTAACGGTCCAACTCTCAGGACCGGTCGACTGTGAGCATCGCTTACCCTATTCAAAGCACCAGTGACCACAGATTTGTCGTGCTTCAGCTTCACCTTCTCCAGCACCTCTTTCGCGCTTTCAGCTTTACCACGGCAACACAGGTTCAGAGCATATAAAAATCCATAGGCGCCGGCGTAATTTACTCTGAACATTAGGATACGGTCGAATGTCCTTTCGAGAGAACGGCTCTTACGGTAGCTTCCAAAATTCATCTGAGATGTCACTTCTCAGGTCTTTCAGGGCCTCTTCGAAAGACGCTGACAGTATTCTGAAGAGCCTAGTGCGCGGTATTTCGGAGGACTGGCTCAAGTTCAACATCTGCTGCGCATTCTTGGCAATGGACAGCAAATTTCTAGGAGTTTCCGTAGCTCTTTTGCTGATTATGATGCTGTACAAGCGAGCCAGAACTCCAGGATTGATCTTCTTTTCCGGATCTGATAATGACCGAGCTTCCTCTTCCAAAAGAGAAATGTCCTCCGTTTCCATCCAACGGACTACAGTCTTAAATTTTGAACTGAATAAATATACAGTCGCTTTAACAAGATACCTTCGATTTCCTTCGCAGCTGCTTGACAAGTCCAGCGCGATGGGGCATATTATTCTCGCTAAGGCTGTTCTCTAAAGATGACACTTCCTCCGCATTCAGTGAGATACGCGACTCTTCCGTCCAAATGTCAACAAGTTCACTGATACGGTTGTCAGCGAGCTTGGGGGAAAGCATAATCTTCGACACAACTTTGAAGCCGTATCCATCGTGAACCCTCTGAGGCGAGTTTTCGCCAAAAACAAAGGTGGCGGCAACTATCTTTGAAGCTAATTTGAGCGTCGTTGGCGTTACATCGTTCGACGTTAGAAGGCGCACAAGTTCTTGTCCAACACGCGCAGACATAACTCGGACGTTGCCATCAGGATTCAAAGGACTGAAGAACCACAATGAAACTTTTTAAATTTTAGTATTCACTCACCCTTCCATTAGTTCCAAGAGGTGTTGCAGGTTATGAGTCTTTGATTTCATTGTTTTCTCAACGATGGCCGTGGCGATACAGTTTCGGTGCTCCCTTCTTGCGTGAGAAAGAATGTCACCTACGGCGTTCCAATCTGAAATCAAAACATTCGCATCATAGTTATAAATAGAACGATTCAGAAACAGCACATTAGCTAAAATACGTATTTGGGCTACGCTAAGGACCCTACTTTGATCTCTAAATGCATTCTATTCCAAGCCATAGCACACGAGTGCCCTCATGCGTCCATAATTGTTCAACCATTAATCTCTTCCACTCACTTTCCAAGAAACTTAGAGCGAACCTGGGAGTGGTCATAAAAGACACAGTCCATTAAACTAACTCCAATTGTAGTTTCCCACAAAGACAAGGAATCAAACAGGAAAACCAACTGACCTTTCTCGACAGCGCGGAAAAGATAATCGTTAGCATACTCGAAGTCAGTAGCGTCCGACTTGACGTACAAGAGGTCGCACAATTGATTGTATTTCGGCAGCTTCTCCGCCACGGAAGTCATCGAGTTCATCTAAACAACGCTCAAGTAGGTTCTCGAAATGAATGAATTGAGGGCCAAACGCCTTAACAACGTTGTTTTCGAAAAAGGAGAGTCTCTCGTGAACGTGTTCATGCATTTCGGATCACAAGAATGGCTAAACAGTTCTTACTTCGTTAATCAGCTTTGCAACCATTGGATAGGCTACGTGAGGTCTTTCGGAAATGATGGCCTTGAAATCATCACTTGCATACAGCGTGTTGTACAGCTCTTCAAACTTAAGCTGATTGTTATCCCGAAGCGTTTCGTTCATCGCCCAAAGCAGAGGGCGCCTAGATAATATTGTTTACAACATGGCATAGTAGCGCATACATACTTTATGTGTCCTAGGGATTCCACGACGGCGAGTCTCTTAACCAGATCAGCGGTATCAACGTTGCGCTCAATGGAATTGACGAGGCCGTCCCTGAATTCTGTCACTCGGTTGAACGCGAAAGTCTTGCCGAAAATACTGTCCAGAACGGCCGCGGTTTCCCATTTTCCTTGAGAAAGTGATTGGCGGATAAGGGCCAACAGTAATCTTCCATTTGTGCTGGAAAGTTGCAGTGCTCCATCCTCCGCTACTTTACGATAAAAAGGCTTCAAGCGCTCTAGCGCGTCGTGGCGCCCTTGAGTGATCAACTGGAACAGCACCTTCATGAACGCATCCTGATTTTCACTGGATTTAAATTCCGAATCCATGACGATATCGGCGACAACATTGGTAACTCCGTCCAAATCTCCAAGAGATGCCAGAGCTCGGATCTGCGCCATACGAAGGCCAACGGTGGAGATGGAGGCGTTCGATTCGAAATTCTAAAGTAATCGAAGTCAGAAGTAGCAAGATGCAGGTCAATGCTACCTTCAGAATCTCAACAGCCTGTACACGCTCTCCCTTCATTGTCAAAGCATAAACCATCGACTGCAGCGCCTTCTCTGTGACAGGCATTCCAGAATCCTTCATCAGTCCAATTACGCTCCTGAAGTAGCACGGAGTTGTGTCTGGCATTTAAAAAATACATACTTAACACCATTGATATCTCCCTTCTGGGCGTACACTTCCGTGAAAAGACTAAAAGTCTCCGCATTAGCATCGACGCCCTCAGCATCAAGCTTGTCCAGGTATGCGAGAACATCAACATTGGAGCCGTTCTCCAGTCGAGAGTTCAGAATAGCGTTGTGACTCAGCACTCCGAATTTGAAGCCTGATTTCTGCAGTCGTTGGATGAACTCACTGAGCAGTTCATCTCTGAGGCGCCCTTCCATTAGGGAGCATTTACTGCCAAATGCGGTCACCAGCTGCGCAAAACGTCGATCAGATAACAGAGCAGCTGACTCGGAGGGATTCGACTCGACGAGCTCCATGATTCTGTTCAGAACTCGTGGCTCAACGTAAAATTGCCATTCCAATCTGCAAACTTCCAAATATAAAATGGAGATGTATAGAAAGGATACGCACCCTTCACAAATGTCTGGCAACGTCTTCATTTCGTTCTTTTCTATGGAATCAAGATGCCTGTCCATAAGTGCTCTTCTCTGTCGCTGAATCTCCATCAGTCGACGCCGAATGCCACCTGCAGGTGTCTGATGGGATCGTGGCGCAGTCGCCGATGCAGTAGCAGAAGAATCGGCGGCCGTCGAGAACCCGCATCGAGAAGTGGCCACAGTCCTTCGCAACACGCTAGAATGTTTCATCAAGTAACACTAGGTCCAAATTCCAACGTCCACTTACCGAACCGCGTGAGTACGTGAGACCGCTCCGATCATGCCACTGAGGACCTACAATAGTCATCGCCCATCACAATCACTGTATTTGGTGACAGATAATAGCGGATCGAACCGGTCAATGAATAGAACACACGTGAACCAAGCGGCTATATCTTTGCAACAACGAGAAAGTCAACAATCAAAACAATCAGATACTAATCTAACAAATATTTCTTATTTACAATCTCCTAACTACATCTTCCACTACAGTCGATAAGTAGTAAATCAGTTTCTCTGGAATCTCTTCGCTCTGTAAGCTACTCTTTCCGTTAACGATATGTCGTTTGTTTCAATCCAGGTTTTCAGTTGTTGTCCGGATTTGATGTTGCCAGATTTCTCTAAATCGTTGGAATTGCAATAGGTAAGGGGAAAGAGAAACAACCTGCTAAATCCAACCACACTCGGATCAACGTATTGTTTAGTTTGTCCAGTTGCTCATCGTTCACCTTATAACGCTTCGGTTTCTGGAATGGTCTCTTCTTCTTCTTCGTGGACGTCCAGCTTTCAAGTAGAAAGGCGACGCTGGCGGCTGCTTCTTCAGTACCTTGTTGTTCTTCTGGGGTAACGGTGGATTTTGAGCCTCTTTTCCGTTCAGCAATGATACAGCTATCGACCAATTCGGAGAACTTTTCAACTACAGGAAGGTATTTTTCGTCCCTCGACAACCTTGCAAGAGGACGACAGAAGTGGTTCCCGGGAATAGAAAGTTTCTTGAAAAGCACTGTAGCTTCTTGATAGCGACCTTCCACAACGAGCGATACTATCAGTTCACCAAAAATGTCAAATGGCCCGTCGAGTGTGCTCGCCAGTTTGATGAGTGTGCCTGAATTAGGTGAATCGTTTGACATATTGAGGGGATATTCAACTTACGGAGCCGATTCTCAAAGCTGACGCGGCTCTTGCTCCAGTGCCTTATAGCTTCTTCAAATAAAACATGAATTCCAACGGTAGTACGGTCATGCTTTAGCTGCAGCTTGAATGATAGAAGCGTTTCATTAAAACCCTCGCTGGAAAGAAATATATGGATCAAAACTAGCGATCAGATTACTCACTGTTTGATCTTGAACTTCAAGGCTTCGACTAGATACGGTTTTGCGTCTTGAATGTAACCCAATTCGTAGACGGTGTCAAACAGGCCGAAAACATCGATGTACTTCACTTTGTTGACTGAAAACGCTGCTTGAAAAAGGCGTTCAGCTGCTGCTGTTTGCTGGAATCCACGTCGTTCAACCGCTGCAAAGGTTTCGCTCTACGTGAAACATAGTGAAAGGCGCCTTACGTGGTTTGGCTATAAACATTTGGCGACACTCAACGGCGAATTGTGAGGCATGAGACGCTCCTTCCTCGCGCACCACTCTTTCCAGAAACTCGAGCACAACGTCGTCTCGGACGTAAAGGTTCGCGTTCAGCGAAGACCTGAAACCAAACACTCACTAAACAGCACTAAAACAGAACATACAAGTCCTTGAAGAGTGCCTTTATCTCGCTGATTTCTCCGTTCTTTATGAAAAGTCTCAGCAATTGTGACAGCAAGCTATCCTTCAGCAGCTTGTAGTGAGGCCACTCGGATTCATTCAACGCCGAGCGAAGACTGTTTATGTCTCTGCTTTTTACGAACTTCCATAACAGCCATGTACCGACAACGTTCCTAGAATTGGCTGTGCGGAAAGGCATCTTTCCTCCTGCCTACTTTTTGGATATGGAAGGCGTAGAACTCTTCGAGATGTAAAGTTCTTTCGCCGGACCGACGGAGGGTGCGTCGGAGTTCACTTTGTCACCAGCGACTTCCGTGTCAACCTCAGCTGCTAACTCAGGCACTCGCGGTTGTGTTGCAAGTGGCACCCGCGGTTCCGACCACTCGATGGCATTCTGTAGAGAAGAAGGCCGATTATTCTGAAATATTTTTCCATCAAACAAAGTAGTTTTGAAACTAGGCTGGTAATAATAAGAACCGAGTACCAGGTCCAGTTTTTGGAACGCCGAAGGCTACCCTTTTAACGGATTGCGTAGATACATATAGATATATATTCCGAGGGACAGATACAAATACCGATTAAACTAGAAAGAAGAAAAACACCCACCGATGTGGCTCCGGCAAAATCGCCACGACTTGGCAAAATTTCATCTGCCCGGACTGACATTGCTGCCCCATGACTTCTACCGGACGCAGTTACAATGTGCCTGGAAAACTTAGAACATAACAAGTACTGTGCACTGCTTCCAACCTGGAGGTTGACGGAAAGTGACTCAGATTCCGATGTATCTGTGCCAGTGAAATCACCCTCCGCATGATGAACTGGAAACAAAGAGGTTCACACGATGCAGTCCTGTCCTCGAAGAGAAAACCTGTGGACCCGCTTGAAAATAACTCTTCAGCCGCTGAGAGGAACACAGATACAAACAATTCGGGAAGTCAACAAGATCAAAGCAAAAGTTATCTCCAGCAGGCTGAAGTTTTACCACAACAATCAGCCAAAAACCCAAAATCGAACAGAAGAAGTTAACTAGAATCGCAGAACTCTTAGACCGATCATCTTGATCACCCGATTTACGCATACTGTCGACTTGCTAAGAAAAAGAAAAACAGTATGACTGGATTGTGTTCTGTTTTTTCTGCTGTTTCGTTCTCACGGTTGATCTGTCATGTTGAGGTAATGTACTGTAATTGTAGTGCAGTTTCCACAGTGCCCAGATACTGTATTATGATGAAGCAATAGACAATGTAAGACTCGGGCTGTGTTCGGAATAGAATTGTAAAATTTGTAGCTAATGGTTCTTCTTTTCCAGGTGATGCTGAGGAGAGTGGCACTACTGGCCCGGGTGTCACGGAATCCGAGTCTTCGACCTTCCACCTCCAGGTCAGAACAACCTGAAATTCATGTCACACTTTGGATGTTACAGATATCTGGTCACCCCGTCCAGAAGAAACCTTCAGGTCGCCTCAGTACTAACGCGGGACGATGAAATATTAATAAATCGAGGCGATTTCATCGGAGTGAAGCCGACGAACATTAAAGTAATCTATTTTACTATGCTCGTGGAAGAGCAGAGTCATTTATATTTCCAGGAAGATCACCGAAGAACGCCCGAAAATGTGATCATGCTACTTCGAGAATACCATCAGAAGAATGCGAGAATAAATGGAGAGCATTTCATGGCGGGCGTCTTGCTACCTCTGGAAGCGGGCACAAACGAGTCCAACGCTTTCTCGGACGCTTTCAAGCGCTCTGCGGATCGTTTCGCCCCATTCGTAGTTTCCTTGTGCGGGACCACGATGTCCGACGTAGCTAGTGAAAACAGATTAGTTATGCTGAACCGACTATGGACTACATTCGAAAAGCTAGGCAGGTTGAATATGCTGCGTCAACGAAGGCCGTATCAGCGTAGTTTAGAAATTCCGATAACAGTCGACATGTTCAATGAGAGGATATCGTCCTGGCTGCAGAATAACAATGACTTCGATCCGACAGAACTGTTGCAAGAAATAGAAATGAAGCACAAACTAGAGCCGGATGCGAAAACCTTCAGCTTGCTACTGCAGCAACTCGCCTTTTCCGGCAAAGGGAACAGTGCTGAGTTCGTTCTTATTCATTTCAGTATTTTAGTTGTTTCTTTAGGTCGTGGGAATATGAGATGGCAAAACGTGGAATAGTTCGGAACCTTGATGTACATTGTTCCATGGTTTTGTGCGCCGCAGCTGCCCGGAATTACGTGAAAACTGACCATCTGATAGAAGTTCGTACCCTTCCTTTTATCTCTTCCTACTCCGCTCTATTCTTTAGCAAGCAGTGGAGAAGTACAGTAATTCAGCGCAGTCGGCTGCTTTGGCTGCAGCGCTAGTAGGATCTGCAGCTGCCGGTGATATCGAACGACTACGGAAGTTGCTTAGAAGAGCAGTGATCGTGACTGAAGCCGGCGGACGGAGGCGCAATGTTCTTGATGTCGATTTCCGCGCTGTTTTCGACGTGATTTGGCTTTTGGCCAAAAGCAGCAAAAGCGGCGACGGCAAGGAATACTCAGCGCTCTGCGAACAAATTCTTGAGCATGCGAACCGTACAAAAGGATTCTTTAAGTATTTGGTTCGCGAGTCAGAGCGGCACGTCGCTCATGAGTTGTACTTCACTGCGATTCCAATTCTTATCGACACTCTCCGCGTGGAGGATTGTTTGAAAAATCAAAGGAAGGGCTGTATGTGCTAGGATTTGGAATTCATCGGGATAACAGCTCGTATTTCAGCTTTCGTCGTGCAGATGCTTCCGAGATTTTGCAATCAGATGATTCGCAAAGGATTACACGTTGACTCAGTCAAGGAGGTTTGCAATAGAATATCGGCGTCGTTTGGAACAGAGTGAGTCTGAGTCATCCTCTCATGATTGATGATAATTTGTTTGTGCAGATACCACTTCTACCACTCTCTGTTGTATGCGATTCTCACCTACAAGAATTACACTCCTTACGAGAAGTATGAGATGCTTGAAGCCTTCGTCGACGTGATTGACCCTGAACGCGAGCGATCTCATCTGACTCTGCCGCTACTCACAGCGTGTACAAATATTCAAGAACGACTGAAAATGATCTACAGGATAACGAGGATACTCGGCTATTCGGACATCTCGACGTTGGACACAAAAGTTATGTCTAGAATACTGCTCTATCCTATGTTAGGTACAAAAACAGATCTAGCATCGTCATCTTAACGTCGTCAGTTCAGATAGCTACGATAACGGAAGAAACACATTTGAAGTGCGACTGGACACGATAGCTCGCGTTTTGAAGAGCTTTGGTGTCTCCCCTGAGGCCTCCTGGAAACTGATATTCAATTGGTGGAAGAATAGATGCGCCAATAACGAAGGCAATGCGCACGACAACAGCGACATGTCCAAATGGCTGCAGTACCGGTATTCCGAGATCTTCGATTCCCCTGCGCGGCCGAGCAAAGCTTCTGAAAATCCTCCAGACTTTGAAACCTTCAAGAGTTTTGTTGCCGACGGAGATTACGAAAGAGTTCACTCGTTGCTTCTAAAACATGGTTGGCCGAAGGACACCGACTTTTACATCGTGGCACCTCAAATCATCGATCTCTATCTTGAATCAGCGGACTGGGGATGTACAACAAAGATGTTAAATATGCTGTAGGTGGTTTGTTTAAGAACTGTACACATTCTCCCCCTTCAGGTCAGCGGCATGCAATCGTTTCCATGATTCGGAGCACGACGTGTACCCCGTGAAGAATTTCGACCTTTTGAACATTCTACGAAGACGCATAACCGAGAATGCGGGATTGGAAGTCAGCGCCATCATAGATTACGTCTACGAACTGCGAAGGATGTTCCCGAATGGTTTTGAACGCTAGAAGACATCTTTAGCTGTTGTATTTTAGCTGTTGCTGAGTACGATACGCTTGTGGACACTATCCAAGCAAGCCATAGACTGTTCAGTGGAGTGCTATTTAACCCTGTGGAGAATGAACGAAGTGTCGACCTCACCGCCGGGAGAGTGGACAGGATCATAGAGCTTCTGGTTACGCTGATCAAGCTCGACATGATCACTCTTCACATGAATGAGACTTTAACCCCATCAATTATAAATACCGTACTGAACTCGTAAGCACTCGCGTAAGTAATCAAAATCATGGAAGCGTGAGTTTCAGGTTAGGCTGGAGCGCTGCCGTCGACACTTGGCTGAAGTTTCAGTCCAATTTGTACCTGTCGAATGGTATGATATCACTACTGAAATATTCGATTGGATGGACTCAAAACCGTAGCCACACGCATTTCGGTAACTGCTTCTTCTGGTGTATTCAATGTTCACAGTGGATGCGTTGCAGTCCTGCACAAGGCGAAGTCGTTTTTGTCAGAGTCGCGAGCGAACTCAATCTACGTCGCCGCTTTGGTCGCAGTGAAGCGTGAGGATGAAGCCGAGAAGTTTCTCGCGTCCGGACATCACGGAATCAAACCTCTAGATGCCGTACACGTGTTCCGACTTCTGAATGCAATCAACTACAAATCGGTCAGTTTGGTGCTTATCATCTGATGCTATTCGCATTTAATTTAGTACGACGAGAGATTCGTGGTTTCCTTCGCGCGTCTGTGCCTACAGTACACAGATCTCATGGAGGATTCTTCGGCTTGCGCCATTTTCCATAACGATTGGCTTAAGTTGTGCGAGACGAAGCGACTCGGCCAACTTCCTGTGGAACTGTACGACCTTTTCAAGTCCTTCGGACGGCCGCTGGACTACGAACAAACGAAAAAAGTTTGGAGACTCGCCAAGGTCCACAGCAAACTAACACAGTAAGTTGCATTATTATGAGGTTTTGTTTGACATCGCGTTACTTAGGAAGTGGATTTTTGGAAGTGGTGGACTGCTGAACGTTACAGAAGAGTCACAGAAGCAGCATAACGATAGTTTCGAATCCAAATTTCGAGCCTTGGAGGAGAAGTTGAACAGTCCCGATGGCTCACAATTTTCTTCACAACAGGAAACCCTATCAATGGATTCACAAGGACGACAAGAGATGGATCGATTTGTGGCAAACGTCACGAAACTGCAGTTAGTGGACGAGATAGAAGATCTTAGGAAGGCAGTAGGCAAAAAGAAGAAGGAACAACTAGAAGCGCAGGTCTAGTTTTTTCCGAGAAAAACGTTGATCTCATTAGGTCTGATTGTTGCTGTTACATATGCTGTTATTGTTTTTAGGAATACAAACTTCCCGTTACCAGGAAACTTGCTGGTGTTTACGTGTTTCTCTTTACCCGTTGTATTTGGCGGCCGATGGTGTATGGTCCACGCTGGCACCCTGCCCGGTGTTGTCAGTCTGCAAAAGACCAAAGACTTCGGAAGGGTCGCCGATGGGCGCTAGACACAGACGAGACAAAGAACCACCCCTCGTCGTCTGCTTTTCCAGAAATGCGCGTATTCCGATCGGTCGGACGGTTTGTGCGGCGGTGTGGCGACGGAGCTATTTTCAGGCCGCAAAGCCTCGCCGACGTGCTGACGCAGGCGCGACTTCGGATTTGCTTTGCAGATGTTTACGTGGCGCACGGACGGATGAGTCTGCTCGGGGCGTCATTACCTCAAGATGAGCCTTCCCCGGCCGTGTTTGTGTGCGAATAGCCGCGAGATGTCGCCGCCATGCCAGTCCATAGTGCTTGGCAAACTTTGCCACGCATGCTAAGCACAGTTTCATGCTTTCCGTTTCCGTCCATGTTCCACTTTGACATGACGTTTAAAGATACCTGTCAGAAAGTTGTGATGTGGAATGTCCTAATGCCCGACTATGCCGTTCTGCGAATATATAAAGTACGTTGAAAACGCCGCGACGCGGCTCGTCGATGCGTTTTCGTCGTCTTGTGCGATGAGAGAATGTCCACGTTTTATTCTAGGCGAGCTGAGCGAAGCACTACAGCTAATGAGCTATTTGCTCTTCTGGCGAATGAGGCAGAAAAGTTCACGTGTGCTTTTGATCTTGATTGGGCTATGCCCTTTCGGCGCTCGCCTTTTTCTAAAATCGATTCGGTCTCGCCGTGACTGACGTTCCCGCAGAGACGCGCGTTCCGCTTTCTCCTAAAGCCTATTCTGTGATCGATCTTTGCAGCCGTCGAAGCTGCGCAAAACGCTCCACAGAAACTTACACATTCGAGTTTCTACCATAGCATCTCGCGCTTCTACCGTAGCATCTCGCGAATTTTTGACTCCAACTTCGTTGCCTGCGGCAAATCGTGGCAGAAGTTTCCAAGTGCGTGAGCGAGAGGCGTCCGACTCAAGTAGTGGAAATTTCAGACTAAATAATGGGCGATCCTATTGGAATTGATATGGGAGGCCCGCTGCGTCCATCCGACAGCTGGTCAACGACAGAGGTGCGAACAATGCCACATAAGCATGTGTGGACCATTCGTGGATTCAGTCAGTGCGACTGTCGGTATTTGGAAACCTCTGTGAAGATCAAGGTCGGTCATGCATGTGTTGTTCTCTTTTAACTTTTGCAGCATTTCAGAATGGAAACAATGTTTCACCGCAGAGTGGCAGCCAAGAGTCTCATTTAACATTCCGTATTCGACTACACCCGCAAGGCAACAAGGAATCAAACCGAGATTTCAGTTTTTTCCAAGTATGAACATTATTGCCGTGACATCTCAATGATATAAATATTTTAGGTGTTTTGCAACAATACGAATGCGAAATATCGCGCCAAGTTTTCGGTTTTCAACCGACGCGATGAAGAGATACCGACTACTGTTTATACTGGCACACAGCAGTTGCATGGCTATTTCGAATACATTCGACGTGATTTGCTCATAGGACATGTGCATCCCCAAGATGAGCTTCAGCTAGTGCTTCAGCTGACTATTACTTTCGACACAATTACAAAGAATAGTCAGAACAGTCGGCTATCGGTTCCTGAACCACCACCAAATGACGTAAGTGTCGCGATTTACTTTCAATATGGCTGTTTAACATGAACATATATAGGCAACCAGTCAAATTGGTCGAGACTTCGAGGCAATGTTCAAAGATGAACGGCTAGCTGATTTCACAATAATTTGTGGAGATCGCAAAATACAAGTGCACAAATTTGTCCTTGCTGCACGATCTCCAGTATTTGCCGCGATGCTAGAGCCTCATACCGAGGAGTCTATCAAGAGCGAAGTGATTATAAACGACTTAGATTACGAGGTATACTCGCTGTCTTCGGCGTTGCATAAACCAATCTTACTGCAGATACTTCACGAAATGCTGTTTTTCATGTACAGTGGAAGATCGACTAATTTATCGAATATGGCGCTTGAGCTTCTGTCTGCTGCAGATCGCTACCAGTTAACAGGTCTGAAGGATCTGGCAAATCACGTATGTGCTGAGGAGAGATGAACGAATAATTTTCCTGTGTTTCTTCAGGTTTTGAGAACCGGCTTAGCTATTGACTCTGTATGTCGTTACCTTGTGTTCGCCGACATGCACAGTGCTACGGAATTGAAAGCGGATGCTATTGGATTCATTTCTTCCAATCTTAAGGCTGTCATTGAAGTAAGATAAATGGTTCTTTGACCTATGCTCATAATAATCATTGCAGACTGACGGATGGAAGACTATGGTTACCGAGCATCCTGATTTGGTCACGGAAGTTGTATCAGGCATTTCCAATGGTGCACCTTCTCCTACTCATAGTTCCACCAGTGTGTCTTCATGTAAGCTTACAAATCAATATTATTGTTTTATTTCTGGTGTCATTTTAGCAAACGCGGTTTCAGAACCCATGGTGAAACGCTCACGTATGAGTGACAATTACAACGGTGCAGGAGGTAGCGGTGGCGCTGGTGGAAGCAACAATGGAGGAGGGGCCGACGGAAATGGTGCGGCGGCATAAGGAGCGCGTCGGGTATGCTCCTCTCCTTCTTCTGTAATGATTGTGTTTGTGTATGTGTTTGTCCTCTATTGCACTATTTCTGTTAGTAGCTTTTGATCTGTCAGAACGATGATTATCTTATACTCTGTCTTATTATAAAAGGTTATGACTTGTACTCGGAGTAGCAGTGAAAGAAATCATTGGGGGGGAAGTTTCCTTCTTGGTGTTGGAGGGCATGGGCAGTACTCGCCGTCGGCATCTAAATCCGCGGGAAGGATCTAGTATTTCAAAGGGCACTAACCAGGGCGTCCGGGCTCCCCCACAGGACCTGGCTTCCCTGGAACTCCTTCTTCTCCTCTGGGACCTGAAGGTCCTGTGGGACCTGTCTTCCCGAGTGGTCCTTCCACGGTGGACGTGTCTCCCGTCTCCCCCGACTCCCCTTCGGAACCTAAGGGCTTCATTGAGTTTCAGAGAACACCTTCGACAAGTACCTGGCTCTCCGAGCACTCCTTTGGGTCCTTTCCTTCCAAGTGGCTGCTTACCATCCTTTCCTCTGTCTCCAGGGTAGCCGGGGCCGCCACGATCACCTTCTTCCCCGACGTCGCCCATCTCTCCGGGCATCCCGTTAGGTCCGGGCCTGCCAGGCGCTCCGTCCGTTCCACCGTGTCCAGGCATCCCGCGCATCCCTGGAGTGCCTGCACCTCCCGGGTCCCCCGGGGGTCCCGGTGGACACAAGTAGCATGGTCCCTCCTCGAGGGTCCTTCTGACATCTTCGACGTCGAGTCCTGGAACTCCGTCTTTTCCATCCGTGCCAGGATCCCCAGAGTCCCCGGGAATGCCCTTCGGTCCCCGCTCGCCACGAGGGCACTTCCTCTGCGAAGTCACGCAAACTGAAGACGACGGATGCGGTAGCGGTGTAGATCTGGAGACCTACAAGCACACGATCCTTCCGGAAAGAGCATCGGAACTCCGATGTCGACGGTTAGGGTCTGGACGACGTAGAGATCGGTGCCGACGATGCCGCTCACGGGCTGGTAGTAACGGCGTCTCCGCGCCACCTCTTCCTTTCGGTCGTGGCTGAGGCTCTTCAAGTGCCCAGAGATGGCCGTGTAGTCCTGCATCGTCTCCTTGTGAACTAGAACGCAAAAGAAGGCACCTTGTTGAACTCATCCATCTCGCGGTCGATCTCGTTCCAGACTTCGGTGATGGAGTCGAGCAGAAGACACACGAAAAGGACTCCGACGAGCGCTCCGGCGGCCACGACGACCCACGTCACAGAAGCCGACATCCCGGCGATTGGAGCTCTCGAAAAACACGAAACAGCCCCTGAACTGGGTCAAGGGGCTACCTACATTGAATGAACGACGAAGTAAAGTGGGTGGCCGGCAAATTGTTGGTTTTTGGAATGTTGTAAGAGAGCGGAATTGGAGTGAAGAAGTGATGACAGTATGTTAAAAAATGTATCTGAAAATCTGAAAATGAAAATGGTGAAACATACTTCGGTGATGAAGTCGAGCTTGAAGGAGCTTGGGGCGCCAGAATTGCTGGCTCAGCAGTTTGTCGACACCGACGCGTAGATTTGGGACGGTCTTCCAAGAATTAAAATATGGCCACCATTCCTTCTCCGCGAGAAGAAATACAGCCGTTGGAAATCATAAAAAGCGGCTTATGACAAGAATTTTAGAGTTTAGAGACGGGAACACTCGTCCACTATATGCATTGTTTGACTCTCCTTTCCAAAAGTTCGATTTCCCATGAAGAGAAACGTTTCAAATGTTCACACATGGCTGTTCTCCCATGAACTCTTTTGTAAACAGCGGTCAGTCCTCTGTTTTTAGTCGAGTCGAGAGCGCAGGGTAAAAGACCGTCGGAGAGTGTATTTGCGCAGCGATTCTCTTCGCTCGACGCACGCTTCCTCGAGTCGTATAAAGGCGAAGAAGCCCCTCGATCGACGCTTTGTCTTCCGATGACGTCGACTGTACTCTCCATCGGCTCGTTTTTGCTCCTTCTGCCTCTTCGGAGCGCCTTCGCCCCCGGAGGACCCAACCTTCCGGTCATCGGTTCCTCTGCACAGTATCGGAGCACCGATCGCAGGAGTGCACCCCCGAATCTGCACCCTGGAATCGGATCCTTGCGACAGGTATTCAAGCCTCAGTCACCCGGAACACAGCCGCTTTTAAAGGGTAATCCCTATGGGGCTCCGATCCAAAGATTCGGATTCATCCCGATGCCTCTTCAGCCGAGGGGAGCGCCTCCCTGTCCGATGTCGCCCTATGCCACATTCTTGAATATGCCGCAGCAGGTTTGTTTCATAGTTAAGAACTAACACTAAGATCGATATGAGACTAGGGGCAAGTGGTAGGCCTAGGTGAGTGTATCAACAGTGTAAAATACTAGGTGCCCTAACGCGTTCTAAGTCCATCAAAAGGTATGCGATACCCTTTCTCACCGACGCCATATCAGTTTCTCACCAGTGTTTCGTAAGTGACCCAGTGTGCACTTAACGAGCATCAGATAGTCGGATCGTGATACGGTTACCTTAAGTGATATGTATGAACAGTTTTCAAACAAAACAAAATCGTGAGCTTAAATATACAGTGGGTCACTTGGGAATCACTGGTGAGAAACGAATGTGACGTCGGTGAGAAAGGATATCACATCTCCTTTGACGGACATAGAGCGCGTTAGGGCACATAATTTTTTGCACAATTTTTATACTCACCTAAGCCTATCACTTGCCCCTAGTCTGGCATCGATCTAAGAGTTACACGATTGACCGAAGCTACCGTATCGGAGACACTTGTAAGTTAAGACCATCTTCCAATTCAGGAAGCACTCCACGAACTGGTCACCGAAGCGCGCAAGAATGGCGCCAGCGAGAGCACGATGCGAGAGTACATGAACCGTTACGTCCGCGAGATACTATCACCCGAAAAGTTCGCCCAGTTTGAGCAGGCTAACGTCCAGTTCGAGGCGATGCGCCGCGGGAAACGAAGCTACCGTATCGGAGACCTCTTAAAGGACGACCCCTACAGCAAGGAGCAGATCCACATCAGAAAGCCTCGGAAGGCACTCAAAGAGCGCAAAATGAAGAAGGACTTTCCTGGAAAGTCGTGGTGAGTCGCTCCGAGAGAGGAAGCGTTTGTGTATACATATTGACGATACTGTATTAATAATCGTTGTACTATAATCTGTGTGTATCTGTGAGTAATACATATTTGAATTTATATAATTAACGAATGTTTTATTAATGTTCTGCGTAGACATATATATTAAGGTATTGCACGAGGATAGAAGATCCTCTGGCTCGGGCGTCTAGCGACTTTCCTAAAACCTGCCAACGAGAGGGATGTAATAATTCAGGCACACCTGTGGTCCACCATTGGGAAGACCACATCCTCCCCGCGTTGCATATCGGCGACTTCGCGGAGGAAGTCGCGGTTGACAAGGATTCGGTCGATGTAGTCGTCGACGAGGAACTTAATCGAAGACTTGCTGGCGCCATTGGCTTCGGCCCTCCGCAACGCTTGCTGCAAGAAGGTCGCGAGGGGATTCGAGGCGCGACTCACGGCTAGGGGCTTGTAGAACCGTGGGGGAAGGATCTGAGCGTAGGGAGAGCAATCGGTGTGTGTCAGCTGGTAGACTTCGACTTCTGGGCGAATTTGGTGCCACTGTCGGACAGTGAGTCGCGATTTAAGGAACTCGTCGACCTCGTAGAGTACCTGAATGAGATGGCTTTCCGCCGAATAATGACATTTTGAATAGATGGCATAGGAAGCATTCCACCTTGGTTAGTGTTAGATACCACTTTAAAATGAATGATTAGGTAATCGTGACATCTGCCCACTAAAAGGAAGAAAAAAGTAGCTAATCGCATTACGGAAGCGAAAGGCGTTCACCACTAAGCCCCTCAGCACACCTCGTTTCTGTTCGATCCGTCGAAAAGCTCCTCGATAATCGCATTGAGCGCGGTGCGATCCTCGGGCTTCAGATATCGTTCGAAGGCGTCGCGAGGTCCGATGCACCACCCGATGATGAAAGCGTTCGTCCGGATGGCGAAGAGGGCCGACGCGGCTGTCCGCCAGAACGCGAATTCCATCTCTGAGGGGCGGTCAGAGTGCGGTCAGCGACATCGAAAGTCGCTTTGATCCGACCGCGGACGATGTAAAACAAACAGCCTCAAGTGGGCATATTTTAAGGTTATGACAGCTTAGATCCCACAGCGAACGACTTTAGGCTTGCTTAGGTATCTGCTTAACCCTTCAGATCCACCCGTCAACGTGACAGGGCAGCTCCAAAATGCGCGTCTCGGAACTAGACAGACTCCTTGTCTACTTCGGGGCTTTGAGTCTTCTGCACACGAGCGGTGGTCATTCGAGATTTGTGATTCGAGATGACCGTTGGATATATGCGCGAGGCGTCGACTGCCGGCGTCTTCACCTTCCTCTCGCTGCTCTTCAAGTGGAAGGGCAGCGTCTGGAAGAGCATCTGGCACGAGCTCCTCATCTGGCTATGGCTCTACTTCAGCATCAGGTTGGTACCGTTGCTTCGATTTATTCTACTTCTCTCTTTCAGCATCTTTTACCGCTTCTATCTACGAGACACACCTCAGGGCGAAGTCTTCGAGCAGCTGGTGATGTTCTCCGACAGGTACATCAAGACGGCCGCCAGCTCGCTGACCTTTGTGCTGGGTTTCTATGTAACCCACGTAGCAACGCGCTGGTGGAACATCTTCATGCAGCTCCCATGGCCGGACTCGCCGTGCCTTGCCATTGCCTCAATGCTTCGCTCAAAGGGTGACCAACACAAAGTGAGTAGCTGCGGACTTCAGCTTCAAAATGGCATTTTCAGAACGAAGAAAGACGTCTTCGCCGGACGATTGTGCGGTACTTGACGCTCTCGTTCGTTCTTGTCCTTCGTGATATCAGTGAGCGCATCAGGCGCCGGTTTCCCGATCTCACGTATCTTATCCCGGCGCTGATGACCGAGGAGGAGCGGCAGCGTATTCTGAAGGTGCGCGAGAAAGAACGCGACCGCGCCTGCATCTTCTGGTTGCCCATCGAGTGGATTCTGATGATCCTGAAGCGCTGCTACGAGGAGAAGACGTTGGACGAGACGCACTTTGTGTGCATAAATAAGCACATCCTGAACTACCGGAACAATCTGAACAATTTGCTCTCCTACGACTGGATCAACACCCCACTGGTCTACACGCAGGTCGTCAACCTAGCCACCACTTTCTACTTCGTTATGTGTCTTTTGGCGAAACAGTTCATTGCCAACGAGGTTAGCCCTCTCTTGAAAGTAAAAAATTGAACAAAATTTCAGAAGTCTGACCAGGACATTTGGAAGTGCGACTACGTAATTCCAGTCTTCACGATCTTCGAATTTATTTTTTACGTTGGCTGGCTGAAGGTGGCCCAGGTGATGTTGAATCCGTTCGGGATGGACGACGACGACTTCGAAGTGGACTTTCTCATCGAGCGGAATCTGAAGATCGGTTACTGCATGATCGACGAAGTCTTCGACGACCCACCGCGGCTCGTCGACGTCACTTTTGAGGTGCTCCCCCATACGATGGCCAGTGCGAAGAATCTCGCGAAAATGAACCCCATGGTGGGCTCTGTAGCGACGATGGAGATCGATCGACACGATGCTCAGATGATCTCACACGAACTTCTGCGAAAACACGTGAGTCTCTCTCCTCCCGCTTTACCACTTTGGTGATCTTTTTAGCATGATCTTATGCGAAAAAGTATTTTACAACCGCGGATGGCTTCGAAAGAGAAAGTAGACAAAGAAAAGTCGCTGCGGACGCGCTCCTTCCATTCCAATGATGGCCCAATGGAACTGTCAACTAAGTCAATGCTCGACGGAAAGGTTCACACAAGTGAGGGTTTCCAGACGCCCAAGGACATGGAACAGGGATCGCAGTTACCCGCTTCGAAGGAGAAAGTAGACGAGTTGCAGCCGAAGGCTGTCTGCTCAAAAGAGAAAGCGGCATCGCAGGATAAGCCTAATGTAGCGTACATCAAGTTGCACTCGTTGTCGACGGGCAAAAAAACAATGCAGCCTACCATAAAAGGAACTCAAAGCAACTCAAAATTGAAGGAGCTGACTACACGGGACAGCGATAAGAAGGCGAAGGAAAAGGATATTGACAAGAAGGAACAGGATGTTGACAAGAAGGATAAGGATATTGACAGGAAGGAAAAGGCAGAAAAGAACGGACCCCACTCTCCACAACGAAATCTCAACTCCCCTCCCCAATTGCGCATTGTGGTTGGTCCGAATAATGATGTCCAAGTTATGATGATGGAATTTCAGAACGATGCGAAGGACCATGAAAAGACGGTTAAGGAAATAGAAAAGACGCAGGCCGACGAGTCATTCCACGCCGCCCGCATATCGAAGCAGAATAAGAAAGAAAAGGCAGCACCCAAACCTACCAATTCTGACGCGAATGTCGTAAGACAGGCGTAGTTTACGCTGAACGACATCTGTTTCGTTTAGGTTCCATCGTCAGCGCAGAATGTTTTGGGTGCCGAGACGAACACGTTGCTACTCCAACCGACGATGAGTCGTACAGCCGAGACCCAGGACGACGATAAGGACGATCGGACTCATTCTTACAGAAATGTTACATAGATAAACTTAACTTTGCACAATAGATCGTCCAACAGTCTCCATAGACCACGCGCTTATTCCCACAAAGCGCGTAAATTGGAACAAATGGAAGAAAAATTTAATCCGATGTATGACGTTTATAAGTACAGTAATTTGAATTTTCGAAAAACTGTAGGAGTTGTTATTGTAGGCGAGACGCTTGGCGGGCGTTCTGAGCAGGTTCTAAAGGCTGGGCCATACTTCTGGGACGCAGGCTGTGTCTAAAATTTTTGTTTGCGATTTTTAAGTTTCTTTTTATGTGGTTTGCTGATATATGAGCCACGCGCAGGAATCGCGCATCACTCATCCACCGTGTACGGGCAAAAAAATTGGAATGATTTTCAAGGCTGCTGACTTGTGGCCGATTCTTTCTGTGTCTCACCATTTGAGTCATGACTCATGTCTCAAGACCGTGAGACACAGAAAGAATTGAACACAGCTCACGAGTTACCGTTCCTGTTCGAGTGATCTTTATAGTGAACTGTTACTGAGTGATGCGCGACTCATGCGCGTAGCTCACATTCCAGAAAGCCAGATAAGATTAAACTTAAAAACCGCAAACAAAAATTTGAGACACAGCCTGTGTCTCAGAAGTATGGCCCAGCCTTAAGCTCTTTCTGCGTTTGCATGGTCTTTGGAGGAATCTGAGTTTTCTGCACACGCTGTTGGAGTGTGGTGTCTCTAAGGTTTTCGTCGCTGTTGTGATGCACGTTTTAATTAACGTTGTGTGTTGGCTGAGCAGTTTAGACATTTCGTCCTATTTTCACTTGCGCGCTTTCGGGTGAAGAAGATTCTTGTGTGCATGACTGCCGAATTGCGTCCGCGTCTTACTTCAGTCCCTCAAAATTTGCTCATTTATATCACTTCAGGAAACAATGGCTCTCGTCAAGGTCATCAAGAACAAGGCGTACTTTAAGCGCTACCAAGTGAAGCCCCGCCGTCGCCGTCAAGGAAAGACCGACTTCCGCGCTCGCAAGCGCCTGACGGTCCAGGACAAGAACAAGTACAACACCCCCAAGCGCCGCGTTGTTGTGCGCTTCACGAACAAAGATATCGTGGTCCAGGTATCCTGTTAACCTCTGCTTGCCAGAGTGTTAATTCATTGCCTGTTTCAGTTCGTCCACTCCCGTATCGAGGGCGATATCGTTGAGGAGGTGGCCTATGCCCACGAGCTGACGAACTACGGGGTGAGGGTCGGCTTAACCAATCAGGCCGCATCGTACCTCGTTGGATACCTGGCCGGACGCCGTCTCCTCACCAAGCTCAACAAGGAGGTCACCGTGAAGCAGCAGGAAGTTGGCGACAAGTACGTCGTGGAAGAAGTTGGCAGTGAGAACCGCCGCGCTCCTGTTTACAACCTCGACGTGGGACTTGCTCGCACTGTCACTGGAGCGAAAATCTTCACTGTCCTCAAGGGAGTCGTTGATGCTGGAATTGACGTTCCTCATGGGTGCGTTGCGCTATTCATAGTTTCCTTCTATTCTGTTTTTGTTTAGTGAATCTCGCTTCTTTGGATATGACAGCGAAGCTAAGGATGCCAGCCCTGAAGCCCATCGTGATCGCATCCTCGGAAAACACGTCAGCGAGTACATGGTGATGCTCAAGGAGCAAGATGAAGATCGCTACAAGCAGCAGTTCGGAAAATTCATTGCCGCCGGCGTTACTCCTGAAGGGGTAGGATTAGCGATCTAACTACGTTTACTGATGTGTTTATTTCAGCTGGAAGCTATGTACAAGAAGGCCCGCGACGCTATTGAGGCGAACCCCGTGCGTGCCACGGAGGTGAGCGGCAAGCGCGAGAAGAAGCCTAAGCTCAGCACCGAGGAGAAGCTCAGAAAGAAGGAGGCGACGCAGGCCAAGAAGCGTGAGGAGCGCAAGGCCCGCATCGTCGCGAAGAAGGCCGAACTCCTTAGCAAGAAAGAAGAATAAATTCAGTTGATTGTTTTTTTTGTTAGATATAAATTGTTCCTTGTTTACTTGTTTCTTTGGTGTGGGATTCAATGTATGGATCATCACAGAAAGCATCGATTTTGTCGTGCTTAGCATGTTTGGTTGCCTACTTCATTGAATTGATCATCTTGACAATTGTGGTATCGGTGCTGCTGTTTAGCTGCCAGCGTGGTTACATTTGAAGAGTCACCAAAGGTTGCATGATCTGGGCGGTGCTTTCCAGATCGTCACCTACGGCGATTAGTGCAAGGGCAAATCTACCCTCCGACGTGCATATCATAGAGTCACCAGGTCCGTAGAATTACCTAACAGCGTCGGCTTACCAGACTCGGGCTAGCTTCCGCTTTCTCCGTCGCCCTCCCCCTCGCTGTTCGCTTCGTGCTCGTGCTGGTTTATGGAGCTGTTGGCGCGGTGTATTTCCACTTCCGCAGCCGTTGCATGATCAGCCCCAAGGAGGCAGGAGAGGCTGCATGCCAGTCTTCTCGGTACTGGTTGGCACTAGCCCTGGCCGGTGTCTGCGGCTCCATAGCCGCATCAACATTGTTCGAGTTGTGGGAAGCGCCGCTGCGGGTCGTAGTTGAGAGGTGGCGGCCACCGCTGCTCAACAAGACGCGCTCTGGACCATTGGCCCAACCATTGGTGAAGATGCCTACGGAGAAGTGAAACTCATCCAGAACAGAGAAGGCCCAATGCGCCTTGCGACTGAAGTAAGACGCGGACGCAATTCGGCAGTCATGCACACAAGAATCTTCTTCACCCGAAAGCGCGCAAGTGAAAATAGGACGAAATGTCTAAACTGCTCAGCCAACACACAACGTTAATTAAAACGTGCATCACAACAGCGACGAAAACCTTAGAGACACCACACTCCAACAGCGTGTGCAGAAAACTCAGATTCCTCCAAAGACCATGCAAACGCAGAAAGAGCTTAAGGCTGGGCCATACTTCTGAGACACAGGCTGTGTCTCAAATTTTTGTTTGCGGTTTTTAGGTTTAATCTTATCTGGCTTTTCTCTTTTTTCCCTTGAAGAGCATTATTGTATTCGTCAAAAGTCTCTAGCAAAGCTCCCACCACGAAAATTTTGCGCGCGCATTTCACGCGCCAAAAATTTATAATGGGATATGGTCAAAATCATAGTAATTCGCTGTTTTCTCGTTTCTGACGCGATTTCGTCAAATTTCGTGAACGGGCGGTTGTTGATCAAACTCTGCCGCGTCGAATGAGCCCTGGCTCGACTGCCAGCATGCTTTCCTCGCTGAGTTATTAGCAAATCATTAGTTTGCATTTGAGAGTTAAACAGTTAGCTGGAGATTCATATGTTGGAGGCGTTCTAGATCACAGCAGGACCCATATACAACGTCTTGATGGGCAGCTAATCCATTATGTTCTTAAAAATCCACGTCACACGATTCAAACGCCATTGTCCACCATTGATTCCTAATAACTCTGCGAGGAAAGCATGCTGGCAGTCGAGCCAGGGCTCATTCGACGCGGCAGAGTTTGATCAACAACCGTCCGTTCACGAAATTTGACGAAATCGCGTCAAAAACGAGAAAACAGCGAATTACTATGATTTTGACCATATCCCATTGTAAATTTTTTGGCGCGTGAAATGCGCGCGCAAAATTTTCGTGGTGGGAGCCCTCTACGTTTTTGCTAGAGACTTTTGACGAATACAATAAGACCCACGATCCGCGAGCAGTCGATCAGAGGAAAAAGGAGGGCATGCTGCAACCGTAAAGCGGGTACGCAGTCGATTGTTTCGGGATCTAACACATTTATCTAGAAGGAACAAAAATAACAATGCCTTACAGTCGACTGTATTGCCATGGAACAGAGCCTTCGTTGATGAAGTAATCAGCCAACGTGTTGCGGATTTGAAGAGCTTCTTCTGAACTTCGGTTCGCATTTACACGACGCATCGCGGCTTCATCCAAAGGACACATTTCAGCGATTATTGTTCTTTCATCAAAAGGCTCTTCGTCGGACAGGAAGTTATGCAGGTGAAGAGTGCACCGAACAATCCAATCACTCGTAACAACATCAGTTTCAATATGTTTGAGAAGAATCCGCCATCGAGAACACAAGATTCCAAACGCATTCTCAATGACCCGCCTCGCATGGGATAGGCGGTAGTTGAATGTTTCCTGATAATCGGTAGCTTCTCCTGGGAATGGCTTCATAAGTCTTCTTGATAGAGGAAACGCACCGTCTCCAAGAAAGAAATAAGGTACGAAGCGAGTACTATCCGGACGAGAAGCGTCCTCGGGGAGGTCGAGTTCTTTGTTCGACAGAGCCACTCCGAGACTTGAATTTTGGAAGATGGTGCTGTCGTGGTTGTGTCCGAACTCTCCAAGATCGTAGTATATGAACTTGTAGCGCGAGTCAGCTACGGCAAGCAACACGGTTGAGAAGTCCTTCTTTCTGTTGAAATAGTTGCTCCCCGATTTTGCCGGTTTCTTCAACTTGATGTGCTTTCCGTCGATGCACCCTGAACTAAGGTCTTTAGTTGCAAGAGAGGCTGACAAATCAATCACCGAGAACGTGAGGAAACGACCAACGTTCTTCGAAGCCTCGCGCAATGTCGCGCCACTCCTGCTCAGACGACGTCCTTGACACGTCTTCAACACGATCTTCGATATGGTAGACCTGTAAAATTAAGGATATATAGCAAAAGTTAACAATCGACTCACACTCCGATACGAAAAGAGAAGTGAAGTGCTGTATAACTCAAACCAGTTGCCAGAAATCTCAAAGTGACAACAAGCATCTCTTCAACACTGACAACATTGCTGCGAACCACACGAGGCTTCACAAATGGCGTCACCAGCTCCTTGAGTTTCCGAAAAGTTGCGGGTTTCATTCTCAAGTAGCGGAAGAACGCTGTTTCGTCCGTTACGAGAATCTTCATGAGCGTGGAATATTCTCCCTCTGTTCGTCGAGTAGAGCAGACGATAGAGCGTGGCCGACGCGCATGGTGCATAAGAAGGAGAAGAACTATCTTCTTCTTGAGGAGGAGAATTCTTCTCACCCTCATGGCACTGAAATCGGTAAGATGAAGATAAAACACGCACTCACAAAAAGTATGGTTCGGTAGAGATACACGCTGCAGCACCAAATCGACTACAACAACAAATATTTATGACTTTAGTGCACAATTACAGTACACTAAATGGAATTTTCTTCGAAGCCATCTTCGTCGAAATGATCTTCCTCGAAGCGACGACCCTCGAAGCCGCCTCCGTCGAAGTCCTCCACCGCTGTGTGTTCAAATTGGTTTTCTCGTTCTTCCAACAATTGAGCTTCAAAAATCTAAAATTACATTGCATTGAAATACAATGAAGTTGAGAACAGAACCATTTGAGAAATGTTCATTTTCAACTTGAGTCCCGTTGGACGCGGCAATACTTCGAGCGATTTCGCAATGTCCATAGCCCAGAAGAAGAAAGGTCCTCTTTCCTGGCGCTCATGTTCGCTTCCCTCAATTCACCGTCAACTTTAGTGAACAATCCGCACAGTCTTTCGCTTGTAGTGACCTTCTTTCGCCGCTTTTTATGTTGAGCTTCTGGGTGTTCACTGCTGGCGAAACTTGCTGAGGCATTTGCAGCGGTTTCTTCTGCATTTTGGGAGTCGGACTCGTTGAAGTTCGACTGCCTGAAAGAAGAACGCAAGAATAAAAACGAAAGAACCACTCACGTTGGACGCTGCTCGGTGATTGAGTCCAAAAATTGAAGCGGCTTCATATGTTCCCAAACTGTTCCGTCATCAGCAGCAGATCCAGACGGCAAGTCGGCGGCCTTCTTGAGCCTATGGTATCGATCGCGGGCGCTGGCCCATTTCTTCTTTGCGTCTTCGACCGTCATCTGCTTTCCTGCTACAACAGTCCACTTTCCGGCGATTTCCTTCCATATCTTCTCTTTATATTTGACATTGTAGTACAAATGGTGAGCTTTCTCGTACAGACAACGGTGGGGCTCAACGAGCTCAATGAGGTGAGCGATGTATTCTGCCATGGACCTGGAAAATACAACGACGATGGTGAATGCCATAAAGCAGCACTAGGTGGAAGCGCGAAGAACAAATCGAAAAGTAATGATATTCGATGGAAAGTGGACAACGTTGAGAAAAATTTTGCATAGGACGTAAAAAAGGTATAATCATGCCACTAATTTTACCATACAAACAACAAATGTAAAGAGAACAACGAAAACAACGCTCGAACCCCGGAAGAAATCCGAAAAAACGGCATCGCACTTTCGATATTTCTATTTCAATGGAAGGCGACGGTGACGGCGACGGCGGTCGCATGTGAACGCAAAAAATCGAAACGCCTTTCTCGCCGTTTTGACGGTGACGGCGACGGTGACGGTGACGGCGACGGTGAGGGGCACCTTGTGAAAGATACTTATAGTCAGATTAAAAAATCTCTCGGCAAAACGGCGAGTGCTCCCGCCACGCCTTTCGCGGCGTTATATGAATCGTATGTTCGTGCAGCGCTTAAATTACAATGGCATTTTTGAGTTTGTGCATGAATGGCGTCTTTCTTCGCGTACGAGATGTGATTTTGAAAAAACTCAACATTGTTTTGTAGATCTGTCTCTGGCGGATCGTTTGAACCACCGCTGAGCACCAGGCGTGGAATTTTCGCGGAGGAGATAGCTTTTTCATCTCCCCGACATGTGTTTACTCTAGTTTTTTGCCTGCTGTCTTGTCCAAACTGGCAGAACAGATTGCGCCGTTCGCCCTTCTCATCAGAGAATGCATTTGGAGCGACATGAAAGCGATTCGATGCGGATCAGATCGATGCATTCAGAACATCGCACTTACACGCTGAGGTCCCGTACCGCGAATGTCCGGTTTTTATTCGCCTTCATTATTCACATTCAAATCGCTTTCATGTCGCTCCAAATGCATTCTCTGATGAGAAGGACGGGCGGCACAATTTGTTCTGCCAGTTTGGACAAGACAGCAAGCAGAAAACTAGAGTAAACACATGTCGGGGAGATGAAAAAGCTATCTCCTCCGTGGAATTTCCACGCCTGGTGCTCAGTGGTGGTTCAAACGATCCGCCAGAGACAGATCTACAAAACAATGTTGAGTTTTTTCAAAATCACATCTCGTACGTGAAGAAAGACGCCATTCATGCACAAACTCATAAATGCCATTGTAATTTCGGCGCTGCACGAACATACGATTCTTATAACGCCGCGAAAGGCGTGGCGGGAGCCTCCGAAGGGATTTTTTAATCTGACTATAAGAGAAATTCCTTCATGAAGACGTCCGCCGCTTCGGGACCAGGCCGCTTTGTGGGTAGTTTTTGGCATGTAATTCTGTGTAGATCAATCCGTTTGCACTAATTCCAACGACAAATCACTAATGACGCCGAGAGCTATCGTTTGATACCAAAATATCGGAAACTCAAAAAATTCGACTTTTTGCGGTCATTTTTCGACCTGTTTTCCAACTTTTCTCGACGCTCAGGACACTAGAACGAAATCCATCAGATGAATTTGTGCGTTAGAGCTCACTGAGCATTTTGCGTACCGAGCGAACGAAAACTACGCAATCTACGAAAAGTTATTTCCCACTTATGACAGGCGGTTTTTCGCGAAAATGACGATTTCAGCAGTAAATTGCCGATTTTTCTGCGAATAATGCATTATATCAAAATCCATCCGAGGAATTTGTGCGCCTTTGTCTCCTTAACATTTTGCGCATCGAACGACCACAAGGCACGCAAGACGGAGAAAGTTATTTCGCTTGTAAGCTATATGATTTTGAGCTAACATGGAAGTGCCAGAAAGTCAGAACTTTGACCGTTTTTCGAACGGTTTTGTATTTCAATAATGGAATGCGGGGCGCTGATCATTTTGCGGGCGACATGAGCGCTGCTAACGATCATAATCGGTGCAAACCCGCAGACACAAGTTACTGAAGATATGGTAAGATCGATGTCCTAACGTGTGAGATTTACTACTCAGCCGAGGACGGAAAAACGAGCCGGTTGACACGCCGTGCCAGATCAGCAATTCTTATTTACATAACAAAGAGCGCAAAAATTAAATCATTCCTCAGTTTCCATGGCGCTGGGATCCACAGGGACATTTTCGTCGTTAGCTGCAGTCAGTGCATCCAAACATTCCTTGAACACGAACTCCTTCTCCTTGACGAAGTCATGCCACTTATTCGTTTCCAAAGTAAACTGAAACATACGGTTAAAGGACTGACCACCATGGCTGGAGTCACCTTCTGTTCGGACTTCTTGGACAAATGGTCAAGATTCTTCATGTTGTTTGAGTGACTCTCTTTAACCTTATTGATTTCACATATGATGCGATGATAATCGCGGTTCAGTTCTTCAAGTTCGTGGTCGGCTTCTTCACCACGTTCTCGCAGCGCTTCCAACTCCCTGAAATGTACAGGAAATGTACCTGAAACGTGTCTCAAACCGGGTGCATTAGCCTCACTTCTGTACATCAATTATCCTCTCTTTGTAATCGGAGACGACGCGCTGGTGACTGGCGCGATCCCACTGCAGATTTTCGTGTTCCTTGACAATGCTCTCCTTCAAATTCTTCAATTCGACTTCCAAATCGTCAAGCTTCTGCTTCAGAATGCGCTGCTGCCGGCTGAGTTCGTCGCGCCTAATCGATTTAGGCTGAAGAGCGCTCACACGCTCTCTAAGTTCCACACACTCAGCTTCCAACAGCTTGATACGATGCTGTCCGGTCGCGAAACTTTTAAGACGACACTCGGTTTCATATCCCGCATTCCTAAATCACTTGACGATAAAAAGAAGGGCAGTTCATTCTGAATCTACCTGAGACTGCTGACGCTGTTTGACATTTCATCGCGCTGCGTACGAAGCTGAGTGACACGAGCGCGGATTTCTTCCGGCGACGACACCAAGTCTTCTTTCAGCGAGTCCAGCTTGACCTGCAGACTTTCAACGGAACATTTCAGCGTCTTCTAAATTCGCAAACAAGTGCAAACAATTTCGACCGCAGAAAACGTACAAGCGTGACAACTTGCTCCTCTTTTTGCCTTTCCAACTCGACGGCGCGGACCTTCTCCACTTCGATCTTATCGCATAAGTCTTTCCATTCAGCTTCGAGATTGTGATGTTGCTGGTTTATCTAAACCAAGAAAAAACTTGCTTAGAGGCTGACGGTTCCCGACTACCTCGGCCATCTTCTGCTTCTCAGCGTCAATGAGGGCAGGGATGTTCTCCGATTCGCCGCTGACAACCCTCTGTTTCATCTCTTCGAATTGTGCTAGGCGCCTTTTCTAAATTATTATTCGTCAAAGAAGGAGTCAGGAGGAGTCATCGGACACCTGGAAATCGGTGATGCAGTCCATGTGTGGACGGATGGCGCCGAGGAAACGGTGGAACACGACGAGGGAGGACAAGATGGCTCGAGTACGGTCGGGACAGGGGTAAAAGAAATCCTGGGGGCTCACGGCCAGCTCCTTGTTGGTGATATCCTGGAGACAGTTGTTCCTGAAGCGTCAAACTATCATTCCGAGTGCGATAAACAGAAGCCTACAGATGGAAGAGCAACAGGAACTTGGGCACAGTGTTGCCGTGCACATCAGGATCATAGGACGGACAGATGAGATCCAGAGGCACTTCGCTGAACGCGCGGTCCGGAAGGTTCAGAATGCTCTTGAGCAGCGTGGCGTAGATCTCGTAGATCTGGTCTCCCTAGAATGGACAGCGCTGAATAAAACCGAATGAAACGACCGGAAAGTCACCTTGGGATGGGTTATGTCTGTGTGGTTGACGTTCAATTGGGAGAAGTGCGAATTGAGGTACTTGGTGAGCACACCGACCTCCAGGTTGGCGATGTTGTGGTAAACCATCGCGGATTCCCGATCACTGAAACAACGAAATCAGCAGAAGCCCAAAATTGTGGAAGAGGACGGGAAAGCGATGGAATTGAACGACTGAAATTACCGCTCAAACTATCGTCTTAGGACCTCCGGCGAAGTTCGTACATTCGGCGTTTCGACTCGAAAGTCGACTCCGGGAGGGAATCTGCTCAGCTCTAGTCCACCAGGGAAGAGGTGGCTGAGCAGATTCCCACGTTTCGTGAGAGCTGGCGCAACTCATGGAAAGTAGGATCCACACTAGGCACTCATGGTCACCGACACAATTCAAGAAGAAGAGTTGCCGGGTTACTGCAGTTTTGAGAAAACTTGAAAAGGCAAAAGTGGACATCATGGAGCTTTTGAAGGGAGCGTCCGAAGTGCGACTGTTCTCCTCTCATCGCCCACTTCTGCTCTTTGAAGAACGAGTTTCCCGGTTAGCCGTGTTTTCCCGTGCATGTGAGGGTCACCGACAAACAACCGTGATAATAAGGGACCTGTTTGCCCACTCGTCAACGGCGCTTTCCTATCGATCGCAGAAGCGGAGTCATTAGTTTCGTCGATGAATGCCACGAAGAAGTTCGTGAACGACCCGCAGGAGAGCGTCGACGAGGGGATCCAGGGCCTCGTCTTCGCGAATCCCGCTCTGGATGTCGCGAAGGTCGGCTTCGGTGGCGCTTCATGTCCTAAAAGCGCGCTTTCCAGGGCTGTCGTCGAGTTGTTGTTCGAGTCGAGAAGAAGCCTGAGCGGAGAGTGGCGCTGATCGCCGGAGGAGGCTCCGGCCACGAACCCTTCGCCGCGGGCTTCGTCGGAAGAGGATTCCTCGACGCCGCCGTCTGTGGCGACGTCTTCGCCAGTCCGCCCTCGGATCATGTCCTCTCGGCCCTGAAGGAGGTCGCCAGCCCAGGTGGGGAGCCTTTGAGGGCCTCCGGAGTCATCTGTATTCAGCCGGGGCCATCGTCTTCGTCATAAACTACACGGGCGATCGTCTGAACTTCGGGCTCGCCCTCGAGCGCTTCCACGGGACCCCGAAAGAGCTCGTCTTCATCGCCGACGACGTCGCCCTCGAGGCGAAAGGCGATGGCAGGGGCGTCGGAAGACGCGGCCTTGCCGGGGCCGTCCTTCTTCTCAAGATCGCCGGAGCGATGGCCGAAGAAGGCGCGGTCTTCGAGGAGATCATCGGTACGACTCGGCGAGTCAACGACCATCTCGGTGAGTGGGTTCCAGTGGGTATTTGAGTCACGCGGTTCAGGGACGATGGGAGTGAGCCTCTACCCGTGCAGTCTCCCTGGTAAACCGCCGATGTTCGACCTTCCGCAGGGGAAGATGGAGCTCGGGCTAGGGATACACGGGGAACCGGGGTGCGAGCGGAGCAAAGCGAAGACAGCGAAGGAGGTCGTCGCCGCTGTGATGGAGAAGCTGGCGATGAGTTCAAAGTTGCGTTTGGAGAGGGGCGAGAAGATCGTCATCCTGCTGAACAACCTCGGTTCCGTGAGCCAGCTTGAGATGAACATCCTCCAGAAGGAGGTCATCGAGTGGACAAGTGAGTCCGTCGCCAGATGGAAAGACCCTCTTCTAAGATTTGTTTGGCGCCGAAATCGTCCGATTCTACTCAGGAACCTTCATGACCTCACTCGACGGTCATGGATTCAGCGTGACGATCCTGAAAGTCACCGAAGCCAAGTGGATGCACTGCTTGGGTAACCTTGTGACCCTTCTGTTTGGACTCACACGTGAGTTCAGACGCAGCGAGCGAGTGTCCCGGGTGGAATCAGTCCTCGAAGCCATTACTGAAGAAGTCGATCTCCACCAGTGTGGATTCCAAGAAGTCGAACGTCTTCGAAGTCGAGAAGAGAAGCGTCGGAGTGTCCGAAGAAGTGGCGAGGAGCATCGAGAAGAGTTTGCGCCACATTTGTATCAAAATGGAGCACTTCTACGAGGAGCTAAATCGCCTCGATGGAAAGTGTGGGGACGGCGACTGTGGTGATACTCTCCTGAGCGCCACGAGAGGTGGGTTACGGTAGCTTGGTTCTTTCGGGATGTTTGCGACTTTCAGCGATCGGGGGCGCCCTGGATGGGGGAGAGCTGAGCTGTGGTCGGCCCCAGCAGCTCTTCCTCCAACTCTCTATGATCTTCGAGAAGATCGTCGGAGGAACGAGCGGAGCGGTGAGTGGAATATCTCTCCCCGATGCAGCAAGCATTCAGATCTACGCTCTGATGCTGAGCGCGGCCTCTTCCGCCTTCGAGAAGCGCTTCTCCTCAGCTGATCTGCTCGTCGCCCTCGAAGACGGCCTCGAGGCGATCCAGAAATACGGTCACGCCCGTCCAGGAGATCGGACCATGGTCGACCCGCTGAGCGCCGCGGCAGAAGAAGCTGCGAAGCCGGAGCACTCCTGGCGGAGCGTAGTCGAGGCGGCGGAGAGGGCGGCGAAGGCGACGGCTTCGATGGAAGCGAAGGCGGGCAGGGCCAGCTACACATCCACGGAGACGCAGAGCGAGGCAGACGCCGGGGCGACGGCGGTGGCCTTCTGGATGCGTGCCCTGCTGGAATCCAGTTGTCCCTGACTGTGTATAGTAGCCAATGAATGAAAGGTTTCCCGTTTGATCGTCCCGCAAGGCGGCAAATCGGTGCGCAAAGGAGCGGAGGAGGCGCTGTTTACGCGTCTGCGAGGGAGGAGAACAAAGTTGCCGCCGGCGAAAACAATCGTTAACGATTCCGCGCTAATCCGACGACCGTTATGGGGCACTCCTAATTCCCTCTTTGGTTTCCATCGCGTTCCCCTAACCACTTTTCAAGGCCTCTGTTCGATGTCTAAGTTAGTTTTCGCACAGAAATTAACGTCGCCAGATACCGTACCTCTCCCGACGCCCTGTAAACACCCCGTGACTTTGCCTTCGAAGACGTGTTTATCTTCTTCTTCTTCGTCCCTTTGGATGGCGCCGCGGCCGGTGACTCAGCTACCGTACCCCTGGGCGTCAGGCCATCCATCTCTCTTAGGCCTCAAGGACAACAAATCACGCGCGCATCGTGTCCGCAGAATTAATTTCCGTGCTCTCATAAATCGCCGTAGATCGGTCAATTAGCCGTCCGACAACAAGTCGATCGCCTCGCGAGATAGGTTTGTTAGGCGTGCGCGCGAGATCCGATCTAGTTTAGGGCCACTCGGCCACGCGTCGGGGGATTTGCTGTTGATAAGGGCCGGGGCAAACACGGCCGAGGCTATTCGCACCTGGTGAGGGGCGTTCGAGAGGCCGCCGAGTCCTAGACGTTTAGGGTCTACTTCGCCGCCCTCGGAGGGCCATCTGGCTCGCGCCGTGCAGATCCACGCGAATCGGATGTATCCAATTCCGACGGCAACAGGTCACGGCCATTTGTCGCCCGTTTACAGGCGCGACACTTTTAGGACTGCGCGGCAAGGTGGCCGCAACTCGGCCCAGATGGCCGCGCACATCTGCCCGACGCCTCGGGCGACGGAACTCCTTTCACGGCGCACTTTCGCTGCCTCGAGCCGATCGTTTCCAGATGTTCTTTTGGCGAAACGAGGCCCATTGAGTTTGCTCTAAAACACACAAAGAAGTGGCGCGATTTCGGAAAGGACTTCTTAGGGGCGTCGAGAGGCTCTACAGCGGAAAGACCCTCGAGGACTTGCAGTAAGACCGATCAAATTAGCTTTTTTGAGTTCTAGAGATGCCTTCATTCTAGAGAAGCCTTTCAATGCCAATTATTGTTGATGAGGTCACTATTGCATACCCTAAAGACAGTAAAGACGATCAGGGAAGCAGGCGTTCCTGAGTTCATGCTTTTGAACCTAATATGAGCCTGGAAGTTGCAATTCCTTTGGCAAGAATTTTTGGGTCTTTCATTCCATGTTATCCTCTTTCGGACCGTCTTATTTTGGGTTTGGTAGCCTAAGGATGTGGCTAAAAAGATCAAAACCTAAGCTATCGCCGTACGATTTATCGCCTCAAAAGAGGACACAGCTCTATTTTATTGACTTTTTCCTCTCTGGGCTAGGATCCGACGAATTCCGATGCACTTTCCCATAAAGTACTCTCTTAGGCAATAATATGCACGGTATGCACTCTTGAAAGAACGCCGTCGGAATCGGACTTTCTTCCTTCGGAACCCTTTCTTCCATTGTAGTGAAAGGAACGTGGACTTCTGCAAGTGAAATGCCTGAGTGGATGCATTTTTCCGTTTGGCTCAAACATGCACTATGTGGGTCATGAACATGATGAAGTGAACTTGTCTTTCTGATAAAATGGATCAATGGAAGTTCTGTGTACAGTATAGTTTACGGAATATCACCTACAGTGTAAGAAAAGGAATTTCCAGCGGCCCCAAAAGGAATTTATCAAAAGTTCCGCTGTTATATTTGTTGTAATTTCGGATCACTTCTTCCTGAGAGCGCTTCACAGCATTTGTATTTAAATGAGCAGGCCTTTTACTGCTTAACAATGGGAATTGTAGGAGAATGAGATGGTAAAATTCGGTAAAAATCGTGGTAACATCGAAAAGTGATAATAGTGCCGATATGGGCAACCTTGGATAAGGTTTTCAATCGCTATTGACACAAAATCACCACTTCGGTCCTAACCACGAATACGTCGCCTCCGAGATTCTGAGGCGCGATTCTGTTGCTACTTCTCAAAGACCTAACCAGCTCTAGAGTCTTCACATCGGTTCAGACGGGATTATATACTTTGTTTAACCCAGAATCTTTGAGATGTTTCTCTTTTTTGTATGTTGTTTTACTTGTCGTTGTTTGGAAACATTTATCCGTCCAATCCCAAACATCCTCTGCTTACATCCCCTCGCCACATATCCATCAGTACATGTTGTTTTCCGCTGCGCTACCGTACTCCATGACGGCCTTTCAGACGCGTCGGCGCGCCTCTCCCGACGAAGTCGCATTCATCGCCTAACGGCCACGTGCGCTCTCCTATTGAATGCAAATGAGATCAAAGAAGCGCCGCTTCTCGACACCTGCTTCGCGTTTCGCAACTTTCGCCGCGACTACCGTAACCCGGAAGGGCATTCTTCCACCGAGTCCTTCGAGGATCGTAGCCTCGAGACTGACAGTCCGATGGGTCGCCTGTACTTTGAAGACGGCGGCGTCTTTCATCGAAAGTGCAACCACGGGTGCACGGCGAGACGATCGATCGTAGCCGCCCCTCCCCCTCGAGGTTCGTTCTGCACGGTGGCCGATTTCTGCACTTCCGCCTCCAAAAAACAAACAACTTTTAAAGAGCAGAACATTTCTTTTGTTCTTATCAGAACGACAATACAACTTCAATGGCTACAGTACCCACATGCACTTGCATAGAAATATTACACAAAGGGGATCAATGAGGGACGCTACAGTACCAGGCCTAAAATGTTTTCACGCTGGGAGCACCTCTCGGGTCTGAAGTGAGTCTCCAGATTCGCCTAGAATAACACCTCGCGAGATCGCAATCGCTGATTTCCATGAGTCACCTAAACATGCAGTATCTACCGTAGTCCTGGTCGAACAGTGCATTCGGCCTTCTGGCACAGAAGGAAACGTCATATCTTCTTTTCTATTTGATTTGTCTTTTGCAAATAATTTCGAAATTCGAAGCAACTACTGTAGAACGTTCTAGAAAATCTCGCAATGATACAAAAAAGAGTTCTGTGTGAACGTCGATTGATTCGATTTCGTCAAAATTTAGTACCGTAATCTCCACCTCTCAGCTCAGTATCCAGCTAATTCTGTTCCACCCGACCCCGTCCTCGCCAGAATCGCCCAAACAGAAGATGCTTCCGGTCGGGATGTTTCAATTACCGTCGACAAAACAAAGCGTTCGCGGATGCGGTAGCGGTGTAGATCTGGAGACCTACAAGCACACGATCCTTCCGGAAAGAGCATCGGAACTCCGATGTCGACGGTTAGGGTCTGGACGACGTAGAGATCGGTGCCGACGATGCCGCTCACGGGCTGGTAGTAACGGCGTCTCCGCGCCACCTCTTCCTTTCGGTCGTGGCTGAGGCTCTTCAAGTGCCCAGAGATGGCCGTGTAGTCCTGCATCGTCTCCTTGTGAACTAGAACGCAAAAGAAGGCACCTTGTTGAACTCATCCATCTCGCGGTCGATCTCGTTCCAGACTTCGGTGATGGAGTCGAGCAGAAGACACACGAAAAGGACTCCGACGAGCGCTCCGGCGGCCACGACGACCCACGTCACAGAAGCCGACATCCCGGCGATTGGAGCTCTCGAAAAACACGAAACAGCCCCTGAACTGGGTCAAGGGGCTACCTACATTGAATGAACGACGAAGTAAAGTGGGTGGCCGGCAAATTGTTGGTTTTTGGAATGTTGTAAGAGAGCGGAATTGGAGTGAAGAAGTGATGACAGTATGTTAAAAAATGTATCTGAAAATCTGAAAATGAAAATGGTGAAACATACTTCGGTGATGAAGTCGAGCTTGAAGGAGCTTGGGGCGCCAGAATTGCTGGCTCAGCAGTTTGTCGACACCGACGCGTAGATTTGGGACGGTCTTCCAAGAATTAAAATATGGCCACCATTCCTTCTCCGCGAGAAGAAATACAGCCGTTGGAAATCATAAAAAGCGGCTTATGACAAGAATTTTAGAGTTTAGAGACGGGAACACTCGTCCACTATATGCATTGTTTGACTCTCCTTTCCAAAAGTTCGATTTCCCATGAAGAGAAACGTTTCAAATGTTCACACATGGCTGTTCTCCCATGAACTCTTTTGTAAACAGCGGTCAGTCCTCTGTTTTTAGTCGAGTCGAGAGCGCAGGGTAAAAGACCGTCGGAGAGTGTATTTGCGCAGCGATTCTCTTCGCTCGACGCACGCTTCCTCGAGTCGTATAAAGGCGAAGAAGCCCCTCGATCGACGCTTTGTCTTCCGATGACGTCGACTGTACTCTCCATCGGCTCGTTTTTGCTCCTTCTGCCTCTTCGGAGCGCCTTCGCCCCCGGAGGACCCAACCTTCCGGTCATCGGTTCCTCTGCACAGTATCGGAGCACCGATCGCAGGAGTGCACCCCCGAATCTGCACCCTGGAATCGGATCCTTGCGACAGGTATTCAAGCCTCAGTCACCCGGAACACAGCCGCTTTTAAAGGGTAATCCCTATGGGGCTCCGATCCAAAGATTCGGATTCATCCCGATGCCTCTTCAGCCGAGGGGAGCGCCTCCCTGTCCGATGTCGCCCTATGCCACATTCTTGAATATGCCGCAGCAGGTTTGTTTCATAGTTAAGAACTAACACTAAGATCGATATGAGACTAGGGGCAAGTGGTAGGCCTAGGTGAGTGTATCAACAGTGTAAAATACTAGGTGCCCTAACGCGTTCTAAGTCCATCAAAAGGTATGCGATACCCTTTCTCACCGACGCCATATCAGTTTCTCACCAGTGTTTCGTAAGTGACCCAGTGTGCACTTAACGAGCATCAGATAGTCGGATCGTGATACGGTTACCTTAAGTGATATGTATGAACAGTTTTCAAACAAAACAAAATCGTGAGCTTAAATATACAGTGGGTCACTTGGGAATCACTGGTGAGAAACGAATGTGACGTCGGTGAGAAAGGATATCACATCTCCTTTGACGGACATAGAGCGCGTTAGGGCACATAATTTTTTGCACAATTTTTATACTCACCTAAGCCTATCACTTGCCCCTAGTCTGGCATCGATCTAAGAGTTACACGATTGACCGAAGCTACCGTATCGGAGACACTTGTAAGTTAAGACCATCTTCCAATTCAGGAAGCACTCCACGAACTGGTCACCGAAGCGCGCAAGAATGGCGCCAGCGAGAGCACGATGCGAGAGTACATGAACCGTTACGTCCGCGAGATACTATCACCCGAAAAGTTCGCCCAGTTTGAGCAGGCTAACGTCCAGTTCGAGGCGATGCGCCGCGGGAAACGAAGCTACCGTATCGGAGACCTCTTAAAGGACGACCCCTACAGCAAGGAGCAGATCCACATCAGAAAGCCTCGGAAGGCACTCAAAGAGCGCAAAATGAAGAAGGACTTTCCTGGAAAGTCGTGGTGAGTCGCTCCGAGAGAGGAAGCGTTTGTGTATACATATTGACGATACTGTATTAATAATCGTTGTACTATAATCTGTGTGTATCTGTGAGTAATACATATTTGAATTTATATAATTAACGAATGTTTTATTAATGTTCTGCGTAGACATATATATTAAGGTATTGCACGAGGATAGAAGATCCTCTGGCTCGGGCGTCTAGCGACTTTCCTAAAACCTGCCAACGAGAGGGATGTAATAATTCAGGCACACCTGTGGTCCACCATTGGGAAGACCACATCCTCCCCGCGTTGCATATCGGCGACTTCGCGGAGGAAGTCGCGGTTGACAAGGATTCGGTCGATGTAGTCGTCGACGAGGAACTTAATCGAAGACTTGCTGGCGCCATTGGCTTCGGCCCTCCGCAACGCTTGCTGCAAGAAGGTCGCGAGGGGATTCGAGGCGCGACTCACGGCTAGGGGCTTGTAGAACCGTGGGGGAAGGATCTGAGCGTAGGGAGAGCAATCGGTGTGTGTCAGCTGGTAGACTTCGACTTCTGGGCGAATTTGGTGCCACTGTCGGACAGTGAGTCGCGATTTAAGGAACTCGTCGACCTCGTAGAGTACCTGAATGAGATGGCTTTCCGCCGAATAATGACATTTTGAATAGATGGCATAGGAAGCATTCCACCTTGGTTAGTGTTAGATACCACTTTAAAATGAATGATTAGGTAATCGTGACATCTGCCCACTAAAAGGAAGAAAAAAGTAGCTAATCGCATTACGGAAGCGAAAGGCGTTCACCACTAAGCCCCTCAGCACACCTCGTTTCTGTTCGATCCGTCGAAAAGCTCCTCGATAATCGCATTGAGCGCGGTGCGATCCTCGGGCTTCAGATATCGTTCGAAGGCGTCGCGAGGTCCGATGCACCACCCGATGATGAAAGCGTTCGTCCGGATGGCGAAGAGGGCCGACGCGGCTGTCCGCCAGAACGCGAATTCCATCTCTGAGGGGCGGTCAGAGTGCGGTCAGCGACATCGAAAGTCGCTTTGATCCGACCGCGGACGATGTAAAACAAACAGCCTCAAGTGGGCATATTTTAAGGTTATGACAGCTTAGATCCCACAGCGAACGACTTTAGGCTTGCTTAGGTATCTGCTTAACCCTTCAGATCCACCCGTCAACGTGACAGGGCAGCTCCAAAATGCGCGTCTCGGAACTAGACAGACTCCTTGTCTACTTCGGGGCTTTGAGTCTTCTGCACACGAGCGGTGGTCATTCGAGATTTGTGATTCGAGATGACCGTTGGATATATGCGCGAGGCGTCGACTGCCGGCGTCTTCACCTTCCTCTCGCTGCTCTTCAAGTGGAAGGGCAGCGTCTGGAAGAGCATCTGGCACGAGCTCCTCATCTGGCTATGGCTCTACTTCAGCATCAGGTTGGTACCGTTGCTTCGATTTATTCTACTTCTCTCTTTCAGCATCTTTTACCGCTTCTATCTACGAGACACACCTCAGGGCGAAGTCTTCGAGCAGCTGGTGATGTTCTCCGACAGGTACATCAAGACGGCCGCCAGCTCGCTGACCTTTGTGCTGGGTTTCTATGTAACCCACGTAGCAACGCGCTGGTGGAACATCTTCATGCAGCTCCCATGGCCGGACTCGCCGTGCCTTGCCATTGCCTCAATGCTTCGCTCAAAGGGTGACCAACACAAAGTGAGTAGCTGCGGACTTCAGCTTCAAAATGGCATTTTCAGAACGAAGAAAGACGTCTTCGCCGGACGATTGTGCGGTACTTGACGCTCTCGTTCGTTCTTGTCCTTCGTGATATCAGTGAGCGCATCAGGCGCCGGTTTCCCGATCTCACGTATCTTATCCCGGCGCTGATGACCGAGGAGGAGCGGCAGCGTATTCTGAAGGTGCGCGAGAAAGAACGCGACCGCGCCTGCATCTTCTGGTTGCCCATCGAGTGGATTCTGATGATCCTGAAGCGCTGCTACGAGGAGAAGACGTTGGACGAGACGCACTTTGTGTGCATAAATAAGCACATCCTGAACTACCGGAACAATCTGAACAATTTGCTCTCCTACGACTGGATCAACACCCCACTGGTCTACACGCAGGTCGTCAACCTAGCCACCACTTTCTACTTCGTTATGTGTCTTTTGGCGAAACAGTTCATTGCCAACGAGGTTAGCCCTCTCTTGAAAGTAAAAAATTGAACAAAATTTCAGAAGTCTGACCAGGACATTTGGAAGTGCGACTACGTAATTCCAGTCTTCACGATCTTCGAATTTATTTTTTACGTTGGCTGGCTGAAGGTGGCCCAGGTGATGTTGAATCCGTTCGGGATGGACGACGACGACTTCGAAGTGGACTTTCTCATCGAGCGGAATCTGAAGATCGGTTACTGCATGATCGACGAAGTCTTCGACGACCCACCGCGGCTCGTCGACGTCACTTTTGAGGTGCTCCCCCATACGATGGCCAGTGCGAAGAATCTCGCGAAAATGAACCCCATGGTGGGCTCTGTAGCGACGATGGAGATCGATCGACACGATGCTCAGATGATCTCACACGAACTTCTGCGAAAACACGTGAGTCTCTCTCCTCCCGCTTTACCACTTTGGTGATCTTTTTAGCATGATCTTATGCGAAAAAGTATTTTACAACCGCGGATGGCTTCGAAAGAGAAAGTAGACAAAGAAAAGTCGCTGCGGACGCGCTCCTTCCATTCCAATGATGGCCCAATGGAACTGTCAACTAAGTCAATGCTCGACGGAAAGGTTCACACAAGTGAGGGTTTCCAGACGCCCAAGGACATGGAACAGGGATCGCAGTTACCCGCTTCGAAGGAGAAAGTAGACGAGTTGCAGCCGAAGGCTGTCTGCTCAAAAGAGAAAGCGGCATCGCAGGATAAGCCTAATGTAGCGTACATCAAGTTGCACTCGTTGTCGACGGGCAAAAAAACAATGCAGCCTACCATAAAAGGAACTCAAAGCAACTCAAAATTGAAGGAGCTGACTACACGGGACAGCGATAAGAAGGCGAAGGAAAAGGATATTGACAAGAAGGAACAGGATGTTGACAAGAAGGATAAGGATATTGACAGGAAGGAAAAGGCAGAAAAGAACGGACCCCACTCTCCACAACGAAATCTCAACTCCCCTCCCCAATTGCGCATTGTGGTTGGTCCGAATAATGATGTCCAAGTTATGATGATGGAATTTCAGAACGATGCGAAGGACCATGAAAAGACGGTTAAGGAAATAGAAAAGACGCAGGCCGACGAGTCATTCCACGCCGCCCGCATATCGAAGCAGAATAAGAAAGAAAAGGCAGCACCCAAACCTACCAATTCTGACGCGAATGTCGTAAGACAGGCGTAGTTTACGCTGAACGACATCTGTTTCGTTTAGGTTCCATCGTCAGCGCAGAATGTTTTGGGTGCCGAGACGAACACGTTGCTACTCCAACCGACGATGAGTCGTACAGCCGAGACCCAGGACGACGATAAGGACGATCGGACTCATTCTTACAGAAATGTTACATAGATAAACTTAACTTTGCACAATAGATCGTCCAACAGTCTCCATAGACCACGCGCTTATTCCCACAAAGCGCGTAAATTGGAACAAATGGAAGAAAAATTTAATCCGATGTATGACGTTTATAAGTACAGTAATTTGAATTTTCGAAAAACTGTAGGAGTTGTTATTGTAGGCGAGACGCTTGGCGGGCGTTCTGAGCAGGTTCTAAAGGCTGGGCCATACTTCTGGGACGCAGGCTGTGTCTAAAATTTTTGTTTGCGATTTTTAAGTTTCTTTTTATGTGGTTTGCTGATATATGAGCCACGCGCAGGAATCGCGCATCACTCATCCACCGTGTACGGGCAAAAAAATTGGAATGATTTTCAAGGCTGCTGACTTGTGGCCGATTCTTTCTGTGTCTCACCATTTGAGTCATGACTCATGTCTCAAGACCGTGAGACACAGAAAGAATTGAACACAGCTCACGAGTTACCGTTCCTGTTCGAGTGATCTTTATAGTGAACTGTTACTGAGTGATGCGCGACTCATGCGCGTAGCTCACATTCCAGAAAGCCAGATAAGATTAAACTTAAAAACCGCAAACAAAAATTTGAGACACAGCCTGTGTCTCAGAAGTATGGCCCAGCCTTAAGCTCTTTCTGCGTTTGCATGGTCTTTGGAGGAATCTGAGTTTTCTGCACACGCTGTTGGAGTGTGGTGTCTCTAAGGTTTTCGTCGCTGTTGTGATGCACGTTTTAATTAACGTTGTGTGTTGGCTGAGCAGTTTAGACATTTCGTCCTATTTTCACTTGCGCGCTTTCGGGTGAAGAAGATTCTTGTGTGCATGACTGCCGAATTGCGTCCGCGTCTTACTTCAGTCCCTCAAAATTTGCTCATTTATATCACTTCAGGAAACAATGGCTCTCGTCAAGGTCATCAAGAACAAGGCGTACTTTAAGCGCTACCAAGTGAAGCCCCGCCGTCGCCGTCAAGGAAAGACCGACTTCCGCGCTCGCAAGCGCCTGACGGTCCAGGACAAGAACAAGTACAACACCCCCAAGCGCCGCGTTGTTGTGCGCTTCACGAACAAAGATATCGTGGTCCAGGTATCCTGTTAACCTCTGCTTGCCAGAGTGTTAATTCATTGCCTGTTTCAGTTCGTCCACTCCCGTATCGAGGGCGATATCGTTGAGGAGGTGGCCTATGCCCACGAGCTGACGAACTACGGGGTGAGGGTCGGCTTAACCAATCAGGCCGCATCGTACCTCGTTGGATACCTGGCCGGACGCCGTCTCCTCACCAAGCTCAACAAGGAGGTCACCGTGAAGCAGCAGGAAGTTGGCGACAAGTACGTCGTGGAAGAAGTTGGCAGTGAGAACCGCCGCGCTCCTGTTTACAACCTCGACGTGGGACTTGCTCGCACTGTCACTGGAGCGAAAATCTTCACTGTCCTCAAGGGAGTCGTTGATGCTGGAATTGACGTTCCTCATGGGTGCGTTGCGCTATTCATAGTTTCCTTCTATTCTGTTTTTGTTTAGTGAATCTCGCTTCTTTGGATATGACAGCGAAGCTAAGGATGCCAGCCCTGAAGCCCATCGTGATCGCATCCTCGGAAAACACGTCAGCGAGTACATGGTGATGCTCAAGGAGCAAGATGAAGATCGCTACAAGCAGCAGTTCGGAAAATTCATTGCCGCCGGCGTTACTCCTGAAGGGGTAGGATTAGCGATCTAACTACGTTTACTGATGTGTTTATTTCAGCTGGAAGCTATGTACAAGAAGGCCCGCGACGCTATTGAGGCGAACCCCGTGCGTGCCACGGAGGTGAGCGGCAAGCGCGAGAAGAAGCCTAAGCTCAGCACCGAGGAGAAGCTCAGAAAGAAGGAGGCGACGCAGGCCAAGAAGCGTGAGGAGCGCAAGGCCCGCATCGTCGCGAAGAAGGCCGAACTCCTTAGCAAGAAAGAAGAATAAATTCAGTTGATTGTTTTTTTTGTTAGATATAAATTGTTCCTTGTTTACTTGTTTCTTTGGTGTGGGATTCAATGTATGGATCATCACAGAAAGCATCGATTTTGTCGTGCTTAGCATGTTTGGTTGCCTACTTCATTGAATTGATCATCTTGACAATTGTGGTATCGGTGCTGCTGTTTAGCTGCCAGCGTGGTTACATTTGAAGAGTCACCAAAGGTTGCATGATCTGGGCGGTGCTTTCCAGATCGTCACCTACGGCGATTAGTGCAAGGGCAAATCTACCCTCCGACGTGCATATCATAGAGTCACCAGGTCCGTAGAATTACCTAACAGCGTCGGCTTACCAGACTCGGGCTAGCTTCCGCTTTCTCCGTCGCCCTCCCCCTCGCTGTTCGCTTCGTGCTCGTGCTGGTTTATGGAGCTGTTGGCGCGGTGTATTTCCACTTCCGCAGCCGTTGCATGATCAGCCCCAAGGAGGCAGGAGAGGCTGCATGCCAGTCTTCTCGGTACTGGTTGGCACTAGCCCTGGCCGGTGTCTGCGGCTCCATAGCCGCATCAACATTGTTCGAGTTGTGGGAAGCGCCGCTGCGGGTCGTAGTTGAGAGGTGGCGGCCACCGCTGCTCAACAAGACGCGCTCTGGACCATTGGCCCAACCATTGGTGAAGATGCCTACGGAGAAGTGAAACTCATCCAGAACAGAGAAGGCCCAATGCGCCTTGCGACTGAAGTAAGACGCGGACGCAATTCGGCAGTCATGCACACAAGAATCTTCTTCACCCGAAAGCGCGCAAGTGAAAATAGGACGAAATGTCTAAACTGCTCAGCCAACACACAACGTTAATTAAAACGTGCATCACAACAGCGACGAAAACCTTAGAGACACCACACTCCAACAGCGTGTGCAGAAAACTCAGATTCCTCCAAAGACCATGCAAACGCAGAAAGAGCTTAAGGCTGGGCCATACTTCTGAGACACAGGCTGTGTCTCAAATTTTTGTTTGCGGTTTTTAGGTTTAATCTTATCTGGCTTTTCTCTTTTTTCCCTTGAAGAGCATTATTGTATTCGTCAAAAGTCTCTAGCAAAGCTCCCACCACGAAAATTTTGCGCGCGCATTTCACGCGCCAAAAATTTATAATGGGATATGGTCAAAATCATAGTAATTCGCTGTTTTCTCGTTTCTGACGCGATTTCGTCAAATTTCGTGAACGGGCGGTTGTTGATCAAACTCTGCCGCGTCGAATGAGCCCTGGCTCGACTGCCAGCATGCTTTCCTCGCTGAGTTATTAGCAAATCATTAGTTTGCATTTGAGAGTTAAACAGTTAGCTGGAGATTCATATGTTGGAGGCGTTCTAGATCACAGCAGGACCCATATACAACGTCTTGATGGGCAGCTAATCCATTATGTTCTTAAAAATCCACGTCACACGATTCAAACGCCATTGTCCACCATTGATTCCTAATAACTCTGCGAGGAAAGCATGCTGGCAGTCGAGCCAGGGCTCATTCGACGCGGCAGAGTTTGATCAACAACCGTCCGTTCACGAAATTTGACGAAATCGCGTCAAAAACGAGAAAACAGCGAATTACTATGATTTTGACCATATCCCATTGTAAATTTTTTGGCGCGTGAAATGCGCGCGCAAAATTTTCGTGGTGGGAGCCCTCTACGTTTTTGCTAGAGACTTTTGACGAATACAATAAGACCCACGATCCGCGAGCAGTCGATCAGAGGAAAAAGGAGGGCATGCTGCAACCGTAAAGCGGGTACGCAGTCGATTGTTTCGGGATCTAACACATTTATCTAGAAGGAACAAAAATAACAATGCCTTACAGTCGACTGTATTGCCATGGAACAGAGCCTTCGTTGATGAAGTAATCAGCCAACGTGTTGCGGATTTGAAGAGCTTCTTCTGAACTTCGGTTCGCATTTACACGACGCATCGCGGCTTCATCCAAAGGACACATTTCAGCGATTATTGTTCTTTCATCAAAAGGCTCTTCGTCGGACAGGAAGTTATGCAGGTGAAGAGTGCACCGAACAATCCAATCACTCGTAACAACATCAGTTTCAATATGTTTGAGAAGAATCCGCCATCGAGAACACAAGATTCCAAACGCATTCTCAATGACCCGCCTCGCATGGGATAGGCGGTAGTTGAATGTTTCCTGATAATCGGTAGCTTCTCCTGGGAATGGCTTCATAAGTCTTCTTGATAGAGGAAACGCACCGTCTCCAAGAAAGAAATAAGGTACGAAGCGAGTACTATCCGGACGAGAAGCGTCCTCGGGGAGGTCGAGTTCTTTGTTCGACAGAGCCACTCCGAGACTTGAATTTTGGAAGATGGTGCTGTCGTGGTTGTGTCCGAACTCTCCAAGATCGTAGTATATGAACTTGTAGCGCGAGTCAGCTACGGCAAGCAACACGGTTGAGAAGTCCTTCTTTCTGTTGAAATAGTTGCTCCCCGATTTTGCCGGTTTCTTCAACTTGATGTGCTTTCCGTCGATGCACCCTGAACTAAGGTCTTTAGTTGCAAGAGAGGCTGACAAATCAATCACCGAGAACGTGAGGAAACGACCAACGTTCTTCGAAGCCTCGCGCAATGTCGCGCCACTCCTGCTCAGACGACGTCCTTGACACGTCTTCAACACGATCTTCGATATGGTAGACCTGTAAAATTAAGGATATATAGCAAAAGTTAACAATCGACTCACACTCCGATACGAAAAGAGAAGTGAAGTGCTGTATAACTCAAACCAGTTGCCAGAAATCTCAAAGTGACAACAAGCATCTCTTCAACACTGACAACATTGCTGCGAACCACACGAGGCTTCACAAATGGCGTCACCAGCTCCTTGAGTTTCCGAAAAGTTGCGGGTTTCATTCTCAAGTAGCGGAAGAACGCTGTTTCGTCCGTTACGAGAATCTTCATGAGCGTGGAATATTCTCCCTCTGTTCGTCGAGTAGAGCAGACGATAGAGCGTGGCCGACGCGCATGGTGCATAAGAAGGAGAAGAGCTATCTTCTTCTTGAGGAGGAGAATTCTTCTCACCCTCATGGCACTGAAATCGGTAAGATGAAGATAAAACACGCACTCACAAAAAGTATGGTTCGGTAGAGATACACGCTGCAGCACCAAATCGACTACAACAACAAATATTTATGACTTTAGTGCACAATTACAGTACACTAAATGGAATTTTCTTCGAAGCCATCTTCGTCGAAATGATCTTCCTCGAAGCGACGACCCTCGAAGCCGCCTCCGTCGAAGTCCTCCACCGCTGTGTGTTCAAATTGGTTTTCTCGTTCTTCCAACAATTGAGCTTCAAAAATCTAAAATTACATTGCATTGAAATACAATGAAGTTGAGAACAGAACCATTTGAGAAATGTTCATTTTCAACTTGAGTCCCGTTGGACGCGGCAATACTTCGAGCGATTTTGCAATGTCCATAGCCCAGAAGAAGAAAGGTCCTCTTTCCTGGCGCTCATGTTCGCTTCCCTCAATTCACCGTCAACTTTAGTGAACAATCCGCACAGTCTTTCGCTTGTAGTGACCTTCTTTCGCCGCTTTTTATGTTGAGCTTCTGGGTGTTCACTGCTGGCGAAACTTGCTGAGGCATTTGCAGCGGTTTCTTCTGCATTTTGGGAGTCGGACTCGTTGAAGTTCGACTGCCTGAAAGAAGAACGCAAGAATAAAAACGAAAGAACCACTCACGTTGGACGCTGCTCGGTGATTGAGTCCAAAAATTGAAGCGGCTTCATATGTTCCCAAACTGTTCCGTCATCAGCAGCAGATCCAGACGGCAAGTCGGCGGCCTTCTTGAGCCTATGGTATCGATCGCGGGCGCTGGCCCATTTCTTCTTTGCGTCTTCGACCGTCATCTGCTTTCCTGCTACAACAGTCCACTTTCCGGCGATTTCCTTCCATATCTTCTCTTTATATTTGACATTGTAGTACAAATGGTGAGCTTTCTCGTACAGACAACGGTGGGGCTCAACGAGCTCAATGAGGTGAGCGATGTATTCTGCCATGGACCTGGAAAATACAACGACGATGGTGAATGCCATAAAGCAGCACTAGGTGGAAGCGCGAAGAACAAATCGAAAAGTAATGATATTCGATGGAAAGTGGACAACGTTGAGAAAAATTTTGCATAGGACGTAAAAAAGGTATAATCATGCCACTAATTTTACCATACAAACAACAAATGTAAAGAGAACAACGAAAACAACGCTCGAACCCCGGAAGAAATCCGAAAAAACGGCATCGCACTTTCGATATTTCTATTTCAATGGAAGGCGACGGTGACGGCGACGGCGGTCGCATGTGAACGCAAAAAATCGAAACGCCTTTCTCGCCGTTTTGACGGTGACGGCGACGGTGACGGTGACGGCGACGGTGAGGGGCACCTTGTGAAAGATACTTATAGTCAGATTAAAAAATCTCTCGGCAAAACGGCGAGTGCTCCCGCCACGCCTTTCGCGGCGTTATATGAATCGTATGTTCGTGCAGCGCTTAAATTACAATGGCATTTTTGAGTTTGTGCATGAATGGCGTCTTTCTTCGCGTACGAGATGTGATTTTGAAAAAACTCAACATTGTTTTGTAGATCTGTCTCTGGCGGATCGTTTGAACCACCGCTGAGCACCAGGCGTGGAATTTTCGCGGAGGAGATAGCTTTTTCATCTCCCCGACATGTGTTTACTCTAGTTTTTTGCCTGCTGTCTTGTCCAAACTGGCAGAACAGATTGCGCCGTTCGCCCTTCTCATCAGAGAATGCATTTGGAGCGACATGAAAGCGATTCGATGCGGATCAGATCGATGCATTCAGAACATCGCACTTACACGCTGAGGTCCCGTACCGCGAATGTCCGGTTTTTATTCGCCTTCATTATTCACATTCAAATCGCTTTCATGTCGCTCCAAATGCATTCTCTGATGAGAAGGACGGGCGGCACAATTTGTTCTGCCAGTTTGGACAAGACAGCAAGCAGAAAACTAGAGTAAACACATGTCGGGGAGATGAAAAAGCTATCTCCTCCGTGGAATTTCCACGCCTGGTGCTCAGTGGTGGTTCAAACGATCCGCCAGAGACAGATCTACAAAACAATGTTGAGTTTTTTCAAAATCACATCTCGTACGTGAAGAAAGACGCCATTCATGCACAAACTCATAAATGCCATTGTAATTTCGGCGCTGCACGAACATACGATTCTTATAACGCCGCGAAAGGCGTGGCGGGAGCCTCCGAAGGGATTTTTTAATCTGACTATAAGAGAAATTCCTTCATGAAGACGTCCGCCGCTTCGGGACCAGGCCGCTTTGTGGGTAGTTTTTGGCATGTAATTCTGTGTAGATCAATCCGTTTGCACTAATTCCAACGACAAATCACTAATGACGCCGAGAGCTATCGTTTGATACCAAAATATCGGAAACTCAAAAAATTCGACTTTTTGCGGTCATTTTTCGACCTGTTTTCCAACTTTTCTCGACGCTCAGGACACTAGAACGAAATCCATCAGATGAATTTGTGCGTTAGAGCTCACTGAGCATTTTGCGTACCGAGCGAACGAAAACTACGCAATCTACGAAAAGTTATTTCCCACTTATGACAGGCGGTTTTTCGCGAAAATGACGATTTCAGCAGTAAATTGCCGATTTTTCTGCGAATAATGCATTATATCAAAATCCATCCGAGGAATTTGTGCGCCTTTGTCTCCTTAACATTTTGCGCATCGAACGACCACAAGGCACGCAAGACGGAGAAAGTTATTTCGCTTGTAAGCTATATGATTTTGAGCTAACATGGAAGTGCCAGAAAGTCAGAACTTTGACCGTTTTTCGAACGGTTTTGTATTTCAATAATGGAATGCGGGGCGCTGATCATTTTGCGGGCGACATGAGCGCTGCTAACGATCATAATCGGTGCAAACCCGCAGACACAAGTTACTGAAGATATGGTAAGATCGATGTCCTAACGTGTGAGATTTACTACTCAGCCGAGGACGGAAAAACGAGCCGGTTGACACGCCGTGCCAGATCAGCAATTCTTATTTACATAACAAAGAGCGCAAAAATTAAATCATTCCTCAGTTTCCATGGCGCTGGGATCCACAGGGACATTTTCGTCGTTAGCTGCAGTCAGTGCATCCAAACATTCCTTGAACACGAACTCCTTCTCCTTGACGAAGTCATGCCACTTATTCGTTTCCAAAGTAAACTGAAACATACGGTTAAAGGACTGACCACCATGGCTGGAGTCACCTTCTGTTCGGACTTCTTGGACAAATGGTCAAGATTCTTCATGTTGTTTGAGTGACTCTCTTTAACCTTATTGATTTCACATATGATGCGATGATAATCGCGGTTCAGTTCTTCAAGTTCGTGGTCGGCTTCTTCACCACGTTCTCGCAGCGCTTCCAACTCCCTGAAATGTACAGGAAATGTACCTGAAACGTGTCTCAAACCGGGTGCATTAGCCTCACTTCTGTACATCAATTATCCTCTCTTTGTAATCGGAGACGACGCGCTGGTGACTGGCGCGATCCCACTGCAGATTTTCGTGTTCCTTGACAATGCTCTCCTTCAAATTCTTCAATTCGACTTCCAAATCGTCAAGCTTCTGCTTCAGAATGCGCTGCTGCCGGCTGAGTTCGTCGCGCCTAATCGATTTAGGCTGAAGAGCGCTCACACGCTCTCTAAGTTCCACACACTCAGCTTCCAACAGCTTGATACGATGCTGTCCGGTCGCGAAACTTTTAAGACGACACTCGGTTTCATATCCCGCATTCCTAAATCACTTGACGATAAAAAGAAGGGCAGTTCATTCTGAATCTACCTGAGACTGCTGACGCTGTTTGACATTTCATCGCGCTGCGTACGAAGCTGAGTGACACGAGCGCGGATTTCTTCCGGCGACGACACCAAGTCTTCTTTCAGCGAGTCCAGCTTGACCTGCAGACTTTCAACGGAACATTTCAGCGTCTTCTAAATTCGCAAACAAGTGCAAACAATTTCGACCGCAGAAAACGTACAAGCGTGACAACTTGCTCCTCTTTTTGCCTTTCCAACTCGACGGCGCGGACCTTCTCCACTTCGATCTTATCGCATAAGTCTTTCCATTCAGCTTCGAGATTGTGATGTTGCTGGTTTATCTAAACCAAGAAAAAACTTGCTTAGAGGCTGACGGTTCCCGACTACCTCGGCCATCTTCTGCTTCTCAGCGTCAATGAGGGCAGGGATGTTCTCCGATTCGCCGCTGACAACCCTCTGTTTCATCTCTTCGAATTGTGCTAGGCGCCTTTTCTAAATTATTATTCGTCAAAGAAGGAGTCAGGAGGAGTCATCGGACACCTGGAAATCGGTGATGCAGTCCATGTGTGGACGGATGGCGCCGAGGAAACGGTGGAACACGACGAGGGAGGACAAGATGGCTCGAGTACGGTCGGGACAGGGGTAAAAGAAATCCTGGGGGCTCACGGCCAGCTCCTTGTTGGTGATATCCTGGAGACAGTTGTTCCTGAAGCGTCAAACTATCATTCCGAGTGCGATAAACAGAAGCCTACAGATGGAAGAGCAACAGGAACTTGGGCACAGTGTTGCCGTGCACATCAGGATCATAGGACGGACAGATGAGATCCAGAGGCACTTCGCTGAACGCGCGGTCCGGAAGGTTCAGAATGCTCTTGAGCAGCGTGGCGTAGATCTCGTAGATCTGGTCTCCCTAGAATGGACAGCGCTGAATAAAACCGAATGAAACGACCGGAAAGTCACCTTGGGATGGGTTATGTCTGTGTGGTTGACGTTCAATTGGGAGAAGTGCGAATTGAGGTACTTGGTGAGCACACCGACCTCCAGGTTGGCGATGTTGTGGTAAACCATCGCGGATTCCCGATCACTGAAACAACGAAATCAGCAGAAGCCCAAAATTGTGGAAGAGGACGGGAAAGCGATGGAATTGAACGACTGAAATTACCGCTCAAACTATCGTCTTAGGACCTCCGGCGAAGTTCGTACATTCGGCGTTTCGACTCGAAAGTCGACTCCGGGAGGGAATCTGCTCAGCTCTAGTCCACCAGGGAAGAGGTGGCTGAGCAGATTCCCACGTTTCGTGAGAGCTGGCGCAACTCATGGAAAGTAGGATCCACACTAGGCACTCATGGTCACCGACACAATTCAAGAAGAAGAGTTGCCGGGTTACTGCAGTTTTGAGAAAACTTGAAAAGGCAAAAGTGGACATCATGGAGCTTTTGAAGGGAGCGTCCGAAGTGCGACTGTTCTCCTCTCATCGCCCACTTCTGCTCTTTGAAGAACGAGTTTCCCGGTTAGCCGTGTTTTCCCGTGCATGTGAGGGTCACCGACAAACAACCGTGATAATAAGGGACCTGTTTGCCCACTCGTCAACGGCGCTTTCCTATCGATCGCAGAAGCGGAGTCATTAGTTTCGTCGATGAATGCCACGAAGAAGTTCGTGAACGACCCGCAGGAGAGCGTCGACGAGGGGATCCAGGGCCTCGTCTTCGCGAATCCCGCTCTGGATGTCGCGAAGGTCGGCTTCGGTGGCGCTTCATGTCCTAAAAGCGCGCTTTCCAGGGCTGTCGTCGAGTTGTTGTTCGAGTCGAGAAGAAGCCTGAGCGGAGAGTGGCGCTGATCGCCGGAGGAGGCTCCGGCCACGAACCCTTCGCCGCGGGCTTCGTCGGAAGAGGATTCCTCGACGCCGCCGTCTGTGGCGACGTCTTCGCCAGTCCGCCCTCGGATCATGTCCTCTCGGCCCTGAAGGAGGTCGCCAGCCCAGGTGGGGAGCCTTTGAGGGCCTCCGGAGTCATCTGTATTCAGCCGGGGCCATCGTCTTCGTCATAAACTACACGGGCGATCGTCTGAACTTCGGGCTCGCCCTCGAGCGCTTCCACGGGACCCCGAAAGAGCTCGTCTTCATCGCCGACGACGTCGCCCTCGAGGCGAAAGGCGATGGCAGGGGCGTCGGAAGACGCGGCCTTGCCGGGGCCGTCCTTCTTCTCAAGATCGCCGGAGCGATGGCCGAAGAAGGCGCGGTCTTCGAGGAGATCATCGGTACGACTCGGCGAGTCAACGACCATCTCGGTGAGTGGGTTCCAGTGGGTATTTGAGTCACGCGGTTCAGGGACGATGGGAGTGAGCCTCTACCCGTGCAGTCTCCCTGGTAAACCGCCGATGTTCGACCTTCCGCAGGGGAAGATGGAGCTCGGGCTAGGGATACACGGGGAACCGGGGTGCGAGCGGAGCAAAGCGAAGACAGCGAAGGAGGTCGTCGCCGCTGTGATGGAGAAGCTGGCGATGAGTTCAAAGTTGCGTTTGGAGAGGGGCGAGAAGATCGTCATCCTGCTGAACAACCTCGGTTCCGTGAGCCAGCTTGAGATGAACATCCTCCAGAAGGAGGTCATCGAGTGGACAAGTGAGTCCGTCGCCAGATGGAAAGACCCTCTTCTAAGATTTGTTTGGCGCCGAAATCGTCCGATTCTACTCAGGAACCTTCATGACCTCACTCGACGGTCATGGATTCAGCGTGACGATCCTGAAAGTCACCGAAGCCAAGTGGATGCACTGCTTGGGTAACCTTGTGACCCTTCTGTTTGGACTCACACGTGAGTTCAGACGCAGCGAGCGAGTGTCCCGGGTGGAATCAGTCCTCGAAGCCATTACTGAAGAAGTCGATCTCCACCAGTGTGGATTCCAAGAAGTCGAACGTCTTCGAAGTCGAGAAGAGAAGCGTCGGAGTGTCCGAAGAAGTGGCGAGGAGCATCGAGAAGAGTTTGCGCCACATTTGTATCAAAATGGAGCACTTCTACGAGGAGCTAAATCGCCTCGATGGAAAGTGTGGGGACGGCGACTGTGGTGATACTCTCCTGAGCGCCACGAGAGGTGGGTTACGGTAGCTTGGTTCTTTCGGGATGTTTGCGACTTTCAGCGATCGGGGGCGCCCTGGATGGGGGAGAGCTGAGCTGTGGTCGGCCCCAGCAGCTCTTCCTCCAACTCTCTATGATCTTCGAGAAGATCGTCGGAGGAACGAGCGGAGCGGTGAGTGGAATATCTCTCCCCGATGCAGCAAGCATTCAGATCTACGCTCTGATGCTGAGCGCGGCCTCTTCCGCCTTCGAGAAGCGCTTCTCCTCAGCTGATCTGCTCGTCGCCCTCGAAGACGGCCTCGAGGCGATCCAGAAATACGGTCACGCCCGTCCAGGAGATCGGACCATGGTCGACCCGCTGAGCGCCGCGGCAGAAGAAGCTGCGAAGCCGGAGCACTCCTGGCGGAGCGTAGTCGAGGCGGCGGAGAGGGCGGCGAAGGCGACGGCTTCGATGGAAGCGAAGGCGGGCAGGGCCAGCTACACATCCACGGAGACGCAGAGCGAGGCAGACGCCGGGGCGACGGCGGTGGCCTTCTGGATGCGTGCCCTGCTGGAATCCAGTTGTCCCTGACTGTGTATAGTAGCCAATGAATGAAAGGTTTCCCGTTTGATCGTCCCGCAAGGCGGCAAATCGGTGCGCAAAGGAGCGGAGGAGGCGCTGTTTACGCGTCTGCGAGGGAGGAGAACAAAGTTGCCGCCGGCGAAAACAATCGTTAACGATTCCGCGCTAATCCGACGACCGTTATGGGGCACTCCTAATTCCCTCTTTGGTTTCCATCGCGTTCCCCTAACCACTTTTCAAGGCCTCTGTTCGATGTCTAAGTTAGTTTTCGCACAGAAATTAACGTCGCCAGATACCGTACCTCTCCCGACGCCCTGTAAACACCCCGTGACTTTGCCTTCGAAGACGTGTTTATCTTCTTCTTCTTCGTCCCTTTGGATGGCGCCGCGGCCGGTGACTCAGCTACCGTACCCCTGGGCGTCAGGCCATCCATCTCTCTTAGGCCTCAAGGACAACAAATCACGCGCGCATCGTGTCCGCAGAATTAATTTCCGTGCTCTCATAAATCGCCGTAGATCGGTCAATTAGCCGTCCGACAACAAGTCGATCGCCTCGCGAGATAGGTTTGTTAGGCGTGCGCGCGAGATCCGATCTAGTTTAGGGCCACTCGGCCACGCGTCGGGGGATTTGCTGTTGATAAGGGCCGGGGCAAACACGGCCGAGGCTATTCGCACCTGGTGAGGGGCGTTCGAGAGGCCGCCGAGTCCTAGACGTTTAGGGTCTACTTCGCCGCCCTCGGAGGGCCATCTGGCTCGCGCCGTGCAGATCCACGCGAATCGGATGTATCCAATTCCGACGGCAACAGGTCACGGCCATTTGTCGCCCGTTTACAGGCGCGACACTTTTAGGACTGCGCGGCAAGGTGGCCGCAACTCGGCCCAGATGGCCGCGCACATCTGCCCGACGCCTCGGGCGACGGAACTCCTTTCACGGCGCACTTTCGCTGCCTCGAGCCGATCGTTTCCAGATGTTCTTTTGGCGAAACGAGGCCCATTGAGTTTGCTCTAAAACACACAAAGAAGTGGCGCGATTTCGGAAAGGACTTCTTAGGGGCGTCGAGAGGCTCTACAGCGGAAAGACCCTCGAGGACTTGCAGTAAGACCGATCAAATTAGCTTTTTTGAGTTCTAGAGATGCCTTCATTCTAGAGAAGCCTTTCAATGCCAATTATTGTTGATGAGGTCACTATTGCATACCCTAAAGACAGTAAAGACGATCAGGGAAGCAGGCGTTCCTGAGTTCATGCTTTTGAACCTAATATGAGCCTGGAAGTTGCAATTCCTTTGGCAAGAATTTTTGGGTCTTTCATTCCATGTTATCCTCTTTCGGACCGTCTTATTTTGGGTTTGGTAGCCTAAGGATGTGGCTAAAAAGATCAAAACCTAAGCTATCGCCGTACGATTTATCGCCTCAAAAGAGGACACAGCTCTATTTTATTGACTTTTTCCTCTCTGGGCTAGGATCCGACGAATTCCGATGCACTTTCCCATAAAGTACTCTCTTAGGCAATAATATGCACGGTATGCACTCTTGAAAGAACGCCGTCGGAATCGGACTTTCTTCCTTCGGAACCCTTTCTTCCATTGTAGTGAAAGGAACGTGGACTTCTGCAAGTGAAATGCCTGAGTGGATGCATTTTTCCGTTTGGCTCAAACATGCACTATGTGGGTCATGAACATGATGAAGTGAACTTGTCTTTCTGATAAAATGGATCAATGGAAGTTCTGTGTACAGTATAGTTTACGGAATATCACCTACAGTGTAAGAAAAGGAATTTCCAGCGGCCCCAAAAGGAATTTATCAAAAGTTCCGCTGTTATATTTGTTGTAATTTCGGATCACTTCTTCCTGAGAGCGCTTCACAGCATTTGTATTTAAATGAGCAGGCCTTTTACTGCTTAACAATGGGAATTGTAGGAGAATGAGATGGTAAAATTCGGTAAAAATCGTGGTAACATCGAAAAGTGATAATAGTGCCGATATGGGCAACCTTGGATAAGGTTTTCAATCGCTATTGACACAAAATCACCACTTCGGTCCTAACCACGAATACGTCGCCTCCGAGATTCTGAGGCGCGATTCTGTTGCTACTTCTCAAAGACCTAACCAGCTCTAGAGTCTTCACATCGGTTCAGACGGGATTATATACTTTGTTTAACCCAGAATCTTTGAGATGTTTCTCTTTTTTGTATGTTGTTTTACTTGTCGTTGTTTGGAAACATTTATCCGTCCAATCCCAAACATCCTCTGCTTACATCCCCTCGCCACATATCCATCAGTACATGTTGTTTTCCGCTGCGCTACCGTACTCCATGACGGCCTTTCAGACGCGTCGGCGCGCCTCTCCCGACGAAGTCGCATTCATCGCCTAACGGCCACGTGCGCTCTCCTATTGAATGCAAATGAGATCAAAGAAGCGCCGCTTCTCGACACCTGCTTCGCGTTTCGCAACTTTCGCCGCGACTACCGTAACCCGGAAGGGCATTCTTCCACCGAGTCCTTCGAGGATCGTAGCCTCGAGACTGACAGTCCGATGGGTCGCCTGTACTTTGAAGACGGCGGCGTCTTTCATCGAAAGTGCAACCACGGGTGCACGGCGAGACGATCGATCGTAGCCGCCCCTCCCCCTCGAGGTTCGTTCTGCACGGTGGCCGATTTCTGCACTTCCGCCTCCAAAAAACAAACAACTTTTAAAGAGCAGAACATTTCTTTTGTTCTTATCAGAACGACAATACAACTTCAATGGCTACAGTACCCACATGCACTTGCATAGAAATATTACACAAAGGGGATCAATGAGGGACGCTACAGTACCAGGCCTAAAATGTTTTCACGCTGGGAGCACCTCTCGGGTCTGAAGTGAGTCTCCAGATTCGCCTAGAATAACACCTCGCGAGATCGCAATCGCTGATTTCCATGAGTCACCTAAACATGCAGTATCTACCGTAGTCCTGGTCGAACAGTGCATTCGGCCTTCTGGCACAGAAGGAAACGTCATATCTTCTTTTCTATTTGATTTGTCTTTTGCAAATAATTTCGAAATTCGAAGCAACTACTGTAGAACGTTCTAGAAAATCTCGCAATGATACAAAAAAGAGTTCTGTGTGAACGTCGATTGATTCGATTTCGTCAAAATTTAGTACCGTAATCTCCACCTCTCAGCTCAGTATCCAGCTAATTCTGTTCCACCCGACCCCGTCCTCGCCAGAATCGCCCAAACAGAAGATGCTTCCGGTCGGGATGTTTCAATTACCGTCGACAAAACAAAGCGTTCGCCCCAACAAAAACGGTCAAACGAGTCCCGATAGCATCGGATGCCGGTTTCGTCGTTTCCGACCGTTTGGCGACCGAACGGCGTTGCCACCTTCGGTGATAAGTGCCCTTCGCTGTGAAGAGACACGAGAGGGACATGAAGAGAGCCGGTTCGGCCACTTGGGGGCGTGAAGACGCCCCGGATATCCTGTTGGGCCCTGTCGAAGTGATCCGATTTGATCGGACCCCAGCCAGTAATGCAGTAATCTTTGATTTCCCGAAAGGGTTTCTGTAAGCCAACAGATAAAAATGTTGAATTAAGGATTCAACTGGGATTTTAATGGCCAGAAGTACAACTACGGTAGCCTTTTCAAGCGCTTAAATTCAAGGATATGGATAACAGCGTTTTTCCACATGCTACGAATGATTCGTTTCTGAAATCCAGTCCTGGTGGGACCACACAGGAGCTCTACATGCCTATAAACTCCGTTGGCTACATCCTTGACCTATCAGACCAAGAAGTCCTCAGTTGGTGCCCTTTTCTGTCAGCTTTTTGAAATATAGTCCTGCAAACCAGTTCTGACGTTCGGTTTTTTCGACGCCCACCCTTATTTATCGCCGTCGTTTGTCTTAGCGTTCGGAAAGCGGGTGGTTCAGTGCCTCAAAATTGAATCTCTTCTAGGGGCGAGATGTATGCCATGTTAATCATTTTCTGCCTTTCAACGTTTCGACAATCGGCTTCCTTCCCCTCTGTTTTCAACGGTTTTTGGTACTTTATGGGCACACCTATCTCCTTCTTCTGTCCACATTTCCCCTATCTCTGTCTCGCTACTATCGCCTCCGAGTCGCATTTGCAGGCCCGAACCCCATCAATTTGTCCATTTTCCGCGATTTCGCCGTTCCGACTTCCGACTTCAGGGCCGCAAACAAGCAACATCTTTCAACTCGCCGCTTCCAGAGTCGCCTACAGAAGGGGCGTGGCCCGCGCCTCCGTGGCCTCGAGTCCGCCCGTCGCGCCCTTCTCCGCGTCATCGCCGTCGCCGTTTCGGTCTCCACTCCGATTGTCGCCGCGATTGCGCGCAGAGACCTCTCGGAAATCATTTCCTCGAACCATGTTCGCCCCCCACGGCCGGCTGGCCCTGCTCCTCATCCTCCTCTCCTCCTACTCGGTGAGTCCTCGGATCCCCTCCATGGCCCTCCACTGGAGTTGTTTATCGGCGGAAACAGATGTTTTCGACTGTCGGCAAGCGGTGTTTCGGCCTCTGAAAGAGCGCCTTTCAGAGTCTCATAAGTGCCGCAGGAGGAACCCTGAACCTCGAGATCAAGACGTGGAGCTACGAGAGACCCTCTTGCTGCGTTCCAGGTGGGTCCCCTCACCGTCGCCTCACCCTCTCCCCTTCAGGCAAGGACTTTTCCTTCGGCTGTGACTGCGAACTCTTCCTGAGGCTCTGCATCGGCTTCCTCAACGACTTCTCCGCCGTTCACCGCGACTGCTCCGTGGCGCATCTCAGCCACGTTGACCTCCGGATGTCTCAGCGCCTTCGGGTGCCCTTCAAAGGACGCTGGCTGGGTTCGGTAAGCGGAAGATAATTTCAAATTCCTACCTGGGCAAGTCTGTCATTATCGGAGGCGCTGGGAAAGTACCATCTGGCGGCGCAAAGACGTTATCAGATCCGGCTCCGGGGCCCCGAGGGACTTTCCGGAGGCCACCTGAATGCGTCGGGGTGGCGCGCGGGATCATCTGATCAGCTGCAGCCGCCGGGGACTAGGGATGCACGCCGGCGCAGGCCTGTGGGCCGAGACGGCCAATGCACTTTCGGATAAATGAGAGATCAGCGTCCCGATAAACGCTGTCGCAATGTTTTGTCTGTAGGGCCGACGCTAATTGCGGCGCGAAATTGGAAAAAGTGGCGCTATTTGGGATATCCCGTCTAGCCACACCACCGCGCCACGCGGGCCAGCTGAGCGGGCCCGGGCAGGCCTAAAACGTTCCTGCACCGACGGTATTCGGTCGGAAGCCGACGACGATACTTGTTTTCGACGCGCCGCAGACGGTAATGATGTCCTTTGAAGTCGCGTCTATTGAAAAGTACACACCCGGGCCAGCTGCATCTTCCCTATTTGTGTGCAAAGGACACTTTTTACAGCGGCGAGCCGAGATGCGCCCGGGGCGCTGTACTTTCGCTTTCAGAGGCCTTGTTCGCTGGCGAAGACGGCGGCGCCAGATGGCGTCGGGATTCCGAACTTCCAGGGTCGCCTATTTGCTCGCTTTCTAATTGCCTTGTCGCCATGTGTGGAAACATACGGGGAAGCAATTAGGCGCGAACTCCGAACTGCGCCAATTAACCCAGTTGAGCACGTGCCCCTCCAAAGTTCGCTTTTTTGGGGAGACACCTGCGGTCGCCCATTGACGGCGCCGGAAACGCTTTTCTCCTCGATTCCGGCGCTCCGAATGGACTCGCTGACTCAGCGACTCGCGTTACCGTAGTCAAGGGGATTACTGGCCGGATTTGCGCGTTTGAAGTGGCCGCGGCAAACAGAAAGGCGCCTCGGTTACCGTAACCCGCTGACTGTGGATGTCTAGAACCAGAAGCTGATCGCTGAAGTCATCTCGGACCAGACGGGCCGCGTCGTCGACCGCATCGAGCGTTCAACCACCGTATTCCCAAGGAACGCCTCGAGACTCCGCGTCCAGCAGGTACCGTACACCCGACCCCTCAGCTGATTTCGTCTTTAGGACTTCGCCGGCAGCCACCTCGACTACGAGTTCACTGTGGAGTGCGACGAGCACTACTTCGGCAACGACTGCGGCCGTTACTGCTTCGCCAAGTAGGTCCCCTCCGCCGGCGGCTTCTGCACACCGGTACGCTTTCAGCTCGCAGACGGCCTGCACCCCCGAGGGGAAACACGTGTGCCGCGAGGGATGGACCGGCGACAAGTGCCTCACCCCCGTGTGCAAAGACGGATGTCTCCACGGCGTCTGCGCCAAACCGAATACTTGCCGGTTCGTTTTTTGCCTTCTTAATTAGACTTTTCGAGGTCGTCCCGGACGACCGTTACGACAAATTCCCCGCAAAAAGTAGCAAATTCGATAATTACTTCGGCGCTGCCGCGTCCTCTGCCTCTGAACTCCGACCTCTGCGCCACCGTAACTCGGGGGGTTTACTCGGGAACCGTCCAGATCCCTGATTCCAAAGTGGGGGAATCTGAAGGACATGGGATGCCCTTCATCTGCGCAGCCCTAGCCCTATTCAGAGCTTCTTCTCCCTAGACAGCTGTATCGGGAATGTTTTCGTTCCCATCGATTGATTGGCGTCTTGCACTTTTGGGACTCTTTTGGGTCTTGGCTGAGATCTCATCTCATCTCTCCGCGTCGTCTATTTACGATTTCCAACTTTTTGTACTTCCTTCTGCACTTTCTGGCGCGACAAACCTAATCTGCAGCAAGCGGGGTAGACCTAAAAAGGCGCCCCTCTTTGGCGCCCTTTCGAACGGATCAGCTGACCGGGTCTTCTTGGGCCCTCCGGAGACCTTCCGGGCCCGAAGCGCCTGGGGATGTTGTTAGTGGGTCTCCTGCTTGTCTCCGGCCGCCTTTGTGTTTTGCAATTGAGACGTCGGCGGCGAAGCAGAAGACGACGAAGACGGCGGCGCGTCTGCGCCTCCAAAAACAACCGAAAGGGCTTTTGCACTTTGTGGCGGGAACGGCTGCCCAAATTCGCGGGTTAAAGGGCATCGCCGCCCCTCGCTCGCCTCTCCCTCCGTTGTTTTGGATTGCGAAGGAGGGGGTGGCGGGCCGATCTTCAGTCTTCTCCGATCAGATAACGGAGATTTATGGGATCCGCTCTGATCCGCTCTGTTTTTAGTTGCGAGGCCGGCTGGACCGGGCCCCAGTGCACGGAGTGCGTGCCCCACAAGAACTGCGTCCACGGCACGTGCCAGAAACCCTTCAGCTGCGTCTGCGAGCGGAACTGGGGCGGCGAGTGGTGCGACAAGGACCTCGACGTGTGCCAGCGGAAGTCGCCATGCAAGAACGGGGGCCGCTGCACCACCGAGGGTCGCCAGGACTACTACGTCTGCAACTGCACCGGCACCGGCTTCGAGGGGAAAGACTGCGAGATACCCGTAAGTTCTCCGCCCGCCCGAAAGGTCACATTCCTGCGCACTTTCGCTAATCTGCGCGGCGCTCGATTACCATAGCCCAAACAAACCCAATCTGTTACACCGACGATTAACCCCCAATTAGCCGTCTCGGCGCGTTGCGTCACCACAGCTGACAAAACAGTTCCAGATCACGCATCTCGAGCCCGAGAAGGCGAAGTGCGACTGCGGCGTGCACGGGAAATGTCTCCCCGGAGGCGGATGCGAGTGCGTGGACGGCTTCGAAGGCGACCTCTGCGAGCGGAAGACCCCTCGCCCCTCCATCCCAGGTAGGTGGTCCCCCAGAGGTCCAGAAGACCCAATTCTCTTGCAGACGTGTGCTTGATGGAAGACGGAAGTCTCCGGGCAAACGGCGCCAAGTGGATGGACCTCGACTGTAGACAGTGCTCCTGCAGCCAGGGGAAGGTGGAATGCTCCGAGGCGAGGTGCGAACACCGCGACTGCGTCCGCCACTTCGGCATTTGCCCCTTCGACCAGGTGAGCGTCCCGGGGAGTACGGTATCCCTCAACGCCTCTTGCAGACCTGCGTCGGTTTGGACCACGCCGAGTGCCTGAAAGGCGACTGTCCCTCCCGCGTCGGCTTCTGCAAGCCGTGGAGCCACACGTCCCTCCACGGGGTTCGGGCCAACTGCGACGGCAAGAGGGAGTCCGAGGAGTGCTCCCGCTTCTTCCTCGAGTTCGACTTTGCGCACCTCGAGGCGGGCACTACGGTAGACGCCGTGTGCCACCACCTGGCGCTGACACTCTTCGCCGAGAGGCTCACCAACTACGCCTTCGAGTGCCGGCGCTCGGGCTCCCGCGCCGTTCAGGTGAACATGATGAGCGTGCAGCGCGATTTCCACATTGGGAAGGTGAAGCGCGGCCTCGTCGAGAAGCTCCGCCACAACGCCACCCACAGCGCCGTCCTCCGGGGCGTCGTCCGTGTCGTCGAGTTCGACGGCGACGCCCTCATGGCCTGGGAGCGGGCTCCGGTGGCCGTCTCCTCCCCGGCGACCACCACCACCAACGCTCTCATCGCCGTCGTCGCCGTCCTCCTATTCGTCATCGCTGCGCTCCTCGGCCTCAGCCTCTGGAGATGGAGACAGATGCCGCGGAAGGCGGAGGACGCCCGATTGCCCCAGCCAGAGACGAAGGTCGCCTTCCTTAGGCCGAAGGGAGCCGACGCGGAGGAGCTGAAGGGCTTCTGCCCCGAGGTCCGGCTGCCGCCGCCACGTTGCCCGACGCCGCCGCCCGACTACTACACTCTTCACTCCGCGAAGAGACCCGATCCCGAAAATCTCGTCTGACCACCTTCCCGCCAGCTCCTCCTTCCTGCCTCCCCACCTGTGATCTTTGCCGTAGTTGTTGTTTATTGTTGTTACTTCCGGCTTCCCCTGTACATATCCTCCCTCCCCGTGCGCTCTTCCAATGGCCAGTCTACTGTAGAACAAAGAACCACATTCCCTCGCAGCATCACAATGCAATCTCAGGCCCTCGGGCCCTCTTGTACATTTTGGGCTTTACGGTGTGGCCCTCTTCAGGGTCGTTTATTTATTTCTTTCTTTCGATAAATCGCGTGATATGCATCTCTGTGCTTGATATGTCCAAGAAGGGGATCGGTGGGAGACTCAGCACTGGAGGCCGGCCGGACGGAGTGGGCAGACGACGAGGCCCATCTCGAGGAGGACGCTGAAGGGAATCAGAAGAAGGCGTCCGGTGTAGGACCCACCTGAAGATGCAGAAGACGATGTAGGCGAAGATCATGAGGACGCCGAAGGACTTGTTCATGCGCCACTTGGTGATGGCGACGGAGATGACGAGCACCACTAGCATCAGGAAGAGCATCCCCACAGAGCAGAGGAGGCCGTTCGAGGAGACCGAGATGAACGGCGACGCCGAGGCGCCCGTCCGGAAGAACTGCACGGCGAAGTGGACGAGCCACGGCACCGGCAGGCTAAAAGGCTACGGTACGGTATGGGGTCGGAGAGGGTAACGCACCCGACGCAGATGTCGAACATGTTGCTTCCGATGGAGCTGGAGACGGCCATGTCGCCGAGTCCTTTCCTGGCAACGATCACACTGAAGACTGGGCATCAGAAATACCCAAGGTGGAAAGGTACCTGGTGATGAGATCGGGGATGCTGGTGCCCGCAGCGAGAACGGTAAGTCCCATGATCTCGTTGGCGATGCCGAGGGTCTCGCCGATGGTGTTAGCCCACCAAACCATCAAGTAGGAGTAGAGGGCGATCCAGAGGACCGAACCGACGAACGTCACTACGACGAACTTCCGTGCAGTCTGCAGGGGAACGAGTTGCGGTAGGGGTACGGTAGACTGACCGGCTTCTTCACGTCGGGGAGGGTGAAGTAGAGGGGGAAGACGATGGGCACGAGGACGACGTAGAGGATCTGGGCGAAGGGCGCCGAGGGCCACGAGATGTCGACGGGCTTCTCAGGTTCGGACGCCGACGACACCATCGAGGGTACGGTAGCCATCCTCCGGGGCGCCGGGTGGTGTCCGAAACCGTTGGCATTGCCGTTCGTCTTCGCGAGAGTCTGCGCCTCGAGACCATGGACGGAGTTTGTCGCGGGGAGACCATTGGCCCCGGGGGTCTCGTGCATCCCTAGACGACTCGAGCCTGAAGGGGTGTCGTGTCGGGAGACGCACAAGTGAAACGGTTTGCGAAAAAGCAAAAAGAGTTGAGACGGAATTCGATTTCCAGACACTGGAACATGTCTAGACTCGTTCCAAACACATCTGGAACATGCTTAGACTTGCTTCAGGCACTTCTGGGTGTCTAGACTTGTTTCAGATGCTTCTGGATATCTCCAGACTTAAATTTCTCCACACCAACAAAAAAATAAAAGAATAAAAAAAAACAGAGAAATGTTTACATCCTCGGATGCTTCCTTGGGGCGAGTCGGGTCGCTGCGGCATCGAGCTCTGCTTGAGAAGTGGCCGCACGTGGACGCGCCGCTTCGGCGATTGCGGCCGCGCTGAAAAGAGAACCCTGAAGGTCAGGCAATCCACTCGGGAGCATGCAGGAGGCAGCAAGCAGACGAGCAAGCATAAAAGGCCTACTTTCTAGGGCCCCGTTTTGGTGCCGGTGGTGGTGGTGCTCGTCGCCGCCCTCGTCGAGGGCCATGTGAACGATGCCCGTGCGAAACATCGTACCCGCGTGGAGCACCGGGATCGAGCGTCGATGCTCCGATCTGTAGGCGCCGCCGGAGACCGTCGCGATCGCGCCTCCGTTTGCTCCGTTGCTGCCACCCACAGCGCCGCTCGTCGAACTCTGAAACGAGGGTCCGAAACGCCGGGTACCGTATCCTACTGAAACGCTGGCGCAGACGGTAGTGCAGGCCGTTTTGCGGACCAGGCGGCGCTTCACCCACTGCTCCAGCTGCACGTTGTACTTCATGAAGATGCCGTAGATGACGTAGATGAGCAGCATTGCCAGCGCCTCGTGCCAGGCTACCCGTTCGTCGGAGAAGAAGACGACCAGCAGGAACAGCGCGACGATGTAGAACGTCATGTCTCTGAACGAAACACCTTTTGAACACAGCTTATCTATCTGTCAGTCAGTCAGATTTTTCAATTTTTCCGTGATTTCAAACCCTTGTCTCTTTATGACATGCCCGAGAAGCCATCTTTGGTGGATTTCTCCATGCCGTGAAAGTTTGAAATCACGTTGGAAAGGGGGCAAAGAGGTCGAGAATGAAGATTTAAAAAAAAATACCAAAAGAAGACAGAGATCAGTGCCTCCCACGTGTTCCTTTTCTACTCCGCCACACGTTTCTCGGGAAGCAAGTCACTTATCAGTTGGTTCCGTTTCGGAGGCTTTTAGAAGCTGTTTTCCCCCTGATTCTCAAACGATGTCAAGAAGACCCCTGGCTTCCAGTGCTACCACTAGAATCAATCAGAAAGGTTTTGAAACGGATTCTGTTTTGAGCTCTTTCGGGCATTACTCCCTGGCCGGAACCAGGAACCAGCCGCCGAAGTGGCACGGAACGCTGCATGACTAACCCCTCCGGGGGCAGAGGCCCCTCCAATCGCCAAAATACTTTCTGTCACAACTTCCGGCGGTCATGAATGAATCATCCGCCGCTGACGACTTCCCCTGGCGCGTCCCCGGCGGCGCCGCCAGAAGTCCTCCAGGAAAGTGCTTTTGGGAGCGCGGGGACTGCGCCTGTAGAGTGACGATCCCCGGGGGAGTCCGTTTCTGACGCCTCAAAGGTGCAATTCCATTAGCATATTAGTCGCGCGATTGCGCCGAGGAATCTAAAAGCGCCGCCGGATGTCGCGCGATCGTTCGATGAATTATTGAGAGAAGAGGACGCACCGGAATAAAGGCCACCAGGTGAGCTGGAGCACCGTCTTCGAGAAGAGGGTGCAGAAGGCGAGAACGCAGAGGATGTTGAAGGTGGCGCTGCCTGCAAGAAAGGGACTCTCGGCCTCGGGGAAGGTGCCTACCGACGATGGTGCCAATGCCGACGTTGTTCTGCGTGATGAAGACGCCGAAGACGCTGGTGAAGAACTCGGGCGCCGAGCCCCCGGCGGCCATGAACGTGGCTCCGGCGACGTCGTCCGAGATCTCGAGACGCTCGGTGATGACCCCAAGCGCCGGGACGAAGTACTCGTCGCAGACGATCGCCAGCGCCACGAACATGTAGATGAGGCCACAGAAGTGGAGCGCGATGGCGCCCCTCCGGCGCTGCTCCAGGCTGAAGAGGTCCGGAGGGAAGACGTCATTGTCATCGTCGTCTTCGTTGGCAACTAAAACCGAAGGGTCAGAGAAGAATCTTGGAAAGAGGCCTCGTGGCTCTACGAACAAGAGTAGAGATCCCTTCAGATGACCCACCTTCTGCGCCCTTCTGAACCCTCCTTCCGCACATCGGCGCGTCCTCCACCGGCTCCATGGTGGCGACGGCGCGTCTCCTCCGCACCCTCAGAAGCCTCGCCAGCGAAGGGTCGATCCTCGTCGTGGCGGGCGCCCTCTGAATCCTCTGCTCCGGAAGAGGCGCCATCGCCGAGGGGTCCAGAATCCGCGTCACCTCGTCAACAAGCGTCTGGCGCTCCTTGAGAAGCACCACGGCGACGGCCTCTTCGGATTCGGCGTCGAGGCGGCTCCGGATCCTGTCGCCGAAGAGGTGCGCGTGGCGCTGGACGGCGTGCTGTGCGGCGGCGATGGCGACGTAGAAGAGCAGAAGCACGCAGAGGCACGCGCAGACGACACAGGCGACGCGCCGGTGCGCGCGGCGCCTCAGGCGCTGCAGCTCGACGGCGCGGTGTGACGTCATTTCGGGGATTCAGGTCGTCGGGAGCGTCGGAGAGGCCGAAGACGGGGAGCTGATGGGCATCTGGGGCTTCCGACGAGGCGCTGTTCTTCTCCGGGTGAAACGATCTGAATATAAGGGGTACGGTATGCGAGCGTCGTGGTTCAGTCATCGAAGACAGAAAGCAGAAGGCATAGGGGAGCTAAGAAAACTATCCCGGGGGTGCAGAAAAGTTTTAATCAAGAAAACCAGGGATTGCATTAATTTAACAGATGTTTCCACTACTTGGCCGCAATTAGAAGAAGTAGAACCCGAAAATTGCCCAAAATGGAACGCCCGTTGAAGTCGTCCTAAATCGGTCTCTCGAAGAGGCCCCCTCTCGGGGCTCGTCAAAACAACTCTCGCCCGACATGTCCCAAGGAAAACAATTGAGTTTCGGCCCTCGAGGACAACATCGGATCCATCGATGAGGAGAGGCTTACTCCCCGACCTCCGTCCTTCTTGTCCAAAACATTAGTGATGCCAGAAGGCCTCGACCTTTTCCGCGGAACGTCACGCATCTCTAGAAATAGCCGGTCTCCTTCGATCTGGAGGAACAGTCGTCCCAATAAGGCAGGAGACGCGAGGGAGGACTCCCCCAATCACTTTCTAGAGACGCTCCTCGAAAACAAAAAGCGAAGACTTCGGAGGCACTGGGTTTCGCCGCCTCACCGCTAATTAGCCGCCGGAGGCCCAGGGGAGCGGGGAGGGAGCGCAGTTCTAATGGCCCGGAAGCGGAAATCACACCTCGACGTCGTCTCCTCACTTTCGGATATTTGTGTCGCGTGCGCCGAAGACATCAGTCTCGAGGCGAGGAATATGCATAATTAATTTATAGTATCCGTGAGGAGGACATCGCGCCTGCCTTCGGACGAACACCCACGAAGACGCCCGGAAGCAGGAGGGGATTGGCCGCCGAAACACTAATCGATCCGGGGTTCAACTCTCACAGCAAGTGTCGCCTCGCGGAGACAAATGGCCCGCAAAGTGTCTCGGTGACAAATAGCCTGGGAGCGGCTACAGGCACGGGTGGTCCTCTCCAGGGCACGCGAAGCACCTTCCGGAGGTGAAGACGGTCAGGGTGCACAGGGACCCTTTTGGGGGCGCATTGCCTATGCATGGCGCGGTCGATACGGTGGCCGGAATCCAGGTTCGCCGATGGCGTCATCGCTTAAGGGCGTTTCCGCTCGATTTTTGGACACTTGCACTGAAGGAGGACGCGCGGACTCCTCGGAGTGGACTAGGGAAGCGCGCGATATGGTGACTAACGGCTTTTGGTAAAGGTCGACTCATTAGGCATAAGTTTCGTGAGCCCTCGCGAAACTCGTTTCCCGTGCGCCATTAGGAAGATTAGAGGGAAGACAAAACGGGAGTCCGTTGACGTCTTTCGCTGGAAGCGAGAGGATCACGGCGCCCGTGCAAGTTTGAACTGACTTTGCCCACTCGCAATGCAAGAAGAAGCTGTCTTAATTGTAGAGTGTTTGGGGCCACGGGCCACGACCATAGCCCACTTCTCCCCGCTCCTAGATTAAAAATGATTCCATACAAAGATTTTAAAAATGGAGAACAGACAGAGAAGGTGTTCAGTCGAGCGTTTTTATCAGGTATTTTACCAAAGCTGATTACAGTCACTCTGTTTGTCGGTTTCTTCAGAGTTGAGAATGCTCCAACCATAAGGCACATTTTACTTTAGTTTTGAAACGTTATGTTTTTGTCAAGTAGACGACAAGGGGCCAAACCTTATAGGTTGGCATTATATTTCCTGCTATTTACAGGGTTGTGTAAAGCGCAATCAGATCCAATGAGGCCCTGTTCACCTTATGGATACCTTCAGGGATGCACTCATGATGATCAGCGTCAAATGCGCTGCTGCATCTGTCCTGCTTCAGAATACTGGAAATGGGCGTCAAAAGAGGGCAGAAAGAGCTCGCCTACAGAGAAGAGTCGTAACGTAACCCATTTAATTGATGATTCGAATTGGAATTCAATTTTGGAATTCCAAAAGTATTTTAGCTTCCAATGTTTAAAATGTCCTTGACAAGAAACGGTAAGTAGCTTTGCAGTTAACATTTTGAGAAGAGCGAAGTGGAACCGTAGCGAAGTCTAAACCATTTGTGGTGAACGAAAACTGAAGTTGAACGTGGGAGTTGAAACATTACTCACGTTGCGCACACTTTTTGTGAAGAAACATCTCCAAGACTACAGGATCCATAATTCCAGGGGTTGCTACACAAGGCATCACTCAAGAGGTATTTTTGGAAGACGAACTCCTTGTCCTCCAAGTTCCACAGAACGCCTTCTTAGGGCGCATGTCCTTAATTCTGAAATCCTCTGGAGGACAGGAAGGGCGGCGTGCACAAGAGATCGAATTTCGCGATAACACGTGATGTTTGAAGAGGCGACTGTGTTTTCTCTTTCTCCTGCATGGCTGTCTCCTTAACAAGAACGGAATAGTTTGACTGCTAGTAGAATCTTCCGTAATGTCACGGAACGTAGCACTTTCACTCAAAGAAATCCTTCTAAACAAAGAAGATACGTCGGACAGCTTTACAGTCAGACCCCGTGCAGTTAGGTTTCACAAGGCGACATGTTTTCCTTCCGCGGGCGTCGGCAACTCAAAAGGAAACAGAGTTGTAACAGTAGCTGGTAACCTTAGTGGTGCGTGAAGAAGCGCTTGTCCTCCTTTGTCTCTGGCAACAAGAACATCTGTTTGGCGCATTGGGTCACCGTGTTTGCGGAGGTTTGGCGCACTTCGGCCCTTTGTCGGCTTCTCGTCTTCCCAAACAGAAGACGAATCGCGGCGCTCTCTCATTTTCCACTCAATCGGCTGCGCCGATCGCCGAAAAACGATACAGTCTCCGCGTTGGACGGGCCACCCGGGTTACGGTAGAGCTGTAAACGGGCACTCAGAGTGCTTGCGCAACACTCGTAACTCGGAGTTCTGAGGGTGCTCAGCCCTCTCGGCGGCCATTAATTAGCGACGCCGAAAGCGTTTCCGCCGCGCGATACTCCCCTAATTGAGCGGAACCGTGTGGAAACACGGACTCCCGGGCCAACAGGTGTCAAGTGGCTAATCCGGCCGGCGGCCCCCAAAGCGCCTTAGTCGCACCTCATTGGCTCCGTCGAGAGCGCAGGAATCCGACCTCGGCGCCCTCTGAACCCAAAAAGTGTCCGAAACAGCGTCTTTTCACCCCATTGCCTCCGCGTCCTTCGCTTTTTCCAGCCGGCGCGTGCCCGCCGCTACAGTCTCCGCTCCCCAGAGGCTTCTCGGCGCCCTTTGGAAACCGAAACCCCTCGTGTTCGGCGATTACGTCGCGCGACCGTTTGATGCGCCGCCGCGTCGGAAGCGCTAATTGTCCGTCGCCGTGCGGTAAACAAAAACATAAAAACTGTGATGTCCAAATTAGAGGACAAGTGAGCGTGATTAATGAGTTGATTTTGCCAAATGTGGACAGGCAGAAGATATCTAGGGATACTCTGTCCGGTGCCAGCCATCGAAAAATGCAAATTCCCAGAAAGTGACAGAACCTCCATCTTCCTGGAAAGACGATCAATCTGCAGTTCGCTGCAAGTCAGGTACCTTAGCTACACACATTTAGCGCAAATAAAAAACTTCTTTTGCACCCATTTTCATGTACATTCAGTATCGCTTAGTTTTTCTAATCTGCAGAGATCTTGTCGATCATGCCTTCATTCTATCCATCTTATCTTATTCACAATTTCTACCGACTTTTAAGGTCGAATTCTACGCCTTTGGCGACAAACCCCATTTCACAACCCCTTCGACCACCCTAAGTCACAACAGCATCCCTAAACAAACGCTTCGATTAACTTTCACACTTCGCTGACCCCGTGCAAAAGTTTCATTTCGATCAAACCCCATAAACCCTCCTCCAAGGACTGTTTTTGTGCTTCTCTAGGGCTGCGCGTCGCCTCCCCTCGAGGGGGCGGGGCCTCGGCCCTCAGCGGTGGGCGTCCTCTGGAAGCTGTCAGCCGTCGATGCGCATTTAATTGGCCTCCGCTCGTCATCGAGAGTTGTCGTTCCTCGGATCACTCTTCTCCTCCTCCGCCTCTCTCCTAGCCACTATGGTAAGCGTTCCGGCCCCTCAGCTACCGTACCCTGCGTCTTCCCAGATGTTCGTCGCCTCCTTCGGCCCCGACAGCGGCTTCAGTTCGCCCTCGTGCTCCAAGTCACTCAGCCTTCCCTGCTTCTCCTGTGGAGAGAGCTCCCGCGCCTTCCGGCGACTCCCCTTCTCCACCGCCGACAGATCCACTCAGACCGATCCTGAAGGTAGGCTCTTTCGCCGTCTCCTCCAGCCGTCACCGTCCGCCTTTTCAGATTCCTTCTCCCCCGAAACGGCCAGATTCATCGCCGAGCGCCTTCTCGCCATGGGCGACCACTTCGAACGCGACTTCTTCGGTGCCGACGTTCCCGAATCCATCTCGTTCCTCGACGCCCTTCTCGCCTGGGTCCTGCACCTCTGGTTCTAGAAGCCCCCTCCAGTCAGAAGTCCGCGATCTCTCCTTCTTGTTGTCATTCCACATTTCTATCTTCAGAGTACATAAAGTGCCTAAAGTTGACATCTTATGCAAATCGCGCTGTCGAGTGTTTTGCGACGTCGCTTTCGGTCGGCGAAAACGCGGCGCTAAACGCCGAATACATAATTAATCGACTCCACCGCGGATCTCATTGTCGCTCTTATGACGAGATGAGCGCCGACGAATGATCGCCGCCGCGCGGCGTTGTAAATCCGACGGCGACCTTTGAGTCCGAGTTAAATGAGTCCGGTAGTCCTGACCTATGCGCAATAGTATCCTTGTGGGCCTTGCGGCCTGCAGCCATGCTCCAAGCCTGCAGCCCCTAATCCTGTAGTCATATAGACGTGTACTTCGAGTCAATAAATTACACATCACTAACGCATCCATCATGGACAAGTTCAGCTTTTGTATCATTGTCATTCTTCAAGGAGTGATCCTTGCAAGAGATTGGTTGGAAAATCAGAGTTAGTGATCTAGAAATTCGCCTGTGATGAACTCATTAAGATCAAAACCCGAGATTGTCTCCAAAGATGATTTCAAGCAGTGCGGTTTTAACAAAATTTAAAGCTTTCTTCTCCGCTTCTTCGACCGGTCTCCTGCTCGAATGTCCTCGAAAATAACTTCTCTACACTCCCGTCTAGACGTCTTCTTTCTATACACCATGTATCTTAGCGTGGCTATAATCTCTTGTACTCAAAAGTGGTGATGTTCGTTTCACAAATCCTGGAAATTTGTCGCCATTTCAAGTTCTCATTTAAATACAGTATCCTCTCTGTTTCATGTGCCTCCACTCGCGCCTTCCCCTATCGTTTACGGTGGATGAACTGTTAATCCTTCTTATCCTCCGCGTCATCTCCTTACACAACCCTAGTCCATCGCCTGGGACAGTTTGCTCTCAGTCACCATATCGGCCGTACCGTAATCCGATCCACTTTACACTCCGCCGTCTTGTCCGCAACGGTCGCAGACGGCCTCCGGGGACTGTTTACGCCTGCGCAGCCTTGATTGCACGTCATACGAGCCTGACCTTCACGGCTCCTGCCAGCGCCTCTCGAGTTGTGCAACGGCGCCTTCTTCCGGCCTAATTGGCCGCTTTGTTTGCTCAGGCCTGCACCTGCACTTCCTTCGCGCACTCGTAGCGCACAATAATTAGCTAATACGGCGCTCGAGAGGGCTCCACATGGAGGGAGTGCGCGAAATCGCGCCTTCCAGCTGCCCTCTAAACGTTTCGACAAATTGTGCATCGCCAAGATGGATCGCCGGAAGTCCGAAATCCCGATCCAGACGGTTCGGGACTGTGTGACCCCAAAAGAGGCTAATTTGAAGGCCGCGACCTGTCAGGCTATAAATTAGGCGAGTAAACGACACTTCGCTGTCAACATATGTTTTCTCGACGCCAAAACGACGACACTTGTACGACATCGCGCGCATACCTAATCACCGATTATCGCCACCTGTTGTCGACGCGTTCGCGGTAAGTTGTAATCCTCGGATCCGATTACAGTAGTCACGATCGGGACAAGGGTGCACCGGAACTGAGAGAGAATAAGGTATCAGGCGATGGGGGAACGACGGGGAAGGAGGCTCTATATTGGATTAGCATTACCTAGGTGGGCTTCCTACTTAGAGTTCGCCACAAGGAGACGACCATCAGGGACCAGGGTCTCCACGATGGGGCTATTTTAAAGATCAGAGACTTGCGAGAAGTTTGCAAGGATCAGGCATCTGCATGCAGTCAGACCTTCAACACACAGAGGAATACCGAAGACGCCGCCACCTCCTTCGGACGCACCTCGAAGACTGATTTCGGGGCCGCGACATGCAGCTGTTCCAAGCGGCGGCCGCCGCCCGCGGAGATCAAAGGCGCCGTGCGGCCCTCACCGCGCGGGCCTTTCGGCCGGCGCAATCGGCTTTCGATCGTCGGCGGAGACGGTCGCGCTCTGGGAATTGGCTGTTAGGAGTGTTCTCGTTTCGTTGAGATTCCTATGGAAATGAGTTTGCCACTCGGCCTTTCTTTGGGTTTATCCATTGCTGCAGATATTCAAAGTTCGAATCCGTTCGTCCGCAGAAGTAGAGATGTGAAATTTCCTCAACTTTCAAACGTTCTGACTCTTTTTGCCCCCCCCCCACCTTCCTTGTTTCCACTCTGAAGAATCAGTAACACGACGCTTTCGTAAAGTTCTGTCAATTAGAATGCTCAGAACCTTCTCTCCAATCGATTAATCTGCTGTGGAACATGATGATGAACTCTAAGTAGAAAGTCCACCTAAGTAATGTTGTTCATCGTAGAGAAGCGGATCCTGGATAGAACCTCCTTCCCCCCATCGTCTGAGGCGCTCGGAAAAGTGATTTTTTGGCCCCGTTCAAGCCCTACTTCAATTCTTGGAAGAAGTTCTTCTTCTACCGTACTGTCGCCCACGTACCCTATCCCCGGCGACCTGAGGCGTAATCGAATTACACCACCTGTGTAATCCCGGCGTGTAATCTCCCAATTACTCGCAGCTCGTATGCTTAAACCAACAACAATTCCGGTAATCCTCTAATCACTCGCTTCTCAATTGGAACGCAATTAGAAGCGTCGCCCGCAGCTGCACTGCGCAGCCAGCTTCTCCTCACGCCTTCTTGACCAAATTAGGCGCCATCGTGGGCACCGTAATCGTCTCTATTATTGCCTCCAATTGTCTTGCGGAAATCCGTCGTCGAGGACCGATCCATTAGCGCTAAGCGCCGTTAGAGCGCTTGGTGCCAGCGAGGGAGAGTGCTCAGCTGCAGGTGGCCGCGCTGAGCAAACAGTGCGCGACAATTAGTTGCACAACTTGTTGAGGCGCGATCGCCCTCGTTAGGACAAACACGGGGGGTCAGGCGGGAAGACTGCGCAGGCCAGATCGGATTTCATTACTCTTCGCAAATCACTCCGAATGTATCAATCTGGAGAGGGAGTTTGGGATCTTCGAGGAGACCCCCGCCTTCTGCTTCTTCCCTAGCCTCGCCACCAAGTCAACTCCTGAATGAGCTGACTGTATGAACTCATCCGACCCGGATATGCACTTCAAACGCAAAGACGATTAGAATTTAAAAAAACATTTAGTAAAAAAAGCATATATACAAACAAAAAAAGAAAAAATATATACAGGAAAGACTATGTACACTATATACAAAAATGGGCAAGACGAGGCAGCAGAAGACGAAGACATCGGAACCTGAAAGCAGAACCACGTGCGCTATCGCTCTGCCAACGACGAACAACAGCAGAATGGACTCGAGAGACTAGGCAATGAATGACTTGAAGAGAAAGAGTAACAACATCACTGAACATAAATGCAGATATCAGATGCAAACAAACATGTAGGAAGCAACACATCTAAGGATCTTAGATGTGGACAGGAACGGACTTTAATACTAAAGCCCGTTCACTAGTAACTTCCAGAAAGAGTTGACAACCTGAAAAGAACCACATGTACAGCACTACAAAGGTCACAATGGCTTACTCCTTCATGCTTCTGCTCTTCTTCCTGTAAAGTGGAAACCATGAATTTATCAAATTCGTCACCTCTTTCGCAAAGGCGATGGCCAATTTGCATGGCAGCCTCTGAAAATAAAACACTTGTTAGAGTTAATCCCTTAAGCAAATACTACCGTAATATTGTGTCTCATTAATTATTTATGTCTCATCCCCCGACCGCAAACCTAAGAGCTGCAACCGTAGCGTTAAAAGTGCCCTAATAACTAGTAACCATACCGCTCGATCAAGTTGACCTTGGCTTGCTCACTCGGACATTAATTATCTTGTTGTTCTTAGATGAGTCGGCAATTATGAAAGCGCGCACCGCCGACAATATGGCATCAGCGGAAAACATTGTTGTAACCGAAGGGGAACGGGCAGACGGTTGGCCGCATATTATCCCACGCAACCAAGCACGACGTTAATTTGATTATGTCACTTTGTCAAAAAGCGAAAATAATGGCTAAGCTGAATAGTTTCAACTATCTCCAAGCCCACAAAGACAATAAATCAAAACGACCCATATCAAAGCGGCTAACTCCATAAAACACCCGCAGGTAATATGCCTTGATGTGAATTATTAACGAGCGCGCCACAACGACATCGCCGGCGCCATGTTCCTTTCGCGAGATGGCCACTAATGTTACCGATAATATGGTCCTATCCCTGGCGGAATATACGCGGCTCACCTTTGTCAAAACCTCTTCCCAAGTCGCGTTCTTGGGAGAAAAGATCTTCCACCTTTAGCAGCTCTGTTGAAGACGGGCGACGCAGTTGCACCCTGCTCTTCAAACGATCAGACTCGGCCTCACTAACATGCGAGGGTGATTTTGAAACAGCACTGGACAGGAATCCATACAGAGAAGAAGCTAACTCGGGAATGGAGGGGGTTGACTGACAGCGAAAAGTCCGACGGGCATAGGGTCGGAGCGAGAAACCGGGCATGCTTCTGAGCTGGCGACATCGGCGTCTTCTAGTGATCGGAGAACGCTTCATATACTTTCCCAGGGAAGAATTTGACGACGTTCTTCGACGACGAGTCGTGATACCTGAAAACAACAGATATTACACCGGCAACACCCAGAAATTTTTTAACCTTTGCGAAAGTCTGCAGCTCCAGAAGGCAGTTTGGAAAACTCATCATAGAGATGACACTCTGAGCACTCGGCATTCCCAACGGATGCACAAGCCTCCTCAGAAGGACTGACGTCCTTGTTCACGATGGCCATAGTGGCGGTGATTATCGCAGCAAAGAATGAAAACATTCTGAAAGTTACCTGAACCTGAAACGGTACAGAGAGATGCTCAGAGAACGGGTTATCATACAGCCGCCACGGACAAAGGATACATAAAAGAGTGGTAATGCAAGCAGGCACATATAATAACGCAAACGGCAATGGATTCATTGAAATTCACGAAACGAGAGCAAGAAAAACTCTTCAACGGAGAGCGAGCAAAAGTAGGCACCGCAAAATGAGACATAAAAGGCTGCAAACGCAGAGACGAGACAAAGAGACAGCTGACCCAGCAAGTGGTCGCACTCCTACAGTAACCAGCAGGATCGTTCCAGGACGCAATTGCAATTTGATTCGAAACGCATCTCGCGCGCTCATCGAGTCCTGATGAAAGCGATCAACATGAAGACTGATGACATCGGCGCCATTTTCCGACCATTTCGATTCGATCACGATTTGTTTATACGGATTCGGGCGCGGAAAACGTCTTCCAACAGGAGGAGGGCCTTCTAAGTGTCCTCCTAACGAACTCCGTGTAAACAAACCGTTTCCTTTTCGAATCGGCGATGAAAGTTGTCAAATTACGACCGCCAGTGACCCACTTCGGGAACGGGTTTGCGGTTCGAGGGCCGAGAGGCGACTTCCCGGCTGTTGCCCGCGTCTTCCTCGGCCGGAGGGAGGAGCAACCTTGATCCGACGGTGCTGACAGACGAGATGCGCCGTTTTCGAATATGTTGACTCACTGAAGTGCGCCAGGATCGGTTACGAAATTAGTCCGCATGAGATGATTTATTGGCCGATCGCAGTTTGATGACATTAGGCGAGTACGGTAGGTGTCCTTGAGCCGTTTCGACTTTCTCGGAGCCAGCATTGATAGACCAATAATTACATCTTTGTATTTGTCCTGTGTCACCTTCAGTTTACATACCGTACCCTATGTCACTTACGAGGTTACGGTAGGAAATAGGATCTTGAGCAACATGTCGTCGGCCCATCTAAGGCGCCAAATCGCGCGTTTTTCATCCGTTCCCCACAATTCATTAAATGTCACTCGGCGCGGCTCGTCAAGATGTTGCGAAGTCGTCGTTATTAATCATCGAATAATGGGATTCGCTTATGCAAATGCGCCAAATCTGTTTTTATCTCACCGCCGACGTTTTTATGCGATTTCGGCGTTGATTTAGCACGACGAACGGCGGCGCAACAAATTGGCCTCGGGTTCGTGAACGAGCTTGCGTGACAGATAGTTGGATCGAGGGATCAGCCGCGGAAGAATGATATGCAAATATTTGGGAGTCACAGGTGGGGCGATTTCGCGCACTCATTTACCCGTTTACAGCAAATAGACAAACACAGATAACTCAAGTATAATAGAGATCGTCGAAGGAGAGCGGGCCAAGGAGGTTTTGGCGGATGAGCGAAGGCTCCGGTACCTCGACGACTTCGGTCATTGGGCTGCTCTTCTCCTCCTCGGGGGAGAGCTTCGGCTCCTCCACGTTGGCCAGAGACATCGAGTCGGGCTCCGTTTCGATGCGGATGCGCGACTCGAGGAAGCACACGGAGTTCCGCTTGGAGCCGCTCTCCAGGGGTGCTCCCTTCTTCGCACTTCCGATGCTCACGGAGGAGCCCCTCCGGAGGGAGGAGGCGTCTTTGGGGTCGAGCAGGTTCTTCGTCACCGCCTTGGAGACGAGGCCTCTGAAGGAAGGCTTCTGCGCAGCGGCGAAGGATTCTCGAGGCGTCGCGGCGGCCTTGTTGAAGCGCGGACGTCGCCGCATGCAGCTGCAGATGACGCACATCCCGAAGAGAAGGAAGAAAACTGAAACCAGGATAGATAACACACTGAAACGTGATGCACTGCACCCCGCTCGGCACTCAGCGCTATAGTCGACCACTGAAGAGAAAGTCTGTGTGGCTCATTGCGAAGTGTCTGGGTTGCCACGCGGGGGGTGACGGGTTCGAAGCCTGTTTGGGCAATGCTGTTATTGACTTTCAGTGGCAAGCTTAATCAATCAGGCAATAGGAGAGCTTTACATAATCCCTCCTTTGGTTATAGTAACCGTTGGAGTTTCATGGTTCAGCTACATTTTATTCTATTACTTTTGCATTTTATCCTGCGAACATGCCTATAGGCAGTTCGACCTAGGATAATCTCTTGCCGACGTTTTATGATTCCCACGGTCGTCATCTTTTATGCATGATGCACGGCCTAATATGCCCAATTGGCGGAAAAGAGCAAAATTTCGACGATTCTGCACTCTACGCGCAAAATTAAAAGAGAGGGGCGCTCTTATTCTTCTGTTTGCACGTTTTTTAATATAAAGAGGATCTAGAGAGAACGCTTCAATGGAACTTCCGCGTTCTGACGTCCCGAAAATCAATCCCGAGTTGAGTTCTCAAAACTCAAAGTTCAAGGAAAATCAATTTTGTTTTGCCCGAACTCGAGTTGAACTTCGTGTGCCGTTCCCTTGTTACCCTAACATACTTCTCTGGTGGGATATTAGCGCTTTTGGGTTCAGTCGATCGAGAAAAGGTGCTCACCTATGCACATTCCGTTCATGAGGAAGAAGCCGATGAGCATATCGATCTCCCCGGGTCCATCGGTGTACTCGCGGGATCGCATGGCTTTCTCTTCCAAATGGTTGTGGGCACTGAAACGGCGTTCGGAATTATGAAGTCCGTAAACACTTTGTGAAGGTCATTGACGAAGGGAGCCACAAGCAAGGATCACCGATCGGTGTTACACTGACGGGGGGAGGGCAAACACATGTCCAACGGAGGATCAAGCGGAGGCGCCAAGGGCACTCTGGGACCGTGATCCATCTTGAAACTCTCGGAAACGCTTTTTGTCCGGGGCCGGAGTCCTGGAGGACCGCGCGGAAGTATGGGACGTTTAAAAAGGGAGCGTGTGGAATGATGGGACAATTTATTAAATATTCCGGCGGTCTGGGGTTTGGGAGGGAAGGGCAACTGGAAGAGGCCGCTGAGGGCGATTGGGCGAGTGATAAGGGAGGGAGGGGGCCTCTGGGAATGCAGCTGCAACGCCGAGTGACGGCATCTGCGCGGCCATTTAATTGCTGCTTTGCCAATCTGTTGTGATCTGTGCTGATAAATCGGGGAGGAACGCCCTGGAAACACGGAACGACTCCGGGGCTCGGCCAAAGAGCGAATTCGAGTTCGGACGACGAGCTAGAGCTGCGTGGAGGCATCGGAGGCCGAAATAATCCGTTTATCGAGGATCGCAAAAGTCGGTTATCTACCGTAGGGCGGCGGGGTCCCAAATCGGATTTCGAGTAATCATAGGCGCGAAATTGATACGAAACTGACTTGATGGGGGCGCGGGCGCCGGCGGACATCTGGAGGGTGGAGAGCAGAGGCGACTTCTCGTCGATCTGGCCGATGAATCGGGACTTGAGCTCGGGTTTCCGGATCAGAATGTCGAGAAGCGAGGCGGTCACAGGCATCCCGTCTGCGCCCTCGAGGAAGAGCGATGAGTTCAGGGAAGCTCTAAAGTCAAAGTGCTCAAGGTGGGGCGCCATCGGCCAAATGACTCCTGAAAAACGGAGTTATTTGTCTCCTCCGAGCACCGAAGCGAGAGCCGAAATGCGCGCCAGAAGGCGAATTAATATGCGCCCGATTGGGTCGCGCCGATTTAAAGCTGCGCAGAACAAACATTTGCTCTAAAGTGCGTTCGCGGCGAACTCGAAGAAAGACCAATTAATGCGTGTGCCCTTCGGCCGCCGCCAGAGGCCAGAAGAAGGCGAAAACAAAAGATTTCTTTGTTATTCGAGCGTTTCGGAAAAATAACACGGAGGAGCGAGGAACGGAGGAACGTGAAATGGCGGCATAATCCGTTTTTTATGCATCCCGGAGGGAGACGTGCCGCCGGCGAGAGGAGCGGTTTCCACGTCACCTGCGATTAGGAGTGCGCGTTCGGAGGCGAGAAACAAAAACGGAGTAATGAAGACGGCGTGGAACGGTCCGTTGGGGCGGATACCGCTAAAGGGCACAGCGTTAGGCCTAAAGCAATTTGAAGCGGAAATCAATCGAGTTCAGCTTCGACTGGCAAGTTGTATTCGATTTGAGTGCGTCGTCTGAGCGAGAGGAAGGTGTGCGCCGCTGCTAATTGAGTACTGAGCCTCAGGGAGCAATCCGATATCGCCTGCTACGGACGCTGGAAGTTCTGCGGAATGGCCATTTGATACTCCCCTAATCCGGGCCGAACGTGCAGTCGAAAGCGACTAAAGTGCCGAACATCGCTTCTTCTGATAAGAACGACATATGCTCATCAGCTTTATGTTTTTGTTTACCGCACGGCGACGGACAATTAGCGCTTCCGACGCGGCGGCGCATCAAACGGTCGCGCGACGTAATCGCCGAACACGAGGGGTTTCGGTTTCCAAAGGGCGCCGAGAAGCCTCTGGGGAGCGGAGACTGTAGCGGCGGGCACGCGCCGGCTGGAAAAAGCGAAGGACGCGGAGGCAATGGGGTGAAAAGACGCTGTTTCGGACACTTTTTGGGTTCAGAGGGCGCCGAGGTCGGATTCCTGCGCTCTCGACGGAGCCAATGAGGTGCGACTAAGGCGCTTTGGGGGCCGCCGGCCGGATTAGCCACTTGACACCTGTTGGCCCGGGAGTCCGTGTTTCCACACGGTTCCGCTCAATTAGGGGAGTATCGCGCGGCGGAAACGCTTTCGGCGTCGCTAATTAATGGCCGCCGAGAGGGCTGAGCACCCTCAGAACTCCGAGTTACGAGCGTTGCGCAAGCACTCTGAGTGCCCGTTTACAGCTCTACCGTAACCCGGGTGGCCCGTCCAACGCGGAGACTGTATCATTTTTCGGCGATCGGCGCAGCCGATTGAGTGGAAAATGAGAGAGCGCCGCGATTCGTCTTCTGTTTGGGAAGACGAGAAGCCGACAAAGGGCCGAAGTGCGCCAAACCTCCGCAAACACGGTGACCCAATGAGCGAAACAGATGTTCTTCTCGGAGAACAATGGACGGGCATAAAGTTGTAAGCACTTAACGAGGACATCATGAAGGGACTAAAAACTCGGAAATTTGAGAAAACAACTGCGGGGTCCTCTTCGAAGGTCTCGAGAAGATTTCGGCGACGAAGAAGAGTCGTCAAGAAGCTGTTTGGATGGGGAGAAATGGGGAACAGAAGGGAACAGAAGAGGTTTGTTGTTCTAATGTGCTCTTTGCGTTGTTTTGAAAGACATTTACCGAATTGAGCTTAAAAATAAAAAAAAGTTATCAAACGTTCAAACAGGGGCACCAATATCCAGATGAGGAGGAGATCGTTGGTCTCACCACGATTTGCGTGCTATTGTTGCACAACATACTGTATGCTGGGTGACTGACTTCAGAGAAATTTGAATCTAAAAGTTGTCCCCTTTTTCCTAGTTCGGTGTATCTTAGTCGGTTCCACAGGTGGATTTTGACGATTCTTGGGAACGCGTCTCATGTAATAGATACTGTACAATACGTCTTTTTCTGCTTCAGATGTCCAAAAAGGGAAAAAAGCTGAGCCTGCTCGGAGACGATGACGATGAGGTCAGCGCCGAAGAGCTAACGATCAACAAGGACTACGCCGATAGTTACGACAACTGGCGCCGTCTTGAGGAGCTTCAGAAATGTAAGCTGTCTCGATTGGCAGTTTTGGTGTACTATTCTTCTTTTAGTGAAGGACAAGTACGGCGACGACGCCGCCGACGACGACAGCGCGTCCAGCGAATCGGAAGTGGTCAGTTTTTCTATTATTTATGAGAAGAAGTGCCACATTTGCGTTTCAGGAATGGACCGCCGAGGACGAAAAGGGCTTCTTGAAAGCGTTTTCTGCGCTGAAGACGAAGAACCCAAAGATTTACAACTCGGAGGCGAAATTCTTCGAAAAACGGGAAGCTCCCTCTTCTTCCAAAGGCGATAAGAATGACAAGAAGGAGAAACTGGAGAAGATGTACCTGAAGGACTATGAAAGAAAGCTCATTACGGAGCGCGGCGGTCAGATCAGTGAGGACGAGGAGGACTTCAACACTCCGAAGCCTGGCTCACACGTCGCTGAACAAGAACGCCTCAAGAAAGAGTAGGCGATTTTGCTTTGTACAGTCGATTGACAAGTGCTCCAGGTTGAAAGCAGCCATTGGCGACAGCGATGACGACGATGGTGATCTTCTCGTGAAACGCGAAAAGACCACCGAAGAGCAGGAGAAGGAAGACGAAGACTACTACGTGTGGCTCAAAAGCAAAGAAGCCCCCAAAAACATGGACGAAGACATCAAGGCTCTCAAAGAGCATTGGTCTAACGACGCCGCACTCGACGATGGAGAGAAGTTCCTGCGGAACTACATCGTTAACAAGCAGTACGAGATGGACGATGACGAGGAAGTCGACCCCAACGCGTAGGAACTTCTGCTTGTTTCCTCGTTTGCATTGCCTTTGCAGAATTCCAACTTACGATCAAATCGTGAGTGTCGAGGAAGATGAAGCTGATATGGCTCGGGAAGAGCAATTTGAACACAAGTACAACTATCGCTACGAGGAGCCAGATCAAGATTTCGTAAGCGCCGGTGTACGGACGCCAGTCACCTTCATCTCCGTTTAAGATCAAGCAGTATCCTCGCACCATCAAGGAGTCGATGCGTCAAGGAAATGAAAAGCGCAAGAAGGAGCGTGAGGCTTACAAAGAGCGCAAAGAACGTGAGAAGACAGAGAAGAAAGAAGAGATCAAACAGCTGAAGAAGATGAAGCGAGCTGAGATCGAGGAAAAGCTGAAGAAACTGAAAAAGATGGCTGGCGACGAAGAGTTGCCTCTCAACATCGACGATTTGGACGAAGATTTCGATCCAGCGAAATTCGATCAGCGGATGAAAGTTCGCCCTGTTTTCTCTTGTCATGTAGCTTACCTATAATTTCCAGGAGGTGTTCAGTGAGAAATATTACGGGAATGAAGATGAGAACGTTGAAGATGAGGAGAAGCCGGAGTTTTCGGACATGTCGGAGATCGACTCGGATGGCGATGACAACTACGATGACATGGAAATCAGCACGAAACCCGTGAATACTGAGGGTTCCGACGACGAGGAAGAACAACAGCAAGAAGATGCACCTCAGCATAGGGAAAAGAAGGAGAGCAGACGGCGCAAAAAGCGCAATTCGAAGTTTGCCGAAGCGGTCAAGAAGCAGAAGCCACTGTTCGATCCTCAGGCGAAAACTTTTGAGGAGTATTTCAATGATTACTACGCACTGGATTACGAAGACATCCTTGGTGACACTAGAACGAAGTTCCATTACCGCAGTGTGCCAGCCAACTCGTTTGGTCTTTCGGTCGATGAGGTGGGCGCACCCACAAACAACTAGCTCATCATCATGGAAATTTTAGATTCTTGAAACGGACGACAAACAACTAAACGCCTGGGTTTCTCTGAAGAAAGCTACGATGTATCGCAGTGAGCAAGAGGAGATCTTCGACCAGCGCGCCTACGAGCGAAAGGCTCAAAACGTTGAAAAGAAGAACAAGATCTTGTATGAAGCGAAAAATCCCAAGAAACCGTAAGAAGAGGTTGTGCAAGCATGTTTAACCGCCTCGTTTTAGAAAGGCTGACGTCGGTGACGATAACAGCGCTGAACAGCACAAGGTGAAGGTTGAGCCGGAGGAGGCCCCCGCCGAGGGCGAAGGCGCGTCGAAGAAGAAAAGACGCCGTAACAGGAAAAGCCAAGCAACAGATGAGCCTCACGTGAAAGTCGAGGAGGAGGAAGAGGTTTCCGTGCCAGCGGTGAAAAGCGAGCCAGTGGAAGAGGAGGCGCCGGAAGAGGCGAATGCTGAAAGCGGCGAAGTCTCAAAGAAGAAGAGACGTCGCAAGAAGCCGAAGAATCAGGCGGAGCAGGCTGAGGTCAAAGAAGAGCCAGGCGTGAACCAGGAATCCGTTGGAACAACGGATGTTGTCGAGAAGAAGGCGCGCACGCGTAAACGCAAGCACAATAACCACGAAGGCGGCAAAAGAATGCAGCGTCCCGAGGAGCTGCAGAGCATTAGTGACGAGCGCCTGCAAGCCTACGGCCTCAACCCCAAGAAATTCGTCAACCAGTTCGCCCATCAGAAGAAACGAAGGCTCGAAAAGCAGTAGGCTCGCTTGTTGCATGTCAGTTGTTACGATCGCTGTTATTGTTGATTTTATTTTTGAAAGTTTAAACACTGCTCGAAGGTGTCGAATACCCGGGGTCGGAGGGGGCATGATGCCGTCGATTCACATCACTTAGCCTTCTTGGAAGCCCTCTTCTTCTTTCTCTGCGGCTCCCCGCTGCTGTCGCCTTCTCCGTACTTCGCAGCGAGGCCGTCCAAGAAGGTCGATGCTGTAGCCGCGCGCTTCTTCTGCCGGGCGAGGATCATTGCGGCGAGGTCGCCATCTCCGATCTCCTTCGCCTGGATCTTCTTCAGCATCTGCTCCGCCTCTTTGGCCTCCTTCTTGGCGCGGGCGGCGTTCGGTTTCTTTGCGGCGCGTCCGAACGCGGAGTACTTCGGGAGTTCGCCGGCGTCAACCATCTCCTCGAGTATCCCGAAGATGCGCTCCGCGGCGCCCTCCTTGTCGCTTCCAATCACGCGCTCCAGAATGTCGTCGCGGCGACCTTTGGACTTCTTGTACGCCTCGCGGACGTCTTCGCGCTCTTCTTCCGATCCGACGTACTGCTTCAGATAGTTCTCGATCTCCTCTATGGTCACCTTCTTGTAGGCCGTACGCCACGCGGTCGCCCAGTTGGCGCCATCTTCGCCCCAGTCTTCGCTGTCAACCGCTCCTGGAACACGAAGGAGAGTTAGTGACGGGTTACTGTAGCAATACTGCACAATAACCGACGCTCGTATTTAGTGAAAGAAGACAAAAATCGTCTTTCTTCGAAACAGTTCGGTCGAAAGCCCCAATATAGAACCAATACAGTACCCCGATCCTACCTGTTTCGTCATAGATCTTCCGCTTCTCCTCGTCTCCGAGCACGGCGTAGACGCCGCTGATGACCTGGAACTTCTCGGTGGCCTCCTTCTTCTCCTCCTCCGTCACGTCGGCGGCCAAACGGTCCGGGTGCCATCTCAGCGACTGCTTGTAGTACGCCTTCTTAACTGAAAGCGCTTCGTCAGAAGGGGGCGAAGAAGGAGGAACTCACTGGCTTCGGGCGAGTAGGTCGTCTTCGTCTTGGGATCGAGGTGCAGCGCCTCGTAGAGGTTGGCGCAGTTGAAGTGCTTCTTGAGGTCGGCGAGGAGCGACATCTGAAGAGAACGAGATCAGAAGAAGAACCTCGCAAGAAGGAGAAGTTGAAGCTGTCGTCTTTTGCGCCAAAACGGCGCGCGGAGCCGCTCAGGCACTCCGTGGCGGGAGCCCGTCCGATTTCGACTTCCGAGGGATCTTCGAGAAGTGTTCAGGGGGTGAAGTCACCGACTGGCACTTAGCGACGACGCCCGCACGCTCTCGACCTTGATCCTAATCGGGCGCCGAAAAATGGACCGAATTCCTTCGCTTCGCTGAAATGGAACGTTTCCGTCTCAGATTTTAATCCACCTGTGGCGCTCTTTTCGCGGTTACTTCCATGTATTTCCGCGGATTTTCCACGACTATCTTATATATTTTTACGTACTCATGTTGCACTCGCAGCTCCTCTCTTTATTGCTTATTCTTATGAGATCTGAAATCAGTTTGAGAAGTGAAACTGAAATCCAGATGCTGTGATACGGTGACCTAAGCTTGACTCTAAACGGAATATGTACTGTAGAGGGCCTAATCGAAAAGATTCATAGCATATACAAATTGATCACCGATGTGCACTCCTAAGAGCCCCACAAAACGAGGAACTCCCCTCTCCCCCAGTGACTCGAGTGATCTCTGTACTCCGCCAGGATCGGTCAACTCTCTCTTTCAGCATCCCGGTCGCCACCTCCGCCGCCTTCCCGGGAATTCGGGAATCGCGCGCTCGAGATGATCGATGGAGATCTTTCCGCGTTTCAACGTTTTCCCTTCGTTCACAGCGATCCTTTTGTCTTCTAGGCGGCGCCTCCTCGGGGATCTCCCGGCGAGAGTCGAAATTGCAACGCCACCGTTCCATTTCTTCCTTTCTCGATTCCTTCATCCCGTCTTCTTGCAGAGCATGATCCGTCGCCTGGGCCAAGCCACCTACGGCCGCATCGGCGAGGGCAACCAGTCGCCCGCCCTCTACGGCAAGATCAACAAGGCGCCCTCGTCGGGGGTCTCCTCGCCGTCTCCTCAGGTCCAGAGGTCCGAATCGAGTGCCACCTCCAGCAACGAGAGTAGCCAGCAGAGTTCACAGCCCGAGAGCCAAAAGACCCAGTTGACCGCCTTCATTTCCCATCTCTGTGGCCAGGTACGGTAGTACGGACGGGCAGGGAGATCTGTTGCGATTTCAGTTGCGAAAAGTCGTCATTTTTGTGAACGACATCGCCATCGAAACTGACGGAGACCGTCGCCATTCCTCCGATCTGCTCTCCGACCTTGAGGTGAGCTTCTTGATCCGAAGTTTTACCGCTAAAATAGACTCGAAGCCGTCGCTTCTTAGGTCACAACCGAAAGGGGAGATTTTGAAAGAAAAAACCGTTTTGGATTCAAATGGGTCAGCGCCAGAACCTGGCGCCATTTACTTCTCAGTTCTTCTGTAAAACAATGTATTTCTCAGTAGAGAGCCATGCCTGTACACCAATCGACTGACCTAATTCTTGCCCGGAATACACCTAACAGAGATTCGGCTAGCACGTAGGCCCTAACGAATCAACCGGCCTCGGGTCTGAGGGATGCAGATGGCTTCCTCGACGAGAAACTCTACCCATGGCGGCCCACAGGGCCACTCGACGCGTTAGATCCCTCCTACAGTATCTTTTCATTGAAAAATTTCAATTTAAAGCCTTGAAAATCTTAACCGCTAAAAAATAAATATGATAGAATGAACATTGTTGATTTCTTTCCTTTTCCTTCATACACCTGTGAGCAACTACAGTGCCTATTGATTAGTGTATGATTTTTATCTTTGTAGCGTAGACCTAGCTTCCAAGATGCTCTTTCTCCCGCCCTCAAAGACCCTCTGAGTCCAAACAATTTCAGTCGAAGGTGCTTCCCTTCCTGATGCAGATCGACGAGGAGATGACAGAGATGGAGCGCCTGATCCGGGCGGGCATCGATTCGTGTAACATCGCGGACCCCGATGTTGACTGGCTCCTCTCCTTCAACAACTACCAGATCGAGATGCGTCGTGTGTGGCACTCGCTGAGCACCTCCGTCTTCGAGGACCTCGAGGCAACGCTCGACGTCCGACGCCGCGGAGTAGTAGGCGTCGCCCCAAAGGAGGAGACCCTCGAGAATCTAGCCGCTATGCGGATGGGCATGGACCGCGCCATGAGCCTTATCATGAAGGAGTCAGAGTGCTGAGCACTCCTAATAACCTCTGCCTGTAAATATCGTACCTGTCCCCTTTGGTTCGGCCTGTTCGAACCGTCCGCCTTCTGTCATCGTGCAGAAGCGTTCCCATGCATAATAAATGAGTCAATGAGTGCTTTCTATACGTGGTTCCCCGAGGCAACTAATGAAGAGGGCAGGTCTGCACTTCGAGGAAGCCTCAGATTCAGAATCATGTGGTTGTTGATTCAGACCCATTTCATATTGCGGGTCGAAGAAGATCGAGAAATGGCGCCGAACTCCACGAGAATACTGATCCCCTCAACATCACCCCCAGCCAGCCGTCCATGTACCGTTCCCCCTTTGTGTGGCGCGCGGCGCCGTCGTCATGAATGGAATAACAAACGAGGCGCGCCGGACTGTTGCCGGGGACGGCGCCCTCCGCGCGCACTCCTATCGCCCATCGATTGTCCCTCCCCGGCGTTGTCCCTTTCGGTCGTCCGATGGGCCTCTTCGGCTTCTGGTCGCCCGTCGTCGTCGGCGTACCCTTCGTCGCAGTCTTCATCGGCCTCTTCATCCGCGGAGTGTAAGTCGGCGCCTTCCGGAGCCAGAATCCGCTTCCTGTAGCCACTATCTGGACCTCAACAAACGGGTCTACAACCAGGTCCCCGGCGACTGCTCCACTGTCACCTCCTTCGAGAACGGTCTCTTCGATGCGGAGATCGCCTCCAACCACCTCATCCTCCTCTCCACGGTAGGGCGGCGCTCCCGACAGCTCCGACGGCAATTCTAGGGGCATCGCGTGTTCAACGCCTCCTTCGAGCCTCCGGCGCTCTTCCTCTACAACGCGAGCAGCAAGCAGGCCTGGAAGCTGGCAGCCGCAAAGAAGCGCTTCAAGAAGGAGGGTACCTGGAACCCTGAGAGCGTCTCCCTCCAGAAAACGGCCCTTATGGTGGTGAACAGGGTCCAGAATGAAACTTCCATCGAGATTTTCGGCCTCAACATGGAGAAGAAGTCGATCAAACACAAGAAGACCGTCAGAGATCCCCTCATCTACAAGTAAGATTCATGTGGTGCCATCCGCAGAAACGCTCTAATCTGAAAAACTATAGTAAAAAGGGGTGTTTCTGTAGTCCGTAGGTGCAAGTAGGACCCAGTTGGTTTAACCACAAAAAGCTAGTCACATTATGCTTGCTACTGAGCACTCGGCTCTTGAGTCCTCTGTCACCACGACCTTCCCCTCCTTCAGCGTTGGCGACGTTGCCGCGACGGGGGCGAAGACCTTCTTCTTTTCGTGCTCCTTCTACAGCCAGAACCCGACCCTCAAGCACTTTGAGTGGTTTCTAAACACGAAGCACGGCTTCGTCGGCTTCTTCGACGGCGCCTCCGTCCGCAAGGAGATCCCCGGAGTGTCCTCCCCCACGGGGCTCCTCTTCGACCGAAGCAGGAAGTAGCGTCTCCGACCACAGAACTCTACTAAAGGCTTCCTTTCAGGCTACTGTACGTGGGCTCGTTCACCGACCAGGCGATCCTCGTCTACAACGCCGACGTCGAGGGGAAGACGTCTTTTCGAAAGGTCAGTCCCCTCCCCAGTCCCCTTAATCTCCCTCCAGAGGATTGATCTGGTCGTCGCCCCGATGCTCTTCTCCTTCGACGAGCACTTCGACCTCATCCTGGCGGCGCAGCCCCTCAAGTTCAAGTACTTCTACTACGAGCAGAGCCCCTTCGACTTCTACTCGCCCTCTACCGTACTCAAGCTGCGCTACAAGAAGGGGAAGACGCGCATCTTGCAGTTCTACGCCAACGACGGCGCGACCATCTCGGGCGGCTCGATCGCCCTCCGGACGACCGAAGGCGAACTCTTCCTCGCCAACTCCAACAGCCTCGTTCTCTCGTGCAGAACGACGCCACCGCCTCTGCCTCACTGACTCCCCTACTTGTGATCCCCGTGTGCCTATCTTCCGATCTCAGTAAATCTTTCTTTATCGCACGGAGAAGCGGACGAGGACAGAAGCAGGGCCAATCCACTGATTCGTCTCGCTTCGGAGGATCACCAAGTTCATCCCTAAAGTGCCTAGAGATTTTGTGCCTGCATTAATGCTACCTTGTCGGATTCTGTGGACGGGCATGAACCTTTGGGCTATTTCCTTTCCACTGTTCGTGATCACAGTGAAGTGAAGAAAGGCGAATTCGGGTTTGATCACCTGAATCATCGGGATACCCTCTGGTTGTTTTCCCTCCAGGACCACTGAATCACCCACCTTCTCGAAGACGAAGACGGTTCTCTTCGCGGAGTCGTCCACGTAGGCAGGGTTCACGCTGTTGTGTTTCACCACCGCTGTCCGGTTCCTCTTCTTTCCCACACAGTGGTCGTTGAAGGTGTCGTAGAGGTCGACCTGCACCTGGGTGCTCAACGTCTTCATCGTCTTGTTCACCCCCAACGTGGACAAGAAGAGCGCCGACAGCACCTGAAGAGGCACTGAATCTCTCTGAGGGCCGTCGCCCACCTCCACTTCCACGCGTACGGATCGAACCCCCGGGATCGTCCACCCCTTGTAGTCGACGGCGACGTCCGCGCTCCGAAGACACTCCGGCTTTAGGACAAATCCACATCGGCCGTTCTCCTCGAAGAGCGTCTGGTTTAGCTGGAAGGGTCTTGAGATCTCGGGGTGCAGCACCGCCATCGCCACCATCTGACAGCCACTCGCCCAATAGAGCTAAGAAACAGGTGGGTTCAGGTAGCCTGGGGGTACCTCAGGGTTCACGTTGACTCCGACGACGGCGCCGTCCGGCCAGATGCGCGTCATGTTGTGCACATTGTACTGCTCGTACCAGTTACCGTACTTCGCCTTCTCGATCGAATGGAAGTCGCTTCTTATTTTGTAGTGATCCGTTGGAACCACTGAAAGCATCGAATTCTTCTTGTGGAACTCCCTGTATTCTACAGTACATCCTCCGGGTTTGGCCGGATGGCTCTCGAGCTGAAGGTACACATAGAGGTCGTCCAGCTCCAGTCCCTTCTCCGCGTCCGGCTGACTCGGCTTCTTCTTCTTGCCCGAGATCAGAATCTTCTTTCGGAGAGCGCTGGGCGACGGAAGAGCCACGTCGGGCTCCAGCTGAAGTGCCACTGACTACTTTAATCCTTTAGGACGACGCACCAAGTGATCCGCCACGGGCTCCTTGAGGAGGAGGTTACCGAAAACGTCGACGAGCACCGCGGCGATCCTCCGCTGCTGGGCGAGAGAGCAGTGGTGCTCTAGATGGATCACCAGGGGCATCTCCGTGGTTCTAAAGGCGTAGGCACGGATGACGGCGCAGAAGTCCTCCAAGGAGGCCGCTTCGCCACCAAGGATCGCCACGGAGGGTCCCGCGCGGACAACGATTTCGCCCTCGTGGGGGTGGCACACCAAGTGGATAGATCGAAATCCAGCGAGTAGGATCTGGAAGGCGATTTTAGGGGCGCTGGACGGAGATTCAAAAAGGTCGCCTATTTTCTGTTAAGTGGAAACGCGACATGCATGCATGTTAAATGAGCCACAGTCAAGGATGCCTGCGCACTCCTAAAGGAGTGGCCGACGTTTGAAGAAAGCAATCTTTTTAAAAATGCATGAGATACAGTATCGGCAGTGATTGCGAATTCTACGAAAGTTGGTCACAAAGCCCTGCCGACGTTTGGAGCGCCGCGTTTCGGAATTCTCAAAGCAGCACTGGCTAGTTACTCACGCACAGGCTGAATATGTGTGCAGTTTAGGGTACTCTTCTCAGAAGGGATAATTCAAAGAAAGCCATCAATTTGGTCACAATAGAGTTACTAGAATTTTCTTTCTAGGGGAGTACTGTACCTGTCTGTAGGCCTCGAGGCTGCAGTCGGCCTTTTCGAAGGAGGAGAAAAGGTTCTGGTTGGAGACGCACGTGTTGACGAAGTAGTGGGAGAGGGGGAAGTCCATCGAGTCGGCGCGGAACTCGAGATCGGCGGAGAAGAGGTCAGCCCCGTGATTGCTGAGAAGAAGGTGGAGGAAGCTCTCGAAGCCGAAGGAGACGGCGTCGGAGGCGAACTCTCGGAAGATCTCTGAGACTTCAGCGTCGGAGAATCGGACTCCGCTGGAAACAGAGGGATTCGGTCGGTTCAGAACTGCGCGCAAGGTCTCGAAGGGAAGATTCGAGGCGCCTTCACTCAGCTCTTCGAAGTACTCGAGGAGGAGAGGGTTCTGGAGGAGTTCTGTGGCGGCGACGACCATCTCGGAGAGATTACGGTCGGTGACGTGGTCCTTTCTGATAGCCTTCTTCTTCTGGAAAGGTTTTCCGGTGAAGAGGGCGTTGACGAGGTGGCTGTAGGGCGCCGAATTGCGCATGTTGGGAAGGACGACGTCGGCCACCGTGTAGATGTCCAGCAGTTCCTTCTCGCGGAAGAAGACGAATCGCGACGGCGCGAGCGCTTTCTTGAAGTGATGGAGAAGGCCGCAGTAGCGTCGCTTCGAGGCGGAGGACCAAGAGAAGATGAAATCGGCCCAGATGTCCACGATAGGCTCAAAAGAGAGCGAATTTCCTAGAGGGAGAGCTCGAGAAGTACCTTTCGAATATCGCATAAGGCGAACTCGTCCACCTTGACCATATCTGTCGACAGGACTACGGTAAGCGAATAGCTGTAGAGCGGGGTAGAGGACTCCGTTTCCTGAAACTTTCAATAACAGGTCCAGAATCATCAAGACAACCTGGAGAAACCGTTGGACTCTGACATCGACGACGTCGTCGAAGAAGACAAACTCCTAAAGTTCGATTTTATCGAAGAAGATGCGACTCTCACAGAAATGTTCTCCCCGGTCCAGTAGAGGATCGAACCGTCCGGGTCACTTCGGAGTCTCACAGCCACCCACGTCGATCCATGCTTGAACTAAACTCGAAAGGCTGCAGCGGGAAGAGTCGCCCCCACCTGGAAGGCCTCCCCTTCGACAAAGGTCTCATCTGGAAGCGTCGTCATCGAGGCGGCAGAAAGAAGAGTGGAGCGGCGATAAGCCCTTGCTGCTCAACGCCATTGGACCCTTTTGTAGGCGGCGGTGACGCCAAGTAGACGTCACCAGCCATAAACTGTTTAATTAGCCGCTTAGCACGTGCGAGAAATGGTCCCTTAGAGACGACTACAGAACGATTTGTAATCTGCTGTAGATCCCAGCTGTTCGGAATGACTGTTCACCCTTTATTTCTCTCTCCTACTGCACAAAGCGTCTCAATAGGCGTAAGCCAATGGATTTGCAAACATGTCCCGCAGCTCTGAAATGTGTCCAAGGCGGATCAGTCGCCACCCTCTACAGTCCCTCACCTTCTCTCTGGCGGATTGCGTCGAGAGGCTTCTCGAACTTCTCAGCGATCACCTCGGCCGCCGGCGGCACGTAGTGTCTCACCCTAAGGCGCACGAGGAGACACGCGGGTCCCACCGCGCGATTGGCGCTATCCCTGAGGACCACGAAGCGGTAGCCTGGCTGCAGCTTGTGGACGGGGAGGAAGCGCTGTGCCACGAGTTTGTTCGAGTTGTGGTCGACGACGCCGAAGTAGACGAAGGCGTACTCGGGCTTGATGATCTGAAGAAGACGGCGCCGTTAGGGGGGCTCCCGACGACCTCTGACCTCTTTGAAGACGAACCTCGGCGGCTCCCTGGATTCGTCCTTGGTGTAGATCGTGACGAGACGACTCTCGACGCCTTTCGGGGTACAGTAGTTGGGTTTCCCGCCACTGGAGGAGTGGTTCACCGTGTCCGCGGGCATGTCGTAGAGACCGACCTGGACGTGGGAAACCAAAGGCTTGAACTGCTCGTTCACGCCCAGCCAGGAAAGCATAAAGGCGCCGACTACCGTAACCTCCAGCTGGTCAGGAATGACGCCCAGGATCCGGGTACTGTGGTGCTCGACGCGGACCGTCGGGTCCCGGAGGCACTTCGGTTTCAGGACGTACCCACAGCGGCCGTTCTCCTCGAAGAGCGTCTGATTGAGTTGCATCGCGAGGTCCCGAGTTTGGAAGTTGAGCGCCACCATCTGACAGCCACAGGCCCAGTGCTTCTGGAAGAAAAAGGTCCGGTAGGTGGGGAGTGGAGGGCATACGTAGGGGTTGTAGTTGTCGGAGAGGAATCGGATTCCTTTGGGGTAGATGCGCGTGAGGTTGAGGACGTTGAAGGCGGCCGACCAGTTGAACTCGCCCTTCTCGAGACCCGTCTCACTCTCCGAACGCATCTTGTAGTGGATGTTGTACTTCTTCGAGTTCTCTGCAACGTCTCTGGAGGGGTCTTAGCGCGGAGACCTACTGGCGCAGTCCTTCTCCCGAGGCGACATCGTCTGGAGGTAGTTGATGAGGTTGGAGAGGGTCGAGTCCGTTACGGCCACGCTCTGAAGGTGTGACTCACGGCAATCCCAAAGAAAAGACTGACTTACGTCTCTGTACTGTCCGGCGACGATGTTCTTCTGGAGGGTATTCCACTTGGCGGGATCCTCGTCGATCGACGCCGACATCTCGATGCGCCTCTCGAGGGTCCACGGCTGCTCGGCGAGCGGCATCAGCTCCCTGTGAGGCGTCGCTTCGGGAGGCACGATCGCCACCTTCGCGTTCTTCTGCTCCTCCTCGTCGAGTTCGGCGACGATCGTCATTCCGAAGCGCCACGTCTGGTTTGGAATCCATGGAAGATCAGGGCCTTTGATCACTCGGCTGCCTATAAGTTCTCCGTTTTCTTCCAGAAGCCGGAGGGGACTCACTTTCCGGGGTGGAGAGGGTTCGAAGACGTCGAGGCGAGTCCTCTGAAGTGAACCATGGTTAAGAGCCCCAACCTGCATCGCCTACTTCTGACGACGGCATCGGAGCGCTGGAGCGTCGGCCGTCGGTCACCCGGAGACGTTTCCCGCCTGAGCCTCGAGTCGTAAACATCGGGGTACGGTAGCAGAGGGTGTTCGGGCTCCTTTTTCAATGCCTCGACCTCGGAAACGTCGGAGAGTTGGCTGGACGCCGTGTCGGACCTCGAGAAGGATCTCCCTTCGGAGGAAGAAGCCGTCTTCTTCCCCTTGATGAGGATCTTCCGCCGTAGTTTCATTGGAGACGGCAGAGGAACTCCTGATTCCAGCTACAAATCGAGACTGAAGACCCTTCTGAAAGGGCCGGTTACCGGGTGGTCCTCGAGAGCCTCAGTGAGAAGGAGGCCACCGAAGATCTCCATGAAGACCTGGGCCATCCTCCGCTGATTGGCCTTGTTGCAATGGTTCTCAATGGAGAGGAGCACCGGGAGGTCAGAGGTCTTGAAGGCAGCTTCGCGGATGGCGACGACGACGTCGCGGAAGGGCACCGCTGTCGAGAATGAGTTGCCGTGCAGGATAGCGATGTCGTCGCCGTCGTCCCAACAGTCGAGCTCGATGCATCTGCACCCGGAGAGCAAAACTAAAGGCGCGTGGAGATCGGGATTACTGTAGGTGGTACCTTGGCGGTAGATCTCGACATCGGCGTGGCCGCGGATCTGCTCGTCGATCTGGTAGGTGTTGTGGGAGCTGTTGATGTAATAGGCGGAGAGGGGATTCGAGAGGGTCGTCTCGTCGTAGTGGAAGCGCTTCGCGTTGAGTTCCACGTTGTCGTCGCCGAGGAGGAAGCGGAGGAAGCCGCGGAGTTCGAGGTGCTCCGCTGGAAGGGCGTCGTTCTCTGTCTCTCTCACGCACTCACTTTGCTTCGTCGAGTACTTCCTGCAGTGCTTCTTGACCGTTCCGGCGAAGACCTTCCGGTGAGCCTCCTAAATCCGCCGATCCCGTCTTCCCTAAAGCCTAGTTACCTCGTTAAGTCGGGGATCTCTCTGAGTTTCGTTTAAGAATGTGCCGAAGGACTCCGCACTCAGCGCACCGCAGTCGGCCCTAAACCTCGTCGACCTGAGATATTTCTCCCTTCGGGCTCACATCTCGGAGAAGAGGTCGCGGAGGACCTTCGTCGACGCCTCCCTCGCCTTCTTCGGCGCCAGCTTGCACACGGAGATGATCAGGTCGGCCAGCGTGTTCTCGTCGAGCTTCGCCTTCTCGATCCACTGAATCCCCTCATCTCAGATCTCCCCACACGGGCCTACCACGTTGTGTGTCATCTTGTCCCTGAAGGCATCGTCGTGGATGATGTCGTCCACGATCTGATGGTTCAGCGGACTCTGGCTTCCTTTCGGCGACAAGGTGTCTATTATCCTGGAGGCAGGCCCTGGAGTCGAGGACATTTCTGGACACCTACGTGTGCACGTGGATCGTATCGGAGGGGGAGCAGTAGATGTGGGGCGCCAGAATCTTCTGGAGGTAGTAGGTGACTCCGTGGTACTCCCTTTTCAGCTTATAGGCCCACTTCATGATGAACGCCTCCCACTTGAGCACTATGTTCTGGAAATGTCTCTTGGCGTCGTTTCCGGGGGAATCGGGCGATACCTCGTCGCGATGTTTGAAGACGTGATGAACGGGCTCTATGAAGCTCTTGTTCGTCACGATGTCCATCTCGTAGCGGTAACCTTTGAACCTTGCTTTCGTCTCGTCCTGAACAGGACATGAGTCATCGGCGATGAGTGTCGAGCTATCTAAGATTCTCTCACCCGAGCGGCGTCGGTAATCCGAACGTCGATGACATCATCGAAGAAGATGTGTGCACAGACCTGAAATCGCGCGCCTTAGCCCCAAGAGAGCGTGGGAACCTGGCCACTGGAGACAGGGTGCAGGGGCGTCCGCTTCCCCGAGTCCTTCCTGCCGGCCGCGCCGTCGGAGTTCCAGTAGAGGATGTGACCGTGGGGGTCAACGCGCAGCTTCTTCGTGTAATGCACCTTGCCCTGAAGACTCGAGGCATCGAGGGGCATCCATCCGGCCTACCATGAAGGTGTCTCCGCGAACGAACTCCTCAGGCACCTCCTCGTTCTTCGGCATTTTCTTCGCCGAGTTGACGACGCGAAATGTTTCTCGAGACGCGGGCGAAGGAGTGTTCTCTTATCGGAGGGCCGACGGATGAGTCGGTGACGCGGCGCCGAACCAAAAGCTAACAACGCCGACCAGTGCTTGTCGCCTTTCTGGACGACTGGTCACTGACCTTCTCTTATTTCGAGGGGATATACGACTACATGGTGGAGCATCGTGAAGAGCAGCGAGGCCGACGGGGATGAAGTAGAGCATCGTGAGGAGAAAGTGAGGGTTGCTTGTCACCAGGTTGCTGAGTCCAATCTTGATCAGCGAGATGAAGAAAAAGTAGTACATCTCGACCAAAGTCCGGGAAGACCAATTGACAGGATGGAGAAGGACACGATCTGAGTACAGCATCGGCTCCATACCACCGTCATTCTGTACCGCTTTTCAGAATGTTATCGTAGCGACTTGCGATGCGATTGCTGTATTTAAGTCGCATCACAAACGAGTCCGTCACCCATCCAATCATGGACACCGTTCCCTACAAGTTCGTGGACGCCGTCGTCGAATGTTTTGGAAAGGACAGCTTGACGCGTCTGGCGAAGACTGTCCACAGCACCATCTGGGGCAAAGTCATCCAGCTGCACTCCTGCAACCGCCAATATTATAACGTTGATATTGCGCCTCGATGCAAAGCAAGATTCAAAGTCTATGGCCTGAAACCTCAACCGAAGACGTACCCATCTCCGTGATACATCAAACGGACCGGCGCTTTCTCCGTTTTAGCAGAATCGGAGCCCTCGAATATATTGACCCGAATGGAGTGTACTTGGAAAAAGCAGAGCTTAAGAAATTGTTGGCACCACAGCTCGTTGACTCCAGCGCTCGGCTTGACTCAACCGAAGGATCTGATACGGTGCAAAAGTGGATTATGGAGCATATATTCAAAAAAGCCTACTTTGCTAAAGTAGCTTGTACCTACGTTGGCGCGATAGCCGAATACTTTCTGAAGGACCAAATAGAAAACAATCCGCATCTCTATGAGGTGGACATGTCAGGAGATTGGCCTGACAACATCCTGCCGTATCTCAAGAAGTTCCTTCTGCAATGGGGCACATACAGATCCGTCTGCTTTGGAAATATCGTCTTGGAAAACGAATTCATTAGAGAAGTCTTAGATTTCTGGAACGCGGCAATTTGCTGGAAGAAGGTATTCGAGTGCACCCTAATATTTCGATCATCGGCCGAGAATGACGCCGCCTTCTGAGATCGAATTATGCAAAAGTACACGGACGAATGGGGCCAAGACAAGCACTACATTGTACATGAAGTACGAAGGTCAATTGCCACCTGTTCCAGTATCGCGTTCGGCAAAGAGTTAAAAATCCACAACTTTTGTGGAATGTGCGACCTTTGCAATCACTTTTGGCCAGAACTGAAATGAGGTCCATCCATTGTCAACTGTCTGATTCTTTCATAATCGATGTCGTATTTCTGAATATCTTTTATCTTCGCAGACTTTAATAGTGGGCCTAAAGGGTGTGTTCTGGAAACTCCTACAATGAATTCTGGTTCCTCAGTTTACGTTTCCCTAGCATGACGGTCAGAACTGAAATAACGTCCATTGCCGGGTGGTTTCGAGTTTAATGGGTTAACGCTTAAACGGTGTGTTCTGACACCTCCTATGGTTCCTTGTGGTTCTTCAATGGCGATTGCATACGAGTCACATCCTTCTATACACTAGACAATATTCGCCGGTCCGTTTGATCACAGTATTTCGTTCCATGTGATGAGAGTTGTGATATCGCGGCGAGTGTCCACTAATCGGGTCAAGGCGCGCCTCGGCGGTCACTCTCGACGTCGCCAGTGGTCATTCTGCTGAAGATGACCTTCCAGGCTGTCGCTGTGGGCACCGTAGTACTCAGCTGCGCGAGCCTTCTCGTCCTGGTCGTCTCAACGGCGATTCTCTTCAGCAAGGGAAGCCAACTTCGTGGTGACCTTGGGGAACGCAGCCAGCGCTTCCAGGTACCCTGCGCTCTCCAAGCGCATTCCTAGGCCCGTTCCAGGACAAAGCCGACTGGGTGTGGAGCAGGATGATGGAGATCGAGGGAAAGGGCATCTTCGCCAACGGAAGGACCTACCGTCACGTCGACCCCTTCACCCACATCCTCGAGAAGTGCAACCGTAAGCCTTGGAGTCGACCGCCTCCTGACCGCCCTCGCTCTTTTAGAGTGCACACGGCTACTTTGTCCGATGGGTCCTCCGGGCCTTGTCGGCCCTGCGGGTCCCGACGGGATCCCCGGAACCCCCGGAAAGACAGGATTTCCCGGCGCCGACGGCCTCGACGTCGAGCTGGATCCCCCGAAGGACCTTCCCTGCAGCATCTGCCCGGCGGGACCCCCGGGTCTGCGTGGTTCCCAGGGCGAACGAGGCCTTCCCGGCAAGTCAGGACAGCCTGGATCGCCTGGATACCCCGGGAAGCACGGCCTCGATGGAGAATCCGGAAGCCGGGGACTTCCTGGACCACACGGATCGGCCGGACTGAGGGGACCTAAGGGGCCTGTTGGTGACACCGCCATCTGTAAGTCCTATACGTTTGCAGTAGAAACTTTCTTCCCTCAGCTGGTGTCGGAATCAAGGGACCGAAGGGACCCCCTGGCCCACACGGACCCAAAGGCCACCCTGGCATCCCTGGCCGTAACTCGAACATCCCTGGAAGACCTGGCTCCCCCGGCCCCATTGGACGTCCTGGAAAGCGCGGAAACGTAAGCCTCTCGTCCCTACCCGGTTATGTTCCTTTCAGTACGGCCCTAACGGTGAACGCGGCTCTTGGGGAGCTCCGGGAGAGCCCGGCGAGCCGTCGACCTACTGTGCCTCAGATTGTGGTGTGTCGAAGATCCTTGCACCGCCAATGAACTACCCATTCGCGCCGGACACCGAAGGCGACGAGTACGACGAAGAGGCGCCGTACATCTTCAAATGAGGGGGACTTTGTTGTTCAGGAATGGGGAACAATATACTTACAAACAGATAAAGATATCACAAGAAGTCGAACAAATACCGTACGTAGAGGACCACCCACGTCTATGTACATTGCTGGTGATACAGAGGGACAACCAATCTTAGAATCTCGATACATTTACGCGTATTCAGAAGGGTGACTAACAACTAGGGTCGCGGGTTCCTATCCTGGATGTCGAGGCGCTTTGGGTCAGTTGTAGGAGTACCGGTTGAAGACGTTCTTGATGCCGGCGCCAGGGAGGTGGCCGGCGCGGTTAGGGGGCCGCGCCCACGTGCACACTAAGCCCTCCTGGCACGCCGTCACCAGGCACGTCTCGCGAAAGTTGATCTCCGTGAGGCGCTCCTGGGCGACGCGTTTGCAGATGAGGGGTTCGATGACGGGCACCTGGTTCATGCGCGGACATGCAGCCGAACCGAGCATCTGGGCGATGCGCTCCTCACGGCGCTGCTTCTCCTGCATGGCAGAGTTTCCGGCGCCCCAGCTGCTGCCGCCCCCGGCGGATCGGCCCCATCGCGACCTAAAAAGGGAAGTTCTGGGAAACGGAGCCGCGACCTCACTCATGGGACGCTGTGGAAAACTTGGCGCCGAAGCTGAAGCCGCGCTTGTGCAGCTTCTTCGACTTCTTCCCTTTGTGCTCTGCTGTCATCGCCGCGTTCATCGCATCCGCCGTGCTCGTGCTCGTCGAGGGTGTCTATAAGAGTGCCCCTGAGAAGACGGGTCTACCGGAATACGGTACCTGGACGGAGTCGGAGGGCGTACCAAGAAAATCGCCCGAGGCGGCGCCACCCACGTTGATGATCGTCGAGTTTCTGGCGCGCGCAGAAACGTTTCCGCCGACCGAGCGGAGGAGGACGTCTTCGGTGAGGTCCCAGAGGCAGAGCTGGGTGTCGTGTCCCACGGAGCCTATTCGGTAGGAGACGCCGCCATAGAGGTGCGCGACGCTCCCGGAGCAGCAGAGGAGGGAGTTGCTACTAACGGAGTCTTGCTGAAAGGAGGGCTCTGGCAGGAAGCTGTGGTCCGCTCACCTTCGTGGAGCGCAGAAGGATGCCGGCCGTCGTGCCTGGCACCCCCGCAGCCCCGTTGAATTCCCCAGCCGAGGAGCTCGACGCCACTCCAGCCATCCGGAGATTCACCGCCGAGCCCCCGCCCATGCAGGAGTTCATACGGTGTTCGCCGTTGCTGAGCTGGCGCGGTAGGAAGGAGGGCGACACGGAGCCCTTGAGGAAGCGCGTATTGGGCGCCGAATGTTGGAGGTCGTCCTCGGAGCCGAGGTCGTTGGTGACTCCGTTGATGAGGCCGCCGTGGCCAACGCCAACGCTGGCGCCCGTCACGAGGGTGCCGTCGGGGCCGAAGTAGGAGGACGTGTAGGGATCAAAGGCGACCTGAATGAGGTGACGTAAGGAGGCACTCGCCAGGATGCCTACGTGGGAGACCCAGCTCTTGTGGCCCTGGCCTCTGCAGACGACCTTCTTCTCGCCGACAGAATACACCGTGATGAGGTCGTCCTCTCCGCCCGTCACGATATACTTCTGGTCTGGACTCCAGGCGAGGCAGAGGAGGCCGCCGAAGTAGGACTTCATGAAGCAAAGCAGCTCCATACAGGCGAAGTCAAATACCCTTAGGAACCCGTCGTGGCTGACCGTCGCCAGAAAACGCGAGTCCGTCTCGCTGCAGAAGCTGAACTGATTCAGCGGTCCCTCGCCGACCGCCCACCGCTGCACCGGATTCCGTGGCGTCTTCGACTTCGTTGCGAACACCGTGTAGCCGTCGCCCTACAAGGGAAATGGTCTTTTTTGTTTCTATTTTAGCTCAAGCGCGGTACCTGTTTGAGAACGGAGTAGTTCGGAGGAGTGGGAAGACACGCGTACTCCTCGTTGTAGAGGTACATGTTTCCACTAGCGTGGGAGGCGATGAACGACTGCGGCTGCCCTGGGACCCACTTCAAGCAGGTCACGGGCGACTTGTCGATGACGCGTTCCTCGTTGAAAAGCCGACTGAGTGGCTGGAACTCCTTTTGGAACGGATCGATTAACTGGATTTGGCCGGCGGAGAAGCCGATGATTAGGCTGAAACTGAAATCGTGGGGACAGAAAAGGGGAGTAGGTGACCTGCAGGACGTAGAAGAGGCCGTCTCCTGGTTGAAGTCGTGGCAGGTTGGAAACGTTCCCTTGTAAACCCGCTTGTCGACGGGTTTTGTCAGATCAGCAGCGTTATTTGTATTGCTGAAAAGGTGGGGTGATCTCTGGTTTTCGTAATTTTAGAGAGGGGGTGCGGCGGAAATGGAGACCTTACTTGTAATCGTAGACGTAAAGTTCCCGACCAATATTAAAGCATATTCGATCAACTGGAACGTTTTCGGAGGAGGAATGTGTGGAGTCGACTCCGCTGCTGGTCGCCTGCTCCTCCATAGCTTCATGGCATGGAGAGACGGTCCGGCTAGAGAGGACACGGACGAACGATACCCGTACTGGACCACTGCCCACGTTCTGCGCCCCGGGCGTCTAAAACAGAAAATTAGCAAGAGAGGGAGAGAGTTGAAACAAACCTGAGCCATCTGGGTGCGGTTGGGGCGCGAATACTCGGCTAGAGTCATCATCTTATAGAGACCTTCTCGGGTGACGAACTGGGACTTCACTTCGTCTTTGCTGGGTGCGGCACACGCCTCGACGCAGTTGCTGATGTTTGTGCCACAATTCGGCTGCTGCATCATCGCAGGAAGCGATTCAGCATGCAGCTGCACGACGGAGAGTCGTAGCGGAGGCGACGCAGGTCGAGCTGGAGGCGCGCGGGATTCGGCGAACTAGGGGACGCGAGACGACAGTGACGGCGGGCTCTACATCCAGTCGATTCCCGAATCGGCATTATGCGGAGACGTTCGACGGCATCTCAGCTGAAAGCACGCGGATTCAGTCTGGCGACGGCTGTCTCCCCGGAATCGAGACGTCTCGCTCGCCTGTGGGTCCTGCGGGGCTCAAAAGTCGCACATTCGGTTTTGCTTTTTAGAACACGTCGTGTCAGAATGCAAGAAATCGACGCACAAAATGGACTCTTTTCCTGCCTTTCTGGTCTTATCGCCTAACATTGAAATATCACATATCGCTGCGGAAGCTTGCGCCATTCCCAATTTTCGTTGTTTCGGTTTGAATAAGTTGATTTCTGTGGTGCAGTTTTTCTTTCGTCAGAAATGTTCACAGAGCTCTGGAATAGCGTATGCGCTTAGTTTGTGGCGTATTTCATGCGCTACTCACAAAGATAGGTTTTATTAGCGCGCTCCTCATCATACTGACTGCTTTTTCCATCATTCCGATGATTTTTTTATGTTTTTATTTTGCAATTACTGTTTTACTCGTAGAGTGCTAGAAATGGTGTGAACCTCGAAGACGAAACATATGAAAAGAGGAGTCAAGTGACCAACAAAAGAGGTTCTTCCTTTCACACGACTCTTACGTAAAGAAACTCTCTGTGTGAACTTGATAGACCTTGATGCGACCTCCCTGATGTTTTTAAGGATGAGTACGGTGCCTAATGAGAATTTTGAAAAGTGCGCACATCGTTTTCTCGAGAATCGCGCATTGGAAAAACGCACTTTCCCCACCTCTCTTCAGTAATTACCGAGCTTTTTTATTACAGGTGACATGGCTGAAGACCCCGCTGTCGCCGCCAACGTGAACGTGGCCGAATCAGATTCGCACAAAAAAGCTCCAGTGGTTGCCACCGATAAGTGTGATGACTCCCCACCATCATGTTCCAATCCGATGACTCCTGCATCAAACACCACCTCGAAGCTTGCGGAATATGAAAAGATGTTCGCCACGCGTTTCACGATGGAAAGTGAATCATTCGCTGCGGTCGCGCAGAACGGATTCGCCAAGACGGTATCCGTGTACCCGTGGACCACAAGGCCAAAGCGGAACTTTGACTACGGAAGGCAGTACCGTGGACAACAACGTGGACAACACGGTGGTTATCGTCGTGACTGGAGACGCGAAGACCGCGGCAGCAGGGATCACTCGCATTCCAGAAATGACCGTGACCGGAGTCGCGTGGATCGCGATCGGAACGATCGTCGCCCCGACAGAGTGCAGTATCCAGGACGCAGATAAAGATGTAAAAGCTCTTCTGAACGTCGTATTTATTTATAATGTGCAAAATCGTTCTCATAAAAGTGTTGCCAGTAATGTTCACAGTCCGTGTTCGCGCGTTCCTTCGACTTGTTTATCTGCACTTTTTCTTCATTGTTTTATCGTTTTGCATAATCGGGTACTTTAGTATTCGTGATGGCTGTACACGCTCCTGCTCGCTCCCGTTTGTGTTGCGATACCGGAGAGACCGTAACTATCACGTCCGATGAAGCCGAGCTGTACGATCGTCAGATCCGCCTCTGGGGACTCGAAGCCCAGAACAGGCTCCGCAATTCGAACGTCCTCATTTGCGGAGTCACTAATCTCGGTATCGAGATTGCTAAAAATCTCATCCTGTGCGGGCTGAAATCGGTTATGATGATGGATGAGGAGAAACTCACACAGGCTGATCTGGAGTGGAATTTCCTTGCGTGCCCCAAAGAACTGGAAAAGAACGTGAGTCGAGATGAGTTGCTGTCCAAATAATCGCTCCCTTCAGCGCGCGTTTGCATCGTTGGACAAAGCTCGGGACTTGAACCCAATGGTGTTTGTTGATGCCGCATCAGGCGACATCACTCGTCAGGAAGAAGCGTTCTATAAGAGGTTCGATCTCATCATCCTGGTCGATCAGAAGCATGGCGTGAATGCGTGCGTCGATGAGATTTGTCGTCGCCTGAGCATTCGATTCCAAGCTTGTGGAGTATTTGGATGGGCCGGTTACGCCTTCTCCGATTTCAACGGTTTTGAGTATCTCGTGTATGTTAACAGTATGTTTTGTCACTTCTGTAAATCGCGATTTAGGAAAAAGCCTGCGAAACCAGCCAGCACCGTTGAAACAACATTGGACGAGGACATGATTGATATTGACGCTCCTTCGCATTCCAAGGCACCAAGTGCCAGCGCTGTACTGCTTGATATCACCGAAGAAGAAGAGGATCTTATGGAAAAGAAGGTTTAATTCGGAACTCAAACGATCGGTCAATACAGCATAAATTGCAGGCGGTTCCTTACGTTAGCTATTCGACCGCCTTCAATGTAGAGTGGGAGCAGCTGAAAAAGTACACCCGGCAAATGAAGCGCGCTGTTCCGCAGTCATACTTCCCTATCAAGGCTCTCCTTACTTACTGGGACGCGGCACAGACTTCTGAGTCTCTTGATGTTGAAGAAGTGACGAAGATCTGGAAGTCCGAGATTGAGAGGTGCCAGCAAGATTCGACGAAACACTTAATCCAGCCCGAGAAATTCAACTTGTAAATTGCAACTAGGCCATATCGTCAATTTGGTTCTTTTTTAGCTTCTCAACTCCCCAGCTTACCTCAGCCTGCGCCGTCGTCGGTGGTCTTGTGGCACAGGAAACCATCAAGGCTCTCTCGCAAAACGAACGACCGCTTCAAAATATCTTCATCTACTCAGCGCTCGATTCGACGTCATTCGTTTGCGACTTCCCTCCCCGCCGTTAATGTGATCTCAAATCAATCGTTGTTCATCTTTTGCTTTATGTTTTCCGAGGTCCTGATAAAACGTGTCGATTCCGTTTCAGGTGAGTGTTTGATTCGATATTGAGTGTCACTGTGTCAACGTGCGAGGTGTCATTCCCTAGGGAATGGTAGATCTGCGCGTGTGCGAAAGGTCGCATCCCCGCCAGGGAGCGTTTTTTACTAATCATTTACTAAGCACGGTGTGCTCAGCACACTTAGAGAATCGTCCAGGATACAGTTGCTTATGAATTTGCCCCCCAACATACCAAGATAACACAGCTCACAGCTTAATAAGACGAGTTTATAACAGAATAAACGATTCGCAACACCGTGACAAGTATCAAAATACAACGTAAGCAATATTAACAACAATGGTAGGAATTAGTTAATGTGGATACAGTAACAGGACGACTTCGTACAATCAACACGGTCGTCTGCGCACAGAGCCACCGCCCCGTCGCCTCATGGAGGGACCACTTGCCCAGTGTGGAGCCATTTCGGACTGCAGCTTCCGGTTCACTTCGTTGACTTGTTCGAACTCTGCCTTCAGACGATGGTACTTCTCGTGCATGCGTACCCGATTCTCTTTCAACACGCGGTTTTCCTCGATCAGCTCGTCCACTTGTTGCTTGTACTGTTCCAGCAGCTGCTTGTTCTGCATTCTATACTCACGAGCGTAGAGCGCGGACTTTGTGCTGCTGGTAGACTTCATAGGACGGCCACGACGTCTAACGGGACCGATAGCTTCGCGTTCTTCAGCAGCACGTTGATTGGCGAGCCTGCGGTGCTTGGCCACCAGTGGCTTCTCTTGAACTACATAAGGACCACTCGCTTTGGCAAGACCTGGAACGCGGGACTCATAGATCTGTTCGGCGACAGAAGAGCAGGGCAGGTCCTCCGTTTGAACGGGAGGACGAGCGACACCGTGTTGAAGAAGATAACTGCTGTAGTGAACGGGCACAGGCACCGTAATCGGATGTGCAGTTGGAGCTGGAGTACAATTGACGACAAGAGGAGACGATCCAGGCACCACAGGCAGATTCTTGGGCGGACCTGGTCAGGGAAAAAAGTCATTACCGTCTGGGAAAAAGTCATTACCATCAGGGAAAAAGTCATTACCATCAGGGAATGACCAGTCCTCAATCCGCAAGACTTCGCTAACGTTGTCGTACTGGAGCTGTTTGGGCTGCTGGTACATTTGGATCCCTAAAATAATAGGAGTGATTGAAAACAAACAACAGAAAGACACACGAAAAACTGCACGGAAGCACGAACTTATTGGGCGCATACAAACAAGAATAGCACAAACAGTTAAAACCGGCAGAAATCGCGTAAGGGGGAGCGGGAGTGGGGAAGGCGCCGGGAGAGGATATGTTTTCAAATTCCCGCAATTTCGAATTTCGAAAACGGAACGGTACGTGAAATATCAGGAAGGCCGTTCAGGGATTCTCCAGAAGTTGGATTTGTGGCTCGAAGGGGAGACACGGCTTTCAGTTTCAGCGGAGTCGATCCAGAGAAGAGAAGCGTTTCTTGGTACCTATGGCTCGGCGTATCGTTCTGATGATAGATTTATCGGGCACTTTGCACGTCGCAAAGTCTCAAACACCTGGAGCCGTCGAAGGTTCGTTTTCTGAAGACTTTTGATTCACTGGAACAGCGGTTCTCATTAGTTGTACGCATCCGATGAGCTGTCTATTTGCTAACTGCTGATCGTTCAGAATTGAACCAGCATCCTCGAATTTGACCAAACGATATTGCGCGACGTCGAGAAGAACCTCTCATCGTTGTATCAAAAAAGTCGGGGTTGACACAAAAGAAGGTAACACAAGTCGCTTCAGCTTTGAAGAAACTCCGAGCGAGCCAGCGTTTCTCCCCGAAAATACTGTTTGTTACGAACACAACCAAGGTTCACATCAATTTTTGTGGATTGATTGACTTCTTTTTTTTACATTGTAGGAATCTATAAATGTGTTGCACAATCGGTTAACGTCGATCGGCTTCGACATCCAGAAGAATGAGATCTTCACATCACTTCTCGCAGCTCGGAGGAAGATTGAGAACGAAAATTTGAGGCCGATGCTGATGCTGGAAGAAGAAGCAATGGAGGACTTCGCTGGTTTGTCAGAATTTTCCTAGAACAGTGTTACTGTTTGCGTTTTTAGGAATCGATGTATCGAACCCGAATGCCGTTGTCGTTGGATTGTCCCCTTCACAGTTCCACTTTGAGAGGATGAACGAAGCCTTCCGCTTGTTACTCGCTGGCGCGAAGTTCGTTGCCGTCCATAAGGGCCGATACTACAAGCGAGAAGATGGTCTTTCCCTCGGTCCTGGGCCTTTCGTTGAAGCTCTTGAATATGCCACTGACAAGAAGGTGAGTCCATGCGCTGATCTCTTCTGAAAATTCATTTCAGGCTTCCGTCGTTGGCAAACCTGAAATAGCCTTCTTTCACTCTGCTCTAGAGTTCGTGGGGGCGATGGAAGCGGTGATGATTGGCGACGACGTTCGTGACGACGTCTGCGGAGCGATCAACGCCGGATTCAAAGCGATTCTGGTGCGCACGGGGAAGTACCGACCGGGTACGTTTTCCTTTGTTGATCTTCTGGAAATTTGCGATATAATTCAGATGATGAGCTTCTTATTCCGGAATCCGAACGCCATTGTGTCGACAACTTTGCCGAAGCAGTAGAATTGCTCGAGAGCGGGAAGTTATTTAATTAATTGATGTAAATATCTACACATTGTTTGTGATAACGACATATGAAGTACTGTAGTGTGCAACCGATTTCGTGTGTACTTCGTATGCACTAGAGCGAACCTACTGGCTCTTCGACTTGCCCTTAGGTTTTGAATCACAGCAGTTTTTAGCAGAAATGCATAGCAGATTATGATGTGTACAGCTAACGCGATTCATGATAGATTGCATGGATAGGATCAGCTGGAGATGCGACCGAGATTACACCGGAGAAAGAAAACAGCCGGTGGAACTTATCGCAATCGGTGATGTGTTGAGTTCGGAAAACACTTGTTTCGTGGATTCCATTTGATGGGTCACAAAGGGTCGTGTGAAGTTGATTTTATGTGCTCCTAGGACGCACTATTCTCGTTTGAATAATCTTTCGCGGGGCGCCTGCTGTTGCGTTTCTGTGATATTACGTCGTTGAGTTGTTTTGCTGTTTCCTCATGATAACATCCCGAAGAGATCGCAGTGATTCGGAACAAAAGGGCTTTGTTGTTAGTCGTAACTTGTGGTTTTCTTCAGTACTACCCCTCTTGCTCCTCGGAGAGTGTTTCGAATTCGATGATTTTAGGAGTAAACGCTGCTTTTAACCACTAAGTAGTACTAACGACCAAGGGAAAGGTGTAAGAGAGGTTTTTAAACTGTATGCGGACCCACGCAGCTCAAAAATCATCGAACGTAAACCGATACCATCGAAAAGGGGTACTTTCGCAAAGTTCTTCAGGCGACTTCGACAACTGTCGAAGCATTGTCCTAACATTGTTATTCGGCTGTTAATTTACTAGTTCACTCCGATTTATCACGCGACGTCTTCCCCTGGAGGGTCGACTCCTCCCTCAACACCTCGATCATCCCCTACATGATGTAATTTCATCGCGGGGCGTTTGGTGCCGAGCGGATCGAGGTGATTGATCGACCTCTCCATCTTCTTGCGGGTCAAGCGGCCCCTCTGGCGGCATAGGTGGCTTCGGTCGTGTGATTTCCTTTGGAGAAACAAACAAGCGCCCTCGACTTCTTGTTGTTCGCCTCCTTCGCCCCAATCGCGATCGATTTGGCCCCTCTCGAGCGTGAGGCGCCCTTTGAACTTCTTCCGTGACATTTGGCGCGCCGACGGGTCGTCCGATCAGCGAATATCCTCGAGAAATCCTTCTTTCAGTCTGGAGGATGGCGTCAAAATGGAAAACTCGTGGGGAGAGGATGCTGGCGACGATTCCGTCAGAGGACAAGACGAGAACGTGCTGCAACTGTTGTCACATCAAGACGGGAACCGTTTGTTTGGGTCTGATCGAGTTGGTCGTTGTGAGCCTGTTCTTGACGGGGCTGATCCAGCAACTCAAATGGAAACACGCAGACGCCAGTTTCTGCTTCAAAAGGTAGCTTGAGTTCCACTCAATATCAAATTGTTTGGGTGGATCAAGCATGACTCCGTGGCGCAACGGTAGCGCGTCTGACTCCAGATCAGAAGGTTGCGTGTTCGAATCACGTCGGGGTCAATATTTTTTCTTCCACTCCTGCGGGTGTTATTTTTTCTTTTGTTCATAGGATGTGGAGAGACTGCTTGATTTTCAACTTCCACCACTTTAACCTAACACTGGCCGGAGACTACATCATCGGCCTCGTCATGATCTTCGTCATAGCTTCTGTAAGTGACGCTCCTCAATTGCCCCTTCACACATCCTCAGATACTTCTTATGTTCTGTGGAATCAGCTCCGTGTCCCCTCGGATGCTTCTTCCACATCTGGTCATACAGGCGATCGGGTTCATCTGTTCCGCCGGCTACTTCTTTCTCTACGCGTGGTCCTTCTTCTACGGCGACCTCTACACCCAGAAGCGACCTTTCAAGGTATACTGTACCCCTCATCCCCTGTCCACTCGGAGCCCTTCAGCTGCAATCGTTCGTTGAGCGGATGTGGCTGGCGACGGTGCTTCTCATCTTCTCCGCCTTCCAGTTTTACCTCTTCTTCACGGTGGTCAAGTGTGTCCTCTACCTGCAGGTGAGCCTCGGCTTCGAAGCCTCCGAGCCACTCCGCTGCTTTCAGAAGATCCGCACGGAGCGCAACCGCCGCAAGCGACAGTTCATCGAGTGTTCGAACCGCGTCCGCATCGCGAAGGAGAACGGAATGTGGCGACAGACGAGTTGGGGTGGCGGATTCCAGCAGGTGAGGCCTGAGCAAAGATTATCGCCGTTGTCACGTCCCGTCGCCTCGCCTCTGATCGTCTGATCGAAGACGACGGATGATCTCAGGCTCGGCGAAGAGGTGCGGCAAAAGAAGAAAACATGACTGGAAGAGAAATATAAACATTGGCACGTGTGACACGCGGTCTCCAGAAGAAGAGCGTCCCAATGCGATTCCGATCGTTTTTAATCGAAGCGTTCATTTTCAGTACAAGGGTCAATACGATGATGGGAAGCAGCTGCCCAAGAAGAAGGACAAACCCACAAGCCACGTGAAGTGGGATCTGCAGAAGAACACGGAGAAGTCGCTCTCCTACGGAATCGACGAGATCGTCGTCCTTCCAGTGCAGCAGAAAACTCCACCCCCAGAATCGCCGAAACAGAAGACCTCCGTCGAAGAGACGACGCAGACTCCCATCGAAGGCATTCAAAAATCGCCCCAAAAGCACCACAGCCCAGTTTCTGCAAAGAAGAGCAATAGCCCACCGCAGTCGCCGAAGAGAAGGCACCCCTCGGGATCGGGGGAGAATCGCAAATCGCAGAGGACAGAGGGCAAGACGATGGAGGAATCAACTTCGAAACCAGTGGAAACTAAACCCACTGAAAAGACCAGCAAACCGAGTGCTGCTCCAGGATCCCCAGTCCGAAGAACATCGGTAGACTCCACAGGTCCCCTGATGAAACCGAAGCAAAGTGTTTCCGTATCCACTTGTACGACATCTAACCGATATCTCCCTCATCAGAGATCCACCTCGTCGTCCGGAGGCAGCAGAAGGTCACCTGACAAGCCCGTCACTTCTTCTCACCACCACCACCGACCTTCAGAAGGTGAGTACAGAAATCTCTGTGAACATAGAACTCTTCTAGGAACGAGCGGAACCGCCTCAGCAAAGATGAAATCCAGTATCAGCGCGACACCTGTGCTGAAGAAGATCTCCATAACTTCTTCAGTGCCTGCAACATTCCAGAATGAATAACTTGTACAATACAGTCCCGTTTCAATAAAAGAAGTACATATAATAAATAATACACAATTTCGTCGATCCGGTGGAGCTACCTTACACTTCTTCAAGTATCTTTTGCTGTAGGAGGGTTTCAATTTCTGTCATCGGCAGATAGTGCTGCAAAGAAACGGTGTAAACTAAACTGTGGTGAATTCTCTTACGATGGAGCCTTTCGTGAGGATCATGGCCTTGCCATCTGATGTTTCGAATTCACCGTAGTCTTCCAAAACCCGAACCTGCAAAGAACAGCCACACAGCTTACAAACACGATCATTGTACCGTACCTGAATTAATAGTGATTTCGGTGGCTCCATGCCCCTCATCAAATCCACACCCATATGATTTTGATATTCGGCCAAATTGCGATTGTATTCGCTGTACCAGTCGTTTTCTGCTTCGGAGAGGTTTGCCTAAAATGAAACGTTTGTCTTATGTTCACGCTTTTGGGAAAATCACTTTGATCTCTGGAGGTAATATGCACCCGATTGTCCACCTCAATTTCCGCAGCCGTTGTAGCCGATCGCGATGGTATACGAGAACACATTGCTTGATCCTCTTCAGGATCTCGTTTTGGACTTGAAGAATAGCGGCGGTTTCATCGGGATTCGGACACGAGTCGCTCTGAATTAGCTGGCTGAAAGGAACACCATTGTGAAACAGAAACTGTGACGGAGACGGACAAAGTTTCCGCGTTCCTCCTGAAGAGAGTGTTGATCGTTTCGGTGCACTTCCTCATTCGTTCCTCCTGAAGAGTTTCAATTGAAACCAGCTTTTCAGAAAAGGGAGCTTACGTTGTACGGTGGTATAAAGTCGGGATTTCTCTGAAGATCGATGAGCAGCTGACGTGCGTCGTCGGTACATGCTTCTGCACCTTTCAACGCCATGAAAATCTGAACTGTCCTGTAGAAAGCATCAAATCACTTGTAGAGACATCGAGAGAAATAAGTCTGCACGGCTATAGACATCTAGAAGTTGAGTTTCTCCGAGAGGAACCCATTCGACAGTCTAATAGACGATGAGTCCATCCCATCGAGACGTCTCGATCGGAACCTTTGCAGCGTTCAAAGTGCTGCGATTTCCCGCGCGCGGTCGAACTGGCCGACCAGTATTCCTCGCATCAGAAACGATCGATTTGCAGATGACCATAGCAGGACTACAGTACAGATGTTTCTCTGAATTTGTTCCGCATCCGAATTCACAGGGTTCCATGTGTGGAGCACCTCCGTTGCCTCTGAGAGTCTGTTGTTCGTATTTGGGGAGTCGCCTATTTATGTGCGGCGGCAAATAGTTTTTGCGCTTTTTTGGTCACGACTCCGAGGCCGCGCGGCGGGCTAGTCGCCGGCGAGTGGCGAACACAAAAAGAGAGCAAAGAGGGCGGCGAGCACGAGTGGCTAGGCGCCGACAACGAGAAGGAACCGAATCGAATCGAGAGCGAAGTAGAGGAATCGGCGCCAGAGAAATGATTTATGCGAAAACGTCGACGATGCAGCGAATTTTTTAAATGTGAGTTTGCAACGTTTTCTCGGCTCGCCAGAGTTGCGACGCCTTCTTCGCTCATCTGGTGGGGATTCCGCCGTCCGCGGCGCCACTTCGGGCTTCGTTTGCTTTTTCGCTTATCACCTTGAGAGCTCGCTGTTTACTTCCGATCTGAGTCATCGCGATTTAGCATAATGGCGTCGCCGGACTATCAAAGACGCGAGCAGATGGACCGATTTCCCGATACATCGGCGAACCAGCCGCGCCTCCCTCGCATCTCCGTGGCTGCAAATACCACCATGGTCAGTTCAATTCTAAAGTTCATGTAAAATATGATACGCTCCGGAAAGTATTTCGTTTCGTTGCCGAGGCTTTTAAGCTTTTAATCTCCGGAATTCATTAGAAGAAGACGAACAAAAAAGGGCTGCAGCGAAGAAGTTCTGTTTTCTCCGTTGTTACTCGATTTCCTTTTACCTCTCTTTTCATGTCTTTATTTGTTTGGCGAATCATAGCGTTCGACTCGATCACCGTGGAAGGTAATCGATAACTGATCCCCAGATGATTTCTGCTCGATCTTACTGATCGAACATTGATTTACTTGTTTCAATTATTCACTCGCGTTCTGCAAAGCTTGTGGTTTTCTGTTTTTAACCAGCATATCTGTTGCAGAGAAGAGAGGTGAGTTCGATATCCGGAATACATGGGAAATCCATGTCAACGGCACCTCGAATGATGAGTGCAAGTTTTTCCGGCGATTTCTCTAAGTCAGCAGCGCTGTCTACCGCCGCCTCGTCAAACTTCATGCCGCCGCTGTCACCGCAACAACCGCAAGTGCCGAGCACCTCTGTGGCTTCGTCGGAGGATTATATGCAGAAATACCACGGCAGAAACAACGGAGAAAGGACGATATCCGCGGGCCATGTGATTACACTTTGGGCAGACCGACAGCGAGGTGGGTTCTTGTGAACAACGCTCGTTTTTAAGTGTTTCCGCATTAAGGTGATCCATCTGTTGCCTATCGGCGCGCTTCGTCTTCTGTTGTTGAATCGTCGACAAGGCTTCCAGAGTTGAACTCTGTTCCCACGGGAGCTGTGAGCTACCACACGCATGCTAAGCCGGAAAATGTTTCCATGATTGATGTACCTGAGACCGATATCCTCGACAGCTCCTATAGTGAAGACGACGACACTGCCAGCAAGCCCACTCAGCCTCACTGTGAGTGATCTCTGTTGCACGTCATTGTTTATACACTCCATATCGATTCAGTGAACCGTGAAAGAGGGTCGATATCCAGCAGCATGACTGACGACTCCGAATTCCTGGAACTTTGTGAAAGAGAAACCATTGTTGAGAGGTACGACGCCGGACCGGACGGAAAGGACATTGAGTCATGGGAGAACCCTGACTTTGAGCTATATCGGAAAAAGGACCGATATGGATTTGTACAGTACGTCCTGTGTTGGCTGTAATTCCGTTAATCTGTGTGTACTTCAGTAAAGACGGGTCACCGGTACTGGATGCCGCGCAACTTGAAAGGAAGCACGTTATGCTAGAGGTGAAGAGAGCCGAGAAGTGGGCGAAAATGCTGAAGTCGTGGACAGGGGAGCAGCCACCGTCTCCGAAGGTGTACGAACGTGTGTGGAAGGGCATTCCAGAGAGTGTGAGACAGGTAGCCTGGATCCGATTGCTCGGAGTCGAATCGCTGAGAAAGCAAGCTCGCAAGAATATGTACCGCGACCTGCTGATGCGAGCTCGACTGCTTTCTAAGGACATCAAGCAGATCGATTTGGACATAAATAGAACGTATCGAGATCACGTTGATTTTCGCAAGCGATACGATTTGAAGTAAGCTCAGAATTAGAATAAGTGATTAATGTCACCGTTTAGGCAACGTTCTCTCTTCAATGTTCTGACGGCGTACGCGATGTTCAACACGGAAATCGGTTACTGTCAGGGAATGAGCCAAATCGCTGCGCTGTTCCTAATGTATATGGACGAAGAAGACGCTTTCTGGTGTTTACATTCGCTTATGGTCACCAAGAGGCATCGTATGCACGGATTTTTCGTGCCGGGGTTCCCCAAACTTCAAAGATTCCAAGCCCACTATGAAAAAGTGTTGCAATCACATCTCTCTCGCGTGAAAAAGCATCTGGTGACTATTTCTCTCGCTGCTCGAGATGTATGAAGTTGCTCTTGTAGGACAAAGCCTTTATCCCTCCCATTTACCTCACGAAGTGGTGGTTCGGGTGCTTCCTTGACCGGGTGCCGTTCTCCCTCGCACTGCGGATTTGGGATGTGTTTCTACTTGAAGGAGATTCAATTCTCATTGCGATGGCTTTCACTATAATGAAGATGCATCGAAGTTCGTTCACTTGCGTTAGATCTGCTCTGTTATTAGATTACTCGTTTAGAAACCATTAAGAATCTCGAAATTGAAGCCTTCATGAACTTCATCCAGACGGATTTGTGCACTAATTTTGGATACAGCGACGACGAAGTGATGGAAGCGCTCCTCGCCAATCTGAAGAAGTTGCAGGTAAAATCGTGTAGGAAATGATGTGCTGAATGACGACCATTACAGAGCGATCGAGTGGCTGTTCCTCCGCCTCCTGGCCCGGACGATCTGCCAGAAGTTCCCACGAAGCCTCTGGCACCGATTTTGACACGCTCCATGGTGGACATTCGGATGGACATCGCCGAAATTCAAAGCCGTGGATCTCGAGCGAATTGTAGCGGATTATCTCTGTAGCGTTTATTATAAACATGGTTTTAATGTTTAGCGATGGGAGGTCGTTCCCCGGCGGTTGTCCGTCGAAGAGCCTCGAGCAAGGCGCCACAGTCCTCCATGGCTGCGCAGAGCTTCCCCAGTGCCCCTCGCGTCCTGCCACCCATCTCGCGCCAACCCAATCCAGCCACGCAGAATCTGGCGAAGGTCGACATCACGTCCTCGGAGTCCTCAACGCCTCCGATCGATCCTATCCACCGGAGGTACTCCTCGGAGCCGCAGCACCACCCCATCGAGCAGTCAACGTCGAACGGCTTCGAGGACGCTATGGAGCGCATGAAGATCGGCACGGCGGCTTCTCCGGTGGAACCGAACTTCCGGCAATCTGCGAACCATAGCAGGATCAGTGCGAATCGGCAGAGTTTCTACGACAACGTCCCGCCTCCGACGCCGACGTCCTACAACGAGAAGCGTCTGACCACTTCGCATCCGAGTACGTTTCCTCTCGACCCGCCGTGTTCCATGCGATTTAGCATCTGTGTAGATGCCAATAGCCGGGTCCAGCACATGCCTAACAACATCACTTACATCACGGTAGGGGAAGTCGACGATCTTCCGCCTCGTCCCAATGGCCTTTCCTATCACCACTCTCACATCACCTCGACTCCAAAAAGGTACCCCTCAACCAGCACAAGTCCTTCCATTCGCCTTTAGGACGGACATATCGAGATTCTCCTCTACCAAAGAGAAGCACACCATGATCTAGCAACATCGACGTGTTAGTGCCATCGCATTTGCTCATCAGCTTCCCCATTTACTCACAGGTTGTCGACTCACTTCTCCGCATAATTCTGTTAGGTTTGCATTTGTATCATTTTACCGGAAGTAGAGACGATTAAATTAGTGCAGAGGGACTCGCAGACATGTCTGAGTGTGTCGCATTCTCAGGTAATAGACAGAGAGAGCGGTTGTAATCGCTATCAGAGACAGACGCCGTCTGAAAGTGTCTTTTTTTGTTTTGATAGTGGACCAGTGGAACAAAGGGAGCGATAGTTCAGTAGCAAACAAATGCTACTGTAGTGCGCACGCGACAACATTTTTCGATTTCCCCAACTACAGCCACTATTTGGGCGCCCAGAACAAGTGGAGTGTAGTTTTATCGAAGACCACCCGTCCGGGCGCAAACTACGCTTTTTGTGCCCACACGGCGTGCAAGAACACGCCGCCATCCGGCCGCAGCCCACTTTCTTCAACGACCGCCAGCTGACGACTCTCGAAGATGGTTCTGAAGAATCTGCTGCCCGACTTGCCCCGGGGTCCTCTGACGAGGTTCCGCGACCAGGCGACCTTCGACTGGCGCCGGCTGAAGGTTTTCCTCCAGGGAGAGGACAACGTCGCGTTCACGGTGAGATCCATGGATTGCGAAGCGATGTGACGGGCTGCTTTCAGAAGAAGATGGTAGAGACGCTGCAGAAGGATCCGTTTTTCCATCGGGAGTGGAAGACGGGGACGCTCGAGCAGATGCGCGCCCTGAACAACCGGAGGTGGGCGAAGATCGTCGAGTACGATTTCCTGGAGATGGGCGACGAAGGGGTGAGAAGAAGACGCCGGCTTCTGGGAATCCTCTGTCTTTGCAGGGCTTCCCCGACATGGAGAAGAACGGCGCCTTCTTGACGTGCCTCGAGCAGTACGACCAGGGTCTTGCCGCGCGCTACAGCCTCTCCGCGTTGGTCTTCTCCTCCGCCATCGTGTCCATGGGTACCGAGAAGCACAAGGCGCTTCTGGAGGCCGCCCAGAGCAGCCAGGTGGGCATCCTCTCTATCTGATTCCTGAAAGAGATCTTCAGATTGTCGGCTGCTTCGCCTTGACGGAACTCTCGCACGGATCGAACACGAAGGACATCAGGACGACGGCGACCTTCGACGCCGGAGACTTCGTCTTCCACTCCCCGGACATCGAGGCGGCCAAGTGCTGGTCGGGAAACCTCGGCCAGTCGGCTACCCACGCGATCGTCTTCGCGCAGCTCCACGTCAAGGGCGTCTGTCATGGCGTGCATGCCTTCGTCCTGCAGGTGCGCGACCTGCGCACTCTTGAATCCCTCCCGGGACTGACTGTCGGTGACATGGGGGAGAAGCCCGGCGCCTGGAACGGTGTCGAGAACGGCTGGCTTATGTTCAACCGCTTCCGCGCACCCCTCTCCGCCCTCCTCGACAAAGGGTCCCAGGTCACTCCCGATGGCGTCTACCAGACCAAACATAAGGTGGGTCGGGTTACAGTAGCTTCGAGGGAGACGAGTGGAGTTCAGAGTCGCCAGGAGCAGCAGTCGTCAAGCCTCGGCGCCCTCTCGGCGGGGCGAGTCGGCATCATCCAGAAGGGCGCCACCGCGGCGCAGCTGGCCGCCGTCATCGCCGTCCGCTACAGCTTCGTGCGGCGCCAGTTCGCACCCTCGGAGGGAGCGGAAGAGGTGCCGGTCATCGACTATCCCCTCCAGAAGCATCGGCTGTTCCCGATCCTCGCCGGCGGTGTCGTCGTCTCCATCTTCCAGAAGCGCTTCAACGAGCACTTCATTAACTACATGATGAAGCTGATCAGCGGGGAGAAGTCGGTCGAGATGGCCGAGATCAGCAAAGAGGTGCATGCCCTCTCCTGCGCCACGAAGCCCGTTTCCACGTGGATGGGCGTCCGGGGCCTGGCGGAGGCGCGCCTAGCCTGTGGCGGCCACGGCTACCTGAAGTCCTCGCGCCTCAACGACCTCCGCAACGACTTCGATCCGTCACAGACCTTCGAAGGAGAGAACTACATGATTATCCAGCAGGCGGCCAACTTCCTCCTCTCTCTCGACTCCCAGAAAGCGCCGAAGTCCCCCATGGCGTCCATCGACTTCTTGGCCAAGAAGGTTGCCAACTTCGCTGGATTCAGCGGAGACATCCTCAGAGGTGCGCCTTTTACCGTATCTTCTTCCATCAAATATCCTTTCCAGATGCCGTTGAGGCCTACCAGTGGCTGGTACAGTACCACCTGGCCGAAGCCTCGGCGGAGATCAAGAGGAACGTCTCCAAGGGAATGTCGTCCTTCGACGCGAAGAACCGCGCCCAAGTTGCCCATTGCCAGCCGATGGCGATCGCCTACGCCGAGCTGACAATGCTTCAGTGGGCGGTGGACGTCGCCTCGGAGGCTTCCTCGGACCTCCAGCAGGTCCTTCTCAAAATCTGCAAGATATACGCCCTGGCGAACCTCGAGAAACACATCTCGGCCTTCTACATGGGTAGGCGAGACATTGTGCCGTCCTTACCCCAGACGTCCTTGCAGGAGGATACTGTAGCGGCGCGGAGTTCGGGAAGACGCTTCAAGAGGAGCTGTCGAAGGCCGAAGAAGCACTGACGGTGGACGCTGTCGCCATCTGCGACGCGATCGCCCCCGACGACTTCGTACTCCACTCGAACCTCGGCGCCTCCGACGGAAACGTCTACGAACGCATCTTCCGCGAGTTCCAGAAGACGGCGAACGCGCGCCCCGACTGGTGGCCTGAACTGGTCACGAAACTCAGAAGCAAACTGTGAGCGGTACTGTATCTGGAGGAATGTATCAATGATGTCCCGAAATTAAATGAAGAGATCTGGGAAGTAGAAAGTGACTGGGAAAATGACTCATGAGGCCGAAGGGGCGGAAGATGGCCGGGACGACGTAATTAAAATGAGCTCTCGACAATGGCACAATCGATAGAGCAGCGTATAGGGACAGCGTCGAGCACTTCCCACAGCCGGAGAAGCATTCTGGAGGACCTGCCAAGACACAGATCTCGCCGTTTGCATAACTGCATGACTGATCAGCGGGGAGCGCTCCTCGCGTGCATGCGCAACTTCCCCCACAGATCGATTTATTTTTTATTGTGCTCCTCTCTCGGTCTGCCCTCCGAACGCTTTCGGAGGCCGCGTGCTCCCCGCGCCCATTTGCGTCCATTCTTCTCCGATTCTAAGCTGTTTCACAACTTTCCAAAAGCTGAATAATAGCTCCTGCGTCACGCGGTGACGTTGTGATCTCTCCATTTAGTCTTCCCTCCACCCGCACTCGTGCCACTTTTAGCGATGGGCACAACCGTCTCCCACTACCCTTCGACGCCGGCAAACTACCCCGTCTTCTCCATCACCATCAGAGGCCCGGACAAGATCAAGGTCATGGACGCTCCCGAAAACGTCGTGTCCCTCGTCAACAATGCGCTCCTGGCCTATTACGGTAGGAGCGGGGACATAGAATGGCACGGCGCATAATTTAGCCTTTGCTCTCTTTGCCTTTTGATTAATGGATGTGGCTAGCCGACAAAAAAAACCCCCCACGAGAATCGATTCCCAGAATCCAAGGAGCAAGGAGAGCAAGGAGGCTAGGCTCAATTCTCTCCTCAAAACACTCAAAATGAAAACTCAAAAAAGACCACAAAACACCCCTTGCAGGAGCGATCCAGGACGTCGATGTGGGTTTCGAGGGTGGTACGCGCTTCAAACTCTCCGGCTGTCCCTTCTCGAAGAGTGGCGGCTTCGACCTCTCCGTCCAGTCCAAGTACTTTTTCACGAGGCTCGTCGCCGATCTCTACGAGATGGGCTGGAAGCTGTGGCTGAACAGCGACCTCAGCCGACTCTACGACAACTCCACTCTCTTTTTCCACAGAGTGGCTCCTCCTAGAGAGTAACTTGCCCTTCCAAACACTACCGTAATCATGAATCCAGCGCCTTCTCGATTTGCTGCCTCAGTCTCAGCCACCACGACAAGTTCCAGCTGATCAACGCCCCCGACGTCCTCTACCAGGTCCTCCTGGCCTGTGTGGGGAATCTGCTCCAGGACGCGCAGACCTACAAGAACTGCTACTCGGTCAAGATGCACGGATACCTCTGGGACAACGACAACTATGACGAGGTACGGTAGTGTCCGAGGATTGTCCATAAAACCCTTCAGTCGACCAACGCGAGGATTCTCCTCCTAAACATCTTCCGGAACTTCCGCCTCGCCGGATTCTCCTTCTTCGGCACCGTCAACACCAAAGGAACCGCTGACAGCATCCTCTTCATCAACGTGGGTGGTCCTTCCGCGATTACTAGTCCTCCACTTTAGGAGGAGAGCACGACTCCCCCTCCTCCTGAGGAATACTGCATCGTCTCGCTGAACGCAAAGGACCGTCTTCGCCTCATCGAGTGTCCACATAACCTCGTGAACATGACGGCGCATCTTCTGAAGACTCGATGGCCCGGGGGCATCCAGGACCACTTCCAGGAGGGGAAGTGCGTCGAGTTCAAGATGAAGGGCTACCCCTGGTACGCCGGGGTCCGTGAAGATGCCGTCGTCAGTCGCCACTTCCTCGCGGAGCTCCTCAAAGAGAGCGTCGCCCATGGGTGGGCCGTCCTCACCGCCATCGACATCTCCAGAAAAGCCCAGGACAAGGCGAGTGACTCCCATTGGATACCGTACTTCCTTCTAGGCGATATTCGTCATGCGCCAGTGCACTCCCATGCGCATCCCCCACTTCTGCATCGCCCCATCAGACGACGACAAGATCCGGATCATCGGCGCTGATGCCCAGGTCCGGGAGTACGTCGCCGAAGTCGTCCGTCAGTGCTGGACCCCCGGAATCCAGGAAGAATCGGTACCACTCCCAAAGGGCCCCTAGATGCGTCCTTCTTTAGACGGGCTACGCCGAGGACTACCAGCTGAAGATGCGCGGCTGCCCCTGGGAGTGTTCCACATTCAGCGACTCCTTCGCTCTGGCGCGCATCATGATGACGCGGATCCTGACTTCCCTGAAGGCGATCGGATGGTCCGTCATCTGCTCGGCCGACGTCTCGGCAAAGTACATAACAGAGCACCGCGACAACCACAAGAAGCAGTATCCCGAGGTAGTCCCTACTGCCACTGTACAGCCCGAACGGCCGTTTTCAGGACGTCCACTCATGGTTCGTCGCCCAAACTTCACTCCTTGCCTCCGCCGGGAGTCCACCGGGAGTCGCCCCTTCGGCGCCCGTGGAGGCCGATGACGCGCCGTCGTCCTACACAGACGTCGTCGGGAGCTAGCGCTTTTCTTGTAGATGTTATGATAGCCAGAAGAATAAACGTACACATTCCCATAGTAACGAGATCTGTCGATTCGATAGGGAACCACGCAGAGCTGACTGACTGTGGCTTTGTTGATGTCGCGCCGAAGTAGCCATATGGTGATGACCGATCGATAGGAAGGACGTGAAGACTGAACTATTCAACATTTGTCCAACAGTGTGCCGTTCGGATAAAGTCAAAACTTTTCAAAAGGCTCTCTAGATGACATTAATCCACTTGAAAAGTCAAATTCTTGAGGTTACAGTTGATGTCATATTCTCTATGAAGGGTCCCTTTCGTAAGAACATAAACAGAGTATGCGTCCACTTCTTTCCAACTTCGTCACTAACCCAAAAATAACTTCTTTCCAAAACAAAGCAACTCTTGGAAACGTTTCGAAGAGCGACGACCATGACGACATCACCGATAGCAGTGCAGACGAGCCGATTACTCGAAAGAAATCTAATCACATTTATTTACCCAGCGACGTCATGCATCTTCTCCCCAAAACAACTTCCCCTCTCCCTCTCGCTTTCCTCAGCCCGACGCGCGCCAACTCCAGCCGCCCCACACAGAGATCCGCGCCGCGAAAGTCTCCCATTTAGGAGTGCCGCTCCCGCCACCTCCAGACGACGCATCGTCTCCCAGAAACGGCGGTTTCGTAATCTCCGAGATGACGTCAGAGGCTCCTGTGATGACTCTGTCGCCGCGGCTAATAAAAGCGCAGCAATGTGCATTTCCTCGCTGTTTGTCGCGCCGTCGCCTGGCCCTTGTCGAACCTCCCTCTAGGACTACTCGGTTTCAGGCGATGGGAACGTCCATCTCGCACTACCCGGCGACGCCCTCCAACTACCCTGTCTTCTCGCTGACCATCCGCGCCCACGACAAAATCAAAGTAATCGATGCCAACGTGGCCGTTGTCAACATCGTGCGCCAAAACCTCCGTTCCCACTATGGTCAGTCCTTCCGTGTTTTGTTTTCCCTCTGTCGTCGCGTGTGGTCCCCGGGGAAATGAGGGAATGAGGCTTCGGAGGATGTAAACAAACGCCTTTATCGCTTTCAGGCAAGATCCAGAACGAGTGGGTCGGCAACGATGGCGGCACTTGCTTCAAGCTCTCCGGCTTCCCCTTCTGCAAGACCGGAGGTTTCAACCTCTCCGTCAAGACGAAGCACTTCTTCGTCGAGCTCATCTCCGAGCTCTACAGGACCGGCTGGAAACTGTGGCTCAACAGCGATCTCAGTCGGATGTACGACTTCTCCACGCTCTTCTTCCATCAGAGCCCCTCGGCGCCGACGTATCCCACTTCTCCCTCCGTCCCTCCCCTCATCAGATCTTTCAGGAACTTCTCTCTGTGCTGCTTGAGCCTCAGCAGCTACGATAAGTTTCAGCTGATCGACGCGCCCGAGGTCCTGTACGACGCGCTCCTCTCCTGCGTCGGCAACCTCCTCCAAGCGAAGAACGTCCACGACCACTGCCTCGAGGTCAAGATGTACGGCAACCTCTGGCACAACTGCAACTTCTCCGAGGTACTGCAGTTCCCCGAAGAACCCTTCTAAGAGGACTTTTAGTCAACCAACGCGCGGACCCTGCTCCTCAACATCATCAGAACGTTCCGTCAGTACAGCTACGCCTTTTTCGGGACAGTGAACCTGAAGGGCACGGCCGACAGCATCTTCTTCATCAACGAGGGTGTTTCCCTGCCCCAGGAGCAGTACTGTGTCATCTCCCTGAACGCCAAGGACCGACTCCGTCTCATCGACTGCCCCAAGAACCTCATCGACATGGCCGCCCAGATGATCGTCGAGCGATGGCCCGGCGGTCTCCAGGATAGCTCCAAAGACGGCGAATGTGTGGAGTATAAGATGAAGGGCTACCCGTGGTACGCCTTCGGAAGAGACGCGGCCGTCACCAGCCGCCAGTTCGTCACCACGCTCCTCCAGGAGAGCGTCCGGAGGGGATGGGCCGTCATGACCTCTCTGGACGTCTCTCGGAAGCCCAGCGACAAGGTGACGCGCCGACCCGAGGCCCTGTCTACTAGACGCTTCAGGCGGTGTTTGTGATGCGCAGCTGCGCATCCATGCCGATCCCCCACTTCTGCATCGCCCCCGCCGACCGCGATAAGATCCGGATCATCGGCGCCGACGACCTAATGGAGCGTCTCGTCGCCGACGTAATCAAACAGGCCTGGACCCCCGGCATCCAGGACCAATCTGTGGGTTCCCTTTCCCTGCACGCCTAAGCCCTCTTCCAGAAGGACTGCAATAGTCTAGAGCTGAAGCTGCGCGGCTATCCCTGGCAGTGCTACTCCTTCTCGGACTCCTTCGCCCTGGCGCGCATTATGATGACCCGTATTCTGACGGCCCTCGAGGAACGCGGATGGTCGGCCATCTGCTCGGCCGATGTCTCGGCAAAGTTCATCAGCAACTCGGACAACCGCAGCCACGACCACCCCTGCGACGTGCACTCCTGGTTCATCGCGCAGACCTCTCTCATCTCGGCCCAGGCCGGGCCCTCCTCCTCGTTCTCCCCGGAACCCTTCGGATTCGCGCCGCCTTCCTACAAGGAGGCTATGTACAGCTAATGACTACAGAGATCTAGAGTCTATTTATCCGACTGCAATGCTTCTTGCCTCCTTCTGTAAATATATATCCCGCATTTGTGATGTTTACTGGAAACAAAGCGACAGTCAGCAAACACAGGACAATCTTGTTTGCACGGCTAAACAGCAAATATTTCCACTCAAATCCGATGGACATTCAAAATCGGAACATTTGAGGGTTCTGCACATCTAGATTCTAGTGACTGTTCATGAAGGATGGGTTATGATATCCAAGATGACAAACGGAGAATGACTAAAAAACAAAAAGAGAGGCAAGAAATAAGGACAAAGTGCGCAGCAAATCCTAGGCGGCTAGGACTCGGTCGTGGAGTTCAGATTCGCTGACCGGATCCGCTTGTAGCATCACGAAAGTCCGACGAAAGTACAGTACCCCTTCTTCGAAAAATCGCAACACTTCTTAATACCACTCCAATTTGGGGATTTCGGAGTCGATGAATAGTGCGTCGCAGCTGGACGGCCTTCGCGCGGCGGGACTTACGCGTGCAGAGCCGAACTGTCAGCGGAGAAATCCTCCGCAGGCGAAGACGACCCTCATTATGCGGCCAACGTCGTCGACCGCGGCGCTGATCCCCAATCGCACGAATCGTCGACGTGTGACTCACGCCGTCTTCTCCCCTTCGACGTCACCGCCTAACGCCGCCGCTATCGGCTTCTCCGGAGTCGTTATCGTTTCGCGGGACCCTTTTTGGAGGGAAATTCGGCTTTTAATTCCGTTTTTTTGCGCAGATACTTCACTTCTCTTCTTCTGGACGCAGAAGATGGACCTCGAAGGCAGAGGTGAGTCTCCGGGACCGGCGTCTTTCGGACTCTTTGGTGCTTAGAAATGCTCGTGGACGGCGACGACCACATATACGCGACTCCTCAGAAAACCCACTTTGTCAAAAAGAGTTTGATATGTTCCTCCCTTTGTCGTCTTTTGTCTCAAAAGCTTTGCATCTGTCCCAACGCTTCTGTCCTCCTTCTTTGCATCCTGGGGTGCTAGGCTTGCAGAGGACTAGAAGGCATCCCCGCTTCTTCCTCGTATCCTCTATTCCCTTCAGATGGAACATCGTCCAAATCGACACCTCGCGCCCCCCGATCTCTCGGCGATTCCTCCAATCCCCTCTGCTCCCAGCAAGAATTCGTCGGATTCGGCAACTTCCCTAACCAGATCTTCCGCCGCTCCATCAAAGAGGGCTTCGAGTTCTCGCTGATGGTGGTGGGCGAGTCGGGCCTCGGCAAGTCCACCTTCATCAACACGCTCTTCCTCGCGGAGGTCTACGGCGCGCCTCCGGAGCAGCGCGACCCGATCCCCACGACGGTGAACATCGAGAGCAAAACGGTGCTGCTCGCCGAGAACGACGTCAAACTGCACCTCACCTTCATCGACACCCCCGGCTTCGGCGACGCCGTCGACAACAGCAGATGGTGCGGATTCTACCCCTCTGAGCCTCATCCTCCCCCTTCAGTTGGCACCCGATCATGGAGTTCGTCGACCGCCGCTTCGCCGACTTCCTCGCCGAGGAGACGAAGATCCTCCGACAGCAGAAGATCCCCGACCGGCGCGTGCACCTCTGCCTCTACTTCGTGGCGCCTACGGGCCACGGGTGAGCGAAGCCGATGCCCCTGGAACTAAGGATCCGTTCTAGGCTGAAGCAGCTGGACGTGGAATGCATGCGACACCTCCACGACCGTGTCAATATCATCCCCGTGGTGGCGAAGGCCGACACGATGACCACTTACGAGCTGTTGCTCTTCAAGAAGAGGATCAACGAGGACATCGCGAAGCACGGTATCAAGGTCTACAGATTCCCCAACGCTCAAGAGGAGAAGACGGACCTCCGGGGCAGATTCCCCTTCGCTGTGGTCGGAAGCGACGTCGTCAAGAAGTCGGCGACCTCGGGCAGGAACGTTCGGGTCAGGGAGTATCCCTGGGGCGTCGTCGAGGTGGAGAATCTTCGGCACAACGACTTCATCGCCCTCCGGGATCTCATCATCAGGAAGAACCTCGTCGATCTTATAGGTGGGGAGATCACGGTGGACAAGATGTTGTATCCTTTCTCTCTGTGCAGATGTGACTCGAAACGTCCACTACGAGAACTTCCGCTTCCGTCACATGTGCGAACTCCCAAAAGGCGCCGCCGACAGGTAGATCCCCTTTCTCCTCCCCAGCTGACCCCCATTTCTGTGTAGCTCGAGGGATCCGTTCACGCAGCTGGAGCAGGAGCAGCGGAGCTGGGAGTCGGAGTTCGACCGAGGCCGCGAGGAGAAGGAGCGCGTCTTCGCCGAGCAGGTCGCTGTCCGCGAGAAGAGGCTCGAGGAGAAAGCGGCGCAGCTGGCGGAGATCGAGGCGGAGGCGAAGCGGATACTGGAGGAGAAGCAAGCGCAGCTGGAGTCGTTGATGCGCGAGGTGGCGGCGCTCCGCGGGGGCACGGCCGAATCGCTCTCGTCGAAGTCGTCCGGAGGCTCGCCCTACGAGAAGGCGAAGAAGAAGAGCATCTTCGGCCGATAGAGGCTTTTGTGTGTGCACGTCGAGTGGAATAAAGTTTCGACGCCCCCGCACGTGATCGCCGATCCGATCGTCGTCAAAAGACCAATTGTTCAGCCCGTTAGGGGAATTAGTATTCAGCGGGCGACGCCGGATTCGGCGCGGAGCCGATCCGATCCTCGAAGGCCCTTCGAGGAAGGTAGACCCCCCAGAAGTTCGGTCCCACGCTTCTGTGTGAGGGAATCGTCGCTCCGAATTGATCTTTTCGATCGCCGTGTGCTGCATTCTGTGCATTTGCGTCTTATTCTTCCGGGGAAGATTCCGTGGAGCTTCGCCTCTATGAAGTGAGCGTCTCTCGAAATGTGGCGCACTTCGGCGGCGCCCCCAAAATCTGAGTATTATCAGAGCGCGATGTCCACTCGGTTCAGTTTCCGGCCGAACTATTGTAGCGTTGTCGCGGCAAGATCGCCGAAGACGGCGTCCGGTAGCCACTCGGACCGCTTTTAATCAGCGAACGCAGTCCGCTTCAGAGCCATCGTTCAGATTCCCCCGATGCTCTCCGTGGGTTCGTCGTCCCACACCCCCTTCCAGGCGTCGACCTCCTTCGCCTCGACGCCGGAGACGCCTTCCGAAAGCTTTCAGCGTCGTCATGGCTCTTTCACCGCTCACAAAAGAATCGCCGAAGGCGGATTCTCCACGGTATACGCTATGGTGGACGCGGCGAGCGGCGAGCGTATTGCCCTGAAACTCGTCGACCTCAAGGACGACAAGAAGCTCGAGTACCTCAACGACGAAGTAGGCCTCTCCGGGGCTTCCGGGCACAATATTCCCTTCAGATCCGCATCATGCGCCGTCTCAACCATCCCCACGTCGTCCGCCTCCTCGCCGCCTCCGTATCGGGGAGCTCCGACGACTCTCGGCAGGGGGCCCTTGTGATGGAACTCGCCGCCTGTGGATCGCTCTTTGACTTCGTCCGAAGTGAGTCCTCCTTCTCCTCCGACGATTCGAGAATCTCCGTTTCAGATGAGTCCTCAGGCTTAGACGTCTTCCTCGCGCGGATCTTCTTCCGGCAGATCGTCGGCGCCGTTTGCCACCTCCACGAAGTTGGCATCGCTCACCGCGACCTCAAGCCGTCCAACGTCCTCGTCATGGACTCAGGTTTCCTCTTCCATTTCCATGTCTTTCCTAACCGAATGCTTCAGAAACGGTGAAACTGGCCGACTTCGGCCTCTCGGCGAACGTCCGACGCAACACGAGAGGAATCGAGCTCCGAGACGAGAACTTCTCGGGCACCGATCAGTTCTCCTCGCCGCTGAAACTCAAGGAGAAGCCTTCTCTGTGAGTCCTGACTGTCTAGAGGCTAAGACTGCTCCTTTCAGGGCGACGAAGGACGACGTATGGGCGTTGGCGCTCGTCCTCTTCTTCATGCACACCGCGTCGTTCCCCTGGGACAAAGCCTCTGAAGACGACGAACGCTACAGGGCCTGGAGCTCGACCTTCTCTCCTCCGAAGCCGTTCCTCTCCCTACCGATGAATGTCCAAGGTGCGCATCCTTGGCCTCCCTCCACGCTCTATTCCTTTCCAGGCGTGCTCGAAGCGATGCTGGCGCCTCTGGAGCGCAATCGCTCGGCGATCGGAGACGTCGCCGAATCGGCCTATTGCCGTTTGGAAGACGACGGCGACGTGTGGGTCGAAGAAGTCCTCTACGACGAAGACGGGAACCCCGTGGGCCTCTATAACGATCCCAACTACGGTATGACCACCGTGGAGATGGACGCGGACGACTTGCCGAAAAGGATGGAAGTGGAGGAGGATCTCGAGGAGCTGATAGACGTCGTCAACTAGAAGTGTTTGTACAGCCAACAGAGAGTACAAAGTTCTATTCGTTGCCTTAATATCACATAAATTATCACATTTAAACCGATCTCTTGCTTGTTTCGTTTTTTTAAATCGATCTCCAAGTCCTTCGAAATGCGCATTTCTAATGACCCCAAAAATCCAGCGACCCTAGCAACGCGTTCCTCACGACCACCTCAGTGGCCCGATGCAACATGGCCAACGCGCTCCAATTCTGTGTTCTCCTCCTACTCACTGTATGTTCTCTCGCGTAAACGTGAGCCTACCGTACCCATCCAGGTCAGAAGACCCGTGGCCGAGGCCGTTCGCTTCACGATTCTCCCCAACAACATCGTCGGAGGCTTCGGAATCGCCGAGGCCGTCAAGAACGTCGACGAGTGCAGCGATCGCGCCCACAGGAGCGGGAAGATCGCCTTCAGGGTGCAGCTCGAGGGTGAGCAGATGCACTGCTCCCTCCTGGAGAGCTTCAGGAGTTTCGAAGCCAAGAAGGAGGGCGTCGGCGATTATGTGATGGACACTTCGATGGACGGAAGCGTCTGCTACGGAAGCGGGGAGCAGAACGGTGACTGGGAGGAGGAGGTGACTGTTAAACCCGGCGTTTCAGTGATAAAACTCGTGTCCGGATCGTGCAAGGTTAAAGAAAGTGGGTGCAAGACGCTCTCGGACATGGTCAGTCATCCCCCCGAGTCCAGAAGACCCTTTGTTTTCAGAACACGTATTGCCACTTCGTCGGTCGGGACATCCCTAACTGCGTCTGTAAGTGAAATCTTATCTGAAAATCTAAAAAAGCCGTATCTACGAGTAAATCCAGCTGGGAAGGGAGGCTCCGTGGAGGCTACGAAGTGTCCAAAAGGCCACACCCTAATCGGAATCGAGAAGGAGACGCTCCTCTGCTGTCCTCCCAATACGAAGTTCGTCAAGGAGAGCGCCAAGAAGGCGTTATGCTGTCCGGAAGGGACGGAGTTCGAGAAGGAGGAGGAGGGCAGAGCCGTCTGCTGCCCTAAAGGAGCGTCCTTCCAGAGGACGGAGGGTGGCAGGGACCTGTGCTGTCCCAAAGACACGGAGTACAAAGGCACCTCAGAGGGCAAGCCCATCTGCTGTCCGGCGGACCACGAGATGAACGCCGGGTGGAGCCACTGTTGTCCCAAGGAGTTCGCCTTCAAACAGAACTTCAAGAAGTGCGTTGGGATGGTGGCGATGGTGAGTGCGCTTCCAGCCGCCCCACGACGCGGTCTTACAGGGCGCAAACCTCCCCAAAACGACGGCCGAGCTGAAGAAGCACTGCACCGACAGGGCCGCATCCGTTCCCGTGAAAATCGAAAACGCCGCTCAGAATCAGGACGTCTGTAAGCAGCTTGATTCGCCACTACCGTATGGACATCTTTTCAGTGGAGGTGGTAGGCACAAGCGAAGCCCTCATCGGCCTCTACGTGCCGCGGGGGAAGTACAAGATGCACTGGATCTCGGACGACTCCCTCCCCGATTACAACAACATGAACGCCGTCGACCGGGAGCACACTTTTGGCGACAAAGGGGAGGTCCGATTCTTCGAACTGCACTGGTTTCACCTCTTCGATTGTAGCACTTCGGGAAATTCCAGTCGAAGGCCGAACAGGACCCGGGCTTCTGGCACATTGTGAACCCGGCCAAGGTCCCTCCGAACGTCGTCTGCATGACGCCGATTCACAACGGAATCTAGCGATATATGTATGAGTTCAACACAGAGGCTTGGAAAAAGGTGAATTAGAACATAGTGGATTCCTCCAGTTGGAAAACGACAGCAAAGGTTATGGGTAATACAATGAAGATAAGGAGCGCTGCACCAATCAACAGAACTCTTCCTGTCCATGACTTCTCGTTAGGATCAACATACATTTGCACATGCCGCGGAGAGTCTTCGTAGCTGACGACCACTTTGTATTTCCCGCTCCAATCCAATTTGTAGAGACAGCAAAAAACAATTCAACTGGAAGGGATGAACTTGAGTGTCTTGGCCACCTCGGCGAAGCCAAGCTCTCGTGGACGCTCCCAAAAGTTCTCAAGGCTTATTGAGTTGATGGAAGCCACGATGAAGATCAACCTATCTATATCCACTCGGTCCCCCTCGATTGGACACCACGGCTTCTTGCTTCAGTCGAGATAGTGCTTCCATATGGAGTAGTGGAGCGTCTTGGAGTTCGATGCATAGGCGACTCGCAAGAAGATGTCACATCGAGTGGAGAGGACCACCTTGACAGAAGGTGACCACGAGAAGTCCAGCTGGCCGAGGTTCTGCAGAGATTCCTTGCTCATGTAGTGGAGAATGGGGGAAACGAGTTCGGGGGGCAGCGCATCCATTATTGGAAGGTGACGGGCGCAAGACTGAGTGTGACCATGGAGGTGCGGACGGACACACATTTGAGAATTTTCATCCTATCATTCGCGTAACTACGAGAATCTTCATCTAGCCTTCATCTGGGGCGAATATGTTAAGTCCAAAGTTTGTGATATGTGTATTGGCTCTCGATTCGGTGAGTTCCGACCGGAGGTGACCTGCGCGGTCCTCCCTGAAATGATCCAGATTGCCCACATCACAGAACAAAGTCAGAGATCACAGTTTATTTGATTTTCAAAACAAAGGTACATCATCGATAATGTCGGAAAGCGCGTTGCGCACATTCATAAACACACGCTTAAACGCGAGACCATCTCCTCTGGAACGGCGGCAGTCGATGAACACCCTGTCGACGGTGCTGTGGACAGTGACGATGAACGTCAGGTTGGATCCAGAAACGACCATCTGAACAAAGCACTTCAGAGAGAGAATTTTTACAGAAATTCGCTACCTGGTTGGAGAACTTCGTGTGACACTGATATCCAAAGGACTTCACGACGTCCTCGAACTTCTTGATCGCCTCTTCCAGGGGTACGATGACACAGAAACGAGTCATACGGCGCACAAGATGTTGTAGATTATCCTATAAGTAAAGACATTATCACGGAAGCTTCCTATCAAGTATGTACGAGCTGCGATAGGGTTTGCGAACCGCTGAGGAAAATCTCCTTGATGTCGGCAGGTTGCGAGAAGCCATGGTAGGCTCTGGCGGCAGCACGGAACTGAGCGTTACTGAAAGCAGTAAGTATAAAGGTGTAAGGATCGGCAGCAGTTCATACTTCTCTTTGTCTTCGGTTCTGATGGTCGGCTGTGAACTAGAGATGTTCGCGGACAATACACGGCTCTTTTTCGTTTCTGGGACGTCCTCAGCCTTAACGATGTCCTCCTGTGGTGCGACGACTTCCCTGGGTTTCCTCTCTATGGGTTTGTAGTTGGCGTACCAATCGTCAACTTCGATCTCTACAATGGTGGCCCTCCTGTTGGGATCCTCGACCAGTATTTTGCGCACCAGAGCTGAAATGCACCAATGAGAATTCAGCGTGTAGAGAACGACACATACCGAGCACTTTTTCCGGCATTCGACACCAAGGCTGGGCAGTTGGTTCGTAGTCATCCATAAACTCACGGTACGCGTCGTGCTCCCTGTTCGGCTCTTCCCATGGAAGCTCACCGACCATCATGGCAACCAACACTATGCCCGCAGACCATATATCGTTCGGAGGGCCCCTAAAGGTTGCTAAGTTAGGACTGATACATGGGAGACGGTAGAAACCTGTAATGGGCGATCGATTCATCCATCACTTCAGGAGCTCCATAAGGTACTGTACCGCAACGAGACTCGAGAAGGCGCTCCTGGCCTTGTGGGTTCTTGAACAGAGTGGCTAGGCCGAAATCTCCGATTTTTAGCCAGTCTACAACAAAAAAGTTCATTCACCACTGTGTAACAAGGATCAACTTACTCCGACTGGTGAGAAATAAGTTCTCGGGTTTGATATCGCGATGCGCGATTCCCAACGCGTGCAGATGCTTGATGCCACTTACGATATTCTGGAGAAAGATGTGGGCTCTGTACTCCTCCATCCCGACGTCCGGTTCTAGATGAAAGCTGATAAGGTGTAAGGTGCGAAAAACTTTTGCCCACCGATTTGATCGAACAATTCGCCATAGCTGCAGTACTCCAGGAACAGCTGTACTTCATGGTGATCAAACCGCATCCCGAAACAGTCTACTATATTGGCGTGGCCCTTCGCCTTGCGGTGTAGCATGTCCTCCTTCTTCATCTGGTGGACAGCTCGCTGATTGTCCGCCTTGATGCACTTCATTGCGAAGCACATGGTGCCTTCTCTGTTCTGTATAAGCTTCACTTCTCCATAGGCTCCTTCACCAATGGTTCGCACAATGCTCCACAGCGGATCTTCAGTTGCTTCGCTGCTGTTCTCACCGGAGCTTACCATTGGCTCGTCGCCGGAGGACATCATGCCTGAAAAGAAAGCTGTCAGAAGGAGAAAAACAAAGGGCATTTCATTTCACGGCTCACTAATCGACACGACGTGGATAACACCCACAGACCGCAAGGAAGGAAAATAGATACTTAGAAAACGGCGATAAAAGCGCCGGCGGTGTTGCTGCTGGTAGATTTCAAAAGAAAGGCCGCAACATTCCGAACGGCTCGATTTCGCGCCATGGAGGGGAACGTCGCAGGAACCAATTCACGTTTCGAGCTGCAACGCGAAAGGCAGAAGTCGCGACGACAGACGAGACGACGAATTAGAGACACTGCGGCGCACTTCTGAAACGCCGATGTTTCGCATTCGGTTGCAAAGAGCTCGCTCGCCAGAGATGGTGAATTTGATAGCACCGAGTGGCAGTGCATAGTGCGCGGAGATAACCATACGCAAACTATTCTGCCGCAACAACAAAAGATCACGGAACCTCACACTGCATCAATGAAGAGACAAAAAATTCAAAATACTGGCGCCACTAATCTTTGAAACAGGTGCGTAAAACATGCGCCAACTCTCTACAGTCGCCATATACAATATCGGTGCGAGACCGGGAGTTGTGTTCGTCAGGTGCCCAGGCAGTGACCACTCCCGCTCTCGCTCGCACTTGTCGGGAATCCGGAGGTGGATCCATGTGATAAACATCGTGACAGGATTACTGCTCTCACTTCATCTTCCGTTCCAAACGAATTTTGTGTCCAGCAGGAAAGGGATTTATCGCAAAAATTGGAAACCAATAGCTTCTTAAAATCAATAGACTTGTTCTTTCGAGCCCTTTCTCAGGAACATGTCCTTGACTCGAGTCTGCAAACGATGTGCTTAATTACTGAATTTATGCTTCTCCGACTTACGAAAGATTTCTTCGATTTAGACACTGGCTTTGAGGTCGCCGTCTGCAATAACGCTAGAATCTTCTCGCCTCTGTATGCAATCTCACCTTTGTAGTGGAACCTGAGTGTATCACGGTTCTAGCGGTTTTTACGCCAGATCGAGAAGAGGACGGACGAATGGTTACAGATGCCGGGGTGGTGTTGAGTGATTTTGAAGCGTCGGAGACTGCGAATCTAAACGAGGGGTATACGTTATTAGAGTGACTCGACTTACGCCAGAGTAATCTCGCTTGGGGAGAGATTCTCGAGGTTCCGGACTTCTTCGTCGAATGTCGGGCGACTCCTGAAACAACAAGGTGAAGCTGATACTTAATCGGGCACTGACCCATTGAAGGATTTGGGCCTGCGTTTCGCGGCTTTTGCCTTATCCACATCGTCCATGGTTTCGGTGGCTGAGATGAACGTGTACACCTCAAGAATGGTGCTCGTGAACAGCTCGCGCGCCTCCATCGTTTCCAACGTTGCGAAGCGGTCCCAATGGCTGATGATCTCTGCCGACGGCGATGGGTGCACGTAGCAAGCGTGCGCTCCCTTCTCGAGCTCCCTGATGTTGTTATGGCAGGTTCTGAAGATGTGCGCGTCGTGGTACATCCAGTTTTCCGTGTCCATGGGCTCTCGCACGTCCTCTACGAAGTCTTCATCGCCCGATGACTCCGCACTCACCGATTTCTGAAGCTCAAATAGGATCGCCTTCTCGGGATATATTGTGAATTCCTCCGACTTCTTCTCCGTTACCTCTATCTTTTCCTTCGGCGCTCCCTTGAGGACAAATTGGATATCGCCTGAAAAGAGCATTCACTACATTACCGTCGTCTTTTGCTCTCACCTTTACGGGTCTCCTCCCAACTCTTCTCGCGCACCTTCTCCATCTGCACCATCCGGTCAACGATCGTCGAATTCGGCTTCCGTCCGAGAGCCTTCTGTGCGTCTTCGATCTCCTTCTTCCTCTCTTCCACTGTCTTACGCTTGTTACATTTCCTATGCGCGCCTCTTCCCTTCGCCTGAAATCGGAAACGCATTACGGTATAACTATGCTGTCACCTACCTTGGAGTCGGTCATTTTAGGGGGAGTTTTCGATTTGGACCATTTTCGTTGAACCGGTGAGCGGTTCGGAGAGAGCGCCACCGTTGACGTCAACGGTACCGGCGACGGAGTCGACGAGTCCGGCACCCTGGGTAGGCTCTTTGCCTTCTTCTTCTTGATGATATGGCACATCGCGGAAAGCTGCTGTTGACCCTTTCAAACGAAACGACCACTCCCCATGCAATTCAGAAGTCTAATGAGTGAGCAGCAGCCGAGTCCCTCTGATCGATGTTCTCCGAGACGCCGTGGCGCGGTTGTAATTCCCCAGCAGCTAAGGCTCGGACGGGGAACCCGTTCCTTGGCATCGCGCACTGACTCATCGCCTTTCGACGACAAAACAGAAGTCTCGAGAAATCCGAAGAATGTTAATGGGAGGCGCGGTGACCGAATTCGACTGTTTTCGCGCTGATTGATCGGTGCGCTCCTCGGAGCGTACTTAAGCGCAGTGAGAAAGACACTCGCTAGTCTTGGTTTCATTCGCAGATAGTTCTAAGGACTTGCGATTGATCCTCGGATCTCCAGAAGGACAAAGTTGCGCGTTATAATAACCCGAAGTGACAGATGCGAAGATCGAGGTCGGACGCAGTTTATTTGTTTTTAACGACGTTCTTTCCACGAACGGCCACATTTCGCGTCCTTTTGTAGTAATCATGTCTCCGCGACCTTCGATCTGCTCTCTTCCGTGTTATGATAATATATGGACTCCCAGATCGATGAACTGAGAAGAAAGCGCAGGAAAATGTGAAACGTCCTCAGAAGTTTCCTCTTTTTTTTAAAGTTTCCAAGAATCCTCAGAAGTGTCCGCCGCGATCGAGGATGCCCATAACTTTCGATTCGGTGAAAACGCAGCGGAATCCCTTTGTCATCTGATTGAGCTCACCGAACTCCACCAATGCGCAGAATTTCAGCTCAATCGGAGGCGGACACTTCGAAGAGATCCTCCGTGAGTGTCACCGAAATTCAAAAATTATGAGCAGAGCGAACATTCGACTAATACCACTTCGTTCCAAGACCGTCCTTGGTCATCGATCTCCTAAAATCCTGCTTCTTTTTTCTCTTAGGGTCTCATCTCCCAACCTTCTGTTCACTTTCTTATTCTCCGTTTCCCTCGATTCCTACGCCGAATTCCCCTGACTAATTAAATCCCGCACCATCATTTATGTGGAAACGTGGCACTTAGTCACCACGTCGGACACTTCAAATTTCCATAACCTGTCCGTGAGGGTAATATCAATCACTTCGATCACTTCTCCCCTTCCCTGGGGATGTTTGTTCGCCTCCCCTTCCCAAGCCGTATTTTACCCAATAGTGTGAACCTTTGTGATTTATGTCCTCTCGATGCAAATGGCGCTTTTTTGGCCCGCCCTACCTGTTCCGAACACTGTATTTAAGCCAATTGGCCTTTTTGCCGAACGCTCGCCCTTTTAGCGGTTCTCGGCGGAACCGGTCGCCCTTCCCGGTTGCGCAACTCCTTGCCTCCTTTTCCTCGATTCGCCTCCGATCGGCGACTATTTGTTCGCGCCGATCGCCATCGGCGGTTAGGGAGTATCCCTTCCTCCGCGATCTCCGCCCCGACGTCGTCCGCGTCCGCGGCGTCATTCTCGCGTTCCCTTCGTACTCGTCCCGTCGTCCGCCACTTAATCGCTTCTTTTCAGAAAAAGCCTGACTCATGCAGCGCCCCAACGGATCCGGCCTTCCCAGGTGAGTCCTCTTCATCCCCTAATCTCCTTGCTCGCATCTCTTTTTTGCGACTTTTCATCTTTCGCTGACTCATGGTTCCTGTTCTGTATTCCGATCAGATTACATGCCCCGACCGATTTAAGCGATCCACGGTTTAGCCACGGCGTCCTCGGAACGATCTTTTCCACCTCTTTCCACGAAAACAAGGTTTTGACTAAAGATTAGGACAGGACCAAACAGCGAACTCCGGTGGCTACTTGCGGGGGCGAAGATAAACAAACGGTAGCTCGGAAATATCGATTCCCCGAAGTTCTCCTCCGAGAACTTTCCACCTCTGACTCACTTCCGTTCGTCTATCTTCGAGAACTTTCGGAATGTCGTGGCCCTTCTCCCCTGACGTGACTTTCCCGCAGCCTTCCGATCTCCCGATCACTCCAAAAACAATCGAGAGTTCAAGGTCGGCCCTTATCAGTTCTGTTTTTTAAAGGCGACCTCGACTCCTTTGTTCACCTCTGTTGTGCCTCCAGCGGCTGCAGTAAAGTGCGGTGACTAATGCAATTTGTAACGTCTGCGGCCGGGATATCCGGGGCACCGTCTCCGCTTCCCTTCGGTGACCTTTTTTCGTTGCGCGGCCAAAGAACAAACTCGTTCTCGACTCCGCAGTGACTGATTGCCGCTCCCGTATTTGTATTGCGGTCGACCTTGGGTCTGTCGCGCCCGAGGCTCCCGATCTTCGCCTTCTCGGCGACGCAATTACCGTTAGCGATGTCGATCGGCGCCGATGAAAACAGCCCTAACGCGCCCCCTTTCAGGGACTTCCAGCAGTTCTTCGACCAGCAGCGAAAAGGTCTCCCGAGGACCACCTTCGCCGACGACCCTTTCTTCGAGCCGCACGCGTTCCCCCACCGCCGCTTCGGCTCCAACCCTCGACTCTCCAACGACTTCTTCGGAGAGGAACCCTTCCAGCAGCAACAGCAGTACTTCCAGCAGCCCTCCTTCTCACAGTCCCTTCCACGTCGCTCCCCCACTCATTGCCAGCAGAGCCACTCGGAGTCGCAGCCCGGAAACGTCACCATCATTAAAACGAACATCCCGGAGCGCGACGAGCCCCAGAATCCGCCACAGAAGCCGCAGAGTCCTCCGCAACCTCCGCAGACGCAGTCGATTCCTATCCAGCACATCAAGACCGAACGAACTCCCGTCGCCAAGAGTCCGAGCGCCGACAGCCAAAGCACCAGGTGAGCTTCTACATTCTGACGCCTTTCCATGGCGCAGTGATCTCGCAAGATCCAACTGGAATGCCTGTAAGGTCCTAGATATGACTTCAGAGACCAAAACCAGAAGGAAAAACAAACAGATCCCACTTTCCGTCCTTCCAGAAGCTTCTGGTCCTTTCCCCCAAAGTGCATCTGTCCTCCTCGTAATATTACAAATGAGGCTTCGGTGCGTGTGCTCCTATAAAAGACCAAAATGTGGCGTAGAGACCCAGTCAACGTAAGACCGTTTCGCACCTCTTGTCCACGTGTTATCCGTGCCATTTCACCCACTTCCCCCTCCTCTAAGTGAAGACAAACACACGGCGACATATGCAAATTCGCCTTCGGAGGAACCGGTCCTCCTAATCCCCTTCCTCCGAGCCTTCTTAATTTCACTCCTTGCAGCAGCTCCTCCGGAATCGTCGCCGGCTCCGCCACTGACTCTAACGTCGCCTCCTCGCGCCGCGAATCGATCGCCGACTCCGAGAAGACCGTCGAGATGCCCGCGCCCACGAACGGCAACGCCGACGTCCCCGTGCGTCAGGTGCCCATCGGCCTCGGCCTCGTGCGGAACCGCTCCGTCGACGACTTCAACGACCAGATCGTGAACCTGCTGGACGAAGCGGAGCGCCGCGTCGAAGTGCTCAGGTAGGCGCGGGCGACCGGTTGGCGCCGAGGTGTTGACCCAGGGGATTAGCCTCTACAAGCACCTTACAAGAGACCGGAGTGACTCGGCGTTTCCAGGGAGCAGGCCGGAGTGCTCGAGCAGGAGAAGGAGCAGCTCCTGGACATGCTCAAGAACGTGTGCCTTAACACGGACCTCCTGCGGCTGGGCCAGGGCGACCGCGAGGACATCAACGCCACCACCAACAGACTCCTCAACAGGTGCAAGGCCGTCGAAGTGGTGGTGAACACGCCGCGCAACGAGGAGCAAACGAAGGCGCTCAACGCCGTCAACGGCCTCATCGAGGGCGCCGTCACCAAGATGCAGGAGGACCTCTGCAACTCCAAGGAGGTGAGTCTTCCAGATTTCGGGCCCCTAACCCCCTTCAGACCGTCCAGCGCTACTTGAACGCGTGCAACCCTGACATGCCCGAGGGCCCCATCGACCAGCGCTTCCAGGCCCAGGTAATCGAGTGCACCGCCGACGATCAGAAGAAGATCCGCCGGAAACTGGCCAACATCATCCAGCAGATCGACAGGGCGCAGCGCACCTGCCAGCCCTCCTTCTGAGCCCTTTTAGCCCTTCTTATCCTTCCTATTTCAACAAATGTACATTTGAGTATTTGTAAAAAGAGAAACGGTGTGTTGTGTCATAATAAACGGATTTACATTAGCGAGCAGCCGCCGCCGCCCTCCCGAGGCGCACTACTGCGACTCTGCACCGTCTGCTTCTCGATAAGGGGCGCGTGGACGTGGTGGGGTCGTGGACTGTGGACCGGCGCCTTCGGAGGCCGATTCTCGTTGTTCATCTCCCGGAATACCCGCTCGTTGTAGGGTTTGTAGGATTTCTCGCGGTCCACGCGTTCCCTAGAAGACGATGAAATGTGCCTCGGGGAAAGACCTACTTCTCCAGCGGCCGATCCAGCTCGTGGCCTCTGAATTTACCCTTCTTCCGGTTCTTCCGCTCCTCGGCGTCGATCGTCCGAAGCGCCTTCCGGAGGCCCGTCCACTCCTCCACCGAGGCGCACCCGTGTTGGTACCACGGATCGGCGCGGATCTCCTTCGTGGTGGCCCGCTTCTTCGGATCTGGGTGCAGGATCCACTTGAGGAGAGCTGAAACCGGGAACTATGCCTTGCCTAACCTCTCGTGGACCTACGAATGACGTCGTCTGGCATGTCCTCCCACTCCGTGGAGTGCTTGATGCTGCCGTTCTCCCACATTCGGAACTTCAGGTCCCTCTCGAAAGGCTCGTCCCAGGGCGGTTTTCCATTCACCATCTCGATAAGAACGATGCCGCACGCGAAGATGTCCACGGGATGCAGCAGATAGGGCCCCAGGTACATCTCGGGGGGCATGTAGCACTTGGTGCCTGTGAAACCCGCCATCTTGCGCGGTATCCCGTTCTTGTACGAATTCGTCGCGAAGCCGAAGTCGGCGATCTTCAGGAGAACTGCAACGGGGGCTAGGTTACGGTAATTGCGAAAGACTCTCACAGTCTTTGGTCAGAAGTAAGTTCTCCACTTTGATGTCGCGGTGGGCGATCCGCTTGGAGTGGATGAATTCGATGCCTTCGATCAGTTGCCGGAAGAAGTGGCGCGCGTGTCTGAAGTTCAGGTACGCTGCAACCATAAAAAGTCATTCTTTATCCACGGGAATCATCTGTTGATCCACACACGAGTGCGTCTATTCAAAATTGCTATCCTTCTGCCATTATAAGATGGAGAGTCCGATCTGCGATGACATCTCAGCCCATTATTATTTCAGGAGGCTGTCACAATCCGCGTGTTCTCTGTGCGCACTTTAGGTCAAGGCGAATACTAGGCACCATCTGAGCACCATCTGTGTTTTGATGTCTTGAACACAATGGAGCTATTCCTGACGTCATACCATATCCACGTACAGCAACGATGTCGCACACGTGATTACGATTGATAAGGGTCACTGTGAGATTGTGCAATAGTGATGTCAAGAATCTTATAAAAGTGACCTTTTCGGTGCCTTTTTCAATCTGTCACAGCATGGAAGACATCGAATTTCTCGACAATCCTTCGCAGGACGACTGGATCCTCTGCGTAGACCTCGTGAGTTTGCATCCCTTGGCTCACTTATTTCCTATTTTCAGAGTTACAACCACGACCATTGGGCCCTGAACTACAACGACTGGCCCGCGTGGAAGAGCGCCTTTCCCGATGGAGCCAACGTTTACTACGCCAAAACGAAATGTAAGTCCTTCTGCCCGAGCCTCTTCCAGTAGTGTACTTAGCCTCGAAGGAGGTGGTCGGCTTCTGCACCTCCTCGACTGCGAAGTCTCTCGACGGCCAAGACGAACTCTCAAGCATCGGCTGCTTCTTCGTGCACCCCGACTACCGTAGTCTAGGCATCGGCTCGAAACTCTTCGAATCGGTCATTCGCCCCAAGAGGGAGGCGAAGAAGAACATGACCATCGTTGCCGTCATCGACATGAGTGCGAAGTACGACAAAAGACACGGTTTCGACAAGTACTGCGAATTCGAGTACGAGTCCTACTTGATCCCGATGGATACGATGGACCTGGAAGTGCTGGAAGTCGAGTCGAAGCGCTACACAGAGGGTCTGGACAAGAAGGGCATCGAGGTTTTGGACGTTTCCGAAGTGCTCGACGAGAAGATCTTGGAGTTCGATCGGAAAATCGTAAAATTCGACCGCACCAAGTATGTGCCCACTTGGATTCGTCGAGCGGACAACTACTCGAAGGTGAGCCGTGGGAGACGGTATTTTGTTCCGTTTCCATCGTGAACAGTCCGTTTTTTAAAGAAGTGAAACATCCTTGAGATACTTTAGGTAGCGGTGGAGAAGTCCACAGGGGACGTGGTCGGCTACGCTTCTCTTCGAAACGGCCGTGGAGAACAGCTCATGTTCTCCCCGATATTTGCGGACAACGAGGTGAGCGCCACTAGCCTATCAAAGAACGACCCTTGTCCCTAGGAAATCGCGTTCGGCCTGGTCCTCTCTACCATCAGAGCGGTGCCTAACCTCAAATCGCACCGCTCTCTCTTCTTCAGTCCTCCAAGCACCAACAACTCCATCTTGGAACTCATCGGAAAACTCTCAAATGGCGCCTACAAAGTGAAGGAATCTCTCCGTAGACAGTTCACTTCGGAAGCGCCGAGTCTCGATGAGAAAAGAATCTTCACGTTCACCCTCTACGGACTCGTTTTCGTGTAGGAAGTTGAATAAAACCTACGGTTGAGAACGAAGATGTCGTAGGGGATGTACTCGAGGCACAGTTCCACGATCGTCCCTTCTTGGAGAATATTGCACCCGAGGAGTTCGACGACGTTCTTGTGTTGCCCGAGCTGTTTGAGGATGTCGTGCTGGAAATCAAGCAGAGTCAGTCCGACCTTCTGGTCGTCCTACCTCAGAGATCGCGGAGCTGCTGCTCGTCGCTCGCTCCTTCTGGACCGTCTTGATGGCGACCTTCTCGCCGTATTTGCTCGTAGCCAGCCGCACCAAGCCGAATGTTCCTAAAGAGAGCTCTGAGGGTGGACGGAAGAGGCATAGAACGGGAAATAATGTTTTGTTTTAAGAAAAAAAGTGAAAATTAGAGGTAGAATGAAAGTCGGCGTCGGCGAGGACCAGATGGACCTTCTCTCTGCTCACCTTTAGCAATGATCTCGACATTCCAGTTGGCGTACTTCAGCGAAATCGGCAAGTAGAAGTCGTCGACCTTCGTCTGGAGGGCGTTCCGCGATCGCCCGAAGAAAGGACTACTCATTTATCTCTTTATCGCAAAATCGGACAGGACAGGAAGACTAGCGGACACGGGTAACTCCCACAGATTCGGGTGCGGAGGACTAGTCTAGTAGATGCGGAGCGCAGATCTGCTTTTCACACCACAGAGGCGCGAAAAGAATCGCGCGGTCGCGTCGTCGGGAGCGATTCGTGGCCCTTCTTCTTTCTGCATCGGAGTCGGAGCTGGAGCGGGGGTTTGGAGCATTCCCGACACGTGCGGAGCAGCATGAAGACGGCGAGGAGGACGAGGAAGACGACCACGACTACGATGATGATGAGGGCGAAGGCGGGCTGTGAGAAGGTGTCCGTGAGACGGGAGACATGCCCCGTGATCGCCACGACGTTCCTTAGGATCTCGGCGACATCGGAGTCCACCTGAAAGATAGGCATTCCAGGAGTTTTGACAATGAGAGTGGCGATTGGCGATCGCCCGAGGAAACGACTGCCGTTACTTTGAGTTATCCCGTTGAAAATATCGCCATGAAGGTATATTGTACCGACCTGACTGACTCACCTCATCCATGGTCTTATTCATGCGCTGCCTGAGTATCTTCGTGATGGCTTTCATCTCGACCCGCGCCGACTGAAGGAATTCGACGGTTTCGTTAACGACGGATTCTGCGTTGACGGCCACTTGTAGCACAGGCGCCGCGGCCATTGCCAGAGAAGAACAGGGGGCGCTTTTTCCGGAACAAAGACCCGTGAAGAGGCAACCTTTTCGAAAGTGAAGGGCGACTCAAAATACCGTAAACCGGTGGACTATAGTAATAAACGGCAAATGGAGAGGAACAGCTCATCATCCCCGGCTCCGACTCCAAACACACGAAGGAGTCCGCTGACTCACTTGGCCGTGAGCTGGCGCGTTCGGGCCGACGGCTGCGAACCAAGCGGAGCTCCAGCTCAATCCATGAGTCACACTGTAAGATCTTCCCTTCCTAGTTCTCCCGCTGAAGCAAATCTGGAATTCTGAAAGTAACAATAAACCCAACTTGAACGATCTTTTGACGGTCCACAGAAAGAGCACGTGGAAACAGGCGGGGTTTCGGAGACTAAATCGTCACCTCAAACAGAAACATAGGTACGGTAGTGCCGTTCTGGCGAGACCCTTCCAATACACCCCAAAGTCCGACTCTGCGTGGAACAGATATGTTTAACTCAATTCATTCTTTCAAGACAGTGCACAAACGTTGTCCCTTACAGAGACAAGAGAGAGATACGGCGGAAGTCAATCTTGAATCGAATATCGATTAGTATTGTCAATCACAGTCCTAGCCGTTCGGGATCCATCATACAGGCGATGTTGCCAACATAAGGCGTGTAGGCACGTTCTGCAGAAACTTTCACCCAGTCCCCTTTGTTCCCCGGCCAATTGATAACGGCCACCAAAGTTTCTTCTTGTCTATCAGTATTTGATAAGGACGCCAATTCGGAAACGGAACGATAGGCGTTAACGGATGGAGGCCATGAGTTGGCGCGAGACACCAGAAGGCCCCTCCTTTTTCGTCCCTGCTGTTTTGTAATCCGGTAACTGATGATGGCTCCTTCCTTTTCGTTGATTAGCCCAACTGAACGGAAGGATTGCCCAAGGAGAGGATGTGCCCTTACCCAAATCGTCGTTTTGCCGCTCGTTTTCAATGGTAATCGGCCATGAATTGCCGTGCTGTTGGCACTGTTTAAGGATACCTTTCTCAGTTTTGTCGCCTTTGTCGTTCAGCTTGAAGACCCCGATGTCCTTCCCGAAGCTCTTTGTGTATTGGAACCCACCCGGGACACGTGGAGGGAGTACCCTTTCTGGCGACTTCGCTGGAAAGCACACAACGGTACAGTTAAACTGCTTTACACTCACGTGTGCAAGAGTGCTCGTCCACTTCGACGTCAGTGGATTCACAGCGTTCCTTCTAAAATAGACCTTCTTCTTTCTTTTTTTTCGGTTCAGAACTCATTGAAACCCACCAAATCGGCGAGCTCTCGACAGTCGTTTCTCTCCGCTGGACATCTTGATGCTTCTTGTAGGAGCTCGTACACTGAACACATCTACCGTAATCCTTAGAGGCAAGAAGTTACCATTTTCAGTGTGTTTCTCACACTGTTCTTTGTTTGATCTCAGATCGAGCAGATAGAAAGCGGACTGATTATCCCTTCTCGCCTCAAATCCTTTCGCTTGAATGACGAAGTTGCAGTGGATTTGACCATTCGCTCCCTTCTGACCCAAGGTGGTGCTGAAGCCGACCGCTTGTGTTTTGAAGGCTTCCCTGGCGCATGCCTGAACGTCATCTGCTAGCATCCCTGTCATATCAATTGCGGCGATTGCATTCTGGATGCGAGTGTAGTGGAAGTAGAGATCATCTGCTCCCACGAAGAGCTGAAAGCGATCGTCATCTGGGCGCTAAAGGGGAAAGTCACCCCGAAGAGCAGAGAAAGGAGCAAGCTGCAGAGCATGCCGTCTGGGGCGCACTGATGTCGCCTAGAAGCTATCAAATATTGTGTTATGGCCATTAAACGAGGCTCTTCGCGACAGACGGATCCACTCGAACGTCTCTAGGCGCGCCTCCCTTTTCGTCGCCAGCGGCAACCACTGAAAGTCGCCCACGGGGAAGTAAATGACATTGTCAGTTCCAACAACGAGCCCAAAACCGCAGGACCGGAGAAACCGTAGTCTTCCTGAATGCATCTGAGCGGTCTTATGTCCAAGAAGGGGAAGAATTTCTGTTGATACTCCAGAAGTGTCCACTCAAACGTCTCTAGATTCTTCTGAAGAATCGCAGGCGGTCGAATAAGCGCCAAGCGCAGCTCCCCTCCTGAAACTTTACGACTAACCCAGGCGAGTACTTCTCTCGAGATGGTGCTGTTCTCTACACTTGTTATCCCCTATATATAAACGGAGAACCGACGGGTCCGTTGATCTGTGTGTGTGTGTGTGTGTTTTTCCGTGCGCACGGAGAAAACACCCACACAAAATAAGGACCCCGAGGGGAACCGAACCGACACCGCCCGCTTACAAACAGAGAACGTTCGCAATGAGCCACACAGACAGTCGAGATGGTGGCACTCTACTTCCACTATGTCTCTGGTGATGCTAGGCTTTGAGTTTTTTTTGCAGTTGTTCAGTGGCTTTTTTGCCTATTTTGTAACCAGCAGAGATGTCGGTTCGAGTTTCCTGAAACTTTACGGTTTTTGGCCCATTTCAGCCAGATACAGGAGCGCCAATCTTGCCGCCCGCAGGGCTATGGGCTAGTTGGCTTTTAGTACCTGGAGGGCGCGAATTCGCGCGCAGCCGCGTTTATAACCTTATAATTATAAAAAGATGTTAGAACACAGGATTAAGTGAGAACGTCTCGGTGCTTTCGCTCCAGTCACCCTGAGTCCCTTCTTTCGTAGTCGACGTCATTCGCTTCTCGTAGAAGGTCGCGTTGTCATTCTTGTCAACGATAAAGATGCTGTGTGACCTAAATTACCCACATATACATGTGTTCCGTCCAAGTCAAAGTTCAATTACCGTGTTCCGTAGCGATGCCCACTAGTCACGAAGACCGAGGTGAAAAATGCGTAGACGCTCTCCGGATGACCCGTTTGGAAGGCGAGCTGTTCGTCAGGGCAGCATCTGAAAGTACTTCGTCTTCTACGAAAACGCTTACAGCATCCTACTTTTGGGTATCGGTCAACACGTCAAGCAGCACGGGAATTGCCTCTTTCGGCTCCAGCTTCTGCTGCAGAATAATATCTAGAGCCGATTTGAAAAGCTCTTCTCCGCGGAGAACTTTCCGGAATGACGAAGTACGGGGACTGTTGCCGAACCCATAGGCTCCCGCTGGCCACTGCGTAGGTTTCACAGCATCCACGAGCAAGTTCGTGAGCGAACAGAGTTCGTATAACCCTTTTTCGTTCCTGGAACGTGTGGTCGTTAGAGGCAGTGAATGAAAACACGAGGGTACCGGTTTAGTCCAAGAAATTGGAAACCATTGAACTGTGTTGCCTTCTTGGACTGTGCAGAGCAAAAGTCGTAGGCCGTCTGCGAACTGTTCAGAAACTCTGAGGGAATGGTTCCTAGAAAACATGTATTAATACCTCTTATGCAACAAAAAGCGTCAACTCGCCTCTACTCTGCGCGTTCGCATTCAACTGTGCGGCCTTCTGTGTAATCGAGAGCAGATTTCCAACATCTCCCCGCTTGTTCACACCTAACCACGTTCCTCTGGCGGGGTCCTTCTCATCACGACCTGCAAAAACCTCAATCTCTTGATAGCCACGTCGCACTAACCTGCGAGTATCGCATTCTCCCAGGCAAGAGTGGAGGTCGGCCTGTCGAGCTGTTCGTCGCGGTTATTGATGACGACCAGTTTAAACGGGGAATCCTCGCCTTCTGCACAGAAGTACACGAAGGTGACGCACATGACGGGCTAAAACACGCTGTGAGTACGATGGCACCATGATCGGGCGATTATGAAACAAACGACAACTGTTGGACGGCTACAAAGATCGTGCTAATCAGCTGAACATTGACCGTTTCGGTCCATGTATCAGCGCTCGGAGCGTCTGCTTAGTTTTTTGGTACTTTAAAAGACAGATCCGTTGAAATGTGGTTAACATACCTTGTAAAGGACGTTGAAGCTGCTTCCAGGAGACGTCGAAGGATGGAAGAGAAGAGGCGTCCATTGGTGTACGGGAGCAACACTAATCGGATTGATCGGCACCTTCAAAATCCGAAACGGAAGGAGGGCGAACTTTCACGTTCGTCCCTTTGAAATATTCAAATGTTTCGGCGCGAAAAGCGGCGTCTCGCAGACAGAAGACCGTGCAGACAGTCTACAGTCTCTCCTCTTGCACACAGTTGTCGGAGTTGTGTCTTAATTTGTCGCATCTGCTCTGATCTCGATTTCCTCTCTGTTTGCGCGGATAAGGACTCAGATCTTATCGCTCTGTAGGCGTGTACTGTGGGGTGGCTTAATATTTGAAGGAATCTCAGAATTCGGGCACAGCACAAATTGTTTTTATTAAAACAGAACGAGAATCCTGCAAAAAGGCGTTTAAACGACCCTTCGAAGTTTATCGTCGTTGTAATATTTCAACGCGAAAACGAGTTATTTTTAAATCTGTTTTTCATGCTTCCACCGGATGTCCCTTCTCTAAGGAATGCCACAATTTCCTGTCATCTCTTCCAAGCTCATCAGATCTGCCTTCCGTCGATGGCTCTTTCCCTCTCCGTACGCCGACGTCAAGCGGTTTCCGTTGTGTCACCATGGAACAGAAGTTTACAGATGGCATTATGAATCTCTTTTGATGAAATGATTGCGTTTATGATTTGTTTCCTTGTCGTCGAATGATTTTGTTTACCACGTTAGTGGTTTGTTGTGATTCGAGGCGCGATTCGCGGCGAGCGAAATAAGGCTGCGTGAGATATCGGTATTGTTTTTGTGTCGAAAATTGGGGTGATTGATTTTCGGGAGTATGATCGCGCCCGTTTCGCCTTTGCCCATCCAATTCCGACATCCCTCGTCTCACATTCTCGTCCACACACGTCTGCCGTCGCCGCGTAAACTTTTTGCTTGCGCACCTCTCGGAACCGTCGTTATCGCGCGGTTCTTGCCAGCGTGCACCTTTAGTTTGGTACGGCAGGCGAAAAGGATAGCGGGAGTCTTCGCCGAAACTTGCTGACGTGGCGGTGGACGCGAGCTCTGACCTTCTTTAGGAAAAGAATGGTGAACGCCCCAACAGGCACTCTTCAGCCTCTATCTCGAATGATGGACGGCAATGTGCGCAGGTCAACTCAATTATGGTGTTGCAGCAAGGTGGATTTGTGGAGGATTGGCGGGCTGATCGTGTTTTTCGGCGTGTGCGATCACACCTCTCAACCGTATTGAGTTTCTAATTTTACCCATTCCAGATGAAGTCCGTCTTCATATTGCTACTCCTCGCAGTCACCGTTTCCGTCGATGGTGCGAAATCGAAGCGCCTCATTAGCCTGAACGAAGAGAGCTGGACACAGTTGCTGAAGGGAGAATGGATGGTTGAATTGTATGCACTTTCTGGTTATATATTGGTGTGGTAATAATTTATGACCATTTAGCCATGCCCCTTGGTGTCCCGCGTGCAAGGATTTGCAGAAGGCCTGGAATGCGTTTGCCGACATCTCCTCTGAAATTGGAATCAAGGTTGCCGAAGTCGATGTCACCATCAACCCCGGCCTTTCTGGACGTTTTCTTGTTACCGCTCTCCCCACCATCTATCAGTGAGCAGTTGGCATTATGACGAAAAAACTGAATTTCTTTACTTTAGCGTTAAGGATGGCGTTTTCCGATTCTACTCTGGACCTCGTGACAAGAACGAATTCATTGCCTTCGTTGAAGAGAAGAAATGGTCGCTTATTGAGCCTGTCCCCTCCTACAAGCACCCCAACAGCGCTCAGTGAGTTCATATCCACAATGGTGCATAATGTGGTTGTTGCTTCAGGATGGGAGTCGTGGCTGTCTTTTTCAAGCTCTCCATGGCCGTTCGCGATCTTCACAACCATTTGGTTGAAAACGTTGGAGTTCCTTCCTGGGCCTCTTATGCTATCTTCGCTGGTATCACTCTCGCTCTTGGATGTGTCCTTGGATTCGTATGTTTAACCTGTAAGGCTCCCCTTCTCACCAGCTTCTTCTAGTTTATTGTCATGATCATCGATAACGTCTTCCCCACTGGAGCTATCCCCACTCCTAAGAAAGATCAGAAGAAGGGAGCCAAGAAGGAAAAGGTTGAGAAGGAGAAGGACAGCAGCACCCAAGCTTCTCAAGATGGTAATGTGGCCTTTCCATCTTTGCATCCATTTATAACTGTGTCATTCAGAAGGATCATCCTCAGAAGAAGGAGCCAGAAACCGCAAGGGTGATAAGGACGCGAAGAAGCAAGCGGCAGCTTCGCCTAAGTCCGAAGGAAAAAAGAAGAAGTAATCCACCATTTACAGTTTATTGTTGATTTTGTTTACTTTTTCTTTTCTGTAATTTATTCCATTTGCGATGCGGTGTATTTGCCAAATTTCTAAGTGCTCTCGTCCTTTTTGCCTCCCTTCTCATTGCCTTTAATAAAGTGGTGCAGCTCTTGCTTTTTCTGCTGGCCATGCAGGAGTTTGATTCTCAAGCCGATACTTCGAAGTACGTTGTGTGTGGTCAGTGACTCATCGTTGTTTTGCCCAGTTCCTGTAGCACACTCACTTGATTGTTCCGCACAGACCGTCTGATGATGTTAAACTGAAGAGCGGTTACAGAGAACGGAAATGGCGACGTCCCACGGAGAGCAGGAGCAGCTTCAGCCGTTAGTTTCCGCATTGGGGTTCAATTCTATGCATGGGGTTCTAGGAAGGTTGAGGCACGCAAGCAGCGCGTGGCGAAGACGGACCTCTTCGTCGGCATTCGAGCTAATCAGTGGCCGATCGTCTACCACCCGGAGTACAACATCTCCTTCTTCGGATTCGAAAAGCTCCATCCATTTGACTCCAAAAAGTGGGGAAACGTGTTCCGCATTCTTGTCGGTAGGGCGCGCACTCGTTTTCGGCCTCAACGCGTTTTTAGAAGCGGGGATGATCAAAGAGGACACCATCACGACTCCTAGGGAAGCCACGCGCGACGACCTTCTTGTCATCCACACGCCCGCCTACCTCAATTCCTTGGAGTGCCCCTGCAGCGTCGCTCACATGTTGGAGGTGCCTGCCGTGGCGTTCATCCCCAAGTGCTTCCTCCACAGTCATATCCTCCGTCCGATGCGTTTGCAAACCGGCGGAACTGTCGCCGCCGCGCGCCTCGCCTTGGATCGCAACTGGGCGATCAACATCGGTGGCGGATTCCACCACGCGAGAAGCGACAAGGGCGAAGGCTTCTGCATCTACGCGGACATCTCCATCGCGTTGGAGATGCTCCTCACTGAGGGCTTGATCAAAACCGCGATGATCATCGATCTCGACGCCCACCAGGTAAGTCTTCAGTGTTTGGGAGTGGGACAACTGACTTATTGCAGGGCAACGGGCATGAACACGATTTCGGTGGCGATCAGCGTTTGTACATCTTCGACATGTTCAATTACGAAATCTTTCCGCGCGACAACGCCGTTAAGACGAATATGAGCCGTTCCGTCCGTCTTCAGAGCTACACCAGCGATACGGAGTATATTCGGAAGTTGAAGCACGAATTGCACACGGCGCTCGGCGAGTTCACGCCCGATTTGATTCTCTACAATGCTGGAACCGACTGTCTTAGCGAAGATCCTCTCGGCTGTTTGTCCCTCTCTCCTAGAGTACGTTTTCCGAAAGCACTCATCCATGAGAATCGAGTTATTTCAGGCTGTGATTCAGCGTGACGAGATCGTCTTCGAGATGGCCCGCGACAGTTTCGTCCCCATAGTGATGGTCACGAGCGGAGGATATCTCCCAACCAGCGCCCAAGTGATCGCCGACTCGATTCTCAACCTTCACGCCAAGAAACTCATCAAATTAACGAATTAGTGGCCGCAGGACGGTCGTAACCTAATAATAATGTGACATAGAACCAGAGTTCCTCTAGATTTCTTATACCTCAGATATTTGTACTACGCTGTATACTGTAAGTCAGCGATTACTTTAACTCATGTACCAAAGAACGCATAAATCCTTATTTTGAAGAGCTTCCTGGAGGAGGGTTTTTATTTGCTCATCGTTGAAGAGTTGACCGTTCCTGTCGCCACCCGAGGTTCTTCTTTCGCAAGCGAAAAGAAGTTGCGAACGTCGGTCACAACCTCTTCCGCGGGCGAATCAGCCGCTGATCGACGAGGAGTTTTGACTCTTCGCGGCAGCTAGCGAGTCGACCTGTCTCGACGGTTACAGTGACGCAGTGACGCGGGCGGGAGGGAGAAGTTATTTGCAATCAGCGGTCGCGTCCCCGCGCTTCTCGCGTTGTTTTTGCCCATCGCCTCTTCTCCGCGCCCATTTCAGATCGGAAAAGCGCTTCTCCGACGCCGCTTCGATGCATTCGATTCCATCGGTGCTGAATCAGGCCGACTCGGAGAAGCTTCCGCTCTCGAAGAGCCACTCGACTCCGGCGACCTCCAACCTCATAGTGATGGAGGTGAGATCTGTTGCTGGATTCGTTAATGCGCCTTTTCAGAATTCGTCCAAGCCTCGACTCTCTCCACAACCGCCGAAGTCGAAGATCAGTCGCGCTTCAAGGTGCGTCGATCGTCTTCTGACTGTCAGTGATGTGATTCCTTTCAGTGTATTGCAAGTAGCAGCTGAGAAACTACGCGGATTGTCCTTTACTGATGAAGAGGAACGGAACGCTCAGTTCGTCCGCCGAATGCGCCATGTCCAGCGAAGCGGAGGCGTCAACTTCAGCAGATTGGAGCGCAGATTTTCGAGTGGTCGAACCACAACTCCGGATGTAGAAGTGGCGGAGAGTCCTTCTGGGATGGATTTCGAAATGTCCAGTAGAATGGTGAGTGTGGTGGCTCAAGGACAAAGATCGCGAATGATTCACTTGCGCAAGGAGCTTCAGGTTTCTATGATAGCAGCGGGAATCGCCACAAAAATTCTCGTTCATCTTCTTCTTTTTCAGTTTCGAGGCATTCAACGGTCACTTTCAACCGACAGCCGAAAAGCCAACGCCATCCGATCGTCCGACGAAGTTCACTTGAGGAACCGGACGAGTGCCATAAAAGTGGTCGCCACTGATGTTTACAAGAAAGCGACGGGAGTCCGATTAAACTCCATCCGCAAGTACGGCTCCGAAATAAGCTTCGAGGCGTCTTCCCCAGCTGACTACGAGGAGCACGATGAGTCATCATCATCCGGTTTTGCGAATCTTGCACCGTTTGCAAGTCTTCCAATTGCATTGGTACGCCCTGATCTGGAAACGATCGAAGAAGACGAGCTGGCGGATCGGGAGGCGCACGAAACCTCGCCTGCACGTCCTATCGGCTCTCCTGCGTCACCGATGAAGTCAAAATCCCTGGACCCTCACTCGTCTTCCTCGGAGAGGCGAAGGAACTTTAAGGAACAGAGGAAGATGAAAGGTTTCATTAGTGAGGTGGGTTTCAGTCGTTACTAACTTACCGTAATTTTCATAGCATTACAGCATGTGGCCAGTGTTGATGAATCACAATCTGGATCACAGATGATTCGCCCGAGTACACTCGATCTTCAAACAGAAATCAGAAAACCTCCCTCCGGATGTTTTGTGATCAGTAAAGGTAGCTTGCAGAGAAGACCACCCTACAGTAAATTCAGAACTTAAGGCGGCGTTTTAAAGAAGGACGATGAGCTGCAAGATGACTCTTCTCCCATTGTGGTGATTCCGAGCATCAACGTCACGTACTTCGGCGATGGCGGAGATCTCTTTTTCGACGAAGCTGAAGCGAACCGAGAGTCGCTTCTTGTGGACATCGAAAAAGAACTCATCGAAGAGGACGAAGACAAAGAGAACGAAGCAGAGAGCTTAAGCCCATCAGATGGTATATCACTTCGGTTTGATGGCTACCGTATCCCACTTATTATCACGGTATCAGTCTCTCACCTTTGACTTGATGCTATTTGTTAAGGAGGGCGGTGTCCCAACGATTCAAGCTTGCGATGAAGACGGAGTCATCAGTGAACCTCGGACGACAGGAGCCCAGAAGAGGGATGTAGAAGTTGCAGATTCGGGAAGGGGAATGGACGCCACTGTTCGAAGGAAAATTGTACCGTATACATTGGAGGAAGTGGTGCTATTCGTTTTCTCTTTCAGAGTATGAAGCGACAAGACGGCGTCGATGAAGAGAAGCTACAGGACCGAAAGCCCTTCAAGGAATTCTATCAGCGGAGGTTAGCCCGCCGGCTGACCAAGGAGAGCGATGCGGATCTGGGAGGCCCATCTATTTCTGAAGGTGCCAACTCCCCTTTGCAAGGCCGGTTTTAAAAGCACTCTTTCAGTTCAAACTTTTACTCCACCCGTCTCCATAAGATCCTCCTCTAGAGCAGGAAGAGTTAAATTCATGAAAGAACCAGAAACTGTGTGCATAGATGAAGCCACGGGAACCCGGCAGCGAATCTCGCATCACCGGCTGCCGTATCCGGCTATAAGCAGCGCATCTATCCAACCAGAAAAAGCGAGAGGAGCAAAGGTGAAAGTCCCCATTGAAGGCCCCGTTCTACGGAAACAGAGTCGTTCGAGTATCTTCCGGCGCAAAGTTAAATCCGTCAAACAAGCGGTCACATCCGCTATGAAATCACTATTCATCAAGGATATAAATGAGGTATGTGAAGCCGCACGATCTACTGAGCCCCTACTTATTGCTTTTAGGCTTTGGTAGTTAACCGAAAAAGGCACCGAATATACATCAGTCAAGGCGTACTGTACGATGATGACCATGATGACGCCACTTCCATCGGCGACGCAGTATATGATTCCGAAGAAAAGCTAGAAGAACTGGACTATCGTCCTCTGTTCACCTACTGGGTGACCTCGGTGCAGGCTTTGATTCTGATTCTCGCGGTCATCATCTATGGAATCGGGCCCGTGGCCCTTTCCCGCGTCGAAGAAACGAAGTACGTGTACCACGTCAGCGGCTCCTACCGTCTCATTACGGTTTTTGATCATCCGAACTTGTGGATCGGACCAGCCTTTGTAAGTGGATACCATCTCTGTCGTGAGTAGATGCGTTCTTTCAGCCGGACCTGGTTCACGCAGGCGCCAAATACGCACCGTGCATGAGGAGGGATAAGAAGATCTTCGCCCAAATTGCTGCCGAACGTGAAGCCGAGGGGCAAACGGGTTGCTGCATCATGAATGATCGATCCGGGTGTTTCCAAACGTCCCCTGACTCCGGAGAGTGCTCCACCGGGTTCGCCGTCATGCATCATTGGAACTCGTCTGGAAAAGGCTTCAACAATCGACGCTCTGGAGCCGTCTGCGGCCTGGACCCTAGAGTGTGCCGTGATCCTCCCTACCAGCAAGCTCTCTGGCCCGACGACATCACGCAGTGGCCTATCTGCCTGAAGAACTCGTCGACCGAGGGAATACCCCATATGAACTGCGAAGTCACGGGGAGACCGTGCTGCATCCAGATGCAGGGCCAGTGCCGCATCACTACTCGTGAGTACTGCGAGTTCGTCAATGGCTACTACCACGAAGAAGCTCTGCTTTGCTCTCAGGTGTGCCCATTCCTTCCATTCCCGATGACTCTGCCCGTTCTAGGTGAACTGTCTTCAAGAAGTGTGTGGAATGATGCCTTTTCTGCATGAAGACTCTCCAAATCAGCTCTACCGCTTCTTCACTCCGATCTTCATACACGCTGGAATCGTTGGTCTCGGCGCCACTATCTTCATCCAGCTGACGTTCCAGCGAAGTGTCGAGAAGATGATTGGCTGGAAGAAGACCGCCTTTATCTACATCATTTCGGGTCTTGGCGGCTATTTGGCCAGTGCTGTTTTCGTTCCTTACATGGTTGGTTTTCTATTTTTTCCTTCCAATAGTCATTTTGTGGTTCTAGCCAGAAGTAGGTCCTGCTGGATCTCAAGGTGGCCTGCTAGGGACGCTCATCGTTGATGGCTACTATAACTGGGACATCACGGAAAATAAATGGAAGCAATTCAAGAATCTGATCGTAGCCACAATCGTCTTCTTGATCGTCGGATTTCTTCCGTGGGTCGACAATTACGCGCAGTGGTTTGGAGTCCTCTACGGCATCTTGTTCTCTACATGTCAGTGAAAAAAAGGCAGAGATTCACCAAGAGGAGGGACACTTGTGGCAGAAACAGTCACTGATTGGTCTAGGAGCTAAACCTAAACGATCTATGCTCCAGATGAAATCAGACCCTCTCGTTTCAGTGCTTCTTTCGCCACTCGACTTCCCAAACGCACCAACGCGACGATTCCCGTCCCTCCCTCGAATTATCGCCATCGTCATCGCCGTCCTCTCACTTATTCTACTTACGGGCCTCCTCATAGCCATGTTCTTCTGGGAAATCGTGGAGATTCCCTCGTTTTTCCAGGACTTCAACTGTCTTCCCCTAATTGAACGCATTATTGAGCACACATGCGACAACAAAGGTGTTGAGCTCAAGAACTGGCTGCCAATCTAGCTTGATCTCATGTTTTCTTTCATAATCTGTGATTTCCCTCTTAGATATTGTAAATTTTCCAAGAGCTTGGTTACACATTAAACTGTTGAAGATGACGAATTTGTATGACACAACGTCAACAGTGAACTTCTGTTGAATGAATGGCTGTAAGGAAGCGAAGATTACCGTAACCCATAAAATAACTGATTGCATGTTTGTGTTTTGCGAGAAATCCCTTTTTTCTTGACAAAGTCCTTTTTATTGTGCGCACTCTTGAATTTCGCTCTTCAGCGCCCTGTTTATTCACCCAATTCCCTAGTTGCATTGCATCCCCTGTGACGTCACCGTATGTATTTTGGTCTCCCGCTTTTACTTCTCCCGAGCGCATGTCAAACGTAACCAGTGACGCCGTAATCTTCTGGAACGCACCTTCGAAATAGGGTCACGGACGACGGCTCGAACTCGCGCATCCTCTCTTCAAACTGCGCGCTCTACTTACATTCCAAGTGCGATGGGGTGTTTAGCACTTTTCGGGCGCCTCTTTCGGCCCCTTCTCGGCTGGGCCTTCGGCCTCACCATCCTCTTCACCGCCGTCTTTGGAAACTACATCATCACCTTGTTCCTGCCCCTCGTACTCTTCGGGCGCCATGTCCAATGGCGTCAGTTGATGGATCGCGCCATCAGCTTCTGGATGATGATTCCGATGGTGCGCCTCTTGTTCTTCGAAATGTTTCAGTCCTCTTTTAGACGTTTCTGGAGTTCATCTTCGGCGTGCGCTTCCGCGTCACCGGCGACGCCGTCGAACTCGACAAGCCCGCGCTGATCATCATGAACCACCGGACGCGCCTCGACTGGATGTACCTCTGGTCGGCGCTCTTCAAGATGAACCCGTGGCTGCTCACCTCGAGCAAGATCTCTCTGAAGGAGCAACTCAAGAGTCTTCCTGGAGCCGGTAGTTCTCGCCTATTCGCTTCTCTCATGAGCGCTCCTTTTCAGGTTTCGGAATGGCGGCGAGTCAGTTTATCTTCCTCCAGAGAAACGCCGAGGAGGACAAGCAGCGTCTGACACAGGCCATCGACTACTACGCTGGCGTCGGCGGCACCTACCAGGTGCGGGCGCCCTTCCGACTCCGTGTAAATGATATGGTTCAGCTTGCAGATTCTGCTCTTTCCAGAAGGAACCGATAAGTCGCCGTGGACGACGAAGAAGAGCGATGAGTTCGCGAAGAAGAACGGATTCCGCGAGCTTAAGAACGTTATCTACCCGAGGACGGCCGGCTTTCTGCATCTTCTCGAGAAGATGCGAAAGGAGAACTATGTCTCCTACATCTATGACGTCACCGTCGCCTACCCGACGAACATCGTCCAATCAGAAGTGGACCTCGTGCTGAAGGGGCAGGCGCCGAAGGACGTCCACTTCGACTTTCGGAAGATCGACATCGCGAACGTCCCGAAATCGGAGGCCGAGTTGAACAAGTGGCTCAATGAGTGAGTTATTTCGTGAATTCGTACAGTTATAAGGCTGATTCTTTCCAGGATCTGGGTAGCGAAAGATGAGCGCCTCGAGCGCTACTACAGTCAGCCGAAGGCAAATCGAAAATTCACTCCCAGCGGAGAAGGCTACATTTGGGTTCGTTGTACCGGCACTTCGTGACTGAACCCTACTTTTAGGAGAAGCAAGACCTCAAGCAAGCGGCCGCTAAGATCTTCTCCTTCTGCTTTTGGGTGTCCGTCGTATGTGTGTGGTCCTACCACATGTTCTTTTTGCGCTTTGTTCAGGTAGGATTCCACTGGACGAATCCTCTTATGCTCGTCTCATTTCAGATAGGATTCACGTACTTCTTCGTCGTGAGCACCTTCCTGAACTGGAGGTACGGTGGCATCGACCAAATGGTGTTTGCTTCCTTCAGCAGCTGGCGGAGCAGCCGTGCCTCTCGAGTCGTCTGAATTCCTTTGTGTCGTCTTCCGCAGGGAACCGCTGCCCATTCATTCCTTTGAGCGCCATAAATTCCCTCTAGTCGACAGTCGACTGGCCAGCTGCAAGGTCGCGCGCGCGTTTCTTCTTTGTCTTCCCGGAGGGTCAGAGGGGCGCAGAAGGTGATATCTCCGGGTGCCGGCGACAAAGGCGGCAGCGGCACGATCTTGTGATAACACGCCGCGCTGAGTCATCGCCGGAGGGAGCAAAGGTCCCGGGGAAGGGGTACGGTAGGTGTGTATTTTCATAGGTTGTGAACTGCTCTAATTTTGCATGTATCAGTCTCGAATTGGAAGAGAGCGGGATTACGGTAGTGCGGGGGAACCGTGCCTGGTAACATCGACGTTTCATCACATTTCTTACTATAGCGGAGCACAAAGTTCCCCTTGTCTTCATATCAAAGAGGCTCTTAATCGGTTCCCAATTAGCTCTTTCAGGCGTACCCCACGCGGAGGCGCATTGTCCGCGTGACACCACCCGCAGCGTCGTTTTGTGGATCGGTTTCTCAAAAGCAACAATCGAGGACGACACGCGTTTCCGTGACCATAAATCGCCCCCCGTCCCAGCAGGCGCCGCCGCGATTTGGGTCAGTGATGAGGACAAAGGAGCACAAAACGGATTGTTCGTTGATCACCGAGCTGTGAAGACGCCCTGATGGCGCTCTTAGGAGATCTTGCACCTCTGATGCCTGCGTGGGAATCTTTTTGTTTTCGACGCCGACGGATCGCACTTCGGAAGCGAATGTGAAGACTTCTTCGCACCTCCGGAGTCCTGGGATCCTTGAAGATCGCACCTTCTTCTAACATAAGACGAGACATAAAGCGTGTAGAAGAAGGTAAACATAGCGACTTTGGGGTTTTTGGCAGAAGAAGACTCTTCGAAGAGTCCTCTGATTGGGGTCGTCCAAGTGTTGCAGAGGTGTGGTTTCAGCATTCCAAAGAAGCGTTTCTTCTTCAGTGATTCCTTGAGATCTTCTGAGGGAGGCGCTTGTCCCTACCGTTTCCTCGTTCCCCCTCCCTTGGCTCCGTTCCCACGCGCCCCGTGATTCATCGTCGCCGGAAGCGAGGGATCGTTTCGCGCGCCCTCTGCCTCAAAAGTGCACGCCTGGCGCGTCCCATGTTGCGAGTGGCGGCGCTGTTAAATCGGCCGTCAACGCTTCTTTGTCTGGCGACGCTCGAGGCGTCGACGCTCCTCGGCTTGCGCGATGATGAATTGGCGACGGCGGAGGCGCAGAAGAAGGTACGAGTTGCAAGAAAGTTCACGGGAAAGGGCTCCTCTGATCGTCCCGACGCCGATCGATGCCGAGGGACGCTTTCGTACTTAGGGCGGCGCCTTCGAAGCCTTTGAGGGGCAACCGCCAGACGATCAACACGGAGGAATCCGCTCCGGACTCGAATTGAACTTCTAGAGGAACACAACAAGATTTTATGGATGCACTACTCACTGTCTTCCCATTTGAGCCTGCTGGAACAGCTACCGTAACCTCTTAGGCCTCCCCCTTTCTCTCCTCCTTTCAGAATGTAGAGACTATGTAGAGACTTTTCGATTTTCTTCGAACAGGCGTGTTCGCAACAACAGGCGTTGCTGACTTCGGGAACCGGGTCTTTCAGCGCCTAACCGGTTTCCCTCGTCTTCCCCTCCGATCGGTTATGCTAATTTGTCTCCTTCCTGGCGTCACCGTGTGCCTCGGGCCCTCCGGGGCGCCCTCCCTCTCGCCCGAAGGGGAGGCGTTCCCCGGGAGGCGCCTCCCGGATTCAGACGCCGCCTTCTGTGGCCGAAGGGAGGGAGCCGAAGGTTAGGCCTGCACTTCCTCGTGCCGCCGCGCGCGCGGCCGCGCGATCGGTGAACCGTCGAACGCGGCGTCATTTGCAATCGAAGCACTGTCGCCGATCGGTGGGTCGCCCCGGTCGTCTCCCTCGACTGTTAGGCGTGCTCGACGCCTTCCCCTCCCATCCCCTCCCTCGAAGCGCCGATGTTCTTCGCTGGGTATGCCTCTCAGTCGTGCCTGCGTTCGGTCCATGACTAGATCCATACTCAGCTAAGCGCACCGGCCCGCCCCTCGCCGACCGTGCCATTCCATTTGTCACCTTTTGCTGGGATACAGTGTGCCCAAGGATGTATCACAGTGGAATGTGACGATTGGGGTCGCGCCGTGGACGTCGGGACGAAGCAGGTAGGAAAGGTCTCATTTGCATACGGCAATGACACGAGGGCTCCGAGGGTCAAACGTTGAGATCGACGGAGAGATTGGAGGCGTAGTCGACGTCGATTGTCTTTGTAGAAGCAGCGGAGAGGAGTTCTGCCGCGGGAGAGCCGGTATCGACGGCGCGCGACTCTGTTTTGAAGGCCGCCAGCCCCGCTGCGATCGATTGGAACGCGAAACTCGCGACGCCGAAGACGCAAATCGCCCTCCGGTAGGCGACGATCTGCAACATCTCGCCGTGGGTGGCCCGGGCATACGGTACTACCTCGGTGACGAGCCACACGCCGAACGTCCTTGAGGCGGTGGCGACGCCGAGCGATAGGAGGACGGAGTGGGTGGAGGGGCCGGAGGCGATCTGCGGTAGTGCGAGGAGCCACTGGAGGCAGACAAAGGCCTTCGCGACGGCGAGTGCTGCAAGGAAACTGGATTTATGGGCATCTGGGAGGTCGTCAGGCGCCCGGTAATGACGGCGCTCTTTAAATGGACACCTGAGGGGCGACGAGGGGAGGAACCGGTCGAAGACGCTACTCACAGTTTTCGGAGCGCCGATGGAGTCGCTGATTTGTGTCCTCGTTCCACGCTACACGTGTAAAAGCGATAATAAAGCGCTCTTGATTTAGGGCCCTGAGGATACGGTAGGATCTTAACCTCCACCAGAAAGTCCCTAATGAGCGCATAGCGCTTAATCCGGTCCCCCCTCCAATTAGTCCATCAGGATTCACTAACCCTTGTCTGTCCAGAAAAGGACGACGAGAAGAAGAACAGCCGTGACTAAACCGCCTCCGAAAGTCATCCAGAGGCGGAGGCGCCTGCCACCGTAGGCGACGAAGGGCAGCACCACCAGGTAGGCCAGTAGCTGGCACCCTAAATTCCAGTTGGAGCCTTGCTTCGCGCCTTGCGAGCACACCTGACAGTAGAAGAAGCTCGCCTGGCCAGCTGAGGCCGAGTTCGGTGGGGAAGTGGGAGAAAACGAAGGCCGACACGGAGACGAACGCCCTGTAAGGAGTTACTGTAGGTCCTCGGGACGATAGGCCTACAGGACGATAGTTTCGAGGACCCAGAGCCAGGAGGATTTGTCCGTCTGAAATGTAAAGGTTCGGAGTACGGTAGGGGGGACGTACAGGTGCCGCCTTCGGGGCCTCTAAGAAGGGGATCCGGAAGAGTCCGTTGGCCCTGGCCAGGTCGGAGCAGAACTTCTCGGCCTTTTCGAAGCGCGCCTTCTTCCGGAGGAACTCGGGTGTCTCCTTGGCGCTCCTGGAAAGTCCCCCTTGATCTCCGATGTTTTCGGAAACAGGCGCGTTGCGCAACGCGCACAGATGTGCGCCAGGGAGCGCAGCTGGGGTCGCCGAAAACAATTCCTTGAGGTCAGCGCCAGGAAGCAACAGATTGTCCGACCATGCGTCGGCAGCTGCGAGGTGGAGCTCTTCCCGGAAACAGCAATAGACTTGCCGGGACGGATTCCGCTGATTTCAGAGGTCTGAGGGAAACTTACAGCGCAGCCCACACGGCAACAATTCCAACAAGAAGTCCATTGGCCAGCAGAGGGAACCTCCATCCGGCAGCCTGGCTGACGTCTCCGTAGTAGATGAAGACTGCGGCGCCGACGGTGCCGAGGAACTCGGAGCCGAAGAGGTTGTGCAGTACGAAGGGGTGGATCTTCCGGCAGCTCCAGGCAAGTACTGCAGAAGTGGACACCTTCAGGGAGCAGACGACTTACGGAGATGGACGGCGGCGCCGAGAGTGAGGCCGTGGAAGAGGCCGAGGACGGCGTTGAGGGCCAAGAAGGTCCAGAAAAAGGGGACGACGGAGAGAAGGAGAGAGAAGATCCCGGCGGCCGAGAGGGAGACGACGAGGACGTCTTTGGAACCGAACCTTCATGGGAGTGAGGCGATGGGAGTGTGACTCCGGGGCAAACCTGTCAGGAGCTGAACGACCACAGAAGAGGGCGCAAGCCATGGCGGCGAAGTAGGTGATTTGGATGAAGAATTTGGTGTAGAGGCTATCGCAGAACAAGTCAATCTGGAATACGGCTTTTGAGATTCTATAATTGAAGAGGTTTCCAAGAAAAGAAGAGGTTTCCAAGAACGGGTTAAAATCTGAGATAACCGATGACTTTTAGTGCCACCGTCAAGCCAATGTCTCCACTCACCTCAAAACCGAGATTTCCAAACAGAGTGATGTGCCTGAAAATCAATCTCTCAGAGGATCCGGTGATTCTGAAGCCTCACCCATGGCCTGACTCCGAGCAAAGCGTCACGATCGGGTGGTAAAGGACGTAGAAGAGGAACTGACTCGTCGAGATCAGAGCGAATCCGATGAAGAGAAGACATGCGAGCTAGAAAGGGGATAAGCTCGGCCTTGACGGGGATATTCACCTGGTTTCGGAGTCCACGAGCGCTCCTTCCCGACTTTCGTAGGAGGGTCTCCATCCTGGTACTGAAGCTCGCAGCAAGAAGGCGCTTTTGGTTCCGAAAAATTAGTCATTTTCGGCGGACGATTCGTCACCAATTCCGAAGCGCTTTACAAAGAAGCCAAATGGGGAGGGAACGTTGTTTGTAGCATGTAGCATGAATCAAGATACAATACGCTGTCGTTTCCCAGAAGTTAGATCTACATTTTGAAACTATGCGAAATACGCGCTACCCGATGGATTACTTCGACTTTATATCATGAATCAGAGAAACATTACGCTTTGCTTGACATCTTGACACTATAGATAAAACAGAAGATGTCTCTTTTCAGCCAGCTTAATCCCTGATCTTGCGTAGATGACGAACCGTTCGATGGCGGCGCTCTTATGGATTTCCATGCCACTAATTCCGTGGATCTGTCAGAGGACGAACAACTTCCAATTCATTTTATGATTCGGATTTCCAAGTTTATGCAGTAAGTGGTCAATCCCTTAAACATCAAATTTGGAACATCGTAAACAGGCCATAATGATTTAATTTCTTAAAAAGCATAAGAAAGAGCGCTAAATCTGGTCAGATGCTCACCACGGAAAACACAAAGCCGCGCCGGAGTCAGAGTCAGAGCCAACTTGTTTCCATGAGTCACGTTTCATGACACTCGCCTCATAGAGTCCTTATGATAGTTCATATCTTTTCCATGCTTTTATGACTACTTCGTTTGTCGTTCTCATTTACGACCTTCCTGAACTTTCGGCGTACCAGATTGAGAAGTGAACAGTATTTAGTTCTTTAAAGTTCTTCCCACAGCCATGAAATCCACAGGTGAAATCAGTCCTCTGCTGACCTAGCATCCATTTATCAATGTTTCATTATTGGTTCTAATCTGCTCTTTTCCACTGTAGTGATCCATATAAGTTCACTTTTTCTAATTTTTGAATCCCAAAATGAATCGAACGTAGAGCAATGTCGCCGCCCTGACATTGAACTTTTGATTCTCTTTCGTGGCGCTGACAGGCTCTCTGTAAGGATCGTCCAAGATGACGGCAGCAAAGACCGCCACGAATGAATGACTCATGTATAATGAAAGTAACCTCGGTATAGTTTGATTACACCTTTTATATCCCTGCAGATTACGGTAATGCTATTTGTCCGGCCTTTGTTGACTGTTTCGAGTGTTCCGAGTAAGCCTAAAAACGACAGAAGCTCGATTCTGAACAGAGAGGAGGACTTGGACATTGATAAGAATCTTTCAGAGAGCCTGCTCATACGTCAAGTTCTTTCCGAAACCCATCAAATCCGGCAACTACGGTAGTCAGGGCACCTTCCCTTAGCAGATCAAAGACCAATCACGAATCTAGGAGACCTTCTGGAATGTGGGACAGTGTGCATGTTTGGATGCTCCGGGATCACTGGATCCTTCGGACTGCTGACCAGCGGGAACCCAGAGATGTACACGTCGGCCGTCAGCTGATCTCCGGATCCATTGTCCCCTCGAAGCGTCTTCGGATTGCGCAAGCGCCTCTTCCTTCCGCGCCGCTGGCAGTGACCGTGTTTTGACTCCCGACCGATCTTATTAGGCGAAATAGGTGTGCAACTTCGCGGCGATATTTACCCGAAGGCGACGTTTATAGGTCAAATCGCGGTCGAATTTTTTCTTTCCCCGGGGGCGGTCACTCGACGCGTTCCCCGTCTGATTCCGAGTGATTAATGTTGCGAAGGAGGGCAGAAGTCGCCGAAACCATGAAGTCCGCCGTCCTCTTCCTCTTCCTGCTCTGTCTTTGTACCTCGGGAGTCGAGTCGGCCCGCAGGCACCGATCCAGGCATCTCCACCGCATCCACCCCGCCTGTCAGCAGTCCTCGGTTAGTGCATGTCTTTAGGGTTTTAGGGGTGTCCGGGATTGTTTTTGGCTATATCGTTTTTGAGAATTAACGGTAGGAGATCTAAGAGTCCCGCTATTTTATCGAACCTTTGTCCCTTTTAACGACCCTTTTGCACCAGACCTCAGAAGACTCCAAGTGCAACAACTAGCTGCTTATGTCCTTTTTGGTCATATCTATACACTGTTTTCCCACTCTCCCCCCTCTGGAAGGATGTGTGTGAATCAAGAAGCAGTCATAAAATTCTAATGGACCACCATGCATCATGTGGTTACTAACTTCGACGCCTAAACGTAGCGTCTCTCGAAGGCAATGTACTTCCAACATTGTAGCATCTGGTCATCCTCTGGTCAGGGTCCAGGAACCCCTACTTCAACCGAAGCGATTTTCAAACGCAACATTTACTTCCAAAAGTGAAATCCTCTAACCTTGAAATCGAAAAAAAAACTTTTATGGCGTCGGCACTACTACGACCCACTTAGATCGGTCTCGAAGTTCACCGCTTAACGACAAGCGGACGTTCAACCCTTGACCCCCGGGTTACGGTAGTCAGAACCAGCTGATAGTTGAGTGGTGTAGAGGCGCGCGATGCCGTATTCGGGTATAAAAACCTCGAGGAATCTCTGTCTCCGATTTGGGTCAGCGAGAGCGTCTTGCAACGCGCCGTGCCATCCGAACGCTGTTGCAAAAGGTTACGAACAATCGGCGACCCTTATCACCAGAAAAAGGGTTCCGCCGATTAGAGGCGTCTTGCGCAACGCACCCGTCTTCGCTTCAGGCGATTCGCTTCCTGTCCGCACACCTATTCGGACAAAAGACGGCGGCGACGGTGGAACGGCGCGAAGCAGAGATGTTGTTTTTGGGGAGAACACTCTGGGTGTGTAGGAGTGGGTCGGGGGGTCCAGAGAGATGGTTTATGCTTGCACACTGCATACATAATCGATTTAGTTGTCACATTATAAAAGGTCTTCAGCCTGAGATATTAAAACATCGATAAGCACCGAAGCCCTTTTGCCGTTCGATACGACCGTGTCCTTTTCCATCAAAATTGTGTCTTTTCCCATTAACACTCGATGATGTTCTACCGTACACCATCCACCTCTGCTTTCAGAAAGACGAGCTGATGGCGTGGTTCAAAGAGTCGGTGGAGCATGAGTCGACCGAAGTCATCGACACCGACTGGGTGCCGCCCGCCCCGGAGCCTCAGATCTGCTACGAGCAGCCCGACACGAGCGTCGAGTCCACCGTCATGCAGCGTTCCCTCTGTCCCTGGCAGTGGAAGTAGGTCCTCCCCTCGCGAGCCCCTTAACAGAGGCCCTTTCAGGCTGAACCACGACGAGAACCGCGAGCCCCAGATCCTCTCGGAGGCGTACTGTCTCTGCCGGAAGAGTCGCGGGAATTCTGGCTCCTTCTGCATGCCTATCAAGCGCGAGGTGAACGTCCTCAGGAAGATCCTCTGCGACCCCATCACTGGAAGGTAGGTGCCCCTCCAGGACCCTCATATGCCTCTTCCAGGTATGAGTACATCAAGGCGGTGCAAACGATCACCGTTGGCTGCCACAGCGTCCTGCCACGTACCCAACGCGCCACGCCCATCTTCAGAAACTCCAACCGGGAGGTCAAATGAGTCGACGAGGCCCTCACCGCCGACGTCTTTCGCAAAGTTCTTTCAGAACAACTACGGGTACATAATAATGCAATAATAAACAGGCTGCCATCAATGGACCGCGGTACCGTAACCCGTCTCTGACGGGCTCTCCAGACAGAAGTACTCGGTGTCGTCGGGGAAGGCGAAGGCAAGGAGCACGAAGAGGGAGAGGGAGGCGGCGAAGTAGGGAAGAAACGACGCCAGAGGCGAGAAGTGGAGGAGCGGAAGGAATGAGGCCGAGCTGCGTAGGGGTACGGTATGAGTACGGTAGGGATACTCACCTGATGGCCGAGAGGATCCACATGATCATGCGGGAGTTGGCGCAGCCCCGGATCCGGAGACTCTGTGATTCGAACTGCTCTGCAAGCATGATTCGTTAGAACGTTTCCCGTCAGGACCCACCCGTGATGAGGCACACTGCGGAGTTGCAGGGGATGCCCGAAGCCACGGCGAGCACCGAGAAGAGCGTCCCGAGGGCGTACTTCCGGACCGTCGGGTCGATCTGTTCGTTCTCGAGGGTCAGCAGCAGGAGGAACATGGTCATGAGGCAGAAGCCGAAGCCGCCGAGGATGAGAGACCTTCTTCCGGGGGACATCCGGCGAAGGGCGAAGAGAAGGACGATCTGGGCGAGCGGGTAGGCCGTGGAGAAGAAGGTGGCGTGCTTCGGCGAGAGGCCGAAGGCGACGAAGATGACGGAAGAGTAGGACATGATCAGGGGGACGCCAATTGTCTGGAGGCGCCACTAGAAGACGAGCTCTGGGGGTGGGCTCACCACGTTGAGGGTCATAAGGATGACGGCGAGCCAGAAAGGATTCCGCATCGGAGGAAACTCCGCCTCGGAGGCATTGCGCTCTTCGCCGAAGGAGTCGGGGAGGTCGCTGAAGAGATGCCGATTCTTCAGGAAGATCACGCCTAAACTACGGTCACTAGAGGAAATCAGAAAACGGTTGCTCGGGAGCTGTCTTCGAGATGCCTCTAGATTCTGCCCCCTCGGGGATAAGAACTACCGGCGAAGAAGGTGGGGAGGTTGGTGACGAGGACGAGCAGGATGTAAGGCATATTGCCGAGTACGGTAACCACATTGGCGAAGAGAATCGAGGAGGCGTAGAGGATGGCGCCGACGAAGAAGACGCGCGGCCGCTCGGAGAAGGACGTCAGCTCAAAGATGGCGACGTTGGAGCTGATGAAGCCCATGCCGGAACCGACGCCGACGAGAAATCGGCCGACGCAGAGGAAAAACCAACTGAAAGAGACGACTAGGAGGACACGAAACGCGGGAAACCTAGGAAGGAGGGAGACGATGGCGCCGAGGACGAGGAGCACTGCGTCGAAGTCGAGGGTGTGGCGGAGAGAGAAGCGCCGGTAGATGGCGTAGACGGAGGCCGTTCCGAAGAACTTCCCTATGGGGAAGGCGGCGGAGAGGGCGGAGATCTGCCAGAGGGCGAACGGGTAGTTAAGGGCGTAGGTGTTGACGAGGCCCTGGTGGAAGATCTGGAAGGCGGAGACGAGGGAGAGGACGACCGCCGCCTTCATGACGCCGTCGGAGTGTGAATGGCATCGGGAGGGGTGCCGAGAAGAGGAGCTGTCAAAAACAGAAGTGGACGTGCATCGATCGTCACAGATATCATATTTATACGTTATAGCAAAATAAATAGTGAAATCACATCGAATGAGAATCAGTCCCTGGGCGAGCGAAGTTGACGCCAAATCACTGTGCGTCTTCGGGCACTATTGTGGGGATCCAGAGACGCAGCTGATTGCATGCTGTCGCCAGCATCGAGAAGCGTGGGTTGAACTTCACACAGTTGATACTCGATGGATGATCAGTGTGGAACGCGTGAACCGGCTGGCCCGAGATCGCCGAGTAGGCGAAGATCCTCTGGTCGGAAGACGCACAGAAGATGTACTCGGCGTCGGGCGTGAACGTGGCATCGATGCTGATTCTGGAGGTGTTCGGGTGCGTCCTCATCTTGGCTTTCACGTTTCCTTCAAAGGCGTCGAGAAGTAGCATCTCTGAAGAGTTTGTCGTGATCAGAATTGACTTGGACGTCGGCGAGAACTGCATTGAGCGCCACTCCACGTCCGGATCCTTCTCGCGTTCGAGGTTAAATGTCAGGAACGGACCCTGAAATCGAGAACAATGGACGGCCTGGATGTGTTCACAAACCTTATCGAAAGATCTGAGATCATACAGTTTCACAACTTCTGAATTGAGTCCTGCGGCAAAGATAAGTCCTTCAGGGTCGAAGGCTGCGATCGGCCTGGAGGGAACCTGCATGAGTCCCTGGCAGTTCTGAGATCTGAGGTCCCACAGGCGAATTGTTCTATCGAGCGAACCAGAGAGAAACATGTCGTCCACGGGCGACATACACAACGTCACCACCCTGAAACGGCGACGCTGTGCTCATGAAGCTCGGCTCTCGACTCACTGCTTCGTGTGGCCGAAGAAGTAGCGGATGTACTTGTTGTCGTGGAGGGACAAGTAGCGGATGGTGTCGTCGATCTTCGTGGAGCAGTGAACGGCGTTGTCGATGGTGTGTGAGAAGCGGATGAGGTCCACGCCGTACTTCTTGCTGTTGATCTGAAAAGCATCGAATTGGAATCCGCTCCGAAGCGCATGCCTACCGTCCGGTCGCAGGAGCCCGCCTCGCAGTTGTACACGGCGATGGAGTCGTCGTGTGAGGAGGCGATCATGAACTTCCCGTCGGCGCTGTAGTCCAGCGAGTTGATCTTGTCCGTGTTGTCATTGTACGCCTTCGCCACCGTGAACGACTGCACCACCTGCGGGCTCAACTTCATCCTCTGAAACACCCGTTTGCAATGTCTTTCTCAAAATTCAGATATTTCGTCCGCGGCAGAAGCCACTAGATAGGAGAAGGCTGCGCGCACATGTTGCACCGGTAAACGTATCCATCTTATTACACGCTATACAAATCCATGTACAAAAGAAAATATGAGTCAATCCATTACAATCGATTTGCATGAAAATAAACAAAATGACGCACACACCTAAGAAGCATTGGAAAACATTTCGTAATGGCCGCATTTATCACAATTACGATGGAACAGCTCAGTTTCTTGAGTGCGAAAGCACCCCAAGGAAGTGGCACGAAAATAAATAATCTGATCTCAAGAACGAATGAGGGATGGATCGAGGAAGATTAGATGAAATATATATACAAAGACATGCGAGCCTAGACTTAAAATCATCAACAAAACACCGTCGGAATCCACAACCTCAGTCCTGCTGGTTGCTCTCGCGCGTTTTCAGGATCCGATCAATCAGCGGCCTTGCAAGGTAGATGCCATGGAGAGGAGTGTCCTTGATGTCGCGGCTGTGAAGCATTCTTGTCAGCTTGTCGGCATCGATGGGCATCTGGTCGCCCGCCTCACTGCGCGCATCATGCTCGGTAAGGATGGCTAAACGCAAAACGAACGGTTAATGTCAGCGGCAGCGAAGTCGATGCGTACCCTGGATGTGGGTCTCCACCTCCTCGAACCACTTCTTCTCCTCCTCAATGAGCTTCAGATCGGGTTTTGGAGCTCCCTCAAAAGCGACGAGAATAAGAGTCATATTGTCGCGTGAGCCCTTAGCCAGTGCGGCATCCAAGACTTGGTTGACAATCTCTGGGAGGTTATCGGAAACGCTCAAACGGGATCGGACAACGGAGCAGAGATCCGCGTTCTCCAGCACATCGTAGATTCCATCACAGGCCAAGACAACGAACTCGTCCTCATCCTGTAATGGACCTATAGAGATGTACAGGAAACGATAAGTTACCTTGCTCCTGTCCAAAACGTAAATATCGGGCTCGGGACTAACAAGCTGCTCAGTGGCTTCAAGACCGGGCACTGACTTATAGCAGAAATCGCCGAGAGCCCTGGAAACTGCCAAGCTGCCATTGACACGTTCGATCATCACAGAGCCGCCAGCCTTGACGATGCGCTCACGTTCCTTGTCCAAGTAAGGTTTATGATCCTGAGTTGCAAACTGTTTTCCATCCTTGCGGCATCCTATCGCGCGTGAATCACCTACAACCAACAATGGAATAAGTTGATTTAAAATCTTAGCGCACCCAGGTTTGCGAAGAAGATATTTTCCGGAGTGATTAGAGCGCAAATCGCAGTGGTGCCGCTGCGTTCCTTTCCTTCTTCATCGTGTTCCGAGCGCAATTTAGCGTCCAAACTCAAAAATCCGTCGCGAATGCCAGATTCGAGCAGCGACTTCGCTTCTTCAGTCAACGTATTATTGTTCCTCTTGACATTTTCAACGCCTTGTTTGAAGTATGGCTCTTCGAGAATAGTCTTGAGCAGATTTTCAGCCGAATTTTTGGCCACATAGCTTCCGGCATGCCCGTCAAAAACGGCGAAGAAGGACCATTTGTCGAAAGGAGGCTCATCGGAAATAGAGAGACTCACCTGGTGAGCATCTTCCATGTCGATGCGCCATCCTTGCATGGATCCTACGGCATATCTGAGGCCCTGAAAACCAAACCAGCTAGCAAGCAGTATGTGAAGCGTGCACTAACGTTTCCTTCGCCGTTGTCGTTCGTTTTTTCGGTCTTAGGTTTATCGAGAAAAGCGCCCATTGTATTTGGTTGAACTTCTTTCAGACCGTCTTTCGTAATACGCCACGTTCGAAGTCTCGGGGATGCAAACACAGGAGAAGTAGCTGAGAATATAGAATCACGATGACCAGGATGTATAGGAATAGGTGCCGATGAGGACGAGATGATGCTCAACGGCGTGGACAATGTGGATGTGCACTGACTAGTAGTACAGTTGTTCAAATCCAATATCGAGCTTTCATCCGAATTCATCTGAGGCATGCCATTGCTCACCCGAATTAATCCTTAGCGTTCCTCTGCTTGTGATTCTGTTGGCTGCTTGGAGTTGTCGATGAAGGAGCGTTTGTTCAACGATGTCGCTTCGTCTCTTGATAGGAATCGCAGCGACCTCCGAGCGTCACCGGAATTATCACTCTGAAAGGACCACAGGGATCGATGAATCAGCCGCCGCGTTTCGACGCGTCTGTGAAGATCATAAGAAGTCGAACGCACCGAAAAAATCACCCGCGAATCGCAATTTTACAAGAAAAACGAGCAGTCACTTTCGCGTTTGTTTGCGAATTTCGAGTCGGATCGATCGATCCATTCATCTCAATCAGCGCACGGACAGTACAGAGATTCCCTGATAACGCCGATTCCGACGTTACGCAGCGACTGTCGCCGCTTTTTTGCTGGGAGCCGAATGAATACGCCGCTATGCTGCTGATGACGCGATCGCAAAATTATCTAAAGAGACGCCGAAAGAACTGTACGAAACGCGGGCAGAATCTGACGCAGCCAACTTTTGGAACTTTTCGATGATCGAAAACGCAAAGAAAACATTATCGACAACAGGTTTGAGCGAAGGGTTCGCGGAGTTCGCAGGGAAGCCCGTGACGTTTCACGGCGCTCGCACGCAAAAAGACCCAAAATTTTGAAAACATCCGCGTTTCTGTGCGGAATTTCGGCATCACGCCATCGCGATTTCGTCATCGGCGGAAAGAAGCGTCGTCGCTGCCGGGTCGAGAGGGGAACGGTGCGCTTCCTTCCGTCGTTCGCCGGAGCTCAGCGGGTGACGCAGGGATCCTCACGTCGACGTCTTCTTCACCGCCCGGCAGAGCGCCGCTCTCGGGTGCCGCGCGATGCACCCGCTCTGGACTCACTACCCGCTGTGCTGCAGGCCTAAACGTCATTCGATTCGCCGCAGAGACTGCGAAAACTCCCACATTCGGCCCGCCGCACGCCCGCCGCACGCCCGCCGCAGCGACGTGCAGGCCTACGTCATGCGTCGGGGCGATCGGAAGGATCGATCGCCTCTCGCTTCCGAGAAAAGATCGAACAACAGACTACAGTACCGGCCGTGCGCTTGCGGGCAATCCGCGCGGGATGAAGGCGGACGAGACAAGGCGCGAAACGAGGTTCGCAACTTCGCGGGGAGCGCGCGGGAGGGGAGTTCGATTTTTCGAGCGGGAGGCAGGGAATGTTGCAGTGGCTGATGGGCAAATATTGAGGGGAGGGGAGCATCGGTATTTTCTGACTCACTCTCATGCCATCCAGATTGGCACCTCTGAGCTGAAAACGAATCTTTTCAGATTCTGGATCTATTCTCCGAGTAGCACCGCACCAAGAGGGTTAGTGAATGGACAAGCAATTAAAATTCATGGAAGCGCTTCTCTCCCACCGAAACTCCTCGAATTAAAGCGCGTAGGAACCCTGAGAGACTGACTTTTTTATTTATTTCTGGCGTGCTGCTGCTTAAATCATGCAGAAGAGTACTTTTTCACACATCCAAAAGCTTTTGTGGACTGCACCTCTGAACATATGACAGCACCCACGTTTGATGGATGCCCTTTTTGTGACCCTCGTGACAGGTGACTTCGCATCAATCTTGAATCTCTATGTTCGATGAAGGAATATTGCATTACTGAGCATCGACAGTTTATCTCGCGATGCTTCGCTAAAAGGCGCCGCAAAAACGGTTCCCACCGCTGTCATGTGATGATAATCACGGCGCACGTGAATCGACGATGATTAGTCCGGTGGCTGACCCATCGTCGCAGCCAGTCATCCTTTCGGCGGCGACCTTTTGAAATTGGCCGCGCACACGGTGAACGTTGAGAGGCGTTTGAGGACACCCTGTCGATGCGAGACAAATCACTTTGAGGGCACTTTTTATAATGAACATCTGTAGATTACCGTATCTGAAGACCTAAAGAGCAATTCGAAAAGACTTTTTGTGTGAAAGAGTCTCTTTGTGACTTAGGAAACTTGCGACTCTCTACAAGGGACCGGTCAATCATGCAACTCTAAGATTGACGCGAGACTAGAGGCAAACGGTAGACTTAGGTGAGTATATAAACTGTGCAAAAAATTAGGTGCTCTAACGGCTCTATGTTCATCAAAAGAGATGTAATATCCTTTCTTACATATGCCATATTAGTTTCTCACCGGTGATTCCCAAGTGATCCAGTGTATACTTAAGCTCACATTTTTGTTTTGGTTGAAAAGTGTTCATACATACCACCTAAGGTAACCATCTGACAAATCACGATCCGACTATCTGACGCTCGTTAAGAATACACTGGTTCATTTGGGAATCATCGATGAGAAATTAATACAGCGTTGGTGAGAAAGGAAATCACATCTCTTTTGACGGACCGTTAATACTATACTCACTTAGGCCTATCACTTGCCCCTAGTCTCGCGTCGATCTTAGAGTTGCATGATTGACCGGTCTCTTGTTTACCTTCAATACTCAAACCCACACCTTTTCACATAGTTCCACATATGCCGAGGAAGCGATGCCCCTGAATCTCTGAGCGAAAGGTGAATTTAATGCCATATTTACACGAACTCACATTCTTCACAACAGTGGGGATAAACTACTTCCTAAAACCACCTAAATTATGCATACGAACACGTCGATGCTAAAATGAAAGAAGGAAGGATTTGAAAATTGTTTTCTCGGAATACGCGTAAGGACATTTGACCTCTTCCTAAGTGGTCACTTTCATAAGTCATAAAAGTACAGGCTATTGATGAGAGAAGTTGCTCACTCACAAAGAAGGCAGATGTATTTTCAAGGGAGTATGAATCTGATATTGATGATCGATTTCTCAAAAAGAGTACTTAAGCAAAAGGTAGATGCGTGCCCTTAATGCGGTCTCCACGCGGTCCTGAAAAGACATGTTGCACAGGGTTGCTTGGAAACTCTACCATAGCACACTGCAGCTCACGTGACAAAAGAATCGAAAGGAAAGGTTATGTCTGTCTGCCAACATAGACAGTCTGCCACGCCCTCATTTCCGATTGCACCGATCATTGAGAAAGCGGTTGGAAACGAACACTGTGTGGAAGCTTGTGGAAGCTCCATGGCAGTCGTTTGAATCACATTGGCCTGCCGTATTGTAGTATGCCATGGTAAAGTTTCCAAACATCCACCACTGCAACATATCGTCTCAGGATCTTTTTTCGGGTCAAATTGAGTAACCTCATACTTTCCATTTTCCGGGCTCCTTACAGCTGTCATTCACTAGGTCCCCTGTGAGTGTACTTCTCTGCCCCTACACAGTGACCCAGTGTGCGTCACAGAGGTTCTAATTCAATGTGGCAATAAATTACATTCGACAAAAATAGTTCCGAAACCGGAAAAAACGGAGTCCGAACGCAAAGTATCTTTCCTCACGGCGACCGCCTCGGCCTCACCACTCGGAGTTTCCAAAGGTGATCGCTGACGTCATCTCCTAATTGATGAGGAAAGAACACCCAATCACGGGGGTCCCGCAGATCCTCGAGATTCTTCGAAAGGCACCAGTATCCTAGAGATCGGATGACAACTTCTGATCTTGTAGCTTCTTGGCAGCCAATCTCTTCCAGTTACATGATCGGCATAGACAAAGGAGTGCTTCCTTGAAGAAGTTGGACGGCAGTCACTCAAAACATCGCCTTCGATCACAAACAACGCCGGAATCAGGTGTCGGTTCCCCCGCAACGAACTTTGATCTAGTCGATCCTTGGAAACGCCCAAGAGTGTCTTCCACTGTACGACGTATAGTTATAATCTCAGGCGCCAAGATGTCCCCCTGAAGGCAGTCCTCAAGTTTCTAGATCGAAAGATCAAAAAACGCCGAGAGGAGGAAGAAGATGCACGTCTGATCGATGGCTCAGCGTCTCGGAGAAGACAAGGGTAGCTTTGCAACAACCGTCGACATCTAAAAAGCGACCTGTACATCAAAATTCTCCTTTCTACAGGCTCTAAGTGCCAAAATCCGCAATCTTGTTTGTTAGGTCGTCCATAACTTATTGCCTTTAGAACTCGAGCAGAGAGGTAGTAGGAGGTGGCAAACGGTTATTAGTCCATTATCGCAGTACCAAAAGAGGACATCTAATACACTAAAAGTGTATTCTTAGAACAATTTCTCTTGGAACTACAAATTACGTTTTCTACACGTACATCCGCAAACCTTTTTTGACTCATTTACACTTTTCGTCCACGTAGACACGTGTGAAACTTCGTATTTAATGTGCGTTTCAAGTACCTGAACTCAATTTTTGTTTTTGACCTTGGCACCCTTTGTCGTCATGTTTTCCCACAAGGAGCACGTAATGGCTGCTTTTGCGATTCGCCATAATCGAATGAAATGTCCCCGATTTGGACTTGTTTTTAGAAAACGACCTCATACTACAACACCATTCGTTTTTTTTTCAGTTATTAGGCAACCTCGAGGAGAACTCTGATGAGGCAGAGCGAAGATTCCAGGGGATAATGAGCGTATCGAACTAGAAAGGATGGAATTGTCACTTTGGCTGCTCAATCACTCAGGACCACCAAAGATTGAGGTTGATTATACAGGCCTAGATCGACCTTTAAAGGCGCTTCATCCCGTAATCAGCCAATTCCAGCCTTTCCTTTTCACAAATTACCTCCTCAAGACGCTCCTTATCCCGTCGAATCTTCGCTAAACTCTGTTTACGTCGTGTAATCCCTCCATTCATCCGTTGTTCTTTGCCCCTACAGTTGTGTTCCCCTTTTAGGCCTTTTTCTCTGGAAATATTTTAGAAGCTGACATCGAACACGGACACTATGTATACAAATTCGGTCCCTCCGCCCGGCGGAGGCGTCGATGACGTAGAGAGCCACACTTATAATCAAATCGAGCGAACGCTAATTCACTTCAACTTCGCTCTGTGGATTTTCGACTTCTTAGTCGGAAGATCAAGACTTCCAGAGAGCAAGAATCTGGCCCTCACCTGCTCTTCGGGACGCCGTGTTTTGTTTCGGCGGCCCGCCTTCGCCTCGGCATCTTCCGCCTCGAGGCTCCGCCCTGAGGGGTCGCGCCGCGCGACGCTTTCATTCGCCGCGGTACCGCATCGTCTGACCGTTTCTCCTCTGATGCCTTCGGCCTGCTCCTGCTTCGGCTTCGGAAATCGCCGGAAATCGGATTCCGTCGGCGTCGCCGCGATCCCGAAGCCCGCCTCGAACCAGACGGCGCCCGCGGACCCTTCCACCAGTGCCGTCGACCCCCGGATCCCCCTCACCGAGCGACAGAAGTTCCTACTGGTGGCCAACTGGAAGGGAATCTCGCGGAAGGCGACCGAGACGGGTGCTACGATGTTCGTGCAGTAAGTCCTTCTTCTCCTTCGGGGGCGCCAGACGCCCCGGGGCAATCGGACACCTCGGGGCCATATGCTTCGCGCGCGACGTCAGCTGGGCCTGGCGCTGTCACTTTTTGACGATCTGTCCACGAGCAGAGGCGGCTAAGTGCCTCCGAGAGGTGTTCGGGATCTTTGATCGCCCCGATTAGTCTCGATCTGTCAACAATTCGGGGAGTCTTCTGGGGGAACGCCTCGATCTCATCCCCTTGAGCGCCTTCGGCGACAACAAAAAATTTTGTTTTCACAGTGAAATGTCCCAATAAAGGTGTATCTCACACCTGAATTCCCTTCGGGACGTCTTCCCGACGTCCTCAACCACCCTAATCCGCTCGGAAGAAGTTTGCGAACCGCTCGTATTTCGGTTGTTTTCGATTCTGGCGAAGTGCATTCCTAACCGCCTAATCTCCACTTGAGGGGTTTGGTGAGTGGTTAGCCGAACAATCGCATTCATCATTCGAAAAGAAAGAAGTTTCGACTCGAAAAGCGCACGTTTCGGCGCTTTTGGCGCGGCGGATTACTTATCCCTCAAAGGGGACGCTCTTCGAGGGGACCTTCCAAGAACGATGCCCTTCTTCTGGCAGTGTTGTAGTCCCTGTTTTTATCGGAAAGTGATAAAGGCCTAATCCGATTCGCGTAATCGCATTGCGGCGTCTTTTAAACAGAGTTTTTCGAATCGAAAAGGTCTTTTCTGCAAAGGCGGACGACTAGATAATCAACTTTCCGAACGTGAAATAACATATGCCCTTCGTGTTTTGTCCCAAAAGTGCCCCTCGAAGTGGCGACCGTCCTCCAGGACTGCGCCCTAAGTGCTTCTCTGCAACAGATCGCGAAGGACGCTTCAGGGAAATACGCTCGAGGGCCAGGCCGAGTGCCGCGATTCCGCCGACTCGGAAGGAGTTATTACTCGGAAATTGTTTACCGAAGGACTTCGGCGCCCTCGGACTCGCGCCGAAGCGCCTCGAGGCGCCTTTTCAGAAACAAATGGCCAAATTTGATTTGACCGAGAGTGAATGGCGTCGCAATTAAAATCACTCAAGAAGTGTCGCCTCTGAGGGTCGCCGAGATTTTGCGAAATCGACAGATCCCACGGAAAGAGGAAGCGGCGCAGATTTGAGAGATAACCGAGAGACCCTTTCCTGTCCATCAAAAAGCAAAAAAAAGAACAAGAAGACCGCTTATCTGATGGAAAAGGAACAAGATGTACGTGCGCAGATGAACGATACAAAATGTAAAAATCGTGCATTATTTCACTGATAGAAAAGGGCTAATTACGGTAGTTTCTAAGTGCCTCAGGGTACAACGCGATTATTCCTTTTTTCTTCGCAATTTTTCTCTATTTCTTGTGGGATGAACTCTCTGGATAATTTGGCCACTACACGATACCTTTTTAATTCTTTATTCTGAGGTTTCAGTTCAAGTTGAACCACTTTCTTTCTATGCTTTCGAGCCTGGGTTTAAGGTTTTGAGGCTTTTCTCGGAGCTGCCCTGACAGCTCTTCGTAAATATAGAACTAATTCCTTCGAACCCTTCAAGACCCATTAAACCTCATTAACTGCATGATCCTTGGAGAATGGGCTTGAGGTTAAGATGTTTGAAATGCTTCTTTCTTGGCCTTTTCAATCGAAAATAGCCATTCACCTCTACCGTCTCTTTAAAAACCGTCACTTTACACAGCATAACGTAAAGTGTGCGTCTTGAGAAAACTCATTTGATTGATGGCCAGGGCTGCAGCGATTCTCGCCGCGAAGGGGCGAATCGACCTAATCAGAAATGTATTTTAAATCGCATAACCAAGAATGCGCGCGAGACAATCCACGGAGTGGCGCCGCGCAATTATCCTTATTAATCTCCGCTTCCGGCGGCGGTCTGCCTCTCCTCTACATCGGAACAACTGACTAGAGAGTGTAAAACGCAACATAAAGACAATTATTTACGCCGTCGACCCGCGAGCACAATTAAAACGGGCCTCAGGTCGGGGGTCGGCGCCTCTGAGATCGAAACAATCGGCTGATTTATCGCGGAAGCGGCGATTCGAGAAAGTGGGGCCACGCGATTGATGTGGTCGTTCCAGGTTGCTGCAGTCGAATGAACAGTTCTACGAGGTCTTCAATTTCTCACACGTTCGGATGGCGAGCAAAGAGGAGCAGATGCAGGACGAGAGGATCACGAAGCACGCGGAGACTGTCATGAAGATGCTGGACGTCGTCATAAGGTGGGTTTAAAATGATTAAAAAGCTGCGTTGACCGGGTCCAACGAAGTCTTGGCTAACTAGGTCCGGTGGTTACCGAAAAGAATCCGTTAGAATCTTAGAATTGTTTGACTGACTCTCAAAAGCTCCGTTCAAAGCTACATTGTTCTCTGGAGCGTAGTTCTGTGGCAATTAGACGAATGTACCCAAATTGTATTCATCTCCAATCAGTTCCGACAATTCTGACGTGCCTTTTCAAGAAGAGAATGTCCTTTAAATGTATAATTCCTCTAAAGCACGTCGTAAACATTGAGGTCCGGGGATTAGTACTTCCGCTTTTGGCGAATATGTCATAAGTAAGCGTGCGAAATGGATATGAGAGAGGAGAGAAAATGAAATTTTTGGGCATGCTCGTACGAAGTAGTGGATGCAGGAATGTGCAAAAAATTGGTCGATGGCTCTCCCAGATGTTTTGCGGAACAAACAGCTGCGATAGTCACTCAACGGTGAAGAACCACGCGTTCTTGTAGCTTTGTAGCTGTGGCCACGGGTGCATTCTCCAGCTCCACGTGGTGACTAGATGAAGTCCAAAGTTAGATTCCTGCAAGCTTTTCGATTTCAAACGTGGCGCCAAAGTGGTATTTCCTCCAAAATCGAGAGAACGCCTCTAATTATCTCGCCTGGAGACGTCATGCCGTGCGTCTATGCATGCACAATTCCCTTTCGGCGCACTTCCGGACCCATTTGTAATTAATGAATAGTGCCCTAATGTGGGGCCCGGGAATGCTCGAAGACAAATTGCGAGAAAACGAATGGTTTCAGCAATGTGAAGGACGCCGACTATATGTTCCAGCTTCTGCAGAAATCGGGCACTGAGCACGCACATCGGCCGCGTTTCAGCCCCGAATTCTTCTGGGTAGGCTCGTGTCCTCTGGCCTGCACGCTCAAGTTACGCATTTCAGAAGATAGAGGCACCCTTCCTCTACGCCGTGAAAGAGATCCTGCAAGACCGTTACACAGAGAACATGGACCAGATCTACAGAGTGATCATCAAGATCGTGCTATCCACCCTGGAGGAGTCGTGTCGGGCGGAGTTGGAGAGAATGGGCGTCAGAAACGGATCCTAGAACTCGTCTGTACATAAGTATCCACATGAGGCTTTCCTTTTCTTGTTATCAGTGATTCTACGACATTAAATCTCTCAATATACCGATCGTCATGAACTGCAGTCATACAATCTGCTGAAAACGACGGGGGTTACGGTAGGTTCCAAAGAACGATCTCCCGTTGCTCACTTATCCATTTGGTGACTCAGGATTAGGCTTTTGGGATTGTTTTGAAGGCAATACAGTTCCTCAAAATAGAAAAAAATATCAGAGAAATCTCCAGATCGATTTATGCGTGGATTCGGGGAGAACAGATGCACTTATTCCTCTCCAGGCGTCCTAGTTCAGAGTTCGCGTGGCCATAAATTAGCCATTCGAATCTGTCACCAAGAAATCCATTCATCACCGAAGCCGCCTTTTCATTCAAAAGTGCATTCCTATATTTAGAGCGCATTCCAAGATTGTTTCTGCAAATTAAATGGCACTATTTTCTGTTCGGAGAGATATTGCAGAGCGCCTTCATTTTTCGAACTTCTCGGCAAAGGACAAGTGTCATGTTGAGTCCGCAGGAGGATTGTGGGATTAAGGGGATTATTATGTGTTCCTACGCGGTACCTTCTGAATTTGATCTCGTAGTAAAAGGCTGTAAAACATAATAATGACAAATAAATAATGGTTATCGATGCAATCTCATATGTTCTTCTTTGGCGGACTTCAGATGGAAATGTTCCACCCAGAAGTCTAGCCAGCACCTCTCAAACCCAGACACTAAGACAACATGCAGACACCTTCATTCCAATTTCTACCTTCCGTGCGATCGGCTGAAATGGTTTCTGAGTGCGGCGATTACGTCGAAGTCCAGTGCAACGAATCTGTCGAGGATTCCGTTGCCTACAAGCAGAAGAAAGCCTGCACCTTGAAGGTAAGTTTAGGGCACAAGCCACGAACTTTTTTGTACTTGTTACAGATCGTTCCAGCTGCCGCTCTGGAAGAAGTCGTCGTTTTCAAGACCTTGTTCGTTGGGAAAGCACTCCTGGTGAAGATACGCCCTCGGATTGAAACTCACCGCGTCCGACGTCTCTGTGATTCTGGGGTACTGTAGCCCGTGTGGGAAGTTGTAATAAAGCAGATGTGATCGGACAATATTACGAGGTTATTTACCTATTAAATCAATGGCAGTACACCGTGCAACACACTAATCACGGTGCAAAGAGAACAATGTCGCTGACATTCTTCCCTCTTCGGCACACAGCACGATGCCGGAGCTCAAGTTATGGCTGGCGGTGTCCTTTGCATACTGTTTTGAAGTTCCGGCGACTTTGCGCGATGATCGAAGGAGCACAAAGTGACACAGATCGAGATCAAAAGTCGGTTCTAACTGGAAAGAACCTTTGCCCTTCGATTGTTTCTCGTTTTGTTTTCGATCGATCAGTTTCGGTTTTCTTTTTGAGTGCCAAAACGTTCGTCATTACAGTAGCATACTGTCGAACACACTCCGCCTCAGAAGTGAATCTTCGGCCCTTCCTCGAGTTCTCAAGGGCGTTCAAAGAAGCGTTGCGCTCTAACATTCCAAATTCCGATTTCTGTCCTTTCCATGGCGACACCGTCGTCCCTTCCCCTTTCCGTACTGTTTGCCCACCATGCGCCTCCATGACCCTCCGCGGCGGTAAACCGTGGGCGCGCGATGTTTGTTTGTCATTTGATTTATCACCTTAGAAGACAGAGAACGAGAAGTTATAAACCTTTTTCGGCTGTTTGCCCAGAGGATTTCGTCACTCATCGGCGCTTCGGGGCGACCGATCGCCCGGAGTGACTCATAGGCTGATTCTAACTCTCGGCTCTGTGAAGAGTGCTCTGGAAAGAGATGTGTCCGAAGGGTTGGATCGAGGTACATTGTCATTCTGGAGACACTTCCCTCCCTTCCCGTGTTATCTCTTACTGTATCCCCTCATCTCGCGATTTCATTTGTTTCTGAAAGAAAGTCACCACCTCCAACCCCGTATGTTCCACCATCCTATCCATAAATGCTCGACGATTCTGCAGATCCAACGCCGAGGCCCTTTCCTCGGAAAGGTCGATTCATCTCCTCGTCAATGGGGCGTTTCCTTTCTACTTCGCGTCGTCGCCGCCAAAATCAACAAATCGACACTCACAGCCCCGCTGAGCGGCCGTCAAACCGTCCCTATTTGGCAGCTTTTGTCAAACGGAGTCAGTCGGTCTGCTAGCCTCTCTCCCTGGCCCGTCTTCGCCTCTCCAGGAGTCCGAAGATCGGTCAAATCTCAACCGTTTGAAGTGTTCGGAGTCGTGGAAACACTTCGCCGATTGGGATTCGATCGACTGCCGACCTCTGAGATGCCCCTTCGAAAGCCTTCTCGGGAGGAAAGGACAGGTGCAATGCGAGTGACGTCATATTTTGCATCGACGGTTTGTAAATGACGCGACGGTACGGGACTGTTTACGACCCAGCTGCGGAGCTAAATACAGTCGCGTGAGTCAATTTCTGGAGGCGAATCGCTTCATAAAATGAAAATAAACTACAACTGTGCAAAGCGATTACGTGGGAAGCCTTGACCTAGGCTAAGCTTAAAGGACTCCTAGAAATATGAGTGGAAGACGCTCTGAATAGAGCCAGAGGGACTTCCCTTAGAGAGCCCTTTAAAGGTCTTTTAAAGTAGCTTTGAAAGGCAGAGCCGGGTTACGGTCCCTTTCTGTCCTCCCTCCAGAAGTCCAAGTGTAAACTGCTTTCAGGTGGTTCATTAACACAAACATCACACTTCCGAAGGAGAACGTAGGAAAGTGAAGCAGTTTCGGGCTCATCACCTAAATATCCAACTTTGAAGGATCGACGACAATGAATTCCGACTTGACATGTATTTCACATGTATTATGGTATCCTACTTGAAAAGGATAGGTGACTTTCAATGAGCAGCACAGTTACACACTCAAAGAGATGAACGGTGCCGATGGTTCCTTTAATCACTCTCCACATTCCATTCGAATATTACTGTGGACCTCGCCTAAGAGATCTTCTGGTCACTGGGATTACCAGTCGAAAGAGCAATGTTGAAATCTTGAATCGTTCAATAAACGTAGAACAGCGATTCCGTAAAAAAACCAAGGTGTTCACAGCTTCGTAAAGGTCGAAACTCTGATTCTTCGGAAAAGTCGAGTCAAAATCACTACAAACACTGGCGCTTCTCGTCCGTCAGCGCCGGGAAACAAGCGTCCTGCAGTACCGAGGCGCTCTCTGCCTCTCCCACGCACTCCACCTTCCATCCTCGGCAGATTCTCCCACAACAAACGTGTTTCCGAATTCTGTCCAAAGCGGACCGGATCTAGGAAGTGTCTCTCTGAAAATCACGCGGTCGAACTTCTTCGTGACGGGACGCGCGGTAAACCTCGTCCTACACAGTGTCCCATGCCCCCAACTTACCGTTGTCCCAGCCTCCCGCTCGGACAATCGGGGGATCGTCAAAGTCACCCACAGACATCCCCGCAACGTGGGAAATCGTTTGGCGACCTTAGGCGCGGTCGCGGAAGCCTGAGGAGATGCGTATTGTCGCCGCCTTGGATAATGCAATCTACTAATGTATAATTTAATCCATGCCGGCTTTCCACGCCTCATTGATTAATTTTGCAAAGATCATCGATTTTCTGGGCTAAGCTCATGCTTTATTAGCTAATTGCCGGAGATTTTCCTTATATCGCTTCGTGTAATATAGTTATTATTCGGTTGCCGTCTTCCCAACGTCCCTTCTTCTGGGCAATTATGGATAGCGTGCTCATGTTCCGAAATTTTTTTAATTAAATGAGCCTAATAAGCAGAAGAAAGAGCTCTGTTGATAGGATTTGTGTTCTGTTTTCTTGCGTGCTATTGCATCAACTATGCGGCGAGTATTAATATTGCAGAACTGCGATGGGCGACCACCGGTCACGCCGTCGGGAGCACCGTTCCTCTCCCGTCTTCGAGTACTCCGATGAGAACTCGAGCTCGAGGGACCAGATCAGGGAGGTCGAAGAAGGAACGGCCAAGAACTTCGCCTTCGAGCGCATCCTGGCAGAGCTAAAAGTCAATTTGCACAGCGAACTAAAAAAGCAGGTGTGCTCTCTGTATTAGTCCTGCTTTTCGACCTTGATCGTTCCAGGTAGAAATCAAGCAGGACAAGCTTTTGAATCATCGAGACAAGGATTTCATAGAGAGGAGGGACAAGATTCGGCAAGAGTACAAAGGAAGATTAGAGGTTTTCCGATATATCATGTGTTGAAAATGCGACTGTTCTGTTTTAGAAGATCCAAGCATACAAGAATCTGAGAAATGACCAGCTAGACAGAATATACATCGCGGAAAAGTCAGTTCTAGATAAGCAGCTAGAGAGGAACAGGAGGGAAGCAGTCGAGAACATCAAGAGAGCCATTATAGAGAAGAAAAAAAACTTGCTGTTGGAAGAAATGGAAGCCAACCAACAAGTCGCGACCTTCATAAGTATGCTTTGGCAAAGTATCCGAGCAGTCCTGTAACGATGTTTTTCCTTTCCAGCCAAAGGAACCGACAGGATGCAGCAAGTGCTCGATGGCGACAAGGACAGCTTCATCAAAGTTTTCGGCAAAGGAACGGCAGTGCCGCCTAACGAAACAAATCGGCCAGTGGTGTCTGGCCTGAATCCAACATCAATAGAGGAAGACTTGCTGCTAGTGGCCGGTGCCATAGAAGTGGCAAAGGAGTTCGACAGAAGAACAGAGGAGATTGGAATATGAAGGCGACTTGTAAATATTCACGATAAATCGGGTTTATTTCGCATTTCGCTTTGGTCCTCTCAGCGATTGATTTTCGTTTTGTACTTCTTACGCTTACAGAGTGTAGCGCGATTTGCGATTGTGCCCAAGCCATGCGCTTGGAGAGCCTAAACCTTTGCGTGGCGTGAGAACTGCGTGTACCCAGTGGCTGGACCCACAATACTACAAATCAGTTTTCTTCAGGGTAGCCGAGTGGTCCGTCATGGCAGCTCTAGATCTAGATGCCAGTTTGGCAGAGGCAATGGCAGCAGTCAACGTAAACGCTCAAAACGTGAACAATGAGGAAGAGCAATTGGCCGTAGGAGAACCGCGGAAGCACATCGATCTCGATCAAATTCCCACGAGGAGTCTGGACATCACGGACAGATTCGAAAGAGCCTGCCGAGGTAAGTACTACTGTTATTCGGTGATGTGTTTTGGCTTTCGCTTATTTTACGCTTATTGCTTACTTTAGATCTGTCGGTAGGGCAGCTGGTTAAAGCGTCGACCTTCAATCCGTACGAAGCGATGTCTGCCATAGAAATAATGGATCAGAAAATGGACGTTGGGATGAAGAAGCTGGAACTGGATAGCCTCAGTTTGCAGAGGGCAATTGAAACGAGACGGGTGACCGCTGAGAGCATGCCACGGAACGAAATGATCGCCACCATGGACTGCACCATCGCGGCTCTGGCTTCGTGGCTAAACGGACAATCGCTCGATACGTCCTTGTTTACGAACATACTTCTCCAGGATCACACCCTCGTCAAAGACCCATCTCTGAAGGCGTTCTGCAAGGGAATTCTTGAAGTGTTTCAACAGTTTCGGGATGTCATCACTAGCGCAGCTACGTTCAGAGACGTGGGTTAAATAATTGCACTAAAACTCCACGAAAGGTTCTTTTAGGAAGATTTTCTGAGCCATTTTTATGCCGATGTCAACCTGGACACGACTGGGTGCGTCTTAGATCTGATGAAAGAAATCCGGCGACTAAACAAGCTGATCGAGACGAAACAAAAGAAGAACAAGCCAAAGGACGGCAAGGTGTACAAGAGCGTTTCGCAGCCGACCGAACTCACCTGCGTCCGAGACCGACTGGAGTTCGTTCTGGAGATGCTGAATGTGGTTCGGCACTTCATCGGCTTCGAGTCCAACGAGTCAGTGAGCTCATCCAGATCCAGTTCGATTGTTGCGGATAGCTTGAAGATTGAGACCTTCCGTCCTAACTTCACCGAAGCCTATGATTCCTGTCGGAATTGTGGCGTCCTGGTCATGCTCATGACCGAAACCTTCAAGCGTTTTGGACTCAATCCGAAAAGGGACCAAACCCAGGAAGAGGAGGAAGACGACTGTAAGAAACTAGTCCCTTTGATTCTTAATTGTGTGTTTCAGTTTCTTTTGAGTGGCTCCCCTCGTTCAACTATGATCTCAATCGAAGGCTACTTCCGGCAGCTTTCCCACGCAAACGTGACCTCATGTCTCGTGTTGAAGGACTCACATACTTCTCTAAGCTCTTCAACCTGCTGTTGCATATTCCTATGGACCAAAAGAATATCGTGCCGGACTTGAATCGCCTCTTGGTTCGTAGCCTTTCCAGAGCCATGATCCATATGTATTTTAAGGAGGATGTGCGTATCTTCTCTTCTGCCAAGGATAGCTGCGTTCTCTCCCGGGCGTTTCTTCAAATCGTCGTCATCCCGTCAGAGCAAAAGGTGTTTGGAAACTTCGATATGAAAGATGTAGTCCAAGAAGGCATGCGCGCTGGTGTGGCCTTGAATTACATCCAAGATGAGTAAGTGACGCTGTTGGCTCTATCAGCAACTACTCTTTCAACTATTCCTCTTTAGAGCTGCCCAAGAGCAGCACATCGAGAAAGCCATCGAAGACTTCATTACGGACGCGTCGAAATGTTTCATTTCGATCATTCAAATCTTCGGGCACAACAAGGCTCGGCGAAGGGACATGATCAATGAGTGTTTAGAGGATCTCAATGTTCTGCTGCAGGAAGTGAGTGTCGTCGTATCGTGTCTTGGAATCGTTTCATTTCTCTAGGCAGCCGACGTCGATAATGTCACGCTAACTTACCTTATGAACAAGGCGGACACGAAGAATCCGAAGGACGTGATGGACGAAGTGATGCCCTCACTGTACGGCTTCGTCCTCCACTACGCCTTCAACCTCATTTACTACCACTTCCAGCTGGGATTCGATCTGGATCTCTTCGAGGTCTATGAGTACCCTTACATCTTCTGGTGGGATCGCAGAAGTCGATGTATAATAATGGGCGACATTCAGGTACATCTCTCGGATCATGCTTCAGTGGTTCAACGTTGTGGATCATCGATGTCGGCAGCTTACCGATACGAACGACAAAAGTGAGTGTCGCAATATTTTGGTAGTTCTAGTGGCGTGGATTCTTCCAGTCAATGATCAGTTAAAGAAGCCGGTTCCTGATAACACGAAGAACGGAAAGAACAAGAACAAGAAGAAAGGAAAGCCGAAGAACCCGAAACCGCGCGAGTTGACCAATCAGGAGAAGAGGGACGCCGCTCTCCGGAAATTGAACCTCGACTACCTGAGTCTCCACGTCGAAAAAAAGCGGCTTCTCAACATCTTCTCCGAGGCAATACTCAAGGCTGTCGTCGCCCTCCAAGACTCCAAGCAGTTCTACACGCCGGACAACGAGCGGCACCGCTTCGTCTCTCGTATGGAGAAGTTCCAGCCGATTCGCGAGGTGCGAATCTTCACGTACGATGTGTACCGTGAGTTCATAGGAAGCTTGAGGCCGCTGCAGCATCGGCAGCTCTTTGCCGAGGCTGTCGTGTCTTTTAAGCAGTTCGTGAACGTCGAGCCGTCGAACGAGGTGATTAGAGAGCTTGTGCACTGCTGCAAGCGGAACACGGTCGTTCTCAACGTGTTGGCGAACGACGCAGAGGTGAGCACAACCTTTGTCAATCAGCTTTTAAATTTGTACTTTCCAGTTCCACGAGAGGGAGATCGTCTATAACTTTACCAACACCGACCTCGACATCATCCCAGTGCTCCACATACAGTCCCAGTCCAGATCATAGAATACGATATTGAAGATATTTGAAGAATATTGCTCAGAGATAGAGTGATCTGAATACGCGGTGGCAGTTAATTGTTTGTTGTTTTCTTTATAGTTTATTATTGTTAGATGTAATGTATTCTGTTTATGTTTTTTGTCTTTTGCTGTGATAAAATGATAAGCCTTTTGATGATGAATATCGGGGAAGGTCCGGAGGGCGTGCTGGCCTGCTTCTAGTGCGGTTCTGGTTAGTGGAATTAGTGTGGAACGGGCGGGGAAATGCCCTGAGCTGTTCCAGTCTGCTGTTCTAGCTGTTTCACGTACACGTTCAGAGTAGATCGAGCCAACACCGCTATGCAGACCAGCTCCCACCTGAAATTCCAAATGGTCTGGAATAGGTCGGATGCTGCAGAAAGAAGATTCAGGTGTAAGTTATAGCCGTTCAGGTTGAATGTACACAAACGAGTAGGAAATTCAATGATAACGACTTTAGCAACATAATACCGAACAAAAGACACAGCTGCAAACAACACATTTCAATTTGCCAAGTGGGGAGCATTAGGACTTGGGAACAACAGTGGTGCAAACGCTGAAATGAAACGCTATGAAAGGCTTACCGGGTAGAACTTACGAGTAAACGAAAAGCTGAAGTAATCTCCGTATTCCTGCAATAGACGTTGGATGAATAGGTGACTGTCTTCAGGAAGATTCACGCCTCCGATGAGATCGAAGAAGTTGAATACCCCGTTTTCCGATCGTTCATAGATCTGAAATCAAGAGGACCTTATTATTCGATGAACACGAAACTGTTCCATACTTCAATCACGATCTTTCTAATAGCCATTGTCTGCGGGTCAGACGTACGTACTTGTTCGGTCTTCGGGTCAGGCGTACGTACTTGTTCGGTCTTCGGGTCAGGCGTACGTACTTGTTCGGTCTTCGGGCCAGGCTTACGTACTTGAACGGTCTTCGGGTGAGGCGTAGAAACGTGAGCGGTTTGCGGCTCAGGTCCACGTTCGTGAACGGTCTTCGGGTTAGGTGCACGAAGATGTACGGCCTGCGGACCAGGTGCATGGAAGTGTACGGTTTGTGAACCAGGTGCACGGAAGTGTACGGTCTGCGGACCAGGTGAATTGAAGTGTACGGTCTGTGGACCAGGTGCACAAAATTGTGCGGCCTGTGGACCAGGAGCATTGAAGTGTACGGCTTGCGGACCAGGGGCACGAAAGTGTACGGCCTGTGGACCGGGTGCACCAAAGTGTACGGAGTGCGGACCAGACGCACCAAAGTGTACGGAGTGCGGACCAGACGCACCAAAGTGTACGGTCTTCAGACCAGGTGCACGAGTGTGTATGGTCTGCGGGCCATATGAACGTGCGTAAGGAGCGTACGTAATGTGCTGGAATCCTCCTCCTCTCAGCCCGTGGCGGCGGTTCATCGGCTTCTTCTTCCTTAACGTTCACAGATTAAATGTATATAGAATCTAAGTTAGAAAGCAGCTTACTTCGACTTCCTGTCCGTGGCATTAACGAGCGCAGTGACGTGGCTAGTGCTCTTGTCAGGGACTATTACAGCATGCCACTTTCTTTCCACCTGGACTAGCATGACGGTGTCGTCACAGTCCCTCAAGAGATCTTCATGACATCTATATGTTAACCTCTGGGTGGGGAAGTCCTCATTCCAGTCGGCTCTGTAACACGCATGTCGTCGCGAAACAAACAATGGACAAGAAACCTACTTGTATTCCTTGACAAGCCGATCAACGCGCACTCCATCTTTACCGGCGTGGATTAGGGAGCCCCGCAGTTTGTCTTTGAAGTCCTTTACCAGCCTTTCATATTCTTCATCGGATAACTCGGCCATCGCGGACGCTGCTTGCCTGACAACACAAACAAATAGATGGGTATATATGAAGCACAATCGAATACACGAATCCACACAGAAGCGCAACAACGGTCCGTCGACGTTGCACTTCTGTGTCGTAACGTTCGACAGAAATGATCGTGCAGCGGACATGTGACAGACTTCAGAGACGTAAAAGGTTTGCTCAAAAACAAATCAAAGAAAATGTATAGTCGATTTCAAAAAACTTGTACCCTTTTCGTCGTCTGGTCCTGGCACGCCATTTTTGCACGTTCGCGGCGTGCGGTCGCGTCGTTCATAAGGCGAAATCGTGAATTTACGGAATCGTTCACGGAATTTACGGAATCGCCATGGTTTCAGGCGTTTCTGGGAAAAGCGTACGGTCGCCGTAATTTTAATGCGCCTGCAATGTGTGCGTAGTGGGACCACCAGATTACCGTAGTTTTGTCGTTCTGCCGACTTTTACAATGGAAATCACAGAGTTTCTATCTTGTTTCGTTGATTTTGCGCGATCTAGGAGGTTTCGCAGAAATCCAAACGTTGATTTTGTGCAGAATTGAACGCTGCGTCGAATGAGCTATGGCTCACTGCTGGAAACTCACTCCGCGTGCCGGAATTAAACGGTCTATAAAACAGACTACCATCCTAAGCCAATTTAACGTCATACACGCGGGTTATTCATCACTGTCACTGCTATCAGAGTCGCTCGTACTGCGATCTGAGTTCCTGCGCACTGTAACGCTTGTTAAAGAACCACTTTTGCATCATTCAAGCTTGAGGTTGAAGCTACTAGTAAAAATCCAACGTTCGATCCTAGCGTAGGGAGCTTGTAGTAATCTTGGGTTTTCCAGATTCCATGGGTACATTGAAGCGTCATGAGCCTTGTGTCAGCTCTAAAAGGTTTGAAAGTTAAGGCAGCGCATATTTTTCAAGCGGAAAAGGCGCCTCAGGTCACATTACATGGTACTAAAATAATAATCGCTTAATAACTCCACGTTCGCGCCACCAAATTGCACCAACTAGGGTTCATTCGAACGAGAAAGTTCTAATCTTCAAAATCAACGTTCAGTTTTCCAAAATACGCTCTACTTCACGAGTTATGCATAATTCTTTGTCGCGGCTCCAAAATTCAATGGCGAAACGCGTGCGACGTTTCCTAGACGCGCACTTTTCGTGGCAGGAGCCTTGACCCATTGAAATTACGGCGACCATAAGCGTAGTCGTCTTAGTATCTTCCTTAGTCAATTGCGCGTCGAATGAGCGCCGATTCACGGAAGGTACGGAGTTTTCCTCGCGGAGGAGTAGCATTTTATCGAACCAGCTACCAATATTTTTCAGCTTTTTGTCCCCTTTTTGTGGGTTTTCACGTTGTAATCGTTTCGCATATCTTCTTTATCCTAATGACTTTCATATCAAACAACATATCAAGTCAACAAGCATTGAAAGTTAGTACTTTTCTTCGGAAGTCTCGCAGCTCGCGTCGAAACAGAAGATACGCTAATCCACCTTGTCGTAATGAAAGCTATTAGGGCAAGGAGGGCATGAAAAACGATTAGGACGTGATTACAACGTGAAAACCCACAAAAATTGTACAAAAAGCTGGAAAATATTGGTAGCTGGTTCGATAAAATGCTACTCCTCCGCGAGGAAAACTCTACCTTCCGTGAATCGGCGCTCATTCGACGCGCAATGGACTAAGGAAGAGGACTACGCTTCCGCTTTTCCAAGAAACGCCTGAAACCATGGAGAAAAACGACGAAGATTACAGACGATTCCGTAAATTCACGATTTCGCCTTATGAACGACGCGACCACACGCCGCGAACGTGCAAAAATGGCGTGCCAGGACCAAACGACGAAAATGGTACAAGTTTTTTGAAATGGACTGTAGTGGCAGCAGCGGGAAAGAATTCCAGATCTTGAGGAGGTACACGGCGTGTCAGAACATGGAAAATCGAACACACCAGCGTCGCAGGTTTGTTGAATGAGGTTGGAACCGATTGAAAACACAGGGCGTTCGTATCAAGACTCAACCTAGCAATATTTAGGACAGTAAAACTCGTATTTTCATCCTTCCTTTTTTCTATTTACATTGTTTCCATCAGTGGCCGGAAGTTCAGATCAGTTTCTCATAGTCTACTCGGGTGCTCGGACATTTGCGCCACTGACATTTGCGCCACCAACATTTGCGCCACTGACATTTGCGCCACAGACATTTGCGCCACTTTTTTGGTCTCACCACGAAAAGCCTTTTACGCCCAATACTTTTAAATTTTAAACGGAGAGCACGTTGTGTTCAGATGTCTAGGCGCATGTCACTGAGGTTTCAGCAAGCGAAGCGAGCCCTCCTCTTTGCTTATGTTGTAGACCTAGGTTTGCCTTAGGAACATGCCTAGATATTTAATATTGCGGGCGATGGCCTAATGACCTAACATCCAAGCTTGGCTTAGGCTCATACCTATTGATTTTGTTCGTGCCCGAAAACACGAAATTCAAGATTAAGAATTTGATCTGAATTTTATAAACTCAAACTCGTGCATTTGTGAGACACAGGCTGTGACTCAAATTTTTGTTTGCGATTTTAAAGTTTATTCTTATATGTCCTAGTCGTAGCTTACATGGTGAGACACAGAAAGTATCGAACACAGCTCACGACTTACCGTTCCTACTCCAGTTATTAATTAAAGGGATTCGTAAAAGGCTTTTCGTGGTGAGACCAGAAAAGTGGCGCAAATGTCTGTGGCGCAAGTGTCTGTGGCGCAAATGTCGGTGGCGCAAATGTCTGTGGCGCAAATGTCGGTGGCGCAAATGTCGGTGGCGCAAATGTCCTAGTACCGTCTACTCGGCGGACTTCTCTTCTCTCTTCTTTGTTTCTCTGTTCTGACTACTACACACTTGTTCTTAGAGGATGGTGTGAAACATTCCCGGCTTTTTGATCTTGTCTTGGACAACTTTGAGGAGCATTCGTACGATTGAGAACTGAAATTTGACACAGCATGGCCAGACCAGATAAGACAGACAACATGGCCAGACAACCGACCTTGCGAGTGGTCAGTAGCGGAAGGATCTGCTGATCCCTGAGGTCTTCAGCCCGTCCGTGAAAAGCTGAAGTTCGGCCTCCGTAATCTTGGCTCTATGCATCGGGATTCTGCCTCCACGACACCTAGCAGCGTTCGAAACCAGATTGAATCCACCGGTCGCAATGGAAACTGAAATACCAGGACTTTTTTGACTAGCACACAAGATGACTCTAATCCCATGTCCATCGACGACGACGTATCTTAAATTTATGGAAAAAGGATTTATATAGTTTATTTTGTCGTTTATTGCCAAAAAAGCTGATCGCTCCCGGGTGGGCTTGAACCACCAACCTTTCGGTTAACAGCCGAACGCGCCAACCAATTGCGCCACGGAAGCATGTCAGGCATTGTTTCGAGAGTAGGTATTGCGTGTAAGGTCACACTTGAGTGGGCAGGTTTAGACAATATAACGCTGTCATGTCGATGCAGTCATGTACCTTCTGCACATTATTCGCACTTTATTATGTGAACGTACGGTACTGCAGCTTAGTTTGAACAGTTACTGTCAAAGGTGTATCATCATCGATGTGTGTGGTCCTCATTCGTCCAATTTTTGGAGGACGGGGTTGCCGTGTTGCGAGTGATTCGTGGCTTCGCGATCGAAGTGCCTTGGAAGATTTGCATTCTGCTGTTGTGATTCGCCGCAGCTGATTCGCGTACTTCTGTGAACGATCTCTCACGCGTATCTGTCGTTTCACTTAATTTACGTGTGATTTCTTTTTGGTTTCAGATGATTAAGCGGATTGTGCACAACTTCCCGAAGCACATAGCTTCGTGCAGCTCCAGAGCGGCCTTCTCCTCCGCCGCAGCCGCTCCGGAAGCAGTGATTTCCATTCCATCCAAGGAGATCCTGCAGAAAGCCACCGTGCACCCACCCATCCTGAAGCCGTATGTTTCGACGGAGCTCCAAAACGAGGATCTCTTCAAGATGAGCGAGGCGGTTGACATCGAAGAAATGTTTGACGCCCGAGTACATTATGGTCACAAGGTCGGTTAACTATTTCCTCAAATTCCCTGTGTATTCTTGCTCCTTCAGATTGGTACATTGAATGAGAACATGAAGTGGGCGTTGTTCGGACAGCGGCTTGGTTTCTGTGTTTTCGACTTGGACATCACCAAGGAGTACATGACCAAAGCACTCAATTTTTTGGCCCACATCGCGAATCGCGGAGGCATGGTACTCTTCATCACTGCCGATAGGTAGGAACACTACAATTGTGATAAAATTTTCATGGTCGTACCTTCAGGACGAACCAACTGATGGTCGAAAGAATGGCGTCTGAAATCGGCCAGTACTCGCACACCCGCAAGTGGCAGGAGGGAACGCTGACCAACACGAGGCAGCTCTTCGGCTCCCCTGTTCGACTGCCAGATGCCATTGTTTTCCTCTCGACCCTCACTTCTGTCCTGGAACGACACCCAGCTGTGGTCGAAGCAGCCAAGATGGCCATTCCGACCATTGGCATTGTAGACTCGAATGCAGGTATCGTCCGCGAAGACCGTCTTCAGATTGAATAAGAGTTTCGTGAACTGCAGACCCTAACTACATTACATACCCGATCCCCGGCAACGACGACAGTACGGTAGCGGTTCGCTACTACATGCGGATGTTTTCGGAAGCCATCACCCGAGGAAAGAACGCCCGTGCAGGAATTGAGGCGACGCCGAAGGATATGCCCTCTGCAGCTCAAGAACCAGTCAAGTTCGACATCGATGACTTCTGATCTAATGATGTGGATTTTATTGTTACTCATTGATTTTGAACGGATAGGTGCTTTCTTTCTGTGTTGGCGTCATTGGGGTGTTCGGCGGGGGACCATGAGGCGAGTTGAACGGTGTCCTGGTCCCGAAGCGATTCCATTTGCGAATTTCGAATTTGCTAGGAGTGGATGATCGGCGGAGTCGCACTGCGTGGCGAAGCGCCCAAGTTGACCAGAACGGCGGCAGCTGATCGAAATCAAAATCACTGAAGGCATGCGGGGCGGCGAAGTGAATGAAGCAGTGCTCGACTCGCTGGACTGTGTGTTGCGCTGGTCGTGTTGGTGGCAGTGTGCCAAGCGGGGAGCGAGGACGCCGTCGCGCGCTTTTGACGTTGCGTTCTCGTGACTCATTTGAATGCTCGAGGCTTTTCTCGGGACAGACGCCGTCGTTATGACTGCCCTCGGTGTTGGCTCGCTGCCTCATTCGTGCGTTTCTCCGGTCTGTGAGCGGTCGAAATGCATGCGAACGCTGCTCAGAATCGATCGTTCTCTGCACGCTCTTTTGTGCCGCGTTCGTAGATTTTTTGTAGTTTCCACGCGTCTCATTGTTTGCGCTTTCAGAAACGTTCAATGGAGGACCCCAAGTCTGTTGTTGAGGAGATCGAGACGAAGCCCGTGGCGGAGCCTCAGCCCTCGGAAGACGCGGAAATGAAGCCTGCAGAGGAGACCAAGCCCGCTGAGGAAACCGATGTGAAGCCCGCGGAGGAGCCTAAGACTTCTGAAGACACTGATATGAAGACTGTCGAGGAGCCCAAGCCTTCTGAGGACGCCGAAATGAAGCCTGCGGAGGAGCCCAAGCCTGTTGAAGAGGCCGCTCCTGCAGTTGCTGAAGACAAAGTTGAAAAGGAATCCGATGGTACGGGTACTGACAAGAAGGATGTAAGTGTATCTCTATCTGTTTTTGTGAAATTGGCACTGAGGTGTTCCAGCCCATCCCCACTCGTCAGTATCTCGATCAGACCGTTGTTCCCATCCTCCTCCAGGGTCTGGCTGCATTGGCTAAGGAACGTCCTATCAACGCCATTGAGTTTCTTGCCGATTACTTGTTGAAGAACAAGGATCGGTATGGACCCGGTGGTGCTGAAACTCCCAGTTCGTAAATATTGGTTGCTTGTGAATACGGTGTTCGTTCTTGATAAATTTTGAAACGATGCCATGTCATACGATGTGTGAAATTTGTTGGATCGATGCATTGCTTGCTTACCTTTTATGTGTGGCGCGATTCCGGCCTTATTGTTCCGTTGTTAGTGTCCTGTGACATCGCGATGGTGAAGCTCTTCGTCGGAAATTTGGCGGACTCTGTCGACTCATTTCGCCTTCGGAATCTGTTTTTGGAGTACGTCGACGTAGTCCAGGAGTGCGACGTATTGAAAAACTATGCCTTTGTGGTAACTCCAAAATTCCTCCCTTGCCATTCAAATTTGTTTTACAGCATGTTGTTTCGGAAAGAGATGCCGAAATCGTCATCTCGAAATTGGACCGTTACAACTTGGAGGGGAAGGAGATTCACATCGAGAGATCTACTTCGCGTTTGCGTAAGGAGCCGGGCATGGGGGACAAATGTTTCACGTGCGGCAAGGCCGATCACAAAACGCCAAATTGTCCCCAAGAGATGGAACGGCGCATGCGCATGGGTGATGTGAAGCCTCCTATGAAGCGCGAGCGAGTGTACGTGAATAGCCAAGCGCTGACTCTACAATCAGCTCTTTTTAGTGGATCTCCACATGACGGGCCACCTTCGAAGATCACAGTGAACCTCTGCCCACCTAATAATGCCTATGGATACAGCTCGAGCGCCAATGGATCCGTTCAAAGTCAGGTTCAGTCGTCAAATCCTGTCGATTACGACCCCGAGCTCCCTCGCCCTGCCGACCCGTTCGTCTTGTCGTTTGCATTCAATGTTTTGACGCATCTTGTTTAGTGATCTCCAGCAAATCTATCAGCAGTACATCGATGCGCGCCAGCGCTATTTCTACTACCGCGACAAACTGAGCAAGGAGCTGAGCTTGCGCCCTGCTGGTGGATCCACTCAGCACACGTCATTGCAGCCTTCGGGAGGCCCGGTCAACGTTGCCGCTGCCGCTCCGCCCGTGAACTACGCCTCTGCTCAGCAGCCCTATCAGCCTCCTAGCGGAACTGGATATGCCCCCAGCGCCACGTCTCATCCTTATGGCGGAGGTAATGTGCGCGTGCTCATATGCTTGTTCACAAACCATTTTCAGGCTCCACGTATTACCAACAACAACAGCCTCAACAACAGGCTCCCCCACAACAGCAGCCCTATGTTCCTTCCGGAGGTCCTACGTATGCTGCTTCTGCGCCTTCCCATCCCTATCAGCAAGCGCCTCAGCAGCATACTTATGGAGGATACCAGGCTGCTGGATCGGCCCAGCCTGCTCAGCAGCGAGCTCCGTACTACTCTCAAAGCTCTTCAGCGTAGGTTTTCGCTGACAAATTTCAAAATTGGGAGAGGGGGAAGGGAGTAATTTTTAGTATCGAAATCATCGGATCAATCGCTAACTGAAGCATCAGCGTTTGGGTGCGCCAGAAAGTGTAGGAGTAAGTCTCACGCGCGTACCGATTTTTGCGTGGACACGAGTGTTGTGAAGAATCCGTGCATCGAGCTGGTGTGATTTCGGCGTTTGCCCCGCGTACGCGACGTTCCGTCCTGCGTTCAGTCACGTGTCGTATTCGGTCGGTAGAGTTTACAAGATCTTCGGAACCAAGATCGAGAGTCGTTCGCGTCGAGCCGAGCTTCGTGCTGCGTCCCACCGCTAAGCGCTTTTCCAACTTCTAATTCCGTTCTTTTTAACGCTGGGACTAATACATCTGATTTCAAATGCGTTCTCGTTTCAGACCGACCATTTCCGGCTCAAACTCCTACGCTCCTCCGAGTTCCAGCTCTTCGTATGGGCCTTCGGTGACCAACCTCACAGCATCTTCTAACCGTCAGACGATCGGAAGCTTCGTTCCCCAACCCAACCGGCGTTGACCTACTACATAATCTGATTTCGAAGACATTATGTTATATTTACTGACTTCGTATTGTCGTGATTAATTGTGTACCTGTTGTCGCTATTGTTATGTTGCCTTCATGTAGATTGTATGAATGTGGTGAAGCAGTGACACTTTGCTGATAGTTACCTAAAGACCATTGATCACCGTTTCTTTCAACAGTTGTTCTCCACGTAGGAGCAGTGGGAGGTGCGCCTCTGCCGCGCTGATAACGGCGAAGGGCATGTTCCCAACAGTTGCAGTAATTGATCGTGGGTCCACCACGTGGTGTTCGTGATATCGGAGTTTATTAGCGCGTGCCAGTATCTACATTAAAACTTTGTTTTCAGATGCTTCGGCGACTTCGGAGCGGCACTGTGCGAGGTAGGTGTTATTCGGGAGTCATATGTAGAGGAACATGGCGATTGCGATCGCGAGGAGGGCGACGAACGCGAGGACTCCGCTGCAATGGGGTGACTTTTATTGCAGGAGATAGCGATCTTTGACTGTTTTGGAGGATTTGAATTTGAAGAGAGAACTCTATTGGCGGGCGATGAAACACTTACAAAATGAGGAGAGCGGTGAAGGCGAACATCCTCTCGGAGATCGGTTTTAGCCTTCTGAAATTAGCTGAGATTGCTTTGTGAAAACCGCGGTGATAACCTTGCGTCGCTGACGTTTTTTGCGTCCATCTTGTAAGGCGGAGGCGCCACGGCTTCGGTAGCTCCGTTTTCCGAAATTGACATCTGTTCGAGCATGATGGCTTCAGTACTGGCCGCAAACGATCGCTGCGATGAAGTGGCAAACATTGCGGCCAGCTCCTATGTTCGTATTGTTTGGTTTCGGGTGTGTATAGTAGTCGCTTGGTAGCGCGGCGATTCGATGCACAGGGAGGAGGTTAGGACCGGATTATTTACCCTCGTGCCTCGTTTTGGCCAACTGACTGAAGAATTTGAGGTTAAGCGATGAAAAGATGCTGGCGCGGAAAAATAAACCACACGGTTCACGAGAATAACGGTAACGATTAATAACGGCCAAGACAGAAACCATACTCCTGTGTAGTGCTAATAAATCACGGTAAATGACAGAGTCAAACTGAGTGCCCGGGACAGAGGTAGTCATCCTGCTCTGTTTCTGGCCGCGCACTGGGGTAACTTTGGAACGTCTTTGTTTGTTTATCCCTAACAGGAGGGCCGTTCGGCTCTTCGTGCACTCCTCTTCTTCAAGATCTCTGATTTTTAGCGCTCGGGCGGCGCCTTTACCATTCGCACAATGGAGTATTCGGGTTCGTGGAATCGCGCGCCAGCGCCTTCGAACCCAATCTTTCCGGAATGACCCCTGAGGAGAGCCAACGTGCCCATCTTATCAACGCCTTCCGCAGATATGGCTATATGAACGCTCAGTTAGATCCTCTGAATCTGACTAAAGCTCCGATGTGAGTGAAATCCTTATCTGTTCACACAAGAAGATGTATTTTCAGAGTCGCCGAACTCAACCCTGCGGTTTACGGACTGGACGTCCAAGCAACGACCGCAATTGGAAGTCGCGAAGCTACGATCGCGGATTTGGTGGAACAGCTGCGAAGAGTTTACTGTGGAACGATGGCTGGGGAGTTCATGCACTTGAGCGTAAGATGCACGATGGCAGTTGGTATTCTATGTTCTGAGTGTTTCAGTCCTGGGAGGAGCGCCAGTGGTTCAGCCAGGCCTTCGAGCAGGTGAAGAGAGAAGAGCTGGCCAGAGATGAGCAGAGGAAAATCGCTGAACTAATGATAAAGAGTCAGGTTCGTGTTCATCCCGAGTTTCCGTGTAAGCTCCCTATTCCAGAATTTCGACAACTTCCTCGCTTTAAAGTTCCCATCCGTGAAACGCTACGGCGCCGAAGGGGCTGAAGCGATGTTCGCTTTCTTCCACGAACTCTTCAGCGTCTCCCCCCAGAATGAAGTAAAACAGCTTATTCTCGGCATGGCCCACCGTGGAAGACTGAATCTTCTCACAACGCTGATGGAGTTCCCAGCGGTTCAGATGTTCCGAAAGATGCGAGGAAAGCCCGAGTTCTCTTCCGATGTGGACGGAAGCGGCGACGTGTTGTCCCATCTGAGTGAGATCGGAAAGGCCACCTCCTGCTTTACCTGTTGCTTTTAGCGAGCTCGTTTGACTTCAAAACACCCGAAGGTGACGTCCATGTGACGATGCTTCCGAATCCTTCGCATCTGGAAGCTGTGAATCCCGTGACTATGGGGAAAGCTCGTGCTAGGGCTTGTACTCTCGGTCTTGGTGATTACGGAAACCACAGTGAGGGAAGTGAAGTTGGGGATGGAGTCATCTGTGTGCAGATTCACGGCGATGGCGCTTTTACAGGACAGGTACTGAATATTAATTCCTCCAAGATGGTTCATGTTGTCTGCTTCAGGGTGTGGTATGGGAAACGTTGGCGCTTTCGCAGTGTCCTCACTTCCGCGTCGGCGGTTCCATCCACCTGGTTACGAACAACCAGATCGCTTTCACAGCGGAACCCAAAATCGGTCGCTCTACCGCCCACTGCACCGATATGGCCAAGGCGATCGACGCTCCTGTGATTCACGTCAATGGAGACCATCCTGAAGATCTTGTCCGCGCCACACGTCTTGCGTTAGCCTACCGTCAGAGATTCCGCAAGGATGTGTTCGTCAATCTGATCTGCTTCCGTCGATGGGGCCACAACGAACTCGATGACCCTCGCTTCACGCAGCCTCTGATGTACCAGGAAATCGATGCGCACGAGTCGGTTCCGGATCGTTACACGAAGAAGCTGATCGAAGAAGGCGTCTTCTCTGAAGAAGAGCGCAAGAAGATCGTCGACGAACACACGGAATCGCTCATGAAGGATTTCAGAGCCGTCGAATCTAGTGGGCCTAGGTAATTTATGGCCTAGTTTCATAGATACCCTATGGAATTATTTAGGGCCGTGCACTTGGAAGGCAACTGGAAGGGATTCCAACAAGCCCCGAAAGCGTTTGTGAAGTGGGAAACCGGAGTTGACACCGAGTTCCTTCGATACATCGGTGCCGCTTCAGTGCAAACTCCAGAAACATTTGTGAGCGTTTAGCCTGTATGGAAAGAGCTTAACAGGCCGTTCAGAACGTTCACCCGCATCTTGCGAAGACCCACTGCGATGCGCGCGTGGCAAAGATGGAGAAGGGCGAAGGCATCGACTGGGCGACGGCAGAGGCTTTGGCGTTCGGGTCGATCCTTCTGCAAGGAAACGACGTTAGAATCAGTGGCCAAGACGTTGGTCGCGGCACGTTCTCTCATCGCCACGCCATGCTTGTCGACCAGAAGACCGATGCCGGATACGTCCCTCTCAACAATCTGGAGAAAGATCAAAAGAACTTCCTCGAAGTGTGCAACAACCTCCTCTCGGAAGAGGCCATCCTCGGATTCGAGTTCGGCTATTCCATGGAGAACCCGAAGCGTCTGTGCCTTTGGGAAGCACAGTTCGGAGATTTCTTCAACGGCGCCCAAATTATGATCGATACTTTCTTGGCGTCAGCCGAAAGCAAGTGGCTCACTCAGAGCGGCCTTGTCATGGTGCTTCCGCACGGAATCGATGGAGCCGGGCCCGAGCACAGCAGCTGCCGTATGGAACGCTTCCTGCAGTTGTCCGATAGTCGCGAGGACCAGAAGCCGGCCGACGGAGAAAACATCAACTTCCAGGTCGCCCATCCGACCACCTCCGCGCAGTACTTCCACCTTCTTCGCAAACAGGTCATCACCCCTTACCGCAAGCCGCTCGTTATCGTCGGTCCGAAGGTGCTTCTTCGCCATCCGAAGGCAGCTTCGACTCTCGCCGACATGGGTCCCGGCACTCACTTCCAGCCCGTACTTGCCGACCATTCTATCCCGGCTGATAAGGTCACCAAGGTTTGGAACTCTACTCGGAATGGAGGACGATAATCTTGAGAATCTAGGTCGTCTTCGTCAGTGGCAAACACTGTTTTACTCTGCAGAAAGAGCGTGACGAGCGCAAAGTAAACAACATCGCCGTCGTCCGCTTGGAGGGAATCGCTCCTTTCCCCATCGAGGACATCAAGAAGGCGATAGACATGTACCCTAAAGCCAACAGTAGGAGAATCTTTGTCTGTCGGATGTTTATCTTTGGCGTTTCAGAGTATGTTTGGTCCCAGGAAGAGGCGCGGAATGCCGGATGCTGGCCTTTCGTCAGCAAGCGATTCGCTAACGCTCTGGGAGTAAACGTAAGTGGCGCCGCTACTTCTTGAGGCGATCTACTAATTTCAGCTCGAATATGCCGGACGCAAGGAGCTCGCTTGGACGGCAACCGCGATCGGCGAACATCATCAGAAAGAGATTCAAGAAGTCATCGAAGAAACCTTTGCTCTCTGCCAGTGAATTTTTTACTTTTGTTAGGAGATTACTAATATCCATTCCAAAACGTGTAATAACGAAGGGTTTGCATTGGGCTAATAAAACTCGTCGTCGCATAGAAAGGCAAGGGTAACAAACCCGTGAATGCACACTACTTATGGCGAATACGGTAGCAGGAGCACGCGGGTGGTCGCAAAATGGCGCGGCGCGGAGTATGCAGGTAGTTCTAATCGCTCGCTTCCAGAAAAGATGTCGGATGCCCCACAGTCAAGTCGCCACGAAGTGCAAACCACAGAAGAGGCGGAGGCGACGGCAGAAGTCCTGAACGCGCTCGCCTACTACAAGAAGTACGGCCTTCTGAAGCTCAGCTCTCAGGCGCAGGCATTCATGTGAGTTCCTGTGGAATCGGACAAGAATTTAAGAGTTCTTTTAGGCGTCTTCCCGTGCAGCATCGCAGTATGATCTCCCCGATGTACGAAACGGCGCTCCGGAAAGCGAAGGAGTGTGTCAACGCGAATCAGGGCTTCCTCGACGTCGTGCTGGAGACGGGCCGGAGCATGATGGGCGCCGAAGGCGACGGGGAGTTCCTCGAGAAGGCGTATGCGATCACAACGCTGCGGCCGGCCACTGAGCACTACATGAGGAAGGTGCGCTCAACGCTGAAGCAGCTGGTGCGCGACTGGAGCGAAGAAGGTGCGCATCTGACGAGTGACTTCCTCTCGTCATGTGTGTTTAGGTCGCGCGGAGCGCGAATCATGTTATTCGAGGATCCTGAAGGCGATGTACGAGCGGTTTCCCGACGTGGAGAAGCGGAAAGACGTACAGGTTCTTGTGCCGGGGAGCGGACTGGCGCGGCTCGTGTGGCAACTCGTGCACGACGGATTCTCCACGTTGGGAAACGAGTACTCGATGTTGATGCTGCTGGTGTCGAACTTCATCCTGAACTGCTGCGAGGAAGCGAATCAGTTCACGATTTATCCCTACGTCGGCGAGAACAGCAACCAGTGGTCGTACGAAAATCAGTTCCGAGGCATCATGATTCCCGACATCTGCACGAGAAATGCCGGAAGAACCCAGGTGTGTAGCTCATCATTTAGGTGATCATGAGTTCAGCCTTTTCAGAGACAGAACACGTTCTCGATGTGTGCCGGCGACTTTGTCACCGCCATGCAAGACTACGACGAGCACTTCGACTGCGTCGCCACGTGCTTCTTCCTGGACACTGCCACGAATCCCTTCGTATACGTCGACGTCATCAAGAGGATCTTGAAGCCGGGCGGTGTGTGGCTCAACTTCGGACCTCTCCTCTACCACTACGCTGGCGAACACGAAGACGCGCTCGAGCTACCGTACGAAGAGATAATCAGAATCGTAAAGGCTTCTGGCTTCGAGATCGTCAAAGATGAACGCTGCAGCGAAGAATCGGCGAAGTACGTCTGCGACGAGAAGTCCATGCTACAGTACTCCTACTACTGCGGGTTTTTCGAATGTGTCAAGAAGGCGGCTTAGAAAAGTTTCATTGTTGTTTCATATTTAATAATAAGTTTGAATGTTTCTGTCAGATTATCACAAGAGGGCCGAGAGGAGGGCTTGGCAGGCGGGATGCTCCTTTTTCCGAAGATCCTCGATGATGCTGAAGTGATCGACTCTTCTGATCTCCTGAAGGGACGCATCATCGTATGCATTCCACTATAGGCTTACCGTACATTCCACTCTGATTGCGCCATTCGATCTCAAGTAGGCCTCCAGTTCTTCGTTTTGCAGCTTTAGTTTTTCGGCGTCGAACTCCGAGTTTAAGAAGACGATCTTCTTCAATCCGAACTTCTCGATGAGCTTGTTCATGTCGAGGTTGCACTTCTTCGCCGTGTCGGGTGTAAGCCTAGGATGAGTACTGTAGTTCTCCCCAGTCTTCGCGGGTTACTGTATGTCTCTGCCGATGTAGGTGTCCACGATCTCATTGAGGCAGAAGACGCCGCAAATGAGGACGAGGGTGACGAGGCGATTGTTCTTCGGCATCTCGGAGACCGCTGAATCCTCGTGAGGAAGCCTCGGGAGGTTCCCAACTTACCTAACGCCGCGAGGTGAGCTCCGGCGCTGTGTCCTCCGACGGCGACCATCGCGTGTGGGCACCGATTCAGTACGAACTGAACCTCACTCTATCATCTATTTGCCATCCATCCACATTACCGTAACAGCTTCTTTCACCTGGTCGATCTGCTCTCTGATGGTCACCTTAGGTGCAAGATCGTAACCGATGACGGCTACCGTAATCCCGCTGTCCACCAGCGGCTTCACCATCGTCGTAAAGTACTTCCTGTCGCCCTCCTAAGCTGCTCCAGATGTACAGAAGTGCGCTAGATGCCTACCTGCCAATAGCCCCCGTGGATGGCGACGAAGACGCGTTCCGAGGCGGTCGTCGGCCCCCAGAAGTCGACGCATCGCCCTATAAGCGCGCTTTTAGGCGTATGCAGATATTTTCGAGGAGGACGTAATCCTGACGGCTTAGAGTGCGGCGCGCACCACAAAGGGACACTTTTGCCGCCAAACAAGGCGCATTATCCTCGCCTCCTTACCTCCAGCGTAGACGACGTCTTCTTCGCGTTCCGCGACGGCGCTTCTGTTCTCCGCCAGTGAGTCCTCCAGGACCTTCAAGAAACGCTCGACCACCTGAAAGATTCTCGTGGCCGCAGCTGGTAGGCACTACGGTACCTGCTCGGGACTGAGCTCTGGATCGTCGGGGAAGCAACTCGGCGAGAAGGCGATCTCCAGGGGACTGAGCTTCTCGCGGACGACCATTATCGATCGATCGGATATAGGTGTGCACGCGCGATCCGGAAAGGTCACATAATAGAATTTATTCAGATTTGAGCGCGAGAAAAGTGAATCCTGACTGAGATAGAGGAGCACGGGGACAGAGGGTCAGAACGGGCTATGTACAGAGAAGAATAAAGCGAGGGAACCCGTAGAATCAGAGGAAGGAAGTGACGAGGAGGACGTGGCTCTGGCACGCGGCGATGCGCTTCTCGAGGATGCGCGTCTCCTGGCTCAGCGTCTCGAGCACCGTTTCCGGGTTCAGGTCGGCGTAGTGATCGTCGGCGCGCGAGAGCTCCTCAGCCGCCCCGATGCGGCGCTTCGCCGCCGACAGTTCTGCCTGGAGATGCGCCCGGCGCGCGTAGAGGTGATCGATGACTGCCTGCGTCTGCGGAGACGTCGGCGCCTGCGAGGTGATGGGTTTCGGGGGCTGAAAAACAGAAGGTTATCAGTGGAGGTTACGGTAGGCGGCATCTTTGTGCTCTCTAGGATATGTCTTCGAACGTGTTTGTCCTTAAAATCCTTAAAGTTGGCGAAATATTTGTCAAAAACTCACTTTTGCATTGAGGACGGGCAGTTTTACCAATTTGGCGTCAAAGGAATTGCCTAAAACGCATCATTAGTGCTGCCCGTCGTCCGTCAAAACACACCCTTCGACTTGTAGCGACCGTAGTCGGCACTCTCGTAACCACTGCTGGCTGAGAAGCTCTCCCGATTCCGGGCGCGGCTCGACGTCCCCGAGAGGACGCCGCCGTTAGCACCGGAGGCCGCGGAGGGGCGGCAGTGGACGACAGAACCTGTTTCGTCGCTTCCGTGGCCCGAAGAGTAGGCGCCGGTGTCGACTGTCTTCGCATTAGTCACCTGAAAGAAGGTGGATGGTGGGAGGTAAGGATGTGGACCGGGTACCTTCGAGTAGGGCGACGGAATGGAGGAGGAGTGGCCGGACTCCAGGGAGCTCCGACGCTCCTTGGAGCGGACCCTGGATGAGGATGCCTTCTTCTCGCGGCGGATGGACTCGACGCTGTCCTTCCGGCGCGTCGTCGCCTTCGGGATCGCCGAGGAGGCGGACGCCTTCCGGTGGTGGCGTCCTTCAAGAGGGATGTTCTGCACGGAGAGGGTCTGCTGGAGGGCGGCGGAGCGGACCGGGGAGGGCTGGCAGGAGGCGGAGAGCTTCGGGTGAAGGGGCGTCGACGAGAGCGAGTCCGAGGAGACCACCTGGCGAAGAGTCTTCGCCTTAAGGGCGTAGTTGGTCAGCTGTTGGGTGATCTGCTGCGCGATCTCCGGAGGGATTTCAGGGATGCTGCCGACGTGCTCCTCCGATGCCTCCGACGCCTCGGGGATCGAGCTGGTGGCGCTGGAGGCCATCGAGGGACTCTGGCAGCAGTTCAGTTGCTTAACCTTCCACTTCTCCTTTGTTGGAGGCACTGAAACTCTATACTTAGTGGGGCACATTGGTGGTACGGTACCTTTGGGGGTCTTCACCTCGACGAGCTTCCGGGCGTTGTCGCCGCCTCCACCCCACATCGCCTTGAGACGCGCCTTCAGGGTGGGTGAGGAAGGCGTCTTCTTGAGGTCCTCGTTGCTGGTCAGGGCGACGAGGCTGTTGTTGGCTTCGGAGGGTTTTCCGTTGAGGAGACGCGCCATGGGACGCGGCATCAGAGGACTACAGCCGGCGGAGACCGAAGTGGTCGCCGCCGAGGTGTCCTCCTCTGAGTTGCCGAAGATGAGGACGTTGCCGTCGACGATGGAGCTGCTACCCTCGGCGGAGGCGGGTTGCTGGCAGCAGAGCTGACGTATCTTTGCCTTCGAGAGCGCCGCGAGCCGCTTCTTGTCGCGTTTCTTCTGCTCCTCCTCCTGCTCCATCTCGCGAAGACGCTCACAAGCGTATGCCTCCAGGTGGCTGGCCCTCCGGTAGAGGTCCATCTCGGTGGGCTCGTGCGACTCCGTCGACGGGTCCTCGGAGACGCTGTTGAGACGCGAGAGGATCTCGTGGGAGCGGATGGAGCTGATGCTGGCGGCCATCGCCTTCTCTAGGTCGTCGTCCTCGAGCTCCACGGAGTCGGCGTCGTCGTCGTTGCCGTGGAGCGAGATCTGCTCGACGTCCATCGAGAGGATGTTGACGTCGTTCGTCTTCTCCGCCAGCGCCTCCCGATTCGCCGTCGAAGAGAGGAGGCTGCTTGTCCGAAGACTCTCCTCCTCGTCCTCGACGATGTCGTCGAGGTACCGGGCGGCGTTCCACACATGGAGCATCTCGGAGTCGATGTCTTCCTCGTTGCACTGGATCGCCGAGTCCATCTTCGTCGCCAGTCGCGCAAACTTCGCCCCGAAGAAGCTCGGCTTCTTCTCCGGCAGCGGCACCCCCACGCCACCCACGTCGTGACCGTACTCCTGCTGCCCCTGGAAGCGTCTCGGACTCCCGTTTGTGTTCTCCTGCTGTCGCAGCCAGTTCATGATCATCTGGTTCTTCTTCGGGTCCACCTCGGGCGTCTTCGGCACCTTCGGAGGCGCCTCTGTGGCCATCGGATTTTGGATCGCGAAGAACTTGTCGTCATGGGTGGTCCTTCTTAGGGGAGATGGCGGCGCGAAGGTGCAATTCCGGGGGAGACTGTGGGAGGCAGTCTTGTAGAAGGGAGGGAAGTCGATGGGCACAGGCTGGGGCGCCGGGCCGTGGACAGGCGTACGCGGCGCCGAGTGGCATCGCGGGAAGTCGATGGTCACGGGCTCCGACGTCTTCCGGAAGGACCTTGGAGGGTCCGGCGGCGTCGGCTCCTTAGTCTTCAGCGAGGGTCCCAGGAAGATGACCGTCTCGGCGCAGGACTGCTCCGAAGACGACTGCTCCGAGTCGACCGGAAGACGTCTCCTCACTGGCTTGTCGTCCGAGGCGACGCTCGAGTGGTCACTGCCCGACTGAAAGCGAATCAGAGGCGCCGGAGGGCATACTGTACCTTGCCCCTTCGGACTGCGCTGCGGGTGGCCCTGTGGAGTCTGGAGGCGAGCTGGATGATATGGTCTTCTTCGTTCGAAGGGAGGGTGCTGAGGAGGACAGAGCTCTTGGTCCGCGAGTTGCCGATCGACTCCTTCAGGAGCTGGCAGAAGATGTTCTGCCTGAAATTGTGAGTTCAAGAAGCCTTCTTCAGAAACCCCTTCGCTCCACGCCTAATCAAAACAATCTCATAAAGCGCTTCCCGTCCCATCGCTCTCTCGGCTGCCCTTCCCAGGCGTGCACTTTGCGGCCCTTCTTTCTTCGGCTTCTTTTTGCCGCGCGGACGTCAGAACTTATGAATTGTTGCGCGCGTCTCCCCCGAGGGCACTCAATTTAAATTGTCGAATTGCGCGACCCTCCCGCGGGCTTTTGCGATGCAAATAAACAATTAGGTCGGCGCGCCGCGCGGGTGATATATAAGTACCTTGAGGGCAAGTGCTTCTGGCCCTGGAAGATGGCGAGCAGGATGTTGCCGATGGCCGAGAGGGTGATGTGCCCGTTTCGCGAGTGCTTCTCGCCGAGACCCAGGTCCATCAGGCAGAACCTAAACGTGTCCATTAGGAGATTGGGGGCGGGTCGGGTCGAGTCCTACCGCGATTTGCCTCCGGCCACCTGGTTGCCTTCGACCTTGTAGCGGTAGACGAGGATATAGAAAAAGACGTGGCTTCCACGCTGGCTCTCCTCGTCTTCTGAAACGAACGTTGGGCTAATTGGGCTACGGTAGGAGCGTTTCGGGACTCCGTCGTCTGAGACGAACGTCCGACTTTTACTATCCAGAAAGATTACCGATGGTTCTGTGGTCGATGAGCCGGTCCAGGTAGAACATCGCCTTGTCCACCGAGTCCACCCTAATCTCCGTCTGGTTCTCGACGCGAATCCCGAGAGCGGGGTCGTCCACTACCGTAATCGGCTTTCCCGGTTTCTCTGAAAGTTACGGTAGGAGAGCCTTTTGGGCTGATTACCATTGAACTGTTCGAAGAGATCGATCAGAGAGTCCGTTTTCTGCGAGTAGTGCAGCGCCGATATCCTCACCGAGTACCTGAATACCGTAATCCTAGACTCTCGAACCGGAAGCACACCTGAATTGCGGCTTCCTCTCTCTGAATTCGGTGATGAGCTTGAATGTCCACGCAAGTGCCGCCACGAAAATACCGTAGTTGTTCGGCCTGCTACTGTACAAAAGCTCATCTTTTACTGAATCGGATTTCTGATTTTAGGCGAGCTCCACTGGGTACTTACACCTCGAGGCGCCTCCGAAGTAGAGGAGCGACGCGTCCGAGCCGCTGAATACGGTATGGAGCAGTTCGGGGAGGCAGTTTGAACAGATCTCTTGCTGAAATTGGGGGATTAAGGGTGCAGAAGGCGAAAACATGGACATTAAAAGGTCGGGAATGATTCGAGGACGACTATAAGGTCTTGTTTTGGTGGAGAATAAAGGAGGAGGCCCAACAGATGCCTACGTTTCTTCCATATTCTCTTGCTCGAAGACTTCTGATCTCTTTCTGGCATGATTCCCCTTGTGACCGTAGGCGATCTGTGATCCTTGGATCTGAGCACCCTCAAACCCATCGCCTAAGACCAACCGCGTTTCCGGGGTCACCGTTTCCCGAACGTCATCTCCTCCTCATTCCTTTTTCTTTTCATTGAAACCAATTTCCGCGACTTCCATTCAATTTACATAGCCTTCGCTCGGACCGAACCGAGGCCGCTGTCACATTGCATCCGCAAATCACTCACTCAACACCCGATCACCGCAGCGATTTGTCGCTGACTGTCGCTGTAATCGGCGACGGCGGCGCGTGGAGGAAGCGCAGACATGCAAAGTGGCGACAAAAAGTTCGCCATTCAGGGTGCAGCTGCGAGGGACCGAATGGGGAAACGGACCTGTGTGACTTCGGGGGCGAAGACTTGGTGGAAGGCGTTAGAGGAGGACGTCTTCGAGGCGTTGTTGACGGTGAACTGGGCCGAGGAGGAGGCCGGGTCGAAGCTGAGGAGCTGGCTGGAGAGATCCGCTTTGGAGAGACGAAGACATATTCGGAGCTGGAATCGAACGGTTAAAGGAGGAATGTCTCTCAGAATGGTCTTCAGAAATGAGCAAAAGCAGATCCTAGATGATCTTAGACAAGGTACAAGATTTCAGACATCTAGACACCAGACTAAGCGTCTAGAATCAGACTCACCTTGTTGAAAGTGGTTCTGGGCGGCGCGGAGGCGATTCTGAGGAGCGTCGGAGGAAAGGCGTGGGACGTCGACTCGCCGCTACCGTACATCTTCTGTAGCGGCCCGATTCTGCAAACATCGATCGGATGAGTGGGGCTGGAGGAGGAGGCCGAATTCGGCGGATAACAATAAGGAAAGGGGGAGAGGAGTGAGACATCGGAGTCCGAGCTAATTCGATAAAAGAGGAGCCGAAGGAGAAGGAACCGCGCACCCCGCCCCTTCTTCTCCTTTCGGCATCGCGCGCCGCGCACTCCTATTCAAACACAAACAAACAATTTGAATATCGCCGCCGGCGACGAAGCGCCGCGAGTAAAAGTATCCAACATGGGCGCCGCCTGATTTTGCATGCAAAATCTTTGTCTTCCGGCCAGTAATTGGGAGAACGCCCGGGAAAGGAGGGGGAGGTGGGATTTTGTCAGTAGGAGGGGAAGAAGAGAGAAAGACGACATAGATAATAGTGACTCACTGGAAGGAGTCTTCCGAATATCCGAAAAGACGGTGCAGATCGAAGAAACAGTGCATGCCCTCAATGGAAGGAAAGTGCACGAAGACGGCACGGCGTCTCTATAGAATGAATTAAGAAGGGACGGACACTTAGCATCACAAAAGAGAAGTGACGATAAATGGCCAGGAAGTATCAATACGTCTACTCAGTATGGTCTCCCTTGGAGGCACTAGGGCCATCACCAGGGTGTCCTCGTTTTGGGCGATTTCTTTCCCTCCACCTTCATTAAACATCATATGGTTCCATATTTACGATCGCACAAACAGGCGCTTTTTAGGGAAGCACCCGCCTCGTCCGATCATCGAATACCGCGACACAAAAAGCGAAATAAAACAGATCGTCGTAAAAGCACAGATCGCCGTTAGGCGGGCACTAAATATGTTTCGGATCGGGAAATGAATGAGGCGGCGATTAGTGACTCGCCGAGTCCACTCCAGAGAATCTCGGCGATCTTGATTGCGTCGCCGCCCTCAGAACTCAATTTCGACAATTTGAGTCACGCGGGAGTGACCAGCGGCCACTCTGATTGGATTATCGGCGCCGCATCGCGATGTATCCGATTGCGTCTTCCAACTTCGGCGGCTACAGCGATCGATTCCGCGCCCCTTCGCCTCTATCACCAGCCGCCCCAATATGCTAATTAGGGATTACCCGAGTGATCGTCCCAAAACAATCGCCGGAGAAGAGTTGGAAGGGGCGAAGAGGACACCGACTGTCGCAGGCAGAAGGAAGCCAATTAGCATATTAACATAATCGGCGACCGGAGCGGACATCAGTATGCGGCGGACGGCGACACCAAAAACCGTTCGTTGATCGAATCGATGAGCGATTTCCGATGACAAATGCGATTATTTTGCGATTTGCAAAAACCCAATTTAGAAGCGGAGATTGCGGCCCGGCGGCCGACGATAAATCGGCGCGATGATGGACGACGACGGTTCGGCGCGGTTTGATACAAGGCGGCGGAAGATTTGTGGCCCAGGAAATGAGGAATCCTCCGAGAAAGCGGATAGGAGATGCTCCAGAGGTCGGATCTTGACGGGAGCGTCTTGTGGGCCTTCTTGTCGCGAAAGGCTTGGAATGCATCGCTTGAGCTTGTCGCCACCTTGTCACCGGACCTTGTTCTGCATGTGGTTCAAAAGTTCAAGAAGCCCGCTTCTGCGTTTTACGTCCTTACACTGGAGCACTTGTGTCCATAAAAAGCGCCGCTTCTCCGAAGGACCATCGAAGTTGGCGATGAAAGGGAGCGAACGGTTTAACGAGGAGGTTAATTAAACGAGTGGAGGTCGAAGACGCATAAAACGTTCACCGCCGTTCTTCGGCTTCTCTTCGGCGCGCTCGTAAAACTGTCGCCGCGGCGCTCCGAAGCCGTTTTCGAGTCTTTTTGCGGACCAATCTATGTAAATTACTTTCGCAGAGGTCAGTGGAGGGCGAAAACATTTGTGGCGCGTTTGACAAGGTTATCGCCGACGATTAACGGAATTACGCGATTCCATTGAAAAATTACACCCTTCGGGCGACTCGGTGACGTTTTAGGAGGGTACGGTATCGGGAGGGGGAGATTCCGAAGGGTTGGGTCGTTCAATGTCACTTGACAATGTCAAGTGGAGGCAGGTAAGGTAAAAACCGGAAAACGTAGGTAGAGAGAAGGAGGTCTGTCCTAGAAGGCGTCAATATTCGTTTTACTGTTTTGCTATTTCCCGGTCGCAGAGCCATAAAGACGCCGTGCCGTCTCGGTGCACTTTCCTTCCATTGAGGACATGCCTTGGATCTTCAGCTGTGCCGTCTTTTCGGATATTCAACCATGGAAGACTCCTTTGTTATGAAGTGTCCTATTGTAGATATGTTTTGCTTTCTTTGCGCGAATGAAGATGAAGAAGATCGCATAGATTACATATTTGGTGAGGTAAACATTGGGGGTATGTTTTGGTCTTTAGGCGAAAAAGGACCCGATAAAAAAGAACGCGAAGAACCATGTTTCAATTTCATCATCGTCACTAATATCGTTATAATTGAGATTAAGGTCATAAAGAGGACCAAAATATTGTCAAGGAAGTTCTTTGGACATGGAGTAGACAAAGAAAGGATCAGGCGAATCGCACCTTGGTTCTGATTGTAATTGAACTGCACGAAATGATCGAAATGAATCGGAGGAATGGGGGCCAACGATGTTATCACGATGAGTACGACAAGTTCAATGAGATCAGAAACCTCCTGGTGACTGAGTATCAGATAGTATAGCCGAGATCAGATAATCTAAGTTGCGGATTCAACGCGATCGATGCCAAAATTCGGAGCTGAGAAAACGGCGATCGATCCGAAGCGTCGGCGACTGTCGTCGAACGAGTCCCCGAGGCCGCCGTCGTTCGAAGGACCAACCACGTCGCGTAGTTTTTCAAAGTGATAAATGCGCTACATGAGGGGAGCGCGCGACAAGATCAACTCGCAATTAACCTGAGCGCGCGCGGGAGTGATTTACGAGGCTCTCCGATGGACAAAGCGGCGACTGTCGGAGTTTGGAAGACGGCGATTGAGTGATAAGAGGACAAAAAGAGGGAGAAACTCGGAAAAGCAGCGCTGACAGATATTAACGAGCGGTGCTCTCGGCCGATTTGAGGAGTCCGCCGGGGACAACAAGAAGTGGATGACGAAGGTGGAGGTGGAGGAGAGTTGCAAACGGAGTTTGGACAAGTTTGGAGTTTGGAGGGTGGCCAGGAGGACCTTTTGGCCAGCTGGGAGCACCCAAAAGAGAGTGGAAAGATGGAATAGCAGGTGTAGCTTTTTTAACGCATCTCGTTCACTATTTCGAAATTTAGGAACGACAAAAAGAAAAAATAATGGGTCGTAAAATCCTTTTGATTAATTGGCGAATAGATAAGATCTCTAAACAGGAGTAATCCTAAAGTGCACTGCCTAATATCCTGATTCCTTTTGAGTCAGAGTTCGACTCGAATGGAACACCGATTGCCTCAAAATAGGCCACTTCCCTGGCACGTTTGGGATGGGAAATTTTATTGCAAGAACAGGAAAATGATATGAAATAACAGCTTAAGGTGGGCAGAGGAAGAAATCCAAGTCAACCCCATCACCTAAACCCTCCTCATCCTGATCCCTAGAAGTAGCGAGCAACATGGCGGCACCGCGAAAAAACAAAACCCCACTAATATCGCCACTCTGATCGATAGATAAGATCAAAGGAAAACAAGAGAGTCGCCAATTAAGCGTCCGGTGGCCGTCGGCCATCGTCAATAGATCACAAATATTGTCGCAGAGTCATCGCAGCTGCCGCCTCGGCGCTTCGCACCTTCCCCGCCCGGGGACTCAATTTGGCTACAGTAGAGGGTGTTTGTCCAGCGGCGAATATTTGCACAATCGCGCTGTAAGAGAGCGTAATTACACGACGGCCGCGTGTCCGGCACAATCAGTGCGCATCGGCGCCGATAGGGGTGCGCCGGGATTAGCGGAGCCCCGAGAGTCGATTTTTGACTCATAAGGCGGGGCGGAAAGTGTGCACGGGTAACCCACCGGAGGTCGTCGGCGCCTTTTTCGGAGTGCGAAGACGGCCGCGGAATCTGAAGATGATGCATTAATCATCGAAGAAGCAGGAAGGGCGCTTGGAAGGAGCTTACCGGCGGAGGCGCCGTGGGCGAAACGAGTTTCCGTCGGCGGGTGACGACGTGGATCGAATCGAACGCCGACGGGATCATCTTGTGGAGCCTGAAGATGCCGAGTGATTTATCGGAGCCTGATAGGAACGCGCGAAAGGGCTGATGGGATGGTTCGGAGGGTGACTCACGGGGTGGGAAAGACACTGGGTTGAATGGCCCTATCACAAGTTGGTCCGAAAGATCAGAGGCCGGGATTTCCTAAGGCTAACCACCACGACCACGTAATTCTCTTCATCCCTCAGATCAAGATCAGATGAACTCTCTAAGGTTAAATCGGACTTACACAGAATGGAAATCGTTCAGAATGGGCCTATATATCACACCTTTGTCCTAAGATTAAGTCCCTTTTTCGAGAGGTGAGTGAAGCGTCAAAATACGAAAAAGTGTCTTTGTTGTAAGAATAAGAAAAGTGATCAATGGAGAGGTGAGAGCAAGGGCGATGCTGGCTCACTTCAGCAGATCAGCCAAGAACCGTTCAAAAGCAACGGAAGGAACGCTCCCTGAAAGAAGATTATGACAATGCAGCAACTCAGCAAACAGACATCTACAGTACCCCAAAGACCGACGAACACAATCGGCCGATCGCATATCCTCTAATGTGGCACCTAACCACCGAGCGTTATTAGAGAACATCTGCAAAAATCCGCCCCCTCGGCCTCCGTCGGCGGCGAAATCGGACACCGAAGCCCGCTTACAAAACAAGGCGCCCCTCCTTTGCCCATGTTCTACAGAATCTGAAATCAATCAGACGCCTTTCATCGCCGCCGCCGTGCCTCCAAAAAAGTGACTTCACCTTCGGATGCGCCAATTAACGCCTCGGCTCCCGCACTCCTCCTCGGGCGATCGCCGTTTTTTTTTTGTCAAAGGAGTGCGCGGCGCCGGCAGATGTCTGCGCGCGGAAAAAACAAAATTCGACTCTGATCCGCCGCCCGGACCGTTAGGCGTGCGGTAATTAGCGGAGAAGCTGGGGGAGAGGCGCGGAAATTGGACGCGGTGGACAAAAGGCGCGCGATAATCTGATTTGAATGATAAATGGAGCTTTGCGGAATTAAGATAATTGAGAAGTCGGAGATCAGTATGTTAATGGGATATGTAGTTGGATTCCGGATGGATTAGAAGGGGACTTGGACCCTGAAACTTGAAATGGAGTTGTGGAGGTCGACACAGATGGTCGCTGTTTAGAGGTTTCGAGTTTAGAGGCTTTATACTTTTGAGTCAGCAGAGAAGAGCAGCTAAAAAAAATAAGCGAAGTGAACTACTCGACATCGATCACATACGGAAAGCACGGTAGAATCACACGCCATCTCCCCCAGCTCCACAACAGGTCGACGAAGAGCGCGTCTCAAGACCAACCTCCAGGCTCCAAACCATCAATTTGCCTCCCGGCTCCTTGCGTAACTCTTAAGTGCCGCCGCTAGCAGCGCATCAACTGCGAATTATCCAAAAAATTCGAATTTTTATGGCGAAGACGCCGCTCGGCGACAATGGAACGTACGGTCGCCATAAAACTAATCCGATAATTGAAACGTCCTCGCGCGATTGGCGGTTATGCAACGAAGAGGAAGGACAGGTGGAAGCGTGTCGAGAGGCTCTCGGCCACTTTGGACCCTTTGGACGCGAGTGAGCTCCATAATTTGCATATAGGGTCCCCGCAGGTGGCCAGAGAAGATAAGATTTAGGGCCTTTCCGAGAGGAACGGACGGCCGATCGGAGTCAATGGCGCGTGGAAAGGGAGACGGTAATGCAACTATCGAAATGGGACTTTAATTGGGCATTTATGGCTTAGGGAGTGCCGGAAACTGGATTAGCAGATGTCCGAGAAGCGCCGAATTGGCCACATTTATGTGTTTCCATATTTATGGACTCTTCGATGGAAAAAGAAGATCTGTGCTGAATCGGGAAACCTCTTTGGACACAAATAGAAGATGAGTCTGCTTCAGTCGAAGTTCGATACTGTAAGCATTATAATCTGTTTAATCTACTGATCACGCCAAACACGCTTTGTATCTTCTATGGGCCGGAAGAATTTTCTCAATGCTGAACCTCTTCAGAACCTCATAAGAAAAAACAAATCATTACAAAATAATTAATGTTACTCACTCCTTGGCGTCGTGGTTCCGAAGACGCGGGTGCCACTTTGTGAAAACTGATGATTTTGCAAATAAATTCAATTCAAATCCAAAGTTACTCAATTCGAATTGATAATTGTGAGATATTTCACTTCAGAGAAGGGTTGTGAGAATAACCAGTGCCTAGGTTTCGCTTGCCATCGGATGAATCAGAGCTTTTTTCCCCAAAAGAAGTTGTCCGAGAAAGAGCCGTAGCAAGTACCAATCGGTGGTGCAAAATCTATGACACAGACACATCATTCGCCTAAGTTTTAATTCGCTTCATTCAAACTTTTTTGAACTCATTCGCAATCACTAATCAGGCATCAGGCATATCTCCTCCCATGTCCCATCAAATAACGCCCCAAAATGTGAAATTCTAGCCTTGTTAAGGTTAAGAAACATCCGCTTAAGGGAGACGAGGGACACGCTACAAACATTGGGTGTGTCCGCTGGTTGACCTCATCCAGTTCCCTAAAATGGACAATCCAAGCCAAAAATATGTCAAATACATCGGAACTCAATGCACCCAGAATTCAGCACAGAACCTGGCAGCCACTCGAGGGACACGTTTAGCCGCGGGGACAACGAAGGGGATCTCTCCAATTCGAAACAAAAAGTCCGCGCGGCCGATCGGAGCGGCGGCAACTCGATCGTGGCTAGGCGGCCCGATCGTAAACAGACATTGGCGGTGTCCGATTCAAAGCGGCGACCCGCTAGGGGCCGTAAACACACGAGGACGCTTATCATCGCTCAGATAAAAAAACGGATCTCAAAGAGTGACCGCGCGCGCGATTACGAGATTTATGGAGGCAGAGTTGGCCCACAGGTACGGAGGCGATGCGGTGATTTACCAACTGACGGAGGAGGGCGGAAACAGTGACGGATTGGATCAAGGCGTGGCGCCCGATTAGCATAAACAAACGGAGTTCGTGAGGAGACGTGACCTGCAGAGGGAGCGGCACTTCCTTGTAAATACGATTTGTGGAACGTGTGAACATGCTCGCCGGGGTGAAATGTCCCAATTCGGACTTCTTCCGATGAATTTGCGAGGAAATCTCGTTGTGTAAACAACGAGAGAGCAAGCTTCTGGTGATTTTTTTCAAAACATGTGGGTCAGGCGAACATCTGTAGGCCGGGGACCACGTTCTTCCGCTTCGAACAGCTTGCAAAGTGCTTGTCAAATGCACTCAACTACAGTGGCTCTAGTCGCTAAGAGGTGATAGAAGGATGTACTAGCACACTAAGTAGGTAGCACACTGTACTGAACACTGTACCTAGCCAAGCAGAACTAAAATTCAAAAGTCAAATCAAAACCGCTTAATCAATGAAAGAATAACCTATTCAGTGGAATAACCTGTATTTGGCTCGATTTGATACGGTACCCTCTTCGCAATTTTCATGCAATTCATTGAACTTATCACTAAATAGCAGCCTGAAAAACTCCAACTTTCCGAGACTTTCTTCTGGAACCGATTCTTCACAGTACAAATGGTCCCTAAACGCGCTCTCCGAGCTTCAAGGCTTCGGCCTTCTCATCAACCCCCCCCCCCACCCTAAGCAGAATTCATTCGTTTGGAAATATCTCCAAGCGTATACATAGGTTGTTTAGGTTCTTTGAGTCTTAATCGAAGAAAAATAATATTTTCTGTTTCTTTCTACATTCACCCATTGGAATAATTTTTGCAATTTTCTCCGGACACCTACGGGTAAAGACTGTCCTTAAATTTCTCATATGCACCTCTATTAAGCACTAATGTCACAGAGTTCGGAGGAATTCTGCCTAAAATCATTCATTGAAAGGGTTCACCCGCTTCGAGCCTTTCAGATCGATAGGAAAGTTTCCAGAAAGTTCCATCACCTCCATTTTTCAGATTTGAGGACCTTGTCACCCAGTGGGCTGAGTGACTCCCGCATCGTCGGCCATCAATCTCACTGAAAGAGCGTTTAGTGGCCACGTGACCTCTCGGTTCGCACTTCATTCCCACATTCTCCCGGCCATTACACTCCTCTCTGCCGCACCCATCACTCATAACGCCGATTTCCGTGTTGCCTTCTCCGATCCGCTCGTAGACGCCGCGGCCCCGAAGTGCACCCCTGCCGCCGAAAACTCACTTTTTTACTCCGAGCGAACTCTTCACCGAGATCCTCCCGATCGGGCACTGGTTCTCGTGCATCTTCGGCGATTCTCTGCAAAGAAGGAATGCGAAGGAGCAGGTGGCGGAGACGCGAAAATAACGAAAAGTGACAAGAGGGGAACACGCGAAGACGACAAACAGTTGGCGCGACGACCGTAATTACCGTGTCGGGTTTCGCGCCTCCGTAATCCTCGCCGGTCCCTAGGACCGCAGCTGGACGGAGACAAAGACGGAGGGCGCCGAAGTTGGCTGTTCGCGGTAATTGGCCGCTGAAACATGATGGTGGCCACTTGATTTCGGCATGAGGTCATCTTGCGGACAGAGAGAGCCTTTGAATGGGAAGGGTTTACTGTATGCCCCTTCTGATCAAGGATCACATGACTGGAAGAATTTGGAGGTTTCCTAAACAATAGGGGAGTATAAAGTGAGCACAGTGGTCACAACACGAGCTGTTGACAGCAGAAGAAGGAGGCGATCCCTGAAGGAAAACAATGGAAATATCGATCGGAAGATAAGAAAGCGAAGATAAGGAAGGTGCAAAGACTAGAGATGTCTCCTGGATTCGTGCAACTATGGGGACTGATAGTACTAGATTGGAGAGAAGCGGACCCTCAAAGGTGGAAAGAGAACCACTCGGGAAAGCTGAGTCTTAAGCTGATCGATTCTCCCGGAAGATCTATCACGACATGTGAAAGTTGTCAGAAACTATGTCGAACTCAGTCGGTCAGAACAAAGACTGCCGTTGAGTGAAAAGAGAAATCATTTGAGGCGTCGAAGGGAATGGATCGATCGGAAATTTGACTCTAGGGGCTTTATGACATCTCTGTTTTTAGGGAGGCGGATACATCGAAACATTTCTACTCTAGAATCGACAGAATGTTCTATAAAAGCAAGTTGAGCACAGGTCGTGCAGGAAGGCTTTTAGAAAACGGAACTCGATCGAAGATCCCCTTCGATCTCAACCCGAAAACATCGATTAAAGGGTCTTTAGTGATCACCGACAGACAACCGAGATTCGAAGGAGACTCATAACACGGGGAAACAAGCAGAAAACAAAAACACAAAAAGAAAGATCGACTCTCGGGAGACGCCCCTCCAGGGGCCCTTTAGGAGGGCACGCGCTTCCCGACGACAAAACAAGACGATTAGCGGCGACAAGTCCCCGATCGTGTACATCATCAATCCGCTTTGAGGCGGCCGCAGGCGGCGCCTATCCCAAAAAAACGGCACCCTCACAAACAGCGATCGGCCACGGTGATCAATTGATCGTCCTCCGGAGGATCGGCGACCCGGCGTGGCCTCCTACAGTCCGTAATTGGGGCCTGTCAGCGCCCCTCCGGACAGTCAACAGATGGCGCTGCGTCACGCAACCAGAGAAACATTAATTATGATCTACTAGCGCCAGGGTCCTCCCCGAGGGCGGGAAGGCGTCATTTACAGGGAGGGCATAAATAGGCGATCAAATTCCGAGATTTATTGGCACGAATACCCCATAAAGCCGTTAGACACATGTCGCACCTCTGATCTGTCGGGGTGATAAGGGGTACGGTAGGGAGGTCGGGTTTGGATAGCCAGAAGAAGTGATGGCTGCGGAGAAAAGCCTCTGGGCGACTCCCATTCGCAGCCTTTAATTACGATTCTCCCACAAAAACAAGATCTGCTCCGTGCAAACGACTCTTTTATGTCCGCTCCCAGCACGGACCTCCGAACGAGCGCAAAAACCCGACGCTTTTTGATTTATAAATTGGCAAAAAACGCCTCTGAGAAAAGGAGGGACGGGAGGGCGGATTGCCGAGTTATTGATAGGGATGCACTTGCACCCCGATTGCAACATTTGCGCCCTACAGTTGTTCTGGAACACTTATGACCGTCCGTTTCCTTTTTCTCTCGATATCTTGGGTGTTTGTTACAAGGAGCAGTGAAATTCGAGATCTCAAGAAGTCGTTCGAGTTTTTGGACGTCTCCTGACACCTAACAGCAAGCTGTATAATCTGATTTCAAAAAGAATGCCCTGTTCGAGTCTTTTGGAGATTCACCAATGTGTTCTACAACGTGAAATGGCCTTTTCAAAGCTATTTCAGCACTTACGAACTTAAAAACTTGATGCTTAGTAAAGATGCTCATTTTGAGAAAATAACAATTTGGGAGTATTTGTGGCAGCCTGTCTCAAGGAGGTTCTTTACAAGGCGGTGATGCATTGAAAATTTTGCATTTTTGTAATGAAGTGTTTTATGACATATTATTCAACATTTACGAGTTTACGAGTTTATTTCGTGAATTGATTTAATATATTCACCATTCGAATGGTTAGCGTGAGCCCACCTTGTGGGCAAGAGCCGGATTCCTCTCTCACAGAAAATCCGGGGTTTTGAGTCGAAAAAAGTTTAGGTCCAATTTCCGACCTCTTGGTCTTATTTTGAGTGGTTTCCTCTAATTTCGTTAGTTGTGGATGAACACAGGTGAGGATTAGATGGAGCTGAGAGAGTGCTGGATAAAAAGTAAAAAAGGAATCTCTCAGCCCAAACTGGAGAGCCATTCTCAGGGCCAACTTGAAAATGTGAGGTCTGAGGCACTATTCCTGAAGTGTGAATTTTTCAACATTTGGCCTCTGTTTCCGTAAAGTAGAAGTGAGCTCGCAGAGTCGCTATGTAGGCTTAGTAGCTGTAAGTGATAGCTACCTGCTGAATGTCTCTATCACCTGTTATGGTACTTAACCTATTGGAAACGTTGGAGTTAAGAGAACATCTTGATTTGGTGGTTTCGTCTTTTTGAGATTAGCTATATATTACGATGTGTGATGAACACAGCGATAGGTGCGTTCGGTAGTTAGGACCTAATGATCTACGTGGTTGAAGGCAATCACCGTCCATCACACAATTACTGCTATAGGCAGCGTTGTATTGTATATAACTTGTATATAACTTCGCGTTTTGCCATTTCGAGGTGCCAGAAAAATGGCCATCAGGACAGAATAGACCTTCAATATCAAGAGGAATGCAATGGACAAGTCGCCAATCACAGTGTAGGGTGAGAATTTACTGTAGTCCACAACGCGCCCATCCATTTCACCAAGGACGTAAATATTGCGAAAATATGACATTTTTACGCTATGCGAAATCTTCAATGACTCAACCCAATAGCATAATCGGAGCGCAAAAAACGAGAATATCATATCATAACAGATAATCTAAATGACCACTCTTTGCGGGGATACGGTCTCCAAACGTTCCCTGAAGTTCTTGACGATGGTCACACAGGTCTCCTGGTTTAATTCGTCCCATGCTCTTCAGATATATGCCTGTAGGGGCTCGAAATTCGTGTTCTTAGTAGAGTTAAGCTTGCTCTCCAAGAAGCTCCATGCGGCATAATCTCGTGGAAAAAAGCCGTGAAGTTGGTCACAGCCAGATCGGATCGGCTAACCGTACAACCGATCGGTCAGCCGACAGAGCCTCTCTGGTCATAACTGTGCACAGGAACAAAAAAAACGAAGAGATTTTCATTTTTCCCGTTTTCTAGAGAGCTAGAGAGATTCCTCTAGTTGCTGTTTTTAGTCAGTTCCTTTTAAGCATTCACTTCGAAAGATAATTTATTTCAGAGCAGATACCAGTATAATGCAATGAGATACGACTTAATCAAATCGGCAGTCAGCGGAGCACATATCTAAGACATCTCGCGAACAGTCCTTCTGCGCGTCGTCCGGCGCAGACCACCTCCCCGGGGACCGGGGACAGCACGACCTCTCGTGTGGCGCTTTCTGAAGTGAGCTCTCTTGATCAACTGACTGCGGACGGCGAAGTTCTCGCTGTCGTCGTCGCTTTCATTGTGCTCTCCGAGGACGTGTCTTCGGAGCTGCGCCGTCCGATTGTACTGGGCGATGAGCTGAAAGCAGCAACAAGGTGACTTCTAGGCTGAAGAGCATTCATCTCATAATCCCTTTGCATCAGCTTAATGCCCTCGCCTTCCGGCTGAACTCACAAAGTCGAGGCGATACTCTTCTCCGTAGAGCTCGTAGAACTGCCGGACGGTCTCCTCGTTGAGCAGATTGGCGAACTTCGTGATTTTAGGGAAGTTCTTCCCGAACCTCAGGAACCCGTCGACCACCTTCTCCTTCTCGAATGTTCCTAACTCCACGATCGCCCTCTCCCAGCGAATCTTTTCGGCCGTGCTCACGAAGAAACAGTTCTCGTGGGGTCTAAAGAAGCTGGAGGCTAGGGCGGTCCGTCGCCTACTCTGTGAAGACGGGGATCCTCTTCTCTCTCGTCTGCGCCAGGTCCGAAGGATCGGACACATAATAGAAGCCGGCGAGGATGTGGCCCCGAGGCGGGAGCTGGTCCGGCCCCATTCTTCCCATCAGATAGTCGTTTATGTCGAAGTAGGCCGTGTGCTCGTAGTAGAGCTGCACGTGCTCCTCCTCCGTCAGCCCGTCTTCCCTTGGAGTGTACCTCAGAGCGATAGGCCTGTACAGCTTCTTCAGCCTTAAAAAGTCGATGTGGAAGGTGAGGGGAGGGAGTGCTACTTGGCATAGAAGTCGCAGGGCGGGCAGAGAAAGGTTCTCTTGCGACCTCTCACTTCGCATTTCAGTTGCCTTTCGAAGAGATTCGTCGAGCAGTTCTCGCAGTGACTTCTCAGTACGATACGGTAGTCGTCTGTGTTTCTTCTGAAACGGCGCCGCTATGAAAGAAGTAATTTTTAAGAGTTTTCCGAAATAAATTTTCTAATAATACCTAAGATTACAAAGAACACTTATGTCGAAAAGATCATATTAGGAAGCTCACAAACCTCATAAGCGTCGGACAGATCTGTTTTGTCATGTAGCAGATCTTCTTCTTGACATCGTAGTACCTCCCGATACACTCGTGTACCTTTCGCGATTTGACCTAGGACGGCAGAGTCAGCAGCTGTCAGAAAGGTCTTCTCTCACGTATTTCGCTATTTTGGCAAAGTTTTTCCCGTAGGTGTGGAGAGCCGTGACCAGTTTGTCGTCCTCCACCCTCAGGAACCTCGTCTTCCAGTGGTCCTTGAAATCGAGCTCCATGTCCTCGAGGGCACTGGGCAGATCGTAGCCGTGTTTGAACACACTACACATCGCCTGCAAGGATCTATGTCCCATTGGTCAGGTCACGTACGGTACCATATCTGTGCCGACGTCCATGTGTCTTCGGCACGTGGCCACGAATTCGTCCATGTCCTTCATGGTCACTTTGCTCTCCGCGTCGGGCCTCCAGAAGCACTCCGCCCGCTCGTCCTCGGCCTCCCTCTGATCGTCGGAGGGAACGTGAAAGTCCTCGAGTTCCACTACCTCGGCCTGGTGCCGGGATCCTAATTTGATGGACGGTTCTTCCACTGGAGGCGGGCTGGGTCGTTTTGAAATCGAAGAGATCCCGTTGGAAGCGAGTTGCTCTGCTAAGTGCATTTCATAGAAGTTGAGTGAAAAGAAGCACCAGTGACTAAGTGAATCTTCTCGGTGTTCTAACGGGAATGGCATGGGGGTGGAGAGGGCATAAGAATAGGCATGGGCCGGGGAAGCGATAGAGCAAATCTTGTTTTCGAATCTTTGAAAGATGAAGAAGTGATGGGTCTTGTGTTTTAACAAATCTTAGAACTACGACACGACAATCTACGATAAACAGATCCTTCCAGCTAACTATTGGTGAGCTGATTTTCAGGAACCCGTTCGGTCTTTCAGGTACCGCGAAAGAAAGCAAAGACATCTTTGAGCACTCACCTGGAACCAGCTTAGGAGCCCGTCGTCGACTGCTTCTTCTGGCAGATGCCTCGGCGCCCGATCTGACATCTCTCTGGGCCTGGCGCACTATCTCCTAAAACAACCACATATCCACTCAGCAGGTCCATCCTGTCCTCACTTGGAACATGAGCTCCGTGGACGGTTTGTGGCCGCCAGGCTCTTCGTAGAGGTCGTCGCGCATTCCCCTTAAAGACCGACAGGATCGTCTCATCTCGTTGATGGCCAATGGCGCGGAGGAACAGCGTTGCCAAGGGTCTCGCGTCTCAGAGGGGATTAGGGTTAGTCATGATTAAGGTGATGATTCTTTGGATTTGGAGCTAACTCTTCGTTATTCCAGAGATTTGACCGATTTGAGGTTATTATGATTAGGGTGTGATTAAGCTACGCACAGCGTCAGAGGTGAGATTTCGGAGCTGTTTTGCACATATAGACCTTTGTCAACTACGCTGTCAATTACGATGACGCTCATGAAACTGATCAGTGAAATCGCTCCTAAATGTGAAAAAAATTCTAAATTTTTTAATTCTAAATTTGAATTTCCACTGCGGTGAGATCTGACCCAAAACCAAAATCTACATGATCATGACCTGGCAGCTTCTTAAGTAGATAGTTACTTATTACGTATGAAAAAGAACGAAAACTTCCAAAAAGGACCATCAAAGGAGACGAATTTGGACCTACTTGTGCTTTGGTCATCTGTGCAAGTAGCCACTCACAGCCACCCCCAATTCCCACGGAGTTCCGATAAATGTCACGTAGATGGCAAGTAGATGTTTCCCTACAGCCCTACAGCGACGCCTGAGACCACAGAGGCCGCTGCGCTGGGAGCGCGCCATCGCCACCGCCCCGTTTGGGCTCGCCAGAGTCAAACTGAGAGAGAAATTCGGAGAAGAACGCCGCTGAGGTCAAAGATCGGAGCAGCGGGGCCCCGTGGAACTCAAAAGACCGATGGGAGAGATCGCGTTGAGAGAGCTGACGTCAAAAAGATGGGCTATTTCCAGAGATTCACGCGGTTTAGGCCACGAAACACAAACGCTTCTCCCGCGCGCCGCGTTCTCTGCGGCCGCGAAGCGGAGGCCGCGCGACGGCGGCGCCTGTGTGGACGTATCGCGGCTTTGGGAGGGAGGGGGCGGCGCCAGGAGCCCGGAGATGGCGACACGAACGACGATTTCGGCTTTTGCTGTGCAGAGCCAAGAGTTGTTGAAAGGGGTAAGAGACGGTCGGGATGCCATCGGGAAAAGCTGCCAGAAAAGTCTTTTTGGGGATATGTCACAAACAGAAGTATTTGATCGCTAATCGACAAGATGCAGGGAATTGCGCCCGTGAAAAAGGTATCTGAGGCACATGTGAGGTGTTTTAGAGTAAAGATCATGTTCCAAAATGTCTTTATCTAAGAGTACATCATCACACAAGTGGTAGTAACACAAGTTCTTTCGCAATTAGGGATATGGAAGCTCATATGTAATACTGTGGACTCCTACTTTAAGACTCGGTCATTCTTCATCGATAGCTATCAAAAATTTTCATTTCAAAGTACGTGCAGAAAGCTTAAGTTTAGCTTAAGGGCTGTTCATACTCGCACGCGAGGCTTCACCGCTTCCCAGTATAAAAGAGCCATTTCCAACCCAAAAAACGAGTTTGTGGTCCCGTCACGAATAACTTCACGTTTTCAGATGTCGCGCGAGAAGTGCGCTAGCGCCTCATCTTTTCTGAAGGTGGCTTTGCCCTCCAACGGTCTTTTGAGTGAGATTCTGATTCACGTGGGAATTCTGTTTCCTCGCAATCTACTCACAATTTTTTGAAAATGATCTGAGGTGTACTATGCAGAATTTCCCCAAACAGTACATATTTAGCCCGAGATTAGGATTGCAGGACTGCCAACTTTCGTATACTCAGAAATCACTTTTTTTTGCACAGTCTGCTGCTCAGCGTCGGCAGCCATGTTTATGAGACGTCTGCACGGTAGACTAGACGGCAACGTGCAGTCCAGACAGTTTCCACCTGCACCGTGCACCTCACAGCTGATGGTTACGTGACGGCGGTCGGTCGGTCCTCTCTGTGCGCCGAATTGTCGTGAGAAGTGAGTTGTCTTCCCTCCTGCTCCGTTATTCTCTTTTTTTTCAGAAATATCGAATGGAGAACGACGGCGAAACGTCCGTCGAGATAACAGTGAAAACTCCGATCACTGAGAAAGTCACCATCGTCATCGACTACGAGGAGAATGACAACGTGCGTTGCAGGCTTCCTTCACTGGCTCGCTAAATCCCCTCTTTTAGTTGGGTCTCACCCTCAGCGAGAAGTTGGTCGTGCAGCGGGTGCAGAAGGATACAAAAGGCGATGGAAAGCTTGCGGTGGGCGACCAGATCCTGACTGTGAACGGACGGCAGCCGAACAATGTCGACCACTTCTATCAGCTTATCCGCAACATGCAAGCATCCTACCCGCAGATGACCATCGAAGTCGACCGGAGAGTCACCAAGACACCGGTGAGCGAGAAGCGCGCCGCGAAGATCAGCCTTGTCAGACACAAATCCTACGACTACTTCGTTGCCCACATCTATCGTACCTCTGGGGCGAAAGTTGGTCTCGGTTTGATGGGAATATCAAAACTCTTAAGCATAAGCTAATTATTTGGTTTCAGAATTCGTTCAGCAAAGTAGTTGTGATTGCAGTAGAACCCAATGGACTCTGCGCGGGCATCTTTGCCGTTGGGGACTTCATCCTCGATGTTGACGGCATTCCTGTGAGTGCGCCCACTTCCATCTCGACTATACCCTCCTTCCAGGTTGTAGCAAAGGACATCGCCAAGAAGCTGATCACGAGTGCCCTCAAGACAAAGTACTACACGTCCGTGGTCGTTGAGCGTATAAAATCAGAGCTCTCGTGAGTGGCTTTCTTCCTCATCATTCACAAATTCTTCTACTTCAGCCTCCGCATGCAGCTCTCAGAACGTTTTCACCAGGATCCCCTCCTCGGCATCGACACGGCTCAAATCGGAAAACGAGCCTCCAGGGAACACCGCCAACGCGCCCACCACAGCGTTCCCTCTATTCTCCGGCAGACGCCCGTTTCCAACACAGAGCGAAGCGGCTCCGTTACGGTAGAGGGTGCAACAATAGTGTAGAAATCCATATTTCCCTCGTTGTAGTTTACGAAGTCGACGACGACGATGGTGATCAAATCGGACGTTCCGACGTCGCGCAGTCTCATCCACGTGCCGAGGAAGAAGTCTCGCTCGAAGCGCGTGAGGGATCTTTTGTGGACGACCATCGTGCCCAGGGAGAGTCCCTACCAGTAAAGATTCATTTATACCCGTAATGTGTATTACTGATTCAATAGTTATGGCTCAGATTGTCAGGTCCGTCGACCGACGGGGAACGTCACCAGGGGCAGACTTCGACAGGCGTTCGAGCTTCTTTTTCTCAGGAGCTCCTACGGAGGGCGCCGTTGACGTTCTGTTGCGGCGCAGGACGATGGCGTCGATGTAATACATGACATTTCCCTCTCGGAATTGCCTACTTCGTTCTCGTGCAACGTACTCGTGCTTGTTGACGCCGGCGTGAAAGGTTAGCTCCCAAATGACCGGGAGGAGCATTGTTACGAAGGCGACGTAGGCAGTGAGGAGAGGGATGCACATGAAAATTATCGCACGCACTTTCTGATCCTGATCCTACAGGGAGAGTTAGGCAACAGAGTCATACAAGATACCTCGATGAAGATTAGCGGAAGAAGCACTGAGTAATTGACGATGAAGCAAAGGGAGCCTGCGAGGCCCTGCCTTGCTTGACGCACTTGGAACAGAAGTCGGTTCCGACCGGCGATCTTCTGGAAGAGGAAGGTAAGAAGGAGAAGGATAAGTGGAATCAGAAGGAGGACGATCGTCTGGATCTCAGAGTTTGAGCTGCAGTAGCGAAAGCCGGAGGGCAAGCGGATTATGACAGGCGGACGCAGCAGAATCCACATCGTGGTGACGAGTGACTGGAGGAGAAGGAAGCCGACGCAGAGGAGAAGGGAGGACTTTGCAGGAGTGTGCACGATCGCCAGAAGACGAACGAAGAAAGGCGCCCTCGCGAGACGGATGGCCTTAATGAGGAAGAGGGCGTGCGTCTGACAGAGGAGGATCGTCGAAAGACACCATGCCGACGCGCACATCGCCAGAGAAGAACTGGAATCCGAGGGTTATACAGGCACAACTTGGATAAAGAACTCGCCTGGGCAGCATGACCACTGATATCCCGAACATACAGCAAAGATTGCCAACCATGAGAAAGCAGAGGTCGGGCGTCGACGCCTTCACCATTGGTGTCTGCCTCCTGAAGAAGATGACGACGCCGGAGACGAGACAAAGCGCAATTCCGAGGCCGGCGAGGCCGAAAAGGACGTACATCTCACCGGAAGGGTGATAGAAGAAGGGCGGTCTCGGTTCAGGAACGCAGGCGTTGAAGAAGGCGTTGGGTACCTCCTCCACTGAGCAATTCCGGCACTCACGGTCCCTAAAAGGCGCTCCGTTGATCAACACATCTGTGAAAGGGCAAACCTGCATTGGCTTCTCGACATACATGTGCTTTCCAGGGCACTCTTGGCACTGCCAGCAGCAGACACCTCTCGGAACCACTATGGTGTGGTGACAGAAGATCTGACACACCTGGTTCTCTCGCTGGATCTCGTCCCACGTCGGAGGATAGCGGATCTCGCTGAGGTTAGGGCTGACTTGCGGACCGACGAACGGGTTGTAGTCGAGGAGGACCGGCACCCAGTAGCCCTGAAAGAGGCTCTGCTAGGAGTAAACGAGAGCACTCTCACATCCTGCATCTGGACGACATCGAAAGTGGGCTTCGCCGAGCGGTTGTGGAGCCGGAATTCGCCGCCACTGTCGTCTTCGAAAGATGTCCTCATCATCGCGTCCAGGAGCATCTGTCCTGTCAGATTCGTCACCATCGCCTCGCACTCCTCTCCCGCTCTGTTCTTCGGACACATCTTCTTATGGATTCCGATGAGAGCGTTCGCGATGAGATCGACGGCATATTTGACCGTTCGGATCTGCTTCATGTCTGAACATGTCTTCGATTCGCGTTACATGTTGTGAACGTATACCATAGTCTGTGAGTTCATCCAGACGTTCGTCTCCCGAGCACTGCATACTATAGCCACAGTTGGCGTCTACATCCAAACAACACGCGTTCTGCACCATGATGAGTTCCCTCATGTAGCTGTTCTAAATCTGCTTCTTAATGGAGAGTCGTCGAAGCCCTGGGGTAGACGAAAGTGGCTTTCTTCAAAAGGGCGCCAACTATAGTATACCAACAAAAGCCCACCCCCATAGATGGACAGTTCGTTGTCTGTCTGCAGAGTCAATCATTTTGGTAAGCAGGCATGCGACAAATCGGTTGGTTTAACTTGCTTCCCACCGTTTCACACGATCCCAACCTCAAAATAGCTTCCGTTGTCTGAAATTTAGTCTGCTAGACAGATGTGTCTGTCTGTGGAGGGTGGGTTTTGCATTTTGTACTTCCTTCCTACCGTAATATATCCCAAAGTGGTGCCATTCTGCTTCTGGAGGATGTTGTTCGCCTTCTCGTAGGGGTTGACGTGGTCGCAAACGGCGAAGGAAAACTCTGTCAGTTCGGACAGAAGGTCGTGATTGTGGGCGAAGACGAAGATGAAGTCGCCCTTCTTGTATCCCCAGAAGGTTAGGTAGAAGAAAAGGAGCTGGGCCGCTTCCGACTCCATGAAGACGACGTACACTTTCACGCCCGTACTGCTCATACCCATTTTGAGTTGCAGAAGTTGCTGTTCCACCTGGGAAGTCAATCTGTGAAAAGGCGAAGGAACACGTTCTTGCCTTGTTCATCGTCGTCTTCTTGTGGAAATCGATCTCGTAGGCTCCTTCCACACAGGGCATCTGGAACACGTCGTTCGGGATCTTACATCCTTCGATCTAAAGTTGAAGGGATACGGTAGTAGGATCACCGGCCGTCATACGAGGCTTCGAAATTCGTTATACATGGAGGAGCCGAAGTCGGATCCGTCGTAAATGACGGAGACGTGGACGAAGTGCTGCGACTGGAGGAGGTCGACTATCACTTGCGTACGGTAGATGTCACTAGGGCTTGTGCGGACAAAGTAGGGATAACGTTTCGGGTCGTCGAGGGAGAGACTTGAGGAGACCGACTCGATCACCGGAATGCAGAAGGCCTATGGAAAGGCTCAGAAGGCGATGAAGTCTCCCGGATACCTGTAGAAGATAGTTGACGTTGTCGCCGATTTCGCTGCTGAAAGCGCCCGTGACGGCGAGAAGAGAGTTCGTCTCGTTGCCTCCGATGTTTCCGTCGCAGCGACTCTTCGAGTGGCCAAGGATTTGCGCCAGCTTCCTGAGGGTCACCGAGGGGTCGTCGCACGAGTCGGCAATGTAGGTGCTGAGGCTCATGCCATAGGGTCGTAGTTTTCTAAATAGAGGATGTTTCATGAATTATCCACGTGAAATTCACAAAAAAATGATCAGACTGCTGACTGGGAAGTTTCTTGGACAGGCAAAGATTTTTCCGTTGGACAGGCAAGTATCAAGACATCTCAGAGGGACTCACTCGTTCGCCTCGGCGATAAATCGCTGGTGGAAGAAGGTGAGAACAGTGTTGACAGGTACGATGGAGTCGCACTCCATGCCGTCGTCCGCGTTGTGGATCGTGTAGATTCCGGCGACGGAGAAGTCGACGAGGAGCGCCTGCTGAGGGAACAGGCAGAGGAGTACGAGAAGCCGCCAATTCCAAGAGAGTTGCATCGTCTCTTCGGGAGCGTCACGTGTGAACGGCGCCCGAAGGAGCGGAGGGCTTATCAGTCCCGAGAAGTGACAGATGGCCGTCGTCTGCAGTTTTCCCAACCTGCAGCAGAGTTCGCGTGGTGCAGGAACATTTCGACTTTTCGGGGACAACACTGCAGGTGAATGCAGTCTCCCGATCCGGAAATATTCCCTTTGGTCCTTTTCTGATCTCTACGCACTTAACGACCCTTATTCCCTTATCGGAATATTCCTTTAGTGCATAATCAAGTAGCAACAGCCACTCAGATCAAAATTTGGTTATTTTGTTTATGGACGCTCAGCAAGTGAAGTTGGCATCATGCTTCAGCCGAAAGATGGTAAACCTTCATCGCGCCGACGACTCAGCCGCCAGTCGGCCACCCCATTGGCGCGCAACGGTTTCGCCGCAACGGTGCGAGAGAGTGCAGAGAAAACAGAGAACTCCGTGTTATCACTCCGTCGCTGTGTGTGGCCGCCAATCACTCCTTATTCGGCGTCACTTGCTTACCTTTCCCTCGAAACAGATTCCAGAATGAAAACTCTTTGTCCTCCGGGGCGGTGGCGTCGGTGATCGCGTCGTAAATCGAGGCACATGACTGCCGGCGCCGTCCGACCACGGCCCAGGGCAGCCAGCTGTAATGGTGATCCAGTTGGTCACTTAGCGGCTTCCATCCGAACAGCGCCGTTCCAAATTCCCTTGGACTTCCCCCCCGTGACTCCTCCAAACTGTTTGCTGGGGCTTCTGCGACGCTGCGGGGGCAGCGCTCGATGACGTCGACGTCCTCGGCGTCGGCGCCGCCTCGGAAACTCTCTGGAATCAGCCGACCCTCTCCGAAGTCGTCGAAGTCGGCTCCGAAGGTACGTTTATCTCCGACTCGATAATTAATAATCCGCCACCGCGGCCTATTTACCGATTATTCGGTCACCTGACCGCTGTATAGTTTGTTTGAGTAGGCGAAGTCCCCTGACGAAAGCGCGATGTTTCTCTAGCCGGCTAGTGGCTCCGGTGCCCTACTTCTCCGCGTTGATAGGATTTTGGTGACGGGCGGCGGGTGTTTTTGTTTGATTGATTGTTTTGATTGCGGCGATCTTTTGGCTCATCGATTAGAGGACACTTTTCACCCGATTAATCATCGGTCAAGCTGTTTGTTTTTCGGCGCATCAGCGGTCCCGGGGTTATGAGTTCCTGTGGGACCGAAGAGATTACGGTAGCGAAATTGGAACGCTGATCATCTTGCTTGTGCATTTTATGCTTTTGAACGCATTCGTCGATTTTTGTGCCTGTGAGTGAGCCCTCGAATTCTTCGTCATGCGAAATCTTCAACATCACGCTCAACTTTCTTTCGGAACGCCTTTTATTTATTTCGTCGCGCGACAAGCATTTACGTCAAAAACGCCGAAAATCTCGGCGGCCCGGCCACGGAAAAGACTTCTTTTGAATAACGCGCGGCAATTAGAGATGAGAGGACCGACTGGTGGGGGCGCTATCCGGCGCTGCGTCTCTTCGCCGCCAAGGATGAACAGCCCGTGGCCATTCCTTTCCCAACGCCCAGGGGGCTGATCTGACGACGGCAAGGCGCCCGTCCAGGAAGTTCTCTGCGGCGCTTTCCGTTTCTGGCGCGCGAAATCAAAAACGGCGCGCGAGAGACGAACGATTCGCGCGCCGATCGGCACCCTCGCTCGCTTCCTCGAAGTCGTTTTGTTTATGCGGCGCCGCCGTTATTTTTTCGGGTTTAGGGTGGTTTTCGACAATCAACCGATTTCCAACTTGTGCGTTTACTTGGACGGCGGGTTTATCGGATTTGCAACAAACGAGCGCCATTCCGAACGTTGATTTCGGCGTTGTCCCTTGGAAATGCCGTTTTCGTGTGTTCGTTGTGTGCCGTATTGGTCAAAGTTCGAGCCGATGAATTTCTTGTTTAGATGCATGCATCGACGGCCGACGACAGCGCCGCGTGCGACACAAATGCCGACGGTGATCACACCGCGACGACGTCCGTCCAGAAGCCAGCTGATGAGGTTGTTGCTCCTGAATATTCAGCTGGCGGTGGCGATCATCCGCCAACAACGTCGCTCAAGAAGCAACTCTATGCAACGGGGCCTGTGAGCACAAGGCGCGACAATCGGCGCTCAAGTTCGCTGTTTCATATCAGCGCCAATCGAGAGCTGCAAAAGTTGCCTCTACTAAGTGGTAATTTTCGGCTGTTTTTTCACTTGTATGACTGATATTTGCAGAAGCGACTGATGAGGATAGAGTAGAACTTTTCATCCAGAAAATTCGCCAATGCTGTGTGGTCTTTGACTTTGCCAATGACCCATTGTCGGACCTTCGCTATAAAGAGGTGTGCTGGTGCCCTTGTTCGACTTTTTTATGCCCCAAATTTTAGGTTAAGCGAGCGGCTCTTCATGAGATTACCGCTTTCGTTTCGGTACAGCGAAATCTTCTTACTGAACAAGTCTGTAAAGAGACTGTGCGAATGGTATGACTGCAAATCCACGTTGGGACGCATTTCTTGTTTAGTTCGCCGTCAACGTATTCCGTGTGCTGTGTCCTCCAAGTAATCCCAGTGGGGCAGAGTTCGATCCCGAAGAAGATGAGCCCACACTGGAAGCAGCTTGGCCGCACTTACAGCTCGTCTACGAGTTCTTCCTGCGATTCTTGGAATCGAAGGATTTCCGACAGGACCAAGCGAGAAAGTACATCGATCAAAGTTTCATTATTCGGGTACTTAGAGTGCTGAAATTTTCTCGCTCTTATTATTGTGTTGCAGCTGCTCGAACTGGCCGACAGCGAGGACCCGCGAGAGCGTGACTTCGTGAAAACGACGCTCCATCGCGTCTACGGGAAATTCCTCAATTTGCGAGCTTACATTCGTAAGCAGATGAACAACGTCTTCTACACGTTCATATACGAAACGGAGCGTCATAATGGTATTGCTGAAATGCTGGAAATTCTGGGCAGTATTATCAACGGGTTCGCGGTTCCCTTGAAGGAGGAGCACAAAACGTTTTTGATGCGGGTCTTAATGCCTCTGCACAAAGTATTTTGCACTCCTGCACCAAGATCGCTAATATGTGGTCATTTTAGATGAAATCTCTTAGCACGTATCATGCTCAGTTGACCTACTGCGTTGTACAGTTTCTTGAAAAGGATCAATTGCTCACGGAAGGAGTTGTCAACGGCCTGCTCAAATTTTGGCCCAAGGTTCACAGTCCCAAAGAAGTCATGTTTCTTGGAGAACTTGAAGAGATCCTGGATGTTATGGAAGAGTCGGAATTCCAGAAAATCATGATTCCGCTGTTCCAGCAGCTTGGCCGATGTGTCTCTTCGCCGCACTTTCAGGCAGGTCGCCCCTCTCCCAGCCTCAATCGCCTTTTCCTTTCAGGTTGCTGAACGAGCTCTTTACTTCTGGAATAATGACTATATCATGTCAATGGTGAACCATAACGTCGAAGCCATCCTACCCATCATGTTTCCTGCCCTCTACAGAAACTCAAAGAACCACTGGAATAAGTACTTCATTCCTGGCTCGTACACTTACTAATTTGGACTGCTTAGGACCATCCATGGCTTGATTTACAACGCGCTAAAACTGTTCATGGAGATGAATCAACGTCTTTTTGATCAGTGTAACCAATGCTTCGACAAAGAACGTGAGCGCGAGCAAGGAGCCTTGGAGTCGAAGAGGAAGACATGGCAGCTCCTGGAAGTGAGGGCGAAGTCGAACCCGATGTTTGCGGAACTTCTTGCCAACGGGATATCGATCGACTTCGAGGGCTCGTACAGCGATATATGTGAGCGAATGAAGGATCTGGACGTCTCCAGCAGCGGCTTCGAACTGCTCAAAAGGGACGTGAAAACCAAGTCGACTTCATTGGTTCGTGTAACTTATTTCACTACTTATCTTTATATTAGCTGTTCAGGGCAAAGGTGAAATTAAGAAGAATGGGGAGCCGCTGATGGCAAGAACGAGCGACGTGCCCTACGACCCCCAGGTGTTGAAGTCCTTGACGGATCATCGTCGCCACGATGCGTACTTAGGGAAAATTGTTTAGTTTGTTATTCTTACATCGCAGTGTGTATTTCGTCATGCGATAAATCCTTTGCTCACATCCTTCATGTAGATTTCAATTGGTGTGTTCCAGGTGGTTTGCGGAAGTAACCTTCTGATTCAACCGGAAGCGGAGACGTGATCGCAACCTGCTTTGTCATGTGGCTGTTCAAGGATATCAACGTCTTCCACGACGGGGTGGTAACCGACGCCTGGACCGGACTGGAACCCGCTAACCCCGATGGACAGCCCCCTGGTCTTACCATGAAACGTCGGGACGCAACGAATTCGCCGATCAGCCGGTGCTTAAGAAACTTCCCAGGCACGCCGAAAAAACCCGGTGTTTGGAGTCGTCCTGGTTTCCAACGAGGCCCTGGTGTTCCCAGGCGTGGCTTTGTTTATTGCCCTTGCATTAGAGATCGACCCATTGCGATCCTCTGATCTAGAACTGACCATGTCTTCTCAGAGATCTGAGGGCCCACATAAGCTCCTTTTATTCACCAGGATCGAAGGCAACTGGAGTCTTTAATCACGACGAAAACAACGAATCTACGAGGCGTTCGCCGCGGCAAATCCGATCCGTTTTCCGCCGATGTCGTAGATCTGACAGAACTGTCGGATGAAGGGGTCGCCCAGGATCCAGGAGGGTCCGAATCCGGAAGAGATCTGTCCGAAGAGCGCCAGCTGGCACTGGTTGGCGTCCATGCGGAGGACGTAGTTCTGAGGCTGGATGGCGTATTGTTTGCCTCCGATGGTGAGCACGAAGTCGGGGAACTTCGAATCGCACCCGATGACGTAGTTACCGTTCTCGTTCTTGGCGCCAATCGCCTGAGATATCGCCTCAGCGATATCCATCGGAGCGCCTATGTAGGGAGTGGAAAATGGACGAAATGAGCAGACTTACCCAGATATGAGGTGCCTGTGTCGGATACGACATCCCAAGCCTGCTTGCTAGTGTAGGTGCCCACGGTGACGGCGTCCATGTTGAACTGGTAGTAGGTAGCCGAGGAGAGCTTCTGCCAGGAGATAGCAGCATCGCAGTGTTCGGAGTCGATGCCACCGTAGGTGAACATGCCGCCGGGGACGTTGTCGGCCACGCCACGGTGCTGCATCCACACGGTGAAGATGGGCTGGTCCAGGAGGTTCTGGCTGGAAATGTACGGCGTCGAGGCGCCGAGGAAACGAGAGGAAGTACCTGATTGCGTTTATCAGAGGCGGCGCGACGCCGTCGACGGCGAGGCTCTGAAAGGCGAGGCCGAGGATTCCGTCGATGGGGTCCGTCTTGAAGAAGGGCGCTATGTATTCGGCCTGGCCGAAGATCGTGTTGGGTACAAGAAGCTGCTTAGAGTTGGCGGAACCGAAGCCGACGGTGTCGACGCCGAGGGTGCCGTAGGCGTTGCCGGTACCGTACTGGATGCTCCACTGACGGCCGTCCTTCTTGTAGGTCTTCGACTTCGACGAGTCGAACTTCCGCTTGTTCTTGCAGTTGTCCTCCTTGAGACGCGCAGCGTTGAAGTTGCAGCACGAGGGGTCGCAGAGGAGCTGACACCAGGCTGGAAGGGAAGAACGTGGGGAAGGACTCGAGAGGGCTCCTACAAGGATCGTTGCAGAAGTCGCCGTCACAGTCGTCGCCTCCCGGGTTCGTGATTCCGTCGTTGCCACACTTCTGGTCGGGAACCCAAAGGTTCGCACTACCTAAACCGGTCTTAGCGGTCGATGTCAACAGGACATACAGTACCTGTGTCCAGAACGACGGCGAAGGACTGTCCGGGGGTTCCGATCGTGATGTTTCCGACGTACTCGTTGTCGGCGTAGTCGTTCACCGTTTGACCCACCTTCGCGAGCTCGCCCTTCCTGTAGCTGCTGCGGAGGTACTCGTGGTACGTCCTGTACGCCTTCCATGTGCCTGCAACGTTTCTCTGCGTCCCATAGCCCGACCCTCCGACCTACCCTCACGCATCATCTTCTGGCGACGGCTCTCGACTCTGTGGATCTCGACCTTGTGGACGGCGGCCATGGAGACGCCCAGGACGGCGAGAAGCACGACGACCTTCATGACTACTGACGGTCTCCACACAGAAGCGCCTTTTATGTGTGCCTGCAAGGGCGACATTTCTGACGCACGTAGGCGAAGAAGATAAAAGCGGAATCGAGCTTTGCACGAATTCCATCTTTCTGAGGAACCCCTTCAAAGGGACCCACATCGGAGCCGACTTCGGACTGATCGTGTGTCTACTCGAGTAAGGAGAAGCAAATCTGCTTTCAGAGATGTTAATCCACTCTTGGAGCATTACACTACAACGTGAACATCCTCTGTGTCCCCTTATCAGGAGCGTAGCGCTGAAGTTTTTGGTCATGATCGTTGATTCGCTGCGAATGGTTCTTATCAGCCGGGAGGCAAAGGATGGCACTGACCTCAGCAAACATTCTGTTATTCTCGTTCTGTGTCCTGAAGGAATGGATAAACTGAGAATTGCCCACCTTACGGTGGCCCACCTTAAGATGGTATTTCTGGATGAGTTCCCAAACTTCAGAAGGATTGGTGTGTCCTTGAAGACACTCGTCCGTGGATCCTTGATTTCCAGCGATTGATGAGCGATGTTCCTGGGCCATGGATCGACTGGCATGAGAAGAACATCTTTTTGCCATTCCTAGATGGTATAGATAACCATTTATATATTTTCACTCAAGAATTTTCATAAAAAATAAGTCGTACAATACAATCAATCATACAATCAGTGCAGTTTAAGGAGACCGACGAATTCCATAGATACTCACTGTTGAGGGCACACCAGACATGTCTTTAAATAAACAGACTAGACAGCTGGACACTAAACACCCTATTTAGCGTATATTCGTTGTGTGCCTCGAGTAAAGGACTGGTCGTGTGTCAACTCATCATCTCAACACTCACCATTCCTCGAAGTCGTTTTTGCCCTGAAACGTTTCCAACAAGTTACACGCCATAAATCTCCGAAGTTTCGCATAAGTGTTCCCTCTGTGATGTGATAATCTGCCGCTTTATCTCCACACGCGCCATCCATCATCTTCGCCGTCTGCAAAACACCAATAAACCAAACGGCGATCCCTGCAGCGCTCCAAAGAAGCGGATGGGGAGGAGGAAGTTCCGCGTGTTCCCAATTATCGCATCCAATCGTCATCCTCCCTCATTAGCCGCTGTGACCTTCGTTCTTGATGACTGGCAAATCGAGCCAATCGTCAATCACTCACTTCGACGGCCATTGTCACTTCCCGGAACCTCGAAATCCATTACGCAATCTTAAGACAGTGCAATTACGACTAGCACGTTTGCTCTCTGTATAATTTGGCGACGTCAGAGGACAAAGGACTTTTCCGCGAAAAGGAAGCCAATTAGCGTCTGGAGGACAGCAGACGTCATAGCCCGAGTCTGCAGGCATTCACTGGCTCCTACAACACTCAACAGTATGTCTTGTAGCAGCTCAAAGCAGGCCTCGATAGCGCAGTAGGCAGCGCGTCAGTCTCATAATCTGAAGGTCGTGAGTTCGATCCTCACTCGGGGCAACTTTTTTTTTCGTTCAGTAAAATTAGTCATCGGATATACCTCTTTGTTTTTAATGGATTTTCACATTGGATGGCAATCAACGCACAGCATTCCACCGCTATCTGAGTCACTGTTCACCTGTCGGCACCTGTCCAAACATCTCGAAATCGCAGCGTCCGCCCCCGTCCGCGAAAATTGGATCGTTTGGCACTTTTATTGGACACATCAACAGTTGCACGTGGGAGGCTCGTGACAGATGAGCTTCACGCGTTTGTTTTCACTCTTCTTGCACTGACCATACGCCAAACAGCCGACCATGCAAAGGTTCTTCTTGTTGAAGACCGAGTTGTTCGAGCTTTCTTCCTTCTTCTTACCCCCGAGGTTCCCGAGTTGTGCTTTGGCGAGGGTTTTCTGAATGGGGATTTGAGAGATGATGATAGGTAACGAAAGAAAACTCTGGATCGCGTGGAAAATCTGGAGGGATAAAGAAAACTGCGGCTACTTTACATGGGCAGTCTTCAAAATCTTTTTTTTGAAACGTATGTGTATCACAACTTTTGTATTCACAACCTTTCCTCTGCTGATAAGAACTTCAGCAATGAAAGATTCCGTTGAATCTACTACGGTAACCCTCAGCAAACTACTCCTACACTCACCAGCATGTCCACATCGATGGATTCGGCGCTGTACAGAAGGGTCGCTCCCAGAAGGAGGACGAAAAGGAAGACGGCGGCTGATCTCATGGCGTCGACTGCGCGAATGCGGTTTCCCCTCTCCCCGTCGCCTTTCTCTCTCTTTTTTTTTGCGTCTTTCGGCGTGCGTTCGGTAAACAGGTGATTGATCGGAGTGGCAGCTCCCCCAAACGATCACTCTACTGATCCCCGGGTGGCACTCGAACCCTCGGGATAAGAAGTCCTCAAAGACAACTGTTGTTCTTGGCGATTAATTGTCCTTGGCGCTCAGGTGATCGCCGCTTTACAAAAGATTTTTCGGTCAGACGCAATTTGTTCTCTGGAATATTTGATCGATCGCCAGAGCGGAGACGGCCGGAAGCGAGGAATTTGAGTGAGAAAAAGAGGCGATCGGCCGACGACCTTTTGTCCGAATCTGTTTTGAAGGGCCAACGGTGAGAGAACCCTCAGCCGAGGAGGTGTGGGCACGTGGACGGAACATGGACGCGGACTCGGCCTGACCTTTTGAGAATTTGCACTCGGAAACAGGACTGAGCTGTTATGGCTCATTTTAAAAGACTTCGTTGTGTAACACCATGAACTGGAACCACCACACCTGGGTTCACCATAGTTCCTCTTTCTCGTTTTGATACCGGTTATGAAGGGAAGAGGGGCAGTGGTTGCATTTATTCAAAGAATGAATCATTGAGAATTTGTTGCATTTCACGAGAGTAGGGCACTCGAGGAAAAATTGCCCATAATGGTTCTTTCTGTGACGTTTCCAAGCGTAGATTCCGAGGCCTACATAGGGCCCAGCCTTTGCTCTCTCTCGTTCACATTAAAGAGATGTTTCAAGTCAAAACAGATTGGCGTAAACATTCGCATTACAATCTGTCGAGACATCGAGACAGGTTCCGCTACAGTACACGATCGATGTTCCCCCGATTCCCTGGCTCCAAGGAGAGGACAGCCACCCCCCGACTTCTGGCGGCCCCCACCAACGATCGGCCATTGTTTCAGGCGCCCTCCAATTAGCGTCTCCGGTCCCGCTTCCTGGCGCGTCGATCGATTCTCGTTATCTCTCGCTTCCAGAGTTCTGCACCACAATCCCGCAATTTACATAATCCGCTTCGAAGAAAACACAGAAAGATTTCACACGTTTATTCCGCTAAAAACTCAGTTCAAATCTCCTTCGATGCACTATAGTTACACGTCTTGGCCGATGATCGACGCCGCGACCCGCGATTCCTTGCGCTGAGCGTACTGTGGGGGTACCGCAGTCTCAGAGCATGTTCGTTCTGAGCGAAGTGCTCTTGTGCAGAGCGAACTTCGAAGAGCCGTTCTCTGTGATCACCACGGGTCGGAACTCGTCGCCCTTCCCCTTCTTCGGTCTGCAAGGGGGACATGAGGGGAGGGTACGGTAGCGAGGGCCTACTTGAGCTCGTCGGAGTTGGTGGAGTTGGTGGTGCGGAAACTGTGGATGCGGCTGACGAGAGAGGTGACTATCTCGCTCGTGTTGAGGATGTTGGTGAGTTTGAGCTGCGCCTTCTGCTTCCGGGCGAGCCAGAAGAAGAGGAGGGGGTTCCAGATGACTGTGGACATGGCAATCGAGTGGGCGATGAGGGGCCACAAGTAGGGCTGCCGCCGCATGAACTCGGGCTCCACGCGGAAGTCCTTGGCCAGGTTGACAGCGGTGAGGGGGAACCAGCAGCCGATGAAGGTGCCCACCATGGCGATGAGGATGTAGTTGACTCGCTTCTTCCGGTTCACCGCCTCGATGCGCTGTGCCGTGGTGAGACTCTGCGAGAACTGCATGTTGTGTATGATCATGTCCTTGGCCACTTTGTTCAGGATGCGCGAGTAGCAGTAGGTGATGAGCGCCATGGGCACGACGAACTGGAGGAGCATGACGGCGGAGCCGTAGAGGCGCCGGTGGGTGTCACTGCTCCAGTGGATCTCGTCGCAGAAGTGGCCACAGAAGGGCGTCGCCTTGTCCGTCACGTAGTAGGAGCCGTCGATGAGCTCGTAGCTGAGCAGGTAGGGGATGTTCACCAGGGAGCACATCGTCCAGATGACCACCGTGATGAACACCGCCATCTTCAGGCTCACCGCCGCCCTCGTCGGGTTCGTGATGTGCACGAACTTGTCCACGGCGATCGCCGTTAGGCTCCAACTGAAACAGAGAGAGTTAGCCTATGCAAGTCGAGTTTTCCTGGTGCCAAGGTCTCTTATCCCAGTGCCTGTGTGTCTCCCTTCGTGACTTCCAAGGTCTCACCTCGTGACGAAGACGGAGCACGAGTTGGAGAGGGGCATGAGTCGGCACATGACGGCGCCGAAGCGCCAGTCCTTGGAGAGGGCGTAGATGGGGGTGACCGGGATGCCGGTCACGCAGAGGATCATGTCGGTGGCAATGAGGTTGCAGAGGAAGATGTTTCTCGCCGAGCGGAGCCTCTTGTTCTGCACGACGGCTACGATGATTCCGCCGTTACCGCAGAGGCCGATGAGGAAGATGACGCCGTAGACGAGGCCGAAGATCGCCTGCACCAGAGGCCACCTGAAAAAGAATCGCTTAGAGGTGATGAATGCGGCGCCCCTGACATTTCGTGACGGGACCAGTCCCTCATCGCGCTTTTTGCCGCCTAACGACCCCCGGGGGACCCGAACATCCGCTATTTCCTCATCTTCCGCTCTTCAGAATTACAATTCAAAACATCCCATTTGCATAAATTTCGGCATTTTCATGTCAGCCTGTGGCGTTCCAAGAGGTTCGTCGCCGAGAGCCCGGAGTTAATGGAATAACGCGTCTTCATCGAATTCAAAGGAACGGGCCTAACGACACAAAAGTGTCGGAAATCGGGTTGAGAAGGCCGAGAGCGTCTTCTGAATTCCGATGCCTCGTCGGCATGTTCAAGACCAAAAGTTGCGCCTTTCGAGGCCTCGGAGAGTCCCTAAAAATAGGCGCCCCTCTGCAGTGAACTCCTCGAAATAGCGCCGATCGTTTTCCTCTTCAGCCATAACCACTCAGGGGAGACGATTACGTGAGTGGTTATCGCCGTGACGTCAGGGAAGCAATTCTGGCGGAGAAGAAGGTCGTTGGGGGAGACGATTCGGGGCTCTCGGACGGAATCTTTGCACTCTTCGAGTTCCTTCTTTTGTCAAAACATAGCCAGTTGCCACTCCATGAGATTTCCAAAAATAAGACCCCATATCAAGGAGGGCCCCTCCACTTGGGATTCGCGGCGACTTTTCCGTCCTCACCGTCATTTTCACTACAAAAATCTAATTTTCTCGAAGGGGAACTCGAGGAAAACAACAAATTGCACAAAATGTAAATTCCCATTCCGTCTCCCTCATTTTCGGCAAAACGAGCGGATTCCCTGGTCACAAGCAGTTTATCAGCCTCTTCTCAGAACGCTCTCCAGGCCTCGTAAACAACTGATTTCGAGAGGCGCCTCCGGACGACCCATTTGCACATAGTAAACAGCGCGTCCTCTAGTCCTCAGTCCCCGGAGGCGACGTTTCAATTCCCCTCCGTATTTTTGGCGCCCCGAAGAGTTCCTCGTGCACGGAACAACGCAACTAATTGTCATTCCCGTGCAACTCTTAATTGGGGTCCCGGGCCGATCCCTCTGTTTGCTCGTGTTATTACCCAATTACACACTCCGAGGGAGTGGAGGGCGAAGCGATCAATTCCGAGGGGAAACAGCCGCGGGTCGCAAATCACCCGACGAAGTGAGGTGCTCAAGAAGAGGCCCTGGGGTACCTGGTGAGTCACCAGGTACCCCAGGGCCACCAGTGGTGACATCACTTGAGTCGACACAACCACAGGGTCACTTTTAGGGCCAAGGGTGCAGGAGGCCAATTAAAAGTTGCAAGGGGCCTCCAATTACCGTAATTCCACCGTAATTTTACGCTCCAGACGCCCCTCAAGGGAAAAAACGTTGCAGTAAATGGGTCTCTGAACGGGGAATTTGGGACTCTCGATCACAGAGGGCCCGGCGTGAATCGCCATTCCCCCGAATATTCCAAAACAAACTCTTCTGGACGTTATGCGTGCGCCGAAAACACTCGAAACACTCATTTGGAGGATTAAAGCGGACGTCGCGTGACTCGAAAACAGAACCAACCTGGTGACGTCGTCGATTCCTTGGGCGCGAATCGCCTCCGACACCTCGACGCAAGTCACGTTCGCTTCGGGACTCATTTCGTCGCTTCGCTGCGGGACCCGGGCGTGGCAGGAGTTAGACCATCGTTGGACGACGGTGCGTTCTGTGGGACTCTGAAATCCAGAGGAGTAAGCGGAATTGCGTGCAGCAGCACAGCGCGAAGTGTAAGTGGATTAGGGCGGGGGGAGGTTCGCGGATTCGGCTCGAAGGTGCGGAGGGGAGGCGGATAATGACCGTCCAGAGGACCGGTGACAATTACTGGAGGGATTGGAAGCTGCCAGGGTTCAGGGGTGCACTTCGAAAAGGAGGGCACGATTATAGGAGATGATCCACGTGTCACCGAATTGGTTCGATTCTTTCGGAGAAACCAAAAAAGTTCGTCTTTTAATAGATGCGAGAAAACACGGGAATCCCCGCAATTTCCAAGATGGAAAACATCTCCGCTTGGAGAGTCACTTCGAAGTCGCCGACACTCCGCGAAATTGAGGTCGCGACAAGCAGAGCACCTAAAATGAGATCTGACTTCTTGAATTATTCCGAAGGTCATTCGACGCGCATGGATATTAATATAAAATCATTTCGTACTTAGGTTCTATACAGTGATGCCATAGGTTTAAAGGGTAGGTGTTCGAACCAGAGATCTCGTGAGGTGCAGCAACGTGACAAGGAAGGGAAGCCCTAGGGGGCGCGGGAGGAACACAGGCAGATAGACGCAGCATCACATCAGATAGACTATCTTTGGGAATCAAAGTCTACACTGACATCTGAGTACTTAAAAATCACTTTCAATTTGTTTTCCATAGATTCTCGACGGACTCAAAGATCGCTGCACCCTCACAGAAGCAGAGTCGCCTCATCCCTGCGGGTGGGAACGCCTCCTTCCGACGTCATATCTCGAAAATTGCAAAGAAAACACACACACAAATTATGATTCTTTCTGTGAATGGAAAGGAGCACACATGCACCTTCGAGATCACCTCCGCTAATCGCCGCCAACGGATTGTGAGCTGACTTGTGGGGCCAGGCGAGCCGAGTCACGCGCCTAATTGGACGCCGGCGCGAGAAGTGCGCACTTGAGGGTCGTCGGAGTCCAAATTGAGAAATTAGCGCCACAGCTGAGCTCGGCCCGCCGAGTAAACACACGAGGACTTAATTTGCCTGAACAGGAGTGCACTCCGAGTGGCGGCGACAAAAAACAGATTCGATTTGTGAGGAAAAAAACACCGAAAATCGGCGTCAGGAGGGCGTTTGGAAGCACGCGAACTCCTGAAGGAGGCGACGAACTTCTAAGGGCAGCGCGATTGGAGCATGTTGATTTGGTCGAGAAAGGGAGCTTTTGTTTGGGAGGAGGGGGAGTTGCATTTAGTTTTAATTTGTGGACGATTCGTGGTGCCTTCGAATGTCCTCTGCAGCATAGAGAGGCACTGACAAGGAGGCTAAAAATGACCAGGGTGTGTGGATACAAAGGTGACACCTTTTCGTGCTTTAGTGAACTGAACAAGATTGAAGTCATCAGAGATCGGAGGAAAAGGTACTCTCAAAGACTGACTGAACCGAAGAAACAAATCGGCAGAGACATTGAATCAGAAGAGCGGAGACTGAAGACTATTGGGTTGTTTAGTGGCGACGGAGTCGTGGATTTGTTTTCTTTTTCGGAGGTTCCGAACATCGAAGAAGACAAAGGAATTACATGCTCTGTGACGGCCTGTTTGTCCAGAGAATCGCTTCTTGGACTACGGATCAATCCCAGTAAAGATTCTATCGACACCGAGGCCGCCAAGACAGCGATCGCCCCATTAGATCCACTTCAAGAACAAAGCGCACAATTTGTCAATTAATCCCCGATTTTTTCAATGAAAGGATTACTGTAACAGATGATCTGTTTAGGTCATTGGAAGGTCATTACGTCGGCGATGATGTCGAACTTTGATTCGAATAAACAAAGCGATCAGAGATGTCCTTAGATAAAGCGTTCGGAGACACAAAATGTAAGCGGAATAAATAATTGGACGGCAGCTGTTGTTTGTCGCCGACTCGATTAGTGAGCATCTGGATCCGGAGTTCCGTGTCCACAGGGGGACACCCAACGGGAAAGGTCACCTTCGGGCCAAAGGTAAAGGTTGCGCTCGAGTAGCTAGCCTTTGAATTGAGCCGTCAAACGATCAAAAAGACGCTCTGGTTCGGTGGCCGGGTCACTCACCCGCGTGGGACGTCCCAATCTTCGCTCTCGCGCGCATCAATTTTTCGTCCGAATATTCATCGAAATGAAAAATTCACCTCAGGACGTGCGGAAAGCGGATTTGCAGCCGACTCGGAACCGAATCTGTGCCCACGATGGTGGACACAAGTTGATCGGGAGGATGAGTTTGGTGCTATTTTGAGGGAGATGGTGATTCAGTGGCCTTCTTGAAAGGGCTTCTTCAGGTGCACTGCGTGTGGGCAAATGGTTTTGGACTTTCCACACGAAGTACAACTCTAACGAAGACAACGTGACAAATTCGGTAAACACCGCGAAAAACGACTGAAAATAGGGACGAAAAGGCCGTTTCGGTTTGAAAGTACAAGTTTAATGCAATCTGGAACCTGATTTTGACCCAATTGGATAGAAATTGATCGGAAACGGGCCTAGGAATCAAGTTAGGGAATGGCTTTTCAGGTACACAGATCGGCCTCGGCCACCGTAGGACGAGCCCCGTAGTGGGAGGAAGGAATGGTCGCCGAGGAGTGAGACGGCGGAAACGAATCAAGATGTTCAGATCGAGAGATTAAATTGAGGATCCGCCCCGATCCGAATCTGCACTTTCGAAGTGCATCTCCGTTTTGTGTTTCATTTCCTTGGCCCACCCGAAACGTGCCATCTTAGAATGGGAATATGGAGCCTTCCAGAAAGGAGCCATTAAGAACGGAGGTAACCCAAAACCCCGTGGAGTACTACAGAGAACACCACAGGACTGCAGAGACCAAATGGGTCATCTGAGCACAGAGGACGACTTGAAACGGCTTCGAACAGTCCTAGCCAGCGTTCTCCGTTCGACGATCGGCTGGATCCTAATCATATTTCCACAACTAAAAACAAATGATGACGGCAAAGCGCCTCTGAATCGGATGCCTCTAATTGGAGAGACGTCAGCGGGGAAATGGAGCATGCAGATCCACAACACTCGCCGGCAGCAGGTGCCGTTCAAAGCACCCAATTGGACGTTGCAAGAAACGATCTCCGAGAATTAGATTAGACGCCGATCCAATAATCTTTGCAACAGAGCAATCTTCGAACTTTTAGGGAAGGAGGCAAAACATGGCGGCCTTGAGTGGAGGGGAAGGGGGGCTGAGGGGAGGGGGTCTTTTGAGGCGCTTGTGATTTGTGCTCTCATTAGGGATGCGAGACGAATCCCACGGATCAAAGAACCCGAACATTGAGGGAACACGTCTGAACAGGTGGAATCTTTCTCATGGATGGGGCGATACTTCGCTCAACTTCAGTGGCCATGAATCGGCGTTTTCTGTACACAAAGACCATCGTTGTCCTTTCAGACTCCGAATCAAGCACAAAGGAGTCAAGATGTACACGAGCTTTTAATCTCTTGTAGCAGTACAACGCACCCTGACAAGTACCAGGTACTTATTCACGTGCTAGCGACCGTAGTGTGACTAAAGTGTGACAGAGTAAAGGACGGCTAGCAGAAGGAGGGGTCAACATTCGTCTCTACAGTGAGGAAGGCTGGTAACCACAGAACTACTTAAAGACACACTACTAATCCCGATGTTTCACAGCAAACAGTTTAAGCCGGGTGAATATCCCCAAACATCCACTAATAAAGTGTTAACGGCTCATGCCGGATTAGCCGACCATCTATCACCACAACACCAGGGCAAGGGAACATGTCAGTGACCAAGCTCCCAGACTATAACATATGAGGTTCCTCTTCCTATTTATGAGGTTATGACTGCGTCTACAAATGAAATAACGCCGTCCAAAAGCGATAAAACAGGTGACGTCATAGCGCAAGCTCCAGAGAGGACCAAAAACATCCGAAGCACAACACTTCTGCCACAGTCCATCGGAGTGTCAAGTGCAAAATCGGATTTGCGCCGAGGACGCAATCGAGAGAGGGACTTTGATTGGGGAACTCGATTTTCGAGATCGTCGATTCGGACTAAACGCGGAATTTCGGCGTTCAAAAAGGACGCAGGAGCCAAATATAGAACGTTTAGCGAATGGATTTAGGGCCGCTCACATCGGAAATCGGACGTCTGAACGGACAGGACTGCACTTCGGCTTGTTTTCGAGGCGCCTCCTGGAAGACAACTTCGCATCATCGAGTCGTTTACGGTAGCGCCAGGCCGTAAATCAAAAGAAGAAAACAAAAGAAGTCCTTTTCTGGCCTCCTTCACCGCCTAAATCCGATTTGCTGTGAGAGACTTTGAACTGGAGTCCCTGTAGATTAATAGATCGTCTTCGGTCGTCCATTATCTGCTGTAATATGCGTTCAGAAGTTGTTTTCGGCCGAGAGGAACAGGGCCACATCCTTCCGAAGCGACGCACGGTGGCGCCGGCGAAAAAATGAATAATTGAGGAGAAATCGGAGTTCCTGACAGCCGGGTAAACAAACAATTACGCGCGAACACTCCTAACGACGTCCAAATTGGGTCGGATTGGGGTCCAAAGTTCCTGTGGAGTCCGACTCGGACTCTTTGGTCCGAGGTGATAGAGCCACAGAGAAGGGGAACTAGAAGAAGGATGCGCCGGATGTGGTGGGGGAAAAGATCTGATGTATCCTGATGCAATCTAAGAGAAGAAGGGTGATTCACGGTTGGCGTCACATGAGATCTCGAAATGGAACGGGAAGAACAACCTCCAAAGGCTTAGCGGGTCTTAGGGGATTCAGGAAACTCTCGAGAGGCGAGAGATATTCCGCTTCGAAACATCACCAGAGGATCTTCGTAATGTCCTTCTGTCAATGATCGGGAAAATACGGAAGATGGCAGCCCTAGGACCACTGTGATCGTCTTTGCTGGGTTGGAAGTGCCCTTTTACAGTGCAACCTTTTTTGCTGCTTTCGAGTCTAAGTGGCGCCAATCAGGGCAGCCTGACCGACGGAAGTTCCTTCTTGCCATTTTTTGACGAGGTTTCGGTCAGTTTGTGATAAGTACGGACCTCTGGGAAACATGGTTTCCTATAAATGGACACCTACATATAGTGGAACAAGCGCCAAAACAAAGTGAAGTTGCCTGCACCTGGGCACCCAGAGAGTGACTTTCGCTGAATGGCTTTGAGCGGAAACCATTGTTCACACCTAGACGCCCTCCGGAAACATTCCACAAACGCACAACAAAGAGGGGAAAGCCGAGGTACAGGTGCGCTATGTTTACTTTGGATTCGCTTTCACTCACGTGAATCCGCATCAGCGCCAAGAAGGAAGAAAGGATTCACGAAGGAATAATTGGAAAACCGAGAAGTTTGCTCCTCCAGAGTTTGCCTCTGAGAGGACGTTCTTGTGGAGTGTGTATCGCACGCCACGGCTACAAACGTCAGACGTCTAAACATACTACAGACGTCTACGAATGAATGTCCTCGGACGGTTTTGCGAAATGTACCAAGAAATGAATTTCGAGACTGTCTGAAAAGTGCACGACTGATTTAAATGAGGCAGAAAGGTTTCAAAACCACCTCTGTAGACAAAGGTGTCACTTCACGAAGCTCACTATCTATTTGGGGGGTCAGATGGGACAATTAATGACGCGTCTCGAAGCGAATGTCTCAACTAGACAGACGTCCACTGATGCATGTTTTGTGCATATGCATATGAAAATGGTATGAGGATTGTTTTGGAGTAATCGCTATCTAGACAGCATCCCAAGATGTATCGTGCTATATCACTGTCGGAAACGTCTTTTCTTTTGTTTCAGTTTCTTTTTTTATATTGTGTCTGAACCATAAAACCATAATCTCTTCAAAGATGCATCATTGTCGTTGCTCGGTGCACTGGGCTACGGTAGTCTCGGAGGCGAGAAAAAGGCGATGAAGAGCCAAGAGAGAAATCAAATGAAAGCAGGCGAATAAAAGAAAGAAGCACGCGTTAACAAGCGGCGAACCTCGTCACTCAGGCGCTCCGCTGATCACTTTACAGCGATCGCGGATCGATGCGGCGGACTTTTTAGTCCGCACGCTTAAAGTCGTTTTTCGGAGAATGGCGCGAACACTCGGGATCGCTCGGAGAAACGTTTAAGGGCCGATTTCGGGTAATCGACCGGTTCGGGGCGAATTGAGGCGAATTGGATTGCCTCCGCGGAGGAGAGGGGCTTCTTCGGAGGGTCCTCGGCGTCTCCGACGGCGGCGAAACGACGGCGCCGAAGGGACGGGGCGGGCGAAGGACCGCCGGGGGCGTCACTCGTTTATCACCGAGTTTTTGTCCTCCAGGAGGGACGGTGATCTCGGTGGGGCCGAGACGGGGACTGAGTCAGCGCCGCTGGGGCGCTAATTGGGGAATTCGATTTGGCGCATGACGAAGGCGCCGTTCCGCTGGGGATTAGTGGAGAGGCGCGAAAATAAACAGCCATTTGAGGGCTTAATCGAGTGTGCCGGGAGTTCTAGGGAGAGGTCTTTGCGAATGCAGGAAGTTCGTGGACGCGGTGGACGACGACGCGGACCGGGAAGTTGGGACAAAACAAGCGCGTTCAGCGCCAATTTACGTCTATGTTGGAAGGAAGAAATTACGGAGGCTGCAAATGGTAGAGAAGTAGGTTCAGCGATCATTGTCCGCATGAGATAGGCCAAGAGCTAATCACGTTTATATGTGACTCACTAATGAAGGGAAAACAGAAGCAACAGAAAACGGAAGTGAAACACACTGGAAATAATGAAAACGTCAAAACACAACGTTATTTAATGAGAAAGATGCCCGAAACATGCACAAATCGAGGATTGTCACTGATTTGCTTGAGAATCCCTCTCGGATTCGAATTGGAAGGTCAAAGATCTCGAACATTCCAACAAAGGCTTAATCGTTCTATGTGATCGTTGCCATTTTTCGAGAAAAATGAAACCCGTCATAACCTTTGTTTTATTCAAAATTTCTTTTTTTTTCTAGATGGACAGCTAATGTTTTTCAGGTTTTAGGATAGTCGAATAAAGATGACCGAAACTTTGTCGACTAGCAGAAATCTGGACGTGAAGTCGGACGTCTTTACATAGTAAATGAAACGAAAAATGGTGACAATCCACCGTGACTTTCGGTTTCTTCAAGATTTGAAGCCCAGTGAGCCACTTTCTGAAAAGTGAAGGTTCCGAAACACTGAATGTTGGGGACTTTCCCTGTGATTTGATTTGGGAAATGACGGAAAGGAAAGGTTAATAGAAAGGTCTCAGAAACAACACTTCGAGATCGCTATGTGAATTTTTAGAAAACAAAATTACATCATTTCAGAGTTGTCTTACATCGGGGAAGCCTCTGGTGCGACACGCTGGAAACCTCTCGCGCTTAGAGGATCAGAAAACAAGATGTCAGCTATGTCAGATGTGCAGTATATAGGGACTATCTTTGGAAGATTTAAAAATAAAGTGCAGCAAAAAGCGGATCATTTCTGCAGTCACAAACTTGCACTAACTAAGACCTGGATTATTCCAAAGACTCTCTCCCATCGCATTGTTTCACGGTCGGTGGGAGAAAAGACGTACGATACGACGAGATACCATTCCGTCGCCCAAGAAACTATGCAACATTTCATAAACAATTGAAGTAATTTGTGGAAAACTCCCGCAAGACTCTCAAGCATCCGTGCAGAAACTAGGAGTTCCAGGTCTGGGTTCAAGGAACGAGGCTGGCGGTCTATGGGAAACTTCGTGAGAATCGCGAAAAAGCTACAAGGCGACGTTTTTGGAAGCACGCGGTTAGAAATGCTCTCGAAGACAAGAACCGAACGAAACAGGAAGGAGGCTCTTATGCTAAACACCTATATTTTCGAAGGAAATAATGATATTCATTAGCCCAAAAGCGGAAGTGCAAGGAAGACGCTAGAAAGCGCTGTCCTCGTCCAATTGACCTCAGACGGCATTGGCGACGGTCACGAAAATACGTTCTGAAGAAGGTATTGTGAAAACATCCACGCTCCAGTGGCCTCGAAAACAGCGTCTGGAACGTCGCCCCGATGAGAACTTTCAGTTGGGTCCTGCAACGAAAGTGCGAGAAAACACAAAAACTTCTTAGTCATGGGAACACCGCACTACAACGTCTTCGGAAGATGGCCCAGTTGAGGGGAAGTCGGCCTCGGCCATAAAAACAAATTTCGCGAATATTAACGCAGACGTTATTCAAAACGGGTTCCCACAACACGTACTCAAAACAAGGTCTTGTATAAGTGCGCTTGAGGGAACTCTTGAACTATAGAGAAGAAGCTCTCTAGTCCGGAGTCAGCACTGTCTACTTCATGCAGTCTCCTCACCTCGAGCGCTAGCTCCAACTCGAAGCATTTGCGGTTCATCAAAGCTGAAAGAGGTCCAAACGAGAGTGACATAAGCGATCATCGGACCCTTGGGATCCCCGAAGTCGTACTCTTTGGCCGACCACCACGCTTTTGTCTAGTCTCGCGCGGCTCCCCAAGCGATTCACTCGCTAACGAGGTCAGGAAACGATCAAAGGGGCTTCCCTGAATCGGCGTCCAGGAGTGCACCTCGACTTCGGAACGTGAAAGCGGCCACTCTCCGGGGACATAATTGCGCGTTTGAAAGGCGCGGCGCAATCGAGTTTCGCGAAAACGCCTCCTTCGCATCTCGAAATGATTTCTACAAATGAGATTTCAAAGATCGGACGCTTCAGAAGGCAAAACAAAAACAGGAAACCGCAGAGGAATCCCGCGATTGGGCGTACTCTGACTCGGCGTGGGGATCCGACTCCGAAAAGGTTCGAAAACGTCGCAAAATCTCATTTTCGCGACCCTTACGGATTGTCCGAAGCGGTCAAATCAGAAGAAGCTTCTGATTCACGCTAGGAGAGGGACACTTCTGCTGTATAACAAAATCTTTATTACATGAGATCCCCTAACCTGACACTTTCTACGAACGAGGGATCCGGCCTCTGTCCGTTAAGTGGGACACCAACCCAATAATGAACCTCCAGAGCAAATACAGGAAGGCTAATGTTGATCTTATATGAAGAATAAAATTCGGCACTAATTGTCCCTTCGGCGCCTCCAAACGCATGGATATGAACGTTTTGGGATGTACGTGAGAGAGTGGCCACCGGAAGAAGTGTTAATGAGAGAAGGCGAAAACGAGGTTAGGGAAAGGAAGTCTTCGGATCCCCTCGGGAGAAAAGGACGATCGGAGGGGCGCCCCCCGGATCGAGGCCTGGAAGAGGAGGGTCACTCGGTGCCACTCGCTTGTTTGCTGCTTAGGCCCCTTCTGCGCGGAGCTTATCATAATTGTGATCTAAAGGCCGCCGTCGGACATCGATCTTCGCTTGCGCAGAAACACAAACACAACTCTTGACTCATCGCGAGAAATGGAGAAGACGAAAACATTCCCTTCCTAGACGCAATCCCAGAAATTATTTTCCGTAAAAGAACATCTACGCCTTCTGTAGACGTGTCCACCTTGAATAGGTGGTCACAGGAAGGTCCAGATGGGGCTGACGAAAGAAAAAGAGTGTCCTTGTGATGGGCATTTACCAAGAAATCCCTGCATGAAATGCGGAAAGTACACTTTTGCGAAACTGTGAACTGTGATCTTCTCGAAGAAGCTGAATATTTCTCCAGATGAACAAAGCAGCGACCTGGAGAAGTTCAAACAGAAGACTCGGCTTGAATTAAGAGCGTATAGCTCCAAACATTGTATCTGCACGTAGCCACAGCGTCAACAGTTAGGAATTGCAGACGTGGCCAGACATCACCGCTACAAAGGAACGTGGTCCTATAGGTTGTTAGCGCCCATTATTCACTGTTTTGTCCCCGACATTGAAGCCAAGGTCTTCTAATCCCATTGGACTGTCTCACGACAGCGCCCTTTCCAGATGAAGTGACGAATGGTCAAGTAGTCATCCGCAGTCAAAAAACTTCGATCACTTCCAGTAAAGGTCGTTCCAGTGACTGATACTATGACTCCATCTAGAGGCTATATGGTAAGTGGCTTTCGAGCCGAATGTCAAAAGTTAACCACGCGTGGAAGACGGATGGGTAAAACAAGTCGCGACGATGTTTTTGAATATTCTATTCTCCACGTGACTTGTCCCTGGAGCAAAACAAACCATATTCTCTATTCGGGGCAAATTTGAGCTTTTAGAATTTGGATACATCCAAAGACGATGGGTACTGGCTTAGCATCGGTCATCTACGCCACACATCACAACTATTCAAATCAAATATAGGAAAACCGCGAATAAAACGTAGCATACTTCTTAGGGACAATCACCTTGATTTTAACCTGGCACTGTTTTTCGCAAATTGATCATATCTCTATAAATGAAACAGGGATTTTATTTTGCTTTATCCTTTGCTCTAAACAGACCTTTGGAAACGAATTAAATGAGCCCGAAAGTGCGTTTCTTTTTCTCGATAAACTCGTTGCAAATTGGGACCTTCAAACTCTTCGATTCCCTAGAAGTTGACCGTCGACCTTTGGTCTGCACACAGATTTGAACAGCGATTGGACTCTATAAATAGACCCTCAATCCATCGAGCTTCTGAGGTACTCAGCGCAGAGATAGATGGACCCTGATCTTGCCAAGCAGGTCAGGTCAGCACTTGAAGGACAACAAAAATAAATGATTGTCTGTCGTACGTTCTTTAGGAACAAAGCGCATCTAGATCGTTTCGCTACACGTGGTCCCTTTCAAGCAGGTTCTGAAGTGCATCTAGGTGGATGTCCTCGATCTTCTAAAGAGGTCACTTCTGAGGAATTCTCATTTGAAATAGAAGCAAAAGTCGCTCGTTCTAGTGGAGTCTTTAATCCGCAATCGACACATCGCCTAATCCGCAAATGAAAAAAGCGCCCTTTTTCGGTAATAAAAAATCCATTTCGGCGCTTTTATTTCATTGCCTAACAACCACTTCACTTTAAAGACCACTCACAATTGGACCACGTGAAAAGAAACGAACAAAACAACTTTTTGATCAATAGCTCATTTCTACATCGAGGCGATTAGTGCGATAAAGGGTAAATTTAGGTTTGAAACAAGCTTTGACGGCAAATAGAACTCGGGGGGAAAGGATCCGAGCAATGTGGCTACGTTCCTTTGTCCAGTGTGTGATTCAACGTCGGAAGGGGGAGGCTTACAATGGGCAACTGACGGCTGAAAATTGGTGTTTGTCGCCAACATTTGAATAACACGGAAGGGAAGTCGATCCTAGACGCTATTGGCGTCGTGTGTGGCACGAAAAAGGTCATGAAACGAGATAAAAGTTGAACCTGATGGAATTTGGCCATTTCATTTTACCACAACGCCACATCCAGTAGAGATCGAAGGGTCCCTCATTTGAGTCGGTGGCGCAAGTCTCGCAAGGCGCAAGATCTTATGATACGAGAAGATAAACTCGTAGAGATAGAAGTGGCTCATTTGCAGATCGCAAAAAAACGTCGCGTTTCCATAAAAGGAAACGTCTCAAAGCCGACGTCACCGTAATTATGGAAATGTCGCATAGGCGACTTGAGACCAAAACAATCGGGCGTTGATATGACAACAGCCATCGTTTGTCACCGAAAATTGTCGTCTTATAACCCCCGCATGTTTTCTTATTTGGCACGTTCGTGACTCCCATCCACTATCGTGAGAATACATAAGATGGTGGACTTGTGAAGCAGGTCTCAACGATCGCCAAATCCACACATCGATGGAAAACACGGCGCAGGCAAACACAATTCCTCTGTTAGTCACTGGAACCAAATTCCAACAAGTTAATTGCCTATTACCGGGAATTGCCTTCCAAATCCAACGGCCGTTCGCGTCGCCTGACGGAACGAAAGCAACTAAACTAATAAGCCGGGATCACAAGCCACAGAAGATTAGCTTTCTTTTATCGTGGACGATTCTCGCCACAGCTAGTGAAAGTCCCGGAATCTTAGCAAAAAAGGCCAACTTTCAGAATCTAAATGAGGAAAGTCACCCCTTCTAAGGATGTACTAATAACTACTCTATAATGTAAGTAGGGGATATTTCAGTTGACAAATAGAGTCTCACCGGAAGAAAAAACACTCCGAAATGTTCTCGCGTGATCGCCACACGGAGTTTCGCCTTATGCGTGGATATTTCATAGAAGACGTCTCCGTGCCGGGAATTGCCTGGAAAATGGCCTTCTGAGGTCGAAGGACGCCTCCTTGGCCCGGAGAGTGCGAACGTACTTTGGGGAACGTCGTCATTAGGGCGCACCCCTGGACCGTTTTTGAGCTAGAGGAGCAACTGGTCGCAAAAGACGAGAGAAAATCGGCGATAAATCAAGAAAGGCGTTCAAGAGGAAAACAGAATCTGCGCTCGGAGGTGGAGTCACCGACGGGATGTCGCCGTCGATTGCCCCGATTTGGTGTTTTGCATTGGGATTGATGAATTAGGTGACTGGGTCGGGGCCAGCCAGGGGACGAGGCGCCAGAAGGAGTTTGTTTTGAGGTGGAAAGGCCGGAGATTGATGGGGAGGGGTGCGAAAACACAGGGGAATGCGGAGATTAATGCAAGGTTGTCTCGGGACCCAACCACAGTACACACGATCTGCGGAGTCGCCGCTGACGCAAGCGAGGGAATGGCTGGAATCCCCTGGAACTCAGCTGGGAGAGAGATTATGGGAGCCTAGAGACTTTGCCTCGGGTCAAGTCCCCCGGACATTGTGCAAAACGAGAAAACGTCAAATTTGGAGGGAAAGATTCGAACAAACGAGGTTCTGGAGCGGGAGAGAGCGAATTCTACGGTCGTCCAGAGAATTATTTATGGTGTTTTTCGCCTATTGCCAGACCTGGTCTTCCGGGTTAACGTGTATTTAGTGCTACTTATATTTATTTGTTATGTTTTAGTCCGCGAAGCAAGCTACCCTTAAGCGGAACAAGCATCAAAGAGGCCAAGAGGAACTGCTATCCTCTGAATAGCCTCAGCGGTGACTCCGAGAGTTCAAGAACATTTCAAAGCAACTTTTTAAAAGACCTTCTCGTCGTGTGAAGACGAAGATCGTCAAAAACGAATCTGTTTATGAGGTCGGAACGATGGGTGATTGATGCGGCGGAGGGGAAAACAAAGGAAAAAGTGAGTGCGAAGGGCCGCGAAAGCGGAGAACTCCGTTTGTTCGGCCGAAAGCGATCGGAAGACACAAAGCGGCCTCGGAGGGGCGAACCTGCGAACTTGACACCTGGAGCGCAAAAAGTGACTTTGTGGGGGACGTCCAGAAGGTATTCGGTTACGCGCGGAAATATCAGAGATCGAAAAACTGTCGTGCAGGTGCCGTCCTTGGCCTGGACCTCATCTAGGGTCTAGGGTCTCATGCGGAAGTGGGAACTCATCCCATCAATAGCTGAGAGCCTTTTTGTGTCGAGAAGAGTGCAGTTCTACTTGAGCAATTTAATCCTCACTGCAGAGTTATGAGCTAATGGAGAAGAAGGCAGACGATTTTGATGCATTTCTGAGCAGCGTCTAAACGGCGCCACTCAGAAAAGGTCCAAAAGAAGCAGAGGAGTTGACGAATGGAATACTTCAAAAAACAAATGACGAAACAACTTTTGACGAATCGGTGTTATTTTAGAAAAGAACATCAACTAGGGACTTCTTCTATTCCCAAAGAGTAATCTCGAACGTGGTGTCGCTAAAGTTCGACCTCGAAAAAAACAAGTGGAAGTGTCCGATTTGAAATTTCGAACCATCTACTGTCTATCGATAAAATATAAATACGCTAGTAGAGACGGTTACCGTATCTCATACAGCCCCGTCTACGAGGCAAGACTGACGCAGTGTCATCTGAATTCAAAAGTTCAAACTGAAAGCTGTGGACACCGCTGGCAAAACATCCTTCGACCTCTTGACGGATTGGTGTTACGTTTCTAAAACATCAATTACACAGTTGTGGATCGACACTGATAACATGAAGGAAGTTCGAAAACAGAGAGTTCGTTTTGATTTATTTTCGGTTTGGCGCACTTACATTAACGCATTTGGGTTGGCATCCGGGCCAAAAAACGCCGAGTCGGGTCAAAAAGGCGGCTTGAGTCCGAAACGAGTGCCAATCCTAGTCACACTATTTACAGAGGTGCCCGAAAGCTACCCAGGAAACAAGGCCTTAGTGAGTGTTTAAGGTTGGGCGCAAAAGGTACGCAGCTATTTAAGGGCGTCCATTAGAAGGGCAAAAAAGAATGAGAGGAAATCAGAACCTAGATGAAAAAGGTCCTAGATTCTAGCTGCTAGAAAGCGAACTACCTCGTCTGAGGAAACTATGAATGTTCACGACGATAAATTTCAGTGAAAAGACGAAAGTCATTAGGATAGGAATTTCAATTTGAGCCAAATTCCTTCGATATGATGTTGATGTTGGCAAATACCAGCTAACAAGACCAACAAATAAGTTCCAACCTTTACCACCATCTTGTTGTAGGCACCCTCGATGTCAGGCGCCTTGCGACCACTGAACGACTTCGATATGAGTAAGTGATGGAAATCCAAACACAACACATGCTGCTCGGTCAAAGGTGTATACCCCAAGGCAAAAATGATTTCTCTAGGCGTGACGGGGAAGGGTTTGCCGGATGTCACCTTTTCACCGATTTCACCGATAGATAGGACTCTTGCAGGACATCGTTATACCACTGTTACACAAATGTGATGCACTCTATGAGTACTACTGCTACTGTAATTTTAACCGAATCGACGGTAAACACCTTTGATTGGTCTTTTGGAGAACAAACGAATGTCTTACTCACTCTCTTTCCTATCCGATTTGGTGAAAACCCCCGCCTTATATAGAGTACAGAGAGGGTGATCGTAAATAAACTCTTAAAGGGACTGCAAATGCAGCGAAGTGTACTGAAAACATCCGGTCACCTGAAATATTCATCTGCAGCTGTTCAATGATCTCTTCCGTGCCTCTGAAACGCACGTAGGCAGCTGTAGTTTATAGAGTCAAAACAATCCAGATCCCAAAATGGATGTCGCTACTCCAATTAGGTCCTTCAGCTAATTTGCACGGGGATCACTATCCGATAATTAGCCATTAGGAGACTCAGATCTCAAAGACTCAAAGACTGCACTAATCAAAAAAGCATCAGCCAAAGAAGAGATATTACAGCCAGGGGCTACGAAGAAGAATTCGAGATTCGCAGGTCGAGCTGCTAAATAAAGCCAATCGTGGCCGAATCATACTCATAACAAGGGAGCGAAAGACTGCCGAGATCGAAAAAGTCACGCGACGATCTACGCATTAGCCTTAATAATTCAGAGTCGAATCCCGTCATCGCCTGAAAAACGCCGCGCCATGCGATGGAACCACAAACTTCCGGTCCTAAGTGGAATCCGCACACGGAGATCACTCTAATGGACGCAGATGGGACTCTTCGTTCCATGACCATACGCGAAGAAGCAACTAAAAGTGTGGCGGAGGAGCCAGAGGAGAAGAAAGAAGGAGAAGAGGGTGAGTCGGATGGAGACGAATCAGGGTGACGCTCCAAAGAAGACTCTGTCGATCGTCCGAGCAGATGGAAGGCAAGATCATAAGAAGCAAAGCAGTTCTAATGAACGACATCGTTGAACCGGAACACGTGTCCAGCCCGGTGAGCAGAGAAGATGTGTTCATAGAATCAGCAATGGAGCGCATCAAGACTTTGCTTTTTGAAGTTTGGCCGCGGCTCTCTATAGAACTTGATGTGAGATCAAACTGGAACTATAGAAACGGAGTGAAGAGGATCGAAAGATTATGCTAGGGTTTACGCTGCTTGTTCGAGGGGTGACCCCCTAGTCCGTCATGAAGTGGCTAGATGGAAAACACCGACACTGGCAAAGTCCATTTGCTTCCGTTTACCGATGTTTTTTCTGGTCTTAGTCGTCATACAAAGCACAGATACAAATCCAAAAAAGGGGCAGACGAAAACGTAAGTACAGAACCTAACCACACTCTCCTTTCGGTCGCTTATGTTTTTGTCAAATTCAATCAGAGTCTCTAAAAGGACAATAACGAAAAAACGCTAACAACAATTTTGGAGAATCCAATTAAAGGTCGGAGTGGTTCGTTAGCGGCCGTTGGAGAGAAGCCGTTTCCGATATATGTCAAATGCTTAATCCGAATAATCTCTTAGAGCTTATAATTGCGCACCGAATGTCAAATCCCCTGAAGTGGATGTTTCCGGCAGAAACTTCGACTTATTTTAGGCGCAAATGGTCCTCAAAGAGGGGATGGGGGGAGGGGGGGGCGAAGAACGGAACTCAGTTCGGAAAAGACACGGAGTTCTGCACTTAATAAGCACAATCTGAGGAATTCCAGGAGCGATCTGTTGTTCGCAGAAGAGGTCGCGGGTGATTTGTTCGGTAAACAAGAAGGCTCTTTCGTGTGGATGAGCCTGCGATCCTTTGTGCCATTAAGGGCATGAAAGATCGACGCGTCATCCACACAGAGGCGACCGATGTTTAAACTCTAGGATTGTACAAAAGGTTGTTGAAGACCGCTTTTATAGGTACATGATTATGCGGGTGTATGTATAGGATATGATCATGTCTATAAGAACAGGACTGGGCTAAAAAAGAATTATCTCTTGTTCTTATCAGCAGCTGAGAAGGAAAAAACGCCACTTCTTCGCTCTCTACGGGAGGCAGGCAATTAGGAGTTCGTACTGTAATTGTAGCACAGACAAGCTACAATCGACTGATTCAACACATCAGCGGCAGCTCTCTCCAAATACCACTGAAACTACAAGAGCAGCGAAGACCTCCACGGTAATTTCCCGTGTTAGATGACGTTTCTCAAAAGTGGATTGTTTATCGATGTGAACTAATAAGTAAAAAAACTTGTAAGCGTCATCTTCAGGTCATGTGCAGCTGCCTTCGAGATCTATGGCAATAAAAGAAATTTCTAGACATTATCTGGTGATAAAGACAATTTAGTTCTCTCAAAAACTGAATTCTTGTCAGCTCGATATATAAATTCAATTTCACCCAATTCACGTTCTCACACACCCTCTCCATCCAGAAAGTACCGCGCGAGTGTGGAAGCGCACGTTCTCCCACATTCCCCTCGGCTGCAGAGAACTCTTCAAACGCTCCCCACAAATCGCATCAACTATGCACGACGACTTAAGGAACCGAAGCACTCGACCCTCCGGAGTTCTGACATCATGAGTCGAAAAGTCACTCGGGGAGGATGAGCAACTTTCGCACCTGAACCCCAAACAGCTCTCACAAAGTGGAGACGGTGACCCATTGAAGCGCTTCGGCCTCTGTAACTCGATTTGAAGACCCTCGCGATTGGATAATTCGTTCGTCTCGGCCGGGGGAAACCGACGAGAGGGTCCGAACTCCTCTAAGCGACCATCCGAAGTGAGAACATCGCGGAAAAGTCACTTGGATTAGGAATTTTGGAATTTGCACGGCACTTCGAGGGCTGCAAAACGCCACGGAACGCGCGGATTAAGATCCGACTGCGCACTCTTGGAACGACCGTGTAAACAGCTTAGCAGAACGCTAAATGCCCGAAAAGTCGGAATTCACCATTCACGTACAGCCAGAGCTTATGACTGCTCGGAGAAGAAGCTATGGGCGCGTGAAAAGCGATCGTTTGGAGCACTTTGAAGGCAGTTTCTTAAAATAAACAACAAGCAGAAAAACAAAGTTCTGTTTACACAATTTGGAAGCCAATTTCGGGAATTCGTTCGTGGAATTCATTATTATGTCACTACCAACACCGGTAAAAATAGAAAACGTCAATGTTGCATAGGGACTAAGGGCAGAATCGACGACTGACTGGAACGACAGTCCCGTCTCACGGAGATGGTGGATTTCTTAGAAGAGTTGTAATATTTTTCACGATCCTGTAACTATCCCGCCCCTTTGTTCATTTCGTTGTTCCGTTGATGGTTGCGCAGAGAGCTTTTGTAGACAATAGACTGCATTTTTATTAATTAGGGTACTGGCAGAATGTTCTGCTAGTACCAGATTTTTTAATTTCGAAAAAAATAAATAACATATGGCACTTTCCAGTACGGTCATTTAAGAGCGCAAATTTTCAATGTCATCCTAAAGCAGTTTTCTATTGCACTCATTTGCTTTTTATTCATTAACACCGAGCTCTCGAGCTGTCTCGTGAACGGTCGGTCCCTCCGGTCGTGTCTGGTCGGTCAGATGGCAAACCCTGTGGCAGTTGTGAGTGTTCCGACTTCTAGACGGAATTGGGACACCCGGATGCCGTAGGCCCACCACCGCTGACAACAAAATGTCCGACGCCAGGAATCCGATGCCTGAGAAGTCATCCCGAAGGTCGCCGACGCTCTGAGGAGACTGCGAAGACGCAACCAGAACCACGGACTCATCTCTCAGAAGCAGATGCGAGCTCAGAAGCCTCCCAGTGCCGCAAACGCCCCAGAAGCAGAAGATCCGCCGCCATTTCCAGAGTTTCGCCGATTCGCAGATGCTATCCAGCGATATCGAGGTGAGACAGGAATTCATTTTTATGTGAAATCGGTCCATTTCCCGCCGCTCCACACTACTTCCTATCGCAAAATGACCCCCTCCGTCTGTAGAAGAACTACAGTAGTACAGTCTCCAAGCGATTTTCTCGTCTCTGGCGCTCCCACAACGACATACCTGAGATCTCGTCGCTCATCCAACGGTGTGCGGAGCGTGCGTTCCTCTCAGACTCCACCGCGCGTTTCTCTTCTGCTTCCGCAGATTCTTGGCGTTTTCTGTAATATCCGTCGTCATTAACCAGCCTGTTTCTCATACAGCTCTAATCTTCGCGCGTATTTAAGATCGCTTCCGTCGTTGATGGACGGCGGTTCCGTGCTCTACCACTTGAAAAGGCGTGTCCCACTCTACATTTGGCCCGTTCTCGCTGGTTCTCTGATCTTCATCGATTGGAACCACACGCGCCAGTGGAAGCTGAACGGTCGCCGCTCCCCTCTGGACAAGCATCTTCTCGGCAAAGAATCCAAGTAGAGTAGGTACGGTTCGCGTCGCGTCGCGCGTCGTGTGTGGACAGATTCTTCGCGCACGATGCGCGTTTCGGGGCGCCCTCTGACTTAGCCTCTTTTCAGAAGCCATGGGCACTTTCACCATCAGTTATTTCGCGAAGAAGGTCTTCTGGGAGCACAAGTTCTTGTGTCTCTGGGTTCCCGCTGCCTACTACTTCGGTCAGCACTCTCGGTCCTTGGTCAATCAATGTTGCTGCTTTCAGGAACCTGCTGGGACCGCGCCGGCATGCACAAGGCGTCAATGATGAAAGGCCATAGTCGGATGTATGCGGACAGAATCCAGGCTATCCCTAAGAACGACGATGTTTGGAAGTACTAGGCCGCGGTCGCTGGAAGCCTCCGATAAGTTCTGAGTTCCTAGTTGTAGCTTTGACGAACAGTAAACAGTTTTATTAATTGTAACAGACTAGCAGTATTGGCTGGTTAATACGTCGACATCGCACTGGTCACAGTAAAAGAACTTCGAGATGTCCTTCAGGACTTTCAGTTCCTGTTCGGAAGTAGCAATGTCGTAACAGCTCTTGGCCTCATCGACACTGTCGTGGAATTGCACAATCGGGTAACGTCCTTCGAGATCTTTCTTCACAGCGCCATCCAGATGGCGCTTCTTCTTGACGGCCGCCATGATCGCCTGTAGATTTCCGGAACATTCACTGAGCAACTCCGATATCCCCTTGCTCACAGCAATGGTGTACAGCACGGCAACGTGTGTTAGGTATGTGCTGGAGAATATGCGGCGCGCTCCATCTATCGTCAGATTCCTGGCACCGTGCAAGGCGAATCTTCTCAGTCTAGGGAGCCTCTGCAAAAGCAATTCCATGCTCGTTAAAGAGTGCCACCCTACCAGCAGCAATGCATCTACGTGTTGATCCTTGAGATTGTGAGCGGATGATATTGTCAGGTTTTCTATTGAATTCGGCAGATTCTCAGCCGCGTGACTCCAGAAGGGTTCTCCAAATACTTTCAGGACTTGGTGGAACACAACAGTCTTCACGAACTCCAACATCGACAGCGCTGTTATCGCATTTTGAATCACTGACGCGTAGCAAGCGTCCAGCTTTCCACTAAGGCAGAACTTCTTGATGTTACGATGTCTACTGAGTCCTAGAAAGAAGCTGTCACATCAGGAGCTACGATTTTTTTATTTACCATTGAAAAGTTCTTTCAAATTGAAGATAGAAGGGAATCGCCAAGGACCGTTGGGAAAGTAAATTCGCACATCGAGTGATTCTATCTGCAAGCAGAGATAGAAGGGTCCAGAAAGGCATCAAAGCTCACATTCAGTGAAGTTTTCTCCAAAAACTGCTTGAATGATTTGTATTCTTCCCATCTGCGTGTTCCGTAGAAGTTGAGGGACAAATGGATGTATCGAATGTGCTTCGCAGCGATCCTTTCGACGTACTTAATGTCATTGACAAACCTGAATAACAAACCTTTCAATTTGAGTGAAAGCGGCAAAAGGGAACGCACTGCATGACTTCTTTTGAGCAATACAGTGACACCGTCTCTATTCGCACATCCTTGTATCTTGGATTGGACGCTAAGAGTCGCATGAGTAAGACAAAAGCCAGCGGACTCTCTAAAGTGAGTCTCTTCAGCTCATGTCCAGAGGCGAGGGACACTAGATTTCGGAGCACGTCGGTGGAGCCACACGAGACGTTGTGAAGACAGAGCGCCAACAGATTGCTCTTGATGAGCAAGTTCGTCCTGACTGAAAGTGAAAGAAGAATGCAGGAACTTAGCAAGAACTTACTGTAGTCAGAAGCACTCGCCTCCAAGAACACGTTGCGAAGACATAAATGCCTCAAGTTGTTTAGTGTGATGAAACACTTTATGAAGTCCTTCGTTAATATCACGGTGTGAGGTTTAATGTACGGCGCGTACTCGGCCGGAGTCCCTCCAAAATGCACGGACATTGAGCGCCGCGAAAAACGCATGAAGAAATTCTTCAAGTTCTCCACCCCATTGGGCTGGCTAGCGGGAACGTAGTCGGGATTCTGCTCCCTTGTGGCCGTTTCCATAGTGAACGATTCGCCCAAGACCTGGCAAGTCATTTTCGGTTCGAAGTGCTAGAAAACTGGAGAATCAGCCGCGGATAGCGGCAGTAGCATACCATGTAGTAGCACTCAATGGCGTTTCCATAGCTTCCGGATTGAAATACCGATCCGCGGCTCACATCCTTGAAGAACTTGCAAGTCAACTCCACGTTCTTTCTGTCGTTCACCGAGGTTAGGTTCGTTAAAATCTTGGTCAGCAGGTAGGGATTGTACAAAACTTTGTGCGCGGCGGCGTCGGCCGCTTCATCCCTGGAACCGGGCACCTCAATTGGTATAATTCGTTTCTTCCGCATATCCTGCAAAGTCACTCATTTAAACATCAGGAAATCAGCGATGGGAAGGCACTACCACGATGCTGGTGCGGCGCGCCTCTGCCGACGACGTTATCGGAGCCAAACGCCTCCGGCATCCAGTAAACAAGCTTCGAACTGTGCAGGGCGTGCAGGCCGTGTAGGAACCGGAGAAATCATATGTTCGTTCGTATTTGGACAGAAGGGAGGCGCCTCGCGTTGTGTTCTCGTTCGCACTTTCTTCACTTCTTCTATTTATTGCTATATGAAAAGCTAGTTTCCCGACATCATAGAATATCAGAAAAGCCCAGTGCGTGTTGGTCGTGCCGTGCGTTCCCATTAGAAATTCCGTTATTTGCCAGATTCCTTCCAATTCCCCACCTATGCAGCAGAAACCTCCATTCCCCACTGTCTCCCCGTCGACTTCCGACGACGTTTTCTCCTCGACGGACGGTTCGATCGCCAGTGAAGGCGCCGAACCTCTCCTCGATACCCTGACTTCACAAGTCGACAAGACGGCCATCGAAGATATAATCGACATTCAGAGGAAATCGTAGGCACCGCTTCATCGATTCTTGCCGGAACGATTGTTTTCAGGCTGATGCGCTTCGAGAAGAGCAACGAGATGCTCGCCAACTGCTGCGAACTCTCAGAGCGGAGGCTGGAGAAGGCGAGAGAAGAGCTGACGGCTGGATGTGCCTCTGTCCTGCAAATGAAGGCGGACCTCGAGTCCATTTTCCGACGCGTTCGCTACTTCAAACAAGCCTTGGCAACAAAATACCCCGAGATCTATGCAAGAGTAATCAGTGAAGGTAAGCTGGAAGCAAATTCCGCTTTCTGAACGACAGTGATATTTCAGAAAAGAAACAAAAGTTTAACGAAGAAGAAAAATGACCGATTTCTAGGGGTATACTCTAGTATCTGTGATCACAATCCCACCGATCTCTTGACGACCACGACCGCAGCTCCAATAAATGTCCTACTTGAAAGAAGACAGTACAACCAAAAACGTTCTCCAGTCCTCCATTAAGTGTCCAGCTTCCCTCACAGAGTAAATGCAATAATTATGACCTCAATAGCAACTTAACAGAATGAGTGAAACTTTCCAATATGTTTTCGCCGACTTCTCACTTCTGGATGTTTGCCAATTCGTTTGCTCTGTGTGTTGAAGCGATGACTGCCTCAATAAATGCAGTACGCAACCCTAAACGAAATCTGTGAGGGAAGTTCAAGCAAACCTTTGAACGTACCGCTCTGTTCCAAACTTCTGACACCCGCTATCGTCGATCCACCCGGGCTGCAAACGTCGTCCTAAATTCGTTATTGAACATCGCTCAAACTGATTGCCGTACCTTAAGCTTTCCTGGATGTTCTCCTGTTTCGAGAACCATTTCAGCCGCCCCGGACACCATAGACGCCGCCAGCTTCATGGCAACCGCACGTGGCAGCCCTCCGGCAACGGCGCCATCGGCAAGAGCCTCGATGACAGGGTAGATGAAGGCCGGACCGCAACCAGAGATAGCTGACGCTGCGTTGAAGTTCTTCTCTGGGACTTCTTCAGTCGTGCCAAGAACGGATGCGAGCTTCTTGATCAGCTCGACGTGGTGGTGAGGAACACCAGCACTCGCACAAATCAGGGAAGTTCCTTTCTGGATGAGGCATGGAGTATTCGGCATAAGACGAATGACTCCAGGACCCTGGAAGCCACGTGACTTCACCTGGAGAAAGACATTCAGTTTGCTTGGTTCGCCTTATAATCTTACGTCATTGTAGAGATCGTTCGACTTCATTCCAGCAAGCAGCGAGAAAACAATCTTGGCTTGCGAGAAAGCACTGTCTGGTAGAGCTTCGATCACGTGGGGAAGGACTTGGGGTTTCACGGCTAGGCAAACAAGCCCGTGTCCACAGCGGGCCAACATCTCGCCGTTGTCGCGGAAGACATTTTTGAACCCATTTTCATTCCAGCTGTGAAGAGATTTTTTTGAGGCAACGCTGATGGCGATGCTGCTCTTCTCGATTACACCTGCAAGATTCAGAAATAAGAAAATCTTTCCGAGCAAGTAACGACAAGAGTCATTTGAAGAAAAGACTGACCAGAAGAGACCAGACCGTTGATGATAGCCGTGGCCATCTTCCCACCGCCGATGAATGCAATCGTGGGCTTGCTGATGCCGGCATCGCTGCACAGTTGAAGCAGTGCAGAAGAATCCATTGCTGAAAGTTACGATTCGGCAAAAAGTGTGTTCGGCAGAAAGGTATACAAGTTGGACGACGACATCCGGCAAACGGATCACAAAGATTGCAAATTCACAGAGACCATGTTTATGACGATCAGGAAAACAGATTAATCAGAAGATGAATATTTCCGGCGGCGCTTCGATGTTGTGTGTTTACCGGAATCGGAATCGCTAGCCGACTTCGAACGACGCTTGCGCGATTTCTCCTTTCTTCTTCGATCTTCCTCAGAGTCAGAATTTCGCGATTTGTGCCTTCTCTTCTCCTTTTCTTTCCGATGATCGTCGGAATCCGCGGATGAGTCAGACCGCTCCTTTCTTTGCCTCTTTTTGCGCTTGCGCTCCGCCTCTGAATCTGAGTCCGAGTCGGATGACGCATCTCGCTTAGACTTGCTCCTCTTCTTCTTTTTCTTCTTGTGTCTGCGCTCCTCTTCAGAATCGGAATCCGATTCAGAGTCAGATGAGTCGTCTCGCTTAGCCTTCTTCCTCTTTTTTTCCTTCTTACGTTTCCGTTCGCCATCCGAATCATCGGAGTCTGAGCGAGACTTTTTCTTTCGATGCTTCTTATCCTTCTTCTTCTTTTTCTTCTCTTTCTTTTCCTTCTTCGCTAAAAATAATCCTTAACATTCAACCAGGTGCTATTAACTGGTACATTTTTTCTTTTTCACAGTCAGAGGAGTTTCGTAATTATCGGATTCCGAACTCGTCGATGAAACATCGGGAATCAGTTCGTGAGAATAGGGCGAAATGTAGTTTCTACACTGGTATGGCAGATGCCCAGAGAACCCGCACTTCTTGCATGCCGTGTTGGCCGATTGGCGCATAATCGTCTGACCGGCGACATCTAAAGACGTTCATTCAGTATCGAAAGAATTAGTCAAAGAGAACTTACCAACATAGTGAGATGCATGTTGCTGAGGATCACCACCGGGAGGTCCATCGCCGCCGCCTCCACGCGTTCCCAGTGGGATACTGTTAGCTCCGCTGAGATAAGGGTTGTATGCCATCGCGAGGGGCGACAGGCGTGAGTCTAAACGAGCGAAGAAGCAAAATTAGAGCCGCACACCGAAGCATTAACGAAGATAAAAAATGCAGCGCAGAAGCGCAAAAAAGCAATGCGTGCGACCACACGCATCGATAAGCGTTATGTTGTACCGTAACTCAAACATGGTTCAAAGGAAGCCAAATGCGCTTGGATCGTCTCCACATCGCTAACCAGGAAAGTGCGCAAACCAAAAAGATCCAAGCGACGTCGAACAACGTCAACGAGTCACCATAGCAAGTTATCACTCACCCGGCCTGAGAGGCGGACAATGAAAATACATAGATCATATAAACTCTGCGACATCTCGAGGAAACCAAATGATCAAACCAAGTACATACATGCTCCAACTTTATTACTACTATTTATTCGTTTGGGACTTTGGTTTCTCGGCTTTCTCTTGTGGCTCTACGCATGCTCCGATGGCTAGGCGCTGTTGAACTTCTTTCGCACGACGCAGGAAAGTTTCGGACGCTTCGATCGTCTCCATTATCTTGCGATAATCTGTAATTGGTGTAATGAGTTTATTGTCGCAAGCCACAGTGCGTTACCTTCAGTACATCGCTTGCGGAGAAGTTCTCGGCGGTCGACATCAGCAGTTGCAAGTGTGACAGTCTTCAATGCTGGTATTTTCACGCTAAAACTGAAATTAGTTCAAGTAAGTGCTTCAGTCCACTCACCTATCGACCGAGCCAGTGTTCGAAGAGCTGCAGACTCCGCTAGTATCAGAATCGGCCTTTTGCTTATGCCTGAAAGTAGTAGAATGTGAAGAGAAGCACGAAAGAGAACGAACCTCTTCAGTCGGACATGGAATCGAATGACGAGACGTGATGTCGGCACGTTCGGCTCGGCGACACGAGGCATTTCAACGAGATCGCCGGTTCAACAGACAAACTACTCTAAAATGAACGCGGTGAGTGGACACAGAAGAGACGGAAGAAACCTCGAAGGACGAAGCGACGACCGGCCGATTCCTGGATCAACTCCTCGGACGACTGGTCGGGAATCGGAGTCATTCCTGTCTAGCGGTCTCCAGACAAGAGACTGAGACAGGTTCCGTCTGCATACAACAACAACGTGCAGAATAAGACTTGCGTTGCAGGAGCATCACACAGAGTACGGTGGTTACGGTAATAAGCCGCTTTATTTTTACACTGGATAGAATCTAACACGGTTATGGCCAGAAGACAACGAGCAACACTTGTACTATACATATTGAGATCGGCTGATGTGACCCAACCACATTCACTGCTCACAGATTCTGATAGTGCTGCACCTGGGCGCCGAGCGGGAGGCTGTCCATGACGGTCGGCTGGAGGTAGCCCATGGAGTGCGCCGTCTGGTAGGCCATGAAGTGCGAAGGGTTGTACTGCGTGGGGTCGAAGGGGGTGAACTCGAGAGGCTGGTGGATGGCCTGGGGCTGTGCCATCTCGATGCTCGGCTTCACCTCCAGCGGGTCATCGTAGTCGCTGGAGTCCGAGTCGCCCTTCGTGTCGCCTCCGGATCCCCTGAAAGGTCAACTTCCGGTGTGTTTGCCTAATCGCGTAATATTTGGTGGCCACCACTCGTTGTGCAATCGGCACACAAACAACGCCAACTTGGGCTAAAAGTGTGCGCAACTTACTTGTCACGGCTTTCGGCGGCGCGGTCGCGCTGTCGGCGGTTCTTGAACCAGTTGGACACTTGGGTTACAGTAAGTTGCGTCTTCCCCGCCAGCTCCTTCTTCTCCTTGGGCGACGGGTACTGGTTGTTCCGATAGGCCTCTTTGAGCAGTTGGCGCGACTTCTCCTAAACATCGATGCGGTGACATACGGCGGGTGGAGAGAGGAGAGCGTACCCGGAAGCAGTAGCTTGTCTCCTCACCGTCCCAGATGCCGCCAGGCAAAGGGTGTTTGCGGCGGATACGGTATTTGCCAACGGCACCAAGAGGCCGGTTGCGCACCTTCTCGGCCTCGGCGTAGTGCGCCTCGAGCCAGAGGTGCTGAAGCTCCTGGTGGTAGACGGAGGAGAAGTTGTTGTTCTCGAGGATGTTGTAGAGTTCCTTGAAGTTCTGGCGGTGGAAGCAGATCACAGCGCGCGACTTGAGCACGATCTCGTTGCGGTGGTACTCCTCCTGCTGGGGCATCTTCGAGATGAACTGGGCCTGAACGAGGGGGCATTAGGGGCAAATGAGAGGAGCTCTCTTACGAGTTTGTCGACTTCGTTGGAGAGCGCATCACAGACGCAGGCTGCGTGCTCGGCACTGTAGGGAAAGTCGCTGGAAAAGGGCGAATCAGAGGGGCGAAGAGGGGCCTCTTCTCACCTGTACTTGAAGTCGCAGAGATCGGGGCCGTTGGCGAAGGAGGCGAATGGACTGAAACGAGATCGGATGAGCACAAAAAAGAGGGGGAGGAGGACTGGGGGACTTGATACCCTGTTGTATGATAAGATTTCACGCGCCGCGCGGCGAAGGTGAAATCGATGCCGACGACACCCATGTAAGTTGAGAAGCCGGCCTTCCCCGGTTGGACAGTTCGAAATTCAATGCGATCTCGCATGCATGCTCATGGTGTACAGTTACACTTACTTGTTCAGCGCTGAATTGACACCGCCGGTCGGGTGGTGATAAACGGACGTGGCTGGCATTTCGGAAGGTGAGAGGCGCAGACGAAGGGAGCGGTGGGCTCGGAGGTAACGGAATACTCTCTGGCAGATGAAATTCCATCCGCGTGCGAGGCGGGCCGCCCGACGAATCGCCGCGGAGGGAGGGGCCGTTGCGTCGTCGACAACTGCTCGAGCGCCCACTGCGGAGTACGGTAGCCCGGGATGGCGACGACGTAAGACGATCCATGGTCGCTACTGGGGTGAATGGAAAAGGGAAATGGATACGACCTGGCGAAAACAAGTTGAGGACCGAGGAAATTCGATTAGTGGATGAGGTGTACTTTGCGGAGGACGGTCGTCGAGCCGAAGCTGCTTCTGGAGGGAGCCGGTGGCAGCTGGCGCGTCTCCAAACCTCCCTGGCTTTGTTTGTGCCTGCTTGATGTGTTCCTTGGAAGAGTAGTCGTTTGGTGTCCGTAGAATCCTTCTGAACTCCGAGATTTTCTTTCTTTCTTTGAATCTTTCTTGCTTCTATGATAAGCAGAAAATTAATGTCCTCAGTGGATCTAAATATGCCGTATATTTCTGTAAAATCTGGTGGTCAAAATGGTGGTAAAATCGGAATTTCAAAAGACGCGCTCCTGTATTTACGAGGAAAGGAAATTCATATGGTTACTCGTCAAAGATTTGAGCGGGTACCCAAGTCATTTATTTGTTATCCTCACAAATTTCTATCGACGGATGCTATCAGAGATGGCCCAATCGTATATCCGTATCAGCCGTTAAACTCGATTCGTTCGTGCCCATCTCTAATTGCTAAAAGCTTTCGTTTTGCAAATTCTTATACATAGAAGTTTACCGAAGATTTAGCCATACTGAAAGGCTATGCCTCTTCAAAGAGCAAAGTGTTGTTCGAAGTGACATTTTCGGAGGCTTAGTCGTGCATTCGGAGACCTTCAAGTCCGTGTGGTTTCTGTATTTCCAATCTTCTATGGCTTCTTCACCTCTTCACCACTTCCGTATCGTGTCAGGGAAGCTCTTCTAACCTCTGCTCGCGTTCTCACAAACAAAGTCAGCCGTCAACCAGGTGCTACAAAAGACGTCGTCCCATCTGGTCGCGTGTTAGCTTAACTCAAACAAGGTGAGGTCACTTCGCTCTAAGCCACTTCACGTTCCTCGGGCAGGTTGCCAGACGCGACCCGCGGCCTCCCGCCATCGCTACCGTAGTTCGTCTCTCCAGGTGAAGTGGTGTTAGCACCTCGGAGCTGTCAGTCGGCCCTCGGCGGCGCTGTTCGTCCCATTGTTCCTTTGATGTTTGCCCGAGTGTCGGATGTCTTCTTCGGCGATTCAGCGCTCCCACCGCCGATCAATCGACTTTTTTCGACTCCATCTCCATCGGACACACCGGCCGGATTTGTTTATGGGCCGCGCGAACTTCCGACCTGGCGACCGCTTTGTTTATTCGCCTAACGGCAAATCGCCGACGGCGGCGCGTTTTTGTATCCAAAGGTTGTGGGAACGGGCAAAGGGCGGCGGTGGAAAGTGCGCAGCAGATAAAGCGAGGTATCGCCTTTCTCAAGTGGCATTATCTGTGGAGAGCTCTTCGATCGCCCCAGACGCCGCTTAGGACAAAGCCCATTAGCCAATGCATGCCCAACATGGCGCTGAGCAAACAAACAGCATGTGGTAGCAGCCGACGGCACTCCAAATCCGATCGCTTAGACCAACAAACCTAGCAAGATGGGCTGCGGCAGTTCGTAAAAGGAAATTGACTGCTATGCTAGAAGATAGGGAAACGATTGATAGGTGGAAGACTGGACAAATGGAAAACATCGCAATGTCTACTCTGGCTCTGGGCTTGGCTTAGGCTCCGACTTAAGAGCCGAAAAAGTATTGGGTTGGAGAATAAATAATGTCGCATCATTTCAATAAGTGTTTCTTAGCATAAATATAAAGAGTTAAATCAAAATATATCACCATTATATCGGACAACCACAGCTCAGCCGGCCGTTGGGAACCAGAAGCCGTGTTCCTAGAAAACTGGAGATTTAGGATCAAAAGATGTTTTTGGTTCAATTTTCGACCTCTTTCTCTTATTTTGAGTATCTTTCTCTGATATCGTTATATCGTGGACGAGTTTAGATGGAGGTTAGATAGAGCGAAGAAAGTGCTATAAGAGTATTCAAACGGCAATCTCTTATCTCAAGGTAGTCCAGAGGTCAACTTGGAAACATACGACCTTGGGTAGTCGGACTTTTTGGGAATCCAAGGGTCATTTTTTTCAACATTTGGCCTTTTTTTTTCTTTAAAGTAGAAATGAGCTTGTGGAGTCATTATATGCAGTGAGTGGTAGCTACCTGATACATGTCTCCATAGCCTGTTATGTAACTTAACCAATTAGAAATGATGTAGTTAAGAGAACATAGTGATTTGAAAAGGCCATCTTTTTGAGGTTTGCTCGTGTTACGATGTTATATGACCAGCACAGGGGTAGGTGCATCCAGCAGGTAAGGCCTAACGATGTAGTTGGTTGAAGGCGGTCGCCGTCCATCACACAAAAAATACCATAGGAAGCTCGTCCATCAAATCGCATTTCGCAATGTCCACGTGGCAAATTTTTCGTCATGTGACATGAATGAGTAAAAATATTGCATTTAACACAAGAATGAGAAGTGGCTATGGTGGTCCGAGGAGGACGTACGAGTGGTGAACGCAGCACATACACCGGTTTTGCAAAGGACGTATTGAATGCGAAAATAGACGCCAAACAAAAATGCGACATTATTTATTTCCCAACCCAATAAATTCGCAAATGTGTACTCCTAGGACCAAATGGGTTGGCGATCTGTGACGGACACTTAATTCTCTTCCTGTGCTATATGGCGTCGGCTCTTCATTGCATGTCTTTTCACAGAATATTTTATCTTCGCACTCAACTGGATTTCGCACAGCTGAAGTTGAATAGGCTCCCCCGTAGAAATATATGGTGAACCACACTAACACCTTGTAGAGTAGGGAGCTAACTTCTGAACACATCTCTGTGATCATCAGTATCATCAATGGTGTGGATGAAACTAATGTGGTCAATGAACCTGAGGGCGATTAAAAATGGCCCTTGTCCACGTTTATGCGCCGAAAATGGCACCCCTATGTTTCTTCTGCATAAGTTGAGAAAGATGGTGGGCTGACCGACAGCCACAAAAAGCAACTGGACATGAAAAGTGTGCCAAGTTCTTTAGGGCAAAGTGACCGAAGCTCTCTCCTTACCGAGATTGAACTCCGGACGGATGAAGTAAAAAATAGAAGTACTGCTTCAGATCGGCGGGCATAATGCCGAAACTCTCCGTACTTCATCGTAAGGAAAAAAAGGTTAATAAAAGGAGATTGGCAGAGAATAGCGGAAAACATGTGCATGCTAGTGCTACAGCACTTATGATCAACAGATCACGAGCATTACGAAAGCGGCGCTCTGAAAAAAGAAAGTGTGGACTTCGACACGTCGAAAAGCAATATGCTTTGCTCACAAACCTAAACACGACAAATAGCAAACTTATTTCTATGGCGATATCCGATTGTTCAACTGCAAACTGTCACAAGTGTCTTTGAGCGATCTAAAAAGCAACTTCTCCATAATCAGTGGCCACCCCAATTCAGGCAGTTGGGATCAGCGATTTCACAGAAAGCTGCTCTGCATGGAACATCTGACGTCCGTAAGAACTCCCAGTCTCTGATAGTCTTTGTATAATGCACGAACTTCTGTCGTCTGCATCTGGAATTGATCGAAATCCCGTTTTCCATTTTAAGGACCTTTAGAAAGTCGCCCTGTGTGGTCGAGGAATGAAGGAAAATGTACACACCTCTGACGAAGAAAAACTTTACTGCGTGCACTTGGAAGCGACTCGAATAAGTCAATTTTTTTGGGATACCTTGGCACTTTTTAGAATTAAATGCACGACAAACAACTGTCGTGACCGTGGGGGAAGACGTGATTTGGCACACAATAGTCCACAGGCATGTCATGTTAGTGTTCTGAACTCTGCGAACATTTCCTTATTTTGATTATTTCCAATTTCGACAAAATTGCTGAAAATCTTAAAATCAAGACCTCAAGATAAAGGAATGGCAAAAAAGGGTCAGCGCCCATAGTGCAAACGAAATTTTCCAAGTGTTTGCACTGGGTTACGGTAAAGGACAACAAAAGACAACGAATGCAGGGTAATCGTTGCGAGAGTCAGGGAAGGACAACAGCACCCGCACCAAAACCGCACGAAAGTTTGTGCTGAGCACCCGCACCGCGAAAAGGTGTGAGGGACCTACTGTACGGGCACCTAAAGAAAAAGTATCTGAAAACCGAGAAGGAGCACGTGAGACAAAGATAAGAAGCAATTCATTGCACAAAGAAATTAATCTTCTTCGTGGCGCTCCAGTAGCTCACGATACCGCATCGCTGGGGTTGGACCAGGTCCCTTATTTCCGGAGCATCGCAGCTTCAGGTCAAAGACAATGCTGGCAATCATCAGCAATCTCACCGGTCATTCCCAAGCAGAGCTGGGCACTGATTCAATCGTATGACCGATTCAATCGACTGAGTCAATCGGCGATTGAATCAATCGACTGGCCGATTACTATTCGATTGGTTTTCAATCGACTGGCGGTTGGCGATTCTATTCAATAGGCATTCAACTAAATCGAGTCGTCAATCGAATCAATCGACTCATCAGTCGATTTAATAGCAAGAGCAAGTCAGTATGGGCGTTTCTGTCCACAGCATTACTGTAGCGGTTCCATACTAGCCCGGCTGGCACCAGCATTCTTCCGTATATTGGAGGCCTTTTCTGTCTTGACGATCCTTAACGTGGAACCTCGAGATTGGGAAATGCAATTTGATAAATGGGCTTCCTATGGTATTAATTGTGTGATGGACGGCGGTTGCCTTCAAAGACGTACATCATCGGGTCTAACCTGTAGAATGCAACTATCCTTGTGCTCGTTATATATCAAAGCACACGAAAATCTGAAAAAGATGCACCAGTCCGATCACCTTATTCTGTTAACTATCACGTTTCCAAATGGCTAAATACTATAGCAGGCAATAGGGCATGCGGCATGTGAGTGACACTCACAGCCACTAAGTCCACATAGCGATTTCATGAGTTTATTCCTATTTTATGGAAATGCGAGGCCAAATGAGGAAGAAGTCTTCAAGAAAAAGTCTGGTGCCTGAGGTCTCACATTTTCGAGTTAATCTCCAGAATCTCTGCTTTGAGCTGACAGATACCTGTTTGCTGTCTATATAGCACGATCTTAGCTCTATCTTACTGTTATCTGAAGTCATCAGAGGAGAGCACTTAAAACAAGAAAAAAAGATCGAAAATTGTACCAACACATTTTTCAACTCCAAACCTGGCAGTTTCTAGGACGCCGCATCCGACTTTTCCACAAGAAGTGGATCGCAGTTGCTCGTACGAATGATGAAAAGCTTGAGTGAGATCTGATTTTAATAAGCTGTCATTGTAATTTTTTCATTTTCAACAGCAACCTACTAAAATAAAAAGAATAAGTGGAGCCTCAATTATTCGCAAACAGTTCAGAAACGGTTCCCATTCTGTCAAGCGCCGCTTTGTGCTCCCTTGTACCCTCTGCACTCTGTTTATTGTGGCGCCGATGCAACACCGGAATGCATAATCGGACGAGTTCCTTTTAAGTTTCCTTCTTTTCGCAACGGCCGCCACAACACCATTGTGGGATTATTTCACTTTTCTCATCGCGCCCTTTTGTCACCAAAGCACAGTTCCCCTCTGACTGTCGGCCCCTTCCCCTTCAGGACAGCTCTCCTCTGCTTCTTCTGGAACCACCCACAATGCAAACGGTCTATTGACTTTCTTTTCGATGGTCGTCGATAAAACGGAAAAGGCGAGGGCACTCGATCCTTATCATCCCCGATGACCCCGATTTGCCTCGGATCCTCGGCTTCCCGGAGCTGCAAAGCCCTTACCCGTTTACCCAGTCCCTCAACCTTCCCTAATCCCTCTCCGCACTTCTCCTTCGCGCACTCGACGTCCGTTGTCGCAATAAATCAGTCTGAAAACACTCGCTATGATCTCATCGGCTCCGCCGTCGCGTCGCCTCTCCGGTCCCCTGCAGCCGTCGCCGCCACATTCCAGCACCCGCAGAGGCGTCCGCACAGTTCACCGACTCGTCCGTCGCCGCCCGCCACTCACTCTCGTTGTACGACTGACCGCGTGGCCCTTTCGCTTAAATTTCGCCGCGGCTGTCACCGCCTAAAGCGTTTGCAGAGCCGCCCCGGGGCGCCTTGATCGAATTCGAATCCCCGTTCGCCCCGATCGATCGTGTTTTCGTGGACGGAAGCGCGTACAGTTCCGTTGCAGGAAATGACAGAGAAGGCAAAAGTACGTTCCGCCGAGGAGGAGGAAGCTCTTGACCGGAGGATCGCCGAGATCCGCAGGAAGAACGAGGCCCTCGAGCGCCGCCAGAAGGTGAGAGCCGTTTGTTGACCCCTTAAGCGCCGCCGATGGGACGTTTTTCGAATGATCCTTTGCAGGAAGTGGAGGAAGACAGGGCGAGAGCGCAGCCTCAACGCAAACAGTCGGCGACGGAACATGCCTCGGCCGTCTTGGGTGACGAGAAAAAGAGTCAACACCAGAAGGTGAGGAGGCTGGCACTGAACGAGGTTAATTGGGGCCGACTAAAGGGAGAGTCGCCGCTGCGATCAAAGGTTGGTCGTGGTTGTTGACAGCTCGGAAATCTGCTCAAAAACAAGGCGATCCTCTCTGTGGGCTAAAAGTGACCCACTTGCGGGCATCATAAGTCTTCGCTAAGTGATTGATTGTTTTCGATTTGTGACAGGCGCCGGATCTCTTTTTGAGGCGGAGGCGAATTATTTCTCCAATTAGGAACCAAACGCTGCAATTAAAGTATCGAAAAACGTGGAAAAATATAGAACGTACAATAGAGCATTTGTTGCAAGTTGAAGGTATCGGAAAAAGGCCACATTCAGCTCAGTCTTTGTTTGATAATGCCCCTTTATATGGTGATTGAATTCACAGCAAAACTTTGCTGTCCTACACTTTCAAAGCGATATTTCTTGGTATTTGTTGGGTTGACACAGACGACACGCGATCAGTCCTTTACTCGAGGCTCACAACGAATGTACAATGACTCATTGTCAGTAGTGCTCTTTTTGTCTTGTTTATCTATGTAGTGGTCACCCTATCCCCTAAATGTTTCTACCTTATTCCACATCACCTTTTTGAAAGCCAACACAGCGAACTTGTCGATTTCAGAAGGAATCTGTCAAACATTCAAACTACAAGGGAATTACCGATTGGAGCCGCGAGTGGGACCACGGGAAGACGAGCGCCGACACGTGGATCGTGAACGTGCCCGAGATGGGCCACGAGACGATGTCGGCGTTCAACAGGGCGTCCGCCGCGCGAGGGGGACGCGGAGGACACCGTGGAGGGCGCGGTGGAGGCCCGGCACACGTCTCCAATGGATCGCGGCGGAGCACGGGCGGAGAGTCGTCGAAGAGTCGTCGGAGCCAGCACGACGACCGGAGCACTCCGCCCCGGAAGGAGAGCGCCGGGGGCCTCTCCGGGAGACTGACGCGTGTCGATGCCGCCGGCAAGAAGGAGGCCGTCTCGCTGGCTCAGATCCAGGATAAGGTACGGTATCTGGCAGAGGCTACGATAGACAGAGTCCTTACAGAACCACAACAACCCGAAGCGTCCGAACCTGAACACTCGCGGCGGCCACGAGTCCGGAGTCCGCAACGGTCGTGGCGGGACCCGGGGAGCTCGTGGAGGGACTCAGGGAAGGCCCGAGGCGGCCAGGGAGCCGAAGGCGAAGACCGCCTCGAATGTAAGCCTCTAGATATGCCTATTTTTCTAAAAAAAAACTCCTTTAGTTCCCTAAACAGAATGGACCCAACAGCAAGCGTCAGAACAACATTAGAGGTACCGTAATTACCGAGTCTCTGCAGCTACCTATCCTTCCAGGTGGTCCCCGAAACCAACAGAACTCCGACGCTAAGGTGATCCGATCGGTGGTCGACGATCTCGTCAAGAAGGCGACCCAGCTGGCCCTGAGTGGCGAGTCCAAACCGTAGCCTCGTAGGACCACTTTCCGAAAGTCCACCAAAAACAAAAAAAAGCGAAAAAAGAAAACAAAAAAGTGCCTTCGACCAATTGTGATAGCAGCTGTGTGGCAGCTCGTTTGTACATACTTAAGAGGATTACTGTACTCTGTATAGTAACTTATTTTATAAATTGCATATGGGTATTTGAAGAGAAACCTTTCAAGAACTTCCACCCCCCGTGGCGCCCTTCTGGAGCCACATTCAGATCTTTTCTGAGATTAGTAATTGTGTTTATTGCTCCTGACAATAAAATCGCAAAAACTCGGCATTACTCAACGGCGGAACATTTCTCTCCTGGCCTCAGCCATGTGCATCTTGAGTTCTGCTAAGAGCTCGACCCTCCTGTCGGCGCTCTTCTTGAGTTCCTCGTTTATGATCTTCAACTTGTACATCTCCTTCTTGACCACATCCCTCGGCGCTCCCTCTACTTCCTCCTTCTGATTCACCATTGCTGCGAACTGTGACCTCGCTTTGGTAATATCGACGTTAACCGGCCGCCGTGAGTTGGTCATCACCGAAAGAGCGAAGAGACATATGTAGATTCCACAGTTATAGGCGTCCTTCTGGAGACCTTCCGGTGCGTGGATCACTTTGAGTGGTAGCTTTCTGTGGAATGTCGCCCGGGCGGCGCTCTGCACCCGAACGAAGTCCGTGTTGAAGTGTACGGAGCAGTCGGCGTTCCCCCTCAGAGGATCGTAGTGCGCCAAAGTCCACTTCTCCACGTCGAGCACATAGAGAGTCCAGTGGTTGGCGAAGCAGCGCGGAAGGAAGATGACTCTCGGTCTCTCTTCGGAAAGGGCCACGAAGTTCATCGGAGACTTCCTCTGCGAGAAAAAGTCGGGCACCACGAAGGCGAATCTCTCGGCGGCCGCCTTCTTCTGCAGCGTCCCGAGGATCAGAATCAACGCCGAGCTGGAGAGGTAGTTATCTTCGCCGACGTTGTCTTCCGAGGGAATCCATCCGAGTTTGACTATCTTCTCGATCCCCGAGAAGACGACGCGCTTCCCCCGAAGACAGACGGCCATTTTGGAGGTCGGAGGTGCCACTCTACAACGGGCTTATGCGTGCATTCGTGGCCTTTGCGATGCCTGAGGTGCGAACTATACAGGGTGTACCAGATAAAGTACAACAAAAAGAAATCCATGTAAATCTCTGTGGTCTCCAAATACGATACTTTTATGTGCAAAATGAAGCTACACCACTAGTGAATAAGAAAAGCAAAACAGTTTGCGGAAGATTCTGATTTCGCCACAATGCATGCCTAACCATACATCCGACTTAACCCCCGAACACCGCGGGTCTGGATTTTATTTTTTGCCTTTATGTGGCCTCTAGAGTTGTCTTAAGTGACTATAAACTAGCGAATCGTAAAGAGCAGACACTTTTCTACAAGAAACATCAAATTGAGAAATGGAGGGGATTCAGATCCGATAAAAGCGGGACCAAAAATATTTGCTCCCCACCTTAGACAACTTGGCCAGAAGCCAGACCAAAGCTCTTTTGGAGCTTTTTGTAGATGTGCAATCTTGGTTAAAGGTGAAGTCGATTCCTGTGTAGTTCTCCGCTGCCCACGGTCTCACCGCACCTTCTAGAATCTTTTTCTGATAAAACTCGGTCGTTAAACGGTCATTTTTCTCAAAAAAACTTTTTTTCTTTTTCTCTTTTCGTCTTTTTTTTTCTAGTTGACTAAAGGGCGTGAGGCTTTGAGCGCGAGGATTTTGTGATTCCAGAGGTTACAGCGAAAATGGTAGCCGGAAAGCATCGCTGTATTCGTTTTCGTTTTCAAGACTTCATTGAAAACTTCAAGAAGCACATTCCACTTGGAATCTAGTGTAGTAATGTTCGCCGATTGTTGTAAAGGACTAATGATTCTCTGCCCTTTAGTTCACAAAGCTCCATAGTCAAAGCCAATAAGGATGCTAGCCTTAACATAGGGATAGATCTGGAAAGACGACCAATATCCATCTGGTTCTCTTTTCTTTAGTCGATGATCACTAGTCGCCAACTGATACCTCATCAGACACTTAAAACTGTATACTTAAGAAAAGGATTAATTGCACAAAAACAGTTCAATCCCATTCGACATTTCACGCGAGATCTTACTGTAGGAGAGGGCAACTGGATCACGCTATCGTCATAGACCCTCCCGATGGACCCACCCATATGTTCGATCCATATTTTTTAGATCTTTTCTCGGCACCAAGTGTCTTCGCATCATTCATCGATTGCGATCTGACGGCTTTGCTATGCTGCCTTTCTTATTGACTATGTGCTGTGACTACGGGGGAGTCTTTCCATAGGGATTAGGAATGACAGTTTTCACCGATTTTCCTACTGTTCCCTTGAGTACTCACGATAAGTACGATGAGTCCACGCGTTTCGATGTAGATACATTCAATCTCTGGATTCAACGGAAACCTATTCGCGCACAGGTTTATGGATAAGGTTAGGTCAATAGCGTCATGTACACCTAGGTTTTAAGCAGTTTTAACCGTTTATGTTGACATAGCTGACCATTACATGTCGCAGTCTCCTCTTTGTAATTGCAATTGGCGATTTAAGAACTTCTTGCCCGCCATGCTCTTTCGCGTCGTTCTCCTCTGCTTCGCCTTCACTGCCGTCTTCTGCGCACCGATAAAGATAACCATCCGTGTTCCCCTGAAGCCTTGGCACGTCCTCAGTTTGGATCTTAACGCGACCCAATTCGAGCACATCTACGAAGAAGAAGGTGGAATCGGAGATGCCGCGTTCTATGATTCGTATGAGGAGGAATACGAGTATTCAGGAGACTTGGAGACGACCATGACGATCAGTTGTGACACTCCAAAGACAAAGTAGGTGAATACCGTATCTCACTCGAAGAAAATTCACTTCTAGGAGAGTTCTTGACTCGGTCAAGAAGGTCTTCTGCTTGATCAGAAAAGTCCTCAGTGAAATATGTATGTAATATTGTCATGTAACATTGCCCCCAGGTATATCCCGTAATATCTCAAGAAGACAATCACAGTTGTGCCGACATTGGCTTTCCACTTTCGGCGCTGACATTGATGACCACATTGGCGTTGGTGACGGAGATGGTCTCGCGGAAGACGATTTTCTCAGCGGTCGGGATAGGGACACTGTGCCAGACCTCCGGGGCGAGGATCGGGGTGATTCCCTTGAAGGTGAAAGCCTTCAGGGACTGGGTCGTCGGCTCTTTGTCCTCCCCAGGGGTTGCCAAGAACATCAGGAATTCGTCGCTGTCCGCGATGGGCTCGACGCAGAAGGATCCATCGGGACGGGTCATGATCAACTATAACAATGCTGTTGAATGTTCGATGTCGTCTTCTTACGTCAGCCGAGATGACTCCGTTTGAGTCCTTGACCACTCCGGGACATCCCTGACCCCCGGCGAAGGAGCCCGTCAGTCCCGAGAACTGGATCTTCTTCGTTCCCGGTGCGTCTCCTTCGATCCACTCCATTCTGAAGTCCTGCGAGAGGAGGTGGGGACCGCTGGCCGAAAGATGTCCTTTGAAGGGGAGACAGGCTACCTGAAGGAGGACTGATAGGCATGCTGTGGAGGGTTGGAGTACGTGTTCTTTGTAGTTTTCAACTTTTTCGAAGAGCTTTCCATAGGGAGCAAAGCTCTCGGCAGTCGGCTTCTCGGTGGAGAGACGTCGAGTCGAGAAGGAGCCGTCGAGCTTGGGATCGGCCCCATCCGTTCGGCTCTCCAAAGCCTTCTTCTTCAGATTCCACGCAGATGCTTTGGAAGTGTTCAATGCCGCAGCGAGTGGAATCGAGTCGATGATTTCGGTCTAAAAGAAGGGGTTAGAACGGTGCATCAGGAGCCAACAAACCTCTCTGAAAAAGATAGAAAAAGTGGCGACTTTACCGTCGAGGGCTATCAGTGAGTGGTAGACGCCAGCCTCTATCACGATCGCCTCGACGGTCGTCGGAATCTCGATGGCGACGAACTCCGCTCCCTCGTGACTTTCGGGGACTTTGACCAAAACGACGAACGTCGCTTGTTCACTGGGAACGTAGGCGACGTCGCCGTCGAAGTGAGCTCTGAGGACTCCGTTGAAGTGGAGGCCTTCAGCTTTCGAAGAGATCGACTGGGCCTGAAATGTATCCATTGTACTTTTGGCCATCTGACTCCTATTCACTCACCAGCTGGTTGTCCTTCTTCACGAAATCTCCTCCATCGCCTCCTTCGACGCTCCTTCGAGTAGCTGCGGGGAAAGGCACCTTCTTAAATCCATCTGTGACACTAAAGGGAAACTTAGGTGAACTGGCCGTGAAAGAGTCCTACTTTTCGGCCTTGGCCAGCTTCACAAAGCCGATCTCTTCGCTCCAGCGAAAGACGGGAATCGAGACGAATTCCATGGCGGCAGAACTCGGCGACGATCGATGGGAGTCAACTGAAACAACGAAGTGACATTGACCGAATCGATCGCCGCCAAGGTGGAAAGGCGGGGCGACAAACTCGATTTCGGAAAGGGAGAGTTGCACTTCTGCAAGTTGCGAGATGGTGTCAAGAGAAGGGATTCCACCGTATGTATATGTAGATACAAATCATCGTTAGTCATGCCTGTTTACTTCCGAAGTATTCGTCTCGGATCGAATTTGGCATACTTGCACACGTCAGTCACGTCAATTGCTCCGCTCTGTTGTTTACCCGATCGGGTATATATATGTATAAGCCATCGCCCTTTGGGCTTATTAATGAAGGCCTACAAATATGCGAAAATCGATCTGAGACGAACACTTCGTATGTAAGGCAAAGTAGAAAACTTTCTGACAATTTGGACTATGACAGAGGACAAAGATTATCGAGAGGACCACTATCGACAGAGGGCAACTGCGAGGAAAATCAACTCTTCTATTCTGAGCCCAGTTCCGCAATATTTACAATGGCGATCTAAGTGTTAATGGTCTTTTGAATTATCCACCTTGAACATATAACAGTCTTGTTCCATCTTAGGCACAACTTCACCGAACCCTTCATGTCACTCCTTATACGGGCACCTCTTGTGCACATTGCTACATACGTCTTTGAGTTCAATTCCATGACCTTCTTATAACTTTGTTTATTAACTCTTAGAGGATATAATCGCGAAAGAGAAGAGATCGATCGGAAATGCGAAGTGACGAGTGAAAGCGGCGTGGCACGTTCCCGAGTGGTCATAAAAGTGGCGGAATCCCTAGGAGGCCGTCTGGCCACAGTATCCTCTGGAGGATAGCGTAGACGACTCCCAGCCAGAGCAGCGAGCGCCACTGGAGGGAGGCGGCGGCGTTGCAGAGGTTGTCGAAGCACGTGCAGAGCTGCACAGTGTCGCTCGTGTCAAAACCGTAGCGGTCGCTGGAGACAAAAAGGTCCCTCAGGCGGACCAAGTAGCAGCTCGAGTGGGTCCGCACCACCGAGTGGTTGTAGTGCAGGATGTCAGACATGCACCCCCGCATGTAGCCGTACCGTCGGCGGCCTGAAGAAGGTGATTAGGCGGGTAGCCATGACGGCGGGTACCTCCGACGCGGTCGTTCATCCGCAGGGTGATGCACAGATCTGAGCAGTTCTTCGTCCGAACGTATCGGTCATCGAAGCTTAGCGAAACGGTGATGGTCAGGAGTACGGTGGCTTACTTGTTGTGGTCACATTTCTCTGAGAAGGCCAACGGTTTTCGGTAGAGATGCGATATGTACATGAACTGATCCTCCAGGTAGGGACTCATGCAGCTGTGGCACTGCATGCGGAAGGCTGAAACAGAGCAACGCTTAGTTTGGGGGGTAATGCTGGATGCTACTGTATCACTAGCACTGTTTGTCTTAGTTGGTTGATCACCTCAAATCCAACATTAGTGACCTGCACTCGATGAATTCCCTGTCGAAACGGTCCCTCGAGACCCACCCCCACTGCACCCTACGAGGCGTCCACTGTCAACCCGATCCCTCTCCCCCGGGCTCTCATCGCTCAAAGTGCGACTTCTCCGCAGGGTTCGGATTTTAATTTGGCGCGCGGCGCCCTTTGCTTTTTGCCAAATTGAATTTGCATGGTGAATGAGTGCGCGCCTCGGCGCATCGCTGGCCGTATAGCGCCTCTGTTTGTCTTTGTTTCTCGCCTCAAGCACCCGATAATTGCGTAGTTCTCCTAACTAATGCAAATCGCCCCCAGCGGGTCCCGAAACGACCCCTTACCTCATGATCCCATGCAATAAAAGAAGATGCGGGGCTTTGGGTCTTGGCGCGAACCGCCAATTAGACCGTGAACGGCGAAATTGTTTTCTTTGGCCCACTTAGGGAAAAGCGATCTCGAGGGCGTCGAAACCCGATATACGTGCTCGGAAAGCGACTATTAATTGTGCAGAAATTAGAGAGTGCCGGAGTTTAATCGACGGCGAATTATGGACTTGTGGGAGCTCGAGGGGGGGGGGGGGCTAAGCCGAGGGAAGCCGATGAGGGCAAATAAACAAACAATAAAAACAATTAGAGTTAATGGGGGAGAAACGCGGACGGCGCCTTTGGGGATTTTATGCTTGATTGGTGCAGCGTTTGATGACATCGGAGTTTGTTGTGCAGCAGAAGCGAAGATCGTCGAAGAGCTCTCCACTCGAGCACATCGATCTCGGTCACGGAAGGTTGTTTTCGAGGCGAGGATAAGGGTTACGCTCAGCACACACATAGTATAGCTGCTATATTCGAGGATAGGTCTTTATCTACCCCTTCAACCCCGGGAGCTGATTTCCCTACATGGAATGTGTCGAGTGTCTTCTGGATCAAGGCGGAACTAACTGGTATGAACAATCAACGAAGTACAGCATTCCAAAAATCCTTGTGGAAAATTCTGCGTCTCCATTGAGAAATGAACCAAGCCTTATCTGGAACCAGGGTTGCTCTTATCAGAGTCTACGCGACTGTCAAGATCTTTTTAATTGAAATACACCAATCACTTATCTCTATCACCTTTAGGTTATATTCTATATAAATCCTTTTCTAGACGAAAGAATCAATAAGAGAAGCAGTGCAGTGACTTTTACAAGTACAAGGGACGGACTAGTCACCATTATTCCCAGCCCAATCCTCATCTGAAAGGACGGCTTTCAGAATCTTCTGATTCTACAAGCACCATAGATAAATTACAGACTATAGACCGCTCACTCTTTCACAGAAAGGATTGAGGCAAATGTCTAACTAGACCGGTATGTCTAGACTCTAGAAACAGACGGGAGAAATGGTGGGCCGAATCAGGTGTATCACCTTAGAAGCTTACGGGAATGGCGCTTGGAGTTTAAGGGTAATGGTCAACTGATTTGAAAGATCAGCAATGAATTGAATGGTTTTTCAATTTTAAATGATTCTGGAAAAGCTCCCGAACTAATTTCTATCACTACATCAATCGTCAAAGTTTGATCAAAATTGTAGAAAGGTTCGAGTTTTCATGCAGTTAGTACTTCCTAAAACGCTGACTTTCAAAGCCCAAATCTTTCAAAGGCCGCGTCTCTTCTCTTCGAGCCCATCTTCGGAACTTTTTCTCGGCTAATTATTCCACGAATGCGCCGACCCGTAAACAAATGTATCAAAGCGTCGGATTCGCGAGTCGTAAAACGCTCCGCCGGAGGCGTAAATCTTTGGGATTTCATCAAAATGATTTTCCTGTAATAAATCGCGACTGGACGCGCCTCCCCGGGGACCTTTTTGGGCGGCCACTTGTTTACCCCTGCGCACAGCGAATCTCCTCATTGTCTCCCTAATGCATTTGTTCGGGAGACGGCCGCAACGTCCCGAGGGTTTCGGAATGAATTTCGGATCCGCGGCGGAGCAAATAGTGGCCGAAGCGACGGCTTAGAGGTATTAAAGGACACTTAAATCTAAATTAAAGTCTTAAAGAGGTCAGACCCGTCTATTTCGGTCGCCAGGAAGGGATTTAATTGAGATGGAGGAGAGGATGGCCCTCGAAATTAAGGCTATGCTGACGGCTTTCGAGGAAAAGGATAAACAGATCGAGACGGAAATAGAGACAGTGCAAACAGGTGGCTAAGGGCCCTATTCAGACGCAACACCATCTGATATTATAGTGCTTAGGATAAGACGGGTCTAAGCACGGAGCACGTACTATAAGAAACGCGAAACCAACCCGTTTAAAATGAACCCAGGAAAGGATTTTGTCTGCTAGACAGTTCAATGCTCATTCAGAATGATTGAAGAGGAAGGACTTGTCGAAAATGACCTACCGGGGTTGGAAACATCAGAGACGTTGGCGACGATGTACCCCATGAGCTGCAGGATGTCGGTGGCCATGAAGGCCCTTGCGATCATGAGCCAAAAGGCGATCGCCGTGCGGAGAATTAGCGCGCGAATCTTGGATACATGAAGGCGAAAACGCCAACTTTTCAATTAAACACTGTGGAGCCGTCGAGGAGAGACTTCTCCCGAGATGACAAAGTGACAAAGTGTCTCTCGAAGGCGCGAGAGGCGCGCCTCTTTCCTTCTGAGACCTCTCAACTCGACTCGATATCTATGCAAATCCTCGTGTCCGGCAACAACAATACTCGCCGAGATTTCGGCAGATTGCTGCAACTTTATCCATTCGAGGACGCTCCGACGGATAATTCGATTAGGGAGGGTGAAAAGAGAGTTCGAAACGCAGGAAGGCGCGAGAAGGACTCGGGTGATGGCGAGTGGAACGGTCGAGTGGAGGGACAGAGGAAGGGCAGAGAGTGGCTCTACCTCGTACAAAAGGGCCAATAGTAGTCCTCAGCGAAAAAATATACAAATTTGGTATAAATTAGATGTAAGGGATATTAGGAAATGTCCCATCTGAAACTAAGTCCTTAGAGACCTGTTGAACAGATATGCATGGAAAAGCTTCCGATAGCACGCTTTTTAACCTTGCCTTTCACTTTATTTCACGAGATCAAAAGGCCAACCGGACGCTAAAAGACGCGAGTGAGAGTCCTACCTTTGACAACGTTGTTAAATCCAAAACTACTAGTATCTTCCGAAGATGACTCCTAGCTTGGCTTCAACAATGCGGTGATCTCTTATAACCTCGCTGATGGGATGGCATGTTTGTCTTTTTTGTAAGGGGTATTTTGTATAATAATTTCTTTATCTCTATGCACTGTCATTTTCTTTCGCTTTTCTTATTGTAATTTATATATAATCGATTGTATAAATAAGCTATTGAGAAAAGTTTTTAAAAACATATTATAAATGATTGTGACTACCTTGAGATGAAACGTATCTTGAACCACTTCATTAAATAATATAATAACTTTCTGACAAGATTTTTTGGTTTAGTGGTTAGGATCGATTATGGATTAAAAAAAGGGACAAGGTGCGTTTTCTTACTTAAACTAAAAGAGAACTAGAAGAGAAACGTACTTCATGTTTGGAAACTTGATTAAAAAAAGGCTTCAAAGACTTCGTTGAAAATTTTTGCGCATTTTTTTTTCAATTCAGTCAGTGATCAGTCACAATCAAATTTCGTTCACTTCAATACATTTCCTGTTTCTTTTTTTCGTTTACCTCAGAGATTCCAGTGCTTCACACAAATCTTGTATGAATGTTCAGCTGCATTGCAAACCCTGTGTATCTCGCCCTTTACGTGGACTACTATATTACATCGGCGTGCAGACCTATCTCGGAAGCGCGACTCGTTATGATAATTATGCTGTAGTGCAATCACATTATATGCACCCTTGGCGAATCGAATCGATAAGTCAAGAAAACGTTTTTGCAAAGGGGCAAATCGAATCAGAACCCTTAAACCCCGCCGTCTCGATCTAAATTCCGCCATTCTCCGATTCCGAAACCGACCACATGTGCCCTCGGCTAACTCGATTCAGCGACAATTATCGTTTTATGCCCGGATCGGGGCCGTGGTGTCCAAAAAAGGAGCGAACGGGGAACGCACAAATCAGCACCGCTTCCGCCGTCCCGATTTGCATAATTCGGATTTGAATCTCGAGGAGAGTCCGTGGCACTCTCTGCCCTTCCAACGCGGAAAAGGGCCATTTTCATCAATTTTAGGCCTGGCGCACAAAACAATTCCATCATTTGGACAAATTGAATTCATCGGCGCGTGTGGTCGGTTGACGGACGCCTTCGCCCTAGCGGCGGGGGCTTCTTGGATCTGATTTGTGGAGGCCGTTAGACGACGTGCAAATGGAGGAAGCGATTCCGCTGATTAATGGCCGCCGGAATCGGTGCAGGAGCCTACCCGGGCTTACCGATCTGCTCCGAAGGCGGCGGCGGGTCGTGCACGTTGGCCAGGATGAAGGAGAAGAGCTTCGTGAACTGAGTGGTCATCGCGGGGAGGACGACGACGAGCAGCCGGAGAAAGGCGCCACGGGCATTCTGGAGCGTCGACGCCACGAGATTCAGGGCGTCGCGCCGGGACGCACGCTTCTGGCGAGGAATAGTGAAAGACGGGAGAATAGAGCACTCAAGGAAGGTCTGTAAAGGGGACTGTACCGCGAAGACACGTGCACGGCGACGCTAATTCACTTCCGTTGGGAGGCGTTTCCGGACAAGACGGCGCGACATTCAACGTGTGCACTTGTTTCTAAGGGCAAACGGAAATTAGGGACATCTAGGATGGGCACATTAAGAACATGCCCCGGTTATTATTGGGAAGACAGCTCTTCCAGGATAAAGGGGACCACCACCTTGAGGGATGTCCAGGAGTAATATAGAAGACCTTTTAGAAATGCCCAAAGAAACAAAAAACAGCTTGGAATTCTGGTGATTCTCTTTTTTTCGAAAGATAAAGGAGACATTCAGGATGGTGTCCGCAGTCATCCAGGAGGAATCCTTTTAGAAATGCTCATGTGAAGAAACAAATAACAGTTCGGAATTTTGGTGGAACAGGCTCTCTTCCTTCGAAAGAGCGTCCCTAATACCCATTTCAAAAAAGTTCCAGGGACTTTTGCTGGGGGAGAGTGTTCCTAGAGGTTCCAAAGTTACAAGAATGTACTCTCAACCCCTGTTCCACAGAAAATAAAACACTCAAAAAGCAGAGAAAGGACATCAGAGTGTAACACAATTCCTAGAGTCATTAGAAAACGACCGAAAACACTTATAGTAATGGATCAGCGAACGGCCCTTAGCGGCAAGGGTCTACAGAAAACAACCCAGCACGGTCAAAGGGCCTTGAATGGGGAGGAAAGTGAAGAAAATTTATGAAAAGGATAAATCAAGAGAGCGCTGAAGGGATTCTCCAAAAAACAGATGTCAGCGAAGTTCGAAAAAGAGGCGGCGGCCGAGGGATTGAGTGCCGCGACGACGGGCTTCGGAGGCGCCGCTTATGTTGGCGGTTAATCAAGTTCTCTTCGGGGATGAATCTCTCCTCAGGGGAGCCGTCTTGTTTTCCAATTGAACGCTTCCAATCAGAAGAAGAAAAGCGCCGAAGGGACAACTTGGAAACGGCGGCGGCGCGCGGAGAGGAAATGGTCGCGCACCTAATACGCTCTCCTCGGAGGGATCTGGGGAGGAGGGGCGGCGGTCGGGAGAAGTGCCCGGAGGCGGCGCCCCTTTCGACACGCACGCGGCGATGATTATAGCCCGAGAAGAGAACCCATCTCGGAGGATCAACGACGTCTCGGTCGGGAAGACGCCGCCGAACGCAACAAAACGTTCCAAATCGGGACCACAAACAACCAAATATGGCCGTTTACGAGCGCGGCGCTCCCCGAAGACTCCGGAAAGGGGGCGGAAATAGCTTCTTTACGACGCCGATCACTCCAAGGGACGCGTCGGGAGTGCACTCTTGTCACGGTCCCAGATCGGGATTCTGTTTTTTTGTTTTCAGGACAGCTCGTTTTCTGCTGCTCCACTGGAGCGATTTGCAATTGGGCTATTTGGAGCGAACTTTTCCTTTCGACCAGAACTACGAAAAGGTGATGAAAACGCAAAGTGGGCACGGAAGGGGCCGATTCAGTGGTGATTTCCAGGGTGCAGTCATAAAGCGAATTATTGGGTAGAGTTGAAATTCCATCCAATGTAGCCCTTTTCCTCAAAGTGATTAAGTGATCCAATAAAGCGGATTGCCAAGCAACGCGAATTCCCCTAATTTCTCGTGATCTTTGACTCTCGGCATTTAATGGGAAATGTTCCACACATTCGATTCAATTATAAAGAGAAGCTATAAATAAGGTCACATGACAAGAGAAGCCGCAAGATGTAGGAACGTTCGGTCCCTCCAGGGTTTCTGTTTTCTTCTCTTCTCTAATGGCGTCACGTTTTTTGACGCTGACGCAGTCGTGGCAAATTGAACTTTTTGCGTAAGTAACGCTTCAGAGGTAGTCCTTTGCGTTTCATTAGGCCCGTGCATCATCGAATGTCGTTTTTGACATAAAAAATGAGTGACAAAGCCGAAGTGTTAGGGCAATTTGAGTGGAGATGCTGTTCAGTATAACACTAATGTAGAGCCTGTCACTCCATGCCCGTTTTGTTCTTCTTTAAAAATACAGACCATTTTTGGCGCTTGTTTACTCGTAAAAAAACCGAAAACTGCCCGATAAAGTTGTAAATTTACTGTCTTAGCGTAACTGACACCGCATCCAAGTTGAAACCAGAAATGGCTCACCTTATATTCACGTTTTATAGTCACGTTCAAAGCGAGTTACCCTATAGAGACCTCGTACTTTTTCCAGGGCCCCCTTACTCCAACCCGATCTATCAGAGATAGATATTTTTAGGACTTGGGATTTCATTGGGATGACGGTGCACCAACCCCAAGGAAAGCAAATGTGGCTATACGTCAGCATTAAGTTCTTGTTTGCTCCTTTGTTATAAGTAGCTCATTTAGTAAGTTTACGCTGGAGAAACACAAAGACCAGCCTAATCAGACCACTGTCGGCTTTTGCGAGATCGCCGTTTCGAGTTTTCAAAGATGACACTAGAAACAAACGGACTTACAGTAACGATCCTGTCGCGTCTGGGGATGGCGGTCCCGCCACGAGCCGACGACCCGTTCCACGGCGACTTCGAGCACAAGAAGGACGAGGAGGATCGGTTCTTTCATTGGTCTCTTCAGCTCATCTCCTCCACATTCATCTTTTCGAGGGCAATTGGGATCGAGATCTGCAAAGTGAGCTCATCAAGGGGCGGAAGACAAAGCGCGAACTCGTAAACTACCCGGGAGATAACAAGGCAGAGTGAATTCGGCGGGAACAAGCAGCCCGAATCTTCGAAGCCGTGACGCACCGACATTAATCACTCCGACAACTTCGACACAACTTTATTGATTGCGCGAGTTCACTTTCGACGCCACTTTCGCCGTTCTCAGATTTTCGAGTTCTCCAGATTGACTGGGGGTTTACCTAACAGGCAGAAGAGAAGACAGAAAAGGAGCACAAGCAAAAATGAGGAAGATCGATCAGCAACTGGGTTCATCTTAACTACACCCTGTGCAATATCCCCAGGCGACTGAGTTGCTAATCCCCTGGGACTATGGTCATGCAATGCAAAGAGAAAAGGTGGTGTAGTTCGTCTTACTATGTTTCTTCTGCAATTAAATAAGAAACAGTTTTTACTAAAATAGGTGACCAGTGAACTGACTCAACGCATCGACTTGCTAAATTCAGTATGTTTCAAGTGTCTTCTAGGATAGTCTAAGATGATCGAGTCTAGACAGCTCTGGCAGTGAATTGTGTTGATTGGTTGCAATTTAGGATTCCGTCTTGGTTCTGTGTGCACAGCGATTGGTCGAG